>JAPPVO010000002.1:24978597-26371049 GCA_030407325.1 Camellia japonica
AAAACAATGTATCAATTTGGTCCCTATATTTTTCATAATGTGTCAATTTAGTCCCTGTCAAAATCGAGAAAATTGAAACTACAGGGACCAAATTGACACATTGTGTAAAGTATAGGGGACCAAATTGACACATTATTTGACCTTCCGTGAAATTAATTTAATAACCGTTATTTATTGGACTAAAATGACACAATTCGTTAAATTAATGGGCAAAATCAAGAAAATTGAAATTACATAGACCAAATTAACACATCGTGTAAAGTACATGGACTATTTGCATAATTTACCCAAAATTCTATCAATTATGCCATTGCTATTAACATGTGTTTTTTTACAAAAACCACGTGATTTCCTAATATATTTTCCTGGTAATTATTGGATAATTTATAGTACTATATGATATTATTTACATGATATTCCCAATTAATATTCCCAATTAATAGCCTAGTAAAAAAATTTATGTGTAGAATAATATTGACCCACCTTATAAGCTTAGTTAAATGAAAATGAATGGACCAAATTAGTGTGTTATGGTATTTCAATTGCCAAGAATACCACGCAGCCAAAATTGCAACTGTGTACACAAATTAAACTCTTAAAAGAAATTTTTTAAGAGAAAATTGGTGATAAATTCATTAGATTCAGTGAATATTTTTTGTTGGTGCAAAATTCACGCTTTGTAAAATAATTTGGTGAGAAGTTCTAGAAGACATTTTGTTTTTAATTTTATTCCTTGACTTTTTTTTTTTATCTGTTTGACTTTTTGTTGACTATCTGTTCAAATTTATCTATTCAATTTTTTTTGACTATGTATTCAATTTTTTCCTAAATTCTATTTATCTGTTCAATTTTTCCCCTATCTGTTCAATTTTTCTCCTAATTTTTTTCTCTAAATTCTGTTTATCTGTTCAATTTTATACGTATATGTTCAATTTTTTCACCTAAATTCTATCTATTTGTTCAATTTTCTTCCTAAGTTCTATCTATTTGTTTAATTTTTTCTATTTGTTGAAAACCTGTATCAACTTTTTTGTTTATTTATTGTAATCATCATCATCAACATCAATTTTTTTCCTTATCTGTCTCATACATTTACACACTTACAGATATACATACACACACTCACAGATATACATACACTCAAGATATACATAGATATACACATTCACAGATATACATATATATATATATATATATATATATGTTTAAACTCTATCTGTTAATATGTTTTTTTTTCAATTTGTTTCATCATCAACAACAACAATGATAATGAGAATATATTGAACAGATAAAAAAGTGCAATAAATATGTCCAATTTTTTTTTTTCCCCCACATTTCTGGCAGCAAAAACCTGTTGAATAAAACATCTTTGTGTAAGCAATAACACAAAATGCTAAGGATCACTATAGTGAGCAATCAAAAAAATTAACAAACTTAATTTACCATAGCATCTTTATTTGTCATCACAAGAAACACATTGCCTCTGTTTTTCGAACTCTTGATTACAACATCTTCAACTTCACCAAACTTCTCAAACAACTCCCTTAAACTTTCAGCACGATAATCCTTACCAATCTTCTCACATAATACCTTGAACACCTTCTCATTGTCTAACTCACTCCCAACTTTGTTAGCGTGTGTTGCTTGAATTCTAGTGACTTCTTCTTTAAATTTCTTATAAATTCTCTTTCCTTTTTCGAAATAGAGATATCTGAAGCGGAGGAGGAGCTGCGATGGATAAATCTACTTCGATCGGCAGTGACAGAGGTGGTGGTGGTAGTCAGCGGTTACTTAGATCTCCTCTTTCTTTTTCTTTCTAAGGCGCCGTTGTTTACGGAGGTTCTCAAGCAGTAGGATCGCGGATCTGCCTTCGAGAGTGGATACGGCGATCTGGGCAATGACCACGGCAGCGTTGAGGGAATGAAACTCTGAAGACGAGGCATGAGGATAAG
The DNA here is from genome assembly GCA_030407325.1 of Camellia japonica. Taxonomy (NCBI): domain Eukaryota; kingdom Viridiplantae; phylum Streptophyta; class Magnoliopsida; order Ericales; family Theaceae; genus Camellia; species Camellia japonica. Next base: position 24,980,550 of record JAPPVO010000002.1, read on the forward strand.
AAAGAGAAAGAGAAGAGAGATCTCACAACGGCGAGGGTTTGTGTTCGGCCGGAGGAGGTGGTGGAGGCGAGAGTCTGTGTTCGATCTGTGTTCCACTCCTTTTCTCCTGTCTCCTCCAGCAGCGAAGCCGAGCTCAGTAGTATCGGATGTCAAACCAACGGCAACGGCACCACTGCTAATGGGCGGTGATGAACAATGAGGGGGAGAGAGAGAGAGAGAGAGAGAGAGAGAGAGAGGAGGCTGAGATTGTAAGAACATCTCCAACGCATAAGGCAAATGAAGAGAATTAGGCATTTTGCCTATTTAAGCTGCATTTCTAGGGCTCCAACGCATGAGGCAAATGGTGAGGCATTTTGCCTATTCTCGTTTTGGCTCTCCACAGGTAGCCAGCCTCCATTGCTAGGCAAAGTGTGTTCTCGCCAACTCAGGTGATTCTCTTTCTCTTTCTTTTTCTCTCTCTCTATCTCTTTCTCCCTTTCCCGTTCTTCCCCATCAACGATCTCTCTCAACCCACTTCCTGCACTATGAAACCCTTCCCCATCTATTTGATCTCGCTAAGCTTAGTTTACTTCTTGTGATTCAGGAAGATTCAAGAGGTCTGGACATTGGATTTCAAGGTCAGAACTCTTTGAACCCTAAATCAATACATTTGCTTCACTTTGATTTTTTTCTTTGTTTCCTGGTATGTTTGTCATCAATTATTCGACTCAATGAGGTTCCTATTATTGCCGTATATTCTGATATTGGGAAATGCATAAAATAGCTATAGCATTCAAGATGAAGATCAAAAGACAAATTCACAAATTCTGAATTCATGATTTTAGAAGAAACAATAGGCACTGTGAAATGACCTAAAAAGGGTAACCCACACTACAAGAAATTGCATTTTTCGCAACGTAAGAAAATATGTTGCTAAAAGGGAAAACTCGTCGGCAAAAAGTTTTGCCAACACACGGAGCTACGTCGGCAGCCCGTAGGTAAAAGTGAGTCGGCAAAAGTTTTTGCCGACGAAATTATCATTGTGTTGGTAAAAGTAATGCCTTTAGCGACAAACATAGTCGTCGGTAAAAGCTTTCATCCATCGTCGGCAATTTACCTTGCGTCGGTAAAAGTAGTTCAAATATGATGATTGTGTGGCACTTTTCCCCACACAAATTTGCGTCGGCAAAAAATATACTTTTAGCAACACAATATGAGTCGGTAAAAGTAAACTTTTAGCGACACATTTATGTCGGTAAATGTTGCCATTTGCCGACGATTTTTTTGTCAAGAAAGCTTTACTTTGGCAACGACAAATTTGCATTGGCAAAAAAATACACTTCTAACAACACAATATGAGTAGGCAAAAATAAACTTTTGGCAACACATTTACTGACAAGTTGTTTGTCGAGAAAGCTTTACTTTTTGGCAACGACAAATTTGCAACGGCAAAAATAATTAAAAATAATTATATTTTTTTTTATAAGATTTACAGATTTACAAGAGGCATCCCTTAGGCACCACTATTACAAACTAATAACATTGACATGAAATCACCTAAAGTTGATGTGCATGCAAAAATACCACTACTGATACTGTTTTTAGAAGCAGTGTATAAAACCTAAAAGGCTAAACTCGCTAAAGACCATTTACAAGACTCTAAATACAGACCACTATTAAAAATTTGCAGCAGACCAGCATCTAATAGCAGCCGCCTCACAACAACATTACAGCAACAGTAGTCCAACAAGCATTAGCCAGCAGCTGCAACAGACCAGCAACCAACAGCCATCAGCCACCAGCAGATCTGACCAGCAGGGCCCTTTTACTGAGACCATCAAACCAGCAACAGCTCTTTTCTTGTCATTCAATGGTCCTCTTGAAATTTTACTGAGAATCTTGGCATCAAACACTACATACTGTTTCGTGATCTCGATCATTGCTTTCTTAGGGGAAATAAGATAGGGTTAATAATCATCTGCTTCAAGCACAATCTGGAACCAACTTAAAAGGGTCATCATAGAACCAAATAGCAAGAAAGCTACATATTGTAACTGAAAATTCAAATAGACAAGAATTAATACCCTTTTGACATTGTTCGAGTCAAAATGTCTGTCTAAAGGCAGCTGTTTAATCCTGTTAAGGAAGTTGCCCTCAAAACTAGCAACAACTTTCCAACCACTACCCTGCAATAAGTATTTAAATTATATAATAGCAGTTAAAAAAGAGAACAGAGAAAATTTTCATTTTGTCTCTGACAGAAAAGAATATAGATGACAGTGTATGGTTGAATCTTTCTTGAATAAACACAATCATAATATAGCAACGTAAATATGATTAACAATTTCAGAACCAAAAAATGAAGTTATGCAAATATCAGACATGTATCATGTCTTGGCCACAATGTTATTCAGGCCCTAAAAACAGTGCTGCTTCACTAGCTAAAATAGGAGCCCTATACTTTCTTCAACTATGAGGATGACTCCAAATTCTTTTTACGAGACTCTTTAATTCTAATGAAGGAAAAGAAAAGAAAAGGGACTATGACCATCAATTTACCCAAAATATTCCTTATGTAAGCAAGTTATAAAATGACTTACAAGCATAAATGCATAATCCATATAAGAGGAATAAACTAAACAATTCTCAATCTTATAAGATTATCAAGCACATTCATTCATTTAACATGTATTTTTTAAAATCTTCTTCTCTCCCCAAGGTATCATAGAAATATACACCACACCAAAGGTACTTGCAACATAACCCTAACATTCACAACATTATTTAATTCTCTAAACTCTTAATGTAACCAAGTTGCTATTGCTGCTAGATGTGCTAATGTTTACAGATATAGAGCTACTGCCAGTTGCTGCTGCTGCTGCTGCTACAGAGCTGTGTTGGGCCTTGGGTGTTTATTTGTAGCTTTGGGGATTATTTTACCTTGGTGTACTATGTTGTTTCTACTGTTTTATTTCTCTTTATTGGCTAGTTAATGGGATCCTCTCCAATCTTGGGTTAAGTGTTGGTATATGATTGATAAAAAAGTAGGGGAAAAGTAATGAGGAAATTACTCTGATCTATTTTTTCTTGATTTTATCTCTTTCAGTTGATTGTCATTGTAGTTTTAGTCTCTGTAAATTGGTAGAGAAAATTGAAATCAGTCCGAGGATTCAAACCAGCAACAGCAGCAGCAGATCAGCAGCTGCAACAAACCAACAAGCAACAGCCATCAGCATCAGACCAGCATGCACCCAAAAAAGAAAAATAGCAAACTCCTACAGAAATGGAAAAACATCAGCATATCAGCATCCAGAATAGCAACAGACTGCAACAAACTGCAACAGACAACTAATAGCCAGCATCCAAAAATAGCCAGAGACATGCACCAAAAAAAATAAAAATAAATAACAAAGTGCTACATAATTGGAATAACAGCAGCACAGTAGTATCCAAACAGTTTGTACAGTAGCAACAACATAGCAGGCCAAAAGCACATCAGCACAGGCGCCAGGCTTCAGAAATAATTTACTGTTTTTGGACATCTTTGCAACTATAGATATGGCATATAATTAAATGAAAATAAATGAGAAACAATGCTATGATATTTGAAAAACAATGCCATGAAATGTAAATCAAGCAATCCATTATGCGAGAATTTTTTATGTTACAACAAAGTTCCTTTACAGTGATAGGCTATGAAAAGAGGTGACCTAAATTAAAGGAAAAAAAGAAACTAAGCAAAAGGCAGCAATATGTTAAATAGATGAGAATTTGAATTACTAACTTTAACCCTATAACTTCCTCCCAGGGAGTGGAAAAAGACACCACTCAAGCTAAGAGCTAGTGGTTGTTGTATTTCTTCTAAACTCTTAACAAATTCAAAAGTTGGAGATAGGTTCACTAAAGGATAAGTTAGCAAAAATCCCTACTTCGTATTCACAGAGACAATATCAGTAAGAAAATAACATGAAAATAACCACTTCACTAAACTCCTATTAATAATAAAAACGAAAATTATCCTAAATTTTGTGATTAAATCCTTATCATACTTTTTTTTCTCTTTTAATTCTTTAACAAGTTTCATGTCAAATTTCAGCAACTACCATGTCAAATTCCATATCAAATTTCAGAAGGCCAACCTGCAAGCTCTAACAAAACAAAAACACCATAATTAACAGCATTTGAACTTTAAAAATGCAACTGTACAAGAGTAAAGACTAAAATTCACCGCTTACTCAAATCTAGGAAGCTTTAAATTTTGAAAAGAGAAAAAATTTACAAGAACAAACAAATCAATAAGCAATAAACTAAGCAACATGTGTCAATTCAAAGTCAATGTCACAAATGCAGATCCAGATGTGCTTGATAGGAAGACCAATCTGTGGTGTGAATGTCCATCTATAGACCATATATGACTGTAAAATTGGCAAAAAGTGGTGCTTCAAGGGTTTGCATAGGTGTAAAAAAGGGTAAGCTTTTGGTGACTTAGTAAGGCAAGGGATGACACAATTTCTAAAGCTATGAGAGCAGCAAGCAGCCCTCCATAAACAACCAACAACAAACTAGTTCACACAATTAATGATTTTTAAAGAATTCATAAAAGTTAAATAATTCCTATACTGCTACAACTCACCAATACTAATTTGTCTACTAATATTGCTATTAAAACCCTGCTATAGCTTAATTATGTTTGAATTCTAAATTTAAAGTAAAATAAAATTAAATATAAACTATTTTTTAACTCTTTTTTTTTTTTTTACAAATGATAATTCAAATCCAATATCGAAACAAATTCATTCCCTCATCATGATTGTTGTGTACATTTTGTGACTTATGTATTGTTATCTCTCTCCATAACAGAGAAAGAGAGAGGCTGTTGGATAGTGACAATGCTGGAAGTGTCACAATGCATACACATGTTTGGTGTCTAAAAACATTATGTGAATTAGGGTGGGTCTAAAGGGAAGTGGTTCTATAAATTGTCTAATTCAATCCCAGCAACTCAAAACTATTGCTGATGTGTGACCTGAATTGGGGTTGATTGAATATCTTAAGAAAGTCACACTCAGAAAATTGTAATTGATTTCACAAATATTATTTAAACTCCAAAAGCATTTCGGCATATTGTCCAAATGGTGTGAGTGATCATAAACAAGAAAGATTGACATTTTATTGTAATTGGAAGTCAGGTTGAGCTCTACCAAAAATATGGATAAACAACCCAATAAAAATAGTGATTTTTGGCCTATTAACAAGACCACAAAAGCATAAGAAACAAATATTATCAAAATATTTATAATTTCAAGATACCATTCACATATTTTAAACAGTCAAACAGTCATTTTTTAGATATGTTGGTGGAGATATACTAGAACTCCAATTTGCTTCTGAATTTTGGGAAGAAGTTGGGAAAGCATCATTTTTTTTTTTTTCCTTTTTCTTTTAGATACATTTTGAAAATGAACAACCCAATAAAACAGTGATTTTTGGCCTATTAACAGGACCACAAAAGCATCTTTTTTTTATAGGTACTTAGGAAAGTTGGACCACAAAAGCATCAAAGCAATGAAATCGGCAACAAAAAGGTTTTGCTACAGATAAATCAAATTCTAAAAAAATAGATTATGTACACTGTCTTCTTACTTCTTTTTTTTTTTTATATATATTATTTCGTAAAAAATTAAAATATTACTAAAAATCAATTCACAAACCAACCCTTAATTGTGTTTAAAAAAAAAAAAAAAAACCTTAATTATGCAAACAATTGATTGAGATTTTTCTTTTCCCAACCTTTCTTTTCTTTTCTCACCAAAAACTATCAATCCAAACGGAGTGTAAATAATCTAGGACTTTTCTTTGCTAAAAGGCCTGGATTCTCATGGGATGTTAAAGAACCGACTCATCCATGGCCATTTCCACAGGCTTGGGATTCATTCGAAAGGTATATATATATATATATATATTATGTACATATATATATATATCAAACCTTCTTTGTATAAACATAGATTTGTAACCATTAATTTCATTTTCATGCAGGTTCGATTAGGCTCTGTTACAGCATTTGAAACAGTTGATGAACCAGAGTCTCAATGTAGACACCCAAACAAACCCAACACTCAAATAGATCCAACAACCCATAACATTAATCCAAACCCATAATCGAAATTGCAGTTAAAAACACCAAATAATCGAACAAATATGGGGTGAATGTGAGAGAGAGAGAGAGAGAGAGATGGTGGAATCCGAACATACCTCAAGAATCGAACTGATATTTTTTCAGATCGAAAAGAAGAGAACGAAACCCTTCCCCTTCGAACCGTCAATCGCTGCCGCCACCCAAACAATCTCACCGCCGAAGAGAGAGCACCGTTTCCAAGTTGAAATCTCGCCGCTGCCGAAGTCTCTCTTTCGGATCGTCCCTTTTTCAGTTTTGTACACTTAGGGTTGGTTTGGGATGTTCTAAAAAAGTACACTTATTGGCTTATATGGGTTGGGTTTGGATTGAGTTTGATGTGATGTGTTAGAGATGTGATGTGATTTAAATAAGATGATGTGACTTAAATAAGATAGTGACTTTTTAACTTTTTGTATTATTTAGTTTATGCCAAACCAACCCTTATACAATTTTCAACGAAGGCAGATAGTTTGTAAAAAAAAAAAAAATTTCCTTGTAGTGATAGCTAGTAAACAACAATAAAAATAATTTTTAGTTTTTTTTTTTTTTGAAAAAATTAAAACTAATTTGAGAACTATAAAAATCAAAAATATATTTTTAAAATTATTTATGACCTTCTAAAAAATAAAATTATGCAAAAATAATAAGTATTTTTTTTAAAAAAAATTTACCTTTTTTTTTTATAGTTTTTTAGAAACAAATTTCTGAAACAAATTTCTGAAAATAAAACCAAACATATGGAAATTGATAATATAACCACATTCTTTGGAAAAGTTTAGATTATCCCAAATTAGTCATCTCAACTTAAGAGTGTGTTTGGGCCTTGACATGGATAGGCCCGGATAGGCCCACAAGGACCACAGCTCACAGTGAACAAACCCAAACCCACCATTTAGACTCCATTGCATAACCCGGGTAGTAAAACCCAGGACAGCTGGAGGCCAACTGAGCAGGGAAGGCCAATGATACTCGGACACATGGCAGGTGCAGAACGGGCCACGTCAGCAGACAAAGATCTGCAAAGTTATTGCCACAATACATCACCATTAATGCGGCCCATCACAGCATTTATTACGACAACACCTTCCCATCGGAACAGCGCCCCTTACCCTGAACAAGGTAGACTACATCACAGGCTTTCGGCGAGGGAGGCACGTCGGAAGGGACAGTGAAATGATTACCAAGGAATATAAGCGAGCATGGAAGACAAGAAGAAGGTTAAGCATTTTCTATTCCTCTAACTCTCTCTCTCTCTATCTATATCCACTACTTACACTTCTAATTTACACGCCGGAGGGTTCGCTAGGGGACTCCCCTGTTCCCCGTTGAACTTGTTTGCAGGTCTTCCAGTGGGCTTCATCTCTCGGGCGTGGGCTTGAGGAGCTTGGATTAGTCCAGTCCATCTACTGTGAACGAACTGTATCATCAGTTGGCGCCGTCTGTGGGAAGTGTTTTGTCCGTGCGCCAGTTGTGTTCATTGCCGCCGGAGACCCTGTTCCAGTAACCTTTTTCACCTCACCCGTCAAGTGTATGGTCACGACTAGATCCATGGCTTCCCACCATAATGCTGCCGATCATCAAACCGACCCTCCCAATCCAAACAACCCACCACAATACTTCATCGAGCTTACTAACAGCATCAACCGCATGGCCGAGCAAAACCAGGCCTTAATAAACGCTCTGCTCCAGAGAAACCTCCCCATTCCTCCACCGCCACCTCCAGATATCCTGCCCAACCCAGAACGAACTCCCGGCCATACTGCCCCACAACCCAATCCACCTAACTTGGGCGGTTTGCAACCTCCTCACCCACATGTAAATCCACCACCTCCACCCCCGCACCCATCGATCATAGCACCAGCCCCAGAGGGAGAGGCCAGCAGCATCCAACACCTGTCTCCCTCTGGTGGTGACAACATTCCCCTTTGGGACGCTGAACTCCGCGCCATGAAGCTCCAGCTCCAAGGGGTTATGCAAAACATCCAGCATAAGCCCTCCACTACGGCCACCTCACCGTTTGTTGCCTCCATCCGAGACAAACCTTTGCCCCCCAAGTTCAAAATGCCCTCCATCGACTCCTTTGACGGTACGACAGACCCAGTCGACCATCTGGAGACCTACCGCACCCTCATGATTCTCCATGCCTTCCCAGACGAGATTATGTGCCGAGCTTTTCCCGTGACACTGAAGGGGTCAGCTCGGCTGTGGTTTAGCCAGCTACCACCAGACTCTGTCTCCACCTTCCAACATCTCAGTGACTCTTTCCTAAGCCATTTCATCGGAGCCCAGCGTCAGCGACGTCCGGCCACCCAACTCCTTAATATCCGTCAGACCGAGGGGGAATCACTGCGCAGCTTCGTTACTCGCTTCAACACCGAAGCCCTGCAAGTTGCCGAAAATGACGACAAGGTCATCCTCACAGCTTTCATGGCCGGTCTGCGGTCATCTGATTTCCTTTTCTCCCTCTCTAAAAACCCCCCGACCTCAATGGCCGTCCTACTCTCCAAAGCCCAAAAATACATGAATGCCGAGGACTCACTCGCCGCTCGGCAGGATCCAACAGCTAAAAACCCGACCCCAAGAGAGAAGAGAAAAGACTCAGAACCCAAAAACACCCAGTATCATAGCCAAACCCCCCACTATACAGACCGACCCCCTCGTGCAGACCGGACGGCACCAGTCCGACCGCCCGGTCGGTTCGAGCGATATACACCCCTCAACTCTCCCATGGAACATGTCCTCAACCAGATCCAACGGGACTACCCCCTCAAATGGCCTCCCCCTCCACGGAACCCTTCCAACCGGAAAGACCAGTCCAAATATTGCCGCTTCCATCAGGACCATGGCCATAACACTGATGACTGCATCAACCTCAGGGATCAGGTGGAGACCCTCATTCGCCAGGGGCGCCTAAGCCGATTCACCGACACCCGCCCTCAGCAACGGCAAAGAACCGAACCCCACAGAGACAATCGCCGGCACACCCCACCGCGGCGGCCGGCTCAACCAAATCCAGGCCATGACCGACCTCCACAACAGCCTCGGCCACCAGGTAACCCACCCCCGCCTGTTGGTGAAATCAGAGTTATTTCAGGTGGCCTCGCCTGCGGGGGACCATCCCGTTCGGCTCAGAGGGCGGAACTGAGAAAAATACGGCAGGGCTCAGACAAGGCAGTCGCTACTGTAGACCGACCTTCCAAACAGCCCAAACAGTGGACAGAGCCCATCACTTTTACGGACGCCGACTGCACAGGCATCCGTTACCCACATGATGACCCCCTTGTCATTTCGGCCATCCTCTCCAACTACAAGGTCAGACGAGTTCTCATCGACAACGGCAGCTCTTCAGACATCATCTTCCTCAACTGCTTCCGCCAGCTCAAGATTGGGGAAGAAAGCTTGTCTCCACTCCAAACCCCCCTGGTCGGCTTCACTGGCGACCGTGTGACCTCCATTGGTTCCATTGACCTTCCCATCACCATTGGTGAATACCCACGGCAGGCCACGAAATTGCTCACTTTCCTTGTGGTCGATTGCCCATCTGCCTACAACATCATCCTTGGCCGCACCGCCCTAAACGCTTTCCAAGCCATCACATCCACCTATCATCTTGCCCTCAAGTTTCCCACCGACCTCGGGGTCGGCACAGTCAGAGGAGAGCAGACCGTGGCCAGGGAGTGTTATGTTGCCTCCCTTAAAGAAGTCAAGCTGAAGGAGGCAATGATCATCGAAGGACTTGACGTCCGGGATGAGGACGAGCTGGTCAGAGGAGAACCAGTGGAGGAGCTCGTCGAGGTCCCCATTGACCCCACCAACCCATTGAAAACTGCTAAGATCGGCAGCCAACTATCCCCCAAGCGAAATCCGATCTTACTGCCCTCTTGACCGAACACAATGACGTCTTCGCTTGGACCCATTCAGACATGCCAGGCATTGACCCCTCCTTCATAACTCATCGCCTCAGCATCGAACCCCATTTCCGACCTTACCGCCAAAAGCAGCGTATTTTCCACCCAGAGCGTAATAATCTCATAGCTGCAGAGGTGGACAAACTCCTCGAGGCTCAATTCATCCAAAATGTCGATTATCCCAAGTGGCTGTCCAACGTGGTCCTGGTCCGCAAGAACAATGGCAAGTGGCGTCTCTGCGTCGATTACTCTGACCTGAACCGAGCTTGCCCCAAAGATAGCTATCCACTCCCCCGCATTGATCTGCTGGTCGACGCCACGGCCGGTCACCAAATGCTCAGCTTCATGGATGCTTTCTCCGGGTACAACCAAATCATGATGCACTCATCTGATCGGGAACACACATCCTTCATCACCGACCGGGGTACCTATCACTACCGTGTCATGCCGTTCGGACTGAAGAATGCGGGGGCCACCTACCAACGGTTAGTCAATGCAGTTTTCCAACATCAGATCGGTCGGAACATGGAGGTGTATGTGGACGACATGCTAGTCAAAAGCAAACTCTCCACTGACCATCTGACCGACCTACGGGAGACCTTTGCCACCCTTCGCAAGTACCAGATGAAGCTCAACCCAGAGAAGTGCGCCTTTGGCGTAGGATCTGGAAAGTTCTTGGGTTTTATGGTCAGTCAACGCGGCATTGAGGCCAACCCGGAGAAGATCAAGGCCTTGATTGAGATGCAGTCACCCAAAACTGTTAAAGAAGTTCAAAGACTCACTGGCCGAGTGGCGGCCCTCAACCGGTTCATTTCCCGCGCAACAGATAAGTGCCTACCATTCTTCAAAGTCCTTCGGCAAACTTTTGAATGGACAGCTGAATCCGAAAAGGCTTTTCAGCAGTTGAAGCAATGCATGGCCAATCCCCCCCTTCTTTCACAAGCAATCACGGGCGAGCCCCTCTTCCTCTATTTAGCGGTATCGAACACCGCCGTCAGTGCAGCTCTTATACGGGAAGATGGCTCAGTCCAACGGCCGGTCTACTACATCAGCCGAGCTCTCAGGGGGGCAGAGCAGAATTATCCACTGCTAGAAAAGCTGTCCCTGGCCTTGGTCACCGCCTCCAGACGACTTCGCCCTTACTTCCAGGCCCACTCCATAGTGGTCCTCACCGACCAACCCCTGAAGAAGATCATCCAGCAGCCAGAGCTTTCTGGCCGACTTATGCAATGGTCAGTGGAACTCAGCCAGTTTGACATCTCCTACCGCCCTCGCACAGCAATCAAGGGGCAAGCTGTAGCCGACTTCATCCTGGAATTCACCAATACCACCCCAACCACTACTCCTCCACCTCCACCAACCCCTGCTGAACCAGAAGACCCCCATTCTTGGACTCTCAACGTCGACGGGTCATCCCGGAGGGAAGGTAGTGGGGCGGGCCTCATCCTCACCTCCCCTGAAGGTGGTTATTTCAAATGCGCTCTCCGTCTCTTGTTTGAGGCCAGCAACAATGAGGCCGAATATGAAGCGTTGATAGCAGGCCTCCGCCTGGCCAAAGACATTGGTGTTAGCCACATCCGCGTGTTCAGTGACTCCCAGCTCATCGTCGGTCAGATCACGGGGAATTCGATGCCAAGGATGGCACAATGCGGGCTTACAGGGACATGGCACTCCCCCTTGTTCGCCTCTTCAATACTTTCCAGATCAAACACATACCTCGGGCGGAAAATTCCAAAGCAGATGAGATGGCTCAGTTGGCCTCTGCCGACCAGTCCGACCTCAGCCACGGAGTCCGCCTCGAATACCTAACTCATCCTGCCATCACACCCGACCTGCACGAAGTGCAGTTCCTCCAGATTGAACCCATCCCTTGGGCATCCGACATCATCCTATTTCTGACGACAGGAGCCCTCCCAGATGATAAACAGCTGGCCGCCAAAGTAAGGGCTCGGTCGTCCAATTATCTTCTCGATGGTGGCATCCTGTACAAGCGTGGTTTTTCACGACCATATCTGCGATGCCTCAATTCAACACAAGCAACCTATGTCATGCGGGAAATCCATGAGGGAATTTGTGGCAACCACTCGGGCGGCAGGTCCCTAGCACACAAAATACTCCGTACTGGTTACTTTTGGCCAACTCTTAATCAAGATGCGACTGATTTTGTCCTCAAGTGCGATAAGTGTCAGCGCTTTGCCAACATCCCCCATGCCCCGCCTACAGAGTTGATCACGCTTTGCAGCCCCTATCCATTCGCCAAATGGGGGATCGACCTGATCGGTCCACTTCCCACTGGCCGAGGCCAGACCAAGTTCGCAGTCGTCGCCATTGACTACTTCACCAAGTGGGTAGAGGCTGAACCCTTAGCCACCATTACCGAGCGGAACACAACCAAGTTCATCTGGCAATCGATCGTTTGCAGGTTTGGCATCCCTCAGGCCATTGTGTCAGACAACGGCAAGCAATTCGACAACGCTAAGTACAAAAGTTCTGTGCAGATCTCTAGATTCAACCATGTTTCTCCTCCCCCGGTCATCCCCAAGCCAATGGCCAGGTTGAGGTCACCAATCGGTCTCTTTTGAAGATCATCAAGGCTAAGCTGGAGGCTGCTAAGGGACTCTGGGCTGAGGAGCTCCCAAATGTACTCTGGGCCTACCGAACTACAGCTCGGACTCCTACCGGGGAAACCCCTTTCCGCCTAACATACGGCGCTGAGGCGGTTATCCCAGTAGAAGTCGGTCTGCCAACCCCCAAGGTTCTACATCCCGACCCAACACTGACTGAAGAGCTCCGTCTCGCGGACCTAGACCTCATTGAAGAACTCAGGGAGACCACCGCGGTCAGACTAGCCTCATACCCACAAAAAATGAGAACACATTACAATCGCAAGGTCCGACCCAAGGAATTTGCTGTGGGGGACTTAGTGTTGAGAGAAGCAACCCTTGCCACCAAGAATCCGACTGAGGGCAAATTGACAGCCAAATGGGAGGGACCCTATATTGTGAAAGCCAGACCGCGTCCAGGCACTTACCGACTTCAAGACATGGAGGGTCGCGACCTTCCCCACCTATGGAACGCTGAACACTTGAAACGCTACTTTCAATAAGCTGTTGCTTTTGTATCACTCAATTGTTGTACTTTCTTTTTAACGCAATATAAATTTTGATCATTGGAATACACTTCCAGCTACACCTGTCGTCTCAACAACATTTTTTACTTGCAGTCCTTACACTTCCAAAGCCTCGGCCAGACCGAGCACTTCAAAAGCCTCAGCCAGACTGAGCACCCCAAAGCCTCGGCCAGATCGAGCACTTCAAAAGCCTCAGCCAGACTGAGCACCCCAAAGCCTCAGCCAGACTGAGCACTTCAAAGCCTCAGCCAGACTGAGTACTCTAGAAGCCTCAGCCAGACTGAGCACCCTAAAGCCTCGGCCAGACTGAGCACTTCAAAAGCCTCAGCCAGACTGAGCACTCCAGAAGCCTCAGCCAGACTGAGCACCCCAAAACCTCGGTCAGACCGAGCACTTCAAAAGCCTCATCCAGACTGAGCACCCCCAAAGCCTCAGCCAGACTGAGCACTTCCAAAGCCTCAGCCAGACTGAGCACTCCAGAAGCCTCAGCCAGACTGAGCAGCTCAAAAGCCTCAGCCAGACTGAGCACTGCCAGAGCCCTCAGCCATGACCGAGCGCTCCAACCTCAATTTCACCATCAGTGACCCTCCATAATTATATCCTTAATAAGATCTACATTGCACGTTAAGGAGTTCCTTACTTTCCTTAGGCAGTCACAATTCCAGATCAAAGTTTTTACATCACCCTTTACTTAGTCAAATTTCAAAGATGTCCTCACATGCTAATCAGATTAACTCCGATCGGTCACTCTCATCCATTCAATTTTCATACAAGTCCCATTTTAGCCTACATTGCGCGTTCAGGAGCTTTCTTACTTTACTTTGTATTGAAGATTTTTCCCAAGTCCAATTTTACTCTCCATTAAGAAGTACTTCACTTTACCTCCCACTGAATTGTTACTTAATCCAATCCTACTCTGCGTTAAGTTTTTGTACAGGTTCAGTTTCACTAGGCCTAAGCAAGCTTTTAGTTTTCCTCAACGTTGAATTCTTGTTACACCTCTGTAGGGAGAAGTTCCCAAATATAGTTCACTGACTTATACACAAGCAAACACAATCAACTGATAGAAACAAATGCAACTTTATTTATTCACAGAAATGTGTACACAAGTTCATTACATCAATTCAAAAAAAAAAAAAAAAACAAAGAGACAACAAAACACAAAGGGGCTCTTCTCCACCTTCTCTAGTCATTCTTCTTCACTAGATACCAGGTCTTCCTCTTCAACGCCTTCATCCAGGGGGGTCTGGGCCACATCATCTTCCCCAATCGTTACACTACTAAGGTCAAGTTCTGGGAACAGTTCCTCAGCCCTCCGTTTGAACATTTTCCACCCACTGTCCCAGTACTCTGCCATTTCGTGTTTGTAGAAGTCTGACTGCTGGAAGCTTGCAATGACTTCAGACTCAGTTCTCCCCCCAGCAGTCGTCTTTGATGGGCCAGCCCCCCAGAGTCCTCCCTTGCCAAACTGCTGGCAACTGCAGCATCAACAGCCATTGAAATTCTGGAGATCCCTTGAACTGCTCCACCGCTGCGACGCACAGATCAGGGTAGGCAGCCCTCTCCGAGGCCGCCTTCGCTTTCGCCTCGTCCAGCTCCTTCATCAAGGACGCCTTTTCAGCTGCAGCCTTAGCCCTCCCCTCCTCTAACTCCTTTGCTAGGCTCTCTTTTTCCACCGCCAATTTGGCCCTCTCAGCCTCCAACTCCCTCTTCAAAGCCTCTCCCTCAGCCCTCAACTTCGCCCTCTCTGCATCCACCTCCTTCTGATACTTCTCCTTCTCCTCCTTTGCCTTCGACCGCTCGCTCTCCAACTCTTTCTGCAGAGCATCAACCCTACCATCCGCCTTATCCCTTTGCCTAACTAGCTCTTCATTGTTGAGCATCGCTTCTTCATGGCGTTCAACTGCGACGGCGCAAGCCTTCTGGGCCTCATCCACCTTCTTCCGCTCGCCAGCCAGTTGGAACTCGAGCGACACAACCTCGCGGCGGGTGTCCTCCAGCTCCCCCTTGGCCGCTTGCAGATCGGCATGAGCACTCGCCCAGCTTGCACTCTCGTTCTGCAATTTTGTGAGCTGAGTCTTGGCTTCTCCGCCTTTAGCTTGGCAGCCCCCGCCTTCCTCAATAGGGCCCCTGCCAAGGTGGTTACCTCCATTTGAGCGGAGCATAACCCCCTCAACAGGTCAGCCTCACTGAATTTCGACACTGAGCGCAGAGCGGACTCATCCGCGATCTTCACCAAGCGGTCTGCTCCAGACCTAGCTGGGCCTTCTTCTCCCTCCAGCCGTCCAGCCACAGCACGGACATGGTAGATGGCTGTATTCAGGCTGACTTCCCCTTCCTGGGGCGCAGGACCCCCTTGGGGTCGTTCCTCCTCCCTTTGTCCAAGAACACTCCTCCCCACCCCTACGCCGATCCCCGCCATCACTGGCACAACTTCCCTGATCTGTGAGGATACGTCCACCACCTTTGGAACGACCACCCTTTCTGGGGTCTCCTCCACTTCCCCCCCTCCACCTGTTTGGCCTGGCTGGCCTCTTCCCCCCTCACTCCTTTCTCCTTTTTTGTGATGGCTCTTCCTCACTCCGCCTCAACCTCTTCTTTTTCTTCTTCCCTACGCCCAACGCCTCCATCTCCTTCAACGACCTCTCCTTTAAAGGGTCTTTTGGGAGCGGTCGCGGCACAAACTCACCCAAGTTTTTCTCTCCCAAGGGTTGAGGACGCGATCGAATCCTCTCCCTCGCAACTGGCTGGGGCGGTCGGTCGGCTTGCGCCTCTTTGAACTTCTACGCCTTCACCAAGATGGCTTGATCTTCTGCCTCCTGCACCTTTCTCCTGGCCTCCAATTCCGCTCGGTCGAGGTCCCCACCGATCGGTTTCGGACCTAACCCCGCCTCAAAAAGCGCGGATGGCTGAACGAGCTCATCCTACTTAGTTTGTTCCTTCTCCCTCCACTCATTTACTCTCTTCACCCTCTCATCTGCCGTCGCCCCCAATTTTCGCTCCACAGACCTGGTTGGCACCTTCCACACCGTGCGCACACCAGCCCCTCCAGAGGTGGACACGTAGAACCACTCTGGCCTCCAACCTTTGATGGACGTTGGCAACCCCGCCACCAAACCCTTCCCTGCCGCCGCCTGAAGGGTGACCCAAGTCTCCTGCTGCCCTGACGCCTTGTAGCAGCCAAAGAACTCCTCCACAGTCATGGCCTGCCCTCCATTCGCCTTCGGCCATGCACTTGCGCAAGCCAGTAAGATCTTCCACGCATTGGGCATTAGTTGCCCTGGCGCTACCTCCAGATGATTGAGCACATCCACCACTATTTGTGGCAGTGGCAACCTTAGCCCACCCTTTAGGGCTTCCTCATAGAGAGAAAACTCTCTTGGTCTGGCGTCAGACGGCCTCTCTGTTGATGTGGGCAGCGACAACTCCACCTCCGCAGGAATCTGGTACCTTCCGCGGATCGCCTCCAGCTCTGCCGCAGTAATAATGGATCCGTCAGCCCTCGAATGCCAGTGATCTGGTTCCACCTGACTGATTGGCGTCGGCGCCGCAATCATGATGGAACCATGGCATCACACCCCCGACTCCCCCACCCTTTCTGACCTATATTGCGCCGCTAACTCCTTAGCATCGTCGTCTCCAAGGGGGTCTACCCTCACATTCACAACTCCTTCTTGTGCCATTCCTAGGGTATGTTTGCGAATCGCTTCTGATGCAGGAGCAAGAAAATTGAAGAAATGTTGCAAAGGGGTATCGTGAGCGACAAATGAAGCAAGACTTGGAATATTTTGATTTTTTGTAAACAAGTAAGTGAATCTCACAACGCCAAAAGCCCACGGTTTGCCCGTATTCCAAGGATCCCAATTAATTTTCGCCAGTTTGAAAACTTTTCAAATCATCCGCCAAAACTGTCTTTTCAACCCCATAATGACCTATCGTTTCATCTTTGCTCCAACGCCTCACTTACCCCCCACGATACGTGTATGATCACGATGCACTGACTCCTCCCCTTACCTTGTCTTTTCCACTTCAAATCACCACGTGACACGCCGCCTTTTGAGCCCCGTGCCCCTCCGCTCGGCCACCTTCGTGGTCGGCACCCCTCACGGTCGGCCTCTTCCACTCGGCCTCCTTCGTGGTCGGCACACTTCACGGTCGGCCTCTCCCGCTCGGCCACCCTCACGGTCGGCCTCTCCCGCTCGGCCACCCTCACGGTCGGACTCCTCCGCTCGGCCACCCTCACGGTCGGCCTCTCCCGCTCGGCCACCCTCACGGTCGGACTCCTCCGCTCGGCACCCTCGCGGTCGGCCTCTCCCTGCCGGTCGGACTCATCTTCCTCATTACTATTCCCTTCGTTGGACTGAAGCTGCACTCGGGAATGGGGGACTACTGACATGGATAGGCCCGGATAGGCCCACAAGGACCACAGCCCACAGTGAACAAACCCAAGCCCACCATTTAGACTCCATTGCATAACCCGGGTAGTAAAACCCAGGACAACTGGAGGCCAACTGAGCAGGGAAGGCCAATGATACTCGGACACATGGCAGGTGCAGAACGGGCCACGTCAGCAGACAAAGATCTGCAAAGTTATTGCCACAATACATCACCATTAATGCGGCCCATCACAGCATTTATTACGACAACACTTTCCCATCGGAACAGCGCCCCTTACCCTGAACAAGGTAGACTACATCACAGGCTTTCGGCGAGGGAGGCACGTCGGAAGGGACAGTGAAATGATTACCAAGGAATATAAGCAAGCATGGAAGACAAGAAGAAGGTTAAGCATTTTCTATTCCTCTAACTCTCTCTCTCTCTCTATCTATATCCACTACTTACACTTCTAATTTACACGCCGGAGGGTTCGCTAGGGGACTCCCCTGTTCCACGTTGAACTTGTTTGCAGGTCTTCCAGTGGGCTTCATCTCTCGGGCGTGGGCTTGAGGAGCTTGGATTAGTCCAGTCCATCTACTGTGAACGAACTGTATCATCAGGCCTGATGAATTTATTTCATGATCTAATTCGATAATCACTTTAATTTTACAATTCAATAACTAGAATATTTAAAACTCTTTGAAAAGTTATACTAAAAACACAAATCACTAAATCACTTCATTTCACTAGCAAAACTCTTACCGATGAATAGTGTTATCGTCGCTAAATGTTTAACTCTTTGCCCACGCCAACTTCTCGTGGCCACAAATAAGTACACTAATAGCGACGCTTATTATGTTGCTAAAAAATAAGCCTTGTAGCTAAAATTTTTGAAATTTTGGCGCCAACCAATAATTTTGGCGTCCAGTGAATGTCATGTTTTTTTTGCGACAGTAGTAAATTGCGTCAATAAATGTCTACTTTTACCAACTAAATTGATCACTGTGTCGCCAAAAATATAGTTTTGGCTATGAAAAAATGACGTCATCGTCAAAAATAGTTGCCAAAAGTACAATTTCTTGTAGTGCCAATTGATGAACTATGTAGTTGTTTGTTTGATTAGTGAGAAAACTTAGGGAAAGAAAACAATAGAACATTGAATCTTGATCCTTGCTTTGTAGGTTGGTCTGGTTTGAGACAAATGGAAGAAACCCAATTTAGTTATAGCAGATGTTTAATGCTTAAACTGTGTTTGGAACCAAATTCTTTTAGAAATGGGATTTCAAAAAGGATTATTTATTTAATTATATATTTTAAATAAATAAATATTTACAAATGTCACGTCAATATATGCAGCATGTCATAAAAAGATTATTTATTTATTTATTAATGTTTATAATAGTTTTTTTTTAAAAATTAATTAAGTTAATTTGATTGGTTAGCTAAAATAATGAGTATGGTTGGAGTGTATACTAGCTAAACTACTTAGGCAAAATAAAGAATGTAGTTTTCTGTGTACTTTGATAAGGCATTTTAGAGAGTATGGTTGGAGATGCTATTATATATATCAAAAATGTTTCATGCCCCATTTTCCCCCCACCCCCTTTGACCCCCTCTCTCTCTCATTGGTTACATTTTCTTTTTCTTTTTTCTTTTTTTCCTGCTCCTCCAATCACCACCCGCCACGTGTATGTGGGGGTTGTGGGGGTGGTGATTGGAGGGGGTCTCTATCATGAGAGGTTTGATAGAATATTTGATAAAATTCTTGGGATACATAGCATTTCTCAAAAGATAATGAATGAGCTTCATTAAAAAATAAAAATATAAAAAAAAAACCGTCATTAAATGAAACTTTAAAAATCATGTTTTAAAAATGTAACTTTAAAATTGAAGTCATACATGTCGTTTTGGTAGAACATCATTGATAGAATTTTCATCCACACATCTTTGATTGAAAATGTATTACACCTTTTTTTTGTTTTTTTGTTTTTTTGGGTGCAGTCCAAGCAGGAAAACGATATGTAAAAAAAATACACAGAAAATATAACAATAATGATGGAACAATGTCAATTTGGTAAATAAAGTTCATCTTTATGTATTTTTATTTTGAAATAAAAAGTTCATGTTCAGCCACATTTGTTATAAAATTTTTAAATTTTTTATCTATATATCAAGAGAGCATCTTGAACACGTTTTTAAAAGAACCGTGACAGTTATTGAGACTAGTCTCACCTCCTCCAAGAAGTTAGCTAATATACTACTTCCTTCATTTCAAATTGCTTGTCTAACCCGAAAAATGAGAACTTAAAACTAATCACTTTGTTTGATTCTGATTTTTAAAAGATAGTTTTTAGAAAATTTTATTTTTTATTTTCTATATTTGAAGTAATTTTTTTTTTTTTTAGACACACATAATATAAATACACTTAAAAAGTATAATATTTGTGAAAAAAATCTTCAAAAAATACACTAAATACCAAAAAATTCAAAAAGAATTACAAAAATTCAGTATATTTTTCATATTTTTGTGTATTTATTAAAAATTTTACAAATATTTTACTATTTAGATATATTTAAGTAAAGTGCATCAAAAAAAAGAAAGGTGCATCTAAAAAAATTTAAAAAAATTGCTTCAAATTTAAAAAATATTCACTAAAAATAAAAAAAAATACGAAAAACAAAAATTTAATTTTCAGAAAACTGAAACCAATTGATAAAATCCTGTTTGTTGAGTAATTATCTTCTCTTCTATGAATTTTATATTGGTGTGTGCCCAACTAATAACAAGGGATAAAATCAATATATGGCCCTGACAACAAGAAGATGGTAGATAAATTATAATATTTCATTGGTCGAATACATAAACACGTAATTTTCTTGATCTACTTAGATAATTTTTGCTGTTTGTTTCTAGAGTTGAACAATGAGATTGCCTAGTAGTGAGGTAAGATCTACAAAAATCATGTTTATTTTGGAAATGATCATGTGATTAAAAGTGCCACGAAACTATGAAGATTCTATGGAAGACATCGTATTGAAATCTAATCCCATGAAATTAGAGATAGAAATACTATTTTGACTCCCATTTTATAAAAATAATAAATCCACTTTTTATATAACAAGGGGTTTACGTAATTTTCATAAATTTAATTATAATTAACTAATATTATTATACTAGTACATAAATAAATACAATTTATCTTATATTTCTATCATAATAATACCAACACATTATTAATTCTTTCATTCAATTTCACCGTATTAATAATTACATCCATTCTAATCCAACAAACAAATGGAGTATCAAATTGAAATTTTAAATTTTTTTTTTGTTAGCAATCGGTCCATAAATCTAAATTTAAATTTTGTTTAAATAAAAGTCCACACTCTAAAATAAATTGTCCATAAAGACAAACTTAGATCAAATGACAAAAATACCCACATATATATAGAGAAATGCTATGTATCCCAAATATTTTACCAAATATTCTACCAAACGACTTACACAAATCTATGTGTGTGCGGGTCCCACACCCATGTGAGAGGTTTAGTAGAATATTTGAGATCCCTAGCATATAACTCTTATCTTTTATCTAATGAATCTATCTATACTTACTATATATATAAGCAAATGTAGTTATTATGTCAAAAGTCTCCAAATGTTATTATTAAATTCTCATAATTTTGGAATAAATAAATAAATATGTGGCACTTCTCTTCACCTCTGTTCTCACTAATATTCTCACTCTCTTCCCCAATTGTTATATAAAAGATAATAATAAAAAAATCAAATAATATCTTCCCTTAGAGATTTAGGTATAGATTTGTATATAGAAATCCACATGTCTATCACTATATCAGGTAAATTTAAATTAAAAAAAAAAAAAAAAGAATCTACAAATCCCACAACTCTTATTCCTAACTTTTATATAAATAAATAAATAAATCAAATAATATCTTTGTGGGTGTCTATCTAAAATCTCAATACAAAATTTTTGAATCTTTACATTTAAAAAAATTACAAAATGCCATACTAAATTTCTATTGGATCGTACTTCATTTTACCCAAAAAAAAAATGAAAAAAATGAAAAAGGTCAAAAATATAAATAAACAACCAGATAAGTGTTAGCATTTATCAGATAAATGTTTGCTTTTTAAAATAAAATAAAATAATTGAATTGTATTTTAAAAAAATGTGATGTTTTAAATTTAAATTGTCTATGATATTTTTAGCTCCTTATCTTTATCCAAAAATTAAATTTGAATTTAAACACTAAACCTCCAAAATACATTATCTTTAAATTAGGTTTCCATATAAATTTAAACGTCCACCAGCAAAACCCAACATTGGAAACAAACTCCCAACAACATCCTTTTTTTTTTTTTTTTGTCCCTCTTAACGCAGTGGTGATCATAAAAATTTCTTTAAGGTATTAATATTTTATGTCTCCTAACTCCAATAATTTATTTATTTTTCCTCTCTAGGGAAGATTATAATATACATAGAGCAAGCAATCCCTAGAGGTTAATCATTTTTTAATTGAAATCTATTTGAAGCCATAAAATTCCATGTAATTTTTTTTCATCTTTATTCTACTATATATTTTAATAATAGATCTTTTCAAGCAATATGTTCAAATTCATATAAATTTACATACGGTCAATATAATTTTACATAAAATCTACTTAGGTCTATAAACTTTTTCATGCAATTACTCTAGATTTATAGATCTTTACATGTAATTTGTGATAGTACTTGAAAAGAATTTTTATTAAATAATTCATGCATATTACAATTATCAATCACTTCATTTTAACTCACTATAATAAATATATATATATATATATATGTGTGTGTGTGTGTGTGTGTGTATTATGCATGTTTCTCAAATATATCATTTGTCTTGTAATATTTGGTATAACTACTATTGTACATTTTGTCTCTATTGATCTAATTATTAGTTATATATGATATCTTAAAAATTCATTTCAATAATTGATTGCAATTATTAAATTGATATATGTTTTTTTCTATTCTTTTATTTTATTTTATTTTTGTATTATTTTTATTCTCACTTTTGTCTATTCTATTGTTTATGTGAGAACTTTATTAATAAATTGTGTTGCATAAAAATTATCAATATTTAGTTTGAATAATTATTCACATACATATATATATATTGTTGGAACAATTTTCTGTGAAAAATAAATAAATTGAAACAAATCAAACAAATAAAATAAATTATGTACCGAATTTATTTTTTTACCGAACCGAATGAATATTTAAAAAATCAAATCGAGTGTGTGACACTTTGTCCTTAAGACAGATTCGCCCCGCTTCGGTGTTTACGGACTAATGGCGTCTATCTTCCAGGATATAATGATTTTCACAAATTTGTAATAGCACTCCAAACAAATTTGTCTGGCGAATTAGAACCTGTGTTCTATCTTTCTGTTTTTTTTTTTTTTTTCTAAAATTAATATGAAGATTATATCATGCAAGAGAGCAAAGGTAGAAGGAAAATAAAGATTTTCGGATTCAGAAAAATGCTGGAACAGATTTGGTTTTATAGACCCGAACAGGTGTTAAATTCAAACTGGAACAGATATAGAACAGGTGCACTGTTTCAAACAGATACAATTTGTATTTCAAAGAGATAACTGCTGGAACTGCTGCAGTTAAATAGACTGTCCAGATTTTGAATATGTCTGGATAGTTATGAATCTACTAAGGTTCCAACAGGTCAGAAAACTGTTTGAATTTGTTCGGCAGATTTTGTAGGGAATTCGAAGGAAGCAAATTTTTGACAGAAAATTAATTTCAATTTTGGCACAAAATTGGAATTTAATTTTATTAAGAATTTCTAGAAAAAAAATCAAATAAATTTTATCCAAAAAATTAATATTAGAATAGAACCGACCCGACCCACAACCTACACCCGTGCCCGGCACGACCGGTGAATGGTGGCTGCGTGTATGGTGGTTTGAGCTAAGGTTTCATTTGTCCATAACTCCTCATTTTTACAAACTTGGGGTGCCCCTTGGAGCCCAACCCAAGTTAGTACACTAAAAGCTTATATACCCACAAAAGCTTTCTTAAAGTTTCAATGTGGGACAACCCATTTCAAGGAAACCCACATTTACTTCCTTAATTGTCCATTCCAAGAACCCGAAAACGACGTCAACTTCGTATTCACTCATTCACCATGTAACTTGCCATATGGCAAGAAATACGTCACCTCTTCAGACCCACCCCAAAAGACGTTTGGGGCCCACTCAATTTTGGACTCAAAGTTGGCCCAAAATAAGCCTTATAAAACCAAACTTTCCAACATATATATATATATATATTTGGATCGGCGAAAATCAGTTGTTAGATATTATTTATATTGTTTAGCTTAAGTATGAAATATTATGGCTCTTTTTATTAAATGATTAGTTTTATATTAAGACATTTGTCTTCTTAATCTTATTTCCTTTTGGAAAAAAACTTGAGACTCCTTATGGGAAAAAATTGATCTAATAGTATCAATTTGGTTTCTATTGAATCATCCTTTGATCATGTTTGCTAAATTTAAAAATTAAAAATTAAAAACAACTATCTTATTGATATAAGGAACACAATTTAATGGGATTAGACATGACTACAATTCAATTACATCTATTGGCTAAATTTAAAAAGTTAAAATTAAAAACATCTATTACATGGGGCATAATCCAATTGGTTAAACATTTTAACGGTAACTTAATCATAACTATTTATTAAACTTTAAAAAAAAAAATTGAACATTAAAAATACTTATCTTATTCTACTACAAATAAAATAAAAAAAATGAAAACACCTAATTTTTTTTAGATGGTAAAAACACTTAAGTATTAGATAAATTAATTGACATATGTGATCATGATCAATTGGGTCAAGTATTTGACTATATCTCAATCATAACTATTTGATTATAAAAAAATGCATTAAATATAAAAAAAAAAATTAAAAATTCATAATCATTAGACTATTTACCATGTCGCCTAATGTTCACTTAAAAAAAAATAAATATTCTTATTACATAAAGGTTCAAAATTTAGAACACCCAACAAGATAAAGACTAATTTTGATGTATATTTTTTTACTAAAAATGACCACATTAAATCTCTATCAGAATCAAAATCTACTAACTATACCTTAGATTCACACCACAACTAAAATCACATCTCTTTTTCTCTTTTAAATTTAAATATTTTTAATAAATTATTAAAAACAAAGAGAAATATAAATCAAGATTTTACAATATATATATACACTTTAAAAGGCTTTATTATTTTTAATTTATAAATAAAATTTTGACTTTCTTATGCATAGTACAGATTTTATGCTAGTAAAAATGTAAACAAACGTGACAGTACTTAAAATTCGAGGTGCAACTTGATTGATGGGCTTAACCCAATCAACCAAATTTTAGCTCTGAATAAATTTTATGGGCTTAATTGAAGCCTGAGTTAAAACTTCTTAGCCTAAATAGAGGATTTGGATAGAGATTTTTTACAACTCAATATTAATATATATATATATATATAAACTCTATATAAAACATGAAATATTATAAATTACATATTACTTGCAAGACGTTTGAACAACATATATTGTAATTTAATATATTATACTATTTGATACACATAACTCAAACTGATATTTAGGCCAAGTTTAGCAACTCTCAAAAAAGATAAAAAGTCAAAAAATTACTTAAAAAGTTAAAAAAATATCACTATTCATAAAAAAAAAATATAAAAAAATTAATATATATAATGTTAAATACAAATCAGCCGACGCACGACAGCATATGTATAGACATCGAAGCATAGGAGTGAAAAGAAAAAAAATATATTACATGTGTATATTCTTAAATTGGATGGTAAAGTTGGGCCCACCACGGGTTCCGTTTTTCTAATCGGAACCGTTCAATGTATAGAACTCGTTGAGTACTATACGCCTGTAAAAAATCACTTCTAGCGGATATCGCTAACTACATGATCAAATCAATTTTGTATAAAAAAATAGATGGTGTTATAGTTAACATATGAAAAAAAAAACTAACACGATCAGATAGTTATCGGTATCCAATGAGCGTGATTTTTTATAAAAATATAGTACTCGACGAGTTCTACACATTGAACGGTTCCGATTAGAAAAACGGGACCCGTGAGGGGCCCACAGGCCGAACAACACCGTCCAATCAAAGGCCAAAAAATAGACAATCTTTTCCCATATCCTTTTCAGCCCACGCACGAGTAGGCAATCTTTTCCCATATCCTTTTCAGCCCACGCACTGCCCAACCGTACAGATTAATTAATTATCTTCTCCTACACACTTAATATATAATATTTTAATACACATTTTTTTATAAAAAGTCAAAAAGTTAACCCAAACATTTATATTTTTTTGCTCAACTTTTTAATCTAAAAAGACAAAAAATATACTTATTTAGGACACTCCAAACAACCCCTTATATTATGGTTTCTGTATATATTTTTAAAGATATTTTCTCTTTTCTTATTTTCAAAAATTGCAATACATTAGTTCCAGAAACTAGAAAATAAAGTGTTTGAAATTAGGTAAACCAATCCTACCCCAAAATCTTTGAATTAAATTCAGGTTAAGGATAGAACAAGAAGTTCAAGAAAAATTATAATCATTCAACACTGTGGATTGAGCTTAAACAGACCAGACCTGCCTAATCTGAGGCCCAACTTAAAACTTTCCAAGCAACGAAACAAACACCATAGTTTACCATAATTTACTAGTAGCATACAAATAAATAAAAAAGAAAAAGAAAAAGAAAAAGAAAAGTATAATCTGGTGCACTTTGGGCTAACCCCTAAAGTCATCTTTCTTATGTTACACATGCTATTACTAATTGCCAGGGTGGTTGGTGGGCTGGTTTGTGATTTTCAAGCCCATTAACCGACGTGAAATTTTATCATTAAACTAACCAATGAAGTATTAATCTTTGAATAATATTTGGATCACGAAAAAAATCATGAATGAAAATTTTTCATCTATTAATTATTGTTCAAAGGTGAAAAATATTTCATAATCATTTTTATGATATTTTTTTCATGATCCGTAATATCACACTTAATCCTTTTGACTGACGTGAATATTGGGTCCTTTCCCCGCCTGAATTTCTATGCCACTGCCAGCTCCATCACTAGGCGACGTAGTACTCCTCTTGCTAAAGATGGCTTCCATCTCTTCCAAAGTTCTTCCTTTTGTCTCCGGCAAGAAGAAATAGAAGAAGAACCACGCCAACACAGACATACCAGAAAACATAAAGAAGGCACCTCCAGTTGTCATGCCTTTGGAGACCGATAAAAAGCTCATACTAATCGTGGCGTTCATCAACCTATTCACCGCCACACCAATAGCATGCCCCTGAGCCCTCAATTTCGATGGAAATATCTCCGAGCTATACACCCATGTCACCGGAGCAAGCCCGATATTGAAGAAAGCCACATAGGTATAAGTGGCGGCCATGCTAAAGGCTAGTGCCCAAACGAGCTTCCCATTGGTGTGGTGTTGGACCATTGTCAAACCAAATCCTAGTCCACTCAAGGCCACAATCATGCCCGCAACGCTTGTAAGCAAGAGGGGTCTCCTTCCGACTTTGTCCAGGAACAAGATTGCGATGAGGATACATACAGTTTTCGTGAGTCCAATTCCGACTGTGGCCAGCAATAGCTTGTCCTTGTTGGTGATACCGGCTTTCTTGAATATTCTCGGGCCGTACAGCATGACCGCATCGATGCCGGTGGCGTGCTCGAAGAAGTGAATTCCAATCGCCGCCAGGAGCATCCACCGGACAGGCGGCGTTGGGCGGAGCAACAGCTCTTTCCAGACTCCTTCCCCTCGGTTCATTGCGGGTCGTTTGACGACGTCGTCGGTACAGTTCTCGTCGATCCCGGCAGCGGCTTTTATGTCTCGGAACCGAGCTTCGGCATCTTCTTTGGAGTTGCAGACTTGATCCAAGATCTGCTTTCCGTCTCGGAGACGGCCTTGCATTATCAGCCACCTCGGGGACTCCGGCATCTTCAGAATACCCAGAGCCAAGGCCAGAGATGGAATTGCTGCAATACCAAGCATGACTCTCCAGCCTAGTTTCAGTGTCAATCTAGCAAAGACGTAATTAGAGATGTAACCGAGTAAGATGCCGATACTGATGCCCATCTCCGTTAGACAACCTAGGATGCCTCGAGTCGAATTGGATGAAATCTCAGCCGAGTAAACGGGTGAAATCATGAGTGCGAAACCTACTCCGATTCCGGCGGTGCACCGTCCCAGCATTAGAATTGCGTAATTTGGGCCGTAGCCCATTAGAATTGAGCCCACCATAAAGATGATGGAGGCTACGACGATTGTGTAACGGCGGCCGATGAAATCCGAGGTTCTTCCGGCGCAGAGGGCACCCACCAGAGCACACATGTTTAGAATTCCGACCAGAATTTCAACCTGGGAATCGCTGATTTTTAGATCTTCTTTTATGAAAATATTGGCTCCGCTCATGACACCAGTGTCTGCCAAAATACACAAATCACAAAAATTTAGGTACGGTTTTTAACATCATGTATACCACCGGATTGAGTATAAATGATTATTAGTTAGAAAAAAAACACGAGTATGTACAAAACAAAACATCATCAAAGGAGAAGGAGAGAGAGAGAGAGGGGATATACCGTAACCAAATATGATGGAAATCGTAGAACCAACTACGGCACAAGCACAAGCATACGTATTGATACCCGTGCTTTCTCCACTAGCCTTCTCCATTAAAACCGTACGCTAAACACTGTCTCTGTCTATTTGTCTCTCTCTCAAAGCCACTCTTCTGTAAGTCCTTTTAGTTGTAACCCAATATATAGATTACAGAGCTTGGGTTTTATGCTTATCAAAAGAGGATGTGTGTACCATATTAGTTCTTGTGTGGTCCACACGACACCAAATCCAATGAGTGTTGCCGTTTGCTCTGAAATTAAAGCTGGCATAGGACGGAGAGTTGAGATTCAATTCACGTGGGACTCTAATCTCAATCATGACCATTCCTAGTAAATAGTGATTCGAGTCTTAAAATTTGATGCTTATCAAATCTTTACTGTGGCTTGTCGTGGAAATTACACCTAGTTTGGAAATAAGTTTTTTTAATAATTTTTTTATTTTTAATTAAAATATAATGTTAAAAAATTAACATATTTAAAATAATTTTTAATTTTTTATAAAAAATATGTAAAAAATAGAGAGAAAATATAATTTTTAACTTTTTAATATAAGTTGTTGGTTTAATAATTTTTTGACTTTTTGACTAAAATCACCACTTATCAAACGAGGCATTAGATTAAAAGTTAATTTTTTAATTTTTTTTGACTTTTTCAAATCATATTTATCTCTTTATTTTTTTACATATTTAAAAAAAAAGTCAAAAAATTAATTTTTAACCTTCTTCTCAAAAACTCAAAAATGTTGTTTGATCTTTGAGAGTCAAAATTCCACCTCAACCACGCAGCTTATTATCATTGATTTTTTCATTTATCCCTTGATTAATATGAAAATATTTTTTAATTTATTAATGTATGAACTATTGAGGAACCTATTATTGTTAATCTTATCTATATTTATATCTATATCTATAATTTTAAATTCAAAAGAAATTATATAAAAAGTCAAAAAAGGAGTTCAAGCCATATCTATCTTTTATCAATATTTAAGTCACATTTAATTTGAAATTTAAAAATCTTTCAAAAAATTAACTGTAATTTTCATTATGTAATTTGAAAATTTGAATATATTTATTTGATAATCTTAATCAAATTTATATTTTTTTATTGCATGTGTAAAACTATTGGCCTATTAGCCGTAGGTTAAAAAAAAATAATAATTGTTGATAGAATTTCAAAACAAGAATTTTAATCATATTTAGCTTTCGTTTGGCATGTGAGGCTTTTTGATTTTTTGATTATTTTAATTACAAAAAGATAAAATAGATTTTTTAGTCCAATAAGACAAAATAACACATTCAAATCATAATCATTTCATTTTTTCTCTCATAAAAATCAAAAAACTAAAAAATCAATTCTAAACGAGACTTTTTAACCCTAGGCCAAAAAAGTCAAAAAGTCAACCCAGATCCCAAACGAACCCTTGGGCCTCATTTGGCAACATCACCTTTTAGCCTAAAAGCCTAAAAGTCACTAAAAAAATCAAAAAGCCAACAACCTATACCAAAAAGTTAAAAATTCTCTTTTCTCTCTACTTTTTGTACATCTTTTCATAAAAAATCAAAAAGTCATTCCAAATATACTAGGTTTTTTCCATCATATTTTAACCAAAAAAGTCAATAAATTACTAAAAAAATATATTCCCAAATGTGGCCTTAAGTTACATTTAATTTAAAATTTAAAAGAAAAGTTGAAATGAAATTTTAATCTATTTATACTATGGGACTATTTGTTACAATTTTTTGGAGGGTGATTATACATTATTTTGATTTGAGAGTCTATGCTAGATTGTTTGGGGCAGTTTCTGCTTATAACTTATTAGGTAAAAATAACTTAAATAAGTTGAAAAAAATTGATTATTTAAAAGTTGGGATAGGGTGTTTTTAGTTTCTGCTTTTTGATTATCAACTCTTAACTTAAAAAAAACCTCCACCAAATAGGGCCTATATATATCTATCTATGTATACTATAACTCCATTTGGGAAGTTGGAGGGTTGGGCTTTTTTCGACTAAAATAGTCAAAAAAAAAAAAATTAGGTTTTTTAGCTTAATAAGACAAAACATCACATCCAATCCATAATCATTACATTGTTTCTCTCACAAAAAGTCAAAAAAATTAAAAAACACTTTCCAAACGAAACTTTTTAACTCCATACTAAAATAATTAAAAAATCAAAAAGCCAACATGCTTCCCAAACCAACCCTATTGCAAAATATTGTTGGATCTTTATGCTCTAAAACCCCAACTCTATTTTTTTAGATTTTTTGAATTTATAAAATATAAAAAGACATGTCATTTAACTATTTATTCTTTTACTATAAATATAATTATTAATTGTTTAATTAATATGTTAAAATCTTTCAACTTTTGACACACAGGGAAATTACGCACACATATATAAGGAAATTATGTCACATTTGTAAATTTATTTATACAATGCATAATTGTAAAATATCTAAAACCCCAACTCTATTTTCTTAGACTTTTTTAATTTGAAAAATATAAAAACACATGTCATGATGTAACTATTGATTCTTTTACTACAAATATAATTATTAATTGTTTAATTAATACGTTAAAATCTTTCTAGTTTTGACACCTATAAGGAAACTACCCACACACATATAAGGAAATTATATCACATTTGTAAAAAAAAAAATTATACTATGTATAATTGCAAAATAAAGTTAGGTCTTTATAGCTTAAACTTCCCATTCATTTTCTTTAGATTTTTAAATTTTTTATTTTATTAATAATGTTGTGTCATAATATTATTGGTCTTAAATATAATTTGTCATTTTAAATTAAATTAAATTTAGTTGCCAAGTAAAAATAAATAAATAGTGATTTCCATTAATTAAATCTTTCATAATCTTTCTCTTTTAAGATCTCTCCTTTAAATTTTAACCAAAATTACGAAATCTGTATCTATCTATCTGTCTATCTATCTATATACTATTATAATTGCAAAACTATGTGAACTTATTACCATTGAAGTGGAGGCTAACAAGGAAGCGACATCGGAACTGTGGTGTTGGAGGAAAGGATGGTGGTGGTGGTGGTGGTGGGACGGTGTGGTAGTGTAGAGAAGAGAGAGAGAGAGAGAGAGAGAGAGAGAGATAAGGAGAGCAATGGTTTGGGCAATGGGGTTTTCAAATCATGGATGATTACCTATATATATACATATAGATGGGAAATTTGATCATTTTGGACAAGCATGGCCTTATGGACATAATGTTTTAGCATCTAAATCTTTGGACAAAGAAAATTCAAAAGTTAATTTTTCGCCTAAGCGCCCTATTAATTATTCTATATTTGTATCAATTCAATTTTTCTTTACACTTAAGCCTCGTTTGGGAACAGGCTAATTTAGTAACTTTTTGGTTATTTGGCTAAAATATGAGCTAAAAAGTATGTTTGGGATGACTTTTTAGCTTTTTACGAAAAGATGTGCAAAAAGTAGAGAGAAAAGAGAATCTTTGACTTTTTGGTATGGGTTGTTGGCTTTTTAGCTAATTTAGTAACTTTTTGACTTTTTGACTAAAAAAGAGGGTTCCCAAACGAGGCCTTAATCGATAAATTTGCAACGGTTTAACTTAGACTCGAAATCTATCTCTTATATCATGGGAATGATCTTGTTAAAAATATATTACTTTTTTTCGAACTTGCTAAACATGATAAACTCCATTAAAAAGTTTTCTTTTAATTGTCAATTAAAAAAAATAAAAAATGAAAACGAAAACGTTTTTTACTTAAATAGTTAAAAGGTGACTTGCTAAAACTAAAACCAAATAGAAAGAAATATTTTTTTTTAATAAAAGTTATAATTGACTTTTTTTTTAATTTAAAAAAAGGTGATGGTTGCACATGATAATTTATATTTTATAGTTTTAAATTTTCACATATACAATTTGGGTTTCAGATTGTTTCGTATCTTTATCGAAGCCCACTTAAATTTAATTCGGATTTTGAAATTTAAGCCCAAACCCTCACCAAATTAAAAAAAATATATGTTGCTCTGTCTTTAAAAATATTCGGATTGGAATTGAATTGCTCGACAGTTTGCAACTCTAGTAAAGGGATTGAATATTACATTATTGAGTTTGTAACAAATTAAAAATTGGCATATAAATTGCACGTCATTATGATAAATATTAAGATTTTTAATTTTTAGTAATTTGCATACAAGATCCTAACCATCTATATTATTTTATTTAATAATACTTATTAATCGTTTCACACCTTGTGCATAGCATAGGTTCACTGCTAGTATATATAATTTGAAAATATTTAAACAAAAAAAATCAAAATGAATTTTTTTTCTACATATCATAATTTATAAAAACAATAAAATTCAAGAACACATGTCTATGAAATGGAAACATAGAAATTTTAAATATAAAATTTAAATTAATAATTAATACATATTTTCAGAAATTGACACATTACTTCTCTTAATGAAATTGTGGGCTAAAGGCATAGCACATGGCTACCCCCATCTAAATGAAAACAACTTATTCACATAATTTCAACTATTTTTTTTTAATTTAAAATTATTATTTTAATTTTTCAGATAAAATTTTGATAATTTGTTCCAGGCTGTGTATGGCACAAGTTTTATCCTAATAATATATTTATTTATTTTATATTAGTTATATAAAAAAGATTATTTAGTAGAGAATAGGTTTGAATTTCCTAAAATTGTATTTCCTATTTTTTGTTTTTCTTATTCTATAAGTTTATTATTATTATTTTTTTTTAGGTTTGAATTTCCTAAAATTGTATTTCCTATTTTTTGTTTTTCTTATTCTATAAGTTTATTATTTATTTATTTTTTAGGTTTGAATTTCCTAAAATTGTATTTCCTATTTTTTGTTTTTCTTATTCTATAAGTTTATTATTTATTTTTTTTAATTTTCTTACTTAGGATTTTTTTTTTTTTCCTATTTTGTGATTATTTTTGTTGTAAGCTTTAGGATAAGTTTGGGAAATGATTTTTTAGCTTAAATGTGAGATAAAAAAAATTAAAGTATTCAGTAATAGCTTTTTACAAAAAAACAAATGCAAAAAGTAGAAAAAATAAAAATAATTTTTTTTATTTTTTTGAATAACTTTTTTTGTTAACCGCATCCCAAATGCACCCTTAATTCCATGCACACCTCCTTTTATCAAATTTATATTACTTATCTTCATCTAATGTAAATTTATACTATACACTCTATTTTTAAAATGTTAAAATGCATTTTTTCAAGATAGATATTTATTTCCATATGATTTATTCATGCCGACGAGTAATTAAATAAATAAAGTAAACCCATGGGTGCGTTCCAAGGGTCGTGGTACCCAGTAGCTCTGTTGCAAAGTGGGCGACACACCTTCTTTGACTTCTCTTCCTATGTGTGCAATGCTGGATTTCAAGAAAATATATATATATATATATATATATTTTGAAGTCCAAGCAACCTGATTCGTATCACCCATTAAAAATTGATTAGTAGTACTCAATTTCATTTAATTTACTATATGGCACCTTGGTGTTGATGCATACTATCAGAACTTACAATATAATAGATCATGCATATACCACCAACTATACATATGTTAAAAAAATAAATTAATTAGATGCTTTTTGACCGTTGATGTTTCAAAAAGTTTTTGAAGCCACCGACTGAATGAATATCCTTCTAACATGGGTAATAATTTTCTCATCAATTTGATTAAGTAAATTAAATTATGCGTGTTTGAATGTAATCATCTCATTGATAGAATTTTTTTATTCTTTTTTTTAACAAGGGTATTAGTCTTCAAGGAATATACAGCATGCTTGTCTCATATATACCAATTAAAACTGGATACAGTCATATACATTTTTTAAATAGCTTGTCATAATATTTATCACTATACAAAGTTATTCATAAACAATTCGAACTTGATTATGTGATGTCCCTAGCCTTGAGTTGTGTAGTATTGTATAGTAGGGTAATATGTATTTTTTTCGGCGTTTTGTTTACCGTATCAAGTCATTGGGATTCCCTTTCTACTCCTACTTAACTTCTCTTAACTTTTTCGTGTTGAAAATTTTGAGTTTTGAGCATTGAAATTTGTTTTGAATTGCAAAATCAAACTCTGGGTTTGTGGGCAAAACCACTTGTGCGGAATTGGTAGCCGCCCGAGCGGATCATCATAAAGTCTTCTGGGTTTTCTGGGTAGAAAACCATTCGAGCGGATTTTGGTGAAATTTTTTGGGCAGCTCTCTGCAACAATCTGCCCGTGAGGCAAAAATTTCCGCTCGTGCGGATTTCGGCACGTTTGTCTCGAAATTCATGCTATTTTCCTCAAAA
The DNA here is from genome assembly GCA_030407325.1 of Camellia japonica. Lineage (NCBI taxonomy): Eukaryota > Viridiplantae > Streptophyta > Magnoliopsida > Ericales > Theaceae > Camellia > Camellia japonica. The sequence goes on from JAPPVO010000002.1 coordinate 25,015,227, forward strand.
TTAATGCCAAATAATATTTTACACAGATTTTTCTCTTCTCTCTCTATATATTCATCTTTTCTCTCTATTCTCTCTACAAACACACCCAAATCCAACTTCTTTCTAAGATTTAGCTCAAATCTTCAAGAGTTTGAGGAGGCTTTTTATATCAAATCGAAGAAGGCGACGAGGGCTACTGTAATAACCTCGACCTCCGATTAATGCTAATTCTTGATTAATTATGCTTAACAGTAATTTAGAAAGAATCCGGAATTAATTTGCATATAATTGCATTATCTTTGTATTTCTATCTGTTTGCCATAAAATGATTTGTTCATGTTTCGACTTTGAACTGCGAATTGAAAGCCTTATCGGCGCCCGAGTCCGAAATTGATTAGTATTTTAGACTAGTTAGAATATATGTGATTTTATGGTAGGTTGAATTAAAATTCGATTTGGAATGTGTAAATTAGATTAAATAATGTTGAATTGCATTAGTCTGCCTAATTACACAAATGCCACTTAGTGGCTTGAATGAGACCAACTTTATTACACCTTACTACACTTAGAAGCATCTCTCCTCAGCCATTTTCTTGGCCAAACCGTGGGAGTAAGAGAGTGTGGGTGAGAACAACTTGTTTTCAACTAAGATTTGGCTTGGAACTTAGGAGAATTGAAGAGGCTTTACAAATTTGAGCTCCTAGACTTGGAATTCAAGGTTTAAGGTAGGAGATTCCCCTTTCAATTGTGAATTTAAGATTAATTCTTGCATGGTTCATGGAAGATTAGAGTTTTAAGTCATGAATTGGTTGAAAATGTTGAATTGAGACTTTAATCATGCATGCATGTTCATATCTTAGCATTTTGAAGTGTTTTCATGGAAGTTCTTGCATGCAAGCCCAAATTCTAGCCTTAGTCCATGAATTCATCATGATTTTGAGCTCAATCTTACATTTGGTCATGTTTTAAAGCATTAGATTTAAAATGAACACTTGCATGTTAAGCTCTTGTTTTGTTCTTGAAGTTTTATTTGAAATTGTGTTTTATTGACTCACCTTTGGGTTTTGATTTTACAAATTGATCTTTGAAACATCTTATACTATGAGTTTACAAGTGTTTTCCAGAAAATGGGCCCAAAGGGTTGAGATTTGAGGTGTTGAATGCTTGGTTTGAGTTTGGGAGGCAAATCTGGAAATTCCAGAATTTGGCTTCCTCGCTCGAGCGGAGGATTCCACGCTCGAGCAACCATCGTTTGTTCAAAGCTTCGCTCGAGCGAAGGAGTGGTGGCACGAGCTTAAATTGCAAGCTCTCAAGTTTTTGGTGCACACAGACGCACGCTCGAACGACAAGACCTACGCTCGAGCGAAGAGCTGTGTCTCACGCTCGAGGGGGCATCGAGCGTGCATCGGGCGTAAAATTTCAACAACCAGTACTTTTGCATTTTTACAGACCGCTCGAGCGAAGGAGTTTACGCTCGAGCGACCCCTCTGTTTTGACAATCTCGCTCGAGCTAAGGAGTCTACGCTCGAGCGAGACCCCTGTTTTCAGCAAGTTTTGAAAAATGTTTTCCAAGACATCTTTGCATCCTCATTCCATCCTAGGCATTCCTAGGCCATGTTTAAGACTCTATAGTGAGGATTTAAGGTTAGAGACACACTAAGGACCAACGACGTAAGTTTTGAGCAATTAGAATGTGTGTTTCAAGTGTGTGTCCGTTATGTGTTATGTAGGTCATGTGCCGCGTATCGTGTGATCAATCTGCTCCGTCTGTCTGTTTCAAGGCCAACTGTGAGTAATAACTTAGTAAAGTTATGTTCAACTGTATCTATTTTCTGTGTGATAAAACAAGATCTGTTTTTCCGAAATGATATGTTCTGTACAATGAATGATTGTTCAATTTCTGCTATGTATTCGTGACATCCTTAGCATTATGTGATATATGTTAGCTGTTACTCGGTATCGGAGGTTCCTTTATGGAACTTATTTCTGTCTGCACTCTGTTACCCGTACCGGAGGCCCTGTCACGGGGACTCAGCTTCTGTTCTGTTACCCAGATCCGGAGGTTCCTTTATGGAACTGGTTATTCGTAACCTCACGTGTATACGTTCTGTTCCGTTCTGTTCTGTTAATGCTAATGGATGTATCACGTAAACTTAATCATGACTTATGATTTCTGTCTGTATATAATCTGGACAAATGATGAATTTGATACAAATCTGAATGATGATTTCTGAATCTGTACGAACTCATTCATTGAAACCGTTTACTCTGTTATTATTCACTGGGCTTTCACTCACAGTTTATATTATGTATGTAGGTGAGCTGGCACATGACCAGGGCCAGAGTTGACGCCCTTCTGTTCTGTTTTTGTCAGCCAACTATTGTGCCTCCCGAGGAGGTTCCGATCGAAGCCTAATGCCATGGCTGTTTTGTTTTCATGCTAGTCTTTGTGTATGCTCTGTAAAGTCAGGTCTTGGGAAGTACATTCTGTAAATACCTTGTAAATATTGTGCATCTGGACTGGCATGTTTATATATATATATATAAATAAGTTTTGAAATGTTCTGTCCCATGTACGTTATCACAGCTCATTGGACCTTGTCTATTTTGTATTATTGCTTCCGCAGCCCCTTATTATTTGCTAATCTGTTTAGAGGCCTTTGGTAATCCACGGATTACTGGCCGGTTATGGTGCTAAACCTACAGGGGCGGGTTTGGGTCGTGACAGCTACATTTGTAATTGATTGGATCGTGCTTTCGTTAACTTTAAGTTCTAGGGTTTTCTTTATCTCCGTCTCCCAAACTTGAAGTAGGGATAATATTTGAGTTATATATATATTGCTAAATTTTGCATGTTTGAACCATTTATTACATGTTGAGTTATGATTTTGGGTTGTGGAGCCTTAGATGATGTTAAAAGATGATTTTGGGTTGTGTTGGAAAAATCTTTTCAAAAATGGAACAAAAACCTTATTTTGGTGGAAACCCTAAAATTTGAAGATTTTAGAAAAAGGTTAAGGTATTGTGAAAAGTATGCTTGGTAAATTGTTATGTGAAGAAATGATGGAAAAATTCCTATGATTGTATCTCGTGAGGGAATTTCATGAAGGAATGAGAATAGTTGATTTTAAAACTTATCGTTAGTTTGTCTTAGAAAGCTGAGTTTAGAAAATAATATTTAGCATGTGGAGAATACATGAATGTTGATATGGTTATATTGTCTCTTGGACATATATATATTATGATGTTATATTGATAAGAGAAGTAGAATTTGATCACAATGGAAGATTGTGTAGGTAAATTGAGAAATTTCAAGACATTAATATAGCAATACATTGCATTGGCACTTGATTTCATGATCATCACATTTCGAATTGGCATTGTTGAGATTATTAAATGAAACTTTATTATTGCATTAGACATTTGCATCGTCATTCCATTTGTCATTGATGCAATTGATTTTAAATATTGCATTGGAAAAGTATTGCTTTGAGAAAGAAAAGTGTTTTGTGAAACAATATCATATTGATTTGTTTTGGGGTTAAATACGTTAGAATGTCCGAATAGGGGGTGTAGTGGGTATTGGTTAAGTTGGCATAAGTGTCTATGGTGAAAGACCGAAAATATGCACGGAGGAGGTACCACGTGCCTTCTGGTTAGCAACCAGTAAAGTGGGGATTGACAATGTTTGTTATACCTAGTTGCAGATACCAATCTAGGGATTATCTGAGTCGTATTTACCGTCCTTTTAAACTACATTGAAATTATTGAATTATTAAATTCTCTAGATTACATTGTGTACAAAAGTTTCAAAAGATAAAGATATATATTTTTTAACATGGCATGACTTGTGCATTTCATCCCAAGAAATTGTATAAAATGTATATACTTTGTTAAGATTTTTCTACTAGGCTTTGTGCTCACCCTATGAGATTTTGTGCAGGAAATGATGTAGTAATCCCACTGAGTTAAAGGGATGGAATATGTTTTAAGAGTACAAGGCTCTTTTCTTTTATTGTAATTATTTTTGACAAGCCAAGGGTTTTACATGTATGGGTTCAAAAAATCATTTTTGCGTAACTGAGTTTAAGCCTTGGAATTTGCAGCCCCTTGAGCACATCAATTTATACTTGATTTATTGTGCCACATACTATAGATTCATATTCTAAGAATGTTGAATATATATTTGCATGTGGAATATCATTTGTAAATCTCTTGATGACTAATAAATGCAAATGTGGAGATTTGATGATGATGTCAATATTGAGGCCTTATTTCCGTTTACATTAAACAATAGAACTTTTTGAGTTGGAAATTCAATATAATGTAATTGAAAGTTTTTTTTGATCAGCAAAGAAAATTTCATTAAAAAACATAAAATTAAAGGTACAGAAAGATGACTATCATAGAGAGAGATTCGAGAAAGTATAGACTAATCCTACTATTGTTGCTCACAACCATCTAACTAACCCTTCAACTCCACAATTTTTTTAAAATAAGAAAACAAAAAAATCAAGAAAAAAAAAAAAGAGTTAAGAAAAACTTAACGCCAACACACCAAACCCAGAACCCCCTTTCACACCAAACCACACCCCCCACTAACAAAGATAAAACAACGCTTTTCCCCAAACAGGCCAAACACCAACCACTGCATACCAACACAACCCATAAACCCTCTATAATAAAATATTCCCCCTTTCAAACCAAACACACCACAACACACACCCAGGACAAAACACCAACCCCCACCTTCCATCACAACCCGAACTCCTTCCGAAAATTATTTACTTGCACCCCACTAGCTAACTCTCTCTCTAACTCCAACTGTCTCTTTAATGTAATTGGAAGTTGATGAATCTATGTTGTGTTGATTTTCGGGGCGTGACAGTTCGCTTAACAAACGAGTTCAAGTCTAATATTTAAATTACTTAGGAATAGAGTTAAATTTGAGTAAATCTAAACTCGGCTCGGATAGACTAGTGAATATAATCATATAAAAAGTATAATTTATTTTAATAATATATCTAATATATTATTTAATTTAATTTTTCTCTATTTTATATTTGGTATTCTTCAAAATGATTGAAGAATTTTATTAACAATAATAGAATTTTTTTAAATATATTTTTCTCATAATTTTTTTTAATATCTTAATATGCATATTAATTTATGTTTGATTTCTTGTTTTAAGCCCAAGTTCAAACTCAAGCTCAAGTTAAATTGACTTCTTAAGAATTTGACGAGTTGCGCTTGAACTCAATTCTTCAAAATTAACATAAACTTGAAGGATCAAATTCAAGCTTGATTAATATTTAACAAATTAAATTCAAATATTTTACAATTTAGATGAACATGATTCATTTTCAGACCAAAGTGTACATTTCAGTGGCCACTTGGCTGACTAGTTTGGAATTAACATTAATGGAGGGCAGCTAACCCCAAGCAAATTGTGTTTAGCTGGCGGAGAGATAAAATCTAATACTATATAATAAGAGGCAGAAATTAGGTTATACCTGAATTCTATCATTATAATAATAAAAAAAAAGTAATCAAGAGTAGCACTTCTTTTCTTTTATTTTATAAAAAAAAAAAAAAATAAAAAAAGCTATGTACTATGAATTTAATTTTAAAGTAAGTATAGAAAAATAATTGTGATCTATATATATATTTTTTTAAATATTTTTTTAAATTCCTAATATTATTGATATTTTATTTCTATTTATTGTGGTCATGTTTTAGTCATTAATGATCAGTATCTCCATGACATGGCTACTTGACTCTTTAATTTTTATTTTATTATGTTTTATTTTACTACTATTTATTTTTTGACTCGATGTGGATAAGAACAGCGATTAGTGGGTCACATATGTTGTCTTGATAAGTCCATTTTAGACGGCCACTTGATATATATGGGCTGCCAGAGTGCAACAGCACAGACCATTTTTTTATACATGTTTACTTGAAGTCAACTCCTCATCAGTTCACAACGTCACAACGTGTGCATATATTTTAGGGAATCCAAAGTATATTCTTTCTTCTTTCAGTGTGCGCATTATGATTCCACCATCCCGAGTCCTAGACATGACAAGTTGATTATCTTTTCAAATCCTTTTTTTTCTTCTTCTTTTTTTTAAAAGGCAAATTACTTATAACCCTCGAAATTTAATAAAATTATAGATATTTCTTTGAGATTTAAAAAATTACAGATATCCTTCTGAAGGTATTATTTATATAATAAATTAGGAGGTAAATTATTATGAAAATATAAACCTCAAAGAATAATTTGTTATGAAAATATAAACTTCATAAAATATCTATAATTTCTAAAACCTCAAGAGATATCTATAATTTAACTAAATCTTAAGGGAGGTATATGTAATTTACCCTTTTTTTTAACTAATATTTTCAAAGCTCAGTGTTTTGAAATGTATATATTTGACAATCTTAACGTGATGTTTGCATCATTTTTTTGTCATCTTAACTTTATCACTGCCATTAAATCTTTATAAAATATATCTAATCATTGATAGCAATGTCAAAATTTAATAATTTCAGTAACATCTCCGTTTAAGCATTCAAACCAAATTTTTAGTATCTGTTTGATTCTAATAAAATTTTAACAAGATATAAGAGAGAAATTTTCATTTGAATTGATTTTGTTAGCCTCGTTAGATAAACAGATTTGCAATTCAAAACAAAATCAAGAATAATTTGAGATATAATATGAAATTTTTCATTTATCATTTTATTTGTCAGTATATTATTGGTGTAAATGACTTTCATTACTCATTTATATTTTCAACAGAGGGTGAACATCTGAAATGATAAAATATAACATGACATATAAATGAGATAAGTATAAGATTATTGTGAATATAGCTACTGTAGTTAGTCTTTGGAATTGCGTAGCAAGTTTGAATCAAGGTGCTAGTAGTGGAAATTTTCTCCCAAAATGTTTATGGTGAGCTCGTTTGGGAAGTTGAGGGTTGGACTTTTTTGGTTAAAATAGTCAAAAATAAATAAAATAGACTTTTTAATTTAATAACACAAAACATTACATCTAATTCATAATCATTATATTCTCTCTCTCACAAAAAGTCAAAAAAGTTAAAAAGTCCTCAAACGAGGCTTTTTAATTCCAAGCTAAAATAGTTAAAAAGTCAACCCACTTCCGAAACCAACCCGGTGTCATTTTACAAATGTGGTGGTGCTTTGTGGAGGTGACCGGTGAAAGAAATTGCAAGTATTAAATATATGGGTAAATTACACTGACACCCTCTGAGGTTTATATTTATTACAGTTTCCTCCTCACTTTTTTGAAATTACATCTCCCTCTCTGAGGTTTAAAGTTTCATTAAAGATCCCCCTCGGCAATTTAGTTTTTTTAAATACCAATTTTTTCCTCATTGGGTAAATTACATTGACACCCCTCACTATTTTAGAAATTACAATCCCCTCCCTGAGGTTTAAAGTAACATTACCCATTGTCCCATCAATTAGTATTAGTTGGAAAAAAAATTCATTGAAAAAAAAATTTGTTAGTAAAATTTTTAAATTTCTATTTAAAAATCAACGTAAACTCATTTTTTGAATTTACATTTTTTCCTTAAATTTACAAACTGAGACAAATATTTATAAACTAAAAAAATTATCAAACAAGTTTTTATGACATTTTTTAAAATTTTTGTAAATATAAATTAAAAACTGAAAACGAAATGGCTACCAAACAGGTTTCAGATGGTAAAAATGTCATAAAATTAACAAATAATTAAACAAGTTACCAACGTAAGAAATAATTTATCAAAAGATTCTTAGGCTATGTATGGTTTGATTTTTAAATTTTTTTTAAAAAAAATTAAAAATTAATTTGGTTAAGAAATAAAAAATAAAAAATAATTATCATTTTTATATAATTTTTATTTTTTGAGTGACTAGAAATAATTTTTTACAATTTAAATTGAAACTGCGATACGTATGTATATAACATGCCCAAAAGTAAAAATGATAATTATTTTTTACCCTTAAATGATAATTATTTTTTATTTTTTATTTCTTAACCAAATTAATTTTTAATTTTTAAATTTTTTTTCTAAAAATCAAACCATACATAACCTAAGAATCTTTTGATAAGTCATTTCTTACGTTGGTAACTTATTAAATTATTTGTTAATTTTACGACATTTTTACCATCTGAGACCTGTTTGGTAACTATTTCATTTTCAGTTTTCAATTTATATTTACAAAAATTTTAAAAATTATCATAAAAACTTGTTTGATAATTTTTTTGATTTTATAAATTATTGTCTCAGTTTGTAAATTTAAGGAAAAAACGTAAATTCAAAATATGAGTTTACGTTGGTTTTTAAACATAAAATTAAAAATTTTACTAACAAATTTTTTTTTCAATTAATTTTTTTTCCAATAAATTTTTTTTTCAATTAATTTTTTTTCCAACTAATACTAACCGAGGGGGCAATTGGTAATGCTACTTTAAACCTTAAGGAGGGGATTATAATTTCTAAAATGTGAGGGGTGTCAATGTAATTTACCCAGTGAGGAAAAAATTGGTATTTAAAAAAATTAAATTGCTGAGGAGGGGAATCTGTAATGAAACTTTAAATCTTAGAGAGGGAGATGTAATTTCTAAAAGTGAGGGAGAAATTGCAATAAATATAAACCTCAAATGGTGACAGTGTAATTTACCCTAAATATATTAGTAGTTGGGTGTGCAAATTTAAAAAAATAAAATAAATAATTGATTTTTTTATTAAAAAAATGACTATACATCACAAATTTATTTAAAAAACAAATACAGAATACTTATACTTTTGATATAAATAAAGTAAAATAATAATACTTGAAAAATTAGTACTTTTTTAAAAAAAATTACAAATCCAAGAATCTTAGAATATTTGTACTAAAAAAGATTTGATATGTATAAAGAAAAATAAACAATTACAGTGAAAATATTTTAATATAAATACAGTAAAATAATAGTCAAATTTTTTTCTCCAAGAAACTTGATAATATAATGAAACGTTTTTACCTCTTTTAGTGTTTGGAATTGTGTAGTAAGTTCTACTCGTGGTGCTAGTAGTGGGAATTTTCTCCCAAAATGTTTATGGTGTCGTTTACCAAATGTGGTGCTGCTTTGTGATGGTGACAGGTGAAAGAAATTGCCAGTATTAAATATATAAAATTGTTAAGAGGTTTTAAAAATTTTATCAAAATTTTTATTAAATATCTCATATGTGAGTTTCACATGAAACTCATATGGGACTCATATGATTTGAGTTTCATATTTATGTAATACATTTGATAAAAATTTTAATATAATTTTTAAAATTTTTAACATTACTCTTAAATATATTGGTTGGAGATGTTAATCATAAAATGCAATAATTGGTCATGCTTTCCTTTTGCGATCCGATCACTTTTGGCCTTATGATTTACAAGTTATTGGTTAGTTTTAACATATCATGATGGCCTGTCTGGTACAGCTTAATTTTAGTTTATTTTAGTTTTTAGTTTAATTTAAATTATTTTGATATATTTGGTTTAGTTTAACAATACAATTTATAATTTTTTGTAAGTTAGAAATCAACTTATTCTTTGAATGGGGCAGGAGAAGCTTAATTTATAAGTCAGAAATCAGCTTATATTCATAGTTATAAGCTATAAGCTGTTAAGGTATAAACTATAAGCACTTTTCCACAACTCTACCAAACATGGCCAATGTAATGTTCTAATAATATAATGATTGGTGAAACGAATAAGACTTATAAATTTATATTAACTGATTAAAAAATATGAAAAAAATATAATGGATTGTGATTGATTTAATATTTTTGAACTAACTAATAAATTTTTTTATGGTGAATTACACTAATATTCCCTATAATTTGGGACTTGTATCATTTTAGTCTCTGACTTTTCAATTGTGACACATTTGACCTTGAATTTTGAATCTTGTTCCAAGTAAGGACAATTGAAGATATCATTAGATTTTTCAAGGGTAAAATCGTCAATTTGATAAAATATAAACTAATTTGGCAAAAATAAATGTCAAAAAAATATTTTTGAATTTTTAAAAATTATTTCTACCCACTAAAAAAAAAATAAGTAAAATTGATAAATCTATTAGACATTTATTTTATTTTTTTACCAAATTAATTTTTATTATGTGTTTGGATGATTATCATGTAAAATTAATTTTTAAAAATTAATTATGTAATTTTTATTAATTTTTATCAATTTTACATAATTTTATCTTTAGTAGATAGAAATAATTTTTAAAAAATTAAAAATATTTGTTTGACATTTATTTTTGTCAAATAGTTTATATTTTATTAAATTAACGATTTTACTTTTGAAATTAAATAATGATATCTTCAATTGTTCTTATTTAAAACAAGATTCAAAATTTAAAATTAAATACATCACAATTTAAAAATCAATGATTAAAATAACATAAATCTCAAACTATAAAAACTGTTAATATAATTTATTAATCCTTCTGAATGGGACACGTCACGAGTGAGACTCGCCAAATTCTTATTCGTCTCCGTGCTTCTTGACTTGGCTCCGATAGTTGTCATTATTGTTGTTGTTGTTGTTTTTTTTTTTTTTTTTTTTTTAAGAACCACAAAGATGTAAAGGCAATTGAGTGCTCAAAAGGCACATCAAAATAAGGTTGGCAGATAAAAAGCAAGGCAAGAAGTTTACAAGAAGTTTATTGATATTGATCAAAATAAGGTTGGCAGATATCTATCAATATTTTATTGATAGATAAAAAGTAAAAATAATTTACAACAAGTTTGGTGATAACTGTGTCATAACTTAAAAGGCACATCTTAATTGTATTGACACCTTACCAATATAAGAAGGGAAAAAAAAATAACATTGGCAGAATCCAATAAATAATTGAGTGCTCAACCAAATTTGGTAAGAAAATTAATACAGAATAAATCTTTGATTGTGTTTTCTTGGTTTTTTTAAATATTAGTTTGACGAGAATCTAATAAATAATTGAGTGCTCAACCGAATTTGCATTCTTAATTTGTCTCCGTGTCTTCTTGGCTCCGATAGTTGTTATTATTGTCGTTTTTTTTTGTTTTTTTTTTTTGGAATAGATAAAAAGCAATTTACAAGAACTTTGGTAATAATTGTATTATAACTTAAAAGACACATCCCAATTATATTGATACCTTACCAAGACAAGAAGGGAGAAAATAAGGTTGGCGAGAATCCAATAAATAATTGAGTGCTCAACCGAATTTGGTAAGAAAATTAACAACAATGATTCATCCCACTAAAAATATCACTACTAATAGCACTAATGCATTAAAAAAATAGAAAAAAAAAAAAAATACAACTCCAAGACCAAAACATCACATCATTTCTGACGGGACCCACTGCCACCTAATTAGTGGGAGCACTAATTATTGCTCCCAAGCATTTTTCGAAAATTAATACAGAATAAATCTTTGGTTGTGTTTTTTTAAATTTTTTAAAATTAGTTTGGTGAAATTTTTTAAAAAATAGAAATTTATTAATTTCATATGGTATTTCCTTTTTTTAACATGGAAATAATTTTTAAAAAATTAAAATTATTTTTTTTGTATTTATTTTTGTTAAATTAATTTATAATTAAAATTCAAAAACATATTCTAATTTTTTTTTTTTAATAAACAACTGGTGTAGGTTGATTTATTCAAAACGTCCGTACATTAGGCGAGAAATGCAAGTTTTGTCACATATAGAACTGTCCAATTTGCATGATTGAACATCTAATATCTTTTGATTGAACATCTATATCTCTTAATTGAAGTGGGTGCATGGGGACAAAGGGTTAGTGTTGTGGCTAACTTTTAGTTGGTTTTGTCTTGAATTTATTTTAATGATTCAAATTATTTTAAAATTTGTTGAAAAAATTATTTATATAAAAAAATAAAAAAATTAGTGTAAGGTTTCTTTTTCATTTTTAATAATGAAAGAGATTCACAATATTATTTTTTGATATCTAAGATCCCACAATCTACACCCATCTATTACAGAGAAATTTGATATTAAGAAATCTCCCTTTCATCCTCTCTCTCTCTCTCTCTCTGCTCTATCTCTACCGAACCAATCTTTCGATTTTTCAACTGGTATCATCTTCTGCTGCGTTTGGAATTGAAAATTCTGGTCTTCGTAACGCTAGCTCTTTCGAGAGAGTTTAAGTTTGATGATCCCTTCACTGAAGCGAAAGGCTAGAGAGAGAGAGAGAGTGGGCTGGTCAGTGGTGAGAATCTTGTGTCACGACTTTCAGGAAAAATGAAAACTAGAAAACAAATAATAATATTAACACTTACACCCAAACAAACTCCATTGATTTTAGTTGCTGAGAAAAACAAAGCTTTTTCAACACTTAGACTTGGTCCTCAGTGAAATTTATAGATCTATATATATATGTGTGTGTGTGTGTGTGTGTTGAAAAACAGAGCTTGTTATTACAATCCATAGAAAATTATAATTATTACAAATTTCTTTGCACTTTTATGTTGTACTTTTTTGTGTTTTTTATTGAACATGTTATTTTTTGTCTACTTTTCTTAGCAACCAAACAAACTTTATACTTTATGGTTCACTTGAAATCCAGAGAAAATCTCTAGACTGGAATCTAAAGAATTTCTCTGACCTTCCCAGAATTTCTCTAGAGAGAAATTCTCTAAAAAGCCCAAAGAATTTTCTAGATATATATATATATATATATATTGCTTGGATTGATGTTCATGGTAAGTAAAGAAATTTGTGGGTTTGTTAGTAAAGATTGTATTGTTGGCTTACATATTACACAAAGTCAGAGAAATTCTTTGTGAATAAAGCCAGAGAAATTTGTGAAGTCAGAGAAATTTCCTATATCAATGTACAATCACCAAGGTCTGTTCATAAATATACAACTCTGCTGCAAATAGAGAGAATTTCTCTGGTTTCAATCTAGAGAATTTCTCTGATCTGTCTGGTTTGGAGATAATTTCTCTGGTTTTGAACCAGAGAAATTTGTGGGTTTGTTAGTAAAGATTGTATTGTTGGCTTATATATTACACAAAGTCAGAGAAATTCTTTGTGAATAGAGCAAGAGAAATTTGTGAAATCAAAGAAATTTCCTGGATCAATGTACAATCACCAAAGTCTGTTCATAAAAATATCTGTCTGGTTTGGAGAGAATTTCTTTGGTTTTGGACTAGAGAAATTTGTAGGTTTGTTAGTAAAGATTGTATTGTTGACTTGCATATTACACAAAGTCAGAGAAATTCTTTGTGAATAGAGCAAGAGAAATTTGTGAAGTCAGAGAAATTTCTTGGATAGCCACACAAATTTTCTCTCGATTTCTTTGGTACTTAGAGAAATTTCAATTTTCTCTAGTTTGAACTCAGAGAATTTCTCTAGAGAGAATTTTAATTTTCTCTAGAGAGAATTTCTTTGGGACTGAAATTTCTCTGGATCGATATTGAGGGACCTTAGACATCATAAAAATATTTGATATCCTTTATGCTATAAAATTTTAATATCAAGGACCTTAAAAAAAATCTTCCTAAAAAAATTGTCAATAGGCACATGAGAATGAATTGTCCATATTAACAAAAATGATCGGATAATGTAACTACTAAAATATGATTAATTTAATTTTTTACATAAATAATCTTTTAACGAATCATAAAACAGGGTGTAAAATTATTAATTGATCTTAGGACGCCACGTGGCCATATTCCACTCCAATCACAATTTACTATGCCTTTCATGTTTCCTAATTACCTAACACAAATTTGTAAACTCTACTCCATCTAGCAATCACAATATCATTGGAGTATCACGTGGCGATACCCCAAGACCACAAATAACTTATCATGGGAGGTATGGTATCAATATCATGAATCATGATACACAACAAAAATTGATGAATCACGATAACTCGTGTGTGAGTGCCTACATGTATGTGATGCCCATTTTTTAATTGATCTTTTTTATAAAGGTAGAGATTCAAATATTTTTATTAATTTCGATTTCTCAAATTATAAATGAAATAGAATTCTAATACATTACATCATTTAAAATATATATATATATATACATTTGTAGATACATGAACTTTTTCAATTGTTCTGGGTGTGAAATCACATTTGAAAATCGTCACATATTAATTCCATTATCAATACAATCATAAATATCTTTTTTTAATATTAGTAACCAAACAATCATTTTTTTTCAATTGATTTTCTATTTAGCTATGCAATCCAAAAAAAATTCACAAAATGAGTTGCAATGAGTGCGTTTTCATTGGAGTAGGGTAAGGTGTTCAAAATTAAAAATTGAGCTAATTTAACACAAACACATACAAATAAACATATATATATATATATATATATTTATATATTTCTAGTTTTATATTTTTTTTTAAAAAAAAAATTAGAGTATTTAATTGAATACCCACATAAAAGCTAGAGCCGTCCCTGGATATGAGTTGGAATGAATTTGTTGAGTTAGTATGTGCCAAACATGCTTCAATCAATTATCTCGAGACTAGACATTTTTTTCTTCAAATTTTGTAAACATACATGCATCACAAAAGATTGTAAAGAAAGCATATCCTCCTAATTGGCCCAACAATAAATGTGGATGATAAAGATATTTTGTTCTTCTCATACTAAAAAAATGAGAATTTTTTTCTTGTTAAAAATAATACTTTACCCTTCGTGAGTACAAATATCAATATCTTTATATAACATATAAAGATGATGACAAAAAAAAAACAACTACCTTAATGTTAACAAATTAAAATAAGCACAAAAAAAAATTTGTGTCCCTACAATAATTATGGATTAAAATTTTCTATAAAATTGAGATTGTTTTGTTATTAATCTTCTGAACACCCGTAGAACTTAGTTTATTCAAATCCTCTTTAATTAATTGGCTCAAAATTTGACCACTTTATCTTTCAATTGTCAACAAGTATACGCAATATAATATTGTGAATAAAATATATCGTACCAATTGGCTTAACAAGTACACAATGAGGATATGATTGTTATTATATGTGGTGAGTAATAAACTATTTTGTCAAATTAAAACAAATAAGAAAGGACACTACTCACCTTTCATGAGTATAATTATTGTTTGTATGCATCAATATAATATAGTCCAGTAACGTAAACAAAAGAAAAATGTGTTTGAAATTTTGTGATTTTACAGTGACATCTATATGCAATGTCCATTTTTGTGATAATCTTTTTTATATTAAGTGAATTTGCTGAGTCACTCATCTATGCACAATTGGGTTACTCAAATCCTCTTCATCAATCGATTGGACATGACCATTTTTCATTCAATTGTCAACAAATATATCTAGCAATTGGCCCATGATGAAGATATTTTGTACTCAAGTAAGAATATTTTATTTTTCTTGCATTTTTCTAGTGTAACTTTGCCCACTCATGAAAATAATGGATATGTAATAGTGGATGAAATTTTTCATTTTTCATTCAATTGTCAACAAATATATCTAGCAATTGGCCCATGATGAAGATATTTTGTAGTCAAGTAACAATATTTTATTTTTCTTGCATTTTTCTAGTGTAACTTTGCCCCACTTATGAAAATAATGGACATGTAATAGTGGATGAAATTTTGTCATTTTTTATTATTATTTATATTTATATAACAAATATCATATGTATATAGGATCAACTATATCTAGAAAATAACAGTGAGTCTTGTTATTTAAAATAAATAAATAAATAAAAGTTTTTAAGATGATAATAATTGAATATTATATTTTAATATCATCTAATCTAATGACTCTTTTCATAGGCCCCGTTTGGTAGAGTTGTGGGAAAGTGATTATAACTTATACCTTAACAGCTTATAGCTTATAACTGTGAACATAAGCTGATTTTTGACTTATAAATTAAGTTTCTCCTCCCCCACTCAAAAAATAAGTTGATTTTTAACTTACAAAAAGCTATAAGCTGTATTGTTAAGCTGAACCAAACACATCAAAATAGCTTAAATTAAGTTAGAAGCTGAAATAAACTGAAAATAAGCCCTACCAAACAGGACCATAGTAATGATCACATCATTTGATATGTCCTACCTTTTAAAAAGAAAACTCTAAACATTATTATTTTGTTTGCCCAATCATATAATGTAAGTCAGGTAATCTAAATGTGTTGATCACACAATGTTATAAGTCAAATTTATGTTTTTATGTTTCAAATTTTAAAACTTTGTATTTTTCATTGTAAACAATCATTTTTAATAAAAATCTACTCGCCAAATTTATAAAACAAGAAATCAATCAAATATCAAATTATGTAAAATAAAAAATATAAAGTGCAAAATTTTACAGTTTTTGAAGTGTGCAATTTTACATCATCTATTTGATTTTGAAAAAAATATGAAATTTAATAGTTTCAAAATTAATTTAAAAATGTAAAATAATTTCATACAGTTTGAAAATGTAAAAATTTTCGGTTTCAAAGGGAAAATTGTGGAAATTTAAAATTTTGAAAATGATATATTTCATAAAGAATGTTTAAAAGTGTGAAAATTTATAGTTTTAGAAATATGAAATGTCACAATTTCAAGTTGAAAAGTCGTACCAAATTTTGTGAAACACATCCATTTTGGTACCCATGTCATAATACATAATTGTGACAATATTTCATATACGTAATTATAATTCTATTATCTAGTTTTTAAATAAAAAAGCTTTCGTTGATTGTTCCCAATATATATATATATATATTTGTGTCACTCTATACAAGTAAGTCTAATAATAATTTAGGGTGTCCTAAATAAGTACATTTTTTTATCTTTTTGAATTAAAAAGTTGAGAAAAAAATATGAATATTTAGGTTAATTTTTTTATCTTTTTACAAAAAAATATGTAATAAAAATTATATAAATAAAGTGTAAAGGGAAAGAAAGGTGATTGCATGTACGGCTGCCCAGCTGTGCCCCAGCAGGTCTTACAAGGAAAATAATTGCTTCATTCGGGGCAAAGTGTTTGGACAGTGATGGTCAGTCCATGGAGGCCACCATGGGTCCCATTTTAATAATCTGAACACATCAATATGTACAACTCGTCGAGTATTATATGCCTGTAAAAAATCACGCTGATCGAATAGCGATAGCTATATGATCAGATTAGTTTTTTTTCAATAGTTAACTATCACACCATTTGTTTTATTTATACAAAACTGATTTGATCATATAGTTAACGATATCCGATTAACGTGATTTTTTACAACCATATATTAATCGATGAGTTCTACATATTGAACGGTTTGGATTATCAAAACGGAGTCCTTAGACCCCAACATTATCATCAAAATTTTTGACTTTACATATAGAATTTTTTTTCCCCCAAACAAAGTGTAATGTCTGGTCTCTGCCCCAGCAAGTACGACTGAGAACAGTGCTCAATCCATTTGTATTATAAAAATATATAAATTATTTTTTAATATTTTTTATTTGTGAATAGTAATACTTTTTTTTATTTTTTGTATAACTTTTTGACTTTTTAAATTATTTTTAAATTGCTAGACCAGCCCTAAACGTAAACGCTATTACATTATCAAAAATATAAAGTTTTATTACGGGGCATGCCAATCTAAAGCCCTTTTTATGGGAATCTTCCACCAAAATATAGTCAAGAACGAATAGGAATAACAATGACTCACAATATGTAGTACAAATAGAGGTGTAATTTTAGCCCGAAGTCCACCCGCGGCCCGAGGTAGGCTGGCCAGTTAAGGCCCGAGCCCAAGCCCAGCCCGAGGTCTCGGGCCAAGGCCTAGGCCATCGTTTTGAAACCCAACCCGACCCGCTTGGCCTGGCCCGTGGCTCGACCCATTAGCCCGCTCAAGGCCCGCCCAAAAGTCCGGCCTGCCTGAGTCCCAGTGTTATTTTTAATGAAAATAATAAAATTTTGGTAGAAAAAATAAAAATAAAAAATAAAAAAATTGTTTACGCCCGCCCAAGCCTAGGGGCCCACCCCGAGGCTCGCCCAAAGCTCGAATACCCTTGGGCCTGGGCATGGGCTAGGGCCTGGGCCTAGTTTTCTGGCCTGTGGGCCGGCCCGGCCCAATTTTTTGGCGGGAGCTCGCAAGGCCCGGCCCGGGCCGGGCCAAAATTACACCCCTAAGTACAAATTAGGACTGTACAAATTAAGGGATTATTTGGGGTATCCTAAATAAGTACATTTTTTAATTTTTTGGACTAAAAAAGTAAAGGAAAAAAAGATAGTTGTTTGGGAAATTTTTTTATCTTTTTATGAAAAAATATGTATTAAAATATTGTATAAAATAACAAAATTACATTTTTATCCCTACATATATAAATATGTATTGACAGTGATGGTACATGAAGACAGTACGGTGGCAACAAGAGATATAAGAAAAACTTGCTTACGATGTTGTTTACACAGGACGGCGCTGTTTATCTAGGACGGTGTTGTTCGGCCTGTGAGGGCCTATCACGGGTCCCGTTTTGATAATCAGAACCGTTAACGTGTAGAACTCATCGAGTACTATATGTTTGTAAAAAATCACGTTGATCAGATATCGATAGTTATCTGATCGGATTAATTTTTTTTGTCAACTGTTACTTTGTACACCGTCTATTTTTTTTATATAAAACTGATTTGATCATATAATTATCGATATCTGATCAACGTGATTTTTTACAGATAAATAGTATTCGACGATTTCTACACATTGAACGGTTCAAATTATCAAAAAAAGACCTGTAATGGGCTCTTACGGGCTGAACAACACCGTGCTATGTAATTTTTGTATGCACCTTCTTTTCGAACTCCCCATCACTTCAGACCATTATGTCACATTCAGTCATGATGTTAGCTTATACCTTTTTTGGTAAAATTTTTTTATATATATATATATATATTTT
This sequence comes from Camellia japonica, assembly GCA_030407325.1. Classification (NCBI taxonomy): domain Eukaryota; kingdom Viridiplantae; phylum Streptophyta; class Magnoliopsida; order Ericales; family Theaceae; genus Camellia; species Camellia japonica. The sequence continues at coordinate 25,034,157 of JAPPVO010000002.1, forward strand.
TAAATAGTGATCACTTTTTCACTTTTGTAATAATTTTTTAATTTTTAGACTTTTTTCAAACACCCTAAATTAGTTCTAAAACTTTGCAAATAATCAAATAAATCGATTAATCCATTTGAACCGACCAAACCGTCAAGCAAATTGGACGGTTTCGAAGATTCAAAGGATAGGCTGTGGATTACAAAATGCTATTTTTTCGTTCGGTCGGTGGTCGGATAGGATGCTTAGAAATTCGTAAAAACTGAACCGTCTGAATATTTTAGAATTATTTTGAATGACCTAAATAAATTTATTTTTTATTTTTTTATAAAAAAATATATAAAAAAATAATAAAATAATATGATAAAAAAAATAAAAAAATAAATTATTTAAAATACGCCAACCTTGACTTCTATATTAATTACATAATGTTGTAATTGCTGCTTTGTCTCTCTCCACGTGATATATAGTCAAATCACCAACCTAACCATCAATTTTCTCTTTGTCCAAAGCAAGGGTTTGAAAATTCAAAATTTTTAACATGTTAAATCACACAGGGCCACGTCAAGAGTCATAATTTCTTTTCTTTCAACATCTCCAACTCATCTTTTATTTTTTCATTTTTAAAAAATTATTACTTTCAACTTATCTTTTAAATTCATCTCTATTTAAAGAGAGAATGAATTGATCTTTTATACATAGAGGGAGAATAAAAAATAGGAAATCATCTCTAAGTATTATTTATTTTATATTTTTTATTATATTACAAATAATTTTTAATATGTAAATCTAATTTTTATAAAATTGACATCATTAAAAAGAATAAAATCATACCTTTAAAGTGAGTATAATATTAAATATATTTTAAAAAAATTTCAAAATTAAATATTTGTTAATGAACAAAAATTATTCATTTTTTGATGAAAATATTTTCGAGAGAAATCTTTAGAAAAGAAAAGGATAATTTATGATTAAAATTTGAGTGAATAGTGAGATACTCTATATTTACTTTTTAAATAAGTAAAAAATATATTTTTTCATCCTCTAATTAAGAGTGTCGGGTTGGGTTGGAGATGCTTTCAGTGGTGTTTTAAAAAGTTGATAAAAAGTTAATTTTTAGAAATTTTTTTTTAGCGACTTTTTTAACTTTTATGTGTAAAAAAATAAAGAAATAATGTAACCTAAAAAAGTCAAAAAATAAAAAAAAAAATAACTTTTTTCTAGCTTTCCAAAAGGGCCCTCAGACTTCTATTCTTCTCTCTTTTGACTTGCTGTCTCTCTCACCTACTCATCAAATCTCCTATCCCTTTCACCTCTTCAGATAGATGTCCTCTCTTCTCAGGCTCTCTTGCCGCACTGGAAGACTGGCTCTGATGACAAGTCTTAGTGGACGACTGGCGATGATGCTAAGATGTGGTGTTGATTTTGAAAATTTCATCTTTGATCTTCCACGCTCGCTACTCCTCTCTTATCTTCTCCGTTGAAATTTTATCTTTGATCTTCTATTAAAACATTGTCTCATACTCTAAGATGCCTTATGTTTTTCTTTTTCCTCTCTCTGTAAGTGCTATATGTATATGCTGTTGGAACTTACCGTGCTCGCCTTTGATTTCAGTTTCAGAGACACATGGTTTCGATATGAAATGGATCGAAATCGGTTAAGCAAAGTTTGGACTCAATACTTTTGATTCAATTGGCTAGTTGAGGGACTACCCGACCCAACTCGACCCATGCATACCTCTAGTACAAATGTATGTTATCACTACAAGAAATTACACTTTTAGCAATCACTTTTGGCGACGATGCTAATTTTTCATAGCAAAAAGTATATTTTTGGCGACACAATGATCAATTTCGTTGGTAAAAGTAGACCTTTAACAACGCAATTTACTATCGTTGCTAAAAATGTATAATATTCACTACGCGTCTAAATTTTTGGTTGGCGCCAAACTTTTGAAAATTTTAGCGACGAAGGTTAATTTTTGGCAACATGATAAGCGTTGCTATTAGTCTATTTATTTTTTGTGGCAAGAAGTTGGCGTTGGCAAAGAATTAAACATTTAGCGACGAGAAAATTATTCGTCGGCAAAAGTTGAGATGGCTTTGATTTTCTAAAACTTGTTTTAGATTTCTTTTAAAAGGCTACAAATTAGTCTTGTGAAAATTTTGAAAAATCAAACAGTTTGTTTGGTTTTATTTTTTAGAATTCAATTTTTAAAAAATTCAATTTTCTTATTTTCCGTATTTTTTTATTTTTACTAATGTTTTTAATATTTTAAGTAATTTTTTTAATTTTTAGACACACCTAAAATAAATACACTTAAAAAGTATAATTTTTGTGATTTTTTTTTTAAAAAAATTCACTAAATATCAAAAATACAAAAAAAATACAACAACAACAACAACAACAACAAAAACAAAATTTTAGTATATTTTTTTTGTATTTTGTGTATTTATTAATTTTTTAAAATATTTTTTTCATAAATATTTTACTTTTTAGATATATTTAACTAAGGTGCATCCAGAAAAGTAAAAAAAAAAAATTACTTAAAATTTTAAAAATATTCACTAAAAACAAAAAAACACAAAAAAATTTTAAAAAATTTAATTTTTAAAAAATTGAATTCAGAAAACTGAAACCAAATACACTAAAAAGTACGTATCAATTTTATATAATTTTACAAAGTATATGAATAATTTTTAATTTTAAAATATATTTAAAAAGAATAGAAAGATTTTTTTAGGTAAGAAAAATAAATAATAATAATAAAATTGAACTCAAACCAAACAACAGGGACCTTGTTTTTTGCCTTCCCTCCCAATTTCCCCTCTTTATTTTTGCTGCTAGGTAAAACCCCTATTCTCTCCACGATTGGAAGTTCTCTCCTTCTCACAATCGCACGCCCACGTAGATATTTGTTGACCGTCGGGTTTTTGCCATTTACCGTTGCTGTGCTACACCATCGCCTCTTCATTCTGGCTCGGTAGGTCGTCCCCTCTTTGCTCTGTATTTTACTTCTCTCTCTCAATTTGTTATCTGAATCTTTGTTCTATTTGCTTTGTATTTCATTTGTTTCAGTTATTCGTTTCTTTGTCAAGGGTTCCTAGCATAACCTGCAATTCTATCTGCTTTCCATTGAGTTTTGAACTAGGGGAGAACCATTATATCTCTAGCTTCTACTGAATTGCTAGGGCTTTTTAAAGTTTTTTTTTTCTTGCTTATTTGATGCTATTTCTCATTAGATTGCACAGTAGGAGCAATGTTTTTCACTTTTGTAGTTGCAGTATCCAAGTCCAGTACTCTTGAATATGTTTCTTCACTATATGAAGCATGAGAATCATCAAATTCTAGCTTGATATCACCCAGAAGCTGGGAAACCTTCACATCATCACAGGAAAATTACAAGGTTATGAAAAATAAAAAAGAAAAATCATAGAAAAATATGAAATTTCACTTAGGATCAGGAATACTAACCCTAATTTCACTTACGCTGTATTTGGTTGGGGGATTTGAGAAGGGATTTGAAAAAAAAATTTGGAAAAGTTAGGTGAAATGTGAATAAAATATATCTACATTTCACCTAGTTTCACACACCTTTTCCCTTTCCTTTTCTAAATCCCTCCCGAAATCTCCCAACCAAACACAACATTATGGATTTGAAAATCCATGATCCAAATAGTGTTAAATGTGTTGCTAGTTAAATGTTTCAATGCCTCCATCAATCAAAACTTCTAATCTGGATTGAAGTGCTTCAAAATTTAGTTATGGGCAAATGATACAATAATAGCACATTTTTGTATATAATATCCACGTGGTTCAATTGATGATCCCAAAATTGCCACAATAAAAGGAAATAAAGTAGCATACAGTTGAAGGATTGTTTGACAACTTGATCACTTCAGTAGTAGCTTCGGCACACTGGCCATCATCAATGAGCTTCTTGACCACCAACAGTGACTTTGGTACATCTGGGTTTGTGTAGTTTCTAGAAATCCCAGCCCAGAGTGTGTCATCTGCCAAACAAATTCAAGTAATCTACTGTCAGTTTTACTTTTATATTGAGAGAGAGAGAGAGAGAGAGATAAGGCATGTTTAACATATTTTATCTTTTTTGACTATTTTAGTCCAAATGGTCATTCCCAAGCAAACCCAAGAAAGAGAACAAACTTCAAATCTTGAAAAGAAACAATAATAGTGAGAAGGAGATTTCATAATCTGGCTTTGGGCCATGGCAATGGCCGGGAAAATTGGGCCAGGCAAGTTTGGGCCGAGCTGGGTTGGGCTAATCCGGTGGTAGTGCGCTCGGTCAAGGCCCAGGTTCGATTTGGCCGGGGTAATTTCAGACTGCGAGCCCGGTTCACTTTATCTGCTCGTTGAGTTAGGTGGGTCAGATCCTCCGCAGACCAATCCAACCGAGCAGGAGCTCGGTCATAGCGAAGGGCGGCTGAGCTGCAGTGGAAGTAATGCATGTCATAACGGAGGGCGGCCGAGCTCGGTCATAACAGAGCTCGGTTCAGAGCATTGCATGTCTCGGAAGTAGTGCGGTCGTAGGAAGAGGGAGGGGCGTCGGGCTGTCCGTTCACGCCAACGCCGTTTGGCGGTTTGGTTAGGTGGTGTTTAGCTGTATTTGCGCTAACACGTAGGGAAATAGGGTAGGAGAGCAGGTCCACGCGTCAGACGGCGAATGGATGCAGAGGCAAGCGCAGAAGGTATATAAACACGACTACGCCCCCCATGCTGGAGATGGAACATCAATTGGTGAGAGAAACTCTAGCACTCAGTCTTTTCCTCTCTTTGTCTCTTTGAGTGTGTGCTAACTTGACCGTTGGAGGGGCTTTCCGGCAATACACTGCCGGGTAGCTCACCACCATTGTGTTCGCAGGTTAATCGGATCGAAGCGGAGCTTGGATGCGAGGAGTACGGGCGGTGTCGGATATTTCCCCCCCGGTACAAATAGTATATCAAATTCTTTTCAATTCATGTTATTATTCTTTGATGCTATTTTTGTTTTTTGTTTTTTGTTTTTTGTTTTTTGTTTTTTTGTTTCTCTCTAAACTTTATTCTTATTATTATTTTTGAATATGTATCACAAATAAATGTATACTAATTGGGCTTTGGTTTTTTTTTGTTTTTTTGTTTTTGTTTTTTTTTAATTTTTATATTGAACTCTTTTAACAAACCTATGACAGAGCAAACCATACATGCTATTGACTTCTTGTTGAGATGGCTTTGGGTATGGTTGCAGATTAAACCAAGGTGGTGTTTGGCAAGTGGTTTTGGGGCTAAAATAGTCACAAAAAACAAAATAGGCTATTTTAGCCACAACAACCAAAACATCACATTCAACCCATAATCATTACACTCTTCTTTCACAAAAAAAGTCAAAAAAATCAAAAAGCCAAAAAGCCCTTCCCAAACCAAACTTTTTAGCTCAGGCTAAAATAGCCAAAAAAGTCAAAAAGTTAAAAAGCCAACCCACTTCCCAAACGGAGGCTAATTCAGTTCTCATTGTTTATAATAGCAACTGATACAACTGTGTGGTATTCTCATCACATTCCTAAGGTTGAGTGATATGATATCACTTCCAAGTTCCAACTTCCAACTTTTTAAAGAGGTATCTTAATTCTCTTTATTGACTTAATTCTTTCTTACGGGATAAATGTTTCCTTTTCCTAGACCTTGATTAATATCTTGATTTATAAATCTAGCTTTGCCTTGATCTTGAATAGCAGCCAGTGCAAAAACCCATTATTAATGTTCAGTTCACACTTTCTGTTTCTTAGATAGTATTGAGTGGATGTGTGATATAACGGGTTAGATGATATGCTGCTTGTAACTTGCCCTAAAAAGAAGATATGCTTCCTTGATTTTTCCAGTGCTTCTTGTTCTTTAGCTTCTCTCCATTTTGTTAGTTTTTTCGCCAAGTCTAAGAGGGCACATAAGCTGGACACAAAATATATATGGCGGGATATGATTTGTTTTAGAAGTAGGCTCCACTAATAATCATGTCTATTAATGTGAATTTTGGATTTGGTTTCTATTTTTGTAGGTGGTCTGTATTTTTTTTACCCCTTCTGTTCATGAGATTAGAGTGATTTTGAGTCTTTGACAACGCAGCTTGTAATTTTACATGCTTGAGGGTTAAACTAGTACTGCTTCTTCTTCATCAGGAAGTGGACATTGTACTATTAAAAAAGATTTTAAAGAGGGGGCATTTTTTCTTACGTTGCGAAAAATGCAACTTCTTGTAGTGAGGTCTTTCTCTGTTTTTCCTTCAGTGGGTATGTTCATTTTTGTTCTCTTTATATATACTTGTTATATATATATATATAAGAATATATGTATGACGGTTTTATTATTTATTAGGTGGGCTGAGGTTCTTCCACAAATTTTCAAGTAATTGCAATCTTCCTCCTAGTTGTTATCAGGTAATTTCAATGTGGATTGAGACCCATTTTACTTTACCACTTTATTGCTTTGATTTTTTTTTTTTTGTAATCAAGTTCATATATAAGTCTGCATCTTGATCATCTACTTAAACAATAGCCTTAGCCTTTTGGTTATAAATAACATATTTTTGTGTGTTATATTACTTTATAGAATCAAACTGTTTTACACACCACCTTATCATAAAAACCAGTGTTGAATTTTTGTGGCGTTAGTTACGAATTAATTTTATATACTTACGAAGGGTGCACCATAAATAAAAAAAACAAAATCTTAATTACAAACCCTTAGGATTATGTTATGAAGTTTTGACATTTATTAATCTTAATCTCAATCTTAAGTACAAAAATCTTAATCTCAATGCTTTAACTCAATTCTGTTGAGATTTCTTCATACATTTCCCTTAAATACCAGTCCTCTAAATTTGGAAGTTTAAATTTTTATTTATGACAATATTAATAATAAAAAAAATTCTTTTTCTTTCTTGAATGTAGGTTGCTGAAGATGGAGATTATGATCTTGCTCAAATACTAATTGGATATGAGAAAAGGCTTGTTCACATGCATTTGCATATTGTCATTGGTGATGTTATAGTTGTATTAAACACATCGTTCCAATTGGGATTGACTTGATTTTATTTATTTTGTACTTAGTTTAACTTTAGGTATTGTTGTACATAAACTTAAATTTTGAATTGTAAGAACACGTGGGCTATTGTTGCTATCATAAATAGAATTTATTTATTTATTTATATATATTTGGATGTCAGTGAATTAAAGTATGGATATTATTTAATAATTTTTTTTATTGGAAAATAATTTATTATTTGTGATGGTAATTTTTGCTATCCCAAATACCAAATTAATTATTTTTTATTTTTTTATTTTTTTAATAAAACAATTAGATGTTTTGCCGACACAATCAAGTTGTCGCCAAAAGTGTCATTTTTACCGATGCAAATTTGAGTCGGCAAAAGTGACACATAATCATCTTGTTTGAACCACTTTTGCCGATGCAATGGTAAATTGGCAACGATGGTTGAAGGTTTTTGCCCACAAAGATGTTTGTCGCTAAAGACATGCTTTTGGCGATGCAATGAATTTTTCATCGATAAAAACTTTTTCCGACACACTTTCAGCGACGGGTTACCGACGAATCTCTACAGGTCGACAAAGCTCTTTGCCAACGATTTTTGCCTTTTAGCGACGAATTTTGTATTGCCAAAACTGTTTTTTTATTGTAGTGTATGTCAACACATAAATCTACTAAAATCCTTTTTTTAGAATGTTGCTCCAAAATCAAGCACAAAAGATGACCCAATTACTCAGATGCATGTGCATAAATGTATGTTCACACACAAAAAGTACATTAAAAGCAGAATATGACTAGTATGCGTTGCATGAAAGAAAAGCATCCTATCATAAAAGAGGGAAAAAAGAAGAAAGGAAAAAAGAAACATATGTTGGTAGTTCAAAATCACTGACATTGAAAAGTAAAAATATAATTTCATTTTCATAACTATGACCCATGCATGTAAAACTATGTGCCGCTTACCCATAGAATACCATAATAGGACATCGGATGTGAGTTCTTTGAATATTTTTCGCATGGGATTGAAGAGGTATCAAATTTTAGCAATATTGCTTCAATGAATTTCTAGCCATTTCTTCTATTTTATTTATAATAATAAAAAAATCAAATATGTCATTCGTGGCCCTTAAAATAAAATATAAATAAATAAGAGTTTTAATTAAAATTTAATATTTTGTCAAACCTTTTACAAAATTTAAAAAACTGAGTCAGAATTGAGCAACCACAGCGAGTGGTGGCCTCGTGAACAGTACATTCTGTTTCATAGAGGTGAGTCAAGATCGAAGTTTAGGAGGCGCGCTCTCTATAAAGACTATGCGCTGTACTCCGTTGGATACTTGGCCTCTTCTGTGGCGCGTGGATGAGATCCATTGAGTGCTTCAGCAGTGGATCTCTTCCTATGGATTGGGTTAAATCTGGCCGGTAGCCAATTACTTTAGGGCCAAGGCCCATGAATGTTATGAGGCCCCCACAGAGTATCTTTTTTTGATAAAAAAAAAAGTAAATTACAAATACATCCTTAACATTTGGTTAAAGTATAGATTGCCCCATGTGATTTGAAAAATTACAAATATCCCCTTGTCAGAATTTTTTATTTAACGAAATTAACTAAAAAATGAAATTCATAATTACTCTCTTATATAATAATAAAATTACTTAAATTATTGATTGAAACATATTTCTAATATTATTAAAAATCGTTAATTAACTTGATAATTTATGGGCAAATTACAAATACCCCCCTCGAGGTTTGGTGAAAATACAGATTCCCTCCTGAGGTTTGAGAAATTACATCCTGCCCCCTGAGGTTTATATTTCCATAACAAATTGCCCCCTGAGGTTTTTATTTTCATACAGATTCCTCCCTAATTTCCCGTAATTTGTTATGAAAATTTGATCCTCAGGGGGCAATTTGTAATTTCTCAAACCTCAGGGAGAATCTCTATTTTCACCAAACCTCGAGGGGGATGTTTGTAATTTACGCATAATTTATTAATGAAATGGACGATTTGTTATGAAATTCAAAATCTCAGGGGGTGAAATGTAGCTTCCAAAATCATAAGGAGCGATTAATATTTTAATCAAATCTCATAAGATGTATGTATAATTTACCAAAAAAAAAAAAAATTGAGCATGTCCAATCCCAAGTCGTACCCCTAATTGCACTAAATCTTATGATGATGTTCCCCTCTTTAAGTTGCTCAGAGCAAAACATATTGTATTAATCATGTTTTATGGATCAGTATCCGAAATCATATACTTTAATAATATTGTGTTGCACATTGCTGATACTGAGCTGGGCAAACTCAACCAATATTTACCACTCATTTGCAAGATCTAGAGAATAGATTGCCAACTTGTAGAGCTTGACTGCAGACCAACCAAGTGAACCTCTTGCACAGACTTTCATTTCTTTATATTATCAACATATGTAACTTTATTTTGACGATACACATCAGACGATTGTGTATTTCGTCACTCATTAATACAACTGCGAATGAGTCATTCATTATATATATATATATATATATATTTATGAATAAACACAAAAGATAAAGTTAGATTAAGTGAAGAGAGTTGGTACATTGTTCCAAAGATACAGGTCAAATTGTTTAAGCAAAAATGGTGGTCCAGAGTCTCGCGACAAGGGCATAAAAACAACCAGATAGGCAGGGCCGGCTCCACTACAGCTGTGGCCTAAAGCAAAAAATTAACATAAGGCTGTTTTTGTTTTGTTTTGTTTGCTTTTTCCTTGGGCCAAAAACATATTAAAATAGACTTTTACTAAAGATGAAAGAATACAAGTTTCATGTGTTCTGCTAATAAATTTTATTTTTAGTTAAACATGTCGAGTGTAAGAAAAAATTAAAATTTTTTCCTACAAGTTAGATTTAGTGAAATTAATATCTACTGAATGAAATTATTCATATGAATATTTGATTTTGACTAATTTTATTTTCTTGAGTTATGAGTGTGAGAGAGTGGGAAATAGACTTTTACAGATACAAAATGACAAGAATTACAACTAAATCACTAATTTTTTTTACCAATTTCACATATGAATATTGTCTCACATGGATGTAGAGCCAATGTATGAAATTGATAGAAAATTTGATAATTTTATTTTAGTTTGGAAAAACTATTGACGTTTTTTTTTTTTTTTTACCTATAAGATTTCAACTCAAAATGAGACCTTTTGTTAGGCTTCGCAACCCCCTTGAGCCGGCCCTGTAGATGGGCATTTATTTTACAATAATATTATATTATATGCATTTCTTTTAGAAAAAAAGTATTGTAAAAATTATTTTAAAAATAAAATGGGTTAATTGGATTTATTTTAAATGTAATTTATATCATATCAATTTTATATTTATATTATACATTTTATTTTTGGGATTTTTTTTGTATTTTTTAAAATTTTTATTGGACACCTTTTAATTTTACCATATTACATGCTTGTTAATTAGGCGCACAAAAGAGTCGGGCCATAACTAGAGTGATCGTGATAGAGTACTTAGGTGCCAATGAGGTAAGATTTCAGTTCTAAGTCAATTAAATGAATATGTTAATTAAATTTTACTAAAATAATCTTTCGTTTGGCAAAAAAAAAAAAAAAATCATGCACGGTAGTCTAAGGTTTATATTTGAAATTGCTATTGACAGTATTTTTATTTGGTTCTTTGAAAGAAGCCCATGCTGTGATGACTACTATTGTGAGAATGGTGGGCTTGCAGATTCTGTTTCCCAATAAGTAATGGCTTTTAAGATTTCCACTGGGCCTCAAGACCAAGGCAGACCCATGTTTGGATTTGATGCATCTCTTGTGCCCAAACATAACTTGGGCCGAGCAGGAATTTCAAATTTTCACTAAAAAAAAAAAGGGAAATTACCCACAGGTCCCATGTGGACACCATTTAATCCCATAACTTTTTGAGTACACCCAAAAGTCCTTTCCTCTCTCTCTCTGCTTTTTGCTTCCCTTCCTCTCTCATTTTTTTTTCTGCATTTTTCTCTCATTGTGTTTGTCATGGACGACGACCGGTGATCATGTCTTTCTCCATTGATCGGGGTTCACTGATAACCGCCAACCATCGAAATCAACTCGTGATTTCACTCTCACCGACGGCGAAGATAATATATTTCCGACGAAGAAGATGATATATTTCCGACGAATAAGATGAGTGGATCTACTTAGATCTGATGTAGATCTACTCAGATCTACATCAGATCTGAGTAGATCTACATCAGATTTGGCTAGATCTAAACAAAAAATAGTTGCCGGAGTACAATCCTCTCTCTACATCCGCCTTTCTCCTTCGATCTCTTCTTTTTTTTTTTCTGTGCTATACACTTCTGTTTTTCTGTTCTAATGGAGAAAATTTTCGAATTCTGAACAAGTAGTTTTCGAGTTTTAGTTACAGGCGGTGAAAACTGTAAAATTTTACAGTTTCAAATTTTTTTTGATACTGGAATGAATCATGGTATAAAACTGTAAAATTTTACAGTTTCATAACATGTTTTTCAGTTTAATTAATAAGGATAAATGCTTAATAGATTTTTGTTTTGAAACTGTAACATTTTACAGTTTCAAAACTTACTTTTCAGTTTGATCACTATTTAGAGATTATTTGCTTGAACCTTACAAAAATTGAAAAATAACATATGTTTTTCCCATTGTTACTGTTTTTTGTCATTTCATTTTTTTTTTCCTTTTAGTTTATCAATATTTAGCACATTTTGCTATGTTTTTTTTGCTATAATTTATCCATTTATTCTTTTTTTTTCCGGCAATATTCTAGACATTTCGGTGAGTCTCCAGTGATGTTCTTAACGTCCAGTGAACGTTCTGAACATTCCGAACATTCCGGCGACTTTCATTAACGTTCTTAACACTCCTGTGAACTTCCGGCGAAACTCCGGCGAACTTCCCGGTGATACTCTAGCGACTTCCCGGCGATGTTGAACATTCCGACGAGTCTCCGGCGACCGTTTGATGGAAGTCCCACGGTAGTAAGATGTGAATAGTGTCTGTAAATTTAAAAAAAAAAAAAAAAAAGATTTTTTGGTAATAATTAAAAATGTATTAGACTAATTGGTGCAAGTGTTTTGTTTTGGGATTAACTGGATTTTGAACTTGGTACATGGGACTTATCAGTAAGTTTCCCAAAAAAAAAAAAAAAAGACTAAATGATGAATGGGAACAGGGATGAGTAATGTCACTGTCTGGATTTGCAGATAGCACCATGGCTAGCTAAGCTGGAACATTTGAGTGTAAATAATAAACTTTAACTTTGTCTTTTTGTCTTTTGCCTCCCCAAAAAGAGAGGAAAAGAAATAGAAAGACTTTGTAATGTATGCACATACATGATTTTTTTGTTCCCTTGGATCCCCACCACCTTGTGTAAAAGTTGTATCCAAAGCAAAGAAAGCTAGAGGCTTTCTTTTAATGCACACATGCTTTGGAAGTGTTACAATGTCAATATGATGCTAACATGGTGAAGACAAAAGTTCCCTGTTTATCTCTACTGACTGCCCATCTATTTTATCCTTGTGTCTTTGAAAATGTATGAATTTATGGGGAAATTTTTTTTTTTTAGATTATAATTTGCAAATACTACAAGATTAAATACATTGTTGGTAAGACTGAATTGACATAAATCAATTAACGTGCGAAACAAAATTACTCATTTACTCTAATAGATAATTTTCTATAGATTACTTAATTGTTTAGTTGATTTAAATCCAAATGATAAAAAGATAATTAAAGTATCAATAGAGAAAATATGTATAGTTACATTAAAATCGTAAAATTTATTATATTTTTTTCAATCCTCAAAAAAGAACCATGTCATTTTTAAAAAATTTATATAAGAGATATTTTGGGTTCACTCCCAACTCCCATCTCTCATAATTAAAAGTGGATATCTTATAAAAATTAAAATTTGGTGGGTGGGTTTGGTAGGATAATTGAATCTCGTAGGTTTGAAAACAGTTGTAGCATCAAAAACGTATAGCCACTTCAGGTAGCTATAGAAAGACTGCAAAGCATGAGGGGGCTGGAATATTGTGTGTGGTGTGTTCAATTCAGAAGTAATAAATGTCAATGGCACTAATATTATCAGCAGCACCATAAATGATATTCTGATCAAAACTCCAAAATTGGGGTTTTTTTTTTTTTTTTTTTTTTTTTTTTTTTTTTTTCTACCTATCTAACAAGTGACCAAATCAATTCTAGTTGATATTTCACCAAGTACATGCCTTTGATTTCCAATGAACCTTGAGGGAAATGCAATACAAATAAATAAGGGGTTTTGTTAATGGTGGTGCATATAGTATTATTCGTTGACAAATATTATAAGAACATTTTTTTTAGATGGTAAGGACATTTGTTAATGATGCATTAAATACGGTTAACTACCTCTACTATCATAGAAAAGAGAAGATTATAAATATGTTTTGCTAGAGATTGAACTATTATTTTTTTTAATTCCTTCTACTTTAACATTATATACTTTTCATAATAGAGTTTGTTTTTTAATTTAATTTAATTATGATTGAAAATAGAGGGGATTTAAAATTTTAAAAAATAAAATCCACGAAATATTATTTAAAAATAAAAGGCATTTACTTTTATGATTAAAAAAATATTTTAAAAAAAACTCCATTATAAAAGTATATAATGTTAAAATAGAGAGAATTGGAGAAAATGTTTAGTCTTGAGAAAAATATATTTGTAATCTTTCTTTCTTTTTCTATGATAGTGGAATTGTTAATAAAATCTATAAATAAATTTTATCAAATTTCCTTAATGCTTAAAGTGTCATTTAATAATAAAATTTTAGAATTTGAAACAGAATTCACTTTTATAATATATTAAGTGTCACAACAACCAGTATAAGAAATTTGTATAGACATTATTTGAACAAAAAATAATAAAAATTAGAGGAAATTAGAAACACACCCCCTATGTTTGATTCAAATATAAATTGTCCTATATGATTTGAAAAATTACAAATACTTCCTTGTCAAAAAAAATTATTTAACAAAATTAATTAAAAAAAATAAATTTATAACATCATTAAAAATTATTGATTTATTAATAAAAGTAGTCATTTGTTATGAAACTAAAACTTCAAGAGACAAGATGTAATTTTGATAATCAAATGAGACAATTCGTATTTTAAACAAATCTTAAGAAATATATTTATAATTTACTCTCAAAACTAGAAGTTATTTGTTCCTATACTTGCACCACATTGTGATGACATAACTAAAGCATGTCCGGAAATACATAGGCAGCACAAAATCCTTTACAGATTATTTGCGCCAAAAAAAACAAATAATTAATTGGCATCAATAATAACATGATCAAAATTGTATTTATTTAAAAGAAAATTGATAATTTTTCTCAAAATTGCATTTATTGTCTATTTTTTAATACAAATATAATTTGGTCAAATAATTATAGTTCTGTTTTTATTTTATTTTTTTGGTAAACTGGAGCATCATTAAAATAAAATAAGAGTGTTACAATATCTGGGGGTAACCAACCCATACAGCATCATTTGCTAAAGTAGAAGCAATACAATGAGGGGAAGAGAATAAGCAAAAACATGGAAACCCTCATCAAAAACACTTCTTGATTGGCGAGAATGTCCGCACATTTGTTGGCCTCTGAGTAGATATGATTAACAGTATGAGTGTAAAATTGGCCTACAGCTCGTGGGCTGCCCAAAGCCCGCCCGTAGCTCATTTGGGCCCGAGCCCAAGCCCAGTCTAGCCCGAGACCCAGGGCCTAGGTCATCATTTTGAAACCCGACCCGGCCCGTGGGCCCAGCCTACTTAAGGCCCACTCAAAGCCTAGCCCGAGGCCCAGTGCCTTTTTTAATAAAAAATAATAAAATTTTGGTAAAAAAATTTAAAAAAAAAAATTTTTGATCATGCCCGCCCAAGCCCGAGGCTCAGCCCATCAACCCGCCCAAAGGCCCAAATATCCCTGAGCCTGGGCCTAATTTTTTGGCCCATGGGCTAGCCCGGCTTGACCTAAATTTTGGCAGGAGCCCGCGAGGCCCGACATGGGCCGGGCCAGATTTACACCCCTAATTAATAGACACCACTCCCAACTTCTCCAAAAGGTACTTTCTGTAAGATATTTAGGGTGTGTTTGGTTTGCTTTTGAGCGAGTGGTTTTTAAATAAAAAAATAGGAAAAGAGTTTAGAAATTTTTTTGATTTGTTTGGTTGTATATTTTGAAAGTAGTTTGAAGTTTGAGAGTTTTGAATGATTTGATATTTTGTTGTAATTGAGTAGATGTGTGTAAGAGAAAAAGTGATTGAAAATGAGAAAGGAGAGAAAAAATGTAATTGATTGATGTGTAAGAGATAGAAAGTGATTTTGGAAATTTTTTGAGAAAAACCACAAACCAAACAAAATTTTGAAAAAAAATTTCAAAAACAACTCTTTCAAAAACAAACCAAACAAGCCCTTAATTTCTGACTATGTTACCTGGAACGTGGATCGTTCCGATTACGTGGAACAAGAACGGAACGTAGTAGGTTATATGCTTTAAAATGTGATATGATAGGGGTAGATTTGTATATAGAAAAATGTTTTGGAGCTCTAATAGCATTAATGTGCATGTGGGGTTCCTCTGATGTGATGTTTTAGTCTTGTGTGTGTGTGTGTTTTTTTTTTTTTTTGATTTTCTACCTCACTAGAGCTCAATTAGAGCTCTAATTTTAGAGGGATGTATCATTGTTGTTGCATATATCACGCATCTAATAAATATAGTTATTATTATTATTATTATTATTTTTCATGTACCAAAATATTTCTATGAGCATCATGACTTATTTTTTATGTTTTTGTCTTGTAAAAACTTAACTAACCTTGTATTATAGTTCATTATGTTTAATTTTTTTTCTTTCTAACGTAACTTTTAAGGAAATATATTGGTAAAATTTATGGAATTGCTTTGAATCATTAAATATATCATTTTAGAATGAAAATATATCGGGTGTGTTTGATTTGGTTTTGAGATATAAATTTTCAAAAAATATTTTGGAGAGAAAGTTTAGAAATTTTTTTGATTTATTTGGTTGTATATTTTGGAAATAGTTTTGGAATATGAGAGTTTGAGATGATTTGATATTTTATTGTAATTGAGTAGATGTGTGTGAAAGAAAAAGTGATTGAAAATGAGAGAGGAGAGAGAAAAAAAGTGATTGATTGATGTGTAGGAGAGAGAAAGTGATTTTGGAAAAAATTTTCCAAAATCACTAAACCAAACAAAATTTAAAAATTTTTCTCCAAAATTACTCTCTTAAAAACAAACCAAACAAGACCATCATGTTTTGAAACGTGTGTACTAATATATAATTTGTTAAAATATTAATTTTTTCTGATAACATAGGTTTGTGAGGTAGTGATTTTTGGGACGATTTCCAAGAATGAGTTGTTTCACAAGCAAAATATCAATTTCCACTTCGAGATTCAATAATTGTTTACCCAGAACTAGTTTAAGGCCGTCTCTCATTGCCCATGGCTGAGCCATGATGCTGGAGCAATTGCCAATCCTTCTGGTGAAGCCCCAAACCCACTTGCCCAAGTGATCACGGATCAAACCTCTCGCAAACGCTTGGCCTGGGTTAGTCATGGACGGCCCATCTGAATATAATTTGTTCAATCAATTTTACAGTAAGTCCAAATTCACATTGCCCTATGGCATTGGTAGTACAAATAATGAGCCATCAAGCACTGAGCACTATGCATATCACATTTATGAGTAAGTAAGTTGTCTTGTGAAAGGGTAGATATGTTGGTTGTAATTGATACACTGCACTGCATGGCTGTGTACTGCACAGTACTAGTAGTGGTAATTTCCTCCAATTCCCCTGGCCATCTGTGATTCAGATGGAAGTCAATACACTTTTGTCATCTTCAGCTTCAGAGGAGAAGTTATTAGTTGGTTCCCGGTATCATCAGGTGGTACACTGGCCCCGTTTGGTAGAGCTGTGGGAAAGTGATTATAACTTATAACTCAACAGCTTATAACTTATAGCTGTGAACATAAGTTGATTTTTGACTTATAGATTAAGCTTCTCCTCCCCCACTCAAAGAATAAGTTGATTTTTGACTTACAAAAAACTATAAGCTGTATTGTTAAACTGAACCAAACATATCAAAATAGCTTAAATTAAGCTAAAAGCTGAAATAAGTTGGAAATAAGCCCTAGCCAAACAGGGCCACTGTACACTAACAGTGTGTTTAATTGAAAATTTTGATAAAGGATTTAAAAAAGAAAGGAAAATGATTTCCCCCCCGAATTTTGTCCCTCCAAACAGCCCGATTTTTTTTTTTTTTTTTGCCTTTCCCTCTTATATCGCTATGCTGAAAATAGAGGGAGGAAGAAAGAGAAGATAGAAGAGAGAAGAAGAGAGGAAGAGGAGGAGGAAGATGTTAATGGCGATGATGATGTGTTGATGGTGATGATGTTGATGAAGAATTTGCTGTTGATGAAGATGTTGCTGTTGATGAAGATGTTGCTGATGATTATTATTATTTCAATTTTTTTTTTTTTTGAAAATCAACAGATCAGATTAGATCTGTTTAACAAGTTGATTATAATTTTTGTTTCAACTTCATCTCACATAAACAGATCAGATCTGTTTAACATAAATTTGTTCAACATAAATTTTTTTTTTTCCTAAATAAGATCTGTTCATCATCTTGCTTCAATTTTGTGGTGAGTTTGATAATTTTTAGAGAGAGAAAATAGAAGAAGAAGATGAAGGAGGTTCTGGTTCTGTAGAGATGATAGACTTTAAATAGACTTTTGTTTTAACTTCAATTTTCTGCTTCTGTTCATCATCTTCTCATACAGGTTCTGATTCTGAAGTTTTTGCACAATCATGAAGTTTTTCTCTCAAATGTTGAGAGAAAAGAGAGGAACGAAGGAAGATGACAAAAAAAAAAATTGAAAACGACGCCGTTTTTCAAATTCAAGCCATTCGGGGTAGCAGCTTTCGAGCTACCCAGCTGAACCGAAAAAGAAAATAGAAAAAGTAGATAAAATGTGAATAAAATATACTTATATTTTATATAATTTTACATACTTTTTCTTTTTCTTTTTCTAAATCCCTTTTTAAATTCTTCAACTAAATACTTATGATTGATGAAGAAAATAAAATTCATAATTTTATATTAAATAATTAAAAAATAATAAAGAACAAAATATATGTGATTGGTGAGAAGCACGATCGCTTCAGAAAAACCAAATAATTTTTCATTTGAGAGAGAGAAAAGAATTGGGGATCGAATCGTACGGCACACAAGTCAGTGTTTTGCATGGCTGGCATTAACACAGACTCACGCTCTACATTTATGATTTGTGCAATCATACTTTATGGACAAATTTCTATCACCAAATTTAGATCTCATATCTGTTTTAATTGATTTTTTTATTTTTATAAAAAGATATATAAAAATTAATATGAATAATGTGATAATTTATAATAATTTTTTAATTTTTAAACTATAAAATCTAAGTTCCAAAGAGTTACTTTAAAATCAAATATGTTTTGAAAAGTTGGTAAAAATACTTTTAGCTTTTATCAAGCTTTTTAACTTTTTAGAAAGTGATTTGGGAAGTTGATAAAAAGTTGACTTTTTTGCTTTTTGGTTTAATGTTTTTTAAAAGTGTCACATCACTTTAAAATGACCAAAATATCCTTACTTTTTAATTAAATTTACTTTTTTAAATTAATTAATTATAATGTTCCAGAGGGTAGTTTGGTAAATTTTTAAGTAGCTTTTTTGGGTCTTCCCATATGGGATCTGTGGTGTTTTTGCATGGTTTGGCGTTTTTGATGAATTGCACAAAACGCAGCTTTTTGTTAAGTTGCCAAAATGGCACTAAATAGAATGTAAATCATATTGATTACTTCTGAGATTTAAAAAATATATACAATAAATATTATAAGTTTAACATGATTAAATTGATTTATCTTTTAATAAAATTAAAATCATCGAAGCTAATTTAAATATTGTACAAATGGATGGACTTAGAAATTCCATTACCTCTACTTGTGCTTCATTTGAAATTGATTTTCAAGTAATTTTTAAAAATTTAATCTGACAGGATTTATGAGTTTTATATGAAAAAGTATAAATTAAAATTTTCAAATATAGATCAATAGTTAAAGTTTTTATTTTTTTTATTATCTCTCAATATCACTACACTACAATGATTCTGATGTGATAATTATATGATGATATATATGCATTGAGAGGATAATATTGCCTTGAGATTAGTTGTGGCCAAATCGGACACCTTGTGAGCCAAAAAAAAAGAAATTTTATTAAGTATTATTTGACCATTTTAAATTATCTATATCTATCTATACTATATATTAAGTAAAAGGGAATTTTTAACCCCAAGCGTTGTGAGAGCTCCAATCTCCCAATCTAAATTTCCTGATTTTTTGATTTAAAAAAAAAAAAACTTAGCATTTATTAACTTCTCTCAACCCCCAAGTCTTATCATCATAATAACACTTTAAAGCATTACGAACAAGTATAAAAAAAATTCTTTGAAATCAAATATATATGAATTCCTTAAAAAGTCCCAACACATATGATTATTATCCCTCATAATAACATTTTAATGCATTAAGAACAAGTATAAAAAAAATTTTAAAAAGTCCAATACATATGATTATTATAAAAATATTAAACTTTAATATAATATAATATAAAATAAAAAAAACATTTAATTCCTTCAAAAGTCTAACACATATGATTATTATCAAAATATTAAACTTTAATATAATATAAAACTTTAATATAATATATGATAGAATTATGTGTTATGATATGTATGATTTTTTGATTTGTCACAAAACCAATAATGTCGACTCCAATTTTATTATCATATCATTTATTGACTTCTCCCAACCCAACCTCAGCATTTATTGACTTTTCCCAACCCACAATCCCTTTTGACTTCTCTCATAATTATTGCAACATCCTTTTCAATTTCTCCCATAAACTATGGTTACACACAAAAATAAAAAATAAAAAAGATAAGAATTTAGCTATAGATCTCAAAAAGATATAACATCTAAATTTGAATTATGATTTAATAATATAATTATGTATTTTTTTTATGTATATCTATCAAAATTTTAAATCACTTAATGGGACAAATTAATCAATTTTCCAAAATTATTGATTTTTAATTTACAAAATAGATTAAAAAAAACTATTGACTGATTTATTTATTTAATAACAAAAATATTTCATAATCTCTCTCTCCTAATCTCTCTCACAAATTTTCAAAAAAAAAATTAAAACTTGCATTCATTTTCTCTTCCCCAAAAAGTTAGATAGGAGTTCCAATCTCCTAATCCTAATTTTCTAATTTTTTGATTTAAAAAAAAAAAACCTCAGCATTTATTGACTTCTCCCAACCCAACCTCAGCATTTATTGACTTTTCCCAACCCACAATCCCTTTTGACTTCTCTCATAATTATTGCAACACTCTTTTCAATTTCTCCCATACACTATGGTTACACACAAAAATTTAAAAAAAAAAATAAGAATTTAGCTATAGATCTCAAAAAGATATAACATCTAAATTTGAATTGTGATTTAATAATATAATTATGTATTTTTTTTATGTATATCTATCAAAATTTTAAATTACTTAATGGGACAAATTAATCAATTTTTCAAAATTACTGATTTTTAATTTACAAAATAGGTTAAGAAAAACTATTGACTGATTTATTTATTTAATAACAAAAATATTTCATAATCTCTCCCTCCTAATCTCTCTCACAAATTTTCAAAAAAAAAATATTAAAACTTGCATTCATTTTCTCTTCCCCAAAAAATCAGATAACATTTTCTATTAAAGTTGTAAATATTTACCTATATTTTATATATTATATTATAACATAACAAAAAAAACTAAAAAACTAAAATTTTTTTTTTAAAGTTTATCTAAATAAACTTTAAATCAATAAAACTCGCATGTCTATCACATATCTAACTCACATCATCACTTACTTAAATAATAATAATTAAAAACAAATGGAAACTACAGATAAATTAAATTTTAAAAAAAAAAAAAAGATACCCACAACTCCATCTTAAATAAATTGAAAAAAAAAACCCAAATAGAAACCACAAAAAAATAAAAATAAAAAGATATATATATATCTATCTATCAATCTATATCTATACTATATATTAAGCAAAATGGGGTTTTTAACCCCCAAGGCCTATGGAAGCTTCAATATCCCAATCTGAATTTTAAAAAAAATTTATTTAAAAAAAAAAAAAACTCAGCATTTATTTATTTGGTCAAAATCCCCTGATTAGCATTTATTAACTTTTTTCAATCTACATATCTTTCTACATGCCTGCAATTATTGATTTGGTCAAAATCCTCTGATCAGCATTTAAAATCCCCATATACAAATAATTATAGATACAATTCGTGTATAGTTACTGCAGTACCCTTTTCAACTTCCCCCATACACTATGGTTAGTGATAAGAAAAAAAATCTTAAAAAACATAATTTATATATTAAAAAAAATCTAAAATAAATATAAATATCTATAATTATCCGTGCATAGCACGGGTGATTGGCTAGTCTAAGTCTATACTATATATTAAGCAAAATGGGGTTTTTAACCCCAAGCCTTGTGGGAGCTCCAATCTCCCAATCTAAATTTTTTGATTTTTTGATTAAAAAAAAAAAAAATCTTAGCATTTATTAACTTCTCCCAACTCCTAAGTCTTACCCTCATAAAAACACTTTAATACATTAAGAGCAAGCAAAAAAATTTCTTTGAAATCCAACAAATATGAATTCCTTGAAAAGTCCCAATACATATGATTATTATCTCTTATAATAACACTTTACTGTATTAAGAACAAACATAAAAAAAATTCTTAAAAAGTCCAACACATATGATTATTATCAAAATATTAAATTTTAATATAATATAATAATAAAAAAAAGACATTTAATTCATTGAAAAGTCCAACACATATAATTATTATCAAAATAATAAACTTTAATATAATATAAAAAAGAAAAAAAAAATAAGACATTTAAAAAATTTTAAAAATATATTTAAAAATTACAATTCACGTATATAGATAATTGTAAACACAGTGCATAGCACGAGTGATATGCTATCTATACTATATATTAAGTAAAAGGGGGTTTTTAACCCCAAGCCTAATCTAAATTTCTTGATTTTTTGATTTTTTTTTTAAAAAAAAAATCTTAGCATTTATTAACTTCTCACAACTCCCAAGTCTTACCCTCATAATAATACTTTAATGCATTAAGAACAAACATAAAAAAAATTCTTTGAAATCCAACACATATGAATTTCTTGAAAAGTCTCAACACATATGATTATTATCTCTCATAATAACACTTTAATGTATTAAGAACAAGCATAAAAAAAATTCTTGAAAAGTCCAACACATATGATTATTATCAAAATATTCAACTTTAATGTAATATTCAAATAAAAAAAAAAACATTTAATTCCTTGAAAAGTCTAACACATATAATTATTATTAAAATAATAAACTTTAATATAATATAAAAAAAAATAAGACATTTAAAAAATAAAAATAAAAATATTTAAAAATCACAATTCACATATACAGATAATTGTAAATACAATCCGTGCAAAGCACGGGTGATATGCTAGTCTATACTATATATTAAGCAAAAAGGGATTTTTAACCCCAAGCCTTGTGGGAGCTCCAATCTCCCAATCTAAATTTTCTGATTTTTTGATTTAAAAAAAAAAAGACCTTAGCATTTATTAACTTCTTCTAACCTCCAAGTCTTACCCTCATAATAACACTTTAATGTATTAAGAACAAGCATAAAAAAAATTATTTGAAATCCAACACATATGAATTCCTTGAAAAGTCCCAACACATATGATTATTATCCCTTATAATAACACTTTAATGCATTAAGAACAAGCATAAAAAAAAATTTCTTGAAAATTTCAACACATATGATTATTATCAAAATATTAAACTTTAATATAATATAATAAAAAAAGAAGACATTTAATTCCTTGAAAAGTCCAACACATATAATTATTATCAAAATATTAAACTTTAATATAATATAAAAAAGGAACAGAAGAAGACATTTAAAAAAAAAAAAAAAGACATTTAAAAATCGCAATTCACATATATAGATAACTAGCCTATCACCCGTGCTATGCACGGGATAATTATAGATATTTATATTTGTTTTATATTTTTTTTAATATATAAATTATGTTTTTGAAGATTTTTTTCTTATCACTAACCATAGTGTATGGGGGAAGTTGAAAAGGATACTGCAGTAACTATACACGAATTGTATCTATAATTATTTGTATATTGGGGATTTTAAATGCTGATCAGAGGATTTTGACCAAATCAATAATTGCAGGCATGTGGAAAGATATGTGGATTGAAAAAAGTTAATAAATGCTAATCAGGAGATTTTGACCAAATCAATAAATGCCAAGTTTTTTTTTTTTTTAAATAAAAAATTTAAAAATTCAGATTGGGATATTGAAGCTTCCATAGGCCTTGGGGGTTAAAAACCCCTTTTTGTTTAATATATAGTATAGATATAGATAGATAGATAGATAGATATATCTTTTTTATTTTATTTTTATTTTTGTGTGGTTTCTATTCGGGTATTTTTTTTTTCAATTTATTTAATATGCAGTTGTGGGTATCTTTTTTTTAAAAATTTAATTTATCTGTGTTTTCCATTTGTTTTTAATTATTATTATTTAGGTATGTTATGATGTGAGTTAGATATGTGATAGCCATGTGAGTTTTATTGATTTAAAGTTTATTTAGATAAACTTTAAAGATTTTTTTTTAGTTTTTTAGTTTTTTTTTGTTAAGTTATAATATAATATATAAAATATAGGTAGATATCTACAACTTTAATAGAAAATATTATCTAATTTTTTGGGGAAGAGAAAATGAATGCAAGTTTTAATATTTTTTTTTGAAAATTTGTGAGAGAGATTAGGAGGAAGAGATTATGAAATATTTTTGTCATTAAATAAATAAATCAGTCAATAGTTTTTTTTAATCTATTTTGTAAATTAAAAATCAGTAATTTTGGAAAATTGATTAATTTGTCCCATTAAGTAATTTAAAATTTTGATGGATACACATAAAAAAAAAAATAATTATATTATTAAATCACAATTCAAATTTTTAGATGCTATATTTTTTTGAGATCTATAGCTAAATTCTTATCTCTTTTTTTTTTTTAATTTTTGTGTGTAACCATAGTGTATGGAAGAAATTGAAAATGGTGTTGCAATAATTATGAGAGAAGTCAAAAGGGATTGTGGGTTGGGAAAAATCAATAAATGCTGAGGTTGGGTTAGGATAAGTCAATAAATGTTGAGATTTTTTTTTTTAATTAAAAAATTAGAAAATTAGGATTAAGATATTGAAGCTCCTATATGATTTTTTGGGGAATAGAAAATGAATGCAAGTTTTAATATTTTTTTTGAAATTTGTGAAAGAGATTAGGAGAGAGAGATTATGAAATATTTTTGTTATTAAATAAATAAATCAGTCAATAGTTTTTTTTTTTTTTTAAATAAAAAATTTAAAAAATTCAGATTGAGATATTGAAACTTCCATAGGCCTTGGGGGTTAAAAACCCCTTTTTGCTTAATATATAGTATAGATATAGATAGATAGATAGATATATCTTTTTATTTTTATTTTTATTTTTGTGTGGTTTCTATTCGGGTATTTTTTTTTCAATTTATTTAAGATGGAGTTGTGGGTATCTTTTTTTTTAAAATTTAATTTATCTGTGTTTTCCATTTGTTTTTAATTATTATTATTTAGGTAAGTTATGATGTGAGTTAGATATGTGATAGACATGTGAGTTTTATTGATTTAAAATTTATTTAGATAAACTTTAAAGATTTTTTTTTAGTTTTTTAGCTTTTTTTGTTATGTTATAATATAATATATAAAATATAGGTAGATATCTACAACTTTCATAGAAAATATTATCTGATTTTTTGGGGACGAGAAAATGAATGCAAGTTTTAATATTTTTTTTGAAAATTTGTGAGAGACATTAGGAGGGAGAGATTATGAAATATTTTTGTCATTAAATAAATAAATCAGTCAATAGTTTTTTTTAATCTATTTTGTAAATTAAAAATCAATAATTTTGAAAAATTGATTAATTTGTCCCATTAAGTAATTTAAAATTTTGATAGATATACATAAAAAAAAATACATAATTATATTATTAAATCACAATTCAAATTTAGATGCTATATCTTTTTGAGATCTATAGCTAAATTCTTATCTCTTCTTTTTTTTTAATTTTTGTGTGTAACCATAGTGTATGAAAGAAATTGAAAATGGTGTTGCAATAATTATGAGAGAAGTCAAAAGGGATTGTGCGTTGGGAAAAGTCAATAAATGCTAAGGTTGGGTTGGGAGAAGTCAATAAATGCTGAGATTTTTTTTTTTAAATCAAAAAATTAGAAAATTAGGATTAGGAGATTGGAGGTCCTATATGATTTTTTTGGAATAGAAAATGAATGCAAGTTTTAATATTTTTTTTTTCTAAATTTGTGAAAGAGATTAGGAGAGAGAGATTATGAAATATTTTTGTTATTAAATAAATAAATCAGTCAATAGTATTTTGTAAATTAAAAATCAATAATTTTGGAAAATTGATTAATTTGTCCCATTAAGTGATTTAAAATTTTGATAGATATACATAAAAAAAAAGGGGGATGCACCAATAAATCCCAAATTAATAACTTATCCACTGTTTAGTCCTAAAAGTTTTCTTATAGACTGAAAGGTCCCATTACAATATTTCGAACATCAGATTAATGTTTCGAACATTAGATTTCGAACATCAGATTAATGTTTCGAACATTAGATTGATGTGCAAATGGGACTAAATGGAGCATAAGAAAACTTTTAGGACTAAATGGTTCAGCTTTTCAGAAACTAGGACTTATGGGTAAATTTTCCAAAAAAGAATACATAATTATATTATTAAATCATAATTCAAATTTAGATGTTATATCTTTTTGAGATCTATAGCTAAATTCTTATCTTTTTTATTTTTTATTTTTGTGTGTAACCATAGTTTATGGGAGAAATTGAAAAGGATGTTGCAATAATTATGGGAGAAGTCAAAAGAGGTTGTGGGTTGGGAAAAGTCAATAAATGCTGAGGTTGGATTGGGAGAAGTCAATAAATGTTGAGTTTTTTTTTTTTTTAAATTCAAATATTAGAAAATTAGGATTAGGAGATTGGAGCTCCCACAGGCTTTGGGGTTAAAAACCCCCCTTTTGCTTAATATATAGTATAGATAGATTGTAAATATATTAAGGAAAATGAGATTTCTAAACTCCAAGCCTTATGGGAGCTCCAATCTCTCAATCTTAATTTTCTAAATTTTTGATTTAAAAAAAAAAAACCTCAGCATTTATTGATTTGGTCAAAATTCTCTGATCAGCATTTATTAACTTTTTCCAATGCACAAGCCTGTATTTATTGATTTGGTCAAAATCCCTCATTAGCATTTAAAATCCCATCATACAAATAATTATAGATACAGCTTGTGCATAGTTACTGCAGTAGCCTTTTTAATTTCTTCTGTATACTATGGTTAGTGATAAGATTATTAAATTATTTTTATAAAAAAAATCTTAAAAAACATAATTTATATATTAAAAAAAATTAAAACAAATATAAATATCTGTAATTATCCCGTGCATAGCACGGGTGATAGGCTAGTTATATATTAAGCAAAAGGAAGTTTTTAACCCCAAGCCTTGTGGGAGTTCCAATCTCCCAATCTAAATTTCTTGATTTAAAAAAAAAAAAAAACCTTAACATTTATTAACTTCTCCCAACCCCCAAGTTTTACCCTCATAATAACATTAAGAACAAGTATAAAAAAAATTCTTTGAAATCCAACATATATAAATTCTTTGAAAAATCCCAACACATATGATTATTATCCCTCATAATAACACTTTAATGTATTAAGAATAAGTATAAAAAAATTTCTTGAAAAGTTCAACACATATGATTATTATCAAAATATTAAATTTTAATATAATATAATACAACAAAAAAAGATATTTAATTCATTGAAGAGTCCAACACATATGATTATAATCAAAATATTAAACTTTAATATAATATAAAAAAGGAAAAAAAGAAGACATTTAAAAAAAAATACATTTAAAAATCGCAATTCACATATATAGATAATTGCAAATATATTAAGAAAAAAGGGGTTTTTAAACCCCAAGCTTTGTGGGAGCTCCAATCTCTCAATATTAATTTTCTAAATTTTTGATTTAAAAAAAAAAACATCAGCAGTTATTAACTTTTTCCAATCCACATGCCTGCATTTATTAATTTGGTCAAAATCCCTGATTAGCATTTTAAATCCCCTCATACAAATAATTATAAATACAGCTTGTGCATAGTTACTGCAGTAGCCTTTTTAATTTCTCCTGTACACTATGGTTAGTGATAAGATTGTTAAATTATTTTTATAAAAAATCTTAAAAAACATAATTTATATATTAAAAAATAATTAAAACAAATATAAATATCTATAATTATCCCGTAACGGGTGATAGGCTAGTACTATATATTAAGCAAAATGAGGTTTTTAACCCCAAGCCTTGTGGGAGCTCCAATCTCCCAATCTAAATTTCCTGATTTTTTGATTTATAAAAAAAAAAAAAAACTTAGCATTTATTAACTTCTCCCAACCCCCAAGTCTTACCCTCATAATAACACTTTAATGCATTAAGAACAAGCATAAAAAAATTCTTGGAAATTCAACACATATGAATTCCTTGAAAAGTCCCAACACGTACGATTATTATCCCTCGTAATAACACTTTAATGCAATAAGAACAAGTATAAAAAAAATTTCTTGAAAAGTTCAACACATATGATTATTATCAAAATATTAAACTTTAATATAATATAATTAAAAAAAAGATATTTAATTTCTTGAAAAGTCGAACACATATGATTGTTATCAAAATATTAAACTTTAATATAATATAAAAAAGGAAAAAAGAAGACATTTAAAAAAAAAAAAAACATTTAAAAATTACAATTCACATATATAGGGGTTTTTAACCCCAAGTCTTGTGGGAGCTCCAATCTCCCAATCTAAATTTCCTGATTTTTTGATTTAAAAAAAAAAAGCTTAACATTTATTAACTTCTCCCAACCCCCAAGTCTTACCCTCATAATAACACTTTAATGCATTAAGAACAAGCATAAAAAAAATTCTTTGAAATCCAACACATATGAATTCCTTGAAAGGTCCCAACACATATGATTATTATCCCTCATAATAATACTTTAATGCATTAAGAACAAGAATAAAAAAAAATTCTTGAAAAGTTCAACACATATGATTATTATTAAAATATTAAATTTTAATATAATATAATAATAAAAAAAAGACATTTAATTCCTTAAAAAGTCTAACATATATGATTATTATCAAAATATTAAACTTTCATATAATATAAAAAAGGAAAAAAAAGAAGGCATTTAAAAAAAAAAAAAAAAAAAAAAAAGACATTTAAAAATCGTAATCCACATATATAGATAATTGTAAACACAATCCGTGCATAACACGGGTGATATGCTAGTCTATACTATATATTAAGTAAAAGGGGGTTTCTAACCCTTAAGGCCTGTGGGAGCTCCAATATGCCAATCCTAATTTTCTAATTTTTTGTTTTTTAAAAAAAAAAATTAACCTCAGCATTTATTAACTTTTCTCAACCCACAAGACTTTTTGACTTCTCTCATAATTACTGCAGTACCTTTTTCAAAATAAATAATTTGTATATTAAAAAAAATTTAAAACAAATATAAATATCTATATCTATATCTATATCTATCTATTTATTTATATCTATCTCTAACCCACAAGTTTTATGGGAGTTCCAATATCCCAATCTAAATTTCTTGATTTTTTGATTTCAAAAAAAAAAAAAACCTTAACATTTATTAATTTCTCACAACCCTCAAGCCTTACCCTTACAATAAGACTTTAATGCATTAAGAATAAGTATAAAAAAATTCCTTGAAAAGTCCAACACATATGAATTTCTTGAAAAGTCCCAACACATGTGATTATTATCCTTCATAATAACACTTTAATGCATTAAGAACAAGCATAAAAAAAATTCTTTGAAAAGTACAACACATATGATTATTATCAAAATATTAAACTTTAATATAATATAAAAAAACAAGACATTTAGGCCTCGTTTGGGAACATACTTTTTTAATAATTTTTTGACTTTTCGGCTAAAATATGATGTAAAAAAAACTAGTATGTTTGGGATGACTTTTTGACTTTTTACAAAAAGATGTGCAAAAAGTAGAGAGAAAATGAAATCTTTGACTTTTTGATTTTTTTAGTAACTTTTTGACTTTTTGGCTAAAAAAGTCATTTGCCAAACGAGGCCTTAATTCATTAAAAAGTGCAACACATATGATTATTATCAAAATATTAAACTTTAATATAATATAAAAAAGAAAAAAAAAAAGAAGACATTTTAAAGAAAAAGACATCTAAAAATCACAATTCACATATATATTCCCTGATCAACATTTATTATCTTTTTTCAATTCATATGTCTTTCCACATGCATGCATTTATTGATTTGGTCAAAATCCTCTAATCAGCATTTTAAATCCCCTCATACAGATAATTATAGATACAACCCGTGCATAGTTACTGCAGTACCATTTTCAACTTCTCCCATACACTATGGTTAGTGATAAGATTGTTAAATTATTTTCATAAAAAATCTTAAAAAACATAATTTATATATTAAAAAAAATCTAAAACAAATATAAATATTTATAATTATCCCGTGCATAGCATGGGTGATAGGCTAGTTATATATTAAGTAAAAGGGGGGTTTTTAACCCCAAGGCCTGTGGAAGTTTCAATATCCCAATCTGAATTTTCTATATTTTTTATTTTTTATTTTTTATTTAAAAAAAAAAACTCAGCATTTATTGATTTGATCAAAATTTCCTGATCAGCATTTATTAACTTTTTCAATCTACATGTCTTTCCACATGCCTGCATTTATTGATTTGGTCAAAATCCTCTTATCAGCATTTAAAATCCACTCATACAAATAATTATAAATACAATCCGTGTATAATTACTGCAGTACCATTTTCAACTTCTCCCATACACTATGGTTAGTGATAAGATTGTTAAATTATTTTTATAAAAAATCTTAAAAAACATAATTTATATATTAAAAAAAATCTAAAACAAATATAAATATCTATAATTATCCCGTACATAGCACGAGTGATAGGCTAGTACTATATATTAAGCAAAAGGGAGTTTTTAACCCTCAAGGCCTGTGGAAGCTCCAATATCCCAATCTGAATTTTCTAAATTTTTTATTAAAAAAAAAAACTTAACATTTATTGATTTGGTCAAAATCCCCTGATCAACATTTATTAACTTTTTTCAATCCACATGTCTTTCCACATCCCTACATTTATTGATTTGGTCAAAATCCCCTTATCAGCATTTAAAATCTCCTCATACAAATAATTATAGATACAACTCGTGTATAGTTACTGCAGTACCATTTTCAACTTCTCCCATACACTTTGGTTAGTGATAAGATTGTTAAATTATTTTCATAAAAAATCTAATAAACATAATTTATATATTAAAAGAAAATCTAACATAAATATAAATATCTATAATTATCTCATGCACAACACGGGTAATAGGCTAGTTTTTATTATTTCTAAGGCCTATTACTTATTTTAGTCCATCTTTTTATCTTTTTTAAGTCACATCACTCAGTATTTTCTCTCTACTTTTCTACATATCTTTTTATAAAAATTTAAAAATACACTTATTTAAGATATCCCAAATCACTCCTAAACTTATTTTTTAATGGCAGGTGTATCAAAATGGCTCTCTCATTTCATTTCATAGGCTTAAGATTCTCTCAAATTTAAATTTGTAAAAATTATTTGAGCTTATAGATTTTATAACAGATTCTATTTTAATGATCTGAACTTTTTTTTAAAAAAAATAAAATAAAAATATCACAATTATCAAATTAACTTAATTTTTTATTGATCATATACACAAAATGCTCTACTAAATGACCCATAATGAATCCTATGGAGCCAAATAATTCTCTCAAATTCAATGTTATTAGAAACGTACACTAAACCACATAACAAAAATAAATAAATAAACATGTACTAAACTAAAAAATCAAAAAATAAAAAACAAAACATGAACTAAACTATTCCGCACCGTAACAGCAACCAAACATATTTATTGCCCTTAATGAAGGTAACTAAAAACCTTCAAAACAATTAAAAAGAATTTTGTCGTTAGCTCCATTTGCTATATAGCAACTACTTTTCTCAGACAAAAAGACAGACAAAACAATGGCGAAAGGTTTCAAGCTTCGGATCTCCCGAGTCATCTCATCCTTTCATTTCTGCTGCTCCAAAAACCCTTCTAACCTCCCAGAAAATCCTGTCGCTTCATTTCTCCGACTCTCCCTAAACCCCATCCTGGTTGACTCCCCGCCGGCGACCCCACCCCCTTTCAAACCCCACCGCTCCTCCTTCAAGCGCCATGTGTCCTCCACCTTCACATCCGCCGACTGTGGGTTCGGCACACAGTACACCTCAGAAGACGGCCTCACCGAATCACCGGAATTCAAGTGGCAGAAAGAAGACAAGTGGCACGTCATCGCCAAGGTCCGCGACGACACGCCGTGTCACAAAATCTACAACTCCTCCGTCTCCGGCGATTCCGACAACGACCTCTTCCCTCCGCCGCACATGGCGGCAAAGAAGAAACGACGGAGCAAAAAAAAGAAACCGACAACACGACACCGTATCAGTACTTCGCCGGCCAAGAGTGGACTGTTTAGCGACGAGAGACACGAGGAAGAAGAAGAGACCGAAACGCTAGTATCGTCTTCTAGAAGCTTCTCAACTGACTCGTCTCGCGAGACACCCATTTCACGAAATCACAAGAAGCTGAAGAGAGCGAAACGCAGCGTTTCGAAGCTAATACCATCGTGTGCGGCGGAGGGGAAAGTGAAGGAGAGCTTCGCGGTGGTGAAGAAATCGGAGGACCCATTTGAGGATTTCAAGAGATCGATGATGGAGATGATATTAGAGAAGCAGATGTTCGAGGAGAGAGATTTGGAGCAGCTGTTGCAGTGTTTTTTGTCGCTGAATTCGTGTCATCATCACAGGGTAATTGTCGAGGCTTTTGCTGACATTTGGGAGACATTGTTTTGTAGTTCTAGTAGAATTTCCACTCATCATCATCATGGAGTTTCTTTCAATGCTTTTTCAAGTTCTTGATAATTGTTAATTAAAACGAAACATATTAAAAAAATAAAATAAAATAAAAAATTACTAGCTTTGTGTTATTAATTATTAGAATCTGTGATTACTAGTAATGTGTTGATGGTGATGATGTTTTCTATGATTCTCAGTATCTCCCTGACTGTCAGTGAGTAATTTGGTCATGCATGTTCCCTTTTCTTTGTTTTTGTTTGCTTCTTTTTTTTTTTTTTTTTCTGTGATCTAAAATATTTGACTTAAAAATGGTTAATTTTTGTTTGTAGTGGGATTTTGTATTGAACATTTAAAATTTCAGTTTTATTATATTAAATTCCTATACAAAATATTGCTAAATATTAAAAAAATATAATTATATTTTTAATTGGATTTGACTTTAATGGTCTCAATTTAGTCACTAAAAAAATTATGTTCTACATTGATTTGTAAATCCAAATCCAACCTAATTTCAAAGCTATTAATCTATCCAATCTCAAAATTTAATTTTATATCGGACAGACTAAAATGAAAAATTATAGTAGGTATGTATGCGTCATTTGTGAAGATGTTATAAATCCAAGTGTGGAGGAAAGTAGTGGGTTTGAAAGGGAGACTTGACCGGCCCGTGGGGGTGAATTAAGGAGGGGATGGTCAGTTGGGTGTGCGCTAGGAAGGTGCATAGAGTGGGGAAGAGGATGGGAAAGGAGGGAAAAGTGATGGGTTAGGAACCAAGTTGGGAACAAGTTTTTCTTTAACAATTAAAGTGGAAAAATAATTATGCTTTAACGTTTTGTTTGGTTGGGAGATTTCGAAAAATAAAAGGAAAAAATGTGAAAAATTAGGTGAAATGTAGGTATGTTTTATTTATATTTCACTTACTTTTTTCCTTTCGCTTTTCAGATTCCTTCCTAAATCTCCTAACCAAGCATAAGAGTACATGTGTAATTTACTCTATTTCCATTACAATAGTATAACTATTGTCAGAATTTAGAGCAAAAGTGAGAAGAATATGATAGTTTGAGAACTTAAAGAAAGGAATTCTTATTTTGAAATTGGAGAAAAATGCTATAAGTATGAACAAGTTCTGTATTAATAACCCAAGGGGTTGTGGCATTGTGGTAAGGCCTTGGGTTTAAGTCCCAAGGTCACAAGTTCAATTCTCCCTTTGGGCCAATCTCCTGGGCGAAGCACTGTTGGTTAGGAGGTTGGACCTCAAGGATGCCTAATTAGCTACTTGGTGTGGGTTTAATGCTCCCCCGGCTGTGCGAGTCTTGACTTAATCGAAGCTTGCCTTGGGAGCTGTGCGAGTCTTGACTTAATCGAAGCTTGCCTTGGGAGGTCGGGACAAGCTTCCAGGATGCCTAATTAGCTACTTGGTGTGGGTTTAATGCTCCCCCGGCTGTGCGAGTCTTGACTTAATCGAAGCTTGCCTTGGGAGGTCGGGACAAGCTTCTAGGTTATAGTTTCTTACTCGGAACGGACAACAGGACACCCTGGTGATCTCCTCATGGGGCGCTGCCTTGGACCTGCGGGAGGGTGGGAGGATTTCCCTGTAACCAAAAAAAAAAAAAAAAAAAAAAAAAAAAAAAAAGTTCTGTATTAATTAGTATGATTTTTTATTTTTTATTTTTTGGTGTGCTTAGTGAAACCTATGTATAGCATTGAAATACCGTTCCAAATATCGACTGCCTCATTTGATGCAGCTTATTTTTCTTCGCTAGATAGATAGATAGATGTGACCTATCAAACGAGTAGATGATACTACAGCTTCACTATGAAACTATCACGGTAAATCTGTACAGATAGGATTTCTTTTTGGAAAGAATTGCAAAATCAAACATGGCCTCCTTTGATAATCATTTTCTTTTCTATTTTGTGTTTTCGATTTTCAAAAAAATAGAATTCATTCTAAAATTTCTAGAAAAACTATTTTTGGTTATTTTTAAAGTAAGTTTTTACTCTCTCCTCCCCTATAACCTCCTGCTACCACCCATTGTTGCCACCAGCCTTCACTGACCTACAGCACTACCAGCCATCTCCAACAAATTCCCACCACCTTTTGGCTTGTCGATCACCACCCATAACCTTCAATGGCCCTCTAGCGAAACCGTGACACTGTGGCCACCCACTTAAGCAACGACCTCCAGCCACCTCACCACATCCTTCTTCTTTTCGCGGTCAATTATCACCACTCTCACCAAACATATTTTCTTTTTTTTTATTTATTTTCAAAAAAAATTTGAATTGACACCGCTATCAAATGACACATTTAAAGTTCATTTGTCATCATGTTGCTTTTAATCTTAATTATAAATATTAGATTTAAGGATGAATCTCTGTAACTCTACCTCAAATTAATTAAAATAACAATTCCAAGGCAAGTGGTCGAATGGTAAAGTCTGGAGGATAAAATTCACAGGTCTCGAGTTCAAGTCACGCCTTGGGGCCACTGGAGGTTTGCTTGGTCGTTAGCTTCATTAGTCCTGATTTCCTTTAAAATCAACGAATTAGAGATACTTGAGTTATCAAAAAAAAATTAATTAAAAGAAGTTTGTCAAGAAAATATTAATAATAATATATTGTACAAATTACGAATAAAGCTAAACCGATAAAATCTGCGTCAAAGATTTGGAGGTTAGTGGTGGTGAGACTAGAGGCTAAGAAAGTTGGAACAGGCTATGTATATGATATGATATGATATTTTGTAGACTATGCATGGCAAAGTCTGCATCTACTTTACTAACACTTGCAACTGTAGCTTGGTTTGCAGGGTCACCACATAAATACATAAATAAATTTTTTTTTTTGTTGGAGAACAATACATAAATACATTTGTTGTTCGCCATTTGGGTAATAACCTGCCATATTCACTCGAAAGTGATAGTTGTTCCATAAAACTCCAATCCTTATTTTTATTTCATTTCATTTAAATATAGGGAAGGGACCAATTTCTCTCCATTCTTGGGTTAAATTACAGAGGTCTAGTTTGGCCCACGGAACCCTTATTGATCTTATTTTAATAATTTTAATCCTTCATTTTTAAAAAATTTATTCGTCAATTATTCATGAAAAAATTATAAATTAGTGAAATAGTGCAATTCTGATACACAAAAAATTTGCACCAAGCATAGAAATAGGCTTACACCATATACATAGGAGACTTGTACCACTATGAAAATAAAATTATTTTTTCATTACTGAAAAATAAATTTCCCAAAAAATTATATTGGTTCAATTATCCTAGTTATATTATTTCATCTTATTTATCGTAAAAGGTAAATGATAAAATTTTAAAATCATACTTGTCAATAAAATCTTGTGGCATATAATTAACAAATCAATTTATTATTATTTTTTAAAAAATAATATATACATAAATTTATAAAATGTATGATTTAAATTGTTACAAGAGCGTAGTATGTTTGTCTATAAAATATTCTGAAAATTGTATTAAGAAGATGTATATTGCCGAAATCATCACAATTTGTTAGTTGAGTAAAAGCGGACTAAATGGAATGGAACAATTTGAAATGTGACTTTAAACTTTTGAGTAAAATTAAAAAATTAAAAAATTCAGATTATTATAAATTATTTATTCATATATTTATTTTTATGAGTTGAAATAATAACTATTTAAGAAGGTTTTAAGATCTACTTATGAGATTTAAATAGGGCCATAGGTTTGGTGTTCTGAGGTTATGTTGAAAGACATGATCGATATTGTAGTGTTTGTCTATATTTGAAACATAAATGCTCAAATTTTAGTTAGAAATGATATTTTGGATTCGTTTGGAAAGTGGATTGATTTTTTAACTTTTGAAATTTTTGGCTATTTTAATCTGGGGTTAAAAAATTTGATTTAAAAAAGGCTTTTTGACTTTTTTGGTTTTTTTCTAAGAAAAAAAATGTAATAATTATAGGTTGAATGTAATGTTTTGTCTTATTAGACTAAAAAGTCTATTTTATTATTATTATTTTTTGACTATTTTAACTAAAAAAGTCCCAAAGCTTCTTTCCCAAACGAGCCCTAAAAATTTAGATTAATTTTATATTTGAATTCACACTAAATCGATTCAATTTATGATATCTAAAACCATGCAGGCAGTGGCGGAGCCACACCTGCTCCACGGGGGTCACGTGCCCTCCCCGGTTTTGGAATTTTTTTTTTTTGTTTTTTTGTTTTGCAAATATAAAGAAAAAATTTTAAATAAAAAAATTATAAAATATTATTTAGATTGAAATATCAATGACATTTTTAAAATTATGAGAATAATAAAATTTTTTTTTTTTGAAAATAAAGATATGACGATAAGTTATATTATTATTTATGAAAATTTTAATACAATGGTGATATCCATCATTATTAACATACAATTATAATTAAACTCAATGAAAATATGAAATTTATTGAATTGTTAGGCCTATTTTGGGAAGTGGGTTATAATCCACTTCTCAGATTATAACTCACTTCCTCTCTCACAAAAAAACTGCTTATAAGCAGTTTTTTTACCAAAAAGTTGATTATAATCATCTTCCCAAAATAGCCCTTAGTTACATTTGACATGTGAGATTAGTCCTTTATGTGTTTCTTTATTATTAGTTGGTGATATCATAAGTGAATGATTTTTTTTGGGTAATCATAAGTGAATGATGACGTAATATGACTATTATATTGAATTTTTACTGAAATTTTATATAAAAAAATACTTTATCATTATATAATTTATTTTAAAACTTATATCCTTTCCTTTTTTTATATTATCCATGATCTACTAGTTACAAATAATATATATATATATATATATATCTTTCTTGAAGTCAATCATAAAATTTTATGTGAAATATTTTTATAAAAATTTTTAATATTGTGATTAATAAATGCTTCATTTGATTTAATTTCTTAGTTCTATCACTACATGCAAGTGTCATTCATTTGAGGTCAGTGTATCGGTACTTGAAAGACTTGATTCTCTCCATTCTACATGAGTAATGGAAGATTTTCAATACATATCTAATCTTATGAATTAAGAATATAAATTTATAACTAATATAAGGAAGATAGAATGAAAACTTCAGGTGTGCAACTGAACAGAGAACAGAGCAGCTCTTTTTTGGTCTTATCTGTGACTGGTCTGTGCTGTCCCCACAGCCAAACAGACAGACACACTCGGCACAGCACAGCACAGGGTTGGGTTTGGTTTCGTAAAGGCCACGCAAAATTCCATCTATATTTTCTTTTCTTTTCTTTTCTTTTCTTTTTTCACACTTTCCCACAGAGAATGAACGAAGGAATCCCCCAAGTGGGAAATTTCTGCAACTACTGCACTGCCTCCTCACCCACACGCTATCAGAGATTCCTCTCCTCTCTCTCAACACACCACCTTTATGACTACTCAAACTACCTATTTACATAATAATTATAATAATAATTTGAAAAGAATTGGTAAATAATATTTAAAAAAAAATATGAATGTGTTGGCACTAAAAATTATTTTTTCTGTATACAAGCATAACAGAGCACAGATAGCTAATCAAGTGAATGGTAGAAATGAAGGCCACGAGTTTTGTGGAGGGATGTGGGTCCCACAGTGCAGAACATGTGACAAGGAAGGCAATCAAGGCAACAGAGGTGGCAGAGTTAGTTTCTTCTGTCAATTCATCTAGTAGTGCAAAGAAATATGGCCAAACATGGCCTAAGAGGAGAGCCATGAAGTTAGACATGTGATAGATGCGGGGCACGTGGTTTGTTTGCATAGACTAAAGAGAAGAGGAGGTTACAGCAGAAGAGATAGTTACAAGCGGTTATATACGGAGATCATAGGCCGTTATGCAAGAAGTGGAAGTAACTTGATCCGTGGTGGGACACGTGTCAGCAAATAAGCAGCAAAGCCAGTGGCATAAAGGCTGGAGATTCAAAAGAAAGAGAGACAGAAAAATCAACTTACAACTTGAGAAATCTAGGAGTAGTCTAGTGTGTCTAGGAGTAGCAGTTCTTGCAATTAGGAGTAGGAGTAGCAGTAGCAGTAACAGTAACAATTAGCAGTTCTTGTAATTAAGTTCTACCGATTGTAGTTTCAGAGGACTTGTAATTTGATCCTTGCGGTTGAAAAACAAGTTTTATAATTATCAATCAAATTTTAGTTGTATTTGTTGTGTTTCTTCTAGAAGTAAACTTTCAAAGAAGTCCTTGACCCTGTTAAGGCATTAAGACACGCAACCACATTATTTGATCCTACTGTTTGTGAGAATTGGTTTGTCTGTTAACTATCGATATCGCACCCAAACCAAATTTTTGCTAACAGAATGAAATACTTTTTTTAAAAAAATTTCATTTTCGTTTCTCTTATCTTTTATAAATTGTCGTTCATTCAAATTAATCATCTAAACACAGTATTAGTGACAATTATAAATTTATGATAAAAAGCACTAATTCAACTTAAAAAATAAAATGGTACAAAAATCAAAATATAAAAAGTGAAATTAAAATTTTAAGTTTCAAGTAATTGTTGTTATTATTTAGGGTATCAAAACCATTTTTTTCTTTGGAGTTTGTTTTTGGTGCATGGGTGAATTGGTGGGGGCGATAAATCATATATCAAATCTTACAGGTGCATGGGGGGTCCTGGAGACTGTAGCATTATCCCCAAGAACCTAACCATGTATTGCTCTCGCGAGTGATAATATTAAAAATAATGTTATATGTATTAATTAGTATACTAATAGATGATGTGACATAATTTTAAAAGTTTTGAGTATTTGTAATTTATATAATAAGTGAGATCAATAATAACGGTGGTGTTACATGTACTAATTAGTGTACTAACACTTGTTATGATATTATGGTTAACCCTACTTATTATACAAATTATGAATATTAAAAATATCTTAAATTATCACATCATCTATTATAGTACCATCATAATAATAATGATGAGTTAGCATTATTGAGTCAGTCCCAGTAAAGTCATGCGTTCGATTCTTGAAGCTCGAGCATCGCACACCTTTGGATCATCCATCCCCACCACCCTTT
The DNA here is from genome assembly GCA_030407325.1 of Camellia japonica. Classification (NCBI taxonomy): domain Eukaryota; kingdom Viridiplantae; phylum Streptophyta; class Magnoliopsida; order Ericales; family Theaceae; genus Camellia; species Camellia japonica. The sequence goes on from JAPPVO010000002.1 coordinate 25,073,686, forward strand.
ATACCTCGCAATGTGGGTCTAAGCTGAGATAGAGAGAAAGAGGCCCAGATACGCATGTCTTTGGAACTAGGAATTCAATTCAACTGCCAAGTCGAATCGATAAAGCCGAACCCAAACATGAAAAAGTGACTGGGGAGGAGTAGGATCGTGTACGCTCAAGTCTGTAAAGTAATTCACCTGTGTACTCCAGCCACTAATCCCTGTTATTCCAAGTTTCTTCATAAAAAAAATTTAAAAGAAAAAAAAAAAAACCTGTAACTAAGAATAATATAAAGACATGTTTGATTGGATAGATTAAAGTATGGAATTAGGATTATTAATCTGTGGATTCAATTATTCTATGTTTGTTTTAATATTTTGGTTTAGGATTATTAATCCAATAGATAATTAATCCATCAAATTTGTAGGATTATTAGTAATGGGGTAAGGGTGAGATTATTAATCCAATGGATAATATATCCTATTAATCTAATTGAATAGTGAATACCACATTAATTTAATAGGATTATTAATATCTCACTATTAGTTTTGTGAATCAAACATAGCCTAATTGAATTGGATCTCGCAGCTGGTTGGTTGGTTTGGAATTCGTTATTGGATGGGTTGTCTAACACTGTATTTGGTTAGAGATTTGAGAAAAAATTTAAAAAGTAAAAGGAAAAAGATATGTAAAATGTAAATAAAATACATTTATATTTTACTTAATTTCACACACTTTTTTCCTTTCTAAATCTTTTAACCAAACACAATATAAGTGTATTTTATCTATCTTTTGTTGCGTTCTTGTTTTGATGTGTGAGAAGAATGTTATGTGATGTACTTTACTTCATTTCTATATCTCTGATGAATTTCATCAACAAAAAAAAAAAATTAAATAAATCCATTTTAACCTCAACTTTCACTTCAATATTTCAATGTGTAAGAACGTTCGATGCTCCCTTGGTGGTGGTGGTGGTGCCACTGCCAATGCATCTGCAAATTAAAGCTCATAACTCATACCAATGTTTTGAAAAGTTGATAAAAAATTAATTTTTTTGATAATTTTTTTGTGACTTTTTTGAGAGAATTTGATAAAAAGTCAAAAAGTTGACTTTTTATCAACTTTCTAATTTGCCCCCCATTAAGGATACTAATCCATATGGTATTAGATAAGCAAAAATGAATTTTTAACCCATAAGCCCTCTAACAACTCTAAATTCTTAATCTAAATTTTATAATTTTTTGATTTTTAAAAATTTTAAAAAAAAATTCTATTGGCTAGCTCTTATTCACACAAAAAATAAAAATAAAAATTAATATCTTTTGATTTATGACTTTTAAATGAAAAGTATATCAAATCTAAAAATGATAAAAAGTATACTAATCCATTTCAAAATTCAAATTTGAGGGTCATTAAATATGAAAAAATAATCTATTAATTTAAATTTAAAATTGACACCATATAAATTTAAAATTATAATAATCTATCCATGATTTATAAGTTTTAAATACGAATTTAAAATTATCACAATTAGCTTATAATTTTTGTATTAAGGAGCAGTAAGAGTGACGTTGAGATTATTTATATATTTATATATTTTACAAAAGAATATTTTTAAGAAGAGATATTATGAGAGTTTCAAAACCTCATACAAAATCTATACACTATTATAATTGCAAAATATTGTCATCTTATTAAAGCTGAAAGTTGCAGTTTTTAATTTAATTTAATTTTTTTGATTTTGTTTAATTTTTGTTAATATGAATAATGATTGGTCTATAAATTAATTTTATATTCTTAAGATAAAATTTTAAATTTAAATTCTTTCTTAAATTATGTTACCAGAATAAGATCAATATTCATTCATTACACTACAACAAAATGCACCTTTGGCGACTAAAATTGGCGACTAAAAAAAATTTAGTCGCCAAAAGTTATGGAATTGGTGACCAACATTTTTTTTAGTCGCCAAAAGTAAAATATTTAGCTACTAATTTTTTTTAGTCGGGGTATATTCATTATTGGTGACTAAAAAAAAATTTAGTTACTAAAAATGCCAGAATTGGCGACAAAAAAAAAACTTAGTCACTACATATTGACTTTTGGCTACTAAAATATTTAGTCACCGAATGGGAAATAAAAAAATTATTTTTTCTCTTTGGCGACCGCGGAAGCAGCAAGTAGAATGAAGACCATGGATTACGAAATCAAATATGACTAAAATTGAACAACAGAATTGGAATGCACATAAAATAAAACTGTCATAACTTAAAATACAAAAAATAACTTACAATTACAATTGTAGCAACTGCAAGGATCTTTATTGGGTTACAAAAGGAAAGGAGGAGTATTTGTCACTCAGAGCTTTCTGTTTTTTCTTTTGACTGAAGAATGAAAAACTTGAAGCTTTCTGAATGAATTCGTTACAATATATAGAAAAGGAAAATACAGTAGTCATGTGACTAATACAGTAATCTTGTGACTTCTTTGATTGATGAAATACAGTATTCTTGTGACTGATACAGTATTCTTGTGACTGATACAGTAATCTTGTGACTTCTTTGATTGATGAAAGCAGCTGGCAGCGCCTGGGATAAAGAAGATGCTGTCGGTAGCTTTCGGTGGAGTGATAGCACGAATGTGCAGCTTTAACAAAAGTTGATTGAGTGAACAGTAACACGTGAATATAGGAATCAATATAGATACAAATTAGCAGCTTTTCTCAAAAGAGTATTGATTGAAGCTAATTTGTACTTATAGAGAATCCTATGTTTGATCAGGCAAATGGGTCCTGAGCATCTTGGAACTCAGATCTGCCATATGAGATTGGTTGAGTAGTTGATCCTTCAGAAGATTGTGAATGGTCTGAACTGTCTTCTGAATTTTCTGAACTGGTTGACTGGGCTTCAGCTTGATCTGTAATTTGGCGGGCTAACTGGAGCAATTCATCTCTGGATAACTTGGGCTTGACCTTTGATTTAGCTTTGGGCTGAGCAGGAGGTGAAATGGGCTTAGCCTTAGCTTTGGATTTTGATTTGGGCCGTGAATGTTCCTTGGGCTGGTCCAGAACTGCAGGAGCTTTGGACTTAGCCTTGGATTTTGATTGGGTTGGCTGAACTGATTTGGATTTGGGCTTGGAACCGCTAGATGAGGGGCTTCCAAGGTTGATTGGAGGAAGACTGGGCTGACTTCCTTGACTGATTGCAGCAGTTGGGTTCTGCTGGGCTTTGATCATAGAAGGAGTTGGAGCATATTGATCAACAGGAAATTCTTCTTGAACAATTTCAAATATTCGGGGCACATTGAACTTAGCCTACCATTTAACTGAATGTTGACGGGTGATTATGTTACCATCAATTCCATATTGCCATTTAAATATCCATGGGAGTTTATATTTGGATATAAAAATTAGCAAAGATGGAAATTGTCTCTGATGAGTGGTGAATGGGTAAACAGAGGAGAAATAGTTAACTAGTTCAATGAGATCACCAGGGAGGATGTCTGAAATGGCACCATAATGAGTCCACCATCTCAGAAACCAGGTAGGTAATTCAGATTTGAATTTTTGATCAAAGCAGATGTACCAAGAGTGACTAAAAGTTTCATTTTGGTACAGGAAAATCTTGAACCAGGCATCAACATAGTCATGGTAATTATACTGAATGGAATGACCAGGCAAATCTCGAAGCTGATAGGGAGGACCCCATTCAGCTTGGGAAACAATACTATGGATGTAAATGGAATGATACAGAACCTTGCTGGCGTAGGTTCGATCATAAATGGGTTTGATCAAGACTGATTGATGATGGATCAAAATATCTTTGTAATAGGTGATTGTTTTCTCTGGATGTGAGAGGATGAAATGGCATCCAGAGCCAAAATGGAATTTAGCAATTTCATGGATCAATTGACTTTTAGGATGACTGGGTTCTTTATAGAACAGATTAGTAGTGTGTGATTTGATATAATCAGTTCGGGATGACTTAACTGGGTTGGCAGGAAATGGAGTAACTGAGACTGATTGGCTTGATGAAGCAAAAGGATCAGTAGCCAAAGCAGTGGAGTAATTAGGCCTGGGGATGTTACCAAGGAGTTGGTAACGGTTGATCATTTGAATGGGTCGAGGGTATTGTCCTACTAACTCCAAAGGAGGAGGAACAAAAGGCTGACTAGAAGAAACCAAAGCCTTGGAAGGAGGCCTTGGACGAGACATCTGTTTAAACAAGAAACAATGATTATCAGCAGGGATTAACAACCAGAAAGAAGATCAAGATAATTTTGGTAGTAGTGTAAATTATTGTAATAGTCATGACGCAGAATGCGACGAGCTTGAATCTGTTGGTGAATGATGTATTGGGTTCTCTTGGTAGTGGGTTTGGTTGATTTAAGGCGATTAATTCGGTGGTTGACTTGTTTAATCAAGGTTTGGTAATGGGTAATTTGGGTTTTTAAATATGGAGTATGTGGAGCTGCACTCATCTCTTACCCCCCTGTAAAAATTCCCGGGTGAGAAAATCAGGAAGGGAATTTTGACAACCAGGTATATAGGTAATATCAAAATCAAAAATACTTAAAATAGATTGCCAACGGGCAAAAATTTGTTTACTAGCAAGATTTTGAACATCTTTTTCTAAAACATATTTAGCAGATTTGCAATCAACACGAAGTAAAAATTTTTGATTTAAAATATCATCTTGAAATTTTTGAATACATAAAACAGTAGACAAAATCTCTTTTTTAATAGTACTATAATTTAATTGTGCTTTATTCCAGACACCAGAATGGAAACGGACAATCTGTTCAGGGGATTGAGGAGTGACTTTCTGAAGAAGAATGCCACCATAACCAATATCAGAAGCATCAGTTTGAATAATTTTGAATGAATTTTCAGTAGGAATACCAAGACAAGGAAGAGTTTTAACATATTGTTTGACTTGTTGAACAATAGAAGTATGAACAGATGACCAAGGAGGAGGATTATCCTTTAACCTATCAAACAATGGTTGACAAGTCTTCCTAAGGTCTTTGTAAAAATCAGCAATATAATTAAGGGATCCTAAAAACCTTTGTAACTGGGTTTTATCAAGAATTTCATCGGGGAACTTGAATGCTAAGGGATCCTAAAAACCTTTGTAACTGGGTTTTATCAAGAATTTCATCGGGGAACTTGGATGCAAACTCAATTGATCGACTAATTGGCAGAATAGTATTGTGGTGAATATCATATCCTAAGAATCTAACTTTAGTTTGAAAGAGTTTGATTTTAGGGGCAGAGACGACTAAGCCATGACTTTTAATTGTATAAAAGAATGCAGTTAAATGTTTCCAATGTTCATTAAGGGATTTAGAAAATATTAAGATGTCATCAATATAAACAATAGAAAAATGACTAAATGGATTAAAAATATCATTCATTATATTTTGAAATTCACTAGGAGCATTTTTTAAACCAAATGGCATTACATTCCATTCATATTGACCAAAGGGTGTGTTAAAAGCAGTTTTATATCGATCTTTAGGGTGAATTTGTATTTTCCAAAACCCACTTTTTAAATCAAATTTGCTAAAAATAACAGCTTGATTAAGTCTTTTAATCAAATCTTTTTTATTAGGAATAGGATATCTAATCCATTCTAAAACAGCATTGAGTGGTTTATAATTAATAACTAAGCGAGGGACACCTCGTTCTAATTCAGCATTTTTATTAACATAAAAAGCAGGACAAGACCATGGTGATTTACTTGGACTAATGATTCTGTTTTTTAATAACTCATTAATTTCTTTCTTACACATTTCAAGTAATTCATAATTCATTTGAATAGGTCGAGATTTAGTAGGGATGTGTTTTTCATTAAAATTTTTAATATATGGCAAAGTAACTACATGCTTTTTTCTGTGTCAAAATGCAGTAGGTAAATGGGAGCAGACAGTGGATTCTAATTTTAATTTAAAATCATTAATTTGAGAAATAATAACAGGATCAGTTAATTGTTGATCAATTCTTTTATAATTGATTTCTTCCTTAAGAAAATTGATTTGTCTAGTTAAGCGATTAATAGTATGGGAAATAGAACAATCTTTTAATAGTTTTAATTCGAACATCTCAGGTGGAAACAAAAATTTAAAAGTAACAGGTTGACCTAAAACATGAGTGGTAATTCCTTCAGCAGATGTAGTGAATGGATAAAGTAAATGTATAAATGGAGTACCTAATATGATTTTATCAGTCATGTTTTTTACTAAAACAAATGAGGTTTTGAAACATACATTATCTTGACAAACATGAACATTAGGTAATTTATATTTAATACACATTTTACTACCATTAGCAGAGGTTAATTTCTCATGACATTTTTCATAGTATTTAGTAGGGAGCAAACCTTCTTGTACACAGTTTAAATCAGCACCGGTATCTATTAGAGCAATTAAGTTCAATTCAAAATCATTAATAACTATCTTAATTCGCGAATACCATTTTTGCATATAGATTTTATTGATTAGATTTAATCTGTTATCATCAAGAGTATGGGATTGTGATCTATTGTCAAATATTAATCTATCAGGATTAGTGTGATCAGAATCGGGGTCAGAATTATGTTGAGATTCATTAGGAGATTCATGGACTGAGTTGTGGAAATTATCTAAACTTTTATTAAGTTTTAATGCAATAATTTCATCTTCTAATTTTCGATCTTTTTGTCTTAATTCATTAATAGTTTGTTTGATTTGATTGATTTCAGATTGTAAATCTTGAAGTGTAATTTCTTTAGTTTTATTTGAAATCTTCCAATTAAATCAATCTGTTAGCGACTCCTCTTCTGATCATCCAAGAACTTCATCTGATTATCATTCACCTAGTGATGATTCTGACAATCATATTAACCTAGGATGTACTGATGTCTGCTGTAAACCAATCAAACAACTAACTGTTCTTACTAAAAACACCCAAGAAGAATCTGCTCTTATTGAATTAATTAGTAAATTAGATGATCCCAATTTAAAACAAAAATATATTGATAAATTAAAATCTTTATTAATTCATTCTGATGATAAACCTAAGATTTAGTCGCCAAAAACTTATTTTCAGCGACAAAAAAAAAATTAGTCGCTCAAAAAATTATTTTAGTCGCCAAATAAATTTTTTGTTTTTTTAATCTTTGGTAACCTATCTTCAGCGACTAAAATTTAGTCGGCAGATATGTTCAAAATTTTACTGGGAAATATTTCATATTGGCGCCTAAATTTTTGCCCAAATCTATTACTTCTTCACACAGTTCTTTCTCTCTCTTGCTCTCCCTCTGTCTCTTTCTGTCACACAGAGAATCAATCACCACCGCCCCTCATCTCAGCATCGCACACGACCAGTGTCCGTCAATCTTCCATCGTCAAACATCGCCACCGCAGCTCACCGGCCTCCTCTTCTCCTCCGCCTCCGAGATCCACGACACTCGCTGGTTCTGGGCTAGCTCCAAAACCCCTTTATAATGGCTCCTCTGTTTCCCCTTTTGCACCCGCCCTTCCGGCCACGTCTTCTTCTGGTCCTACCTCTTCTACCTCTCCCACTTCCTCCGCACTTTCCGCACCTTCTTCTCCATCCTCTGCGACCGCCACCTCTCCTTCTTCCACCTCTTCAACCACTCCATTCTCATCTTCATGTCCTTCCTCTGGCTCGAATTCTCTCAATCTTTTCAAGTTCTTGCCATTCTCATTGCCACCTCTGTTTACTCTCTTGTTTATGGCTACAGATTTTGGACTGCCATTGATTTTCCCGGTGCTTGTTTCCTCTTTGTGGTCACTTGTCAGATTGTTCTTCTCGGTTGTAATGTTTTGTGCCATGTGGGTGTACTTTTGCTTCATTTTTTGAAAGGTGGGTGTAATGAAATTGGGGCTTGGGGCTTCAATTCGGTTCTCAATGATGCCATTCTCTTGCTGTTTCTTAATTTCTATGTCAAGATGCATCTTCGGAGGAGAAAGGTTGCTGATTTTGATGCCATTAAAGATGGAGATGTAGACACAGACATGGCCAAAAACAAGGATTTTTGAGTGGTGGGTTTTTCTTTTCTCTCTCTCTCTCTCTCTCTCTCTCTCTGTGACTTTGGATTCAGGGGCAATAATATAGTGACGAATTTTATCAGTATATATATGTTATACACATGAATTGTTAGGAGATAGACAGATTATATACAATAATTCTTAGTAATTTTTCTTTTGATTTCTTGTTTCCAGAAAGAAAACTAGTGCTAGTTCATTGTATTCTTTTAAAAATTTGTGCATATTGATTACTGAATTCATAGTCAAATTCTTTGCTAGTTCAATCTTTGGAGAAATTTTTGTTTTTTATTGTTTGGTTTATTTATTTCAGCTTCAACAGACTTGATGGTGTTTAGTTTCAACCAAATTTTCAACCAAAAAAAAAGGGAAAAAAAAAGAAGGGTACATATAATAAAAAAAGTTCAATTAGTTGTATGTATTTTATTTTAAGAATAATACTGGCAATTTGATATGAGTAGTATAGTATATTTTTTGAAAGCTAATCAAATTCATTGGCTGTTGAAAAAGTCATTCAGACATTAAAATTTGAACTTCCCAGATTATTAGTTAGTGTTTCTACAAGTCAGGATAGCAACCATAGAATATTGAGTTAAATAATAACTAAAAGCCCCATTATTAGTTTATGAGTTGCACTATAGAATTTTATGTGTACTTGACATGTTTGCTCGGGGCACGTCCAGGTAGTCATGTCAAACACATGTACCTTATCCAAGTGTTGCATGTCTAACACAGCTACTTCATGCTTTTAGAGAAGTCCATGTAACATATCTAGTAAATGTGACATGTTAAAGGAATTGAAGACTCTCACACATGCATGTGTGCGCATACAATACAACTATACACCTAACTTCAACAAAAGATATAGAATGCTTGAATCCTCAACTTTATCATTCTAGAAGTCCAAAGCAAACCCTATTTTCTTCAAGAGAATGTCCATGATTTGCCAGCACGTAGCCTGATTCATTTTCTTCCATAGAACAAAATTATGAAATTAAGCCATTAATGGCTGTTTTAAAATCCCCTGAGGCCTCATAATTCCACCACTACAACTAGTGTTTTGTCTACTTGGCAGTAATTCTGCAATCCAAATATAGTTCCAAACTCTGAAAATAAGCCCAGTGAGTTCTCGTAACCATTAATCAAATCGTCAAAGTTCTTCAACCAATCATAGAAATAGAAAGAGTTCCATCTAGTTGAGTTCAACAAAGTAATAAAATAGGCGTAACAAAGCAACGACTTGCAAAGAAGAGACAGCAAGACCAATTCCATTATGAATAAATTACAGGAAGTGATAGTATAGAGTGATGAATCCCATCACCCCTATAAGTCTCAGGAAGTGATAGTATAGAGTGATGAATCCCATCACCCACTATAAGTCCCATCACCCCTACTTGGAAGATGAAGATAAAAAAAAGTGAATAGAGTTTGGTGCCCCAGCTTATAGACCAGATGCTAGCATTTCCCCCTCTCCATTATAAGCGCCACTATGGCCCCCTGAGCTGTTCCTAATTAGCATATCCAAGCAGTGAGGGAGAGCTCGGCGGGATATGTCTTTAGCGTGATTGCCTAGAGCAACAGAAACAAATATAATTATGATCTCAGATAAAAATTAATTGTCCATATCTAGCAGTCCATATTTTTCTGTTGCTGTCACGACTCGCTCCCCGTACCCAAGGGTTAAGCATCGTGATAGCCAATAACTGAAGTTACCTACGGCCAAATCATAAACAAATTAATAAACGCAAGCGGAAGAAATATTTACGTAAGGGTACCAAAATAATCATTGGAGTTTCTATTTTTATTACAAAATTATATTGACCAAAAAGACCGATATTTACATAAAAAAATATAAAAGTGTTGTGTGTATCTATTCCGCAGCCCCGCATCTAAGACTTCCCAAAAGCTATTTCTGAATTGCATTATTTCCTGAAAATTGGTAAACAACTATAAGCACATGGCAGAGTGAGAAATATTATACCAAGAGTATAAGGGACACGAAATAACCATGGATAGTTAGTTAGGCCAAAACATTTAGGATAACTTAGTCGGAACAAATAATCTTTTAAGTAGCAAAACTGAGATTATGTAAACAAATCATTTAAGTGGTAGAAGCTGAAATACATAAATTATGTAAGTGAATGACTATAACCACGGTACAGAACAGAACAGAACAGAACAGAGGTCACAGGAGTGACAGTCAGAACAGAGGTACGGATTCAAGAGGTGGCTCGTACGGATTCTAGAGGTGGCTCCCACAATAGTGTAGCACTTTGGTCCACACAGAACAGAGGTCAATAGATCCATGACAAACAGAGAACCACAAAGTGGTCAAACAGAGGCCAATGGTTATTTAAGTCCTCCAAGGCGTGGGACTACCGTGGTAGTACTTACAAAACATAATTGTATACAAGGTCATAGTCAAATATTCTTTAAAATATAAACAGACATATCCATGGATTTCCTTTTAAGCAAATAAGGTTCATAAATTAAACCAGGTAACTGAAATCTTTATAAAACATAACTTTTATTAATATACTAATAAAACATACTTATATAAAATAGATTTTGGTAAGTCAAAACATATGTAAAATACATTTTGGTGACTCAAGGTATAATATAACTCACCTTAACTTCAATACCTTACTCTTTCTTTTCACTATCAAAGATCCTTTCAACTTCCATTATTTTTCCTTTCTTTCTCTCTTCTCTTTCTTTCCTCTTTTCTTTCCCTCTTTTCTTTCTGTTTCTTTCTTACCTTCTTTCCAGTGGAAGCCTCCTCCTTTTATAGGGGGAGAGTTGATACGTGGCAGATTTCGATAATAATTACAAAGATTCATTCTTATCTTTAATAGATATTTAGGATAATTACCTTTTGACCCAATATTTTAATATAATTATATAAATAAATTAATTCTTAATTAAATTACACTTTATCATATACTAATGAAAAATTAATTATTTATTTTAGTACCACACCCATTATTATTATTATTTATATTATCTATATTATTATTATTTATATTTTGATCCCTAAACTTTTAATAATTATATTATTTTACAAAATTACACATAATAATATATAATAAATTATATATTTTTCGAACTGAGATTAAATAATATTAGTATAAATTCTACAGAATAATTAAAAATCTGGGTTGTTACAGTTGCAGTGTACTTTATTTACAAATTTATGGTGGAATTTCCAACAAGTTTCTATTAAGGATCACTTTTGACATACAACATTAATCAAAGAAGAACAGCTTTGTCATTATTTACTATAATTTCATATGATTTTAGACCTTTTTAAAAAAAATTAATAGTAATAATAAATCTGAAAATATGGGGTATTGCTGCCATTAAAAAAAATTATTAATAATAATAACTTTTAAACTTGGCCTGACATTAACCATTAAGGAACAAGTCCCATTAGTCATTGTTTTGACTGGTGGGTTAACTAGTTAAGCCATCATACGCAGAAAATTGTTGTAAATTTTAAGAAACATATGAACCTTAGATAAATATAAGGTCAAAAGAATCTGTGCGCGCGTGCATGTGTTCATTTTTACTCAGATTCTAGAAGTAGAATTAAGTAAATTTATGGGAGTGTGATAGTCTTAGATCAATGATGAGGTTGGTGAACAGATGGGTAGTTAACGTCCTTAAACTAAAAAAAAAAAAACCACACAGGACTTGTGGCAAAATGAAAAAGGAACCAACAGGGGGTTTGGGTTTGTCTGTTTCTTAACACCTGAGGAGGCCAATAAAGCTGTGAACAATTTTCATGGTGAGTACCATGAATATATAAGCTTATGGATGTGATGTAGATGTCATTGAATTAAGATGCATTAACATTCGTTCCTAATTTCGAATTTGATAACAATTTAATCTTTTTATTTTGGAGAAGCAGGATTCCTTGAAAGTTAAAAGGAAATTTCTCTCTATGTATGAGTAGCAAATTCCTTGAAAGTTATGATTTAGTGTACCCTTGTTATGATTTTACAAGTGAAATGGTTGTTAGTTTAGATCATTATTAGCTTTAGTTCAATAAATTTGCTATAATATGATGCATATTTGTGTGATCCACCAATGATGTATTCTCATTTACTAAATAGTCAATACTTGAAGAAAATCTATTTGCATCTTATATGGATAGTTGATGTTCAGAAAAAAAGCTTGTCGGGTTGAGATCAGCGAATTTGGTGATTTAGAATTTCTTTTTTTTTAAATACAACCTTCACAATATCTTTACAAATTGAATGAGTCCTCAAAATTTGACTCCGTTCAATTTGGATGATGACACCAAACAGTTTCGAACTCTCACCTCACCTGCACACTAATGGGTCGTTGAACACACCAAAATTAAATACTAAACTACACCAAATTCTTTTAGAATAATAGCAAGTCCAGGTATCGATCCACAAGGACAATTGTGAAATTAAACTAATTTAATTGATAAATTCCTAAATTAATTTTTGATGAAAAGAATGATTGATCATAACCTAATTTAATAACAAATAAATTAAACTAAATAATTAAATTATCAACTATAACTGACAGTGGATTTACTGAATTGGGGGAAAAACTAGGGCAAAGAGTCCACCACTAGCCACGTAATTAAGGTTTCCAATTGAAATCAATTATGCTATGGTTTGAACGGATTAATGCTTCGCAACTACAAGCTCAAAGCATTTAACAAGAAGATCATCACATTCAATGTACGAGCACGAACCATCTCAAGTAATACGAATCGTTCACTCTAAACTAAGGTAGTGATACGACTCGTTCCTCATAGTATGATTCGTCTCATACCTTGAATGTGAAGGAATAGAAAACTCATGTATGGATAACATTCAACAATTATAGAAAGTCAAATATTCGAAGAAATAATGAAAAATATATAAAAGCAACTTCTAAATCACCATACAAATGTTCAAACCTTTATATAATTAAAAATCAAAAAGAAAAACTAATTACATGGTTTGGGTTTCATCAAAACCTTAGAAAAGGAGACTAGCCACTCATGGAGGAGTGGAAGGAGGTAGATGGAGAAGAAACCACCATTGGAGACATATTTGAAGCTTCAAGTTCCTTTTCCCTTTCAAACCCTAGCCTCTCTCTTTAGATCAAAACAAGTTCAGAACCCTATTTTAGCCTTTTCCTTGCCTTTTTATACTTCTGACCTCTTCCAAACAAGTTTAAAACGTCGGGTTGACTTTCCCAGGAAAAGTCAATGCACGTGCGGGAAAGTCAACTCTCTCCAAATTCTGTCTTTTTGCCCATTTTATGCTCCGACTATGTACAACCTGCTTGACATTCAACACACATAAAGTATACAGTTTGACTAGCAAGTGAAGTTAAAAGATTCTAATTAACGGCCTCAATGATGTACATTTCGGCCTTAATCACATCCCCCAACTTACTACTTGCTAGTCCTCAAGCAAGTAATAAAAATAAAATAAAATCAAACAAAATCTAGCTAGTTCCTCTTTCGTGGGAGAACGGTTGCATTTAGCATATGCAACAAGCCTTTAAATCACAAGGTTACCCCAAGTGGACGAGTAAAGTCTCGTGAGGGTTTCCAGAAATAATACCCACAAACATTAACATATTCATATATACTCAACAACACTTGACCACACTACTCCACCTAACAATCAATTTATGTGCCACTACAGTGTGATATTGAGACCATCATGAGTCATTAAAGGCACAGTGGACAAGCATGAAGGAACCTATTGAGTCAAAACGACAATTCAGTTAATGCAAAAGTAAAGTCCCCTGTACTTGTGCATGCTAATAGACAAGTCGTGAGTACCCTTGGTGTCAAGTGTAATCTCCATATTAGTTAACTGTCCACTATAATAGCCCAGTGTAACTCATAATAACACCCAATATATACAGAAAAACTAACCTGTTGCAGCCAAGATTCTCAAAAGTTTTTTTTTTTTAAATGACTGTGCAATGTCTTGATCCATTAAGCTTTCTAATCAACCCATGTAACAAGTATTAGGCCAATGACTCCCAAACCAGACGGTTTTAGGGCACCAGGTGTAAAGACACCCCTACGGGCTTAATAACTCGAGTTGAAAAGGCTACGAACCCCAACAAGTCATCCTTCTTATTTTTCCTTAACTGTGCAATGTCCAAGTCCCTTAAGCTTTCTAATTAACCCATGTAGCAAGTTTTGGGTCAATGACTCCCAAACCAGACGGTTTTAGGGCATTAGGTGTAGAGACACCCCTACGGGCTTAATAACTCGAGTTAAAAAGGCTACGAACCCAAACAAGTCAAGTGTACTTCTTTTTTTCTTTTCTTTTTTTTTTAAGAATCTTGGCTCTTCATTTATTCTTTTCTGCAACTCTAGCTATTATCAATGATGTACACCAGGGATTATAATAAAAAGATCACCGCTATGATAGTGTATTCATGTGAATTAAGGCATACTCATGACAAGTGTACTAATACCACAAACACAGACAACTCTCCTTGTGCAAACATGGCATGCAAGTATCTACCCAATAAACCCTTTTCATACAAGTCTACTATGCTCTCCAATTAACATATGCAAATATCATCACCCTACTAGCAAAAAGTCACATCAAGTGAAGTAATGCAATCAAGTGAAACAGGTATAAGCATGAATTATGAGCCAAATAGAAATGCATAAAAGAAAATATAACCCTCATCCCCCAACTTGAATATGACATTGTCCTCAATGGAAAAGTAAAGAGAAATGAGAGAATATTACCAGAATTGTAGGTGCACATCCAGGTAGGCAGAGAGTAACATATACACATTGCACATTTTTTTCTTCTTTTTTCTTCTTTTTTTTTTTGTTTTTTGTTTTTTTTGTTTTTTTTTTTTGAAAGAAAAGAAAGAACTAAAAATAAAAATAAAAATAAAAATAAAGAGACAAAGCAATTTACAGTCGGGTACTACGGGGAAGGGAAGTGATGCCGGCGGTAAGATGATTGTGGTAAGGTAGAAGAAAGAAGGAGAAAAGAAGAAGAAGAAGATAGTGGGGTTGTGAAAGAGAGAGAGAGAGAGAGAGAGAGAGAGAGAGAGAGAGAGAAATATGAGATTGAGTGAGATTGGGAGTGTGTGATAGGTGTGATGTAGATAAGGTTTGTCTCTTTTTTTCTTTTTTTTCTTTTTTACGAAAATAGAAAATAAAAATAAATAAACGAATTATATATATATATAAAATTATAAATAAAATAATTGTATATTTATTTATTTATATTTAAAATTTATTTACTTAAATAAATTAAAAATGAAATTAAAAATAAATAAATAATAATAGTAATAATAATAATAATAAAAAAAAACAAAACAAAACAAAACAAAACAAAACAATTTTTTTTTTTTTTTTTTTTTTTTCGGAAAATTCCCGCACCAACCCACGCACCTGCTTTTAAAGCAGTGTGCGATTTGAAGTTTGCCAAATTTCCCACACGTGCGGGGCCCAGGCCGCACGTGCAGCGATTTCACCCCTCGCGCAAATTTTTTTTTTTTTTTTGGTCAATCGTCGTCCCGCACGTGTGGCTTGGTTGAGGCACCACCGCCCGCAAAAGCAGGGGGCAACTTTTGGTTTCCCACATTTTGCCGGACGTGCGGGAAATTATTTTTATTTTTATTTTTTTTCACTTCACAACAAGTACAACACAGATATATATATATATATATATATATTTAAATAAGACAAAAACAAAGGTCTAAGCATTTGAATGTGGTTGAATACTTGATTTCCCATAAACCACAAAGCAGAAATCAAGGTCTTACCCAGGCTAGGGAGGGTCCCTTCCACCCATACGCATGCAATGACCTTTTTCTGCTACATTGCAACAACATAGTTTAACAAAAAAAAGAAGCACTCGCAAGCATACACGCTTCAAGAAAATGGAAAACTAACTCTCAGCACCTAACAGAAGGCACCAGAGTTATGGCATAAAGTTGCCACTTCAAAATCCCCCAGGTAATAAAACCCAACGTAGTTTATAGCCTTCGGGCTAGTACTGCCCAAAGTATACTTAACTATTTCTACATTCAATTGACATCCGGAATAAATATAGCACATAAGAACATAACGGAATGCCCACTAAAAGTATAATCTTCACGCGAAAACCACTGGTACTACTTTTCTCCCTAACTGTGTTTGTAACTTTCCCTATTCTCCAACAGGGTGACAGACTAGGTTGATTCGGTATCCAGAATCGAGACGCATAAAGCTACCTCAACCTATGGGGCTGCCATACAGAGTTCAAGCCGAGGTAGTTTTGAAACAATCTCCACACCCCTGGGTATTTAAACCAGACTCTAGTCTCAAAAATCCCAAACCTTTGTGTTCTAGGCTTTGCCATTCGAACTCTAGTTTCCACCGTCTTAGTTGGTCTCCTAGGAACTCACTACAAATACGGTTAGGTGGCTATACCAGACCGTCAGATGCCGTTCGGGCACGGCTAACACCAAAGGAATTACACCTTTAGAGGATTTAAAGTCTCCTAGACGCAAATAAAGCATAACGAGAACAAAGAAAAACAGAATAGCATAGAGGGGAAATAAAAGAGAATAAGAAATTAATCTATCAATCATAGTAAAATGGGTCCATCAAAGCAATGGACTCAATCATATCCCCATTCCCAATCCCCTCTATATATGGTTTCAATCTTTGGCCTTCACTTTGAAAGTGTGGCCAGTCTTTGGATCTCGCACCTCAACGGCGCCATGAATAAATGCCTTAACAACTACAAAGGGGCCATCCCATCTTGATCTTAGCTTACCCAGAAAGAGTCTCAATTTTGAATTAAAAAGCCACACTTTTTGGCCGGGTTCAAAGGATTTTCTATTAATGTGCTTGTCATGGAATTCTTTAGTCCGAGCTTTAAAAACTCTCGAACTCTCATATGCATCATTCCGGATTTCCTCCAGCTCATTGAGTTGTAATTTCCGGTTGAGCCCAGCCGCTGCCATATCAAAGTTAAACTTCTTTATGGCCCATAACGCTCGGTGCTCAAGTTCAACCGGGAGATGGCAAGCTTTGCCGAACACCGCTCTATATGGTGACATCCCAATGGGTGTCTTATAAGCAGTGCGGTAAGCACATACTGCATCAATTAACTGTTGTGACCAATCTTTCCTATCCGGCCTCACCGTTTTCTCTATTATGTGCTTTACCTCCCTATTTGAGACTTCCACTTGGCCACTAGTTTGAGGGTGGTATGGAGTGCCAACTTTATGAGTGATAGAGTATTTCTTAACTACCGACTCAAAGAACCGGTTACAAAAATGTGTACCCTGATCACTTATTATGGCTCTAGGAAACCCAAAACGACTAAAGATGTTTTCATGCAAAAATTTGATTACCACTCTATGATCGTTTGTTCGGGTAGCTATTGCCTCCACCCACTTAGACACATAATCTACTGCCAAGAGAATGTACTCAAACCCGAATGACGACGGGAAAGGGCCCATAAAATCAATCCCCCAAACATCAAATATTTCTACCACAAGAATAGGGGACATTGGCATCATGTCACGCCGAGACATCGAACCCATTTGCTGACAGCGCAAACAAGTTCTACAAAATTGATGAGCATCTTTAAAAATTGTGGGCCAATAAAACCCACTTTGTAAAATCTTGGCGGCCGTTTTATGCCCACTAAAATGACCACCACATGCAGAAGAATGACAAAATGTAAGAATGCTATGCACCTCACTCTCCGGCACACAACGTCGGATCACTTGGTCGGAGCAATATTTAAACAACTCCGGATCCTCCCAAAAGTAATACCTGACCTGCGAAAAGAATCGGTCTTTGTCTTGCTTAGACCAATTCTGCGGAATTTGCCCAATGGCCAAGTAATTCACAATATGTGCAAACCACGGGGGGCTCGCTTGTGACAACTCTAAGAGTTGTTCATCCGGAAACGAATCATGCAAAATAAGAGGGTCACTAGTATACTCAACGAGGATTCGGGAGAGATGATCCGCCACCACATTCTCGAATCCTTTCTTATCACGGATCTCTAGATCAAATTCCTGAAGCAACAAAATCCATCTAATCAACCTAGGTTTGGTCTCTTTCTTAGATAGTAAATACCACAAAGTGGTATGATCAGTGAAGACTATGACCTTGGAACCTAGGAGATAAGACCAGAATTTGTCTAAGGCAAAGACCACAGCTAGAAACTCTTTCTCGGTGGTAGTGTAATTCAGTTGTGCATCCGAGAGAGTGCGACTAGCATAGTATATAGCAAATGGTGCCTTATTGACCCTTTGGCCCAACACAGCCCCGACAGCATAATCGGAGGCATCACACATGATTTCAAAGGGAAGCGACCAATCTGGTGATTTCATGATTGGGGCGGTGGTCAAGGCCATTCTCAGTGTTTCAAATGCCTTTAAGCATGCCTCATCAAAGACAAAAGGCGTGTCCTTAACCAGTAAACTACACAAATAACGTGATATCTTACTAAAGTCTTTGATGAACCTACGGTAAAAATCTGCATGCCCTAAAAAAGACCTAATTTGACGCACGAAATTGGGTAGAGGAAGGCCTGCAATGAGGTCAACCTTAGCCTTGTCAACCTCTATACCTCGAGGGGACACAATGTGTCCCAACACTATACCCTCACGAACCATAAAATGGCTCTTTTCCCAACTCAAGATTAGGTTTGCCTCAGTACATCGTTCTAACACTCTAGTCAAGTTCCTAAGGCATTCTTCAAAAGACGGTCCAAACACCGAAAAGTCATCCATAAAAACCTCTAAGAATTTCTCCACCATATCGGAGAAAATGGCCATCATACACCGTTGAAAGGTCGCCGGTGCATTACATAGCCCGAAGGGCATGCGCCTGTAAGCAAAAGTGCCAAAAAAGCATGTGAATGTGGTCTTTTCCTGGTCAGCGGGGTACACCGGGACTTGATTATACCCCGAGTAGCCATCAAGAAAACAATAGAAACCCTGCCCCACTAACCGCTCTAGGATTTGGTCAATGAAAGGTAAGGGAAAATGATCCTTCCTAGTCGAGGAATTTAGTCTCCTATAATCAATGCACACTCGCCACCCAGTAGTGGTTCGTGTGGGGACTAACTCTCCTTCCTCATTCTCAACAACGGTGATGCCCGATTTCTTGCGCACCACTTGTGTGGGACTCACCCACTTGCTATCTGAGATGGGGTATATAATACCCGCATCCAATCATTTCAATACCTCCTTTTTCACTACCTCTTTCATATTAGGATTCAGTTTCCGTTGCATTTCGCGAGAAGGTTTGGTGTCCTCCTCTAGATGTATATAATGCATGCACACGGAGGGATCTATCCCTTTCAAATCAGCCACTGACCACCCTATAGCACTCCGATGTGCCACGAGAACACTCATTAACTGACTCTCCTGCTCTACAGTCAAGTCAGATGTAATGATAACCGGTAAAGTATCTTGGGGCCCTAAAAATGCATACTTGAGTGTGGCCGGGAGTGGCTTCAACTCAAGTATAGGTGGTGTGACCAAAGATGGTATGGCAGGCTCTCTCGACAGAGGACGAAGTGACTCAAACCGGGCTTTCCATGGAGGAAAATCTGGTGTAGAAGAAGAATTAAGCAAGACATTCACCTCCTCAACTGACCCATCAATATCAAAATTTTCAAACCCAAAATGAGCTAAACAAGCCTCTAAAGGGTCCTCTACAAGAATGGAGGGCAAAGCCTCCTCCACAATCTCATCCACTAATAAGCACTCCTCTCTCTCATGAGGTTGTTGGGATGCTTGGAAAACATTAAGTTTCACTTGCATGTTTCCAAATGAAACTTCCATAACCCCGGTTTGACAATTAATGCATGCATTGGCCATAGCCAAGAAAGGTCGACCTAAGATCACCGGGATTTGTTTCCTAGAACTGGCTACCAGTTCCATATCTAACACCAAAAAGTCAACAAGGAAGTAAAACCTATCAACCTTAACTAGCACATCCTCAATCATGCCACGTGGCACTTTGAGGGACCGGTCAGCCAACTGAAGAGTAACAGTAGTGGGCTTCAACTCGCCAAGCCCAAATTCCTCGTACACAGAGTACGGCAACAAATTGACACTGGCCCCTAAATCTAACAAGGCCCTATCAATGAAATGGTCCCCTATAATGCATGCAATGGTTGGGGCACCCGGGTCCTTAAGCTTAAGAGGTGTGTCATTCAACAAGATGGAGCTTACTTGCTCCGTGAGTAGGACCTTTTGGGACACATGTGTCCTAATTTATGCTTTTGCGTACAAAGGTCCTTCAGAAATTTGGCATATGATGGTACTTGCTTAATCGCCTCCAACAGGGGGAGGTTGATTTTTACCTGTTTAAAAACCTCCATCATTGCCTCCATAGATGCCGCCTTTTTATTAAAAGGGGACGGTGTATCAAGGCATTGGGGAAAGGGTGCCTTAGGCACATATGGTGCCTTGGGCTCAAGTGAAGTGCTAGGGACTAAGTCATCCCTCTTAAGAGTTTCCCCCTCACCCTTGCTCTAATTAGGTGAACCACCGTGGTCATCCTTCTTAACTCTAGTTGCATCAAATGCAACTGACTGAGGCTCTAACTCCCTACCACTTCTCAAAGCAACCACCGCCTGCACTTGCTCATGTTGCTTCCCATTCCTACCCGAACTCTCTGCCCCGTATTGTCCCTTAGGGTTGGCCACAGTTTGACTCGGTAATTTTTCCTCCTCTCTCCGATTCATGTTGTTAGCCATTTGACCCAATTGGGTCTCTAGCTTGGCAATAGAGTGAGTGTGGGAGTGAACTACCGGTGCTAACCCCTTAAGTTCTGAGAGAACTTCCAACACCTGAGTCTCAAAGGCAGAGTTGCCCTGAGGAATAGGCGGGGGTTGTGGTTGCCAGTACGATTGTGGGGGTCTATAAGGTTGTGGTGGTCGGTAAGATGATTGGTTGGCAAAATTATTGAAATTCTGCCTTGGTGGTGGAGGATTGTAAGAAATGCCTTGTGAAGAGGGTCTCCATGAGAAATTAGGGTGATTTCTCCATCCCGGATTGTATGTGTTAGAGTATGGATCATTACCCGGGTTGGAGAATCCTTGAGCCGCATTCACATGCTTTTGGACTAACTCCGGAAATTGTGATGCCGAAGGGCACTCACTCAAGTCATGAGCAGGGCTCGCACAAATAACACATGCCTCATGAAATTGAGGCTGATCTTGCTGAGTAGGGGCATGTCCCGTAGCTAACAATTGGTCCATCTTGCGGGACAGTGCCTCTACTTGTTGGGCTAACTCTAGGTTTTGCCTGACCTCATAAATGCCCCCTCTTTTCGGGGCTCCAACTACTGGTTACCGGACTTGCCGGGCTGCGGAGGCATGGTGAAGGGAATTATCACTTAGGTTCTCAAACAATTGCCATGCCTCGGCATCATTTTTAGACATGAATGTCCCACCACAGGACGAATCCACCATTTGGCGGTGCTGCTCAGTTAAGCCATAATAAAATGTTTAAACAAGTTGCCAATCAGGCACTTGGTGGTGAGGACACTGTTGGAGAAGGTCTCGAAGTCTTTCCCACGTCTCATGGAATTGCTCGCCATCCATTTGAGCAAAGTTTGTGATGGCTCGCCTAAGTTGGTTGGTTTTACCTATGGGAAAGTACTTCTCCAAGAACCGTTGCTATAATTGGTCCCAAGTTGTGATTGAATTAGCAGGTAAAGAATTTAGCCAGTGTTTGGCTTTATTCTTTAACGAGAATAGAAACAATCGCAACATTAAGGCCTCATTTGTGAAATTTTGGATCCTTACTATCAAACAAATTTTCAGAAATTTATTCAAATGCTTATAAGGATCATCATGAGTTAGTCCATGGAATGATGGGAGCATTTGTATGGTGCTGGACTTAATCTCATAATGAGCAGCAGTGGTGTTGGGTAATTGGATGCATGATGGTGATGTATATGCAGTGGGTGTAAAATAATCCTTAAGGGTCTGGTTAGGCACATTCGGGACATCAGGATTAGCCATCTCTAATGACTCAATGTATGAATATGAATACTCAAGCCTAGGAACACGGGCAGAGGCCCTAAGTCTCCTAAGAGTCCTTTCTAGTTCAAGGTCCAAACTCCACAATTCAGGGCGACAAGAACGGCGCCCGTGCATACACTACCTACACACACACAAAAAGTTCGACTCTGTGCACTAAGTTACGAAAGTAGAATGCTAAAGGAGAAATACTCACAGCGGTTCAACAAAAACGCTTTACTCGTCTTGCGGATGCTTGACGTGTAGACGTTGTCTCCAACCTCTGTTTGAGCTTTGACTTTCGTTTTAGCACTTTGGTGCTTTGCTTGTGAGTGTTTGCTTCTGTTTACTCACTTTAGTGCTGCGGGTTTTTTTTTTTAAAAGCTCGGCTGCGCTCCACTTGCACTTCAATGATAGCTCCAATTTCAAACACTCTACACACTTAGCAACACAAAAGCATAAAATCCTAAATTAAAAATTAAAATAAGAATGTAACTTTAAATTAACTAATTTCGCCAGATGTCCCCGGCAACGGCGCCAAAATTTGATGGGTCGTTGAACACACCAAAATTAAATACTAAACTACACCAAATTCTTTTAGAATAATGGCAAGTCCAGGTATCGATCCACAGGGACAATTATGAAATTAAACTAATTTAATTGATAAATTCCTAAATTAATTTTTGATGAAAAGAATGATTGATCATAACCTAATTTAATAACGAATAAATTAAACTAAATAATTAAATTATCAACTATAACTGACAGTGGATTTACTGAATTGGGGGAAAAACTAGGGCAAAGAGTCCACCACTAGCCACGTAATTAAGGTTTCCAATTGAAATCAATTATGCTATGGTTTGAACGGATTAATGCTTCGCAACTACAAGCTCAAAGCATTTAACAAGAAGATCATCACATTCAATGTACGAGCACGAACCATCTCAAGTAATACGAATTGTTCACTCTAAACTAAGGTAGTGATACGACTCGTTCCTCGTAGTATGATTCGTCTCATACCTTGAATGTGAAGGAATAGAAAACTCATGTATGGATAACATTCAACAATCACAGAAAGTCAAATATTCGAAGAAATAATGAAAAATATATAAAAGCAACTTCTAAATCACCATACAAATGTTCAAACCTTTACATAATTAAAAATCAAAAAGAAAAACTAATTACATGGCTAGGGTTTCATCAAAACCCTAGAAAATGAGACTAACCACTCATGGAGGAGTGGAAGGAGGTAGATGGAGAAGAAACCACCATTGGAGACATGTTTGAAGCTTCAAGTTCCTTTTCCCTTTCAAACCCTGGCCTCTCTCTTTAGGTCAAAACAAGTTCAGAACCCTATTTCAACCTTTTCCTTGCCTTTTTATACTTCTGACCTCTTCCAAACAGGTTTAAAACGTCGGGTTGACTTTCCCAGAAAAAGTCAACGCATGTGCGGGAAAGTCAAAGCACGTGCGGGAAAAGTCAATGCACGTGCGGGAAAGTCAACTCTCTCTAAATTCTATCTTTTTGCCCATTTTATGCTCCGACTATGTACAACCTGATTGACATTCAACACACATAAAGTATACAGTTTGACCAGCAAGTGAAGTTAAAAGATTCTAATTAACGGCCTCAATGATGTACATTTCGGCCTTAATCACACACATACATTTATATATTGTCAAATTGTCAGTTAATGTAGAATGAAACATCAAACGCTTTGTCCCCATAGGCAAAGCCTTATTCATATCAATTATAATAGATCTACTATGACAAAAGCTGCAAAATGTTTTGGTTGACAAATGGATTCCCAGTAAATTATAGTTTGGCCATGGCAAGTGAGATTTTGTAAATCTTTTTCCTTGATATTTGGTTGATAATTATAATATTGATGAGGACTCTGATAATTAATTGTATGGGCCGTCTAATATGGTTAATTGTAACCATGTCTTTTATTTTAGTGATATGAAGTTTGAGAATGCTTCATCAATTTAATTTCATTGCTATACCCTATGTTTTTCCTGATATGCTTATTACTTACATTACATTCATTATTTCTTGTATTTCGTAAACACCAATAAAACACTTCTTTTTTTATTTTTTTTAAAGTGAAACACCAATATTTTTGGTGTAAAATATTGGTGTTTCACTTTAAAAAATTGTAACTAGTAATACTTGTCAAATATTACTGGTTGCCTAAGATATGCATTCAAGTTTTCAAAAAATTTATTTAATATTTATTCGAGTATGCAAAACTAATGATTGATTTGAAAAGATTACTTAATTTTGAGTTTTATAAGTTGGTAGCCAAAAATGTAAACAAATTTATTCTATTGGCAACTATTGAATGAGATTTGCGGACTGAATGGCGTGGTCAATTGTGGTGCACGACATAAGCACATATATAAGAGAACAATGCTACTGACTGAGCAAGTTAGAGTGAGCAAAGGAAGCCCAATTGTTACTTGTCTTCTAGAAGGTCCAAGTGGCAGGTAAAAATGCATTGGTTTCTTGTCCTCATTAGCTAATGGTCATTTTCTAAATCTTGTTTGTTTTGGACAGTGGTAAGACTGCAATGGCAGCTACTGTTGGTATTGACAGCGATTTTCCCTATGTCAAGATAGTAAGTAATCCTCATAGCCTGCCCTCCATCCTTCTCTTTCTCTCTCATGTTTTTAAATTCTACTTTTTTGCCTATGACAGATATCAGCTGAAACAATGATTGGGCTTAGTGAAAGCAGTAAATGTGCTCAGATTGTGAAGGTATTTGAGGATGCTTATAAGTCACCATTAAGCATTATTATCCTAGATGGCATTGAGAGGTAATTTCAGCTTATTCTAAGTTTGTGTTCTGCAACATGTTTGTCCTTACATTCCATTGGTAATCAGTCTTTTCAACATTCATTAATGCAGGCTACTAGAGTATGTTGCAATTGGACCTCGGTTTTCTAATTTGATTTCTCAAACATTAATGGTCCTTTTCAAAAGGCTTCCTCCCAAGGTTTTTCCTTTATTCCATTTCTGTATTGGCTGAGTTATTATTATGGTTAAGTTACATTTATTTTGTTGAACTTTAGCATGACTTAAACTTACCCGAAAAGGGGCGATAAGGCAGTGAAAATGGGAAACAGCCCCCAAACCACCGTACGAATGTCATGGCCACCTTCCCCGTGACAGCTAGGACCTGTCACAACAGGCGAAATGTCATTAGCACACGTAGTTTGGGAGTTAGAGCTGAAAATGCATTAAACTTAACCAAAAAACGTTAAAGGGGTGAAAATGCGAATCAGCCACAGAACCACCGTATGGATGTCACAGCCACCTTCCTGAAAATTCAAAACAGCCCCCGAACCACCATCTGGCTCACACGGGCAGTTTCCCGATGACAAATAGGACTTGTCACAACTGACAGAACGTAATTCGGACCCGTAGGTTGGGAGTAATAGCCGAATACGCCCAAAACTTAGTCGAAAAAGGGCGTTTCGGTGGTAAAAATTCAAAACAGCCCCCAAACAATCGAGTGACACACACGGACAGTTTTCCCATGACAAATAGGACTTGTGAGAACTGACGGAATGTAATTCGGACCCGTAAATAGGGAGTTAGAGCCAAATATATCCTAAACTTAGTCGAAAAAGAGCGTTTTGGGGACGAAAATTCAAAACAGCCCCCGAACCACTGTGTGCCTCTCATGGGTAGCTTTCCCATGACAAATATGACTTGTGACAACTGACGGAATGTAATTACGACCCGTAGGTTGGGAGTTAGAGCCCAATACGCCCGAAACTTAGTAGACAAAAGGGCTTTTCGGAGACAAAAATTGAAAACAGCCCCTGAACCACCGTCTGGCTCACACGGGCAGTTTCCCATGACAAATAGGACTTGTCACAACTAACGAAACGTAATTCGGACCCGTAGGTTGGGAGTTAGAGCCGAATACGCCTGAAACTTAGTCGAAAAAGGGCGCTTCGGGGGCGAAAATTCAAAACAGCCCCCAAACCACCATGTGCCTCTCACAGGAAGCTTCCCCATGACAAATATAACTTGTGACAACTGACAGAATGCAATTCGGAACCATAGGTTGGGAGTTAGAGCCGAATATGCCCGAAACTTAGTCGAAAAAGGGCTTTTCGGGGGCAAAAACTAAAAATAGCCCCCGAACCACCGTATGGCTCTCACGGGCAGCTTTCCCATGATAAATAGGACATGTGACAACTGACGGAACGTCATTCGGATCCGTAGGTTGGGATTTGGAGCCGAATACGCCCAAAACTTAGTCGAAAAAGGGCGTTTCGGTGGCAAAAATTCAAAACAACCCCCGAACCACCGTGTGCCTCTCACGGGCAGCTTCCCCATGACGAATATGACTTGTGACAACTGACGGAATGTAATTCAGACCCATGTGTTGGGAGTTGGAGCCGAATATGCCCGAAAGTTAGTCGAAAAAGAGCGTTTCGGGACGAAAATTCAAAACAGCCCCCGAACCACCATGTGACTTACACAGGCAGCTTCCCCATGAAAAATATGACTTGTGACAACTGACGGAATGTAATTTGGACCCGTAGGTTCAGAGTTAGAGCCGAAAACGCCCGAAACTTAGTCGAAAAAGCACTTTTTGGGGGCGAAAATTGAAAACAGCCCCCGAACCACCGTCTGGCTCACACGAGCAGTTTCCCCATGACAAATAGGACTTGTCACAACTGACGGAAAGTAATTCGGACCCGTAGGTTGGGAGTTAGAGCCGAATACGCCCAAAACTTAGTCGAAAATGGCGTTTCGGAGGCGAAAATTCAAAACAGCCCCCAAACCACCATGTGCCTCTCACAGGCAGCTTCTCCATGACAAATATGACTTGTCACAACTGACAGAACGTCATTCGGACCCATAGGTTGGGATTTGGAGCCGAATACGCCCAAAACTTATTTGAAAAATGGCGTTTCGGGAGCGAAAATTCAAAACAGCCCCCGAACCACCGTATGCCTCTCACGGACAGCTTCCTCATGACAAATATGACTTGTGACAACTGACGGAATGTAATTCGGACCCATAGGTTGGGAGTTGGAGCCGAATATGCCCGAAACTTAATCGAAAAAGGACTTTTCGGGGGCAAAAATTGAAAACAGCCCCCGAACCACCGTATGGCTCTCACGGGCAGCTTCCCCGTGACAAATAGGACATGTGACAACTGACGGAACGTCATTCGGATCCGTAGGTTAG
Organism: Camellia japonica; assembly: GCA_030407325.1. Taxonomy (NCBI): domain Eukaryota; kingdom Viridiplantae; phylum Streptophyta; class Magnoliopsida; order Ericales; family Theaceae; genus Camellia; species Camellia japonica. The sequence goes on from JAPPVO010000002.1 coordinate 25,100,938, forward strand.
GATTTGGAGCCGAATACGCCAAAAACTTAGTCGAAAAATGGTGTTTCGGGGGTGAAAATTCAAAACAACTCCCGAACCACGGTGTGCCTCTCACGGGAAGCTTCCCCTCGATGAATGACTTGTGACAACTGACGGAATGTAATTTGGACCCGTAGGTTGGGAGTTAGAGCCGAATACGTCCGAAACTTAGTCGAAAAAGGGCTTTTCAGGGGCGCAAATTGAAAACAGCCCCCGAACGGCCATGTCGTCACGGACAGTATCTTGAATGAAATGGCACTAATAGACATTAATAAGTAGGGATAGTTTTATATCCAATCTAATGATTCAAGTGCCTTTTGCAAACAATTAATGAGGAAATTGGTAAAAATAATACTTTTATTCACTTTGGGCTTTGATATTGGTTTAGCCACAGAATTTGGATAGATGTTGCATACAAATAGAAGATTGTTACATTAGCTTCATGTTAGTAATGACGGATTTAGTAATGCTTGTTCTGCATTTAACAATGTTCCTTATAACAAAAGACTTTAGAAAGACTGATAATTGATTCATCATGGAAGGTTGTTTTTTTTATATGTTATGTGTCACTTGTTGCCAAATTCATTCATGAAGTTGGACATTTTTGGGTCTGATTCTAATTTTTTTTGTTTTTTTGTAGATGACTTTGTTGCGTGGACTTGTGGAGAAGAAATTTCACTTTTGTATAGAACTAATATAATACTTTTGTCATCCCCAACTTTTGTGCAGTTCACTATTACTAATACAGAAAACTTTTGGCAGCCAACAGAAAATTACTGGCACAGTACATAGATCACCTTCTGTCGTTGTACATATATATGAGTTTTTTTCGTGGTACATAGATATACTTTTGTCTTCGTACATACATCACCTTTTGTCGTGGTACAGATAACGATGGTAATTTGTACCATGTCAAATGGTCATTTTACATGGTAGTAAATGTAATTTTTGAATACGGAGGGCTTTGATTTTTGTATGATTCTATATTTTGTATGGAATTATTATTTTAGTTTGAACAATAGTTGATTTGTATGGACTTTAACAGTTAAAGTTATTTATTTATTGTATACGGATGCAACTTGTGGCATGATTGATAGTTTATGTATCATTTTATTTATATACATATTACAGGTTGCATGGAATATAAACAGGTTATGGATAAATTATAATATCTGCAATAAAACATAATATCATGTTTTTGGCCACTAAAAGTTTTGTAGTAAAAAAAAAAAAAAAATCAAACATTTGGTGACTAAAAGTTTTATAGCCAAAAGAAAAGAAAACATTTGGTGACTAAAAGTTTTGTAGCCAAAAGAAAATCAAACATTTGGGGACTAAAAGTTTTGTAGCCAAAAGAAAATCAAACATTTGCCGACTAAGATATTTCGTAGCTAAAAACAAATAACAAAACTTTTGCCGACTAAAAATTTAGCCGCCAAAAATGTGAGACTTTAAGCAACTAAATCTTTAGTAGCCAAAACAAAAACTATTTGCCGACTAAAATTTTAGTAGCAAAAAATGTGGCACTTTAGGCGACTAAATCTTTAGTAGCCCAAAAAAATTGATTTTAGGCGACTAAAATTTTAGTAGCCAAAACACTAATATTTACTTTAGGCAACCAATATATTTAGTAGGTAAAAACTTTTTCCGCGACTAAATCTTTGGTCGTTAACAATAATTGAGGCTTTTGGCGACAAAAAAATTGGTCGCCGAAAATGTGTTATTTAATTTTTTTTTCCAACCTTTTGGCTACTAAAAATTTAGTCGGCAAATGAATACATTTGGCGACTAAATTAATTTTAGTCGCCAATTAGCTTTCCCGACTACTCTTCGGCTACTAACTCTACGACCAAAAAATTTAGTCGCTAAAGCCCTTCGGCGACTAAAAATTGACTTTTGACGACTAAAGATTTAGTCGCCAAAAGTGATTTTTTTTGTAGTGTCAATTTATGCATCTTTTATTAAATTATAAAATAAAATTTTTAACTTAAATTCTTTTTAAAATTATGTTACTACAATTAGAATAAGATCAATATTCACATGTATCATAATGATGTGTCATAATATTATTGGTCTAAACATAATATGATATTAAATACACGTATTCAAATTATTAATTACTGTTAAAAGTTTATATCTTCATTTTTTGTCATTTTTGGTTTTAAATTATATATATATATATATATATATTTATATCCTTCTAAGCTACAACGACTTAAGCAATAAATTTTTTTAATACAAATATTTTTTTTAACAAAAGACAAAAAAAAATTAAGAAAATAAATGATTTTTTTAACAATTTCCAAACATAATGGATCCTATTAAAAAAAAAAAATGTATCTCAATTGTCAAATAAACAAATTAAAATAAAAAAAAATTTGATTTAAATAGTCAAGAAGTGACTTTTGCTAAAATTAAAAAGAAATAAATATTTTTTTTCTATTAGAAGTGATAGTTTGTGAAATTTATTTTTTTTACATAATAAAAAAAAGGGAGTTATACGTGATAATTTATTATTTTAGTAATGTTACAGACCTTCACTTTCATCTACAATGATGTGACAAGGGATTTGGGCCCTATGTCATTGAGTATATAGCAAATCAAGAATTGACACATATGATACCACATTATTGTAAATACAATATTGTTTTTTTGTAGGTCTCAAACATTTTCCTTATTATTCAATTAGACTTTTTTAGCACTTATGAAATACGATGGATTCTGTTAATTTTTTTTTAATCTCAATTGTCAATTAAACAAACTAAAATAAAATAAAAAATTGGCTCAAATTGCTAAAAAGTGACTTTTGCTAAAACAAATAAAAATAAATGTTATTTTTCTAACAAAAATGATAGTTCGTGAAATATTTTTTTTATTTAAAAAAAAAATAGGGTTATAGGTGATAATTTATTAGTCATCTAAAATTATTTTCAGATCAAATAAAAATACCATTCTAAATTTTCTTCTTACCTTTTTTTTTATCCACATACTTTTATTTTGTAAGAAATTTAATTTTATTATATTTAAATATTTTATTGTAATTTTTAAATTAAAAATAAATTTTGAAAAATCATATTTAAATTATTTTATACCATTATAAAATGTAATTTTTTTTAATATCAACTTGTTCGATGATCCCTTTCTAAAAGGTGTATTTGCTTTTGTTCATTAATATTAAATTTTTAATTAATCTTATTTATTATTAAAAATTAAATTAGCAAATAATTTATATATTTATATATACAATTTTGTTTCAATTACTCAGGTTATTTGGTATTTCTGCCCAAATTCATTCAAATTTATTCGAATTTTTAAATTTTACATAGATTCTCACCGAATTAAAAATTACATTGCCCAATCTTAAAAAATTTACTAGCTTGACTCAAGTTGTTTAGATTTAGCTCGCGCAAATTTACAACTCTAGCAAGAGAATTGAAAGTTACATGAATGAAATTGTGACAAATTAAAAATTAATATACAAATTGTGATAAAATTATAAAACTTAAATTATAGGTTTCAATGTTTTTCTGTTTTCATAATTTACGTACTAAAATCTAACTATTTATATTATTTTATATAAATATATTTTTTATTAATTTTTCCACATCATGTGCACAGCACAGATTTTCACTAGCAACTGTGATACAGACCCCCAGTAGGGTCGCACCCCCAGTGAGGTGGCGAGCCCCCACTGGTTGAAACTAAAAAAAATAAATAAATAAATTAAAGTTAAGCTCATAATTCAAATTTCCCTTAATTAGAGCATCTACACCAACCTATTCAAATTTTTAGTCAAATTAAAACTATTTTGTTATTTTAGCTAGTCACCTTAGAGCGTCTCCAAGGGGATAATTAAACAAGGCTTGTTAGGCATTTTAGCCAATGTAAGTCTAATTTTGAACTCCAATGGACTAGCTATTGGGCTAGCTACTTTACCATCCTATTTTTTTTGTGGCTACAATTGAAGAGCCCAAGAGGCTCTCCAAACAATTATGTATGTATATATTTTAGATTTTTGTATATTTATGTCTTGGATTTGGGATTTTATATATATGTATATATATATATATATATATATGTAACAATTTTATATGTTCTTTCAATTCTGTTTGATGAATTACGAAATAACTTATTTTGTATTTTGTATTTTTTTTTCTCTCTATTCTATAGATTTTGAATATTTGTATGGGCAAATTTATTATTATTGTAAATTTAAATTAGTAAAATATCAACAATTAGTATTTTTTTATTTTAAAAATTAATTAAGTTAGTTTAAATGATTAGCTAAAATAAAAAGCGTAGTTGGAGAATACAATAGCTAAAGCAATTAGGTAAAATAAAGAGTGCACTTTTTTTATACTTTAGCTAGTGAAAAGTAGGGAGTGTGGTTAGAGTTGCTCTGCATCAAACTCTTAATTCTAAGGGGTACTTACCAATTAGTCCTATTAACTAGACTTATTTACCTATAGGTCCTAACTAATAAATTTAACACTATAAAAATAAGAGAGTGATAAATTTATCACTAAAAATTTATTCATAAAAACAAAGAGACTGATAAATTTATCACTATAAATTTATTCATAAAAATAAAAGACTGATAAATTTATCTTTATCACTTAATAAATTTATCAATAGGACTTAATGGGTAATAAGTCTCCAAAGTAGGACCTATTGGGTAATAAGTCTCTAAAGTAGGACCTATTGATAGTTTACCCTAATTCTAACTTATTCTTATTAAATATTATTTTCTTATTGTGTTTGTTAATCTTTATTTTTTTATTAAATTGATAAGTTACTAACCAAACAATTCTTAAAAAAAGCAACAAAAAAAAATTATCGTTTACCGATTGACCGGCCAGACATCCGGCCGAACTTCCGATAACACTAACCTAGCGATAAACAATACCTTGCTGCTTGTAGCAAGATACTGTAATAAACATAAATTTTGACGAGCTGTAGATGAATTTGATCGAGTTGATTTTTTTAAATTTATTAGCTAAAAAATGATTTTGAAAAACTTGATGAGGATGCCCTTAGTACCCTCATAACTGATGTCGAATAGTGTTTGATGAACAGTTATGAACTTAGGGCACGTTTGTTTGTAGGATTAAAAGGGAAATCTAATTACGGCCACAGATCACTGTTCTTTAATTTATCTGTGCTTCTGTCATACACTCTCCAAAGGGCACCACAATAATGTAGTGAAAATTTCAAGACACATTTTCTAATATAATCATTACAATAGACAAGGAGACTATAGACACCCAGGATCCCTGCCTCTATTCATCTACTTTTAAGACTGTCTTCCCCTTCCTCACCTTGCAAAAAATTCAGAGGGAAGAAATGCGTCCACCACCCCAAGTAAAGGCCAAAATGTCTTCCCTACTAATACAAAGTCCATGGCTAATGTGTTACGGTGCCAGAACCGTTATTAACGGTTTCATTGAACAAAATCCATTAGTTGAATGATTGAAAGAAAAAGTTTGCAGCAGCTTCAAAATCAATACAAAAGCTAATCTCTGCTGCCTCTGTCATTTTTTACGTCAATAAAAACTAAAGGATTCAGACACATTTTACAATCTCTATAATCCAAACTGAGAAATCAAAAGAAAACCTACAATTGAGACAATAAACAGAAAAATGTCCAAAACATTTAGAGCTTACTCTTTTGTATCAACTTTCAACTTGATGGTGGCGGTGGTGGAGGAGCATTGAGAGGGGGAGGTGGTGGCATTGACATCTGTGGCATAAAATGGGGCCTCCCAGCCAGCTGCTGTGGCGGTGGTGGAGGACGCCAAACAGGTGGAGGGGCTGCCATTCCAGTTGGAGGTGGAGGTTGCCTCGCAAATGCCGGAGCTGCTTGTGGAGGTGGTGGTGGCATGTTCGGCGGTGGTGGCCTAAACTGCTGAAGAGGTGGTGGTGGCATATGTTGACCTGGTTGCTGTGGCTGCCCTTGCCAAGATGGTGGTCCAGACATTGGCATGGGTGGGAAAACACCACCCTGTGGGGGGGGCCGGAGTGGTGTAATTGGTGGTGGAGGAACAGTGCCGTTAGCAAATGGGCGCATAGGAATTGGAGTGCCCATGGTACCGTTGGCCTGAGGAGCATTCGAAAGCGTAGGAGGCCCACTTGCAAACAAGGTGTGCGGCCTACTTCTCTGGGTACCGGGATTGCTGGCAGCCAACACTCTCTCTGCATTGAAATGGAATAGAATTCAGAATTTTGTGTATGATGCCACAATATCAAGTCTATTGATCATAACAAACGCAAAAACCCCTCACTAACAAAACTTCAACCCTGATGTGCCTATGTGCTTACGATGGGCAACACTGGCATTGTATGGGTGTGCATGCAGAAACTTAGCAACGAGAAAAGTCTCTCTCACCTGCTGGGGTACCATGACGCTCCCCTTTCGTGTCTTTCTTGTATGCATAGGATACTGTTATCTGTCGGTTGCAGAGATATTGGCCATTCATTGCCTGAGAAAGTAGAGGATTATTAATTCTTGAATCAACTCTAATTTAATCAGATTAAAGAGTTCATTAAATTCCCCCAGACATTGAATACTATTTAACAGCAATGAATGGAACAGTAGATAAAGCCATCATCCAGTAGTGATCTCTGAAATCATCTGATTATTAGGATTTGCCATGTTAGTAATTTTCCGCATCCCTTTTGTGCACCTACCAATCCACAACAATATATTAACTGATTCACATGCCTTTATGTATATAGTCCAAGAAAAAATTGTGATTAGACTAATTATTTCACTGTCCATATCTATAACTACAATTAAAAAATGTGAAAGATGAAACTCCACACATATCATGTATATAATGCATTTTACTGTTGTTTTTTTATTGCCTTTTTTGTCCTCAAATCTTTTATTTATTATGTTCTTTTCCTATATTAGAAGTGTCCGTTTTATAAATGTTTTAAGACTCATTAGGAGCATGTGAGTTGCATTCCCAAGAAAGTTAAGACCTTGCTCCTGGTAAGAGCGACACCATATAGGTCATGTTGGAAATGTTCAAGAAGTGACGTTGAAGTGTCCAAAATTATAAAAAAAATTATTTTCAAATTAGAAAATGTCCATGTGTCTTAACAAGTTTCTAGAATGTTCGTGAAATGCATTTAACACGAACAAGGCTTCTCCCTAAAAGTGCCTGCATTACTTGGATTATTGGAAACAGTATAGTTTGAGCTAGTGAACAGTTAAACTTCAAACAGTGTTTCTTCTAACAAGCTATAAAGGTGGGACCTTTTTTGAAGTACGACAATTATAGGAAAGTGGCTGGCAATCTGGCACAGTTTTTCTAAAACATTACTTATTATTAAATACAATTCTGTACAGTGTAAGCAATCTCAAAATTCCAAACCCAAAATTGAACAAAAACAGAAAAATCGTAAGTCACAGCCCGAGATTCAATATCAACATGAGAGTTGTCAAAGAGTCTTAACATTATTTAGAATCAAGTTCTTTGCCAAATGCCAAGTACAAGAAAAAGTAGATTGTTTAACTAGTATCAAATTTGAAAAAGGGTTCTGAATTACAAACAAGTCATTAATCTCCAATTTTTATTTTTATTTTTTTTGATAAAAAAGCAAACTTTATTGAAAAAGCATCAAGACGATGCAAAGAATACAAAAACAAACCTAACAGCTAGCAGCAAACATAAACCAAAACAGCACTAAACAGCAAGACAAAGAGCAAACAAAACAGCTACTGAATCAAGTCCTCTACAAAATATGCAGATATGAAGTTAACAACAAAAGTCAAATACCTCTATTGCTGCATCAGATGCATCGAAAGAATCATAGCTAATAAAACCAAAACCACGGGAATTCCCTGTCTCAGGATCTCTCATTATCTGGGGGAAAGGCAGGGGAAATCAGAATCAAAAGCAAATAAACACCATACAAACAAAAAAAGCACTGTAACAATGTTTTCCCTATTCATTCATAGATGATACAAATAGTTGAACACACCACCAGTGCCAAGCCCAAGGCAGGCAAGGACTTGTGTCAAACACTTGTTCAAGTTCATGCAACTCCTCGCACAAATTAAACCAGGTTTGCATCTGGACCAACTCTGCCCCCCCGCCTAGAACCCTATAGTCAGGACCAACAGGCATTATTTGGCTTTCTCCTTTCCACATATACACTAGCATTCCAAAGCAAATAAACAAGCTAAATCCAGATTTCTGATGAATGTCAGAATTAATAGAGCACCTTAGTTGCACGAAGCGTGAGCAGGAGCGGGGAATTGTAGACATTCCAAAAATCATTGGTAGGGAACGTTTGTAAATATATTAAATAATATAATATATAAAAATATATTGTGAGATTATATATATATATTTTTTTAACGATAATGAAAATATATGTTATAAATTTTTTTTAAAAAAAAGAAGTATAAAAAATCATATGTTAAAATATTATAATTATATACTTTTATTAGATTTTTTTCATTTATTCTAAAATATTTATTTTATTTTTTTTATCTATTTATTTTAAAATATTTTAGTTAAAAATTATTTGTTTTATTTATTTTCTTACAAAAATAAAATAAAAGAAGAGAGAGGGAGAGGAGAAGAAAAAGACAGATGAATGGAATAGAAGAAGAAAAGGAAAGAGAGAGAGAGAGAGAGAGAGGGAGAGAGAGAGAAGATAGAGAGAAGACGAGGAGGAGGAGGAGATCGATCTCGAGGGGAGACAAGATCGAGAGAGAGAGAGAGAGAGAGAGAGAAAGAGAGAGAGAGAAAGAGAGAGATGATGAGAGAGAGAGAGGGAGATGAGGAGATCGAGAGAGAGAGATAGAGAGACGACAAGATCAAGAGAAGACAGAGACGATCAACAGAGAAATTGAGGTCGAGAGTGAGGATGACAGATCTAGATAAGCTCCTTCTCTTCTCAAATTCGCGTTTCTCTAGCTTTAGACTTGCGATTCTTCCTCAGAAGCGCAGAATCGCACTTCTTTGGCTGATTTGTGAGCAACTTCAGCGATTCTTGCTACTAAGTGGAGCACTCCTGAGAAGAAATTCAAGTCATGCATTGACATTGTTGACTTCATGTAAATGAATGAATCCGAAACCAATTAGTAATGATGTGGGCGCATACTCTCTTTAGTGTGTGTGTGTGTGTGTGCGCGCCTCTATGAATTTGGATGCAACTGACAAGAATTTTCCTCCTATTGTCTTCTTCTTGTTTCTCTTAACGTTCAAGTTCTCAACTGTCTAATATACCTACGCTACCCATAACCCCCAATCCAACAGAAAATGGTAAAGACCAATCCTCTTAATCCACATATTTTCTCAAACCACTGTGTCAGTCCATACCAAAAAAATTAGAACATTGTCAATTTGTTCATGCCCTAGTCAAAGAACCTATGACAAGAAAGCACACATGGGCAAAACAAAGAAAAATCTCCATAATGTAAACTGAGTTTCATAACCAAAGGACTAAAAATAATAATATGCACGAATGAAAACACAGTGATAAGATTTTAAGGATGGAAGAGCAGTGCATGTCCTCAGTTCTATTATATATATCAATAAGAAACAAACAACACAACTATACGGGAGCAAGAGAAAAGAAGTTTGACCTTGGGATTTGTAACAATGACTCCAAATGCACTGAAAGTATCATACAAAAGTTTCTCATCCACATCCTGCAAAGAAAATCAGAGCCAGGTTTGAAATTGAAAAACTGCGTCATAGGCATATAGGAGTTTACAAGGCATGAAAATACATTCGAGTGCATCAAATTTCTTACAGGATCGAGGTTTCCCACAAAAAGGTTAGCTCCAACATCCAAGCTCTTTTTATCTTGAGACGCCTGGAACCCAAAAACAAGAAGATAAAACTATTGATCAGATTTTACATCTAATTCAAACAAAGGCTCTGAAAATCAAACCATGAAATCATTAATGATGGCTCCTGTGGCAATATCCTAAGCGTAAGCATAAAGAAATAGAAAATGATGCATGACAAGGATAAACATTCACACCTTATTCACTCTTATTGGCTTCCCATAAAGTTTAATCATATTCAGAACTTTTATTGCCTGCATTGTGGATTTAAAAAATAATAGATAAATAAAATTAAAAAAAAGAATTGATCATATAGCCACCAGCAGGTAGGGAAAGCAAAACTCAAGAGAACAGTAAAATAAATACAAAGAGCATAACTGATGAACAATAAATAAAGTACAAAAAGCATAACCAATGACACAAGCAATGAAGAATAGCTTACATAATCTGCATCGTCCTCGCTTCGGAATTCCACAAAGCCATATCCTTGATGAAGATTGGTGACTCTATCTTTGGGAACATACACATTTACTGAAATGGAAAGGGAAAAAGACCACAATTAGGCATCCCTGAAATTTCTAGAAGGAGCTCATATATGGTAACTCTTAAATAGTGAATACTAGACCAAGTCTAACCTATAAAACAGAAAAGAGAGATTGAATAAACTTTTAAAGAAATACAAATAAATTATTGTTTATAAGAACATTTTTTCAAAGGGAAACAAACCAGCACGTTCAGCCCCAATTCTTTTTGCAGATCTTTAAACCCAAATTCAGATTTCAGAACAATGAAAATATAAATTATGCCTCTCCTTCCAAATACTAGAATGATTATACAAAGATGCTCTAAGCGTTTATTTTACATTTTGACTTCACTACAAGAGCATAACTATCTATTCAAGGATGGTACTGATTTTCAGAACTATCTAAAGACATAAAGAGAGATATCAATGCAGCACACCAAGAACGTAGAACTCAGAAGTTAGAACAACTTAAGTCCATAGTTTTACCCATAAATATGACAAAAAATGACCAAACCAAAACAGACTTCAGCTCCAAAACTGCAGTATAACCTTGAAATATAATCTTCACCGAGGGAGACCAGCAAGTATTTGAATGGGCCACCTTATGTATTTAAAACAATGATGAAAGATATATACAGCAAGAGAATATGTATTATATGAATTATCAACGATGTCCCCACTGATGGCTAAATGTTTTGATGATACTTATCAAAAACAAATATAGCCAAGTATTTAAATGTTGCTGAAGGCTATGTACATCTCTCTTTTGCACACTATCTATTTTCTTTAAATAAGATTTAATAAAGAATTTTTTCAAGTGCCATAAAAATGGAAACCTACCAACAGGGCCTGCTTGAACAAACAACTCCCAGAGTAACTCTTCAGTTATCTGCAAGCAGAACAATATAATCATCAGCAAGACCAAAAGTTCAAACAATCAAATAATTTTTTTGAGGCATCACTTGCTGGGATGGTTGTCACTTGGAATGCCAAGCATATGAATGCCGTCTCAAGTCTAGTAGCATCCACTTTGTACGACCAATGGAAAAGGAACCTAGTCTTACCCCTCCCAGCACTCTCAGTTAACAACAACAAACACTAGGTTAGAACAAAGAAACATTTACCCTTAACGACAAAGGTATCTAACAAATTGATATATATGTCAAGTTATAGAATATGATATCGGATTACAATAGCTCTGTAACACGTTTAAATTATATGTGATATGGAATTAGAAGAAAAATTGGGGAATGTTAGGTTTCCATATTAATGTATAAAAATTAAAATCACAGAATAATGAACCCTAATAGTTTAAATTAAAATAAAGACGGAATTTAATCAAATTAAAACCTCAATCGGTAGTGGCTTAAAAATCTATAAAGCGTCAATTTAGCTAATTCAGGCGATCCCAAGCCTCGCAAGCAACATTCACCCAAAACTCAACAGCTGTGGTTACTAATGCTAATTTTAAAAAATCATTCTATATCTGATATCAAAAACCCTAAAATTACAAAAACATAATTTTTCCAAAATATGAAGTCAGCAATCACATGATAATTTTATGAATAACAGACAACTCTCGAATTCAAATCACTGAAAGAAAAAACTGCAAAACTAGGTTTGTAACATACTGGCTCAAGGAAGAAGACAGTGAACCATATATCAGTGACGTTTAGCTCTAAATCCTATTGTTTAGCATTATTTAATATATTTCTATACAGAAAACTTTGATAAATGAAGGAAATAAGAGAAAATTGAGGGGAAGAGAAAAAGGACCTGAGGATCGAGATTGCCGACGTAGGCGGTGGCGTCTTGGTTCCTCTCGGCGGAGTGTTGGCCGAGCAGGTTCGCTCCGACGCCCGGAGCTATTCTAGTCGTCATCGCCCTCCCTCTCTCTCTCTCGCTCGCTCTCTACTCCTCTAGCTCTCTCTCTCTCTCTCTGTATCTCTCTGGCCCCTTTGCGTTCAATCTACACTGTGTATCACCCGTGCATATTTGCTTTAATTTTTTTTAATATATAAATTATGTTTTTTAAGATTTTTTATAAAAATAATTTAACAATTTTATCACTAACTATGGTGTATATGAGAAATTAAAAATATTACTGCAGTAACTATGTACGGATTGTATCTATAATTATTTGTATAAGGAGATTTTAAATGCTGATTGGAGATTTTGACCAAATCAATAAATGCAGGCATGTGGAAAGACATGTGGATTGAAAAAAAGTTAATAAATACTTATTAGGAGATTTTGACCAAATCAATAAATGCTAAGTTTTTTTTTTAAATAAAAAATTTAGAAAATTAAGGTTGGGAGATTGGAGCTCTATGTGAATTGTAATTTTTAAATGTTTTTTTTTTTTAAATGTCTTCTTTTTTTCCTTTTTTATATTATATTAAAGTTTAATATTTTGATAATAATCATACGTACTGGATTTTTCAAGGAATTAAATGTCTTTTTTTTATTATTATATTATATTAAAGTTTAATATTTTGATAATAATCATATGTGTTGGACTTTTTAAGAATTTTTTTTATCCTTGTTCTTAATGCATTAAAGTATTATTATGAGAGATAATAATCATATGTGTTGGGATTTTTCAAGGAATTCATATGTGTTGAATTTCAAAGAATTTTTTTTATGCTTGTTTTTAATGCATTAAAGTGTTATTATGAGGGTAAGACTTAGGAGTTGGAAGAAGTTAATAAAGGCTAAGATTTTTGTTTTTTTAAATCAAAAAATCAAAAAATTTAGATTGGGAGATTGGACCTCCCACAAGGCTTGGGGTTAAAAACTCCATTTTGCTTAATATATAGTATAGATTCAACCGGACGGGTGTGAGCAGGAGACCCGGATAAACCCCTTCCTTCACCCGTCCCGCCCCGCCCCCGCCTTTTTTTTTTTTTTTTGATTTGGCCCTATTTTGTTGGGCAAATTACCTACACCTCCTTGAGATTTAACGAAATTACAAATTCCCCCCTTAGGTTTCAAAAATTATATCTCACCCCATCGCAAGTAACACCGTTAACAGATATCATAAATTGACTAAAATGTCCTTTTGACAAATAAGAGCAAATTACCTGCATCCCCTTGAGGTTTAACTAAATTACGAATTCTCCTAAGGTTTGACTAAATTATCATTTTTAAATAAGTTATGAAATGCAAAATTAAAATAGAAAAACACTTATCACACTACAAAAAATTAAGGTTTCACATACCAAAATTTAGGGACAGAATTATTTTTAGGGGACCAAATATTTTTATTACGAAAAGTGTAGTTATTATCTTTTTAGCAACGAAAATTGAACATTAGAAATTAATTATTATCTTTTTGGTATCAAACTTTTTGTCTCAAATAATAAACCATTTTGAGACCAAATTATTTTGTTCCTAAAAGTCTATTTATTATTGACATTTTTGAAATTTTATCGCTAAAATCCTTATTTTTTACTTTTTATAACGACTTTTTAGCGATTATCCTCACGACTATAGAAATTAGTCCTTAAATGTCTTTTACAACAAAATTTTCACTTTTACAGATCAAAAAAATTGATCTCTAAAACTCTTATATATTATAGTGTCATATGATGAAAATATCATAAAATTAACAAATAATTAAATAAGTTAAAAATATAAGAAATAGCTTATCAAAAAATTCTTAGAATATGTTTAATTTGATTTTTAGAAAATTTTTTTAAAAAAATTAAAAATTAATTTGGTTAAGAAATAAAAAATAAAAAATAAAAAATTATTATTATTTTCATATAATTTTATCTTTTGAGTGGTTAGAAATAATTTTTACAAATTAAATATATTTTTTCTATTTATTTTTATTAAATTAGTTTTTATTTTTTTTAAATTCTGAAATTTTTTTTAAACAACAAATCAAACATGGTTCCAAAAACTTAATTTTTTTTTTTTCCATCTAACGTGATTCATTTGCAAATTTTGTTGATTTATCAAAGGGATTTCAGCATGGACAATATCGTCTATCAATTTATATTTTGGTGATGTCAACTAACCATTTTGAATGTTTAGTTAACGGTAGGGGTTAAATTGTTATGCGAATATAAACCTCAAGAGGCGAGATGTAATTTCTGAAATCTCAGAGAAAAATCTGTAAGTTAGCTAAACCTCAAGGGAGGTGTAGGTAATTTGCCCTATTTTGTTTTATAGTAATACTAGTGTATGGAGATACGGTGTAAATAAAAATAAGTGAACAAAAATGAGAAAAAAAAAAAAAAACAAATAGAGAGAAAAATAAAAATAGGAGAAAATAAAAATAAAAATAAAAGAGGGAGAAATGTGAGATCATGGGATCATGGAAAGATATGTGAGAAAAGGAAAAAGTAAGAAACGAAGCGGAAAACTAGAAAATATACATGCAAGATATTTTTTGAAAAATATATCTCAGCCATTGTTTTATAATTTAAATAGATCTGAGTCATCCAAATATCCTACTAAAACAAAAATATGTTAAAAATTCAAAAACTGTCCTACTTTATTATATAGATTTTAGTATCAAATTTAAAGATTGATTGAAAGAGAAGGGGTGTAATTGTATATATAAAACGTAAAGTAAAAGAGGGAAAATATATATATATATATATAAAGATCATTTGATGTGATAATAATAAAATTATACAAAAAATAATAATAATTTTGTACTAATACATATAATCCAATCAACTCAAGGTTTCCTTCTACTACTTCGAACAAAACCATATCAAATTTTTTTTTTATCTTTAAATTTAATTTTACTATATTAAATAACCTCCCAATGTTATCACATCCCTCCGGTTGAGATTTTTATTAATTTTATTCTCTGTATATGTTGACACAAGTGTAATACTGTTAGTTGTTTAACCTACTGTAGCATTACAGTATAAATCATGGAAGCCAACAAAAAAGTCTACCCCTAATAAACTAGCCTTGCTTGTGTACACCCTGCTGGATACACACATATCAGCTACTAGCGTAGGCCTCTATAGTAGGATCTGGGAGTCTTCATACATCATCAGTTCTTGCTGCCCAACTCCAATATTTGCAAGTGCATGATTGGCCTATCAGTGAATGTGTCTGATTGAGCAACTTGTTATGTGCATCAAGAATTTGGTGTCTTCAAACAGTGCTATGTAAAGGGCAGTTTGGATGAGTGTCTTCTTGGATCAATTTTGCAGCATCTTGACTGTCTACTTCAATCTCCACTTCATGCCATCCTTTCTCATGAATGATGGTTGCTCTACGTAAATTGCTCAAATTTCTGATCAAGGCAAGTTGCTGTATCCAACTTTCAAGAATAGCCGAGCAGCCCTGAACCACTTTTCAATATCATTTTTGTAGACAACCCAGCAATAACAATTGAGCATAGTATAGACAATCTATTTAGAGTTTAATATATTTTAACAAATCAAATACCTTCAATTAATCACCACAAACAAACTCAAATTTGAATCAAACCAAAAAATTCAATCTAATGTTAAAATGGAACAATAAATTTTATTAATAACTGGACAAATATAAACCTTTGATTTGTAAAAATTGGGGACATAACCAATGCTCAGACTGAACTCTAGCGGTTATCTCTTTGTTAACAATGTCGAACATCAAATCCTTTTAGAAGGCTCACTGCCACTAGCATGACAAAACATGACTCAGATTATTACAAAAAAAAAAAAAAAACAACAACAACAACTAGAGCATCTAATTGCATGCTAGACAAGGAGACAAAACAAATACTAACACCAACATAGAATTCAACCAAACCTTTAGCATCTCTTTTGAAGTATAACAATAGCTTCATTCAAAGATTCAATCTGGCTTTCAGTCAAATCAAAAAAAATTAACATTGCTAGCTCACATTTTAGCCAAACTGCATCCCTTGAGTTGCAGATCAAAAATGATCATCAATTCCCAGTGCAAAAAGTTCCAACAACACTCAAGGATTAGCCTATCGTTTTTCATCAGTCCCTGAAGAAGGAATTGCAGCCAGATCAAGTTGCTCTTCGAGTTTCCTCCAAGCATTCAAAAAGTTAGCCGGGAACGTCTTCTTTGCGGTCCAACACATCCTTTTTGCCTCGTCAATTTTTGACTTCTTCACCAACCCATGCACCAAATGCTTCAACGTGTTAAAATCCGGAATCTTATGAACCTTCACGCTCTTCTTGAACATCTCGTAACCCTCCTCAAAATCCTCACTCCGGCACATATGATAAATCAAAGTCCTAAAAGTTGCAGCATTTGGATAACATCCATTTTCCTCCAACCCTTGATAAACCTTCTTAGCCTCATCCATCATCCCACACTTGCAATAACAAGTCATCAAATAATTGTAGCTAATCGTGTCCGGTTTTAGCCCAAGATTGCTCATTTCCTCGATCAATCCCTTCACATTTTCTGCTTCACCACCTTGAGAATGATGCATTAACCGAACATTATAAACTGCAACATCAGGCAAACACCCTTTCTTCAGCATCTCATTCCAAATCCTCTCGGCCTCGTCTCGATTCCCTTTCTTGTAGAAAGCATCCAAGATTGTCGTAAAAGTAACAGTGGTAATTTCAATCCCTTTATCTTCCATTTCATTCATTGTTTCAATCGCCAATTCAGGCGAACCCGACTCACAATACGACTTAACCAATACACCATACGATAGTCTGTCGGGCAAAAACCCGTATTTCTGAGGAATTTCTTTGAACAGTTTGGGGACCTGATTGAAGAGCTTGGATTGGTTACAGGCCGAGAGAAGAGCATTGAAGGAGATTGCCGACCTGGGAGTTCCGAGATCATCCATTTGATTGTAGGTTTTGAGGGCGTGATCGAACATGCCGGCGAGGCCGTAAGATCGGATGAGGGTGGAGATGTAGGGTTCTTGGGTGATTTTGGGATCATTTTTGTGGGATTCCAGGAGGGTTTCGATATCGGCAAAGCGGCGAGACTTAGCGAGACGCTTGACGGTGAGGTCTTGGGCGTAGCGAGAGGAGACAGGGGAAGTGTAGTGGTTGGAGACGGAGGAGTAGATTTCTAGGGCTTTGTCTGGGTCCAACTCCGATCTCAGTTTCGCTTTGGCTTTGGAGATGGAGATCGCGGAGGAGGAGGAGGGGGTGGTGGCGGCGGCGGCGGCGGTGGAGAGGTGGCGAACTTGGCGGAGTAGAAGAGAAGTAGACATTTTCAGGGTTCGTAATCGTCTACTATTGTTCAAGGGTTTTGGGGGAGGAAACGGTGGACCTGAGGTTCGGAGCTGATTAGGGTTTTACAGTCTTGGTATTATAATTTATATATATATATATATATATTGGTCTTTTCTTTTTAATTTTACCGTTATATTTTTAATAATTTATTAATAATGATCTATGTATTGAGTGAAAGTTTTTCGTAATCACCTAAATATTTTTTTGTCAATTATACAATAGATTTTTTCATAATTACGTAAATATTTGTGATCAATCATGAAATAAGTTTTCTTGTAATTACGCAAATATTCTTAGTCAATTATAAAAACATAAGAAAGATACTTTGAAATTTAATTCTTAAGCTCTAAAATCAGTTTTAATGAGCTAACAATGGATCACATCCACTGCGATGTGATATTTTGATTTTGATTTTTTTTTTCCTTGCCATGTCATCAGTGCTCTATTAGAGCACCAAAATTAGTACTCTTAATTATTGCTAAAAACATAAATATTTTATATTTTAACAAATTATAAATACACCCATAATGTTAGTTTAAAATATGAATCAGTCCTATAATACTAGAAATTAAAACTATTATTTGTTATAAATTTTCATTTAACGCAATACTCAGGAGAAGAATAAAAAAAAAAAAATCCTCTTATGCAATAATAAATTATTAAAATTGTTTATTGAAAAATATTTCTCATATCATTAAAAACTGTTAATTGACTTAATGATTTATTTATTAAGAAAACGATTAACTGAAAAATATTTTTCATATCATTAAAAAATGTTAATTTATTCATTAATAAAAGTAGTCATTTGTTAGGCAAGTATGATTTATTTATTAATAAAATTAGTTATTTATATATATATATATTTTTTTATTTTGCTTCTTTATTAGTTTAGTGAATTGTCTTGGTATTTTTTTTTTTTGGCGAATTACACTAATAATCCCTATAGTTTGGGTCTTATGTCACTTTGGTTGACTTTTCAATTGTGACGCATTTGACCATAAATTTTGAATCTTATTCCAAATAAGGACAATTGAATATACATTGTTCAATTTCAAGGGCAAAGTCCTCAATTTAATAAAATACAAACTAATTTGACAAGAATAATGCCTCGTTTGGCAAGTGGCTTTTTAGCCAAAAAGTCAAAAAGTTACTAAAAAACTAAAAAATCAACAACCTATACCAAAAAGTGAAAGATTCTTTTTTCTCTCTATTTTTTGCACATCTTTTCGTGAAAAATCAAAAAATCATCCCAAACATACTAGTTTTTTTTTACATCATATTTTAAATGTCAAAAAATATTTTAAATTTTTAAAATTTATTTATACCCACTAAAAATAAAATTATGTAAAATTGATAAATCTTTTAAACATTTATTTTTTATTTTTATCAAATTAATTTTTATTATGTGTTTGAATGACGATCATATAATAGGTGATTGTTTTTATTTTTATTAAATTAGTTTATATTTTTTCAAAGGTCAAATATGACAACTTTGATATCATTATTAAACCAATTCATTAAATCAATAAATTCAAAACTAAAAATATTTTATATATTAAATATATCGATTACACATTAAAAGCCTAACAACCGCCCATTACATGACCATCATCTAAACACATAATAAAAATTAATTTGGTAAAAAAATAAATAAATAAATGTCTAAAAGATTTATCAAATTTACATAAATTTATCTTGGGGGATTGACCAATAAATCTCATATTTTGAACTTATAATCTATATAGTCCCATATTTTATTATTTTTTTGTGATCTATTTAGTCATTTTGGATGTGTAATGACTCATTTGTCCGTCACATTGGAGTGTCACATTTAAAAAAAGTACACTAAAGAGTTTTTTAATGTCACATCATACCTGTCACATTTGAGAAAAGTACACTAAAGAGTTTTTAATTTTTTTAGAGTGTCACATGATACCTGTCACGTTAGAGTATCACATGTCACGTTTGGAAAAAGTACACTAAGGAGTTTTTATTATTTGAAGTGTCACATCATACTTGTCACGTTTGAAAAAAGTACACTAAGAAGTTTTTAATTTTTTTCAGAGTGTCATATCATATTTGTCACGTTTGAGAAAAGTACACTAAGGAGTTTTTATTTTTTTTGAAGTGTCACATCATACATGTCATGTTTGAAAAAAGTACACTAAAGAGTTTTTATTTTTTTTTTGAAGTGTCACATTACCTGCCACGTTGTCACGTTTGAGAAAGGTACACTAAGGAATTTTTTATTTTTTTGAAGTGTCACATCATATCTACCACTGTCACATTTGAAAAAGTACACTAAGGATGAATTATTTTTTTTAGAGTAAAAGTTTTAGAGTGTCACATCGTACATATTACGTTGTCACATTTAAAAAAAGTACACTAAGAAGTTTTTAATTTTTTTAGAATGTCACATTGTGCCTGTTTGGTAAAAATTAACTTCAGCTTATTTCAACTTATGGCTTAAATTAAGCCATTCTGATCTGTTTGGTAAAAATTAAAGTTGCAAATTATAGCTTAAAAAAAGTCATTTTAAGCCATTTTGGCGAAGTTGCTCCGGAGATGCTTCTGATTTCGGATTAAGCGCGCAGCTGTTTGGAGGGACATGAAATGACTTAAATGCCCCTCCAAAACTTCAACAATTACAGTTATGCCACTATATAAGCCCTCTTTCGTCGTGCCTAGCCCACTCCTCTCCTCACACTCGTCTTCTCATTTCCTCTTGGCGACGAAGACGATCCTTCGTATCTCTCGAAGATCAGCCGATCGAAGTCGAAATTTCTCGAAGATTTCTCCAAGATCTGCACTACAAAAGGTAAGATCGCATCTTCTTGGCTTTTGTTTGTGATATATATATATATACACACACATACATTTCAGCTAGGGTTTACAGACAGATCGCATCTCCTTCCTTCGATTCACCCTCTCCGTCTGAAATTTCCTCTTCCATCTTGCCCTTGGCTTGCTTTCTCCCTTATCTGTCATCTCTCTCTCTCTCGAAGCACATTCTGCTCTGTTTATTAATATGTATGCTCTAATTATTAATGAAGATATTAATATGTATACTTTAGCTGAAGATAAACATAAATTTATGCTCTGTTTGCTTCATCTCTCTCCTTTACTGAAGTTCAAGAAAATGATATATTTATATATTGATTTTATTTTTCTGTCATTCAGTTTATTTTCGTAAATAACATCTTAAAGATAATTGATAATTTTTAATGAAGATTGTTGTGTGTGTATGGCTTTTGATACAATTTTTTCCTGTCATTTGTTTGGCTTGTGATAAATTAGTGTTTGATGAAGATGCTTGATAATTTTACCTTCATCAGTTAAATTAGTTTGTAAAGTTTTAGAAAATACCCAGACATGGGATAGATACCTTAAACATATGAATAAATTGATAAATAATTTATCAAATAGTAAATGATTTATTAATTTATCAAATAATAAATCAAATAAAACAAAGTCTTTAAGTTTCATAATTTTTTTTTTCAATTGTTTGAATTTATGTCTGAAGTTCTTTTTTGAAACATTTTTTTAAAAGATGACTTATTTTTTAACATGATTTTGAAAAGTTTTACTATAAGTCAGTCAAGTTTTCAAAATGTCTTCAAACCTGATCCATATGATCCATATGTTGAGATCCATCAAGGCTTTTGTTGAGATCCATCATAGTTGCTTATTTGTCCCTTAACCATAGACCTCCTCCTTATGCTTTAGGAATGAATATTATAATTTCCCTGATGTAGAAAGAGGAATGACTTAGCTGAACCATTATCATTAACCATTAACAGTTTGACAATGAGTTAGATAGAGGAATGACTTATCCATGGCTTCAAAGAAAGATAGAATAGCAGTTTCAAAATTACTGGAAAACTATTCTCAATGAATCATGTTAATTGGTTCTTCTCATAGTGGTATTTGACAATGAGTTACATATGCATTTGTTTCTGTGTATTACCGCTGATTATTTAACCAAAATTAACGAAAGAAGTGGTGTAAATAGGAGGCCCATGCTAGAAATCTTACTATTCCACCACCAACACCAAGTCCCTGTCTACTTGTCATAAAAGTGATGCCTTTCCATTTAGCAACATAGTGGACCTACAGCATGAATTAACATCAGTTAGTCCAGCTTTCTAAATAAAAATAATCACAAGAATCAAATATGTTCCTTAAGATTCTAACAAGAAAACAATACTGAAAATCTTGAAAAACATGTAGAATCTACATAAAAACAAATGAATTGCACAAATCTACCAAGTTTTCTATAAGAAAGGGACAAACTTCTTGACTGTCAGATCCAGTTTCCAATGCGTCTTATTTCACTAACCAGTAATGATATTTTGTTAGAAGTTTCAAACTTCGACTGGTGCATGATATTTTGTTTTGGACTTTAACAATATCACATAGTTGCCAACCTGAAGGTCAGAAATCAAAGTGTTAAATTTACTAGCATAATCATGTATAACATCTTTAAGTTCTCAATCAATTTTAGAGGATGTGGATTCAATTCTTCCTAATTACTGCAGAGGCATGTCATTATCTAGTAACTATGCTTGCAGTGCTGAGACCTTGGATTTGAGGTACGAGGCTTTGAAATGTGAGTGTGGTGTAAGAGCTGCCATAAGGGTAACCGAATCCGAGAAGCCATCAAAAGGAAGACTGTATGTAAATTGTGAGAAGAGGAATTGTCAATTTTGAAGGTGGTGTACCCCAAAATCTGTGACGATGGTAGAGAGGCTGAGGAACGAAACAAATCTTTATGAAGATCAAAACATCGAGACTGTAGGACTAAAAGTAAAGAACCAAATGCTTGAGCAATCCGTAACATTTATGAAGCAGCTTGTTGTGGGTTTGCTCACAATTTGTATTGTTCTGTCAGTTGCATTACTCTTCAAATGATTGTAGGTGGCTTTTAGATATGTGTTTTTTTGCTCAGTTGTGTACCCAACGATGAGACGTCTATTGTAGTAATCTTATGTTTTATACTAATCATGCCATGTATGGTTATTTTGTACTAGTCTTATGTTTTAATGCAACCAATGATTAATGAGTATGTGTTAAACAATTTTTTTTTTTTGTTTCATAGAATGAGTACCCAACAGGAAACACAATCTCAAAATAGGCAGAATAAGAAAATCCTCTCAAGTACCATCTACTAAGGCTCATTGGGATGCAAAATCAAATGAAATCTTTATTAAGCTTTGTGTTGACCAAGTGAAGGTCGGACACAGACCTGGTACACACTTAGATAGGGTCGGGTGGGAAAATGTCATAACTTCGTTTAAAACTATGACTGGAAAAACATACCAACGACTACAAATGAAAAACCATTGGGATGTGTTGAAAAAAGATTGGCTTTTGTGGAACAATCTTTTAAGGGGTGAGACCGGCTTAGGCCGTGACACATTGACTGGAGCTATATCTGCATCTGATGAGTGGTGGACCAACAAATTGGAGGTATTTAAATTGCTTAATGTACATATTATGTTTGTTTTTGTTGTTTAAACACACCAAATTTTGATAATTGTAAATGTTTATTTTTTTTCTTTGTAATTGTTGCAGAGGTATCCTGATGCTGCTAAATTCCGGCGTATGCCGTTGCAATTTAGTGAAGACTTAGACATACTATTCTCAGATGCAGCTGCTACAGGAGAATGGGCATACACTCCTAGTTCAGGGGTTATGCCTGACGTTGATGACAATGTGGAGGAATTTCATACCCCACATGATGCTGAATATGATGATGATGCTTTGGAGGTGATTCATCCCTCTGAGTTAAACAAAAAGCGTTCATCAAACACACCTGCTTCATCAACCAAGAGCAAGAAGACGAAATTTACTGGTGCAGCTCTACTTAACAAGACACTTGCTCGCATAGTCAATGTGGTTGAGTCATCTTCAGGAACTTCAACACAGACCTCATCAAGATATCCTTCAATTGCAGATTGTTTGGCGATGTTGGAAAACATCCCTGGTGTGTCCCCGGATGATGACCTGTATGTATGGGCCGCCCGATTGTTCTTACGAGACAAGCGTCGGGAGTGTTTCATGAGTCTTCCTACGGATGAAGTTCGCCTTAAGTTTCTGAAGTTGGAGATTGAGATGGAGAAGGCCACCACAGGTTATCGCGGCTAATTGTGGACTGTCCCGTTGTTATTAATTGTGGAGTGCTCTGTTGGACTTCTTATTTTAGTAATTGTGGACTATTGCAATATTTCCCTAATATTTCCTTTTATGAATATTGACTAGTTGGACTTTTAATTGTGGACTTATTATTTCAAATTTTATTAAATTATGTTGGACTAAATTGTTGAATGGTTGGTGAATGGTTGACATGTTGACTTGTTGAATGGTTGGGGAATGCAATTAGTTGTTGAATGTTAGTTGAATATGCCTGGTAGGTCAATGGTGAAGGTTATATATATGTATATGTAGGTGAATGGTTTACTCAATTCATTTTTGTGCTTTACATTGTTTTTCTTTTACATTTCAATCTGTCCAGGTAATAATTTTGTTGAAGTTGAAGGTATAATTTTCTTACTTTACATTTTAATGTTTCACCTATGTCATTTTTGTATGGCCATTATTTGTTCATATGACAGGTTGAAATGTAAAGCATGAAATATATGACAGGTTGCATGAAATGGATAAATGGATGACATTATTTGTTATGACATTATTTGTTCATATGGCCATTATTTCTTTATTTGGGATAAATGGATGACAGGTTGCATGAAATGTAGCTATGGAATTTTTGTGATGGAATACTACTTTCTTAGTCCCATAGTCATAACAGTCATAACAGTGCTTCTTTCCAATGGAACTGCTTCTTAAAATGTCATCACAGTGCTGCTTGCTTGAATTGCATTCATGTCCACAGGCTTAATTGTCATAACAGAACTTCATAGTAATTTTGATCTGTTTGAATTTCTAGATTCTGGGTTTTGACATATGAATTCCCATGTTAAAGAATATTTCCCTGAGAGGGTATAACTGCAAAATTAGATTCACAGAGACAGGGGAGAGAATAAGTGAGAAGAGAAGCAAGTATATATGTGGAATTCTTCATAAACGCATGCTAATGGATTTTGACTTCTGGGCATAACTTTGAATTCTGAATTTTAAACTACCACATGTAAGGACTTTCTAATAAGCCATGATGTTGGGTAAAACAAGTTTTGGTCTTTTTCCTTATGAATTGTTGTCCTCTGGCACTCTGTCCGTCCCCTTATTTATTTTTTATTTTTATTTATTTATTTATTTTTTCATCCTCTATCAGAAAAAATAAAAAATAAAAAAGAAAAATTCAACATATGAGGAATGCTTCAGGATTTTAGTATATCTGGACAAGTTATGATATTTTATTATCATTTATTGCTTTTTGTTTAAAGTTTTAAATTGCAACATGGTTTATCCAGCACACTTGACAGTTTTAAAGATGAGTAGCAATGATGAAGACCAATGGAATGATGACCATGATGATGAAGATACTGATGATGAAGGCAGCACATCACAAACCCAACAAAATAATAATATGCTCTTAGTTACGGCGGCTACAGTTGCAGCGACATATGCAACATATTATTTGATAAAAGAACTATGTAGGACATCTTGTTTAACAGGAGGGATGTGGATGGTGGAATTACAAGAAGGGAATCGGACAAAAATATTTGAAAATTTTCGAATGGAAAGAGAGGTATTTTATCAATTGTGTAATTTGTTACAAACAAATTATGGCCTTCAAACTAGACGACAAGTCTCGGTTCAAGAGCAAGTTGCAATATTTTTGTTTATTGTTGGCGGTGACATTCGAAACAGAAATGTCCAAGAAAGATTTCAACATTCTGGCGAGACTATTTCAAAATATTTTAAGAAGGTGTTAAAGGCTGTTATAAAGATGTCCATTGACTGGGTAAGGCCTCAACCGACTAATGGTGTGCATCCATATATTCGACGCAACCGCAAATATTATCCTCATTTCAAGGTAAATAATTAACTACAAGCGCAACTTGGGTGTTACATATAATTAATGTTGGTAGGATATTTATACTAATCTGTGGCTAAAATGTTTTTTATTCATTATCATGTCATAGGATTGTATTGGAGCAATTGACGGGACACACATCAAAGCATATATATCTCCAGATAAGCAAGCTCGTCTAATAGGTAGAAAGGGATATGCGACTCAAAACATAATGGCCGCATGTGACTTTGATATGTGTTTCACATTTTGCTTACCAGGATGGGAAGGAAGTGCACACGATACTCGGATCTTCTTAGATGCAATTAGGAATCCTAGTTTTAATTTTCCAAAACCACAAGGAGGTAACTGTTTTATATTCGATTGCTACAATAGATGCACCACACTCACATCTTCATATTTCTTTTTACATTTATAATTGCTTACTTATATTTTATTTTGAAATTTTAAAATAGATGAGTTTTACTTGGTGGATGCTGGTTAGCCAAACATGAAAGGATATCTTGCACCTTACAAAGGAGAGAGATACCATCTAGCTCAATTTGAATATGGTCAACCCCCCCAAAATGCACAAGAAAAATTCAACCAAGCACATTCCTCACTTAGAAGTGTAATAGAAAGAACGTTCGGGGTTTGGAAAGCAAGATAGCCGATGATAAAGGATATCCCACCAAACTACAAGTGGCCGACCCAAGTCAAACTTGTTTGTGCAACGATGGCAATTCATAATTTCATCCGACGAAGTAAGCTCCGCGATATTGCATTTGACTCTTATGATAGATACACGGATTATGTGCCTAATGAAGAGGAAGGATCTTCGTCTCAACAAGCACGCCATGGGAATGATGTTGCATGTGATGACACCGAAATGGAAGTGAGGAGACATAATATTTGTATGTCAATTTGCAGACGAAATTAGGAGCTCTATAAATATCTATGAAGAGCCCTTTTTCTTGCCTTAATAGTAATTTATTATATTTTTATTGCAATTAAATTTTTTGTTTTCTTGTCAACTCAATATTTATTACAAAAAAAATAAATACAAAAAAAAAAAAAAAAAAAAAATTAGAGGTAAATGAAATGTACCAAATTAGATACTAATTAATCAATTTCCATTAATGAAATAACTTTTTCAATATTTAAACAGAAGAAAATGACAAAAATTACAAATTTCCTCTTCATAAGGGCAAAATTGACAATTACACAGCAAAAAGCTATTTTACAGCTTATTTACCAAACACTACTCTACTGCTTAAATCTATAATCCCACAGCTACACCAAACAGATTAGCAGCTTATACTCACAGCTATAAGCTATAATCTGTTAAGCTATAATCTATAATCACTTTCCCACAGCTCTACCAAACAGGCCCATTGTTGGAGTGTGATATTAATACCTGCCACATTGGAATATCACATCATACATGTCACATTAATAAAAGGGTATAACTGTCTACCAAATCACTACCAAAATCAAAAATAGGACCACACAGAAAAAAAACTCTCCACTAATAGGATTTAACAGATCAATGGAAAAAACTTGAGACTAATTGGAATACTTGTTTACAAAATAGGATTTATTGATAGACATCCCATTTATCTTTGGTGGGTAGAAATTATTTTTAAAATTCAAAAAATATTTTTTTGACATTTATTTTTGTCAAATTAGTTTATATTTTATCAAATTAGCGACTTTGCTCTTTAAATTTAGCAGTGATATCTTCAATTGTCTTTATTTGGAACAAGATTTAAAATTCAAGGTCAAATGTGTCACAATTGAAAAGTCATAGACCAAAGTGACACGAGCCCCAAATTATAGGGATTGTTAGTGTAATTCGCCCTTTTTTTTTATATGAGAGAATTATTTTAGTATTTATTTTATATTTATCTGTTAAGAAAAGTTACACACAATAAATTTTTTTTAAAAAAATTCGGAAGAAATGTTAAAGACTTATAAATTCTCCCAAAATAATATGGTAATATAATTGAAATCTACATCATTGAGTGTATAACAAATCAAAAAATGATACATATTATATCATATAATTTTATTATATATCTAATGATTTATTTTATTCAATTTCATAGAACAATATTTTAATTTTTAAAAAATTATCAAAATACAAAACTTAAATATACTGTAATAGTAGTCCGTGCCTTACACGAGCCTTTGTAAACTATACACTAGTATATATATATATATATATATGAGCCGGAAATGGATTTTTTTTGTTTTCTGTCTCCCAAACCAACTCAACCCGACCCAATTAATTTCTCATCGGGAGAGAATTCTCTTCCAACTAGGAAAGGATATTTGCTTGTTGGCCCGTTTAGCCCGTCTAATTCAACCTTATTTTTTTAGAATTTGAGAAGGTTTTTAGGTTAAAAAGTTTGGTTGCACTAACATTTTTCGCCCGAAATATTAATGGGTATGACTTGGGATTTGTACTTTAAATCTAGCCCGATTCGGCCCACTATTGAATCAATTATTTATTTATAATACATTAAAATATAAATTTTTTATTGAGATTTAAACTTTATCTTTATTGATTTTATTGAAACTCACATTTACGGTGATGTGTGATTGAATTTATTTAAGAAATCCTTCAATTTATACGCAAAATCTTACAATTATAATGATGCCAATATATTTATTTAAGAAATATAATGTGTGATTGAATTTAATTATGTAATGTTTTAATTTTATTTTTTTTTTTAACATATAGCCCGATGGGCATTCTTAGGATTTATAATTATTTTTTAGACCGGGCTTGGGCAAATATAGAGGGCCAATGTTAAGGCGGGGCTGGACTTGGGCAGACACAAAGTTTATTATTATGTAGTGCCGGCCCAATGTTTGTCCACCCCTACTCTCAACTGGAGGGTATTGTTGGGCTCTAGTGGGCCCATCATGGAGCCCAAATCGATAATCTGAACAGTTCAATATGTAAAACTTATACTTTATTTCTGTAAAAAATTACGTTAATCAAATATTGATAACCACTTGATTATTTCACATTTGCATCAATAATTTATTTTTAAAATTATTGTTACCGTTGACACAAATATAATTTGATCAATTGTCTATCAATATCCAATCGATAAATTGTATACATTGAACGATTTAGATTATCAACACAGGATCTGTGGTAGGCCCACGAAGAGCCAATAATACCCTCCAATTTGACATAGACTGGAGAAAATCTTTTTCTTTTCCATAATCATTTTTAGATATTTATTAAAGTGGAAATAACTTGACAGTGGATGTCAAGGAAAAATAATTACAAAATATTATAGATATTAATAATTAAAATTATAAAAAATTTCACTAATATATAATTAATTTTCACTAACACCACTTCAATGTAATTGTCCCATTATTAAATTATTGCAGTGTTTGATAAAGCTAAAAATTGAAAATTAAGTACTAAAAATTGAATGTTGAATTTTTTAAGTTGAAAAGATATTTGATAAAAATTTAAATGTTGAAGCAAAACAAATTGTTTGATATATATATATAATCAAATTTGAAATTTATTATTTTCAAATTATATCTTTTAATTTTTATATTATGATGGTGAGTTGGTGATAGTAAAGAAGGTGGCAACGTTAGGTATGGCGCTGATGGTAGAGATAAATGGATAGTGATTGTGGTGATGGTAATAGGGTAATGTCTTGCAAAGGAGAAGGAGGAGAAGAAAAAAAAAAAAAAAAAAGTGTACTGATAGTGTAATGATAGTGGTTGTTGTATTGTGGTGGTGGTTATAGTAATTGTAACAATGGTTGTAGAGGTAAAGAGTTGTAGTAGTTGTTGGAGTAGTAGTAATAGTGGCAATGGCGACTATGGTGGTGAAAAATGATGGTTGCACTTATAGTAACAATAAAAATGACGATGAACCTAGTGGTAGTAGTGGAGGTGGTGGCAATGGCATAGTGGTGGTGGTGGTGGTGGTGGTGGTGGTGGTGGTGACATGATGGTGGTAGTGGTGGTATGGTAGTAGTAGCGGTATGGTAGTAGTAGTTATAGCGGTGGTGGTAGTGGTGTCATGATGGTGGTGGTAGTAGTAGCATCGGTAGTAGTAAGATGCTTATATTTGATATTTATAAATTCAATTAGGATTAGAGGTACTTACGCGTAGGTCTTAATAAGTGGACTTATTATCTAATAGGTCTTATGGAAATATGTTTTATATAACTTAATTTTTTTTTTTACTTCTAATCTATAGGGTAAATTATAAACACACCCCTTAAGGTTTACTTAAATTACAAATTATCCCATGTGGTTTTAAAAATTACATTATGCCCCATAAGACTTCTAATTTCATAACAAATAGATCCTTTTATTAATAAATTATTAAGTTAATTAACAGTTTTTAATAATGTTAAAATTTTATTTCAATTAATAATTCAAATAATTTTATTATTGTATATGTGAACGGTTAGAAATTTCACTTTTTTAATTAATTCTATTAAATAAAAGTTCTGATAGGAAAGTATTTATAATTTTTCAAACTACAGGGGCAATTTGTATTTTAGGCAAATCTCAGGGAGTGTATTTGTAATTTAACTCAATCTATATTTTAAGAGACACTTAAATTTTTAAATGATATCATTGTGGTTATTAAACGTAGGGGTGGACGCGGGTCGATTGCGGCCACAGAACCTTCAATCCGCCATCCGTCCGCCAGATTGGCGGATTGAAGAAAATCAATCCGCATCCGTCCGCCAATCCGGCGGATGTGGCTTGAGCGGATTGGCGGTTTGGCGGATGGATGCGAATCGGTTTGGCGGTTTAAAATTTTATAAATTTTCAACATAATTTAACTTGTACACTTCCTTAAAAAAAAAATTAATAAGAAGAAAGTATTACAGTCAATGACTTAAAAAAATATTACAATCACAGCATGCCTCATCCAAAGTAAGAAAGTTTGAAACTTTAGAATATCACAATCACAGCATGCCTCATCCACATAAAATATTACAATCTGTGGTTCTTAAAATATAAAAACAATTCAAACCACCAAAACCATAAACAGAGCAGTAGGAGAGATTGTATGTCTCTGTGTGGTTACACCTATATCTGTTTTTGAAAACAAAAACCAACCAGTATATATCATATTTTCTATTTATTATTTTTAGAGATAGATTTAAAAACCAAAAAATATAGATAAATAATAAGTTTATTTTTTTAATTCAAAAAAGATATTCAAGTTGAAAACTTTTTTTCAACAGAATATTTAAACTATTTTTTAATTGAAAACACAAACAGAATATTTAAACAAACTGAAAACACAAAGTCTTATAAATTACTAGGGATGTTCGCGGTTTGGCGGTTCGGTTGCGGCCAAAGGAATCTCAAATCCGCCATCCGTCCGCCAGATTGGCGGATTGGAGAAAATCAATCCGTAACCGTCCGCTCGTCATCACGCATCCGTCCAAAATATGGCGGATCGGTTCGGTTCGGTTCGGTCGGTTTTGACGGATCGGTATATCCGCTGCTCACCCCTAATTAAACGACCTTAATTAATTATCACTTTTGTTTAGGCAATAAATATTTTTCTGGAAAATATGTTATGCATTTTCTGGTATTTGGTACAATGAAAAACGAAAGTCAACCAAAAACATTTTCCATGATCAACAGAAAACAAGTCTATAAAGACAGAAAATGTTTTACATTTTTAAAAAAAGAAAAAACGTTTTCCGGATTGAAATTTTAGCAATATCACCACATTATTACCACTACTTTCACCTCTATCACCACGTCCACTGCCACCATCATCAGCACCGCCGCTACCCCACCACCATGCCACCACCTCCATCTCCTCCTTCACTTCACCACCACTACCACCACCACCACCACCAAACATTAAAAAAAATAAAAATACAAAAAATAAAAATAAAAATTCAAAATTCAAAATTCAAAATTCAAAAAATATATTTTTTTTAAAAATATCCATAAATAATATTTTCATTTAAAAAATTCTTTCGCCTAAACAAACGAACCTTAATACAATTACTGTTTTTTAATCAAGTCATCAAGAAACCCCTCATCTAAGCTTTTGACTTTTATAACAAACCTTCATTTAAAAGCAAGAGATTGTGATCAAATATTGGAGGATAATTGTTTTCAATTGAGGAAACTCAATTTTCTAGGGAAAAAAAATACAAATCAATGAGAAAGATGAGAAATAATTAAAATATATATATATATATATATAAATATAAATATATGTAAAAGTATTCACGTAGATTGTTGTTTAGCCTGAACCTGCAATTATATCAATAATAGACAAAACTAGAGGTGCAATTTATATGATGACACAAATCATAAGCTTTTGAAAGCTTCATGCATCACCGAATTAATTAACCTATTCAGCCAAACAATTTCAAGCCAAACACATTAATCAAGTTCAGAATGAATTTTAACTTGCAAAACATAGATTCATCCTTAACAAAAATAAAAATAAATTTTTTAAAAAAGACCATTTAAACATCCGATGACAAAAACAAACAGTCGACAGTCCACCTTTTAGCTCTTTAGAAACTGCATTTCCAGCCTGCTTTACTGGTCCCCTAATAAATCTATGGAATTAATGTTCATTTCTTTTTTCCCCTCAATTTGGCATCTGGCACTGAAATTAATGTCTAACAATACCAAGTCTGACAAAACAAGGGAAAATAGGAAGTAATTTTTCCTCAAAACATAAAATACAATCCACTAATTGTCTGCAAATAGACCTCTATAAACCATCCATATCAAAAATCCTAACAGAAACAAATTAACATCTAGTTGTAATAACAGAGATGACAGTAACTTAGTCATCGTACTCCCCCTCTGAAAATTTGTTCTCCGGATAAAAGACAGCCACAACTTGATTCCCACCAAATTTTCTACCATTCAACCCTTGTCGAGCTCTAGTGGCACTCTCAACATCAGCATATTCCAAGAACACCTAAAAAAAACGAGATAGTTTTCTTTAGCAATTGGACTCAAAGAAGTGCATATCATCAGATTCAAGAATCACAGAAGGCAGCTCTGTATTGGTATCAGATATATGGAGACTATTAATTCAAGAAATAACCCAACCTCCATACACAGTAGCTCCCTATTGGTGCTTATAGTATAATTTTTTTTCACCTTCCATAGCAAAAGGATCCATAAAGCAAAGAAAGCAAAGACTGCTCAATACTAACCTTCCCAACCCCCGGGGTTGGTTCACCATTGGGATTCGGGCGGGGGATGATAATGTTCACTAAGGTTCCTGCAAAATGCAATGAGAATTGAATTGAGATCCAAATTCACAGAATAGACAAGAAAACAGTCTCATGTGAATGTAGATAGAAGGTTATGGAGTCTTCTGTTTGTTAGGCCTGATTCTGTATAGCAGAATGTGGGACTACAATAGGCTGTAAAACAGAAAGATATAGCACAAAGTAAATCAATATATGTTAAAACATATTGGCATGAAAGAGTGAAATAAGCAAACAATTTCATAGACTAATCACAGGTCACTACTAGTATTTACCGAATTTTCCACATTCTATTCTCATATCTTCCAGTATGTCTTCATAATCTTCATCATCTTTGAGTTCATCTGCACTAACCACTTGTGTCAAGCATAAAACCTTGGTGGCCAGTGCAACAGGTTGTAACATAAGTCTCTGCAAAAGAAAGTGGCAGTCAGAAACGAACATATAAACTAATGCAAACGCTAAACAGTCAAATAGTGCACAAATAAAATGCGAAGGACAACCCCAAAAGGTTACCTATAAAACAAAAAAGGGGAAGTGTACAATGACTCTGATGCAGGATCTTTAATTTCAGCACCAAAATCGGGTCAAATAAAGAGAGAAATAAGGCTAAATGATATGGGGGTTTGGGGACAGATTGTGGCTAGCGTCTGATATTCTAAAGAAAGGTTTAAGAAGCTCAAAATTGAGTTTTGAGACACAATCAACAGGCCGGATTTATGTTTAAAAAAATGCAGCCAAGGTAATGAAATAAAGCATGTAAAGAAAGCAAAGATAACTATGCAATCACACCTAGGTTCAAGGGCAATCACACCCAACAAGAGATGTATCACATACCTGGTTATATAACAAATATTTATTATTTCTTCAAGTTCTCCAATACATTACTGAACTTACATTATTATAGGCATCTCAATACAATAATAGACAAACAATCAAAATGCAAAATTCAAAGTGTAATATGCACATTAATCTTTTTTTTCAAAGTAACAGATAATGGTTGGTGGCTGGTGGCAAACAATCAAAATGCAAAATTCAAAGTAAAATATGCACACTAATCTTTTTTTTTTTTCAAAGTAAAAGATAACGCTTGTTGATAATGGTTGGTGGCTAGTGGCTCTATGCTTTTATTTGTCAACATTATCAGGCTAAGATTAGAATCCTGCCAAAAAACAATGTTAGCTTTTGACTTTGGCTTCCCCTTCCTTTTGTAATATTTTCCATATTTCCCAGCCATATTCTCTGCATCAGACTCATGATTAACTAAGGCCCAAGGATGTTAAGCCTGTATAGGTTCAGTTCAGTTCAGTTCAGGTTAGAGCCAAACCCATAATTGAACTGACCTTGGTTGGTTCTCAGCTTTTAAACCTAGACGTAAACAGATCAAAGTATAGAAACGAACCAACCAACCCAAGGAAATTCAGGTTGGCTCCGATTGGACACGTGAGTCTAACAATATTGTAATAAATTTTGACTTGTTCATAAAATGCAAAATGGTAAAATTGTAAAGACCTATGGCATACTATTATTATGTGTAGCAGTGTCAACTTACACACAGTCATAACCAAGAACATTAAAACATGTTATTCAGAACTCAATTCATAAAATTTTGTCAAAAATATACAAGGGTTGGTGGCTGGTGGCAAACAATCAAAATGCAAAATTCAAAGTAAAATATGCACACTAATCTTTTTTTTTTTCAAAGTAAAAGATAACGCTTGTTGATAATGGTTGGTGGCTAGTGGCTCTATGCTTTTATTTGTCAACATTATCAGGCTAGATTAGAATCCTGCCAAAAAACAATGTTAGCTTTTGACTTTGGCTTCCCCTTCCTTTTGTAATATTTTCCATATTTCCCAGCCATATTCTCTGCATCAGACTCATGATTAACTAAGGCCCAAGGATGTTAAGCCTGTATAGGTTCAGTTCAGTTCAGGTTAGAGCCAAACCCATAATTGAACTGACCTTGGTTGGTTCTCAGCTTTTAAACCTAGACATAAACAGATCAAAGTATAGAACCGAACCAACCAACCCAAGGAAATTCAGGTTGGCTCCGATTGGACACGTGAGTCTAACTATATTGTAATAAATTTTGACTTGTTCATAAAATGCAAAATGGTAAAATTGTAAAGACCTATGGCATACTATTATTATGTGTAGCAGTGTCAACTTACACAGAGTCATAACCAAGAACATTAAAACATGTTATTCAGAACTCAATTCATAAAATTTTGTCAAAAATATACAAGGGTTGGTGGCTGGTGGCAAACAATCAAAATGCAAAATTCAAAGTAAAATATGCACACTAATCTTTTTTTTTTCAAAGTAAAAGATAACGCTTGTTGATAATGGTTGGTGGCTAGTGGCTCTATGCTTTTATTTGTCAACATTATCAGGCTAAGATTAGAATCCTGCCAAAAAACAATGTTAGCTTTTGACTTTGGCTTCCCCTTCCTTTTGTAATATTTTCCATATTTCCCAGCCATATTCTCTGCATCAGACTCATGATTAACTAAGGCCCAAGGATGTTAAGCCTGTATAGGTTCAGTTCAGTTCAGGTTAGAGCCAAACCCATAATTGAACTGACCTTGGTTGGTTCTCAGCTTTTAAACCTAGACGTAAACAGATCAAAGTATAGAACCGAACCAACCAACCCAAGGAAATTCAGGTTGGCTCCGATTGGACACGTGAGTCTAACTATATTGTAATAAATTTGACTTGTTCATAAAATGCAAAATGGTAAAATTGTAAAGACCTATGGCATACTATTATTATGTGTAGCAGTGTCAACTTACACAGTCATAACCAAGAACATTAAAACATGTTATTCAGAACTCAATTCATAAAATTTTGTCAAAAATATACAAGGGTTGGTTCACAGATTGATTCAGGGTATCCAGCCACCAACCCAATAACCAAACTAATTTGGCCAGTTCTGGGATTTTTGGACTCAGAATGAAATCCAACAGATACTACAACCACTTATTTGACTCTTTTGTGCACCCCTAGATGCAAGTGTGGGTCAATAAGAAAATGCTCAACAAGTAGAGGAAAATGAAATTTCACCTGTAACGCTATTTGTTGTTGCGCATGCAACAGAACACTCTCTTGCTCAGGTTTAGGTTGGGTAGTACCCTGGTTAGCACGCCTAACAGTAAGAGTTTTATCACCCATTTTAATTCCATTGAGAGCAGCACAAGCAATATCTGTAACTGATAGATCCTGGTAAACACAGAAGGCGTAGCCTTTCGAGTTTCCAGTTTCTCTGTCCTTGACGAGATCAAAACCTCGAAGGGGCCCAAAAGACTCGAGTAGCTCCCTGATTTGTGCCTCTGTGAAATAATATGGGAGGCCACCCACAAAAATGCGATCAGGACCCTCAAGCCCGCCAGCAGATCCTATTGTTAACCCAACAGCAGCAAGATTCAGATTCGGGTTGGGCTGGCTCGGCCCAAGTGTAGCAGCTAGTGAGGGGTTGTAATCACTAGGTCTCCTCACCTTAACTGGTGCTCCCTGGACATAAGAATAGCAAAAAACAGAGGTCAATACTAGAAAATGGGAAACATGCATATACAAGAAATGCCAAGTACTAAACAACTTGCAGACAGGATGAGAACAAAACTGCACAAAAACTAAAAAGTTTTTTCTTTTTCTTTTTCTTTTTTTTGTTTGTTTTTCCCTCCTTTTTTGCATGCACAAATCAGTGTCGTGAATACCATACCATACCGGACTATTCCGGCCGGCACATACCATACTGGCAGGAAAACAATACAGAGCAAGTTCCATACCAGAAATTTTCGGAATGTACTGGAATATACCACCAAATTTTGGGTCATACAGGATTTGACCAGTGCGTACCAGGACAATATAAGTATTATTTAGTAAAGTTGTAGGATTTAAAAAGGACAAAGGCAACTGAAGTTTTAAAAACTTAACAAAAAAACTTCAAATAAAAAATTAAAAATAAAAAGTGATTAATATATCCAATTATTCAAAATGTAATTAATAAAGTGTCCAATAGAAGTTATATTATTTCTACTACTACAATTTGTGGAGAACAGAAATGTGAAATATTTTATAAAAATCAAATGTATTTTACCTTACAAATCATATTACTTTTCTTGTGCATTGTGTAATGTGTAGTATGAAGTGTTACATAAAGTGATATGTTTTAAAAAGGACAAGCGGTATATTTTATAAAAATTGATGAAACATGGCTAATAAGTAACTAATATCTATAGGAGTGTTACTTTTTCTTTATTTTATTTAAAAACTTCTATAAATCCAAATATTTGATAAATATCTTAGTTGCACGAAGCGGGAGCGGGCAATCGTGGACATTCCAAGAATCGTTGGTAGGGAACGCTTGTATATAGATTAAATAATATAATATAAAAAAATATATTGTGAAATTATATATATTTTTTTCTCTACTAATAATGAAAATATATGTCATAAATTTTTAAAAAATAAATAAATAAAAAATCATATGTTAAAATATTATAATTATATACTTTTATTAGATTATTTTCATTTATTCTAAAATATTTATATTATTTTTTTATCTATTTATTTTAAAATGTTTTTGTTAAAAATTATTTGTTTTATTTATTTTCTTACAAAAATTAAATAAAAGAAGAGAGAGGGAGAGGAGAAGAAGAAGATAGATGAATGGAATACAAGAAGAGGAGAGAGAGAGAGAAGAGGAGGAGATCGATCTCCAGAGGAGAGGAGAGGAGATCGAGATCGTGAGAGAGATAGGAAACAAGATCGACCGAGAGAGACAATGAGATAATCGATCGAGAGAGAGACGATGAGGTCGATCGAGAGAGAGAGAGAGAGAGACGACCGACAAAGAAATTGAGGTCGAGAGTGAGGATGACAGTTCTAGATAAGTTCCTTCTCTTCTCAGATTCACGTTTCTCTAGCATTAGACTCGCAATTCTTCTCCGAATCTTCCTCAGAAGCACAGAATCACGCTTCTTTGGCTGATTCATCATGAGCAACTTCAGCGATTCCTGCTACTAAGATAAATATATACCAAAACATAGAAGGAAAGGGAAGAAAAGGGGGTTCCATTGCTTTAACATGAATTCCTCAAAGAAAGAACTTAAGAAACGTGAAATTCTTGGCCTGAGTTCAATGACCACTTTTCAACATCAAGATCAATTGGAAGTTTAATATTAGTTTATCAAAATCCAAGAAAAAATCAGACTCCCTTTAAAGTTGATATAGATAATACTACTTATCCCAATAATTCTGAAATGGCACGTCAAAAGGCACAGATATCAGTATATTCTGTACCAATAACAAAAATGGTTGGGGTACACTAGCTAGTATGGTTTTAACAACATTTACAGAAAGCTCCAAAATACACATGTAGATTTTTTTACACACCCCGGAAAGGAGGGAGAATAAGCATATGAAAGAACTTCCAAAGAATGGAAATTGCAAGTAAACAACCAAAACCTAAGGTCCCTCATAGGCTAGTGGAGTCAGAGAAACATTCAAGTACCTCAAATATAATGCCATCCAAGGCCATGGCATTACTGGCTTCCTCAACAGATCTCATCTCCACAAAAGCAAACTTCTTCTCATGGTTTATATAAACATTGACAACAGCATCACCTGAACATCATAGAAAGAATAAGTATCTACACAGCCAAAAAACAGTTAACTTTAGTCATATATAAAAAACGCAATCTCATATTGACTAACCTGGACCAGCAGTGTTTCCGCCGATTGCAGACATAACATGGCTGAAAAAGGTTGCCACGGACTGCATAAAAGGTAAATATTTACCAAGCTGAACACATTTTAAGCAATCACAAGGAACCCAAAAAACAACAATCAAACAGGATCCATTCCTTATTTCCCACAGTTAAACAGCGCATTCAATAAAAATTGAAAGCAATTTTTATTTCGCTATCCGTTTCGGCTAGTGTGAAATAGGGTAGCCAGTCGATATCTTAAGATATGGGCATATCAGGATATCCTCAATCGAAATCTCTATTCTTTTTTCTTTTGCCATTTATTTCTTTGTATCCAAATCTCGAGTTTAAAGCATCGAATGCCCCCTTCCCTCCCGATCAGATTGAGCCGCTTCACCTCCAGTTCTCAGGAAGATCCTTAATGGAAAGAGATCCAAAAATCGAATCTAAAGTCTTGTATAACATAAAAACCTACAGGTTTCTCATTAATTGTTTTCCCCCTTAAAAACAGTGAAAATTAGAAATTAAAGAAGATTGGTTCCATACAGGTATTTATAAAAGTCAGTGCTTGGTTCGTATAAATTACTTTAGTAAAAATAAACAAAGACACCTAGAATTGAAAACATCAATAATAGCACACTATGATATCTGGAATGTAATACATAAGAGACATGGATAGTGCAGCGGAGCTAATGGATAAAGAGACAAACCTGTTCATTTGCAGTGGGGGACAGCCCACCAACGTACACACGTCGAGCATGTCTAGTAGCCTGCCATTATGATATTTAAAGCAAAATGTCAAGTATCAAAACAG
The DNA here is from genome assembly GCA_030407325.1 of Camellia japonica. Taxonomy (NCBI): domain Eukaryota; kingdom Viridiplantae; phylum Streptophyta; class Magnoliopsida; order Ericales; family Theaceae; genus Camellia; species Camellia japonica. The sequence continues at coordinate 25,140,251 of JAPPVO010000002.1, forward strand.
AAAACATTGCAGAATAAAATACAAACAAACAGAAGAATTAGCGAGAACAAATGTCTTTATCCTGCCAACCTGCTGAGTCATTGCCTGGACTGGCATAACAGGAAGAGGTCCAAACTGCTACAAGGAGGGGGGGAATTTAGAAAGAGAGACAAGGGAAAAAAAAAATGAAAACAGATATAAGTGAGTGTGAATCAAAAGATGCACGAGTAATTATTCCACAGGATAGAAAAAAATTACCTGCCCCGACGCTAATGGAAACATGTTAGGAAACATTCCAGGGATAGCTGGGGCATTCCCAGGGATCTGACCTGCCAAGGCTAAAGGAATTACATAGCAGAACGAAAGCTGAATTATCCTCTTACTCTTCTAATATACTATGAGTAATACTAGTCAACACATTTCCCCTCACAGTTGTAAAGAAGTCGATTATTTAATAAATCCTAGGACCTGTAGTAGAATTTATCAAAAGAGATGGAAGGAATAATACAACTTATTCAAAACTGGAGGAAATATTTGTAAAACTACCAAAACAGGCAATAGTTGCTGGACGAAGACGGACAAGACCCATCAAACTGGTGCATTGGTTCCTCCTTGTATGCTAAAGCTACAGAAGTCGGCTCATGCCCATTGTCAGCACAGTGGGGCTAGTAGCTCGACATTGCCTTCTTACAACAAAAGATAAGACAGAGAAACAACAAACAAACACCAAACACAAGAAACAACCAAAAAAAAAACCTCTCAGTTTCAGTATTATTTACTGAGTAAACAATTAAAAGAAAAACAATACAGCATGTCCAGGGACCACGGCTCTAAATCACATGCAAATAAAAGAACAAACCAGCATGGCTTACCAAAATGATACCATGCAATTTGATACGACCTTTCCACACTATATGAAAACCAAAAGAGAAAACGAAAGTTATGAAAATACAAGAAGTGAACCAAATACGATGACAAATGTACCTGCAACAGCAGCAGAAGCAGCAGCAGCTGCAGCCGCAGCACCAGCTAAAATTGCAGAAGCAGGAGGTGCCATGTCGAAACCACTGATCCTTTTGCTGCAAGTATACACCGTTAATTTAAAACCTTACAGGAAAAGATCTACAAGTAACAAAGTTTGAGTCAGAGTTGTCAGTAAATAATCAAGCTCCGCACCCCACATAAATAAAATAAATTTTTTGGAACATAAAAGCATATGTTGGCGATAGCTACAACAAAATCCAGCCATGGATCTTATGACAATTGGTAAGTATAATCAAAGATGCTGCAGCTTCCGCATTACATTGCACAAATAACAGTGTAATACATTCAAACAGTCACACTATTACTTAATTTGATAAAATATGCAGTTTAAACTTAAAACTTAAGGCTTTAATACAATCCAACAAAAGAATACCACAGCGATATTTACAACAGTGCAGCATATCAGAGGTACAACTTCAAATCTTATCAAAAACCAAGACTGAAGAACAATCTATAGCAAATTGATTTAAGAATAATTGGTAAGACTTACCTTTTTGAACGTGAACGAGATCGCGATCTTGATCTATGCTCCGATCTACCCCTGGAGCGAGATCGAGGACTATGTTTATGCCTGTCCTCTCTGTCCCTGTCATAATCTCTCCGCCTGCAAGCAAAATCCATTCAACATTTCATCAATGCCTCAAAAGAAACTACCATCAAGAAAGACGGCATAAAGCTTTGGCTATATAAAATGTACACAGCAGTGCATAGTCTTGCAAATAAAAAATGCTAGTATTAGAATATCAACTATGAGAAAACGTCACCTAATTAAAGCTCATCAGTTATCCGCAATGTACAAACATGGACCTAAACATAAACTTAAAACAAAATAAAAGGGAAAACTTAAACTGCAAAATAGCATTACATTTATGTTACCTTTCATAGTCCCGAGTGTGGTGATGATAATCATCATCATCTCTATCTCTGCCCCTATCCCTCCTTTCGCTCCGTTCCCTGTAGCGGTCTCTGTCTCTGTCTCGGTCTCTGTGATGACGATCACGAGATTTATCTCGATCCCTCTCCTTATCCCTTTCCCTATCTTTATCTCTGTCCCTGCCACTATCCCTATCCCTATCCCTATCCTTGTCACGCCCTTTCTCCCTTTCCTTCTCCCTGCTCTTTGAAGACTCTCTTTCATAGTCTCGCGAGTGCTGCGAATGACACATATATACCATCTTTTTCAGTAAACGCATCCAACGCACAATTAGATAATACTCAACATCAAGTACCAATTTTTAGGTACTACTGCTAGCTACAACCAGGAATTATGAAACGCAAATCTCAAGTAACTAGTATCCCCTAAGTTGATTACAAACATGACTCAACGCAAATCGTTCAGAAAGAGATGGTTTTTAGACCAAACTCGAAATAGATATATACAAAAAAAAAAAACCTGAGTTCATCCAAAACCCTAAAATCACGTGGATTTTCTCCTAGGTACAGGAAGAAATTTCAAAACAACCAAATTACAGAGCTATGAAGAACAAAAACCCTAAATTCATAGAAACCCTAATATCACAATCAAGGTCTCAGACTCATGCTTCTTCTATCTGATACGATCTCGTCAATAGAAGAACAGAAAAAAAAGAGAAGGATTTGAGTTTAGAGATAATGAATACCTGAGACTTGGAATCACTGTAATCGCCATGGCTGCTACCTCTGGGTGGAGGGGAAGAGCCACCATAGTTGTCCAGATCTTCTCCATTGCCCTCGTATCTTCCTTCGTCGTAGTCCGTCATCGTTCGTTTTCGCTTTGGCTTTAGCTTTCCTCTCGATTTTCCGTCTCTTCGACCTAGAATTTCTCAGTTTGTCTACTGGGGACAACAGGTTCGATGTCTCGGGATTTATATTCCTTTGACAATGCAGCATTTTGTTTGGGGAAAAAATATGTGTGGTTATTTTATTTTTTTTTTATGAAAAGAGAGTGTCAAATAAATAAAAAACATTTACAGACAAATCTTTATTTATTAACTTATACTTTATTAAATTTTAATTAAAATTTTTTAGATTTTTTAGTTTTATTAAATTTTTAATAGTCGAAATAACCTTTCAAATAATAATTATTCATCATTTAAAATTATTTATGAAGGAATGTGATGATTTGACATTTATTTTGATTTTCAAAATTTTAAAATATCAACTTTCAAATTGAAAAAATTATTAAAATATATATATATATATGCAAAAAAAATGTTTTTTTTAAAAAAAATTTGAAAAAACTAAAATTTTTTTGTGCAAAACTGAAAATTTTGTGTCTATAAATTAGCATGATGATGGAATATTGATTTGCAAAACTAGAAAAAATAAAATAAAACTTTAAAAATGAAAAAACTGATAATATCCTCAATTTTAAAATTGTAAAAAACTGATAATATTATCATTTTTATTGAATAGTTGAATCAAACCAATAAGTAGAAAGGGTAAAAACGTTTAATCTCATACTCTATATTTTTTTATCAATTAGTGAAACAATTATCTAAAACATTATTATACAAAATTGATAATGCTCTTAATTTTAAAAATTGAGAAAAAACTGAAAATATTTTCAATTTTACTAAATAAGACTTATTGGTTCAAAAATTTATAGGTAAGATCTAAACTATCATAATATTTGTAAACAGGATTTTTAGATAATTAACTCATAAATTAAATCATAAGAAAATAATTGAGGAGAGTGTAGATAGATGTAATTAAATATTGTACTTTATTATTTTTTCATTTTTTTATTTTTGATCTCATATTCTTCCAATGATAAAAAAATCCTACCCAAGTCTCTCTTAGTGCACATACTGCCAACTTCCGAGTTATTCAAGCTGCTGTGAAAAGAGACGATTACAAGGAGTAGGTACCAGCTGCAATTTATGCCAGCCCAAATCTTGACATACGTCAAAATCTCTGCAATGATATGGAAAACTCTTCAAGCACCCTGGTTAGGCCTTGGCTTATTACGGGCGATCTCAATGACATCATAGAACAGAATGAAAAAAAAAGCTATTCCCAAAACAACCAGAATTATCGATACAGAAAGTTTCTTGATAACGTTAATCGCTGTGGACGTTGGTTGCACAAGGCCGAAATTTACTTGGTCTAACAACAGGCAGGGAATGGCTAATATTATGGAAAGATTAGATCGCGCTCTCTGCAATGCGGAATGGAGAACCGCCTTCCTTGAAGGAGTAGTCAGAAACCTTCCTCGTACATATTCAAATCATTCACCTCTTATGGTCTACACATAGGGCATGTTTGTTTGGACAGACTAGATAAGGAAGGATAGTAATCCATTGGACTGTTAATCCTAGAATACATTGTTCCTAAACTATTTGATTGGATTTGTATCCTATATTTGTTTAATCATGGAATTAAATGTCTGGATTACACTATTCTATTAAATCCCATGTTTGTTTGGGATATTATGGAGAATGATAAATGTTCAAAAAACTATTTTGCCCTTTTGAATTATTTATTAAATAATAGGAATATTAAATCTGAATTATAAATTTTATTTAATTTTTTACTAGAACTTTTAAAAAATTAAATAAATAGAATATTAATAAAAATTACATAAACTTATTTTAATTTGTAGTTGAGATTTTTAAATTTTATGACTACTTTACTAAATATAATTAATACCATGAATGCACCAAATATGAAATTTTTTTGACTTCAAAGCAAACCCAACACCTACACAAATGTAGGAACATCATGCTAGAAATACAATAAAGTTAACTTTTTATTCTTTGTTTTTGTTTTTTTTGAGAAATAGAACATAATACAAACAACATGTTAGTCAAATCTCCTCATGAAAATAAAACGGTAAGATAAAAGTTATCATTGAACACATAACCAAATATATAAAAAGTGTCCTAATTATAGTTAACAAAATACGGGTTCTTGTTCACAAAAGAAGCTATAATTAAGTCTATCAACAAGTTTATAATAGACTTAACAAAAAGCATTCCCTACCATGCATATCAAATCATGCCTAAACAGGAAATACTCTCACGAAATGCAACAAGTTTATTATGGAGCATGCCTACTTAGCAATCTCATCACTCACCTTAGCCTATCATCATGTGTCAAGCTAAAAAACATGTCAAGCTTTTGGACATCGTGGGATATGATTTCACAAGCATCTAACATTTCATCTACAGTAATTGGCAACTTCATAAGTTCATCGTTTAGTGATGCCCATTTAGATGCAAGATCATGTGAATATCCCGTTCTTTTTCTAATGAATTCTAGCTTATCATTAGTTGTTCCCAAGACATCCACCAACTTGTCAGCAAACATGGTTAGCCCTTCAACTACTTCATCATTGGCTCTAGGTCTTTTCTTGTCTTTCTTTTTGGCAGAACTATCAGAAGGCCGTTGAGTTGTTGAGTTTGAATAGTCCACTGCTTCACCGGTCTAACTATTTAATCCTATTTGTTCCAGAAAAGTGTTATTATTTGCAAGGCCATGCAACAACACATCTTCCTCAGCATTCATAGCCTCAATTGCATCAGCAGGGCCTTCAGCAAACTCTCTTGTAGCTTGATCTTTGCCAAATATTTGAATCCATTCATCGAAATGTCGAAAAGTTTTGTTCCTCAGGTGTTTTGCGTTGTTATCCCTCTACAATAACCAACTAATCCCAATTAATATTGTTACAACCCAAATTTTTTATTATTCTTTAAAATTTATACTAATATTATTTAATTACAGTTGAAAAAATATATGATTTATTTTGTAACAATATGATTAGTAAGAAATTTGGGGTTCAAAGTATAAATAAGTAACTAATCTATACTTATAAATTTTTGAGGGATAAGATTTAAACGTATAGATGATGATGGCAGCTACATATAGAGGGATTATGTGGCATGACCACGTGTCATTTGTAGCTTGCTGAGCAAGCATTTCGCCTTGTATAAAAGGAGTGATGGTGTTATGAATGGAACAACGAAAGGAAACGAAGAAAAGGGAAAGAAAATAATGGAAGTCGGAAGGGTCTTTAGTAGTAGAAAGAAAGAGTAAGGTACTACTTTTAAGGTGAGTTATATTATACCTTCAGTGAGTTATATTATACCTTGAGTTACCATTATATGTTTTACGTATGTTTTGACTTATCATAATTTATTTTCCGCAATTTGTATTTTATAAATTATATTAATATTTCGATTACGTGGATTATTTTCTGACCCCTATTTGCTTAAATTGAAATCCATGGATATGTTATTTAAATCTTATTAATTATTTGACATTGTTTTTATAAGTAATTATTTTCTGTAAGTACCACCATGGAAGTCCCATGTATTGGGGGACTTAAATAACCATTGACCCTCTGATTAATCACTTTGTGACCCTCTGTCTATCATGGATCCACTGACACTCTGATTTCTGGTGTGAAGCAAAGTGTTGTACGGAGCTAAGTGCTACACTATTGTGGGAGCCATCTCTAGAATTCGTACGAGCCACGTCTTGAGTCCATACATCTGTTCTGTTCTGTACCAAGGTTATGATTATTTTGTTTATATGATTTCTGTATTATATGTCAAATAATTTTCATATCATATATTATGTATTTTAATATCAAGCTTTGTTTAGCCAATAATTATCCATGGTGAATTTTATGCCCTTATGCTCTTAGTATAATATTTCTCACTCTGCCATGTACTTATAGTTGTTTACCACTTTCAGGTGACATGTCAGGGTCAGCGCGTGGGGTAGGCAGAAAGCACTTTGTAGACATAGTTTAGCTCTAACAATTTAATTACATAGAAGCTCCAATAATTATTTTGGTACTCTTACTTAAATATTTTTCCGCTCGCGTTTAGTAATTGTTTAAGAATTGGCCAGAGGTAACTTCAGTTACTGGCCATCATGATGCTTAACCCTCGGGTACGGGGAACGGGGTCGTGACAAGTGGTATCAGAGCATAGGTTTTTAAAATTGTTTTTATAAAAGCATTGGAGCATAAGACACATGCACAAATACAATGGGGGAAACGTTGAGCTAGATTATAGGTTGTATTTAAATTAAATATTTGTGCAGCTAAGATGAGTTTTTGTTACTCTATATATAATTGTGTATATCTTTCATGTATATGCTAAATAATTTGAAGGAAAAAAAAAAGAGAGGAAAATTTACCCATAAATCCTATTTTCTGAAAAGTTGAACCATTTAGTCCTAAAAGTTTTCTTATGCACCTTTTAGTCCCATTTATACATCATCATCAAAATAACATCAAACATCATCATTAAAACAACATCAAACATACATTATCAACATCATCAAAACATTAGCAAAATCATCAAACATCATCAGAACGCCTAGGGTTTTTACATCGTGAACATCATCATGAACAATAGCAACATCATCAACATGGTGAACATCAGAAGTAACACAAACCAATCAATCCATAAACCTTTGAAACCCTAACTTCTTACAATCCCAACGAACAGATCAGACCTAAATTAACCCAATACGCAGAAATCGATTTCGAACCAAACCCACAACCCAATACGCAGAAATCGATTTCGAACCAAACCCACAAAAAAAAAAAAAAAAGGAACATGTAAACGTCCAGATTCAACAAAAGAAGAAAGATACATAAATACATATATATATATATAGTTACCTATTTTGAATTAGATCTGCAGAGATCTCGTTGCGCAAGGAATAGAATCGCTGTGTAATTGTTTTCCGGTGAATTGATCAGCAATTCTGAAAGAGAGGGAGATCTCACGGCGCTGATGTTGCGATGTTGATCATGGCGTTGATGTTGCAAACGTGTTGCGATGTTGATGTTCCGATCTCACGATCGCTGATGTTGATGTTCCGATCTCACGTCGCTGATGTTCCGATCTCAGAGGGACTATTAAGAAAATCATATATCAAACAAAAATGGGGACCAAAACATTGGAAAATCTGTGATGGTATTATACCTTGGAAAAGGGCTATTTTTCACAGCTTTTTGGCTGTACTTCCTCCATCTATACCCATCATCCAAGTGATCAACCTCACTGTTTGTCATGAACGCAAATCTCGGCTCTCTTTGCCTTTTTGGGTTCTAACCTAAACCCACAAAGAAAAAAGAAAAAGATTGATGTTGTTGTTGTTGATGTTTTTGATGTTGTTGTGTTGATGTTTGATGTCGTTGGTTTTTGTTGATGTTTGATGTCGTTGGTTTTTGTTGATGTTTGATGATTTTTTTTAGTGATGTTGGTGATGTAGTTGACGATGTTTGATGGTGTTTTTATGATGTTGCTAAATTTTGATAATGTTTTTTTAGTGATGGTGATGTAGTTGATGTTTTGATGATGATGTTTAATGTTGTTTGATGATGATGTTGTGATGTTTGATGTTGTTTTGATGATGATGTTTGATGTTGTTTTCATAATGATGTTGTAATGTTTGATGTTGTTTTGATGATGATGATGTTATTTTGATGATGATGATGTTTGATGTATATGCCCTCTATGGTCAATTTCCCTATAATGGGACCTTTCAGTCTATAAAAAAACTTTTAGGACTAAATAGTGTATAAGTTGTTAATTTGGGATTTATTGGTGTATCACCTTTAAAAAATTCAAACAAGTATACTAAATCTTTAAAAAAAAAAATAATAATAATAATAATAATCATTTTGACTTTTTAAAAGTGGGTTCAAATCTATAATCTTTCAAAAGTTATAAAAAAAAATAATAATGATAATAGATACTAATTTTGAAACTATTTCCCATCAATGGAAAGTTCACAGATAAAAAAAATGGAAGCTTATCTCAAATTCCTTCAACTCTTGCATATAATTCTGTCATTTCATTTCCAGTCGTTTGTTTAATTATGTTCTCAAATTTTTTTTTTTTCTTTTCACAAACAAAACCAATGAAAAGTTTTTAAAGTCACCAATTGTTTTTCATTTTGACCCAATACAGTTTTTGACAAATAAACAGTAAGTTATTTTTGGTAATTTTTTGAGATAATGATTTGACAATATTTTATATCAGATTAATCATGAAATTTATTATTGATATATATATTTATTAGAGTGCGCAACGGATAGTTTACACATATGACAAATTTCAAGGACGAAATTTTAAAAGGGGGAAAGATTGTAACAATCCAAATTTTTAATTATTCTTTAAAATTTATACTAATATTATTTAATTATAGTTGAAAAAATATATGATTTATTTTGTAACAATATAATTAGTAAGAAATTTGGGGGTCAAAGTATAAATAAGTAACGAATCTATACTTATCCATTTTTAAGGGATAAGATTTAAACCTATAGAGGATGATAACAGCTACATATAGAGAGGTTATGTGGCATGGCCACGTGTCACTTAAAGCTTGTTGAGCAAGCATTTCACCTTGTATAAAAGGAGTGATGGTGCTATGAATGGAACAACGAAAGGAAACGAAGAAAAGGGAAAGAAAATAATGGAAGTCGGAAGGGTCTTTAGTAGTAGAAAGAAAGAGTAAGGTACTACTTTTAAGGTGAGTTATATTATACTTTCAGTGAGTTATATTATACCTTGAATTACCATTATATATTTTACGTATGTTTTGACTTACCATAATTTATTTTACGCAATTTGTATTTTGTAAATTATATTAATATTTCGATTACGTCGATTATTTTCTGACCCCTATTTGCTTAAATTGAAATCCATGGGTATGTTGTTTAAATCTTATTAATTATTTGACACTGTTTTTATAAGTAATTATTTTCTGTAAGTACCACCATGGGAGTTCCATGTCTTGGGGGACTTAAATAACCATTGGCCCTCTGATTAATCACTTTGTGACCCTCTGTCTGTCATGGATCCACTGACACTCTGATTTTTGGTGTGGAGCAAAGTGTTGTATGGAGCTAAGTGCTACACTATTGTGGGAGCCACCTCTAGAATTTGTACAAGCCACGTCTTGAGTCCATACATCTGTTCTGTTCCGTTTTATACCAAGGTTATGATTATTTTGTTTATATGATTTCTGTATTATATGTCAAATAATTTTCGTATCATATATTATGTATTTTCATATCAAGCTTTGTTTAACCAATAATTATCCATGGTGAATTTTATGCCTTTATGCTCTTAGTATAATATTTCTCACTCTGCCATGTGCTTATTGTTATTTACCACTTTCAGGTGACATGTCATGGCCAGCGCGTGGGGTAGGCAGAAAGCACTTTGTAGACATAGTTCAGCTCTGACAATTTAATTAAATAGAAGCTCCAATGATTATTTTGATACCCTCACTTAAATATTTTTTCGCTCGCGTTTAGTAATTGTTTAAGAATTGGCCAAAGGTAACTTCAGTTATTGGCCATCACGATGCTTAATCCTTGGGTACAAGGAGCAAGTTGTGACAAATATCTTCAACATAAGGTTAAAATACATATACAATAGTACGTAAAGATGTAGCAAATTTTTGTTATGATCTGACAAATTGGTTCATAATACCAAGCATTGCAAATATAAATAACTAAAATGAGATAACTTTACCCGAACATATGCCTCCCATACACTATCACTCTCCACGTCAATTCTTTTTTCAATGTCATTCCATCCAAACCCACTAATTGCAAGCATACCAGACACAAAATTGTATTATTTTTTTCCATATTTTAATCTTTGATTAGATATGGGTAGAGCCACGTAAATCTGTCCCGGGTAACAACTCTGCCATTTTATTCTCCAGTTTCATAAGATAGCCTGCCTTGAAAGAATTGTAAACTTTCATTCCATCATTGACAATGAACAACAAGGCTGAAATTAGACAGTCCTCTTCACGTGGGCTTCATATTCGCCTTTGTTTTGATGAATCAACCTTATCATTCTTTTTCTTACGAGAACTGGATACCTCATTATCCATGCCTACAGTAATAATTGAACATTTCATACGCATTACCATAAAATATAAATAACTCACAAACATATATATCATAATACCAACCATTGCAAATATAATTCAACATCCATAATGTCAATTATTCATAAATGTACATAGCAATGATACATCACAAATTTAAATGGTTTAACAACAAAGCAAAGTAGAAACACTAAGCTATCTTTATCTAGCCCCTCTATTAGCAAACCAATTGTTGTACATTTGCATTGCAAATGTATCCCGCCACTTAGTCCACTCGTTAGATGTCTCAACAGTCTCAATAAAATCATCTCCCATTAGGGGTTGATTTTCTAAGGCATCCTCTAAGTCTGAATCATCCTCTATAGGGTCAACTGCCATCTCTCCTCGAATTAAGTTGTGTAACAAGTAGCATGCTGTGATAATTCGATTTTGGGTTCTAATGGGATAGTATGATATACTGCGAAGTATAGCCCATCTCATTTTCAACATTCCAAAACACATTTCTATGATATTCCTGGCTGATGCATGTTTCATGTTAAAATATTCTCGGTAATTATTTGGAGTTGCTCCTTCTCTCCAAACAGACAAATGGTATCGCTAACCATGGTAAGGTGCTAGGAATCCTTTCCCATCCATATACCCTGCATCCACTAGGTAATAGTAACTTGTGCGTGGAATGTTTTGCATTAGATTAGATTATTATTCATGAATTTAAGAAAAATTAAGTACTTTTGTATTACCATTTCAGATCCTTAATCCATTGTCAATTGATTGCATCTCTCAAAATTCTAGAGTCGGCCGCTAACCCTTCCCACCCCAGCAACACATACATGAAATTCATGTCTTGGGAGCAAACTCCCAAAACATTAGTAGCAATCTCTCCTTTTTTTGTCCTATACTTTGCTTGATGAACCACAGGTACACGAACTTTAATATAAGTGGCATCGAGTGCTCCAAGACAATTCTAAACAAACCAATTCAATAGACATTATAATAGTTATGAATTTTGATTTTGGTAAAAAAGATTTAATAAAAGAAATATAAAAAAAAAAAAAAGTAATGCAATGTTACCAAATTTTTACAAAATCCATTACCTGGAAGCAATTCCAACTTGGATCGATGCTTGCTTCAGTTATAAGATTTGGTGTGACAAGTAAATTGGCTTGCAAATGCAATACAGCCTTTAAGACATCATTGAAATATCAACTAACAGTCTCTCCAGACCTATAAAAATTGAACTTAACATTTCGTATTTTCAAGTGTTGTGCCAAGATGAAGAGGAAGAAGGCCATCTTCTCTTTTAAAGAGACATATTTTGAATGCCCTAACCCGCCTATTGTATGAACCATATCGCACAAGGTCATAAAAGAACGCCGATCCATATGGAGTTGTTCAACACATGTTATGTCACTTTCTCTCACTAAACTGTTAATATGGTCTATTTGTTTTTGCAATCGATTGGGCCCTTTAATAAGGTTATGGCGATACTTAAATAAATGTCTCTTCAAGACAACCTCATTGACAACAAAAGTTACGGCGCATAAGGCATGTAGTTCTTATATTACAACTTGCAACACTATGTATAATTCAAGCTCATCGTTATTTTCATCATCAAAATCATTGATATTCTAATCCATCTCTATATACAAGAAAATATTTAAAATTACAAATAAATTAAGTAAAGGAGAAAACATAACGGCAAATCATAAACAATTAATTACACTCAACAAATGTTTACAATCCACAAAAATAAAAAAATATGAACAATAGAACAATTAATTACACTCAATAGATGTTTACAATCCACAAAAAAATGTTTTCAATTTCTATCCTTTTTTTTTAAAGCAAACTAAAAGTATTTGATTAAATTGAGTACATACAACACAACATAGATTGATCTTCAATTTGAGTACATACAACATAAATTGATCTTGATCAAGTATCAGGATACATGTAAAGATGAGGCCAGTTAGATTTTCGTTTTTGTAAACAGAGCATAGATTTTTTCTTTCTGTATACAAAAAAAAAAAAAAAAACAGAGCATAGATTTTTCTTTCTCTAAACAAAAAACAGAGCAAAAAAAACACTATAAGAATTTCTTGTCATCTACCATAGATCCAAGGTACATAAAAGATAAATAAATAAATTAAACAGAGCACTAAACCAAGACTGGCCACAGACCTTCGAATTAAATATATTAAAAAAAAAAAGCAAATGAAAAAAAAAACTGAAAAAATAAATAATGAGAATGAGTTTCAAAATCAAAGATGTAAACTGAAAAATAAATAAATAGCAAACAAAATCAAAGATGTAGAATGAGTTTCAAACCTGAATGAAGATTGGAGATTACAGATCTGAACTTGATGCAAAGGTTCAACAGAAAATGGCCCTAGGGTTTTGCTACAGTGAAAGAACGAAGGTCTTCTCTGCTGCTGTGAAAGCACAAATGGGCAAAAGATAAGGAAAAATATATTAAATACCAGAGGTTAAAAATGTAATTTCATTAGCTAATCCCATAGGATGAGTTATCGCATGGTTTCTATCCCACCCTCTCATGGGATACAACGGTCCCACAAATAAGGGATTAATAGTCCGGAGCAAAACTTTTGAACCAAACAACAGATTATTAGTCCATCCGGACTAATAGTCCAATCTCATGCCCAATCCTTCAAAACAAACACCACCAGAAGGTATAACTAAACTCTTTCTTGTCAATTGTCCTTTTCATTTTGAAGCAGCTTGGCTTTCACATCCTACATATAAAGATATTGTTAAGTCTTCTTGGAATCATGAATCTTTCATTCAAGATAACCTGTTTTCTGTTGCTACTAATTCTCTTACTTGGAACAAGGATGTTTTTGGTAACATTTTTAAAAGAAAAAGGTGGTTGTTATCTCGTATTGAAGGAATCCCAAAACTCAAAATTCTTCTTCTTTTTTTTCTCATAACCTGTTTCGTTTAGAAAAGGACCTTATTGATCAGTATAACAAAACTCTTTTTCAATAAGAAGTTTTATGGTTTCAAAAATCTAGAGCTAATTCGATCACTCAAGGTGAGAGGAACACCAAGATTTTCATATATCTGCCATTACTAGAAGAAAGAAATTAAGAATTGATTCTTTGAAAAATGATCAAGGTGAGTGGATTGATAACCCTTTATTAGTTAGAAATCACATTCAGAGCTACTCCATTTCCTTATTCAATAATGAGCTTGTTAATGCCTTGGACCATTAGTGCAACATTGCCACTCATAAAGTCTCACATGATGAAAACAATCTTTTGTTGAGAAACATCACTAATGATGAAATTTAGAAGGCTGTCAAGAACATTAGTGCTTTCAAAGCTCCTGTGAGAGATGGATTTCAAGCTATTTTCTACCAAAAATTTTGGGATGTGATTGGGGATAATGTCTGTGATTTCATTAAGAACTATTTCAAATCTAAAACTATACCTCCTGCTGTGAACCAAACTCTTATTGGCCTTATCCCCAAAACTGAAATTCTTGAGAATATCAAACAGTGCCCTATTAGCCTTTGTAATGTCTCGTACAAAATTTTGTCAAAAATTTTAGTGAACCATATTTGACCTCTTCTCAATGATCTTGTTAGCCCTAACCAAAGCAGCTTCATACCTGGTAGATCCACCCATGATAATATTATCATCACACAAGAATTGATCCATACTCTTTGACACAAAAAAGGTTAGCATGGTGGACTTATTATCAAGATTGACCTTGAAAAGGCTTATGACAGAATATCTTTGACTTTTTTAAAAGCAACTCTTGAAGAATTTAATCTTAACCAACATTAGATAGATCTCATAATGTCCTGTGTTTCTTCTGTGAATTTTTCTATCTTATGGAATGGAGAAACTATGGATAATTTCAATCTAGGAAGAGGCCTGAGACAATGTGACCCTCTTTCACCATATTTGTTTGTGCTATGCATGGAAAGACTGTATAATCAAGGTTGTTAAGATCGCAATCCGGATCGTAGGATCGTACGATCCTACGACTCATTATACACTATTCGATCCGGATCGTACATCGGATCGACCCTAGAGCAGGATCGTGGTGGGATCGTGGTGGGATCGACGGGATCGGTAGGATCGCATCTGGATCGCGACTCCATGCGATCCAGATTTGAAGCATTTTTTGGACAACTTAAAAGCCAAATCGGGACTTAAAGTGAGAGAAGAGAAGCAAAGCAGATTAGGGCAAACGAAGAAGACTGACCTGGGGAAAGAGAGATTCAAGCATTCAACATCAAACGAAGCTGCTTCCTCTTCCTCAGGTACGCTGCTTCCTCTTCTTCTTCTTCTTCTTCTTCTTCTCCTCATTCTCTCTTCTTCGCTGCGATGCGACTCCACTCCATGTGTCTGCTGCACTGTTTTTTTTTCTTCGAATTCGAAGACTCTTCTTTCTCTCTTCACTGATCTCTCATGTCTTCACTGAATCTCCTTCGGTGATTTTTTTTTTGGCTCTTATTTATTTATTTATTTATTTTTGGTTCTGATTTATTTATTTATGGTTATGTAAATTACCTCTTATTTATTTATTTATTTATTTATTTATTTTTGTTTTGTAAAAAAAATACTAAAAACAACTGAAAAATCATTCTTCATCAATAAAGAAATTTTATTATGTGAATCAACATCTTGATATGATCTGAGCACCTTACTGTTGTAAAGCTCTTTAGATGACCAAGTCATTATCTTATTTATTTATTTATTTATTTCTTTATTGAATCACCTCTTATTTATTTTTTTCCTTCAGTGAATCACATTCATTTTGGGGCATTAGTCTTCCACATGCCAACATGCTAAAATATTATTAAATTAAAATTATATTAACATGGAATTACGATAAATAATTAAGAATTTAGGATGAATTGTGATCTTAAATATATTTAAATTAAAATTAGATTAAAAAGTTAGAAATTACAACAAATAAGCAAATATTTATGATTAATTTTGATCTAAATTATAATTAAATAAAAATTAAAAAAAAAAGTTAAGAATTACAATAAATAATTAAAAATTTATAATTAATTGTGATTAATTGAATTAATATTAGATATTACAAATTATGTATATGAGAGAGGAGAGATAAATAAAATAACAAAAAAAATATAGAATTTGAAAGTATTACAGTCATTTGACCTTTATAATTTTTTATTTTTTTGATAAGTCATTTTACCTTTATAATTAACATTGTATTTTGATTTAAAATCATATAAAAAATTTCTAACTATATTTAAATAATAAGGATGAAATATTGTGACCTCAAATCATATTGTGACCTTTATTTAGTTTGTTTTGTTTTCATTAAGAAACAATGACAATGGTGTGCAAGTGTTGGTATTTGGTTTTATTATGTTTTTGACTTCTTTTTTTGAAAAAAAATGTTTGAATGCTACATTGAATTGCTATATTTCTTTTTTGGGGGCTTATTCTATATATATTTTGATAGTATTATTTAGTCATATAAAAATTATTGCATTTTTTTATCATTTTAGTAGGATCTTACGATCCTCGATCTGATCCTACGATCCGATCTGACAGACCCCCAAAACGATTCTGCGTAGGATCCCGATCTTAACAACCTTGTGTATAATATGATCAAAGTGCAGGTGGAAGCAGGAAAATGGAAAGGGCTAAAAGCTTCCAAAAACAGTCCATCTGTCTCACATTTGTTCTTTGCAGATGACCTCTTCCTCTTTGCTAAAGTTGGTTAGACTAACTGTGATACAATCATAGAAACCATGAATGAGTTTTGCTGCATTGCAAGGCAGAAAATCAACCTGCAAAAGTCTAAAATGTTCATCTCCCTAAACATTCACAGGAACTTAGCCAAAGAGCTTAGTTTACTTTGTGGTATAAGTTTGACTCAAGACCTTGGTAGATACCTTGGTGTTCCTCTTATCCACATCAAGATTAACAGAAACATATACAATGGAGTCATTGAGAAAATGCAAATAAAGTTGTCCTCATCGAAAGCTAAAACTCTATCTTTAGCTGGGAAAACTACTGTGATCCAGTTTGTGTCATCTTCTATACCTTCCTACATCATGCAAACCTCTAAACTCCCCCAAAGCATTTGCAAACAAAGTGACAAGCTTAATAGAAACTTCTTATGGTGTGATCTAGAATAAAGGAAGAAAATTCATTTGGTAAATTGGAAACAAGTCTGTAAAACTAAGCAAGAAGGAGGTTTGGGACTTAGAAGGGCTAAAGACCAGAATTTAGCCTTGTAGGCCAAATTGGGATGGAAGATAAACTCTGAAAAAGAAACTTCTTGATCCAAAATTCTTAGAGGCAAATACTTACATAAACACACTTTTACTAACTGGCCTGCCAATAAGAATGGATCACAAACTTGGAGGAGTATTATGAAGACTAGAGATATACTAGCAAAGGGTACCAAATGGACAGTTGACAATGATAAGAACATTTCATTTTGGAAAGATTGGTGGAATGGGGATGAGCTTCTTGCCTCTGTTTTTCTAAGACCACATACCCAAAAAGATGTCAAAGTTGCTGATATGATCAATGAGGAAAGGGATTGGGACATGGATGGGGTTGAAAATATTCTACCACATTCTATGCAGCAACTCATACAATAGATCCATCTTTCACTTTTTATTGAAATATGAGACAAACCCTGTGACGCCCCAAAATTTGAAGACATCATGATAGGATTTAAAACCTAAAATCAATTTTCTTAATTAAGAATCCTCATCAATGTTGCCACCAAATTTACCATCATCCATTAATTAACAACACGAAAACTAAAAATTCTTAAATTACAACTCCAATCAAACTTAAAACTTTGTCTTAGTACACAAATATAAAAAGACTACAGAAAAACTAGAAAACTCAAAAAAATAGTTCATAGAATTTTGGCACGCTTCAAGCTAACTAGGGTTGAATGTTGCCTTCCAACACCTCGGTGTTTCCTTCGGTTTCTTCGGTACCTGGCATAAAACGCTAAGGCAACGGGAATGCCAATGAGCGGCGAGCTCAATAAGATACTACAACCCGAAAATACTCACCCCGATAATAATACTCACAATTAATGAATACTGTGTGGTTAACAGAATAACAAGCAGCATTTAATAAGCATAACACGAATGCTATCAGTTGAAGTAATAACAATAGATAATAAGAACAATGGCAAGCGGAAGCAGTATTTCATCATAAGGAAAAATGCCAACTTTTCTTTTAAATTCACGTAGATTTGGTTTATCAGATAAGTTTAAGTAACTCCCCGCGGAGCATTATTTTCACTCAACCGCTAAACAATGGCCACGGGCAATTCTGACTCTCCCTTGGTCAAATATTCAAATGTTACTTACTGTAACTACCAATGATGCCCACGCACTAGGGTTATGTACCCGAGTCGTGACATCACGGTCTGTCCCAAGGGAACGGTCTATGTTGTGACACCCGTACCACCAACCTTATATCGCCTACACCGATAAGAGCCGAAATACCTTCCCATGCCATGTTAGGATTCGCAACTCATTTGCGCAAGATTCTAAACCGGGCTTACCCTATCACTTGTAAACTCTAATGCATCTATTCAATTTCGTGTTTTTTTACTTCGTCGAATTCACATTTTGATGCATGTGCAAGTTTTAGTTTGAAAATCACAGTGTCATAATGTTTATATAGCACAACACAATCATGTATGGCAACCAAAATAAATATGATAGAATTTCTTAGGACTCATCACAAAGTTTCTTAGGAATTCACACACTTCTTCTTTCAACACTGTATGGTTAGACAAAAAAATATGAAACTCATAGCAAACAAAGTTCAACCATTACAAAATTTTAACTGGTGCTAGTTCATCAAGTTAGGAAAATATTTCAAGAAGAATACCAGGGCTAAAAACGATTTTAAAATGGAGAAATAAAATTTGGAAGAAAACTGGTTTTTCTGGAACAGTGAGTTACATAACTTCCAACACAGGTGATCTGTGTTTGAAAAATAAAAAGGGGCCTCAAATGGTGTCAAAAAGAGGTATGGTCAGAACGGATTGCTAGATATTTGAGTTTAGAACATTTTTTCCAGAAGAGTTTGAAGACTGAAAACCAATGTAAGATGGTCAAATAATTTTTCTAAAAAAACTGGACATATTCTATCGCATTTTAGTAAAACTACAATTTCTCCTTTTAGACTTATCCATTTTTTGTGAAATCAGCGGCAAATGAAAGATAACTCTTATATCTAACTATTCCAAGTGGTCATGCAGAAAAAAATCATTTGTCGAGAAAATGGGACCGGTTTGAAGTCACTGTTTCTGCTGTGTTATGAATAACACTTAGGACAAATATTTATTTTGGTAAGAAAATGGTGTCCAATGATTTTATAAAAATTTACACGTGTATAGAATACCTATATATACTCCCAGTACCAACAGATTTTTGACACAAGTAACTTTCAATTTATTAAAGCATTTTTCCTTCCGATAAAATCTGAAACAGTGAAGAAAATATAAGTTTTGAGTAAAAATGAACCAACCCTATCTCATTTTACCCCCATGCAAAATTATTTCAAACAATGGTGAATATTTAAGCACATTAGAAGATAAAATCAATAGCTAAACCATCTAATCTATGTTTGCAAGAATAATAGAAATCATATAATCATAAAATTGTCATTCTATCAAAATATAAACATGCATTGAGTTATTCTTGCTATGTATGTATTAACAATGTACACTTTTGCATATTTTTAATATATAGAATCAGTTAAAAAAAAATATCTAAGGGAGGATAGAGGTTGAGTATTCTTACTTCAAGAGCTTCTTACAAACTATTCTAAAAAATTTGTTTTGAAATGGTGACCACCAAGCACCCTCTCCTCTTCCTCTCTTTTTCTTTTCTTTTCTACTCTTTCTCTCTCTCTCTCTCTCTTTTTTTTCAGCCGAAGAAGTAGAATGGCTGGGCTGAAATGATGTTCTATTTGTAGGAGTTTGGAGGCTTATTTTTATTTTTTTATTCCTCTTGCCTTAGGAAATATTACCTATAAGGTAGGCCTAGAGTGTGTAGATGTATGCATGCCTTAGCATGCATTGGCATGCCTCCAGCAGTCCTACAACAGCCTTCTTGGAAAGGACGGGCCGAATTTCCCTGCCCAAGAAATTCTGATTTCATTTTTTTTTTTTTTTTTTTTTAACATTATGAAAATCAATGTACATATATAACATAGTCACTAGATGTTTTGCTTTTTACTATCCTCTAACTAACTTAGTTATTATTTGTTTAAATCATTTAGTTTCCACAACTGTATTTAGATACAAAAATTTAATAACAAAAATAAATTTATTTAAAGGAATTTAATATTGGTGCTAATTATGGTGTTAATTATTGGTGTTAATTATGGTGCTATTAACATTATAATTTAATAATTTAATAATCACTATTAATTGACTTAATATTATAATATTATTACATGTAACTAAAAGACTTGAGATTGAACCAATTAATCTCCATGGGATAATTTTCTTGTATACAAATTATTAATGCAAAACTTTATACAAAATAATATATATTAAGAATTAGATTTGTGTAGTCATAAAAGTGACGACAACGATGATGACAATGACAACAATAATAATAATACTATGAAGATAAAAATTGCACTACTTAAATAATTAAAAGTTAATTATAGAATTTCGTCACAAAATGTTGTTATGGAATTGGATTATACATGTTGATTAGCTAAATATAATTACCAAAATAATTTAATATGCAAAAATACGGGTTCTCACAAACCCCATTGGATTGGATTCTATAATGTCCCAATCCTTCACATGTCATCGATATTGTCCACTTTGGGCCACGCCCGCACGGATTTGTTCTTCCAAGTGGGTCACTCATCCTAGAACTACTCTAACCTAAGCACGCTTAACTAGGGAGTTCTGCTAGGGATTTCATCACCTTGGAAAAGGCCTTGATACTATATAAGGGTTTAGGTTTTTACTTTTATAGTTCAGGAACTCCCCCTCCATTGTCGATATGGGACACCGGAACCTTACAATCCACCACCCTTAGGGTTGCACATTCCCGTGCAGTAACTTGCCAGCTCACAAGCCCGCCCACATACATCGAAAGACGCCAGGGGCCCATACTCGGTACTCCGGAGAGTCGGCTCTGATTTGTAACACCTCAACCCTTCACATGTCATCGATATTGTTCGCTTTGGGCCACGCCCGCATGGATTTGTTCTTCCTAGTGGGTCACCCATCCCAGAACTACTCTAGCCTAAGCATGCTTAACTAGGGAGTTCTGCTATAAATTTCACCATCTAAGAAAAGGCCTCGATACTACATAAGGGTCTAGGTTTTTACTTTTACAGCCCAGGAACTCCCCCTCCATTCTCGATGTGGGACACAGGGACCTTACAATTTGTAACACCCTAACCCTTCACATGTCATCGATATTGTCCGCTTTGCGCCACCCCCGCTTGGATTTTTCTTCCCGGTGGGTCACCCATCCTGGAACTACTCCAGCCTAAGCACGCTTAACTGGGGAGTTCTGCTAGGGAATTCATTACTCGAGAAAAGGCTTCGATACTATATAAGGGTCCAGGTTTTTACTTTTATAGCCTAGGAACTCCCCCTTCATTCCCGATATGGGACACCAAGACCTTACAATCCACCCCTCTTAGGGCTATACATCTCCATGTAGTAGTCTGCTAATGTACAAGCCCGTCCACATACACCGAGAAACGCCAGGGGCCCACACTCTGTACTCTGGAGAGTTGGCTCTGATACCATTTGTAACACCCCAACTCCTTACATGTCATCGATATTTTCTGCTTTGGGTTACGCCTACACGAATTTGTTCTTCCCAGTGGGTCACCTATATCGGAACTACTCTAGCCTAAGCACGCTTAACTGGGGAGTTTTGCTAGGGATTTTTGTAATGCCCCAACCCTTCACATGTCATCGATATTGTCGGCTTTAGGCCATGCCCGCACGGATTTGTTCTCCCCAGTGGGTCATTGTGGGTGTTGATTTCCGACCACACAACCAAAGGGGGAACTCAGCTGGAGAGCACCGGCAGAATAGATTAAGCCCGAACAACCTGTCATAGAAAGATAAGAATCCGGCGGTGGTTCGTCCACCCGAGGGCACTCCGAAGATCAAGTCAGTTATCTCTCAAAGATAGCGAAAGTGCTTAACTCACTATTCAGAATATTAAAAGCGTACCTTAGACCCATGAAGGTGCCTCTCTTTTATAGACAACACTATCCCAATCCCAATAGAAGCCTAGTTTCAATGAACTTAGGATTACTGCTAATCTTGGACTCCCAGTAGGATTAGGATAAACTCTCTAAGAGTCTTATCTTTACCCAAATTGAAGTATTCTCCCATTCTTTGACTTTTGTCCCTTATCCGCTTATCCTCGATTCCGGTATTCTCGAAGATAACCTCTGCCTAGCCGAGATCATCTCGGCATCATGACCAGGACACGTGACACCTCAGCTGACACTTCGGTGTCATCTCGGCCACGTGTGGTCATTCAAAAATTATGTCCTCACAACTACCCTCTAGGTTCTATTACCTCGGCATTCTGAGGTGATGGAACCTATATCATTCATTTCTTTTAACATATCGACTAAGTTCGCTTTATTCTTCATTACCGAGGTCATCATTCGTCGGCTCAAATATAACCAAGACTTAGTCTGTTTTCATCAATGCCTTAGAACCAAAAAACCAAGTTTTGTTCAAGTTTCACAACCGAGATCGTCCTCCTATTGCTTCAAGCTCTAAAGCTCTCTGCAATCACCGCCGTTCACCTCCTCTGGCGAGGTTTTTGCTGATCCTTTCTGTTTGTTGCCATCATCTGACTCCGGCGTACTCAACACCGGGTTTATTTTCTTCGGTGAGTCACTATTTCCTACTTTATCAGTCTGTGTTTTTCTTTGTACCTTGTACTTTTTTCTTTCTTTTTGAAACAATGTAAGCTTTAATTTGGCCGACGTGCCATTTTTGTAATCTAAACAATCATTCTTCAATGTCAGGCCGAGGTGCCTTCTTTCCTTACCTGAATGCATATACAACTTTTTTCCCTTTCAAGTGCTTTGAATGTTTGTCTTCTTTTTACTCTTGCATGATTCTATTCTTAGAATAATTTGCATGTCTTCAATGTACACCTTAACTGTGTAACTTCCTCGGGGTGGAATACTTCGGTTAAACCACTATCGGTTTATTTCAGCAAGTACATAGGTACTTCTTTTCAATACAACCTTGGCTTAACTTGTAAATTTTTCTTAAAAATTTCAACAAGTGTTTAAACCAATCTTCCTTTAACATAACCTCGGATTTACTTCAACTTGTAAATTTTTTATAAAATTTCAACAAGTGTTAAACATGACCTCAGTTTAACTTCAACTTGTAAATTTTTCTTAAATTTCAACAAGTGTTAAATATGACCTCGGTTTAACTTCAACTTGTAAATTTTTCTTTAAAATTTCAACAAGTGTTAAACCGATCTTGGCTTGAACATAACCTCGGATTCACTTCAACTTGTAAATTTTTTATAAAATTTCAACAAGTGTTAAACATAACCTCAGTTTAACTTCAACTTGTAAATTTTTCTTAAATTTCAACAAGTGTTAAACATGACCTCGGTTTAACTTCAACTTGTAAATTTTTCTTTAAAATTTCAACAAGTGTTAAACCGATCTTGGCTTGAAAATTCCAACTCCCAAGTATCATTCTCCAGCCCTCTGCCCCCTAATGTGAACTTAAGTTCCACTTGGGTTCTCATTAAGCATGTGGCTCTGACCTTGTTACCGAAGTTTATATTTAAATAGAGACTAGCCGATGTTCTCAACCTTGGTTCTTCTGTTAATCTTACCCAAGTGCACTTAGTTTCAATCTGTGTTTGACTCTGCCGATATGGCAAGTTCAGGTTAATTCAACTTAGTTCAACTCTATTATATGCAAGTAGAAACTTTGCCATATAATAGGTCTACGTTATTTGTCATGTTTCAATCAGAAACATCGCCAACTTAGTTCAACTCTATTATATGCAAGTAGGAACTCTGTCATATAATAAGTCTAAGTTATTTGTCATGTTTCAATCAGAAATATCGCCAACTTAGTTCAACTCTATTAGATGCAAGTAGGAACTTTGCCATATAATAAGTCTAAGTTATTCGTCATGTTTCAATCAGAAACATCGCCAACTTAGTTCAACTCTATTATATGCAAGTAGGAACTCTGTCATATAATAAGTCTAAGTTATTTGTCATGTTTCAATCAGAAACATCGTCATAGGACTGGTCGGTCCTATCGCACAGATTTCAAATTCACAAAAATCAAACTAGCACTTTATTATTACTTCAGCTGATATGCCCTATTGCCAGCAACCGAGATGATTCTATTTGGGCCAAGTTTGGCCTCTCTATTATCCTTCTTATTGCCAACAACCTTTCTTAGGATGAGCTCCCTAACCTTGAACTCTCTTGGGCTGACCTTCTTGTTGGAAGCCCTAGCAAGTTGTTGCTGGTATGCCCCCAGCCAAATTGTTGTTCTCTCGCACGTTGCAGGTGGATTTCAACAACATTTTCACGTTTTTTTACATAGGCTTCAGCTTCCTTTTGCATGTAAGACCAAAAGAATCCCTGCGATATTGCTCTATGGGCAAGGGATCTGCCTCCTACATGGCTTCCACCTACTCCTTTGTGGACCTTATATAAAAAGTCTTTAACTTAGGCTGAGCTTTTCTCTTCTCGGACTTAATCATCTAGGCCGAGATCTTATCTTCTAAAATCTGGGATCTGCTCAGTTTAGGCTCAGCTCTTCTCTTCTCGGACCCAATCATCTAGGCTAAGATCTTGTCTAAT
Source organism: Camellia japonica (assembly GCA_030407325.1). Classification (NCBI taxonomy): domain Eukaryota; kingdom Viridiplantae; phylum Streptophyta; class Magnoliopsida; order Ericales; family Theaceae; genus Camellia; species Camellia japonica. The sequence goes on from JAPPVO010000002.1 coordinate 25,164,997, forward strand.
GGAATCTTGGATCTGCTCACTCAGGCTGAGCTCTTCTCTTCTCGGACCTAATCATCTAGGCCGAGATCGTGTCTTCTGGAATCTTGGATCTATTCACTCAGGTTAGAGGGATCAGTTATGACTGTCTGTGCAGCCCTTAATCCTATCTCTTGCTTGCTGTATCCAGTGTTACCCCGACCTTGCTTCGGCGAGCCGTTTCTCTTTTTTTGTGTTGACGCCTTTGTTCCCGGCGTGTCTTCCTCGACCTTTGCATACTTCTCTATTCTGGCCATGAGTTCCTCCATACTCTTTGGCAGTGTCTTTGCCAGGGATTTTCGTAACAGATAGTCATCTTTCAGGCTGTTCTTAAAGGACACGATCGCCACCTCTTGGTTGCATTCTGGTATTCGGTTGAACACCTCATAATACCTCTTGGCATAAGCCCTAAGGCTTTCATCCTCATTGATTCTCAAGGCCATCAGGGAGTCCACCCTTAATGGTTGTAGTTTGTTTGTCACAAACCTGGCCATGAACATCTCGGCCAGGCCTTTCCAGGTTTTCACAGTTCCTTTCGGCAACTTGTGAAACCAGTCTGATGCAATTTTCCCAAAGGACAAGAGAAACACCTTGCAGAGCAACGGCTCGTTCTCGGTGTATAATGCCATCGAGTTCAGGTACAAGCCGACATGAAAGTTCGGGTTCGACTTATCGTCGTATATCTGGAATCTCAGCATGTGGAACCTTTTCGGGGCCTCAAATTTGTCTAACTCTACCGAGAACGGTGTCCTCGGCTTGACCGGAGAGGTCACCTCGGCATTTTGTTGCTTTCTCTAGAGGTAATCTCTTAGATCCTCCCTGGTTCGTCTAGGAGCTCGGTTATCTCCGGATTTCAGCCTCTTTGGTGCACTACTTCCAATGTCATTGTGAGTCCTTTTGGACCTCCCTCTATTGGTCGTGTCAAAACAGAGTTCCTTCCCTTGAACATCCCGATGTTCTTTGGTGCAGGTTTCTTTTGTTCGATGTGTCTTTTAGGATTCTCCATGCCCGACCTCCCACGAAGGCCTGTAAGAATGTCCCTTGGTCCCGCCATGCTGAGTGACTGCAGGAACTGTTTTCTGCCCCTTTTTCTGGGCACCTTTCTTGGTCGCTGGAATCGGCGTATCTTGTAGCGGGAACGGTGGTTGCATGACGTTATTCTGCATCATGAAATTGACGACCGTTTGCAAGTCCACCAATTTGTCTGCCATTCCTTTCATCTCGTCGTCCATCCGCATGCATCTATCTTTCCATGCTTGGAGGTCGTCCTCGTTATAATACCCACTCTGGTCTGATTTCTTCGGTACACCGCCTTCCTGGCCGACGTCCTTTCCTCCGTGATTCTTATCACAAGTCTCTTCGTTGCAGTTGTCTTCTTTGACGTCAAGGTCAATATGTTTTCCACTCTTAGTAGGGATGTCGTCTCCAACTTTCTCTTTCTGTCCGTCATTGGCCATCTATTCTCCTTTCTTTCCCACAGACGGCGCCAAATTGTGGGTGCTAATTTCCGACCACATAACAAAGGGGGAACTCAGTTAGAGAGCACCGACAAAATAGATTAAGCCTGAACAACCCGTCATAGAAAGATAAGAATCCGGCGATGGTTCGTCTACCCGGGGCCACTCCGACGATCAAGTCAGTTATCTCTCAAAGATAGCGAAAGTGCTTAACTCACTATTCAGAATATTAAAAGCATACCTTAGACCCATGAGGGTGCCTCTCTTTTATAGCCAACACTGTCCCAATCCCAATAGAAGCCTAGTTTTAATGGACTTAGGATTACTGTTAATCTTGGACTCCCCGTAGGATTAGGATAAACTCTCTAAGAGTCTTATCTTTATCCAAACTGAAGTCTTCTCCCATTCTAGGACTCTTGTCCCTTATCCGCTTATTCCGGATTCCGGTATTCTCGCAGATAACCTCTGCCTAGTCGAGATCATCTCGACATCATGACCAGGACACGTGACACCTCGACTGACACTTCGGTGTCACCTCGGCCACATGTTATCATTCAAAAATTATGTCCCCATCCCAGAACTATTCCAGCCTAAGCACACTAACTGGGGAGTTCTGCTAGGGATTTCACCATTTGGGAAAATGCCTCGATACTATATAAGGGTCTCGATTTTTACTTTTATCGCCCAGGAACTCCCCCTTCATTCATAATGTGGGACGCTGAGACCTTACAATCCACCCCTTTTAGGGCTGCACGTCCCCGTGCAGTAACCTACCAGCTCACAAGCCCATCCACATTCACTGAGAAATGCCAGAGGCCCACACTCAGTACTCCGGAGAGTCGGCTCTGATACCATTTGTAACACCCCAACCCTTCACAAATTTAGATAAAAAATAATAGAAGAATCACCATCCACGTGTTCTTTCAAAAAAATATTATAGATACATGAAAAAGTTTAAGACTTTCATTCTAATATGGATAAAGTTTATCACTAATTTATAAATTATTTTTAGAACTTGGACTGATTTGCTATTTCCTAAAAACTAATCCTAATGTGGTTATAAATTTTAGATGCAGAGCAGTGTTGGAGACCATTTAAATACAAATTAAATAAAGGGTAAACTACCAATAGGTCCTACTTTGGAGACTTATTACCCAATAGGTCCTACTTTGGAGACTTATTACCCATTAAGTCCTATTGATAAATTTATTAAGTGATAAAGATAAATTTATCAGTATTTTATTTTTATGAATAAATTTATAGTGATAAATTTATCAGTCTCTTTGTTTTTTTGAATAAATTTTTAGTGATAAATTTATCACTATCTTATTTTTTATAGTGTTAAATTTATTAGTTAGGACCTGTAGGTAAATAAGTCTAGTTAATAGGACTAATTGGTAAGTACCCCTTAAATAAATTGGGAATCAAACTCACACAATTAAAATAGAGTGCTACTATTACCACTCCATTATTTATTTTGAATCTCCCATTTTTTTGGACCTCCACTTATAAAGTTTAAAATCTTTAAAATTTCTTTTCTTTCTCAAAAGAATATCAAAATTATCTTTGTGAAAATATTTCATTTATTCAATTGAATGCACACCCTCACACCCCAAAAAACCTCTATTCTTAAAACCCTAACAAAACTCACGAAAGTGATTACTATTTCAACTTCACATATTTGTTCATGACCTAAGAAAATAAATGTAGGATTTTTTTTATTATTGATTCAAAATTCTCCTTTTGTGGGTTCTACAATCTCCATGAAGTTTGGTTATTTGTTCCCAAACAAATAAGAAATGTACAATTACCAGTTACCGAATAAATGAATAATGTTCAGGCCTGTGTTCTCGAATTTCGGTCATATGTTGAGGAGTTTAGTCCTGAAAAAATGAAAAATAGTTTTTATTATTTTCATCATTTTTTTCAAGAAACTTACCCTAACAAGGCCTTTTATCGGGTAGTGAAATCCCTGGCAGAACTCCTCAGTTAAGCGTGCTTAGGCTGAAGTAGTTCTAGGATGGGTGACCCACTGGGAAGAACAAATCCGTGCGGGCGTGGCCCAAAGCGGACAGTATCAATGACATGTGAAGGGTTGGGGTGTTACAAATGAATTAAATGTATTTTTATTTGTGTCTGGTGGATACGTGTGTGTCAAATATTTGTACTCATACCAGTATACTTGTATACTGACCTGACCATTTTGTCTCTTAGCATCTCGGGTGCTGTAACAAGTCCGCGAGGGACCTCAATGCTACAGTTCGAACTCATCTTGGTTACTGTTCTTAATTTGAACCAAAGAGTCCAAATCCGGCAAATCGTTTTGAGAAAACAGATTTTTGAAAGAAGTGTCAAACATGAACTGCTTTGCCAGATACAGAGTCGCCACCTAAATATTTTATTTTAGGGGAATTTAGGAAACTCTGACTCGGTGCAAAGGCCACGTGTCCGTCATCACCAAAGTTGCCTTGGCTCGGGAACTTGGGTACGATTGGGGAAGGTCAGCTATGAGCACTCCTTCTCGCCCGATCCGAAAATCGACCTCTACTAACCATGATATCTTATTTTGAAAATGTTATGTGGTCTTATTCCAGTTAATTAGCTAGAATTACTATTGATGCGCACAACACAAAGTATAGACAGATCGCCTAATTTGGAACGAAGCATTGCATATTCGTTGTTTGAAAAACGATTTGGAATTTGCTACTCTCAAGTAGGCTAAAATACGGATTTTCATTCAACGAGTTGTTCCAACTCAAACAATCCAACCTTCACCCATAGGCATTCAGGCAGTTAATCAAATAAGCATTTAGCCGCATGGTAAGCATGTTAACATTCACACTCATGCGAGATGCTAAGCATAAATACTTACATCGTACTCCGAGCCAAAACAAAGGACATGTTAGCAATCATGCATGATCCAAGTCCATGTTAAGTGGCTAATGCAACGCATACAGAATGTCACTAGAATAGGCTCGGCTAATCCTAGGATGGCATATGAAATACACAGATAGCATGTATTCAAGTTAGATTTGAAATACTTATGCAGTTAGTATGATGCGCCGAGCCGTGCATGCAATACTGATGAATGATGCACGCAAGTAATAGCATAAGGTATGTTAATTAAATAGTCCTAATACTAACCATCAAAGCAGGTAGTAAGGGAGAAAGAAGTGGGGATTGAAAGACATCACACACGCCCCACTTATTACAAATTTCCCTCGCTCCCTCGCCTCGGAAGGACCGAAAGAATAATACATTTACTACCAACAAGCTAATTAATATTACAGACCACCTAATTAATTGACAAATCAATTGAATATAATTAGGCAGTAAATGCAGCCTCGGAAAGAGGTCCAATCATGCGCGCTTGGTTCCTCGGAAGTCACTGCCATGCACAAGATGCCTCTGCTTTGGCTTTTATCCTCCCTAAAGACTGCACAAGTCCAAGGTTGCTTCTCTGAGTGCTGTAACACCACCGGCTAAAGGGATTGGTCACCGACCATGTATAATGGTCACGGCCACAAAATACTCCATCGGCCAACAATGGCATGGCCGGTCGGCACTAAAGATGGCGGCCGGCCAAATCTTCCTGCAAAGTTGGTTTGACAGCAGCAGAGGACAGAACTTGGCATGCAATGCATTTCAGCAATGTATGCACCAACCATACTCCTTATCATGTGTATGACTCAAGGAGGATGAGCCTCGATTCTCGGACCACCAATCACGCATTTCCATGCATGATGGCCCAAAGAATCAAGTGTGCAATGTTGATATGGAATCATGCACATATCAAGCAAATTGAACTCAACCTCTATCACAAACAATTTAAGAGGCAAGCATGCATGTCAATGTAATGCAATCCTAAGCATTTGACTAGTATGCACATGGACATGCTAAGAAGCATAAAGCATACAATGGTCATGCAGACAAAAGGGATGAGACAATGCAACTAACAAGTATACAAGGCACAATGTGTGTGTTCAAGCATGCAAGCAAGCATGTGACTTCATTCAATCATGCAACCTAATCATGCAATAACACACAAATATGCAACGACACACAAGGTGGGCATGCAACAACATGCAAATGGTGGTCTTAACTAACATTGATAGCTCGCAAGCATGCAAAATCAGTGCCATACTCTGGAAGTGAGGTCCAACACACACACACATGCAAAGCATGGTCCAACACTTAAGCACATAAAGACAACTTGTAAGCACAAAAAACATGGACTAATGACATGCAACATAAGCTCTAAATCATGTTAAAAATGGTGCCAAACCAAGCCAACAAGACATCATAAACATGCAATTAGGGTCCAAACTCGAGCAAGCTAAGGAGGTATGAACTACCCCTTAGCAAAACCAAACATGAGAGAATTGAATGACCAAAATCAGAGGTTTAGGATGTTGAACATAACTAAAAACCAATGACATGGCATCCTAGGAGCCTAACAGGATGCATGCATGGAGGCCTAAACATGGAGTATGAGATGACAACCTTATGAAACATTAAGGGACATCCAATGCAAGCATATGAGCACATCATGAGGTCTGAAATAACATACCAAGTGATTCCAAACCACTGAAACAAAGTAAGGATGCATGCTAGAGGGCCAAAGCTTAAGGCATACAAGAGGATTGTATGGTAGCTATACAAAGCAAATCATGGATGACCCAAACAACCAAAAACAGTCCTCAAGCACACTAAAATATGCATAAAAGCTTCACAAAGCTTGGCCAAAATACATGAGCATGGTAGTCTAAATGCTATGCATGTATTGAGGCAAATCATGGCATTACAAGGCATGTATGCTAAGCAAGCATGTGTACCAAAACAAACTAATACAATGCTATATTATGACATAACAAGCATGAAAATCAGCCAAGACATGGCCAACATGAACTAAACATGGTGCTCACTAAAAGAGGCAAAAATGGCCCTTTTCAAGGACAACAAGGAGGGGGTGGCCCTCTTCTTCCTAGGACCTCAAGGCACCATCTTCACCTCTGAAATCCCTCAAGATTTCAATGGTGAGGAGGCCCAAACACAATGGTCCCGGAGCTCAACCAAAATGGCACAAAACAAGGGCCAAACAAGCCTTAAGAGGGGTCAAACAACCCCAAAGCTTAAAGCAACCTTAACAAACTATTTAGAGCAGTTAAAAACAGAACTTTTCTATGTTATATGTTAAGCTCAAAAACAGATGCAAGATAGGCTAAAAAGCTTTTCAAAAATGGGGTAAAAAGGGACAAAAGTCTTACCCTTGTAGACCCTCTTCACAAACAATGTTCCAGCAGCTCTTTTGGTTCCAAACCAGTCCAAAATCTTTAAGGAAAGACCTCTGGTACCTCAGCAACCAAGAAAAGGTGCGATGGTGGGTGTTTGTGCACAAAAATGAGACTAAACACTAAACACAAGAGAGAGAGAGAGAGAGAGAGAGAGAGAGAGAGAGATATAGAGATAGAGGATATATGTAAACCCTAACCCTAAAGCTCAAGCTCTGAAAATATTTTCTAAGTTGTCTAACCCTCAACAAGAGAGAAGAGGTTCTCTTTTATAGACAATTAGTCTTGTAAAGCTTCCAAAGGAAGCTAACAAGAGGGAAATCCCTCCATACACGTGTATGGAGGGGGTGAAAGTGTATGCCAGCTGCACAAAAATATCTGCAAAAGCAGATGGATAGTAGTCGGCCGGCCAAAAATGCAATTGACCAAAGAAAGATAGCCGGCCGGCCATCTATAGTACCGGCCGGCCAAACATTTGGCCGGTGGCAACAAAACAGAGCCGGTGGCCTCAAGCCATAGCCGGTGATGGGTGGGGATGGTCAACAAGCCCTACCCTGCCCCTCAAAGGCAAAACACAAGTGTTTGGTGCAAAAACCAGACACAAAACAGTCGAGTCGAGAGATCCTGAGGCAAAACGCGTAGCCGAGACCTCCGGGAACTCAAGACGAACACAAACATAGATGATCACCGAGTGTTCAAGCGGTGACGTCCAAGTCTTGAGGACAGTCAAAAATGGGGTGTCTACAGGTGCGTTCTGTTTGAGCGCAGTCGAGCTTCCTTTGCAAGATTAGTTGGGGCTACGGTGGTGACGAGAAATAACTATAGTTGTTGGACATGTCTTTTGGACTTTTTTTGTTTTTTGGAGTTTAGAGTTTAGGGTTGATATTAGTTTATTTATTCATTTTTTTTTTCTCATGACCTTAGTATTTTGATAAGTTGGCATTGTGGGTTATTTTCCAACTTCACATTATTTAAGTGGTTTTGACTAGTTGTTGCTACTTTAATGTTGGAGGTATTGGATAGTTATGAATTTATGATAGATAGTTTAGTTGGCATTTATTATTATTATTATTTTATCTCTTGTTTTCTTTTAGCATGGAAATTTACTTAAACTTTATGGAGACGAGAGCATTTAGATTTTATTTCACTCTTAGAATTTGGATGATGGAATATTGATTGAATATTTAATTATCCAAATTTTGGGGTGTGACAATTCGTTGGCCACGGAGTGAATTTCAGTCGTGAGGCGAGAGACATCGTCGGAGAGAAGAGTCAAGGGGTACTTGTTATATTAAGAAGCGAGAAAAGCCCTAGTTATCGAAACCAGACCGTCCATGGAAGCCATTGAAGAGACGAATGTGAAGAGATTGATCGATCGATCGAACTGTGAATGTGTTTGTATGGATGTGAATTTTGAATCGATCGATTGGATTATCAGACTCTGTTTATCTTCTTCTCCTCCAGCGGAAGCGAAAGAGGAGTCTCGGGAGTGGGGGGGTTTTAGGCTATCGCTATCAAGGAATATTAGAAGATTTTATTCGTTGTTCCAAGAGTGAAAATGTAGAGAAATCAGGAAACCGTGAGTCCACCGTCACGCTGTGTTGCGTGGCCGTAAATCGGATTTGTTTGTTTCACCAATTGGCTTTTATTGTAAGGTCCCAGTGTCCCACATTGGGAATGGATGAGGAGTTCCTGGGCTATAAAAGTAAAAACCTGGACCCTTATATAGTATCGAGGCCTTTTCCAAGGTAGTGAAATCTCTAGCAAAACTCCCCAGTTAAGTGTGCTTAGGCTGGAGTAGTTATAGGATGAGTGACCCACTGGGAAGAACAAATCTGTGCGGGCGTGGCCCAAAGCGGACAATATCGATAACATGTGAAGGGTTGGGGTGTTACAGCTCCTCTAGTGGTGGGTTCTTTGTTGGGGTTGCTTATACTTTGATTACTAATCAAGCATTTACTCAGGAAAATGGCTTAGTTAATTGGAACTGGATCTGGAAATTGAAGATCCCTAAAAAATTGAAGGGATTTATTTGGCTGTTGATGCTTAACAAGCTACTTCCCAACTATCAAAAAAAGATTAGAGGCCTCACCAATGATGACACTTGCCCAAGATGTCAGAGCTACTGTGAGGACTTGAATCACCTACTGAGAGAGTGTAAAAAAGCTGTGGAAGTCTGGGATATTCTCACCAATCATAGCTGGAGAGATTCTACTCTTAACATGCCCTTGGATACATGGTTCCAACATAATCTAAAGAGTAAGAACAGAGAGTGCTTTAACATCTCTTGGGAAACTATTTTTGTGGTGGCTTTGTGGAGGCTATGGAAGGCTAGAAATAGTGTGGTATTTAAACAAGAGGATTGTAATACACAGGAAACAGTGAGACAGATTCAACAAAAAGCAACAAAAATTCACCAGGCCTTCCACACAAACCTTTTCACAAGTGACTCATTATATCTTAAAACTAATTGGTGTCCACCTTGTGTAGGACAACTCAAGCTCAACATGGATGGATGCTCCAAATGAAACCCTGGCCCTACTAGGTATGGTGGCTTATTTAGAGATGCTAGAGGAGCTTGGATTTTTGGTTATCATAGGAAATTAAAGTCAGCAACAAGCAAGGAAGCTGAGCTTTGGGGAATCTACAAAGGCCTCACCATTATTTTGAAAAAAAGCATGCGTGATGTTTTGATTGAAACTGATGCAGAAAAAGTGGTGCTCAACATCAACAACACCACAACCAACAATTACCCTTATAGAGCTCTCTTAGAGGATATCAAATTCCTCATACACAGATGCACCTGTGTTGTTAGCTACATTCTCTATGGAGGGAACAAATGTGCTAAAGGACTTGCGAATATGGGAGTGAATCATGGAGGAGATTTGGTAGCTTTAGAGAACCCACCTAATGAAATTGCTAGTCTGCTTGTTACAGACATAGTTGGAACATCTTGTGAAAGGGCTTAAGCTTGTTTAGCCCTATGTTTTTGGTCTGCTATTGCTGTGCTTTTGTTTTCTTTCTTCTGCTGTAATCTTTCTTTTGAATCAAAAAAAATATATATATGATAATAGAATGGGAGAATTATACATAGTGAGACGTGGACAAAAATATTTACAAAAAAGTGATTTTTTAAAATTTTAATTATTAATATTTATTATTTTTTAAAATATGTTTTTTCTCACCACTAATGTGTAAATGCCCTAAAAGAATTACGGTATAAAAAAAAATAAAAAAAAATTTGCAACATTAATGACTATTAACTTGAGCATTCTAATGATTCATAAGATAGTTTTTATACTCATTTAAAAATTTAAAGTTTTTATTTAAAAAAGAATCATGATTCAGAACTTAATGGTGAAACTCTAATCAGGAAGGAAAAAAAAAAATAATAATAAATAAAATACATACATCATATCATCAATAGGTAGGATCAACTGCCAGCTCATTGGAGCTTTGATTAAAGCTCTATAATTAGAGCTCTAAAACATTTTCTTTTCAAAAATGATATATCCCCCTAAATGAAGGAGCTCTAATGATATGAAAAAAGAAAAAAAAAAAGAAAAAAACGCAAATATCACTATCACAGTGGAGTTCGCCCCCAATTAGAGCTCCTAGAGCTCCTTTATTAGAGCTCTAAAACATTTTTGTTTTTATTTTTCTCCTTAATTTTTTTTATTTTTTATTTTTTTTTCCCTCTTTTCTCTTCACACCATCCAAACCAAACAGCCTGTTACTCCTCCAGAGTTGCTATACGCTTGTTCATAATTTTTTTTTTTAAATTTTTAAAATTTGTGCAATATAACTTGTGTTTATCACATTTATTGTAAAAAAAACTCATTATTGAGAAGCTAGATAAATGATATTTTTAACTTCTGTATTTTTTATTACCAATTTTTATTTTACAAAAAACTACACCAAACAGGCCATTGTTATTAACTAGAGTGCAACCTGTGAAAAAAAAAAAGAGAAAGAACCAAGAAAAAAAAAAAAAAAACTAAACTAAACATGTTTTTCAATATATTTTTAAAAAAACTATACTCTGGTTGGTTTGTAATTTTTAAAAACAATTTTCTAAATTTTCAGTTCGTATTTTGTATTTTTAGTAATTTTTCAAAATATTTTAATTAATTAAATTTTTTTACTTTTTAGATCCAGTTAAAAAGTAAAAAATGTGTACAATTTTTTTTTTTTAAAAAAAAAATAAATTACTGAATACAACAAAATAAGAAAATATATCAAATTATCATTTTTTTTTTGTTTTGTATTTGATATTTTTTTAAAAAAATTAATAAATATTGTACTTTTTAAGTGTACTTAAAATATAAAAATTTTACGTAAAATATTAAAAAAATTCACTAAAAATAAAAAATTTAATTTTCTTAAAAATGAGTTCAACCAAACAAGTTTCAATTTGCAAGTTGACGAACATGAAGGGTGAAGGTGAGGTTCATACTAATTAAATATAATTATTCATATTATTAAAAGTCCACAAGAAGTGGATTTTTGATTTTTTTTTGTTAAAATTCACAAAAAAACAAAATAAACTAAAATAATTAATAAAACAAAATATTATATCAAATCTATAATCATTTTACTTTTTCTCTCGTAAATATCATATCCAATTATAAAAAAATTCAATCATTTTTTCAAACATAAAATTTTTACCTACTAAAATAGCTAAAAACTAAAATAATCTATTAAAATAACAAACTTTCCAAACGAAGCCATAGATTCTTGAAACCCGCAACCTTCAAACATTCCTTTGTTTTATTCTAAATAATATGCCTAAGGTTTATCAATTTCATTTTATTTGGCGTTCAGTGAAGCTCATGCACTTTATTCTTTGTTGTTCTATTTTCTCCTCACAAAAATAAAATATAAAACTTGCACTCAGAAAGAAATACGCCACCTTCCCGTTGATGTGGTCTCAAATTCCACTCACAAAACAGAGTTTATAAAGGATTGTTTAAAATGTTCTAAATAAATGCACTTGTTTAAGATGTTCTAAATAAGTGCACTTCTTGTTTAAGATGTTCTAAATAAGTGTACTTTTAGACTTTTTATAAAATATGAGTTCAGTATAGACTGGATTTGAAGTGATGTAGTAGAAAAGTGATGTGACTTAAATAAAATGATGCTAGTAACTTTTTAATTTTTTTAAGGGATGACAAACAAAGCCTTTAGTCAAAATAAAACATTCACTCATTCCACCATGCATTTCACCCAAAAAATTAGAGGTAAATGAATTACAAAACGCAACCATGCTACGGCATACTTCAATGAGGTGATTTGGAATTGATTGTGGAAAATATACACAGCGTATACAAGAGCTGGCTGAGCTCATCTCCTTTCTTTTCCCTATCTCTAAACTCTTCTTCCACCTCGATAAAACAAAAAAAAAAAAAACCAAATATTACTTGGGATTTCCATCACCGCGTTTTAAGACCCATGCAGAACCTTGGGATATACACAGTTCATTTAAGACCTGCAAAATCAAAAGAGAAATATCTCAGATATGATTTAGTATATCTTTCTTTTCACCCTCTATCACTTGATGCAGAACTGTGTTTTTAGAAAATGAAAACACAAACAAACATGTCATAAAATAATATAATGAATCGTAGAACTAACAGCACTGCTATTGATCAACACCATCAAAACCCAGTAACTTTCTCGAAAAAAATTACCCTCGAAAAATAGAATCAAGTAAATTCGCACTGCATTTTTATAATCATCAAGTCGTCTCACCCCTTTTAATTTTCTGAAGAGTAGCTGCTCTACCTCCAAACATTTTGGACAATTTTATGAATGTTAGCTCACACTGGTTTCACTTCATTTCAAAGTTCTACCATTATTGCCATTACCTTTGGATGTTAATTCAGAGCAACAGTACATTTGGATATATACACAGATTGTTATTATTGTTATATTATTTTTTTTTATCTTTTGAAATACAGTTTATTCCCTAGCCCTAGGGTGATGGAGACTAAGCAGGCTCATGGGAAGAGCAATTCTGGGAAGTATGGCGGTAAGTCACCTGAGATGGGCTGGGCAACAGCAGGAGAGAGAAAGAAAGATGGAGGTCTGGGGTGGAGAAGATGGCTATCTTGCATGTGTAATATTAATACGAGGGTCACGCCATAAGAGCCAGCACACCTGGTCACATGTCCAAGTGAAAACAAGTCCCTTGACCACCTTAATGAACCCTCAATTTTAGCCACCACAACATAAAAGCCCAGTGATCCTAACAAGAGGCCATGAGATCTCTCAACCACTCCACGAACATTCCTAGACTGCTCACGACCTAGGCTAGCGTGGTTGAACCAGGTACATGTGGGATCCAATTATATGTAGAAGGTGATCCAATGACATTGTGGCTGAGCCACATGGAAAGTGGGACCATGTACCTCCACACCCCCAAAACACTACACTCCTGATGCTACCAAGCTATATAAACAAAACAAAGCCTTATGTCCCAAGCAAGTGGAGTCGGCTACATGAATTTTTTTCCATCATTATGCTCTATCAATGACTATATATTCATTTAAATTAAATAAATCCACTTTTTTTATTTTTTTTATTACCGCATCCCATGTCAATTTAGATATTCCCCTCCCTCTATAACATTTCCATTTATAGTGATCATATTACTTTTCCTTACTGCTACATCTATAGTATTTATTGTACATGACCAAACCATCTTAATCTGTTTTTTCTCAACTTATTTTCAATTAACTCATATCATTTCATGAATATATTCATTTCTAATTCTGTTTAACTCGTCTTACCACAATCCCATCTAAGCATTTTTACCTCAGCTACACTAATTTTATGAATGCTACCAAGCTAATATATATTACACATATTGGACAACAGAAAACTTCATTAAGCTAAACTTATGCACATGTTCAACAATCTTCCATGCGTTTAAAAGTTCAACTAATTTTTATTGTTATCCCACAAGAAATGTCATGTATCAAGGGATTCACAAGTCAGTTGAAAAGGATGGATATCAGTTGTAACCCATGATTTCAAATTAAATAAAGTCCAATCATATGCAGTCAAACTTCATTAATACGCGCAATGATCCAAGTTACTTGTATAAAGGTTCAACATGAAAACAGCAACAAAACTACACTGACTAGAATTTGTGCTGACCTTTTGATATTCATTGGGAGTAATATCCCTATTAAGTTGCATCTTTGCAGCTTCAACAATAGGAGCCTTTTTAAGCTTTGCATTAGGTCCTTCAGCAATAAGAAGATCAATGACAACCTTCCTGTAAAAGAGAAATATACATATTAATTCAAGGATCAAGCACATTATTTGACGGAGCAAGGTATGTATTGGAATAACCTCAAAGGATCATATTGGGGGTGGTCTGAGGATGACTTTGAAACGTAGACGCCATGGATATTAGTAGCAACTTGACCAATGATTTCCAGCAGCTCCTCTTGAGGAGTATCAAATCCCTTAGCTGCAGCTATTGCGTCTTTAGGTACCCCCTTTGGACGAGTAGACTCAGAAAGTGCCATTTCCCGCAAACGTTGGCAAATCTGTTGAAAGCTGCCAAAAGGCATTATCCAATGTCATGCACAGCACAGAAATCACCAAATATACATACATTAGGATAGCCATTCCTTTTGTTTGGTGAAGTGGTTCTACTTCTATGAACTTGAAGTGCATAATTTTGCCCATGTATTAAATACCCTATCGGATCCTCTATTTTCAAATCAATTAAGATGGCCACTAAATAGCAGTAGATGGAGGTTGATGGCACAACTTACATTTTGTTTGGAGCTAGCTAGGTCTTCTTAGTTTAGCTAGTTTGCCAAGGAACACACAGCTAAATCACAAGCACATACAATTAGAAATTAGGCAGTGCAAGTGAGAATTGAATCGAGAAACAAAACAGGGCATCTTATAAAGCAATTGAGGGCATTACATTAGGCAAATGTTGCCACAAACACTGGCAAACATGCTATACAATGGGGCACAACAGGTGCTACAAGGATCTAGGTAGGAGAAGCAGATCAACTAAAATATGATTTATAGTGCCTAATATTTATCTACATTAGTATTTCAACAAAACCAAACCAATAGGGCTGTGTCAGCTGGACTGAACTCTATCCCAGCCTGATCTATTTGCATGTTTAGACAAAAAATTTCATTTTTCATCAGGGGTTTGGTTGAAACTAATAAACTCAAATTAAATTCATCCCGGGCTTGAACATCATCATCAGACAACATGAGCCCAATGTTTCAAATATTTATACATATGTGACATAACATATATACAAACATATGTAGTGTGTATCTTACATTCAACCCTTATTCAACTTTTCAATCAATAAAAAAATAAAAAATAAAAAAATTACTCAGCTATTAGATCTATCATCGTTGACATGGAAACAAAATCCCATCAAAATAAAATAGGGTTTGCATTCTATTTCAATATTTTTTTTTTTTTTTTTGTTGGGCACTTCGGAAATGACATTCTATTTCATAAAACCATGTGTGATGAGATATACGTGTTTACATGTTGTATAGCATGGATCGACATAACTTTTTGTTTGGATGAGTGGTGATGTTTTTTTTTTTGACTTTTGTTCTTTGGTTTTTGTCAAGGATCAAGATCTCATTCGTCTATGTCATTTTTTTAAAATAAAAAATTAACTGAGACACTGATTTTATCATTGAAAGATTATTTTTTTACGATCAGATATTTAAGTGCATTATTTCCCAAAAGCAAAACAATAATAAGATCAGAAATTTTTTTTTCCCCTGAGAATGCAAATACAAGAAAATTTGAATGCCTGTGTTCTCTGAAAACTCAATAAGCCCTAATGAATTATTTATAAATAAATAAATAAAAATTGACAATTGAAGCTTATCAATTTAAACTCGGGATAGGCTGGGCTAGGCTATGTTACACGGACTCTTCAAAATAAATGAAATACCCGTGTTGGACACCCGACACTCGGACAAGGGTATGGGATATGTGTCGACTACTTTTCAACGGACACTTCTTATATAATTGTATATAACACTATTATTATATGTGTATTGTTGTATAATTGCTATAGATGTCTTTTTGACACTGTAAGTTATATACAGCACCATTTTATCTCACATACTTTATTAAAAATATAAAAATATGGCATTTTTTTTGCCGAGTCCACGCATCCTTAAATTTATAATTTGATGAGTCCGACCTTTAGATACATACCCGCACCCAACACCCGTACCCGAGTCCATGTAACATAGGGGCTAGGCAGCGCAGGCATTGAGGTTGTCTGTGTAGACACTCAAACAACTTGGATGGCCTGGACAGGCCCCCAGCCAGATCAAAACCACCTGAGTTGCAGCCTACAAATCAGTATTGCCATTACCACCTTACAAAACTCACCACCACACCCTGTGATCACTGTCAGCACAACTCTACTACTATTCAGCCACCCACTACGATGACACCAGACCCATCCACAGTATACCAAACTGCCAACACTTACTATCACCTCTATTACATTGGCACCTACTGCCCAACTGCAATCAATATTGATGCATGGCCTACATTGTGACACTCGTTGCCCACTTATTTGCTTGCCATACCACTGCCTTTGCCTAGAAAAAAGTAAAACGAAAAGAAGAATGGGTGACATTGTTCTGCATTCACCAGTGTCGAGGAAGTCCTCACTGACAGTTTCCCGCAATTAAGTGTTGATATCGAAGTAATGAGATGGTCACATATGAAAACAAGCATCAACTGAAGACAAGAAGTAGGTCATTGAAATCTATGTTTTAAAAATGAGAAACAATGAAAGCCATTAATCTCACCTGCAAACCTTGTGTGTTTGGAAAAGCTTCTGTAAAGCCTTCGGTAGAGCTTCTCGAGTTTCAATTGACATGGGAGTTCTAGAAACTGCTCCATTTGAAGATCTTGCTGTAACTTTACTAGGATTTTTTGATGTTCCAGGCCTATTAGCCATATCAGGCTTTGCAGAATTCTTCAAACCAATCGGACCCTTCCTGCTTCCAAAAATACTTTCAGTTATCGATTTCTCCACACGTCCCCAAGCTTGTTCTTGCTCTTTAACAATATTTGGATGAAGTTTCATAAACGATGTGTCTGGCAGCTCTTTAAGTTTCCAGTCTTTTAAGGATGGTCTCTCAATGGCCAAAACATTCAACACACCTTTTATAGCTTTACCAAGAGAACGCGCAACATTTATTTGTTCATAGCTGATTGCAGGATTCTTACTAAACAAAAGAAGAATGTAATCTCTAGCTAGACCTTCAACTCCATGATTTCCTTCAAAGAGTGCAGTTTTAGGAACCCAAAGTCCTTGTACAAGATGAGCGAGTTTCTGGAGGACTCCTAGAACATCTTCAATGGAATCAGTAGGAGCTAGGTGCTTGATAGTGTCGAATCGGTTTGCTGGAGGGCCCTTATTACAAAAAGTTTTTAAAACAATTAATTGCAAAACAAGTAAGAATAAAATCTTGCAGTAGTTACTTTAGTCAATAGCGTAATATGGATACCAAAATAATAAGCAAGAGTTGCACCCTTTAGAAACTACAGTTCTCTCACAATTCAATGAATAAAAGGTTGATAATTAAATGTAAGTATAAACATATAGAAGAACATGAAGCCATAAAACCAGCAAGTTTTAGACATGCTTGATTCGCAGTGGTGAAAATCTTCAAATAAGACCATATAATTTTGTGTCTCAAGTGAGATATTGCAGCAGTTAACAAAATAAGAGTATCTGATTGGCCCACCATTAAGGATTAAAAATATGTGGAATACCTATAGGCCAATGTTTCTGGATAATAGAATACTAAGGATTGAATATGTCGAATATCTAAACAAAAGAACGCAATTTAACACAAATAAAGTGCACTTAATTATTTTATGTAAATATTTAGAGAATTAGAAATAATGGTTCATACTGATGATAAAATTGGATAAACACTGAGATAATGCACAATCTTGGCCAAAATGACAAAAAAATAACCAACAATTAAATATAAACATAATGACAATGAAAATTTTCAAACCTAAATTCAAAATACTGACAAATTAGTACCTCTAGACGATCTAAAATGACTGCAAAAATAAGGATAAAAACCTTGAAGAAACATCATCCTCAGAATCCTCATCATACATTTCATACAACTACAAAATAAACATTTCCAAATTTTGCAAATCCGTAAGCCACTACGAATTTTTTAACCTTTATCTAGGAGTATTTGTCCTTCTAACCAGCTCCCCAAGTCTCCAAGTGATTACTACTTTCACAAAATAGGGTGCACTAGCATAAATCCAATCCAGTGTTACCAGAAAATGATAATACCTTAGCGATTTATGTTTTGGAACACACGCTCCAAAATATGATATACTTTCATTCCAAAACATGATATACTTTCATTCCAAAACGCTGAATTTAGAGAGCCAAAGCAATTCCAAAATTTTATCTTTATTTTCTTAAAGTTTTCTTTGAGATAAAAAAAATCTAGTATAAATGAATTAAAATGTAAGGAGAATGGAGTTTTGGTAAAACAAAATATAAAAAATGGGCTATAATACTCCTAGAAATGTGTGTAAGGGAAATTGTTCTAACGATTAGAGGCACCTTTCTAATACTGTAATTTATACAAGCCTACCTACCCCTATCATACCACATTTTATAGTATGTGGCATATCACGTTCTAGTTCCCATTCCTCGAACCAAAACAATCCACGTTCCAAGTAACAATGTAAGAAAGACACAAACTCAGGAATCAGCTTTGGCATAATAATATAACCACAAATGAACACCAGCACGTGTCAATTACATGCAAGCACAACCAAAATTGATAAATAGTGAGTTTATTAGCAATTATTCAACACGTGTCAATTACATGCAAGCACAACCAAAATTGATAAATAGTGAGTTTATTAGCAATTATCCAACAGTGAATAGAAGTTAAAACACTAGACATTATGGTACATGGAATGGGAACAGAAGGATGGTATGAAACATTTACAAGATGTTGCCCATAAGGTAGATTTAAGTAAATGTCAAATTGTCAATAATAGAAATCAGAAGACACTTTTATTTTTGGTTGTCTTTTTCCTTTATTAATTGTTAGTTGGCTTAATAGAGATAATTACTTTGACTAAAATAAGTTCACTAGTTACCCCTCTTTCTCACTCTACAAAATAACCCTAGCTTTCTCTCCATATATACAAATCTCCACCTCTTTTTCACTCTAAAAAAATAATCCTCTCTCTATTGATCCAAATTTCTATATATATGCAAAAAGCCTGTTTGGATTCAATTTCTCCCTTTAAAAATACTTCCCTGGGATGGTTTGTTTCATTTGTTACCTGGTGTACAAGGGTATCATACACTATTGAGTATGCGGCTAAAATCCTCACAAAACCATGTGAACAAACGGAGCACATGATCATTTACTAGAAGTGGTGCTACACAGATTGCACGTGCATACATTAATATATCTACATCAATTTCATAAATAGTGAATTTTACAACTTTACCCTTACAGGCAAGACAAACATACTTGCAATTTATCACCATCATAAAATGCATATTTACAATCTTGACTACAAACCTCACGAAGCCATGTCTTAAAACGTTCTTCCAGTGGCAATGAAAGCAAAAACCTGAAACACCAGCCAACCATTCACAACTTTAAAAATCTAAATCTGAAAACAGGTATGTGGAATGTTACAGCTCTGCCCAATAAGCAATGAAAAAAAAAATCATGTGATAAACGTACAAAGAATTAATTTCTATATTAAAGAATAAAAGCTGTTGTCGACATATTTATTTTTTAGCAGGGAGTTTAAGAATGCAAAATACATAATGGCTCAATCAAATATGCTTATAATTTCAATAATAACACATTACTTCTATTCCACATCCCATTCATGCAGCGGGGTGACCTATAATATGGGCCAGACAGATAAAGTTGAAGCAGAATGATTACCAAATTAAAAATAATTCAGACTTCCAGATGAGCAATAATGATTTGTTTAGATCTCCGGAAAAATAGAACACTGATAAAAAAAATTTAGTTACATTTACTCTTCACAAGCAGTAGTCTTTGCCCATACAAGGGAAACCCAATTAACTCGAAATTTCAGAGACACACAATCAGTAATCTTTGCCCATACAAGGGAAACCCAATTAACTTGAAATTTCAGAGCCACAAAAGAGTCCTGATTACAAGGATTAAATTTCAAATGTCAAGACTCCTGGAGATTTAAGAGAAACAAAATTACGCAACAGTATGAGCATACCTTTTGGGAGGACCTTTGGGTTTGATGTTGCCATTAAATGCACCAGGACACAAGGAGCTAACATAATCGTACCTTCAGATTGAAATAACGATAAAATGGATTAAAAGGTAATACAACTACCATGCACATTATTCTACCATAAAGTCAAACCACTCGAGAACATTTCCTAAATGCATACGGGCTCATTGAAAAGTGTATAGGAGAGCCTTCATCTACTGCCATTTTTTCCAGATATCTGACAGAGAAATCACTCTTTGAAGAATGGTACTTGAGTGCAACCCAACCCTGAAAAGAAAAAAAACAATGCAAAAAGAAATTCAATAAACAAGAGCAGTGATAGTGATGATGAAGATCATTCGCCTTACCTCTCCAAGATCATTGTTATGTTCGTTTGACGTTGCTGGTAGCTTGTTCTGCACAAAAAAAGATATATCTCATAGTTGGAACTAGTGGCTTTATAGAGAACAACCAAGGAATGGATATGGATCAAATTAAATAAACTCAAATCTTCAACACCCCAAAATACCATGACATGCACTCAACATTGTCACCACTAATCACTCTATCATTATTTGTTAAAGAATAAAGATATCTAAATGACAAATGGAACTGTAAATTAAAGAAAACAAAGCTGAATAAGATGACTTCAGTAGCATGATATATCAGATAAAAAATTACCTGTTTCTTTGATGGTCCTGCAGATTTTTCATCCTTGAGATCTTCTGACTTAATAGTAACATCTGCGTTGCTTGTACCACTGTTCTTCTTTTTAGAGCCACCAGACTTGAGATGTTCCATTGAAGGTCGCAGCTGCACAACTGCACGAATGGGATTGATGTGCAACTGCAAGATGGAAAAGCAAATGATGTCTTAAACAAATATAAATATTATACAAACTAAATTTATTTGCAACTACTATGCAAGCTTTGTTACAAAAACATATCAAAACTTGACAATCCCACACTATAAACCATAATTTTTTTATTAAGTTGTATTATAACCCATAGTTCTCTGGTCAAAACCCTGCCTACTACCACCTTATGGACATTCCTGATCTGTTCTAAAGCATAACTTGACATTTTTATCGCTCACTATAATGCTGGAGTTTATATGTCCTGTATTCCAACAGCTCGCCACAGAAACGTCAGACAAAAATTCTAAATGAGGCCCATAGAATGGCCAAGGGGTGGGCCTTATTAAAAACATTCAAATTAAGTTATCCCTAAAACATGGGATGTAAACTTGAAAAATCCCAGTAGAAATGTATGGAAAGCCACTTTAGCACTTATACAAATTTAATGTAAATATTATCTAAGAAACTCTACCACATACATTTTGAAATAGTTTGACAATTTCAAAACCCCACATGGAAGTTTCGCAGACCATGATTTTGCATTACTTCAGCATGCATATTTTCTCTTCCACATTGAAAATCCCAATATGAATGCACCTTTAATTGCTTAATTTGGCATCATCTGACTGAGAAAATGAGCACAAAATCTTACCTATTACAAAGATTAGAGGTTCCTCGCATGAAATGACGGCATTACTTGCCATTTTTTGTCAACAAAGTTCACAATTTAACAGAACAAGATTTGGAAGCATATCAAGCAACCCATTGACAAAACAAACTAATTGGCTGTGGAACCTTCATGAAAATATAAGCAGCATGGCTAGCAAGATATACCTTTCAAAACAGGCTGCTTGGCCTAAAACAGAAATTTCAATAGTATGCTAGCATCACTACGAATAACTAGTTCAAGTAAATCCAATGAAATTTTAATGTATAATAATGGGTTATTAAACATGACAAAGTTGGAAATCAAAGAAGTATCAATGCGATTAAAATGTATACCTTATTGCCCATTAGCACCCCAACAGCATAGCCAGTTGCACACGTTGGCCTCATTGAAGACGACAAAGTCTAAAAGTAATCAAGAATGAAAAGGTTATACAATATTATCTAACCTTCGTGGAGCAAAATAAGTTGCAAGCACAAGGATCAAAATATGAGCTGATGCAATATGCTGGGAAGTTAAGATTACCAAACAATGCAAGTGGCGCATAACTAGAGATTTCCTTTAAATCACAGATATGGCACCTCTATATAGCATCAAAATTATGTACTAGTGACGAACTGATGCAATTTCCCTCACATAAAGAGGGCAAAAAAAAAAAGAAACATGAACAACACAGGAAAAAACAGTAAAAAAAAACCAACAACAACAACAACAATAATAAAACACAACATGCTGATAAGTTAAGATTACCAAACAATGCA
Source organism: Camellia japonica (assembly GCA_030407325.1). Classification (NCBI taxonomy): domain Eukaryota; kingdom Viridiplantae; phylum Streptophyta; class Magnoliopsida; order Ericales; family Theaceae; genus Camellia; species Camellia japonica. Next base: position 25,187,353 of record JAPPVO010000002.1, read on the forward strand.
AGTGGCACATAACTAGAGATATCCTTTGAAAAAAAGATATGGCCCCTCTACATAGCATCAAAATTATACTCCATAAAACAGCACCAAAATTATTGAAAAAAATCATTTGAGTGAGATTCAAGCCAAATACCATGCATGTAAAAATAAATTTATGTAATTGTTATGTATTATGCACTTAACCCATGCAATTTTGAACTTCACGATACTTCTGGTCTAACCAGAAAAGCAACCACATTAATTGCACAGAAAAATAAAGACAAGAAGGAACCCAGTGACATGTATACCTCTATCGATTGATAACAAAATTTCGTTGTGAGTCCCTCTACCAATCACCAATTACTTCCCATTTAAAGGTATTAATTATTTACATAGTAGTTGAAAGAAACTAGACCTTTTAAGGTTTGTTATAACTACACTAGTTCTAACACCAAACAACATTCAGCATATATGTGAGACAAATTCAAACTACTCAACAACACCTGTAGGGATAAGGTACTGCAAATATTGGATACATTAAGATTCAAGAAATATGCAGTTGGATACATTAAGATTCAAGAAATATGCAGTTGCTTAAGAATGCATGCTAACTACACCCTAGACAAAGCAAGATGTCAAAAATGACGATGCCTGATTCCAATTGGAATGGCTAAGTCTTCAATTAGTTGTTGAGATCCAAGCGAATCAAATTTCGTGTGTATATCTAAAATGCTTTAAGCTTTTGGTTTGTTTATTTTTTATTTTTTTCAATTGCTCTTATCTACTTTGCCTTATTTTCATTCATTTGAAAACCTTAGGTAATGTTTGGTTCATTGGAATGAAACGGAATGAAATGATCATTCCATCAAAATGTTTATTCGCATGTTTGGTTGACTAAAAAAATTATGATAAAGTGCATTACAAATGGAATCATCATTCATCATTTCAACGGAATGGTCAGCCTAAGGAAGGAATGATCATTCTATGCCATTCCATTCAATTCCAACTTATTCTAGTGAACCAAATAGAGCATTAGGCTCTATTTGGTGCTAATTGGAAAGAGTGGGGGAAAGCAAAAGAAAATTAAAGGGGGGATGGAATTCCTTTGTGTTTTCCATCCAAATTCAATAAATATTAAATTAAAAATCTTCTTGGAAATCCTAAAAATCAAGAATAAAAAATAAATAAATAAAAAGGAAAAATAATTTCCAAACAAATTCTCCCATTTTTTTCATCATCTATTTTTTATCCTCCATATCTTTCATGGCAAACAAACAAATGAAAAATAATTTAAATCCATGAACAAAAAGAAAATACAGAACAATTGATTTATTATTCCCAATAAAAAAAAAAAACAAAAAGTGAAAGTGGACATCTTAAGAGCAAATTTCTAAGTGTTCTACACAAAACAATCTAAATAGCTCAACTTAGCATAGTGAGGTAAGCAAAGACAAATTGAATTGCATAAATTGGAATAACCTGCTTTGTCATCCTCACTCTGGGATCTGCATCAGTGTCATAATTCTTGGAATCAACATCAATTGACAAATCGACCTCAACCTCCGTACTCGTAGGTTTGACCCTAACCTGCGACACAAAGCAAAATCCAAGCTAACTCTCTTAAATTTCCGGCTTCCCATTATCATTTAGCCTTATCTTATCTTAACCTAGTCATCGAGTTCCATCCCGTAAAATTAAACAACATAAAATCATCATCATCGAAGTGAATACAAAGAGAAGGAAACAAACAATGCACACCTCTTCACAACGATCATCCAATTCGTATGGACGCCAACACGGCCTAAGTGGATATTGCATAACGTAAAGCTGAAGAAATAGAACAAAAGTCACCACCAATACATAGAACACGTATACAACCATAAATTATATACATATCGAATTGCCTGAGTGTTGGAATCGATTTGAGGAGTGAAGAAAACGTCAATTTCGCGAACAACTCTATCTCTGCCATCGTCGTCTTCTTCCATTGGATCGTCCTTGACTTCGCCGCATTCTGGCTTGGCTTCGAAGTCCATTTTGACGGCACCGTCGGCGTATTCAGTCTTGGCGGTGGTGGAATCAAATGGTGGTGGTGGATGGGAGTCGAGTTCCTCCTTCTTCTTGGGAGGAATGGAATCGAAGTCTTGGGGATGTTGGTCTGGTGATGAGAGTGGTTCGGACTTCAATTTGAGTTTGGGCTGGGGTTTGAGTTTGGAGTTCTTGGGGGCGAATCTGGTGGTTCGGGACGGAACCTGGCTCGGACCGTCTAGGTCGTCCAGGTCCATGTCCGCCATCTCTCTCTCTCTCTCTCTCTCTCTTTGTAGAGTCGGCCGACTAACGAGTAGCTTTGTTCTTCCTCTCGCTGTGCTCTTTTTGGCGAGTTCGGTTTTTCTGATGAGAGAGAGGCGTATCGCATATGGCGGTGAAGTATATATATAGGTGTAGGTGGTGGGCAAATGGTATTGGGCCGGATCTCATTAAGGCCGGTTTGGGGATGGGTTTTTTAACGATGTTTAGAGTTTTTCGCTGCCAGCAATTTTTTGACGATTTTTCCATCCATTTTTTCAATGCTAGTGGTGGTCTGAGTAAGATCAAGCGATATCGTGGCATAAAAAAATTAGAGTTTCTAATTTAAGATATCTGTTATTCAAATTTTATAAATACTTTATGTAATATTTTCATAATAGTTGAATCTTTTAATATTTTTATAGATAAATTTTGACACAAAAAAAATCAGCACAGATAAATTGTAGTACAGTGAAATTTTGACACAGATAAATTTTCCTTCACAAAAAAATTTCAGACAAATTTATATATGAAGAGAAATTTCAAAGATAGAATTTCTCTAAAAATTTGATTTTCACTAGCCACATTACACTCTCATTGAGATATAAAATTTCTCTGACATATTAATTTTTGTTTGGCGGTCACATCACCTTTCTGTTTTTTTGTATATATTTTCGTAAAAAGTTAAAATGTATACTTATTTAGATCATTCTATACATTTGAATTTCACTAACTACATTATAATTCTTTTGACATATGGAATTTCTTTGAGTGTGTATGTTCATGCGCATGCAAAAATTCACCGGTCACTTTTTATTATCATATTTATTTTTTCTGGTCATGAGCATCTCTAACGGTGAATCAAATTTTTTACCAAATTTGAGTAAAAAAAAGTCAATTTTCTCAATCTGATACGGCTTGCTCCAACCGTGCATCAAAAGTAAAATGGTCGACCGGTTGGTTGACCGGTAAGGCAATTTTTATTTTATTTTATTTTTTTACCTGTTTGAACTTTTTTGACCGGTTTGAACCTACCTATTATTGGAAAAAATGATTTTTGGTGACTTTAATTTAATATTAAAGTGTGGTGACTTTAATTAAATTTTAAAGTGGGTCCCAACCTTTTATTGTGTTGGGTCCAAGTGAGCCAAAAATCATTGGGTTTTGAATAAGAAATTGCCTCATGATGTTAGATTCATGAATGGGATTTTAAAGGTATTTAAATCCTTTTTCTTGGCTAAAGGGTGTGAATCCTTTGGACTTTCAATCTTTCATATTTTTGGAAAGGGGCTATGGAAGCTTGGTGTTTTAATGACCAGCCTTAAAGGCTGGAGGCTCTTATTCTCTCTCCTTTACATGTATAAATTGAGACCCTCCTGTCAAGTTTCATATAGAAATTTTTTGTTTCCATTTTACAAGTCAGTTTGCCATAAAGTTCCTACATTGAGAGAGTGCTGCCACTGTTTTTGTTCGCTAAAGGAGACAGAAAGTGCTTCTACCATAGCTGGTTTTGACCGTCGTATCTTGGGAGACAGACGCCGGGATTCCTCAAGCACTCGACCCGTAAGGCGGCGAAATATGTTTTAAGGAAACTGCTTCCGTGCAGGCTTCGGTTTCGTCTCTTTACCCTTTTATTGTTTTGTATATTTCTGTTGAAATTTAATTGTAATTATTAGCATATGTTCTTGGTATATAATTTGATTTCTTCATAAATCTATTTATTTAATTTCACAATTTAAACAACACCTATTTGAAAGGGAACCGGTCGACCGGTTGGTTGACCGGTTGGCCCACCTCAACTGTAACGCACAGTGAAATGGTGAAATCTGGAGCATGTTCTTACTTTGATGAATTTTTTGTTCCATTCTCATTTTGATACCAATTTAGTGAAACCATTGGAGCTCCAAAAAGTGACTTTTTCACCAAATTTCAAATCTAATGCAAAGTTTGATTCACCATTGAAGATGGTCTTACACACTTACCACTTTCCTGTTCAATTCAAATAAATTTTAAAATCATATAAAATCATATAAAAAACACTGAGAAATATACAAAATATCAAAATTCAGCAATTGAGGACATTTATAACAACGTACATAAACCCAATGAGAGAGAAATGCAAGAAAGTGAAAACAACATAGAAACATAGAAGATTTGAGTGAAAACTAAGGGGACCATTTTTGTACCTCTAATGTTGAAAAAGGTGGGCCTAAAGCAGAGCGCCCAACAAAACTTTAGAGGCAAATAATTCATGTCAACATAACATCATATATACATATTGGAAAATTTTAATATACACATTTTATATCATATTAATTCTTAATTATGTTATTTTTTTATGAGTAAATTACTTAAAAATCTTATTTATAAACGTTATGGTAGCTCGTATTCTATTTAATATTTTTTGAACTAATAAGTTCTATTTAATAAAATTAAAAATATTATCTATTTTTCTCAGTTTTTAAAACTAAGAATATTATCAATTTTACATAGTATTGTTCCAAATAATTATTTCAGTAACTGATGAAAAAAACAGAGTATGAGATTAAATATTTTTGCCCATGTACTTGTTGATTTAATTTAACTATCCAATAAAATAGAGACTATTATTAGTTTTTTTCATTTTAAAAGTTTTTTTTTTTTTTTCAATTTTGCACATTAATGTTCTATCACCACTCTCCTTTATAAACACAAATTTTTTTGTTTTGCACAAAAAAAAAATTCAAAATTTTCAATTCAATTTGAAAGTTGTTGTTTTAAAATTTTAAAAATCAAAATAAATGTTAAATCATCATATTTATTTATAAATAATCATAAATAATAAACAATCATTATTTGAAGGGTAATTCCGACTATTAAAAATTTAATGAGATTTGAAGGTCTAAAAAATCTTAATTATAATTTATTGGAGTATAAGTTTATAATGTTCATTTTTTTATTTAGTTATAACATTATTTTAAATTTTTCATCACTATTATTATTTTTTGTATTTAATTATTATTATTAGTATTTTTAATCATGACTCATAAAATATGTCATTTTCTTTTGTACCATAATATTTCCCTATATATGGATGACTCATAAAATATGTCATTTTCTTTTGTACCATAATATTTCCCTGTATATGGAGAGAGGGATTTTGGAGTTCAACCAGCAATCATACACTTTCTACAATCAAGTGTTGCTGCTTCTAGCTATTGAAGATCGCCGCCTCTAGTGGTGGCAGAGTTGTCCATACCATCTCAAACAAGTTAAAAAATTTAAAATTATTAAAAAAGTCAAAAAAATTATTATTATTTACAAAAAAATATATATATAAATTTTTAAAAAAAAAAGTACAACTCACGTCACATGAGTTGTACTTTAGCTGTCCACCGTTTGTACAAAGGGAACAGCCAGAAAAACAAACAAGACGGTGTTGTTTGGCCCATGGGAGCCCATCACGGGTCCCATTTTGATAGTCTGAATCATTCAGTGTGTAGAATTCCTCGAGTAATATATGGCTGTAAAAATCACATTGATCAGATATCGCTAACTACATGATCAAATCAGTTTTGTATAAAAAAATGAATGGTGTTATAAGTTAACGGTTGATAAAAAACTAATCCGATCAGATAGCTATCGATATTCGATTAACGTGGTTTTTTTCAAGTATATAATACTCAACGAGTTCTACATATTAACGATTCCGATTAGTAAAACGGGACTCGTGGTGGGCCCCTACGGGCCAACAACACAGTCCAATTCAATGCCTGAAAAGGAGGCAAGCTTCTCTTATACACTACTCTACCCACCGTACTGCCTACTCTGCCCAAGCTTCTCCTATACACTAATTTATACAATTTTTTAATACACATTTTTTGTAAAAAGTCAAAAAGTTATCCAAAACAATCATATTTTTTTCTTCAACTTTTTAGTCCAAAAAGTTAAAAAATGCACTTATTTAGAACACTCAAACAACCCCTCTATATTAGTAGCAGGATTATGAATCTCTTTCTGCGTGGGTGTATTGATATGTATATATAGTGGGTGTTTGAGAAGTTACTATTTTAGTTTTTGATTATTTTAGTATGTTAAAATTTGTGTGTTTTGAAATATGATTGAATTTTTTTGTAGTTAGATGTAATGTTTGTGAGAGAACAAGTAAAATAATTATAGGTTTGGTGTGACATTTTGTCTTATTAACTATTTTAGTCTATTTTGTCTTTTGTGAATTTTCCCAAGCAATGTGTATATAATAAATTTGAGAGATCTTAATTAATAAGAAAAAATATATTAAACTTCTCTTATTATAAAAAATTAGAGAGGAATATTTTACTATTTTTTTTAAAAAAATACATATATATTTCAAATAATAATTTATCAACATACTATAATTTCATAAAGTATGTCGTTATTTAAAAAACAAAAATCAATTATTAGATCTATCATATTCAGTAAAAATAGATTTATCATTGATAAATTTTATATTTATTGTATTTTATTTATTTTTACATTCTCATGGCATTTACATGTATGAATCCAAATTGTTAAAATGAAAACTGGTTACTAAATATACGAAAATTTGTGAAGCCGTATACTTATTTGGAGATTTTAATATAGTTTATAAAATAATGGTAACAATAATAAATAGGATAAATTACGCTAACATTCCGTAAGGTTTCTATTTAATATAGATTCTCTCATCACGTTAAAAAATTACATTTTCCTCCTGATGTTTGTAATCTTATCATAAATTGCCCATGGATTGCTAATGATATGGCCTAAAATTTTCTAAATGGCCATTTTGTCATTTTTCTTACTATTTCTTCTTCCTATATCATGACTACTGAGAGGGAGATTTCATAATCTGACTTTGGGCCATGGTAATGACGGGGCTAAATTGGGCCAAGCAAGTTTGGGCTGAGCTGGGTTGGGTTAATCCGGTGGTAGTGCGCTCGGTCAAGGGCCAGGTCCGATTTGGTCGGGGTAATTTCGAACTGCGGGCCCGGTTCACTTTATTTGTTCGCTGAGTTAGGTGGGTTAGATCCTCCGCAAACTAATCCAACCGAGCAGGAGCTCGATCATAGTGAAGGGCGGCTGAGTCGCAGTGGAAGTAACGCATGCCATAACGGAGCTCGGTCATAACGGAGGTTGGCTAAGCTCGGTCATAACGAAGCTTGGTTCAGAACATTGCATGTCTCAGAAGTAATGCAGTCGTAGGAAGAAGGGGCGGGGCCGCGCTGTCCATTCGCGCCAATGCCGTTTGGCGGTTTGGTTAGGTGGTATTTAGTTGTATTTGCGCTGATATGTAGGAAAGTGGGATAGGAGAGTAGGTCCACGCGTCAAAAGGCGAATGAACGCAGAGGCACGCGTAGAAGGTATACAAACGTGACTGTGCCCCCATACTGAGGCATGGAACATCCTCTGGTGAAAGAAATACTAACACATTGTCTCCCATCTCTTCTCTCTTTCTCTTTAAGTGTGTACTGAGTTGACCGTCGGAGGGGTTTTTCGGCAGCGCACCGCCGAGTAGCTCACCTTCATTGTGTTCTTAGGTCGATTAGAGGAAGGCGCAACTTGGACACAAAGAGTACGAATAACCTTGGATATTTGGGCCCCATACAATTGGCGCCGTCTGTGGGAAACTCGACAGATATAACCTTGTCCTTCAAGCTCATCCGATCATCTTTCATGGCGAACAACGACGAAGTACCATTGTCCGCCATCGACGGTATTACCCCAGAGTCAGTCCGGCGGAGAGACGAACTTCCCGCCGTTTCGAACATGGTGGGCCTGGAGACCTCACCAGAAGGACTCCCCAGAGATGTGCGAGATAAGCGCGCCAGAAGAACTGATCATTCGTGGAGTCCAAACGGGCACCGGGGGCGAAGAGAGTCACACGCTCAGCGTCTGGAGCACAAGTTGAGGGACCAAGACGCCGTCATCCGGAGAATGGCTGCGGAGATGGAAGCTCTCAAGCGGCAAGTCAAAGGGAAAGGTGTTGCTGGAGTGGGTGACCATAGTGAGCGCACCCAACCCCACCACTCAGGTAGCCAGAACCAGCAGCACACGCCCTCTCTTTCCATCACCAGAAGCTATGGGGTTGGAGACTCTGACCCGCCAGCAAAGAAGTCATGCGCGCAAGATAGCAGTTACTGTCCCTCACGTCCGCCGACGACGTCGAGATATTCCTACTCCGCTCGTTCGGAGGACTTGAGGGACATCTTGGAAGAACGAGCGCGCTGATGGGAGGCGTAAGGGTACTGGCGCTTCGGCAGTTATCCTATGGAGGTCGCGCCAATGAAGAAGTCTTAATGCCGCCACCCCGATCAGTTGTCCCTTTGGATAAAGATTTGGCAAGATTGAGCGTCATCCCCTTCTCCCTTGAGATAGAGACCACATCGCTTCTAGCGGGCTTTCACCAGCCCAAGTTTATGCTCTATGACGGAAAAACCAATTTCGTACATGCACGTAAGCCACTTCCGGCAGGTTATGGCTAGATACAGGCGTAACGATGCTCTCATGTACCTTATTTTCCCATCGAGTTTGGGCGAGTTGGGCTTGAAGTGGTTTGAGAGGCTTCTGGAGGAAAGCATCAAAAAGTGGCAACAGTTGGTGGAAGCATTCATGACTCGATTCAAAACCAACACCAAAACGCCAAAGAAAGTTGACCACCTCCTGAGTGTTAAGATGGAGCTAGGCGACTCCCTCAAAGCATACAACGCCAGATATTGGGAAACTTTTAACGAGATCCTTGATTGCCCGACTAACCTGGCAATTACCCAATATAAGCGCGGTCTCCCAGTCAAACATAGACTGAGGGACTCGCTCACAATGAACCAACCAACTTCTATGGGACTATTGATACAACACATCAACGAGCACATCCGAGTAGAGAACTATGTGACTGCGTCCACCGTGAAGACAAATCCGATGGTAACAGACAAAAGGGCGGTCGGAAAAGTCTACACAGTTGGGCATGTCCAAGTGACTGTGCAAGGGAATCAGACCGTGGTCCGGATCGTAGAAACCGGGGTAAAAGTCGCCGCAACGACCGAGCAGATTATCCCCGCAATGACGCAGCAGATGCAAACAGAAAGTTGAACGCTCGAACGGCATCACCACGGTTTTCAAGATCCCAATCTACCTTATACTTAGTGAAATCCGCGACGAGGTTTACATCCGGTTTCCCGCTAAGTTAGGCAATGTGCAGAAAGGCTTCAATCCGTGGTATCGCTGCACATTTCATAGGGAGCGAGGGCACCGGACGGAGGACTGTTTGCCCCTGAAGCAACACTTGGAGGAGTTGGTCGCCGCCGGTCACCTGGACCGTTACATCATTGGGGGCGTCAGGGCCGTACACCATGCTCCGATTGAGCCAAGTGGTTTGGACGCCTTAGAAGCACCCCCCCAAGGAGTGGTCAATGTGATCCACGGTATAGTAGAGCCAGCGCGGGTATGTGAGCTGCGAGGGATGATAAAAAAAGCGGAACATATGAAGGAAGTTTTGTTAACCCAGCCCGCAATCAAAAGAGGCAAGACCGAGGAGAAAAATGTGCTTAGCTTCTCAAGTAGGGATCTTGAGCACATTCAAACGCCGCATAATGACACTCTGGTGGTCACCCTTCGTGTCAGGGACTTTGATGTTAAATGCATTTTGATCGACCAAGGTAGCTCAGTCGAGATCATGTACTACGACACCTTCAAGCAGCTCAAACTCAGAGATACAGATTTGGCTCCGGCAATTTCACCGCTGGTTGGTTTTATCTCACAACTAGAATGGCCAATGGGAAAGATAATCCCACTGGTCAAAGCTGGATCCGTGGTCAAGCAGGTGGAGTTCTGGGTGTTGAAGGTGTCGTCCACATACAATCTGATCCTAGGTAGGTGATGGCTTCACGCCATGCAAGCGGTGGCGTTGACCTACCACTAGGTTATGAGGTTCCTCTCGGCTACGAGGGAAGTTGAGGAGATTTGAGGAGATCAAGTCATGACTAAGTAGTGTTTTGTGGCAATGAATAGGAGCCGAGCAGCCAAAGGCTTCGTGCAAATGATCGAAGTGTCCTGGATGATGTGGGCACTAAGGCTAAGGAAAAAGGCTGTTGAAGATTTGGTGGAGATGCGGATCGGCACAGAGAATCCTGACAAGTTCTTTTTGCCAGGATCCAGCCTAACCGCCCATCAGCCGACCAGAGAACTCCTTCCTCTCACAAGTCCCTGCCCTTTCGCAATGTGGGGGCTTGACATAGTTGGACCACTCCTAATCACGCCGAGCAACCGTAAGTTTTTTATAACGGCGACAGATTACTTCACCAAATGGGTTGAAGTTGAGCCCTTGGCGACAATCAAAGAAAAGGATGTCAAGAAGTTTGTTTGGCAGAACGTGATTACGCGGTTTGGCGTCCCCAAGGCTTTGATTTCTGATAATGGCACCCAATTTGATGGACGGTTGTTCAGAGGATTTTGTGAGGAGTTGAAGATAGAATTCTACAATTCCACCTCGGTCTACCCTCAGTCCAACGGCCAAGCTGAAGTATCGAACAAGACCATTCTAGATGGATTGAAGAAAAGGCTGGAAAAAGCCAAAAGCAAGTGGGCCGAGGAACTTCCTAGTGTCCTCTGGCATATCGGACAACTCTGAGACGCTTGATCGGGGAGACTCCTTTTGCCCTGGCATATGGCATGGAGGCAGTTATCCCATTGGAAATCGGCATGCCCACCATCCGCAGCGAAAATTTTGAGCTCGAATTGAACGTTGACGCCATCGCCCTAGAATTGGACCTCATTGACGAACGCCGAGAAAATGTGTTAATCCACGTGGCCGCATATCAACAGGAATTGTCTAGAAAATACAACAAAATAGTGCACCCCAGACCGTTTATGTCACGACCCCATTCCGCCCCTAGTAGAATGGTGCTATGATGGCCAGTAATCCGAGATTACCAGAGGCTAACTTACAAGGTCACACACAATCAGAGTATACATATGGGGCTTACATGTGCAGAAGCAATAAATTTAAATCTAAGTAGTCAATAAGAGTTGTGCATAGATCAAATGAAATGACATATATCTTAACATGATTTTACAACTTGAATACAAATAAAATATAGTATATGTTACATCTTGATCAAAAGGCTTCTCAAGTCGAAATATACAAAAAGCATGAATCACAAACTAAGAAGCATAATCTTCAAGATGCTAGCAAAACATGAATCCGAAAATAACTTACAAATAACATCTAGGCGTCATCACCTTCTTGCTCGTCACCTACATATATATAAGGAGAGGGTGAGCTTGGATACTCAGTGAATGATATTAGTAATAAAGGTTTAAATGAATGATATCCAAGATCTTTATCAAACAATACATATCATAGCTTGTAACAAAACATGGGATGAATCAAGTTCATCAATCAAAGTCTTTCAAAGCTTCTTAGGATGTTTATTAACATCTACATAATACAAAGGATGATATTCCTGACAAAACAAAGGAATAACCGTCCCGGAATCGAAGCACACCCGTTTACGACCATCGGTAGCCAACCCGGAATCGGTTAGACAACCAACCCGAAAAACCGTCGATGGCAAAACGTAACCCACCATATAAGACCGTCGGTGTTACCATCCGTACATGACCGTCGATGGCAAAGAGATATCTCAAACAAATTGTCACGACCCAAACCCGCCCCTATGGGTTTAGTACCGTAACCGGCCAGTAATCCGAGATTACCGAAGGTCTGCTTAACAGTAAGACAGTAAAACAGAGTACAGGGGCATGGCGGAAGCCAATACAGTAAATAAACAATATCCAATGAGCTGTGACAGTCTGTATGCAAAAAGACTTTTCATACATATATATATATATACAGTACAAAACAGTATGCACAATATTTATAGTCATTCGGAACAGGGACCAAATCCCTATTAACAGTATAGTAACAGTCTATACAGTCATTACAAAACAGAACAGAAGGGAGAAAAACTAAAACACCCCATAGCCTTTGCTAGACAGGCTCAGAACCTCGCAGTGAGGCACAGTGGTTGGCTTGACAAAAAGGGGAGTTTACCCCACGCTCCTAGCTCCGGTCTGGTGCCTGTACACCTACATATATATATATGAGCAGTGAGCTAAAGCCCAGTGAATAACATAATGCGTAAAGGGGTTTAGAATGAATGTCCTTACAGTAATGAAAACGGTTCATTTCAATCAGTAACATCAGTTGTTCAGTACAGTAAACAGTCATATGTGGTACATCCATTAGCATAACAGTACAGTAAACAGTAGGTCTAAAAGACCGAACAGTCAATGATGGCCATCAAACAGTGGTGGTTCCAACAAGAGAACCGACAGAGATCTCTGTAACAGTAACAGTCAGTTGCCAAGGATGCCATAGTACAGTTCAGAATATAGGACATGCATTCATTCAGTTAACAGTAACAATTCAGAAGCAGTACAGTTCAATTGTTCAGAAAATAATCATTTTTGAACATATCTTTACACAGTTGTTACTCATAGAGTTCTGGGCTACGGTAAGCTAGAGCGCGTCCCCAGTCGCCAACCCTACACAGTTTACAGAACGAACACACACTAAACTACACAGTTGGGAACGATAATAACTAAATCCCTAAATGCCTCGGTGTGTTCTACATCTATATCCTCATTAAGATGCCTTAAACTAGGCCTATGAATGCCTAGGATGAAATGAGGATGCAAAGATGCATTCAGAAAACATTTTCAGAATTTCAGAAAAATAGAGGTCCCGCTCGAGCATAGGTTACTCCGCTCGAGCGGACATGCAGACAACAGTTCCCGCTCGAGCGTCACTTCTCACGCTCGAGCGGACATGCAAAACAGTCAAAAGTACTGGATGGGTGAAATCTCCGCTCAACGGACGCTCGACGCCCGCTCGAGCGTGAGACACATAACCCCGCTCGAGCGCACAATACTCCGCTCGAGCGGACTGTAAAACAGTGCAAAGTACTGGATGCTCGAACTCCCTGCTCGAGCGCCACTTTCCCCGCTCGAGCGGGAGTGCAAAATCTGGAAAATCCAGATTGCACCTCCAAGCCAAAAACCAAGTTTAAATACATTAAATTCGATTCTCTTGGGCCAAATTTCTGGAAAACATTTGTAAACACATAGAATAACATGATTCAAAGCTTAATTTGTAAAATCAAGCCCCAAGGGTAGTTCAAACAAGCTCAATTAGAAACCAATTTTCATGAACAATCCTTAAACATGACATGCATGAATTTCACTCAATTCAAAGCTTCAATTTGATGCTCTAGTGAGCCAATTCCTCAAATTCAAGATGAAATCATGGTCCTTAACATTAACATGAACATGCATAAGGGAATTTATGAAGAACAATTTCAAAAATGAGAGACATGCACATGCATGCATGGAATGAGCTTCAATTCAACATGCTAGAACTAAATCATGCCTTAGCTCTATAATTTGACATGAATCATGCAAGAATCAACTTAAAGACAATAATGAGGGGTTGAATTCCTTACCTAGGTCCTCAAATACAAGTCTAGAGGCTCAAGAAGACAAATCTCCTACAATTTCTTCCAATTTCCAAGCAAATCAACAAGTTGAACTCAATCTCTCACTTTCTCTCTCTCTTGGTCGGTTGAGCTCTCAAATATGGCTGAGGAAATGTTTTGTGCAATGCAAGATTGAGTCTCTCAATGTTTGGTATAGTGATCCACTAAGGGGTAGTTTGGTAAATAAGTCCAAATCTTGTGTTTCATCACTATTAATCTAATTTAGTCAAACCAAATAAATTTTCAATTAGATACACCATAAAATCGTATAAATTCCAATTAACACAGAACATCGATCGATTTCAGGTTCGGCCGCCGATAAGCCTTCAATTAGCCGTTTAAACACAAAGACATGAACAGATAATTTAACAATTAACAGATAGAAAATGCATTTAAACAGATACACTCAATCAATTTCAGACTTCAGTCAGTCAATTCAGTACTTCAATCAACAGTAGTTTATCGGTAAAACAGTGATGAGGGTTATTACACAAATGTGCTACATAGGTTTAACATCCCCTAACATGAAAGGACCTTCCAAGAATGTCATCAAAACAAACATAATACATGATACAAAAATTAGAGGATAATCATTCATACTTGAGCAAATACTTTTCCCAAAATGAAACAAAGCAAAACTTTATCAAAACGTTATAACATAGCTTTATTAAAAATACCACTCACATAGCTCTTCGGGTGTGGGGATTAAAGCAAGGGTCCAAGGCCTACAAGCACATAATAAATCCCATTGAATGCACTTCTAGAAGACAATAATCGATACTCAAAGATGGATATGAAATGCATTCTCAAAATAAGCTTTACATGAATGCAAATGATCCCGGCATTTCTTTCTAAAGCCAAGTCAAGACAAGGCAAAACATGTGCTGGGAGTTAAAACACTATTTTAATCTAGGGAAAACATGCTGGGTACCAACCAGGTATTGGAATGGATGCACAGAGATAATCTAGGCCAAAATGGCCTAGCTAGGTGAACTCAGGGAGTCTTGGCCGAGGCCCCACACCTCTTGGCCGAGGTGTGGTCTCCTAGGCCTAGGTGTGCGGCTGTCTACCGAGATGTGCATGCAGGGTGGTTAAGGTGTAAGTGGTCATGCAAGGTTGGCCAAAGTGAGATACGATGCTTGGCCTAGGTGTGAGGTCTAGGCAAAAGTGGGTCTCAGTGACTACACTTAGGGAAATGAAGTCTGGAAATCTGGGCTTCCTCCTTGAAGAACATGAACATGAAAAACATGAATGCTAAGATCATAACTTGTTATTACAAGGTCTGAGATTTCATGGCATGAGTTCAAAAACATGGACCTAGGTACCCATACTTGAAGTTTTCATGAAAACAAACACAAAAACATGGGACTTGTTACAAACTTTCGGATCAAACATGGTTTTTCTTCAAGAACACAAGAACAACATTTTTCTCTTTCTAAGACCGAACTTTAAATTGATGCATGGCTCATGAATCATGCTAGATCATGCAATGTGATCAAATAAACATAAAGAACGACAAGAGTAGATCAAGAATCTAACCTTAAAACACGGATCAAACGGTTCAAACTCTAAGGATCAAGCTTGGAAATCTAATTCTCTCTCTAAGAACCCTTTCTCCTTCTTCCTAGAGCTTCTCTCTCTACAAGGCAAAGATGTGACAAAATGATATGGGTTTCTTAGCTAGTACCTGACTTAACCCTCTGCTGGGACACGTGGCACTACCGAATTGGATCTCCTAAAAAAGGTGCCAGAATGAAAAGACAAGGATATGACAAAGTGTGTATAACAAGTAAGGTGGCATGGGCACTTTGACAAAGCAATGATCTCGGATTATGACATAGGCTTTGGCAAGTAAGGTCTCACTGATCTCAGCCAGGAAGGATAACACTTGGCCTAGCTGTGCCACACCTCGGCCTAGATGTGCCACACCTCGGTCTAGGTCATACCAGTCTAGGAACAAAATCACTAGGTGCAAGGATCAAGGATCTAGGACGCCTAGATAATAATATTTTGGCCTAGATGATACACATCTCGGCCTAAGTGATACACACCTCGACTTAGATGATGACATCTCGGCCAATATGCCAGGGTGAAGGTGGAGATCAACCAAAGTGGTTCCAAGATGGTCCTAGGTGTTGAGATGACAAGGAAGGAACAAAGCATGCATATAACACTTAGACAAAACACATAAGCACAAAACATGACAGGGACCTTTATTTAGGCAAAACAAGTTTAAGTCTACAATGCAAGCTTAACAAGACAAGACCATGTAAATGCTCATGAACATGACTAAGACAAGAGTGAGGGTTGTTATAGTTTAAAGTCAGGGACTGGGTTTTAAGGAAGGTGATGGGCAACACACTGGTGCCAGGCGAAGGAAAGCTAGGCGCAAATTGGGAAGGGCCTTACAGGATAATCGGTCTAGCGGGCAAAGAGGCATACCACCTAGAGGATTTGGACGGTAAAAGTGTACCCCGGCCGTGGAACGCAGCCAATCTTAAGTTGTACTATTTTTAGTCTATCTCTCGAATGTAAATTTTTGTAAAGGGGCAAAATTTCCCCTCAATTTACTAATGTAATCCTCTCAATCATTATGTGTATTCATGATTGCAATATGTAATACAAACTAATTATTTTACATAAAAAGTATGTTGTAATTGAGGAAATGTATCACACCAGGGGCAACCGCCTTCACAGCCGAGGTGTTTTATCCCGGCGAGAAGAGTTGATGACTTGCTGAACTCTAGTATTTTCGCCGAGGTGTTTTATCCCAGCAAGAAGAGTTGATGACTTGCTCAACTCTAGTATTTTTGCCGAGATGTTTTATCCCTGCGGGAAGAGTTGATGACTTGCTCAACTATAGTATTTTTGTCGAGATGTTTTATCCCAGCGGGAAGAGTTGATGACTTGCTCAACTCTAGTATTTTTGCCGAGATGTTTTATCTCGACTAAAAGAGTTGATGATTTGCTATACTCTAGTATTTTCGCCGAAATGTTTTATTTCGGCTAGAAGAGTTGATGATATGTTCAACTCTAGTATTTTTGCCGAGATCTTTTACCCGGCTAGAAGAGTTGGTGCAACTCTAGGCTTTTAGCCGAGATGTTTTACCCAGCTAAAAGGGTTGATGATTAGTTCAACTCTAGGATTCTAACTGAGATGTTTATTCCGACTAGGTGCATTGATGACTTTGTCAACACAGTGCCAAGATGATTTTGTTTCAGTCTTACAAGACCAAGATAATTTTCTTGGTTCAATCGGTCGGCAACACGCTAGGCAAGAATAGCGCGGTTATAAGATGAACAACAGCAGACATTACAAGAATACAAGCGAAATACGAACTTTTCATTGATTGAGAATTCTAGTACATAAGGTGGGGCTTGTAGCCCAGTTACAAAAATTCAAATAAAAAAAAGAAGACAAGACTAAACTACACTAATGGGGAGAGGTCGGCAAACTCGTCCCCGGCCCCTTCTGTCACAGCTTCTAGGTCCACAACTGCAGCCTTTTCCTTCTCGCCGAGCTCCTTCTGGCCGCCCTCGTCCTCGGCCTCTTCTTCCGCCTCTTCTTGCAAAGAGTTGAAGACTTCGTTGGTATAAGGAATCAGGTAGACCGGCAGGAAGGCGGGGGAAGGAGAAGCGAACACCTCAGTCTCAAATCCTTGGCCGAGTTTTTCACAAGCAGCCTTCTAACCGGACTTGAAATAAATGTCCTTGGTGGCTTCGACTTGCTTGGTATAATTGTCTTCAGCCTCTTTAAAACCGAGATTGTTGGCCTCATCCATGGCGGCTTGCTTTGCTTGTCTTTCAGCTTCAAGTTGGGCCTTCAATTCGTCCCTCTCTTGCTCAGCCCTACCGAGCTAGCCAAGAAGTTTGGCATTGTCAGCGTTGGCCATTTCAAGTGAAGCCTTAGCCTGGCCAAGCTCAGTGGATACGTTTTTACTGGCATTGTTTAGCTCGGTAACTTTGTGGCACAGGTTCACAATGCGGTCCATGACCATATGTTGTTTCTAGATGGCCTGTAACAAGAAAGATGTTAGCCAAAATAAGAAGATTAACCGAGCATGGACTTGATAAGATTTCGAAACGTACCCTGGTCATGGACTTGACGGCAGATTTCACGAGCCGGGTGTCAGGAACGTGATTGCTTCCGGTCACGTCACTCGATAGCAGCAGTGCCTTCGATAAGTCGAAGGCTAGGAGGTGCTCCTTGTCTCCCTTGACGGATGCGGTGGCCAGGATATCTTTGCCTCGGTGTTTGAGCTCCGGCCTCCACGGTGCAGTTGGTTCGGTTTCCTACGATGCTTGTTCAGTGCTTAGTTCGGCCACAAGCTCGGCTGACGGGTCGGCCGACGGGATTTGCTTGCCAGCTCGGCGGGACTTAGGAGGGACGGTCGTGGAAGCCAGGGCGATCATGGTCCCCGAGCTCTAGCCGACGGAGGGGGCAGGGGTTGGCATGCTAGGTATCTCGGCGGAACTAGCTATAATCGAGTTCTTGATCCTGCTCATTTTCGTCATTTCTTCTTCCTCAGTCAGCCGAATGAGGGGCACGTCTGGCAGACTTGGGTCAGGCGGGAGAGATAGAGCCCGGAGGAAGTCGAGGAGACATAGCCGAGGAAATCGTGGCAGTCTCGGTGCTGGTATCTCAGCATGGCCCTGATCGTTTCCTCGTTGGGATACTGGTAGTTTGCTTGCAATTCTTCAAAAGCGAGAAAAAAAAAATAAAAAAATAATAATTAGCTCGGTACAAACAATTTTTGTAAAAAAGAGATCAGTTGGGAAGATAAGCTTACAAGATGAACCGAAGTTCTTGTTGATGTACCAACCGGGCACATCAACTGTTTCGTAGTTACCGGTCACCCAAAAAAAGTCGTCGTCGTTCATGTCCTTGTCCGGCGTGCCGGTCACTAATCTTTCCCTACCCGACTTTATTTTTAGATAATAGTTGAAGCCGTCTTTTGTTCGACCGAGCGTGTATTAACACAAGATCTCGGCTAGGCCCAGGTTTAAACTGAGCCGATTGTTCAACTCGGCCACGCCGTTTATGATTCGGAAGGTGTTGGTAGATATTTGGGTGGGTGCTAGCCCTATTCGTCTCAAGAATTCGCACATAAGGGGCTGCACTGGGAAGCACAACCTACCCTCGATCATGCTTAGTACGGTGAATGGGTAAGATTCTAATCTGCCCCACGGATTAATGCCCTCTTCACCGAGCTCCAGGTGTACGTCGGCCGGGACGCCGTACTCCTCGCGGAACGTAGCAAGGGCGCCTGCACGTGTCTACAAGGAAGCGGTAGCACCCCATGAATGACCGGTTTGTTCAGCTCGGCAGTGTTGGTTTGATTAAATTTTGCACGGCGGCTGTTCGGTCTTTGAGAGCCCTTGTGTTGGTGTCTGGTTCCCTAGGACTCTGTAGTTAAAAGCCAAGTGTAAGTGATCGCGCGAACGAACTTGACTTCAGCCCGGTCACTTTGGGCACAACAGCACCTCGGTCTTATTGGGTTAGTTCAACAGCTTAGTCGCTCGGAGTAGACCAGATATTAGCTCGGCTGAGCGCTCCAGAGCTTTCTTAACTCGTTTCTCACCTAAGTTCTATAAACTTGGAACTAGCTCGGTCTACTTATGATTTTGGATCAAACGAAGATATGTAGCCTAATTAGTCCCAAATCCTCGCGTGTTCATCGCAGGAGATGATGAACAGTTGAGGGTGAAGGGGTATAAACAACTTTTGGTGGTCACACCCTAGGCTAACTTCATTCGAAGCCCTAAAACCTACTGTCATCATGCCCTAGACTCAACTATGACAATCACAGGCCCAAGTATACAATAAAAACGTGAATAACAGATGAAGAGCAATGGAGGGTTAAGGACTTACAGGTTAGGGCACGGACGGTGGCTCGAAGCAGTGGAACGGGGCCTCCAATGATAGCGAAGGTGGAGAATGGGCTTGCGGGGATGCTCCAATCGCAGTAGAATGAGTGAGGGGCGAAGGCTCTGGTTCGTAGGGTTGCTTGAACGCCGAAGATGAACAGAAGATGGAGGGATGTGAAGAGATGAACGACGAGTATAAGAGGGGAAATAAGGCGCCAAAGTTTGAATGTAAAGAGACAGTGTAAGGCGGCTGGGTTGGCTACTCGAGGCCAATAAATGGGCGACACGCGTCTGTAATGACAGCGGCGTCAGTACTGAAAGGACAGGTTAGTAAGTCAAGACGTCGACCGAGTAAGTCACAAGACTGAGCGTGGGACTTAGCACGATGAATGACTTGCGGTGAGAGGCCAAGCAGATGAGTGACCCTGGTCGGAGGATGTAATTCCGGTCACGCTAGTGCGGACGGAATGAAGGGGCAATTGAGAGGGAGATTTCATAATTTGGCTTTGGGCCGTGGTAATGACCGGGCTAAATTGGGCCAAGCAAGTTTGGGCCGAGCTGGGTTGGGCTAATCTGGTAGTAGTGCGCTCGATCAAGGCCTAGATCCGATTTAGCCGGGGTAATTTTGACCTGCGGGCCTGGTTCACTTTATTTGCTTGCTGAGTTAGGTGGGTCAGATCCTCCGCAGACCAATCCAACCGAACAGGAGCTCTGTCATAGCGGAGGGCGGCTGAGCCGCAGTGGAAGTAATGTGTGTCATAACGGAGCTCAGTCATAATGGAGGGCAGCTAAGTTCGGTCATAACGGAGCTCGGTTCAGAACATTTCATGTCTCGGAAGTAATGCGGTCGTAGGAACAGAGGGCAGCTTCGCGTGTCCATTCGCGCCAATGCCGTGTGGCGGTTTGGTTAAGTGGTGTTTAGCTGTGTTTGCGCTAACACGTGGGAAAGTGGGATATGAGAGCAAGTCCATGCGTCAAAAGGCGAATGGACGCAAAGGTACGCGTAGAAGGTATATAAACGTGACTACACTCCCATATTAAGGCCTGAAACATCCTCTGGTGAGAGAAATACTAACACATTGTCTCTCTTCTCTTCTTTCTTTCTCTCTAAGTGTGTGTTGACTTGATCGTCGAAGGAATTTTCCGGCAGCGCACCGCCGGGTAGTTCACATTCGTTGTGTTCTCAGGTCGATCGGAGGAAGGCACAGCTTGGACACGAGGAGTACGGATAACCTTGGATATTTGGCTCCCGTACAACTACATTCTACAACTTTCTATAATTAAGTTTTACTTGAACATATTCTTATTGAGTAATGATATACAAACTAAATTTTATATAAAATTTTCAAACACAATGATATAACTTAATATAACTTAATAGTGATCTTTTACTTTAAAACAAAACACACCATAAACATGATTTATATTTACAACATCATTATCACAATATTTTTATAATATTTTTTGTATAAATTTTTATATATGAATAGAAATTTCAATTATTATTTCTACCATCATTTTTCTTTCTTGTATATTCACCGACATTTATTATTGTATTACCAAATATCGTCATTCACATTTATTATAGTATTACTAAATTTTTATATTTTTGTATTTGGTGAATTTAAAAAATATATATAAAATATTATATTTTAAAGTATATTTAGATTAGGTGTATTTAAAAAAAAAATACTTAAAATATTAAAAAAAATCAATAAAAATAAAAAAACACGAAAAATAATTTTTTTTTATGTGAGTTAAACCAAAGAAAATAATTATTATTTCTCTTAAAATGACATGAATAAAATATCAATATTATTTTATTATTTTATTATTTTATATGTATAAAAGTTAAGGAATAAATATGTCATTTTAATATGATAGGAGTAAGTATAATTTTTCAAACGTTAGGAGATGATCTAAATAAATAAATTTTTTGAATTTTTATAAAAAAAATATACAAAAAAAGAAAAGAAAAAAAGATAACATGACCCAAAAAAAATAAAAAAATAAACAGTGTGTTTATATGTTTATATAGCACACCCAAACAATCTTTTAATAATAATAACTAGCAGCAACCCGTGCTATGCACAAGAATGTATAATTTAAATAATTTATTATAGTCATTTTTGTATAATAAAATAAAAAATTCTTATAAATTAAAAATAAAACAGGGAATTGTAACTAAGAAATATTTTGAATATAATAATTATCTCATACCTAAGTTCATACATTCATTTTTTTCATAAATTTGTCATTTAAAAAATTGATTATAAAATTATCTTAGTCCAAGTAGGCCATTTAGCAACTTGAACTATATTTCTATCGGACATTATTATAGCTTTAAAACCAAATAATGTAAAAATGGGTACTATTACAAATAATGTAAAAATGAACACTACTACAAATAATGTAAAAATGTTCAAAGCCCGCTTTAAAGAAAACAACAAAAAATGCACCTAGTACATATACACATAGGTATACAAAAAGAATAAAATTCATCAAACCCTTGAATCCTACAATTGGTTAACTAATTGTGACGTTGTTGGTGGTTGAATGCAACTCGAATCTTAAACGCAGAGCTTGAACAAAACTTTATACCCAATATGCAAACACTAAAAAAACTCTATGGTGTGTTAGAATATATAGCTAAAATATGAAGCATTTGAAAAATAAGATAGAAATGAAATTGAAGATCATTATCAGAGAGGAATAAATTTGAAGATAATTATTAGATTTAAGATTAAAATAAATTTAAAAAAGGGATCATATGAACAATATAATAAAAATAAAGTTGGAAATAATGATAGGATTGGGGATTAAAAAAAAAATTTAAAAGGAAGAAATAAGAAATAAAGATAAATGAAGATACATGAGAAGATTCAGCAAAATAAAAAATAAAATAAAAAGAGATAAGGAGTCTTAGATAATAAAAGATTTTAAAAGTTAAAAATTTAAAATAAAAAACAATATTAAGAGGAAAAAAAATGTGTTTTATTGGAGAAAAATAAGGATGAAGAAAAATTTAAAACATAATTTTGAGAGAGTGACATGTAGGAAAAAGAATATCAACTGTTTGAGAATTAAGTACTGAGACTTTGAAAATTTTAGAGTAGATACTATATTTCCTTATATATAGTATAGATATAGATATAAGGGCAAAAAGATAGATATCAAATTTAATTTGAAAAAAGATAAAAATAAAATAAGCATCCTAAAAAAAAAAAGAGAGAGAGAAATGTGGGAATTCGGTTGCTGATAATCAAATTTTTTAAAAAGATAAGATATTTATGAGAGATTATGTATGAATAGAAGATAATTTAATTTTTGTTATATCAAAATAAAGGCATATATATTTTCTTGAATAGTAGCAAAATAAATTTACACTTTTAATAAAGTTGTAATAGAATAATTTTTTTTAAATTTTTAAATTGCATGCTTGATGATGATTTTTTTTTTATTTTTAAATACATTGATAGAAAATTTTGAAATTGATGGTAGTCAATTGTTATCATTATAGCTTACAAAAAGAATTTAATAGTGGTCAATCATTAACCAATAATTTAGGATAAAATCATGGATAGCCAATAAAAAATTAACACTTAGCAACTTAAATGTTGTAAAAATAAAAATAAAAAAATTGGAAAATTCAGAATAAAGTATTGAAATTCCTCAAATCATGTAGTTAGATATTTTGGTTAATTTTAAAATTTAAATGTTAAATCCAGTAATATTATGCTATGTGTAATAATTCAAAATTTAGATAATACACTAATAGATTTGAGCCACTTTTTTTCTTTCTAATATTGAAAAAAAAAAATCAAAATTTTAAATTAGACATGTTTAGATAAAATTTAAAGATTTTAAAATTTTAAAATTAAATATTGTTAGATGTACCAATCACTTTAAGCCAAATATATTTTTATTTTTAAATTTTAAAATTGAGAAATTGTGTTTAAGGTTTTGAAGCTGTTGTGTGTGATTGTATTGTTAAGTGGGTGTATATTGGTTGTAAATGATCCGAAGAACTCTCATTTGAGAGAGCTTGCAGGAGCAAATGTGAGATTAACTTTATGCAGAGCTAATCTTCTTGAATTCGAGAGTTTGCACGAAACCATTAATAAGTGTGATAGTGTGATAGACATGAGATAAAATAAAATAAATTAAATTCAAGATTTGATGAGTTTCGAATCTAATTAAATTGAAAAACAAAAGCAAATTAAAAATTTTAAAGTAAGCAAGCTCAAATCATGCAAAATGTAATAATAAAGAAGATGAAAAGATGTGTAGATGAACTGAAAAATAATGAAAATATATATATATATACACACACAAAAGCAATAAATACTGAAAAAGTACATATAAAGTAAGAAATAATATTATGAGCATAAAAATGAAGAAAATGAAAAAATTTGTAGATAAACTGAAAAATATTGAAAAAAAATATATATACACTCAAAGTAACAAACACTGAAAAAATGCATATAAAGTAAGAAATAATATTACACTGACCTTGTAATGATTTTTGCAGATAATCAAACTTGAAAAATATAACAATGGAGAAGATGAGTTATTATGAGCAAATAAAAGATGACTGGAATAAACTGAATAGAGAAATGTGTGTGTGGAAGTTGTTGAAGTTCTTGGTTTCTTTTCTTTTTTTTTTTATAAATTGAGATTGAGAATGAGATAGATATTATTGTGAGTAATGGATATGGATGAATATTTTATTACTTTGAAATAAATATTATTATTGGTGATGGATATGGATGAATATTTTATAATTTTATATTTTATATAGGGAGAAGGAGTGAGAAGGCTCGAAGAGTGAGAAAGGAGGTGAAGGGAAGTGCCACGTAAAAATGCATATAAAGTAAGAAATAATATTACACTGACCTTGTAATGATTTTTGCAGATAATCAAACTTGAAAAATATAACAATGGAGAAGATGAGTTATTATGAGCAAATAAAAGATGACTGGAATAAACTGAATAGAGAAATGTGTGTGTGGAAGTTGTAGAAGTTCTTGGTTTCTTTTTTCTTTTTTTTTTATAAATTGAGATTGAGAATGAGATAGATATTATTGTGAGTAATGGATATGGATGAATATTTTATTACTTTGAAATAAATATTATTATTGGTGATGGATATGGATGAATATTTTATTATTTTTTAATTTTATATTTTATATAGGGAGAAGGAGTGAGAAGGCTCGAAGAGTGAGAAAGGAGGTGAAGGGAAGTGCCACGTAAAAATGCATATAAAGTAAGAAATAATATTACACTAACCTTGTAATGATTTTTGCAGATAATCAAACTTGAAAAATATAACAATAGAGAAGATGAGTTATTATGAGCAAATAAAAGATGACTGGAATAAACTGAATATAGAAATATGTGTATGGAAGTTGTAGAAGTTTTTTTTTCTTTTTTCTTTTTTTTTATAAATTGAGATTGAGAATGAGATAGATATTATTGTGGGTAATGGATATGGATGAATATTTTATTACTTTGAGATAAATATTATTATTGGTGATAGATATGGATGAACATTTTATTATTTTTTAATTTTATATTTTATATAGGGAGAAGGAGTGAGAAGGCTTGAAAAGTGGGAAAAGATGTGAAGGAAAGTGCCACATAATATTTTTTTTCTTTAAAATTATAAAAATTTAGAATTTAAGTTTTAGAGCCTTTTGACTTAACAACTACATTTACTAATATATACATACTAGCCTATCACCCGTGCTATGCACGGGATAATTATAGATATTTATATTTGTTTTAATTTTTTTTAATATATAAATTAAATACATGGGGTTTGACCGAGGAGTTTGAAAGAATTTAATAAGTGTTTATTTATTTGTTTTTTCAAAAAACAAAACAAAAAAATTAAGAGGGAAAAAAATTAAGAGCCATTTACACAATAATTACATGGGTCTCTTGGGGATGTAAAAAGTAAGGAAATTAGGATTTCATTTATTGCGTTATTCAATAGTGTAATTATTATAATCTTTGAACCAATCACCAAGTCAATTTATTTTTTTTAATATATAAATTAAATACATGGGGTTTGACCGAGGAGTTTGAAAGAATTTAAAAGTTGTAACACCCTCAAAATCAACCCATCACATAAATAATATTGACATGCATTATTAAAAGAAAATAATACATTATCTCATTCATCAGAGTATTACTAAGTAAGGACATTACATGTAACATCCAAATAAATGCCCTACGGGCTTACATCTTGTCAAGCCAACACTTGGACACAAAATTATGAGTTCTAACTCAAATACAAATAAAGCTCTAGGCTTGAATGTTTATATGTAAGTCAAATAAAAACAAATAACTTAAAACAAGGCTACAAAATTTGGTTCCTTCCAAGCTAAGTCCTTGGAGGTAGCGAATCACCTGGACCTGAAAATGATGTTCCCTTATAGGGTGAGCCACAGCCCAGTAGAAATATACTAAACCAATTATAAGTATTGAATAAAGCAATAGCATTCAATAGATGGTTAACCATGATAATCAATTATATCAATATACAGTTTTAAGACACTAATGTCTATGACATTTATCAATTTCCATTATTATCAATATGGCTCAGAACCTGGCCAAACTTACAACTGTGAACTATAAAGCATATTCACATTACTTCCAATATCAACAACACAAATGAGACTCAGGCTCATATCACAACACTTCATACTTCCAGATTGATACACATTTTAGTGCTGTATCAATAAAACACTTCAATATAAATAAGCACACATAAAAGTGATGCTAATGGAGTCCATCCCCTATCTCCTTCCAAACAAAATCCGGTTTAGAGGTCCATCCCCTATCTTCCCCTAAACCGTGGAGTACATCCCCTATCTCCTCCCACACAATATGCATATGCAATGCTCAACCAATACATGTATTTTTCTGTATTAATTCGATAGTCAAAATTAATGACTTAGCCAATGTGATTAGTTCCAGTTTGCCCTAATCCACATGCAATGTCTACAACAATCATGACTATCCTCCACCGATAGCCCAAAACAGTTATTTCTAAACAAGAAATAAAATATAATAACAATAATAATCTCAACATTTAAATAGGAGAGTGATTAAATAATCCAACTACACCATTTAAACTTATAAATCCCCAATTCCATGAATTCAACTAATATTCCCAATTTTCCTCAAATTAATTGTACAAATCAATTTATTAAAACAACTAGGGTTTTTCCCAAAATTACCAAAATACCCCCACCATATTAAAGTACCAAAACTTAGAACAAAACTCATAAGATGGAGTAGGAAATCCCTACCTCAAATGAAGAGACTCAAAGAAGATGATGAAAATACTCGGATGTGTTCCAACCCACAATTTTTCGGATCAAAATGAAGATCAAGGGAAGCTCCACACTCAATACAAAGGAACTAGGGTAGAAGATTACTAGAACTAGATATATTTATAGAGAGAAGATGTAGTCTAGAGAGAGAAACTCTCAAGTTATTCATTTAATGAACTTCATTAAATTGATTAATGTATCTCATACATTCATGACACATAATGCATCCTCTATATTAATGAATTCATTAGATAGATTAATGTATCTTACATATTCATAATAGATACATAATGCATCTCTAAGATTCATTCATAATAAATCCATCACATTCAATGTATTAGCATTAGTCTTCTATACATTGTATATATAGGTATCAATGATTAGTCACCATCTAATTGATGTACATGTCACAAGGAAAAGACCGGGGTCGCTATAACCTCCCCCCTTAAAAGAATTTCATCCTCGAAATTAAGCATAAAGTTTTCGAAAACAGGTTTTTCTCAAATTCCAACAATATGACATTACAATAATGAACTTGACCCAATACTGGTCATTTCATCTCTTATCAAGAGGCATCTCATAATATGTATATAAAACAACATATATTTCAACCTGTATCAGTATTATGCATTTTCCTTCCAATTTTAACAATTTCAATATACAAGATTCCCATTTCCATATCATATTCAATTCCATGATATATATAAAACACATTCAATCTATAAATGTGACATTCCACTTCCATTATGAAGCAAGTTTCAAACAACTATCATTAAACCAAAACATTCTCAATGTTTTACAACTTAAGACATATATATAAAATTCTTAAGTCCAACAATATTACAAAATATTACATATTAATAAACATGTCCGGATATTTCTCGCGGACTTCCAACTCACGTTCCCAAGTGGCTTCCTCCACCCCGTGATGTTTCCACAAAACCTTTACCAAAGGGATGGTCTTGCCTCGCAAAACTTGATCCCGCCTATCCAAGACTCGAATCGGTCTCTCCTCATACAAGACATCCTCGTCAACCACTAAATCAGTCCAATCCAACACATGTGATGGATCCGGCTCATACTTCCGAAGCATACTCACATGAAACACGTCATGTACTCCGGACAACTGCGGTGGCAAAGCTAAACGATAAGCAGCCTCGCCAATCCTCTCAAGGATCTCAAAAGGACCGATGAACCGAGGGGACAACTTCCCGCTCTTCTCAAACCTCATCAAACCCCGTCTAGGTGATATCTTTAGAAAGACATGATCACCCACCTCAAACACCAAAGGTCTCCTCCTACGGTCGGCATAAGATTTCTGACGACTCTGGGCTGTAACAAGCCTCTTACGGATAAACTCAACTTTCTCCGTCGTTTCCCTCACCAACTCCGGACCCAACAGAGGTGCATCACCCACCTCGACCCAACAAACTGGCGACCTACATGGTCAGCCATACAAGGCCTCA
The DNA here is from genome assembly GCA_030407325.1 of Camellia japonica. Lineage (NCBI taxonomy): Eukaryota > Viridiplantae > Streptophyta > Magnoliopsida > Ericales > Theaceae > Camellia > Camellia japonica. The sequence goes on from JAPPVO010000002.1 coordinate 25,215,823, forward strand.
AACGGTGCCATACCGATACTAGACTGGAAACTGTTGTTGTAGGCAAACTCCACCAAAGGCAAGTGCTTCTCCCACGACCCACTGAAATCAAGAACACAACCCCGAAGCATATCCTCAAGGATCTGAATAGTACGCTCGGACTGCCCGTCAGTCTGAGGATGATAAGCCGTGCTAAAGGTCAACTTAGTGCCTAAGGCACTCTGCAAACTCTGCCACAACCTAGCAGTAAAACGAGGATCTCTATCTAAGACGATCGTCACTGGGACCCCGTGCAACCTCACTATGTCCCGAATGTACAAGTCGGCAAGATGATCTACCGAATCTCTCACGCGCATAGGAATGAAGTGCGCCGACTTAGTCAACCGGTCTACAACCACCCAAATAGCATCACTACCCCGCTGAGTCCTCGGAAGACCCACAACGAAGTCCATAGTAACATGCTCCCACTTCCACTCGGCAATAGGCAAGGGTTGCAACAAACCCGCTGGCCTCTGATGTTCGGCCTTCACTTGCTGACAAGTAAGGCACTTAGACACGAAAGCTGCCACATCTCTCTTCATACCCCGCCACCAAAACAGGCGACCCAAATCCCGATACATCTTAGTGCCTCCCGGATGCACTGCAAGGCGTGAATGATGAAACTCTCGGAGTACCTCCTCTCGGCAAGACTCCGGCACAAACAAACGGTCTCGGTATCTCACACTCAGGTCGGGATACACCGTCAAACCCTTCTCAACCTTCCTATTGGAGATCTTTTCTCGAAGAGATTCCACCTCAAGGTCACCTCTTTGTGCCTCTAACACTCGAGTCACAAGTGTAGGCTGCAACAACGGAAAACAAGGCCGCAGCCTCAACGGATTCGCCCAGAAGCAAATCAAACTCCCCAAGTGCACCCAACATCTCCCACTCCCGAATGGCTATACAAGCTATGTCACCAACAGGTTTCCTGCTAAGGGCATCGGCCACCACATTGGCCTTTCCCGGATGATAATGCAACTCGAAGTCATAATCCTCTATGAACTCCATCCACCTCCTCTGCCTCAAGTTCAAGTCTTTCTGTGTAAACAGATATTTCAGACTCTTATGATCCGAGAATACCTCGAACCTCTCACCGTAAAGATAATGCCTCCAAATCTTCAAGGCAAATATCACAGCTGCTAACTCTAAATCATGCGTAGGGTAATTCTTCTCATGAATTTTCAACTGACGTGAGCCATAGGTAACCACTTTCCCCTCTTGCATCAACACACAATCCAGACCCTCTCGTGAAGCGTCACAATAGACTGCATAACCCAACCCTCTCTCCGGAATAATCAAAACTGGAGCGGTGGTCAGTCTAACTTTCAACTCCTGAAACGACTTTTCACAAGTCTCACTCCATACAAATTTGAATCCCTTCCGAGTCAATCTAGTCAAAGGCGAAGCTAACTTGGAGAAATCCTTCACAAACCGGCGATAATACCCAGCTAATCCCAGAAAACTGCGGATCTCAAACACACTCTTAGGCTGTGCCCAATCTTGCACTGCCTCAGTCTTGGATGTATCAACAGACACCCCTTCCCCAGAAACTACATGGCCTAAGAACTTCACCTCTTCTAGCCAGAACTCACACTTCCCAAACTTAGCATAAAGCTTATGGGCTCTAAGTAACTCAAGCACCACTCTCAAGTGTTCCTTGTGCTCCTCCTCCGAAGGTGAATAAATCAAAATGTCGTCCACGAAGACGACTACAAAACGATCTAAAAATTCCTGGAAGATCCGGTTCATCAAATCCGTAAACACTGTCGGTGCATTGGTAAGCCCAAATGGCATCACCAGAAACTCATAGTGGCCATACCGCGTACGGAATGCCGTCTTCGGAATATCCTCCTCCCTGACTCTCAACTGATGATAACCCGATCTCAAGTCTATCTTAGAGAAACAACGGAAACCCTTCAACTGATCGAACAGATCATCTATACGAGGCATAGGGTACTTATTCTTGACTGTAACCCGATTCAATCGCCGTGGGGAGCACCGGCCCTTTTGTTAAAAAGAAAGGTGGTGCTTTGAGACTTTGTATAGATTACCGGAGATTGAATCGGGTTACGGTCAAGAATAAGTACCCTATGCCTCGTATAGATGATCTGTTCGATCAGTTGAAGGGTTCCCGTTGTTTCTCTAAGATAGACTTGAGATCGGGTTATCATCAGTTGAGAGTCAAGGAGGAGGATATTCCGAAGACGGCATTCCGTACGCGGTATGGCCACTATGAGTTTCTGGTGATGCCATTTGGGCTTACCAATGCACCGGTAGTGTTTATGGATTTGATGAACCGGATCTTCCGGGAATTTTTAGATCGTTTTGTAGTCGTCTTCGTGGACGACATTTTGATTTATTCACCTTCGGAGGAGGAGCACAAGGAACACTTGAGAGTGGTGCTTGAGTTACTTAGAGCCCATAAGCTTTATGCTAAGTTTGGGAAGTGTGAGTTCTGGCTAGAAGAGGTGAAGTTCTTAGGCCATGTAGTTTCTGGGGAAGGGGTGTCTGTTGATACATCCAAGACTGAGGCAGTGCACGATTTGGCACAGCCTAAGAGTGTGTTTGAGATCCGTAGTTTTCTGGGATTAGCTGGGTATTATCGCCAATTTGTGAAGGATTTCTCCATGTTAGCTTCGCCTTTGACTAGATTGACTCGGAAGGGAGTCAAATTTGTATGGAGTGAGACTTGTGAAAAGTCGTTTCAGGAGTTGAAAGTTAGACTGACCACCGCTCCAGTTTTGATTATTCCGGAGAGAGGGTTGGGTTATGCAGTCTATTGTGACGCTTCACGAGAGGGTCTGGGTTGTGTGTTGATGCAAGAGGGGAAAGTGGTTGCCTATGGCTCACGTCAGTTGAAAATTCATGAGAAGAATTACCCTATGCATGATTTAGAGTTAGCAGCTGTGATATTTGCCTTGAAGATTTGGAGGCATTATCTTTACGGTGAGAGGTTCGAGGTATTCTCGGATCATAAGAGTCTGAAATATCTGTTTACACAGAAAGACTTGAACTTGAGGCAGAGGAGGTGGATGGAGTTCATAGAGGATTATGACTTCGAGTTGCATTATCATCCGGGAAAGGCCAATGTGGTGGCCGATGCCCTTAGCAGGAAACCTGTTGGTGACATAGCTTGTATAGCCATTCGGGAGTGGGAGATGTTGGGTGCACTTGGGGAGTTTGATTTGCTTCTGGGCGAATCCGTTGAGGCTGCGGCCTTGTTTTCCGTTGTTGCGCAGCCTACACTTGTGACTCGAGTGTTAGAGGCATAAAGAGGTGACCTTGAGGTGGAATCTCTTCGAGAAAATATCTCCAATGGGAAGGTTGAGAAGGGTTTGACGGTGTATCCCGACCTGAGTGTGAGATACCGAGACCGTTTGTTTGTGCCGGAGTCTTGCCGAGAGGAGGTACTTTGAGAGTTTCATCATTCACGCCTTGCGGTGCATCCGGGAGGCACTAAGATGTATCAGGATTTGGGTCGCCAGTTTTGGTGGCGGGGTATGAAGAGAGATGTGGCAGCTTTCGTGTCTAAGTGCCTTACTTGTCAGCAAGTGAAGGCCGAACATCAGAGGCCAGCGGGTTTGTTGCAACCCTTGCCTATTGCCGAGTGGAAGTGGAAGCATGTCACTATGGACTTCGTTGTGGGTCTTCCGAGGACTCAGCGGGGTAGTGATGCTATTTGGGTGGTTGTAGACCGGTTGACTAAGTCGGCGCACTTCATTCCTATGCACGTGAGAGATTCGGTAGATCATCTTGCCGACTTGTACATTCGGGACATAGTGAGGTTGCACGGGGTCCCAGTGACGATCGTCTCAGATAGAGATCCTCGTTTTACTGCTAGGTTGTGGCAGAGTTTGCAGAGTGCCTTAGGTACTAAGTTGACCTTTAGCACGGCTTATCATCCTCAGACTGATGGGCAGTCCGAGCGTACTATTCAGATCCTTGAGGATATGCTTCGGGGTTGTGTTCTTGATTTCAGTGGGTCGTGGGAGAGGCACTTGCCTTTGGTGGAGTTTGCCTACAACAACAGTTTCCAGTCTAGTATCGGTATGGCACCGTTTGAGGCCTTGTATGGCCGACCGTGTAGGTCTCCAGTTTGTTGGGCCGAGGTGGGTGATGCACCTCTGTTGGGTCCGGAGTTGGTGAGGGAAACGACGGAGAAAGTTGAGTTTATCCGTAAGAGGCTTGTTACAGCCCAGAGTCGTCAGAAATCTTATGCCGACCGTAGGAGGAGACCTTTGGTGTTTGAGGTGGGTAATCATGTCTTTCTAAAGATATCACCTAGACGGGGTTTGATGAGGTTTGGGAAGAGCGGGAAGTTGTCCCCTCGGTTCATTGGTCCTTTTGAGATCCTTGAGAGGATTGGCGAGGCTGCTTATCGTTTAGCTTTGCCACCGCAGTTGTCCGGAGTACATGACGTGTTTCATGTGAGTATGCTTCGGAAGTATGAGCCGGATCCATCACATGTGTTGGATTGGACTGATTTAGTGGTTGACGAGGATGTCTTGTATGAGGAGAGACCGATTCGAGTCTTGGATAGGCGGGATCAAGTTTTGCGAGGCAAGACCATCCCTTTGGTAAAGGTTTTGTGGAAACATCGCGGGGTGGAGGAAGCCACTTGGGAACGTGAGTTGGAAGTCCGCGAGAAATATCCGGACATGTTTATTAATATGTAATATTTTGTAATATTGTTAGACTTAAGAATTTTATATATATGTCTTAAGTTGTAAAACATTGAGAATGTTTTGGTTTAATGATAGTTGTTTGAAACTTGCTTCATAATGGAAGTGGAATGTCACATTTATAGATTGAATGTGTTTTATATATATCATGGAATTGAATATGATATGGAAATGGGAATCTTGTATATTGAAATTGTTAAAATTGGAAGGAAAATGCATAATACTGATACAGGTTGAAATATATGTGGTTTTATATACATATTATGAGATGCCTCTTGATAAGAGATGAAATGACCAGTATTGGGTCAAGTTCATTATTGTAATGTCATATTGTTGGAATTTGAGAAAAACCTGTTTTCGAAAACTTTATGCTTAATTTCGGGGACGAAATTCTTTTAAGGGGGGAGGTTATAGCGACCCCGGTCTTTTCCTTGTGACATGTACATTAATTAGATGGTGACTAATCATTGATACCTATATATACAATGTATAGAAGACTAATACTAATACATTGAATGTGATGGATTTATTATGAATGAATCTTAGAGATGCATTATGTATCTATTATGAATATGTAAGATACATTAATTTATCTAATGAATTCATTAATATAGAGGATGCATTATGTATCATGAATGTATGAGATACATTAATCAATTTAATGAAGTTCATTGAATGAATAACTTGAGAGTTTCTCTCTCTAGACTACATCTTCTCTCTATAAATACATCTAGTTCTAGTGATCTTCTACCCTAGTTCCTTTGTATTGAGTGTGGAGCTTCCCTTGATCTTCATTTTGATCCGAAAAATTATGGGTTGGAACACATCCGAGTATTTTCATCATCTTCTTTGAGTCTCTTCATTTGAGGTAGGGATTTCCTACTCCATCTTATGAGTTTTGTTCTAAGTTTTGGTACTTTAATATGGTGGGGATATTTTGGTAATTTTGGGAAAAACCCTAGTTGTTTTAATAAATTGATTTGTACAATTAATTTGAGGAAAATTGGGAATATTAGTTGAATTCATGGAATTGGGGATTTATAAGTTTAAATGGTGTAGTTGGATTATTTAATCACTCTCCTATTTAAATGTTGAGATTATTATTGTTGTTATATTTTATTTCTTATTTAGAAATAACTGTTTTGGGCTATCGGTGGAGGATAGTCATGATTGTTGTAGACATTGTATGTGGATTAGGGCAAACTGGAACTAATCACATTGGCTAAGTCATTAATTTTGACTATCGAATTAATACAGAAAAATACATGTATTGGTTGAGCATTGCATATGCATATTGTGTGGGAGGAGATAGGGGATGTACTCCACGGTTTAGGGGAAGATAGGGGATGGACCTCTAAACCGGATTTTGTTTGGGAGGAGATAGGGGATGGACTCCATTAGCATCACTTTTATGTGTGCTTATTTATATTGAAGTGTTTTATTGTTTGGGAGGAGATATGGGATGGACTCCATTAGCATCACTTTTATGTGTGCTTATTTATATTGAAGTGTTTTATTGATACAACACTAAAATGTGTATCAATCTGGAAGTATGAAGTGTTTTGATATGAGCCTGAGTCTCATTTGTGTTGTTGATTTTGGAAGTAATGTGAATATGCTTTATAGTTCACAGTTGTAAGTTGGCCAGGTTCTGAGCCATATTGATAATAATGGAAATTGATAAATGTCATAGACATTAGTGTCTTAAAACTGTATATTGATATAATTGATTATCATGGTTAACCATCTATTGAATGCTATTGCTTTATTCAATGCTTATAATTGGTTTAGTATATTTCTACTGGGCTGTGGCTCACCCTATAAGGGAACATCATTTTCAGGTCCAAGTGATTCGCTACCTCCAAGGACTTAGCTTGGAAGGAACCGGATTTTGAAACCTTGTTTTAAGTTATTTGTTTTTATTTGACTTACATGTAAACATTCAAGTCTAGGGCTTTATTTGTATTTGAGTTAGAACTCATAATTTTGTGTCCAAGTGTTGGCTTGGCAAGATGTAAGCCCGTAGGGCATTTATTTTGATGTTACATGTAATGTCCTTACTTAGTAATACTCTGATGAATGAGATAATGTATTATTTTCTTTTAATAATGCATGTCAATATTATTTATGTGATGGGTTGATTTTGAGGGCGTTACAACTTGATTGTTGGAAAAATGATTTTTGGGGACTTTAATTTAATATTAAAGTGTGGTGACTTTAATTAAATATTAAAGTGGGTCCGTACCACTTTTTGTGTTGGGTCCAAGTGAGCCAAAAACCATTGGGTTTTGAATAAGAAATTGCCAAGAAATTGCTTCATGATGTTAGATTCATGAATAGGAGTTTAAAGAGTATTTAAATCATTTTTCTTGGCTAAAGGGTGTGAATCCTTTGGGCATTCATACTTTTCATTTTTGTGGAAAGGGGCTATGGATGCTTGGTGTTTTAATGACTAGCCTTAAAGACTGGAGGCTCTTCCTCTCTCCCCTATACTTGTATAAATTGAGACCCTCCTGTCAAGTTTCAATATATAGAAATTTTTGCTTTCATTTTACAAGTCAGTTTGCCAGAAAGTTCCTATTGTGAGAGAGTGCTGCCATTGTTTTGTTCGCTAAGCTAGACAGATAGTGCTTCTGCCGTAGCTGGTTTTGACCATCGTATCCTGGGAGACAGACGCCGGGTTTCCTCAAGCACTCGACCCGTGAGGCGGCAAAATCTGTTTTAAGAAAACTGCTTCCGTGCAGGCTTCGGTTTCGTCTCTTTACCCTTTTATTGTTTTGTATATTTTTGTTGAAATTTAGTTGTAATTATCAGCATATGTTCTTGGTATATATTTTGATTTCTTCATAAATCTATTTATTTAATTTCACAATTTGAACAACAAGCTTAAAACAGATTTTATATATCTTTTCTATGAAATTGATCGAATAGATTTATATAGACTATTAGGTTAGCTTTGTATAATGTTACTAGGAATTGTTGCGGAATTGCTCACTATTTCAATAATTGTAAATTATGCAATGGTACTCTCTAATTGCTTAGTTTAATTAGAATGCTCTATTATAATTTGCATACTTAATTGTATTAGTATGATCTTGTTTTATGCATATGGTTCATCATTCCTCTACCATGTTTTGCATGAATTTTAAGGTTATAAAATATAATTTATGGACGTTGCAATTTTGATATGCTAATTCTATTCTAATCTCAATTTGTTACATGCTTATTATTTTCTAGGCTAGATTACATAATTTAATGTATTTGGAGTTATAGAGTTTTATGAATTGTGTACATGATTAATATGAATTATTTAATTAGGTGCATTAATCTAAATTATCTAATTGTGTGCATTAATGTGAATTATTTAATTGGGTGCATTAATCTAAATTATTTAATTGGGTGCATTAATCTGAATTATTTAATTAGGTGCATTAATCTGAATTATTTAATTAGGTGCATTAACTTTGAATTTGACTTATCTATTTGGAGTTATTAGTTTAAATGTTATTATGAATTAATTTCATTCATGACTCATGAGTATTGAACTTTTTTTAAAGTTGTAATTTAATTTTGAAGTTACAAATTGTTTTTGTTGTGGTTTGCCACTAACTTTCTTTGTAGGGATACCAATGCGAAACAAATATAAAACCAAATGAATAGTATTGGGATGTAAAAATAAAAATGTTTGGACTACTAACCTTTGTGTTGAATAGGAATACCTAAGCGTGGAAAGGCGTTTGGACTAAATAGAATCCTTATGGATTGGCTATTTTATTTAAATGTTTGAAGCATGTTTTGCTTGAGATTTAGTTGGTTTGTTTACCAATTTATAGTAGCAACTTTTATTTGTTTGTTTTGTCAGAAGCATTTTATATGCGTAATTGTTATAGCAATTTTTTTTTAAAATTGTTTGTAAGTTTGGAACTTGGTTTGGTTTTCTGTGATAGAAACCAAAGTTTTAGCTTTGGCTAAAGAGTAGTTCTTATTTGTTCAGAAATGACAACTAAGATGGATTTGGTTTCAAACTTTTGGAGTTTGAGGAAGTCTTTGGGTTTAATCATTTTATTCCCAAAGTGTTGGAAAACCAAGTTTGGAAAAAGTCTTTGGTTATAATCTGATTATGTCCAAAGTGTTTTGGTTTTGAGAAAGGAAACCAATTTTAGCATTAGCTAAAATATTTATGATTTTATTCAGAAATAATGAGCGTAGTTCCGGGAGTACCGGTTAACTTTTATGAGTGGTATAATTCTGGTAGCAAATTTTATTGCTTGAGAATCGGTTTGTTATAACCTGGTTTATCCCTTGAAAATCTTAATTTTTAAATTGTTTCCTATGGACTAGGAGTCAACATGCTCTTGAATGTTTTGTCAAAAGGTTAACTGGATTTTAAGTGGGATCGATGTGACCCCTCCAGTCTTCCTGGGAACATTCCTGACCATGTTCGATTCTAGGTTAAATGGTGAGACTAGTTTTGAATTAAATTTCCATCTGAGGGATTTTCTAAGAGTTAAGTTTAATTTCTAGAATCACAGAAGTGAAATTCAATTGTGATATTTCAGAAATGGCTTCAAAAGGTGACAAACAGAAATGTTGTTCCACTTAACAACCTTAGCCTCACGAGATTCTTAAAGGAAGATCTTGAGAGATCAAGTATAATTAAAGGAAATCATAAGATTGCATTAAAATATATCTGAATTGATCAGAGGCAATTAGTATGGTATCCTTGTGTTATTTATAGCATTTATGATTGCTATGTGACTTTGCTTGAAAGCAAAGATGAGACAACCTGTTATAGTGGGTGAATATTTTTTGGATTTTTAAATTCCAAATATATTCTTAAATTGGTGGCTCCTAGTGAGTATAAGATCACTGATCACAGAGATAGAAAACTGGTGGTTCCTAGGTGGTGTTAGACCACTGGCTACACAGTTATGAGATTGTGGTTCCTAGTAGTGAACAGATTACTGATCACATGTCAAGACATCATGGTTTCCTAGTAGTGGAGAGGCTACTGGTCATATGTCAAGACATGATGATTCCTAGTAATGAAAGAGTCTATTGATCCTATGTCAGGACGTTGTGATTCCTAATAGTAAAGTGACTACTGATCACAGGTTAAGACATTGTGATTCCTAGTAGTAGAAAGTCTACTGACCACATGCTGAGAAATTAGTGATTCCTAGTGATAAGACTACTGGCCATGTTATGAAGTTCCGAATAGTAGACTATTGAACACTGGATTTGTGTTTCCTAATAGTAAGACTATTGGCTTCAGAGTGATAGGTTGGACCAACTATATTTGGACGCCTAATTCGGTTGATGACATTCTGGGAATGTATTTACTGTGATATGATTTTGAGAGTTTCATAATCATTGTGACACAAGGATTTGTTTATAACTTTGTATTAATTCTACAAAGAAGACTTAATTATCCGACTCCGAATTGAGGAGGATAATAGAAAGAAATGAGGGAGTACCTCCTTAGTGAAGGCCAATGTCTTTGAGCATGGCAAATTTTTCTGGGATGAGGAAGAAGCCTCCCTGTGAACAAGGGCTCTAAGCTGGGGCCAAGGGGTGGTGTTGCAAAGAAGCTGGCATACAAGCCGCGGGAACCTAGTTATCGGTTCTTTGGGAAGTGCTACAACTGTGGTAGCGAGGGGTTTTAGTTTTATTAAGGCTACACGCCACATCTGCTCCGAGAAGGAGTTGTTTATAACTTTCGAACCGGTTACAAATGGTAAGAAGTTGTTTATGGGAAACTCTTCTACCTCATTTATTGAGGGAAAGGTGGTCCTGAAGTTAACCTCAGGAAAGAGCTAACCTTGAACAAAGTCCTGTATGTTTTGGACATTTGTTAGAATCTTGTCTCAAGGTCTCTTCTCAGTAAACATGTTTTCGCATGGTTTTTGAGTCCGACAAGGTCGTTTTGACGAAACACAAGTGTGAACTTGTGTTGAAGCGAAGTGGACAAGATCCCGTATGAGTTATGGAAAGGCGTTAAGCCTCTTATAAATTCTTACAAATGTGGGGGTGTCTTGCTATTATGGCGATTCCTACACCCTAACGGGTTAGGATAGGCCTGAAATCCGTGGATTGTATATTCATTGGTTATGCACATAATAGTAGTGCATATCGGTTTCTTGTACATAAGTCTGAAACTTCAGACATTCACAGGAATACCATCATGGAGTTATGGATTGCATGTTTTCTTTGAAGACATTTTTCCTTGCCGAACCTAAGAAGGGGTTCTGAGGTTTTGGAGCAATTTGATGAGCTTGCTAGTAGGATGATCATGTTGATGATCCAGGTGATGATCAAATTGAGGTTTTAGATGAGCCCTGAAGGAGTAAAAGGCTAAGATATCCAAGTCTTTTGATCCAGACTTCTTGACTTTTATGGTTGAGAACGAACCTCAAACTTTCCACGAAGCTGTGACTTCTCCTGAGAGCCTTGAGAGTCCTTTGGAAAGAAGCGATCATCAAAAGTGAGATTGACTCCATCTTACAGAACCACAACTGGGAGTTGGTAGATTTACCTCCAGGTTGTAAGCCTTTAGGCTGCAAATGGATTTTTAAAAGAAAGATGAAGGCCGATGGGTCAATTGATAAGTATAAGGCGAGGCTCGTTATCAAAGGGTACAGGCAACGAGAAGGCCTGGATTATTTTGATACGTACTCACCTGTAACTAGAATAACATCCATTCGCATAGTGATTGCGATAGCAGCTTTGCACAATCTAGAGATACACCAGATGGATGTAAAGACAGCTTTCTTAAATGGGGATTTGAATGAAGAAATCTACATGGAGCAACCTGAAGGATTTTCAGCTCCAGGACAAAGCAAGAAAGTCTGTAAACTTGTCAAATCGTTGTATGGTTTGAAGCAAGTGCCTAAACAATGGCATGAGAAGTTTGACAATGTAATGTTGTCAAATGGGTTTCGAATCAACGAATGTGACAAGTGTATTTATGTCAAAGACACTGACAGAGTTATGTCATTTTGTGTCTATATGTTGATGATATGCTCATTATAGGTAGTGACGATGAAATGATCAAAACTACTAAGAAGTTGTTAAACTCTAATTTGACATGAAGGATATGGGCATTGCAGATGTTATTCTGGGAATTAAGATTACCAGAACATCTGGCGGAATTGTACTTTCTCAGTCTCATTATGTTGATAAGATACTTGAGAGTTTAGTGGATCAGATACGAGTGTGTCATGACACTTGTAGACTTAAGTCTACACTTACCAAGAATAATAAAGAGAGTGTCTCTCAGTTAGAATATTCTCGGGTAATTGGAAGTTTAATGTATCTGATGAGTTGTACTAGGCCTGATATAGCTTACTCGGTTAGCAGGCTTAGTAGATACACAAGTAATCCTGATGCTTCTCATTGGAAGGGCATTGTGCGGGTGTTAAGGTATTTACGCTACACTCGGGATTATGGGCTGCATTATACTCGATATCCAGTGGTGCTTGAAGGATATAGTGACGCGAATTGGATATCAGATATAAAGGACTCAAAGTTCACTAGTGGATATGTGTTCACTCTTGGTGGGGCAGCCGTGTCTTGGAAATTTTCCAAGCAAACGTGTATATTTAGATCAACGATGGAATCAGAGTTTATTACTTTGGATAAAGTAACGAAAGAAGCAAAATGGCTTCGCCATATCATTGAAGATATTCCACGTTGGTCTAAACCTGTGCCAGCTATTTGTATTCATTGTGATTGTCAATCTGCAATTGGTAGGGCACAGAGTAATATGTATAATGGAAAGTCTAGACATATCTGTCGTAGATATAATTCCATACGACAACTACTCTCGAATGGAGTTGTCTCTATAGACTTTGTAAAGTCTAAGGACAACATTGCGGATCCGCTAACCAAAGGGTTAAGTAAGTGTTAGTCGAAACGTCGTCAAAAGGAATGGGGTTAAGGCCTTTGGAAGTTACCGGAATGGAAACCAACCTAGTTGACTGGAGATCCCAAGATCTAGGTTCAATGGGACAACCTAATTGCGTGTAACGGTGGTATGTCACTGAGGAGGTTAAACCTCCAGCCATTCCTTCTATCAGTGATACTTGCAAGTGTAGAGGATAAGCTGAGCTTTTAATGACTCTTATGTGTTAAGCTGTTGAGCTAAGTATTGCAGGATACTTTAGTAGAGTCACCTATGTGAGTTTGAAGTGGGGCCGCTTCTAGAAGAATTGGGCAGGCCAAGATTCTTTGAAACCACTCGCTGAACCAGGCTAGTGTCTAGGCCACACAGGGCACACCAGTGAGAACATAATGGTGGTAGGAGTAATTCCCGTGTGAGATCTATTGTCTCAGTTTACATAAACGGTAGAGCAGTTCAAGATGTCTTATTCACTGATCTGCCAGTAAACTCGATAGGTTTTCACTAGGAGAGGTTCAAAGCCAAAAGCTACCTTCTCTGATGTCGGGGTTAGTCCGTTGTACTCTCTCTCAGAGTCTTTATTGTTGAACGTTGTCCGTTTGTTGAGTCATTCGGTCAATTTTTATTCATGTGGGGGATTGTTGGAAAAATGATTTTTGGGGACTTTAATTTAATATTAAAGTGTGGTGACTTTAATTAAATATTAAAGTGGGTCCTTACCACTTTTTGTGTTGGGTCCAAGTGAGCCAAAAACCATTGGGTTTTGAATAAGAAATTGCCAAGAAATTGCTTCATGATGTTAGATTCATGAATAGGAGTTTAAAGAGTATTTAAATCTTTTTTCTTGGCTAAAGGGTGTGAATCCTTTGGGCATTCATATTTTCATTTTTGTGGAAAGGGGCTATGGATGCTTGGTGTTTTAATGACTAGCCTTAAAGGCTGGAGAGCTCTTCCTCTCTCCCCTATACATGTATAAATTGAGACCCTCCTATCAAGTTTCAATATATAGAAATTTTTGCTTCCATTTTACAAGTCAGTTTGCCAGAAAGTTCCTATTGTGAGAGAGTGCTGCCATTGTTTTGTTCGCTAAGCTAGACAGATAGTGCTTCTGCCGTAGCTGGTTTTGACCGTCGTATCTTGGGAGATAGACGCCGGGTTTCCTCAAGCACTCGACCCGTGAGGCGGCGAAATCTGTTTTAAGGAAACTGCTTCCGTGCAGGCTTCGGTTTCGTCTCTTTACCCTTTTATTGTTTTGTATATTTCTGTTGAAATTTAGTTGTAATTATCAGCATATGTTCTTGGTATATATTTTGATTTCTTCATAAATCTATTTATTTAATTTCACAATTTAAATAACAAGATATTTATATTTGTTTTAATTTTTTTTAATATATAAATTAAATACATGGGGTTTGACCGAGGAGTTTGAAAGAATTTAATAAGTGTTTATTTATTTGTTTTTTCAAAAAACAAAACAAAAAAATTAAGAGGGAAAAAAATTAAGAGCCATTTATACAATAATTACATGTGTCTCTTGGGATGTAAAAAGTAAGGAAACTAGGATTTCATTTATTGCGTTATTCAATAGTGTAATTATTATAATTTTTGAACCAATCACCAAGTCAATTTATTTTTTTTAATATATAAATTAAATACATGGGGTTTGACCGAGGAGTTTGAAAGAATTTAATAATTAAGAGTCATTTACACAATAATTACATGGGTCTCTTGGGATGTAAAAAGTAAGGAAATTAGGATTTCATTTATTGCGTTATTCAATAGTGTAATTATTATAATCTTTGAACCAATCACAAGTCAATTTTTTTTTTTAAAAAAAATAAAAAATAAAAAAATTAGAATTGACATGTCGGAGCTTCCACAAACCTTGGGTTTTAAAAGACCATTTTGCTTAATATATAGATAGTATAGATACGGATGGTATCGATAGATAGATAGATAGATAGATAGATAACACACCCAAACAATCTTTTAATAATAATAATAATAAATATTTGTGGAACACGTAATAAATTGTGTCTTCCTCCGAACCCCGTTCAACGATAATCAAAAGGCGGCAAATCAAAGGTAAGATCGACATTCTGTAGTACACCCTCCCTTCAATTATCCCATTTTAGTCTAAAATTCTTGTATAATTTGTTGTCACAAGCTGGCTCAATTTCAATTTTTTTGCTCACTTGTTTTACAGATTTGAAAACGATGAACTGGGTTCAACGCAAGATCTATCTTTACAACGTCACCTTTGGACTCTACATGTTAGACTGGTGGGAGCGTTTTCTCTTCAGTATCCTCCTCTTGAATTGATTTGCTCATTCCCCCATTTACTTATTTATTATCTAAATCTAGGGTTCAGTCTGCAACTTTGGTCTATAGAAGCTTAGCAGATATATACAATGGAAAACTATACAGATCAATTGGTTCCGTAACAATTGAAATTGATTTTGTGAATTATTATTATTTCTTCCCCTTCTTTTGTGTGTGTGTGTGTTCATGTTTTATGGAATTTCAAATGAAAGAGTAGCATTTTGGGTTGAAGTTTGGTGATTGTGAACTCTTAACGATCATAGACACTCTGGTGGTTGTGTTGATGTGGTTCGTTTGCTACAATGGGTTTCGAAATGCCTCTGAGTTCTGCAAAAGGTGATGCACTCTGGTGGTTTTGCCTTTTTTTTTTTTTTTGAAAATCGAATGTTTCATTTCCTTACCCAATATTGTCGTCTTCTTTTTTTATTTTTATTTTGCTGCTAAGTAAGATTATCTATCTATCTATTATATAATTATATAAGTCACTCACACAACTCATTGGAAGCCTCTATTTTCACGCATTGAATCAGTACACATCTTCTCTCAATACAAACATTAAAAATTTTTGAAATTTGACATTTTGCTTAATACACAACCCACCAACATGTAAAAAATACACCATCTTCTTCAATCTTCAAACCCTAAACCCCTAATTTTTAACCACCGGTGGCTAGCCACCTGATGTCATCACTAGCCTCTTTCCCCTAGCACCCCAACCCCTCCCCCACCACCTGCCACCATCATAGTCCAACCAGCCACACTGCAAACCACACCATTGCAAAGCTCATCCCCACAAACCCTCCCACCCCCACCACTGGCAGCTACCATTGCAACACCCATCACCACCATCGTCGGAATACTCTGTGTGTATGTGTGTGTGTGTGTGTGTGTGTGTGTGAGAGAGAGAGAGAGAGAGTGGATTATTGCTTTTTGGAATACCAAACTGGAATGCTTAACCTTTGTAATTTGATTAAGGGATAAAATAATAATTTAAAAAAAATAAAAAAAAATATGTGAACTTAGGGTTATTGGTGATAGAAGCTCTCCAACTCATTAGGTTTGAAGCTTTGTCACGCAATTTTAGTTCCTCAATAACAGCAACAACATTAGATAGCGTTTAGTTTAATTTTTAAAACTCAATTTTGTTTTCAAATCATGATTTGAATCAAAATTTATAACCAAACAAATTTTTAAAATACAATTCAAAATTACTTTCAAAACTCCTTTCTTCTTTATTATTATTATTATTATTATTGATCAATCAATTAATCACTTTCTCTCTCTCATCTCTCCTCTCTCCTTTCACATTCTCTCACATTCTATACATCAATCAATCCAGAAAAAAAAGTACAAATCATCCAAAAACTATTTTCAAAACTCATAATTATACAAATTTTCTCTTTTCAAATCATAATTTAAAAACTCAAAACTCAAAACACATCTCCACATTCAAATCATAATTCTAAAATTAAACCAAACGGATCCTTAGATTTTCCCATATATTATCTTTACATAGCATTTAAGTTACTGTAAGGACCAAAAGGTAAGACCAACCAACCAAAAGCTATTGTTCAGTTTCCACTACGTGTTCTCCACTCTCATCCACTATCTCTTCAATTGCACACGTTGGTTTGCATATACTTCTAATATTGAAGTATGGCCACTATTGTCATTATGATCATTAGATTATCGACATCATTATTTAATTTTGTTTGTTTGTTTGTTTTTTTTTATGATGTAAAAACACCGACAAGTTCTGCCTCAAATACCATTTCAGTTGACTTGCCATCATCATCCCTGTTGCTTCATTTTCCAACCACCTGCATCAGTTATCCTCCCCATCCCCTCAAATATCTTTTCTAGATCCTCTGTCACCCAAAACGCATGCATATATGTACTGAAAGGAGCTGCATAACGTGTGTGTGTGTGTTGGGAGGGGTGGTGGTGGTGGTTTGTGACAATATGAATCCTCTACAACCTTTCCACATTGTCAGAGGTCACATACATTCTACTTTATATCATAAATAATAGTATTTTTGGGAAGAAAAAATCCTACCATCTAGTGACGAATGACAGAGCTGGCTGTCCAACCACAAATTTTTTGAAGTCTGTAAAACAATTTTCATAATCCAGTGCCTGAAAATAGCTAATCAGCTGGCTTCCCTTTTTGCATTCATATTAATATACCTCATTTCAAAATGACTCAAATGTGTTTTTTTACCGATTTCCTTTTCTTATGTGCAATTTTGAAATGAAGATGGAGTTTTTAAAATTTTGGATTCTCCTCTTATATAAACATATTCACATCTCATAGCGACAGTTTGTAGATTAAATGGACAATATGGGATTCAGTTTTTAATAGGATTCAGGACCTCACATGGTAAGTGTTGTTTTGATATGCTACTGCCTATTTCCTTTTTTTGGGAAACTGATTCATGAAATCTCATCGAGTGCAGGGCTTATTCGAATCTGTTTTAATCTATGAGGTTTATATTTTAGGAATTATTAATCCAATAATTTGAGAATTGGCAATCACTTGTTGGACTGAGAATGAGTCATAAATGGTAATATCATAACACACCGCAGTGGCTGCTGCTATTATAGAGGGCATATTCTTATTGTACAGATAACTTTATTTGTTTGACCCTTCCATGTTTTCCACAATTTTCAAGCTAGATTTTTCTGCAAGCCTAGTTCCATCACCCTGTATTTTCCCCTCCAATATATTATGCTTTGAATTAGGGAACAGTTATAATGCCCTTTTCAAAGGGTAGGCACACAGGTTAAAGAATTGCACAATTATTGACCACACGTGATTATACAGAAAGTGATAATATACTTTATATTTGATAGTTAAAAATAGATTAATAGCTGGTTTTCCTCGGAAATAGTAAAGTGTCTAGAAGCTTGATGATGAAAGATATCTAATTTGATTGGTTTGAAATCAAAACTGAAGGAAAAACAAGAACATCTATATGATATTTGTCATTTTTTTACTTCAGGAAAAAAAATCATTTTTGTTGTTCTTGCAGAGTCTCTTTACGAGTCCTTAGTGGAGAACTATGTAATAATGATAAGAGATATGGTCACAAAGAACCTGTAAGTTACAATGATTTAGTGAATATTTCACTTTTGAAGTTTTGATGGATGTGGATGATAAGAAATAGGTCATAGAGAACTTAATAAGAACAAGTAGCAATACGGATGACAATGAGCATTCTTAGGAGTAGGACATTATATCTGGTGAGAAGATATATGATGTATAAGTTATGACAATGAGCATTCTGATCTTCCTTGAAACAAGGGGTTATAACTGGAAGTAGGTAGGATTCAATGTTTTCTGTTATTAGCAGAAGGCTTATGTTTCAAATAATCAGCATCATGAACTTGAATGCAAGACATAGGAATTCATAAATAAATAATAAGATGAGTATTTATGTTGTTAATTTAAAGTAGAATCCATAAAATTCAAGAAGTATATAGCGGAGGAGTTTAGCTATGTGGAAATAAACATATGTGGTCACTTTTTGTAGTCGTTTCTGCTTTGTCTGTCTTCTTAACTCGGGTGGCTATTTGGATGGATATTTGTCACCATTGTTTATTTGTATGACGAGTTGGTTGTCATTGCTTCATGGTTTTCATACTTATATGAGTTTATATTTCATTACCATTGTCCATCTAGATGTGATCTCTTGTAATGTAGAGGCATTCCTAGCAATATAATATCAGCATTTTCTATAGGGGCTCTTGAAATTACTCGTTAGTTTCTTTCCTAATGGTATGGCAGCTTAAAGAGTTGATGTTCGTTGTCCGTAATTTTCCCAATCTGTTTAGAATAAATGCATAATCTGTTGCTGCTTTCTGCCTTACTGGTGGCTGATTGGGGGTCTACCTTTGATCTTTTCAGGAATTTATGGTGACTTCAGGACTCGTAGAAACTTCAAATCCTTATTATGGGTAGGTAGTTGTAGTTTGGATTGTACTGCTTTACTTTTGATTGTTTCCATGTTTGTCAATTTTATCTTTTCTCTTCTGTAATGTAAACTCGCAAAAAGTTCTCAATATTTTATAGTAGTGATTTGTTTGTTTTCTCTTTGGTCTTAAAGTTATCTATTCATGGTATATCAACTTTACTAAAAAAAAGAAAAAACATAAAAAGTATCTATTGATGGTGCTTTGTCTGCTTTCTTAACAATTTAGAGAACGATAAATTAATAATGACACCATAGTCACGCATACAAACTTGTAAATACATTCATATAAGCATCTAACTGGCCTGATAAATAATCTATCGTTGTCAGGTGGGCTTTGTTTAGTTACTTAATGGAAGAGTTGGAAATTTAGTTAAAGTATCATTAGTTTGAAAGGGAAAAGAAAAAATAAAAAATAAAAATTGGAGAGGGTTCAAACACCTTTGGATCAAGTTGATCTATTTGTGTAAAGTTTTAAATAATCAAATCTAGAGGCAGCTTCTCTAACTTCTGAGCAAAGTGAAGCCTATACATGTAGATTCTTCATTACAAGAGGTAAAGAAGCCTTATGGTTTGTCATCGCACTGTAAATTCCACATGTTGAAAGATATTGTCTCTAGCAATTTCCCATTTATAGGACATGATAGATTGTTGAAAACTTTTTTCCCTTCTATATGTTAAACCGAGTTATTATAGATAGATGTTATTACCGGCATGTCCACAGAGAGATGCAGAATAGGAACTTGAGAAGATATTCAAAGTGCCCTATCCTGATGCTTAACCAAGTAGCATGTTTTTTTAGTTTTTGCAGAATTTGGTTCCAGCCTCCAGGAGAAAAATCATATTTATTAATAATTGTGTAACAGTCCTCCAACTTCTTGTAATTTGAGTTTAGAAGACGGAATTTTGTTTGGATGACAGTTTCAAATTGTAGGTTACTATCTTAGTTGAGTTCATTCCAGTAGTAGATACACTTAATTCACTTAATCATAGCCAACTTGACTCTTAGTGGTAGATCACATGGATGCCTCCTTTTCTTGTCTTGTCATAAATTTCTTTCTCAACACTTTCAAGCACATAGTGGCTAAATAAATAGTTCTTCTGATCTTATCCTTATGATCCATAATTGAACTTTTTGTTTTACTGTTACTATTTCACTTTTGCAATTTTTCCCCCCCTTTTCCCCTTTCCCTCCATTTGTGCTAGGGAGGGAAACCTCAAATAGGATAAACTATCAATAGGTCTTAATAATTGGATTTAATTCCTGTAAAGTCGTATTGAAAATAAGACCTAGCACAATCGTTGTTAAAAATATTTTTATGTGACGATTTTTTGTATATGTCGCTAAAAATTGATAATTAGTAACTTTTTTTTTTGTCATGGCTTTTATAAATTGTCACTAAAACTTATAATTAGGGACTTTTTGTGACGAATTTTTTAAACTGTCGTTGAAAGTTAAAAATTAGTGACTTTTTTTGTGATGATTTTTTTAAACTGTCACTAAAATTTATAATTAGTGACATTTTTTGTGATAAAATTTTCAATCTGTTGCTGAAAATAAACAATTAGCGACATTTTTTAATAGTGTATGATGAAAAATGCCATTAATTATTATAGGACTTATTGGATAATAAATCCACTTATTAGGACCTATCCGTAAGTCTCCCAAACAAATATTGGGTGCAACATTGTGTCAACGGACAATTGGAAGGACTAACTTATTGGGTTGGGGTGGGAGTCTTTCACTTAACCCAAAGTGATCCTCATCTGATCTCATATAAAGTTAGTTGCAAAGTTAGTTGTGGTATCACTATTACTCAGGAAAAGGAAGAGTGTAAAAAAACAGAGAACTGAGGAGGAATTTTATGGTGCACAGCCCCTTATCATAAGAAAAACTATGAGATGGGCATGTTTGATTGGGTGGATTAGAGCATGGGATTGGGATTATTAATCCGTGGGCCCAATTATCCTAGGTTTGTTTTAATATTTTGGTTTAGGATTATTAATCCAACGGATAATTAATCCAACAAATTTGTAAGATTATTAGTAATGGGGTAGGGGTGGGATTATTAATCCAATGGATATTAATCCAATTGGATAGTGAATACCACACTAATTTAATTGGATTGTTAATACTTCACTATTAATCTTTTGAATCAAACATGACCTTATAGTATTAGTTATGAGTTACTATGGTGTAGTTACTGTTAGTTAAGAGGTTTATGTTTTTGTTATGAGTATTGTGATTTGTTTGTTGCAAGGTTTTGTGGTGTTTTTTTCTTTTGATTTTTCGTGGTGTTTAGTTGCGAATTACAAAATTATATACTGTATATTTTGTAGGGTGCACATTATGATATAGTTATGGTGTATCGTTTCTTAAGGTTTATACTGTAGTCTTTTCCAAGAAAAAAAGGCACACTATTAGAAAGTATTTATGATGCAATCACAGGTACTACTTTGTGGGCTTGGGGAAAAGCATTGGTTTGATAATCCTTATGAATGAGGAATCGCAAAATAGGATTTTCTGTCCTTAATTTAAAGGAGGATTCTGTTTCTCGCAAAATACCGCAAGTGGGTCATCTGTTATTGTTTAACTATGATGGGTTAGTATTGTCTCACCAATAAATTTTTTAGGAATATCACATAAATTATGTATGGTAATATATTTTATTTTAACCAGACATTTGGTCTAGTGGTTATGTTACATCATTTGTGGTGTTAGGTCTCATATTCAACTCTTATGGAAAAGAGTTTGATGAGCTCCCATTACGAGGTTGTTGGGTTTGCGTTTGGGTTTGGTGGATTTATTAATGGGGAACTTACCAATAAGTCTCATGTACAAAGTTCAATACCCATCTAATTCTCTAACAAAACGCTTGCACCAATTAATCTTATACATTTTTAATTGTTATCAAAATTTTTTTTTTTTTTTTTTTTAAATTTACAAATACTGTTACATCTTACTACTGTCGGACTTTCGTCAAATGGTCACCGGAGATTCGTCGGAATGCTCAACATCACCGGTAAATCGCCAGAATGTTCAGAACGTTCACTGGACGTTAAGAACATCACTGAAGACTCATCGGAATGTTTAGAATATTGCTAGAAAAAAAAAAGAATAAATGGAGAAATTAGAGTGAAAAAATATAGCAAAATGTGCTAAATATTGACAAACTAAAAGAAAAAAAAAATGAAACGACAAAAAACAGCAACAATGGAAAAAATATATACTATTTTTCAATTTTTGTAAGGTTTAAGCAAATAATCTCTAATATTGATCAAACTGAAAAGTAAGTTTTGAAACTGTAAAATGTTATAGTTTTAAAGTAAAAATCTATTAAGCATTTATCCTTATTAATCAAACTAAAAAACATGTTATGAAACTGTAAAATTTTACAGTTCTAAAGAATGTTATGAAACTGCAAAATTTTACAGTTTTATATCATGATTCATTCCAGCACCAAAAAAATTTGAAATTGCAAAATTTTACAGTTTTCACCAGCTGTAACTAAAGCTCGAAAACAACTTGTTCAGAACTTGAAAATTTTCTCCATTAGAACAGAAAAAGAGAAGTGTATAGCAGAGAAAATGTAGAAAAAAAATAAAACATCGAAGGAGAAAGACGGATATAGAGAGAGGATTGTATTCCGGCAACTATTTTTTGTTTAGATTTAGCCAAATCTGATGTATATTTACATCAGATTTAAGTAGATCTACTCATATTCTTCGTCGGAAACATATCTTCTTTACCGTCGGTGAGGGTGAAGTAAAGAGTCGGCGGTTAGTGGTTGCCGGTGAATCCCAATCGATGGTAGTCATCGATCGCTGGTGACTATATATTGGAAAGAGAAAGAGAAGAAGCAAGATATGGTTACCCATCAATGATCGTCGAAAATCACAAAGAGCAAAAGAGGTAGAGAAGAAGAGAGGCAGAGAAGAAGAATAATGTTATAGGACTTTTGGATATCAACAAAAGGTTATGAGATTAAATAGACTGCATATTTTTCAAAAAAGACTTCTTGGTAATTTTTTTTTTATTAATAATAGATTTTTAGGTAAGCTTTGTTCACTTTCTAGTATGATATGCTAGTGGTCTGTTTGATATTATAACATCAAAAATGCTTCAGACCCCCACTGGGGGTCGACCCCCAGTGAGGTGTAGCTCCGTGATTGGGTCAAAAAAAATTATTATTATTTTTTATTTTTTAGTTTTAGCCACTGGGGGCGCGCCACGTCACTGGGAGTCTGCAGCACTTCTCTTGTAACATTTTTCAATTTATTGTGGGTTTGTAATTACTCCTCAATTAATTGACAAAAATATAAAAATACTAGCTGAAGCAATAAGAAATTAATGAGGCAGAGTGTATAAATGTGAACTTCAATATAATATTATGATCTTTCTTACAAAATTTGCTTTCTACTCCACATATTATATACCCTATGTCTAACTAATTGTTCCACTTTCTGATCTGTGGTCAATATTGTCATCCAGTGGTGTAAATGATCACAATGGTTGTAAATCTTTCGTTCCTTAATGCTTGGTATTGTTTTGGCCTTTTTGTTTCTTAAAAAAAGAAAATTGACAACAACAAAAAAATGTTTGATATATTGTTTCCGAAACAATTTTTTAATTTTTTTTGATAAACAAGAGTCATTGAATTTTTTATTATCAAGGATATACCCCCATTCATATTGAGAATAATGGTCACCTATTGATCTCGAGTATTGTCTCCATCAAAATTGTAAAGGTGATGGAATCATTTTTGGCTGCATCTGAATTGAAGGGTCCAGTTAGGCTTATTGGACTCACTTTTAGATTTCTTTTTGATAATTCGAACCGTTAATATTTTAGAATTTATTGAGTATATTATCTTTGTAAAAAATCACGTCGATCGGATAACGGATACTATATATTCGAATCACTTTTTTTATTAACCGTTAATTTTTTGACCGTGTATTTTTTTCAGACAAAAGTGATCTAAATATATAGTATCCGTTATCCGATCGACGTGTTTTTTTTTCAAAAATAATGTATTAAACAAATATTAAAATATGAACGGTTTTGATTATCGAAAATGAATCCAAAAGTGAGTCTAATGGACCGAACTAAATCGGCCTATCCCAAATTTAGACTGGAGACAATCCGGTCCCGCCAATTTTTTTCCTATCCAAAAAAATGTTAGAAAGGTCTTGGAGGATGATCTAGCCCCCCTCCCAAATCCTAGTTCATTTTCAAACCCTAAGTATGAACAAATGAAATTAATCAAGTGTTTATTGACTTGTGCTTGACATCATACGGCATACGTCTCCTCAACTTTTATTCTCATCATAACAAAAAGAAAATGCATTGCCAAAAAGAGGAGATATTAAGGGGATGTTTGAAATGTTTTAAATAAGTGTATTTTTTAACTTATTATGAAATATGAGTTGTGTGTGGATTGGATTTGAAGTGATGTGATTTAAATAGGATAGTTACTTTTTGACTTTTTTTAAGGGATAACAAACAAGGCATTAGTGTTGTCCCCTCCCTCCCCCCAAAAAAAAAAGACTTATATGTAGATTTTAATAGATAGATTTATTGCCTAAAAGGTCTTATAATAAGTAATGATGTTTTTCATCAAGCATTATTAAAAAAAAGTAACTAATTATTAATTTTTAGTTGCAGGTTGAAAAAATTTTCACAAAAAATGTCACTAATTATAAGTTTTAGTGACAGTTCAAAAATAATCGTCATAAAAAAAGTCACAATTTTTAACTATTAGTGACAGTTTAAAAAATTCATCACATAAAAAGTTAGTAACTGTAAATTTTAACGACAATTTATAAAAATCGTGACAAAAAAAAAGTCATTAATTGTCAATTTTTAACGAAATATGCACAAAATGTCAATTATTTTTTATGATAATTTTACTAAGACTTTATGAGAATTACGTTCAACTATTAGAACCTATTAGTAATTTATTTCTAAAAAAAAAAAAGGGTCAATCAATTTGATTCATGGGCTACAACTCAAAAAGATTAAATTCAATAGACTGTTCACTTTTCCTTTCTTTTTTTTTTTTTTTTTTCATTTTTTTCATTTTTTTTTTGTACAAAAAAATTTATTAATTTTTGTAAGTTTCATTGAAGGTATAAGATGCTTGAAACAAAATAATTGAACCTCAAGGAAGTTTGGTGGAGGATTCAAGGCATTGATGAGAAGATGAAATTGTTCCATTCAACATGTGTTGTGAGAAGGGAATCAAAGTGCTGATGGGTTAGCAAAGTTGGGCGATGACCACCAAAAGCTGCTTGTGGTCACTACGGAGCCCTCAACGGATAATTATTTCATTTCGGAATATAAATACATAGCATTTTATAGCATAGTGATTGATGGAGAAAGTGAATAGATAAAGTATTGTATTGAGTGATTAGAGAACATAAAAGATATATTAAATGATAATTAATTAAAAAGTACCACATGATATTAAGAGAACATTGAATAATTTTCCATCCCTAACTAAAATTAAGAATCTGTTGAGAGCTAATGTTTGGGGATGGAGTATCACAGGGATTAACCTGTGATCCCTCCCCTATTATTTTGTTGTTTTCATTCCGTTGTACCTTAAAAACAAAAACAAAAACAAAAACAAAAAAAACCTCAAGTCCTTGCACTCAACCTTTACATTCAACCTTTACATGCACAAGCCAATTGGGTTGTTCAAACTTTGTAAATATCTTACACCAATAAATTTAGGGTCCAGCTTGTCTCAAGTTGAGATCAAGATTGGACTTGTCCAGTCCGGCCCATGGGGCCCATTTTGGACCCGTTTTGATAATCCGAACCGTTGAATATGTAGAACTCGTCGAGTATTATATGTCTATAAAAAATCACGTTGATCGGATATCAATAGCTATGTGGTCAAATCAGTTTTGTATAAAAAAAAATGGACGGTGAAAAAATTAACGGTTGATAAAAAACTGTTTTGATCACATAGCTATCGATATCCGATCAACGTGATTTTTTACAGGCATATTATACTCGACGAGTTCTACACATTAAACGGTTCAAATTATCAAAACGGGACCAGTGGTGGACCCCCACAAGCCAACAGCACGGTCCAGTCTGATCTTGGACTGGACCAAAGCCACTGCCTAAATTTATATAACAAACATACACATACATAGTATTATCCTAAATCTATTTTAAGGAATATTATCCTAATTTCATATAACCAACATCAATTAAATTCAACTTGTTTTATGTTATTTTGATTGAAAATAAGATTTCATAATTATAGATCTTTGTAGTATAATAGTTATTATTTCATTCTAGTCAAATGGTCTGGTGTTAGTTTTAATTTTTTTAGAACCTCAGTCCCAAACCCACCCTGAATTCGAACTAATCTAAGTATGTCAACTCCCTAAGAAATTTGCCAAGTGCGCTTATTTAGGTCATTTCAAACAACTCCTAAGTTTTCACATCACTCTCTCTACTTTTCTGTATATAAAAAGTCAAAAATTACTAATATGTACTTATAACTATTTCAAAAGATATTATAATAATAACCATCATATATTGCTTTTTCTCACAACGATATAGAAATTATACCATTCAAGTATAATAAAGGGAAAGGCGTTGTTAGGTTTTTGTAATTAACAATATCGTTTAACAAAATTCTTTTTAATTGTAATTTTATTCGCTTTTTGATTTCAGTGAAGTTGTGAGTGTTTAGATGTGATTCCAATCTAAATTTGTAAATTGTGCCTGTGTAGAGGAGTTTATACCAACATTCCTTATCTTAAGCATTCCTTATTTGCCACTTCACTGACTATATACGGAAATCTTCGAAGTCAAAGTTGTTTGACCACTCGAGTGGTCGAGCGGTAATGTGGTTCATCTAGTATTTCTGCCTGTGTTCTAAACTTCTACGAAATATATTTCACCACTCGAGCAGTGGATGTGCACTCGAGCTATTGGCCTATATATTTGCACTGTTTTTTAGTCACACCATTCGGGCGGTCTTCGCAACTTTGTTTAGTATAAAGTGCGCTGTTTGTGATTTTTAGGGTTTAACCCATCCAGATTCTCAAAGAAAAATGAAATACAAGGTGTTCTATATTGGATGGTGGTTTATATGAGTTTCTTTAAAGTGATTGATTGATTGATCAATGAACTACATAGTGTCCAACATCAAAAATTGTTTTCATTATTTTGTTCACATAAAGAGAGGTGTTCATCGGTCGATTTCGGAGAACTTAGGCTTAAAATTTTAATGGATTCTGGAGTAGCTCATCGTTGTAGATTCGATATCGACATTGTGGATTCAACGTTGGATAAAAGAATTTTGATATGAAGAAGGTGGCGGAAGAGGCACATCGAATTTGATTCAATTCAAGCATGAATTTGCTAGGTAATTGAGGGATCTCATGTATAATTTCTTTTTATCTTCTTAGTAAATTGTTTTGTGAATTTAGCCCGTGACTTTTTATTACAATTAGATGAGTCCAATTATATTTTTTTTCACGTTAAATTGTTATGTCGTTTTATCGTTGATTGTTTGATTGTAATTATTATTTATTATTTAAAATTAAATTATAATCATAAATCAAAATTTCAGAAGATTTTAATTTTTTTTCAAGTGTAATAATAATATTTATCATTTTTTTATACAAGATGTATTAATTCAACTACTTTAATGGCACTGACATATACATTAAATCATACACACTTAATCGGGGATGCTTTCGACCCCCAGTGGCAACCCTAGTGACGTGGCACACTGCCATTGGTTGAAAATCAAAAAAAAGAAAAAATAATTTTTTTGGCCAATAGGAAGAGACCTCCAGCACCCCACTGGGGTCTCATGCATTTTCCTTAATGTAATAATGGGATTCTTGAAAAAGGAAATTCCCATTCTTTATTGGCTTTTTTTGACTTAGTTGGCTATTTTAATTACTATTTCAATTTAAATAAATTAGTTGCATTTGGAAAGTTGATTGGCTTTTTTAGTAATTGATTTGATAGTTGTGAGGGAAAAAATGAAATGATTATATATTAAATGTGACATTTTATCTTATTAATTACATTATTTTAGTATATTTTATCATTTACGCTGGATTTGGCTGGGGATTTGAGAAGAGATTTAGAAAGGAAAAAGAAAAAATAATGTAGAATGTGAATAAAATATACTTACATTTCATCTAATTTTACACGCATTTTCTTTTTTCCTTTCCAAATTTCTTAACTAAAGGTCAATATGTTATTTTAACCCAACTCTCTTTGCAAACAACCCCATATAGATTCATGGCATTCAAATGTTGCCCAACCGCTGGCTCAGCTTCGTACATAAATTTGATTTTTAAATTTAGGATAAATTACATTGACATCCTCTGATATTTATATTTATTATAGTTCTCTCCTCATCTTTTGAAAATTAAGTTTCATTACAGATTATCTCCTGAGGTTTAAAATTTCATAGCAGTTCTCTCCTCACCGTAATGATCATCATACATAAAATTAAATTAATAGGGAGTCAGTGTAATTTTCCAAATATAAATGAGAAAATTATAATAAACAAAAATCTCAAAGGGTGCGAGTGTAATTTACCCTTAAATTTATAATCTTTATACTAAATTTTTGCTCAAATTTAAAATCTAAACAGAAGTTAAAGATTCTCAGAGTTCAAAAGATTTGGAGAGCGACTTATCAATATAGCAATTTAAAAACGAGGGGGGGACCATTGATGATCAAAACAAATAAAATAAAATAAAAAATTTAGAGGACCCCATTGGGAGTGCCTAAAATAATAGAGAGTTTGAAACTACAAAAAGAAATGCACTCAAAAAGTCAAAATACAAAATATAATGATGGAAAATTGGAGGAGGGACCCCAATGCCTCTGCCGGCTTTTTTTGGTTGTGTGTCATGTTTCACCCCCTCCAACTACTGCTAAATCAAATCTTATCCTCACTTGCTAGGAAATTCCATATATAAATTAAATAATACTAACGTTATTATTTTATATTATTATATAGTCTATTATTATAATATTAATCTATGTCACGTGCTAGATCGCGTACTTGAGACTCTAGTTGTTTAACAATGGACTTGTTACCAATTCATGTTTACATTGAGAAAAAGTTATTGGTTGCTTTTGGCCATTGTCGAATGGGGTTATCTAATGCTTATGTGATTAGCATAAATAATGATCTTTAAGTACTTTAAATTAGTATTTAATCCTACAACATTGGGTGTGATATGTTCTTATTTGTGTTGGGGCAATTCTTTCATGGCAAACAATACTTTTTTTCTAACATGATATGATTTCTAATTTTTATTTACTTACTCACCAGTTGATTGTTATAATGAAACGAAGGAAATAAAGAAAACTATCTCTATTTTCATAAGGTTGCAACATATCATTTAAATTTAAAATTAACAATACACCGTTAAATTTTAAAATACCTCTTAATTATGTTTCAATTTTTTCAATCGCGATTGGGACCTCGAATCCGAGGTCCCCCGAATCCCCCGAAACCATGAAACGACGTCGTTTCATGGTTTTAATTTTTTTTTTTTTTTTTTTTTTCAGCAGACGGAGACGAAGATGGGGGAGGGGAGGGGAGGGGAGGGGAGGAAGAGAAAGAGGTGGAGGGAGGGGAGGGGGAGGGGCCAATAAACTCGGGGATGAGGCAGGGCGGAGGTCGGGGCGGCGAGGTAGAGCCGGAGCTGCGGCGAGGCAGAGCCGGAGCTGCGACGAGCTGGAGCTGGGACGAGCGACGGCGGGCGATGATCGGGCGGCTGCGACGAGCGTCGGCGAGCGACGATCGGACGGCGAGACGACGCCTCTCTCCCCCCCTCTCTCTCTCTCTCTCTCTCTCCCTCCCTCCTCCCTCCCTCCCTCTTCCTCTTCTTCCTCTGCGTCAAAAATGGCAGAAAAGAAGGAAAAAAAAAAAAAAAAAAAAAAGCCTAAGCCCAAAACGACGTCGTTTTGGGCTTAGGGGGATTCGGGGCCTCCCAGATTCGAGGTCCAAAACATTTTTCTTTTTTAAAATAAAAATAGGTTGACATGGCTTTTTTCATAATAATTCATTATGAAATGGACATTTACATTATATTCATTTAACGGTGAACATCTAAGTCTTGAATGGAGTAAACTTAAGGAAAGAACCAATACAAAATTAAAGGTTATTTCAACATAAGTTTCTGTCATACTAAAGTACAATTTTTAAAATTTTATGGTAAAGAGAGCTTATTTTATCATATGAAAAGAGTTGTCCTGCGTATTAAGTTAAAAGGGCATGTGTTTCTTGTTTCTAAAAAATTTCTTTCCTCATTTTATGTTTTTTTTAAACCACATAATAATGCAAAACATTTATTAAGAAACTTAAAATAGCTATACATTCTTTATGAGAGTGTGTGACACAAAGAATGTGTAAGCATTTTAGTTTTGCTAGTCCATGTAATTGCGATATTTGTTAACAAAACTTTTTCACTAATTATAAAATATCTTTTAAATTTTTTTTACCTACTTTCAAAATAATTTTTTTCCAAATTCTAATACCACTATTTAGTTAGCATTTGATTTAAAATTTACGACTTTATTTGGTTTGATTTTCATAATCTAGTTAAAAAAAATTAAAAATTAATTTGATGAAAAAAAAATACTCACTATTTTCATATACTTTTATTTTTTAAAAGGCAAAAATAATTTTAAAAATTCAAAAATATCTTTTTGATATTTATTTTTGTTAAACTATATTATTTTTTTTTAATTTTAAAAATAATTTCTGAAAACCAAACCATGACTCTACATAGGCGCTATTTGACATCTCCAATAAAAGTACATTTTTTTTCATCTTTTTTTTTTTTTTGTTACATCACCTCTCTATTTTTTCACATCTTTTTATAAAAAAGTCAAAAAAATTATTTAAATTATCCAAAACACCCTTATAATTTGCCTGAAAAATCATGAATAATAATTCTACAATTCCATAACTTTTATTCGAATTTTAACCAAAAACATAAATTTATGGGTCGAATTCATTTGATCCTTGAACTGACACAATACCAACCACAATACCCCAAAATATCTGGATTGAATTTTCTGAAACGGTAGGATCAATCAATCATGACAAAGAGAAGCACAACCCAATTAAAAGATCTCAACATTTCCTAATAATTATTGGGATTATGGTGTTGTTTTTTGTTTGCAAGTCCTAACAGCTAGTCGTTGTTTTGTAAGGATCAATACCGCCAAAAAAAAAGTCGAAGTAAATTGAAGGATAGAGAGAACTGTCAATTTTAACTTTAATATTAGGGTTATTTTGGAAATATGATTAAAAATTATCTTTCAATCTTTAATCCGTTTTTAATCACATTATCCCCCATATTTTTTATATATTCTTTTTAAAAAAAAAAAAAATTAAAAAATCAACTTTTAACTATTTTTTCAAAACAATCTTTATTGTTATTGTGGGTTTCCTACGGCCTATCTGCACTGTCGCTGTCTCACTAGTATATAGTACTCCTTTGGAAAGTTGGGTTAGGGTGAATTAGGATTTTAAAAGTTATCACATTTAAATTATAATCCTTCCATTTTTTCTCTTAAAAAAATTAAAAAATCTATCACAAACGAGATTTTTTAGCCTTGGGTTAAAATAACCAAAAAATTAAAAAGTCAAAAAACTAATCCACATTCTAAACGAAACCTGTCTCCAAAATTTGTTTTTTAAGCATAATATGATGAAATTGAGCATTTCATCAAATAAATGGTGAAAAAAAATGCATCAAGGTAGAAGTAGACTCATAGTCAGTGGGTTGGGGGTGAACAGAGAGACAATATACCTTACATAAATTGATGAATGTGATCGGAATACAACTCAAAAGTGTCCAACCCATCTAAACTGTCAAAATTAGTTGTGTTCTTATCCAAAAATGGTTCATTACTGAACCAATATGGAGTTGGTCCTGTCTCTCACCTTAATTGACAGACAAGGTTGGTGTGGATTTTAATTTCTTGGGGTGAAGTATAAATAGACCCTTTTGAGATTGATTTAAAACGTGACTTTTTTTTATAATTTTAAAAATTACAAATATTCATTTGTTAGAATTTTTTATTTAATAGAATTAATACGAAAAAATAAAATTTTTAACTATTTTTTGTACAATAATAAAATTACATGAATTGTTAATTATAATATATTTTTGTTATTATTAAATATTGTTAATTGACTTTATAAATTAATAAAATGAGTCAATTGTTATGTAATTAGAAACTTAAAAGGATATGATATAATTATTAAAAACTATGATAAATTATTCTATTAATTTTAAAAACATAACATAAAAAGTGTCACGACCCAAACCCGCCCCTATGGGTTTAGCACCGTAATCAGCCAGTAACCCTAGGTTACCGAAGGCCTGCTTAGCAGTAATACAATAATACAGAGTACAGGGGCTTGGCGGAAGCCAATACAGTAAATAAACAATGTCCAATGAGCTATGACAGTCTGTATGCCAAAAAGATTTTTCATACATTTATGGAGAACAGTACGAAACAGTGTGCATATCATATATAACCAGTCAGAACAGGGACTTGATCTCCCATGAACAGTACAGTGCAAAACGTTCAGTCTATACAGTGTTACAAAACGGTACAGAGACAGATGGGAAAATAAAAACACCCGTAAGCCATAGCTTGGTAGGTTCAGAACCTCGCAGTGAGGCACATTGGTTGGCTTGACAAAACTGGAGTTTACCCCGACGCCTCTAGCTTTGATCCGGTGCCTGTACACCTACATATATATATAAGCAGTGAGCTAAACCCCAATGAATAACATAAAGCGTAAAGGGGTTTAGAATGAATGTCCTTACAGTAGGGAAAACAGTTCATTTCAATCAGTATTTCAGTTGTTCAGTACATTCAGTCATATGTGGTACATCTATTAGCATAACAGTACAGTAAGCAGTAGGTCTTAAAGACCGAACAGTAATGATGGTCATCAATCAGTAAACAGTAGTGGTTCCACGAGGGGAACCGACAGAGATCTCTGTAACAGTAACAGTAAACAGTAGGTGCTAAGGATGCCACAGTACAGTTCAGAATATAGGACATACATTTATTCAGTAAACAATATCAGTTCAGTAAACAGTTCAATTCGGTGTTCAGAAAATAATCATTTTGAACATATCTTTACACAATTGTTACTCACAGAGTTCTGGGCTGCTGTGAACTAGAGCGTCTCTTCGGAAAGCCAACTCTACACAGTTTACAGATTGAACACACACTAAGCTACACAGTTGGGAAAGATAATACCTTAATCCCTAATTTGCCTCGGTGTGTTCTACATCTATATCCTCTTTAAGATGCCTTAAATATGCCCTAGGAATGCCTAGGATGGAAAGATGATGCAAAGATGCACTTTTGAACACTTTACAAAATTTGCTGAAAACAGGGGTCTCGCTCAAGCGAGGATTCCTTCGCTCGAGCGGACATGCAGACAAAGGAGCTCCGCTCGAGCATGAATTCCGTCGCTCGAGCGGACTGCGTGCTACAGAAAAAATACTGGATGCTGAAAATTTATGCTCGATGCTCGCTCGAGCGTGAGACACAGCTCTTCACTCGAGCGTAGGTCCCTTCGCTCGAGCGTACGCCTGCGCGCACCAAGATTCTGAGAGCTTGCAATTTACGCTCGAGCCACCATTCCATCGCTCGAGCGTAGCTCAGAGTAAATGGTGGTCGCTCGAGCGTAGAATCCTTCGCTCGAGCGTAGAAGCCAAATTCTGGAATTTCCAGATTTGCCTCCCAAGCTCAAACCAAGCATTCCTTAACTCAAAACTCGACCTCTTGGGCCCAAATTCTGGAAAATACAACTAAACTCAATATACAACAAGTTTCAAAGCTCAATTTGTGAATTAAAAGCCCAAGGGTGAGTCAATTAAATCCAAATTTCAAACCCATTTTCATGAACATGAAGAACATGCAAACATGCATGAATTTAAATCATTTCAAAGCTTCAATTTGATACTCTAGTGAGCCAATTGTTCCAAAAACAAGTTGAAAACATGGACCATTGCAAAATTATGAACATGCATGTGAGAAATGATGAATTTACAACCTCAAAACTTGACAATATGCACATGCATGCAACAATTGAGCTCTAATTCAACATTATTAGACTAAAACATGCCTTAGCTCTTTAATCTACCATGATCCATGCTAAATACACAATTAAGAGGATGAAAGATCATACCTAGATTCCTTAATTACTAGTCTTGAGGCTCAATCAAGCAAGAACTCCTTAAATCTTCTAAGTCTCAAAACAATAGCAAGCAAAAGTGAAATGAAATCAAGCCCTCTCTCCTATCTCTCTCTCTAATCGGCTAGAGCAAGGAAATTGGCTGAGGAAATTGTTTTGTTTAAGTGTATACTAAGGCTCAAAAAGTTTCAAGTAGTGGGCCACTTAGGTGGCATTATGGTAATTAAGTCAAGCTATGCAAGTTACCAATTTTAATCTAATTTAATCATACCTATTCACTTTTCAATTGAATACACCATAAAATCATATAAATTCTAACGATCCTAAATCATCAATCAATTTCCGGTTCGGCCGCCGATAAGGCCTTCAATTAGCAGTTTAAACATAAAACATGAACAGGTAATCAAACAGTCAAACAGATAGGAATGTAATTAAACAGATACAGTCAATCGATTCAGTTTCAGATCTCAGTCAGTCAGTCCAGTATTTCAATTATTTCAATTATCAATCTCAATCAGTCTCAGTTTAGCCATAATCGGTAATCAGTGTGAGGGTCATTACAAAAAGACACTCATTAATTTCTTAGATATTGTTTTTATATAGTTTGGAGTACAAAATATTTTGAGTCTTACTAATGTGTACTTTTAAACACAAAAGGTTAGTTAAGTGATAAAAACTCGAGGATTAGATTCATAATCTCGAATTTGAGTCACCCAATAAGCTATTGAAAGTTTATCCGATTGTTGAATTCAAAACTCGAAAATTGCACTCATTTTTTTGCACAAAGTGTAATACAATTATTTTAAGCCTCTACCCACGCCAACAAGACTCAAAATAATTTGAAATTACTGAAAATGTCTATTTTCTTTTCTTTCTTTTTTTTATTTAATGGAGCACTATTGTTAGGAAGATTAAAAATAATACTCATTAAAATTTGAGATTATAATATCATAAAACTAAAGTGGAAAGAAGGCTCAAATTGGTCAACTTTAATGATAAATAATAATAATAAAAAAAAGGTTGTTCATCACTTTCCACCTGCAATAAATTTAAATATTTTATACAATTAAATTAATTGAAGAGAACATGCTTCATTTAGGCCACATATTTATTGATACAGGTCTTAGGTAATCTTTAATACTTAGTTTAATTGATTAGGCTTACTAATAGTTTACAGTTGTGATTCGGAGCTCGAATGAGCTGCCCCGAAACGAAAACGACGTCATTTTC
The DNA here is from genome assembly GCA_030407325.1 of Camellia japonica. Lineage (NCBI taxonomy): Eukaryota > Viridiplantae > Streptophyta > Magnoliopsida > Ericales > Theaceae > Camellia > Camellia japonica. Next base: position 25,251,188 of record JAPPVO010000002.1, read on the forward strand.
GGTTTTTTTTTTTTTTTTTTTTTTTTTTTTCAGAAGAGAGGAGGAAGAAAATCAGAGGAGGAAGAGAGGAGGAGGAGGAGGAGGAGGAGGAGGAGGAAGGAGGGGAGGGGAGGGGAGGGGAGGGGGCCCAATTATTAGGGCTGGAGGCGGAGGCGGCGGGCCAGAGGCACGATCGGGCGGGCGGAGGCGACGATCTGCGGGCTGCGACGGCGGGCGGAGGCGACGAACGAGCTATGACGAGGACGGCGGGCGGAGGCGGCGGAGGCGACGAGCTCCTCTTCCCTCTCTTCTTTTTCTCTCCCTCCTCTGCAACTCAGAGGTCAAAAATGGAGGTCGAAAATGGCAGAAAAAAAGAAAAAAAAAAAAATAGCCTAATGCCCAAAACGACGTCGTTTTGGGCATTAGGGGCATTCGGGGCACGAAAAATTCGAGGCACAAATCTTTATTCAATAGTTTAATTGGACATGCTTTCATTTTATTCTTCATTTTATTACCAAATTAAAATTAGATGCATAGAAATGTGCAAGAACAATGGATAGAAGTGAGCCTGCAAATTATGAAATGTGTAGTAGCGTTACTCATTATTATAATGGGCCCATATTTATTATTGTCTGTTTAAGTTTTTTTCTTTTTTGGTACTACTCATTCAGATTATTAGAAAAAAAGGTCTGAACAGATAAGTACCGTGAAAATGGAGTACGTGTTAGAAAACTATTGGTTAGTTTAAAAAAAAAAATTGTTTGGAAACTATTTGTCAGTTTACAAAAGAAAAAAGAAAGTTTGTAAATTGAATAGAATATAGCTAAAACACATAAAAAAAAATTTCGTATTAGGATGATGTGATAATTTTATATTATTTTATTCTAAAATTAAAAATTTATCAAAATTATTTTATTTTCAAGAATGCCGATACCAAATCTTTCCCATGATAAATTTTATATACAAATTTTATTTATAAATTTACCCCATTTCAAGTTCAAAGACTTTAGAAACACAACTAGGGGTGTGTACGGTGCGATTTGGACAGTTTAAGAGTAAAATTACAAATCGAATGGCGGATTAACGAATTGACAAATCCTGATTTTGGCGATTTTGAGTAGATTGATAAATTGAAAAATATTCTTCAATCTATCGATTCCGCCAAGTGTGTTTGTTTTGATGACAGTGGGAGAGCTGGTATAATAATGAGATTGTTAATGTATTTTTATATAAAATAAAATATATATTTCTATATTAAAAAAATTCTAAAAAAATTTACAAATAATAGGTTGCACTTGGGTACAAGAAAAAAATACACTTATTTTTTCAATCCGTTCACTATTTTTTCAATCCCATGCTTTTTTAGGAAAAACTAAGCTCACTGTCGTATATCATTAACAATTTCATTGGACTAATAGTCCAATAGAGTATAAGGCTTACCAACTCGCCATGCGTGAGGTGGCCTCACTAGCAATCCAATCCCCTCAATGAGCCAATAAAACAAACATTCCCTTTATGAATTTAATTATAATAGTCAATTTTTTAACATATATAAATTGTTAAAGAAATTATAAAAAAAGAGATGTCTCTAATTTTACTTTGGTTTTTTTTGAAAAGTAAGTTAAAAGTTGATTTTTTTTTTGACTTTTTAAATTTTTTTTATTTAAAATTTATGTAAAAAAATAGAGAGGTGGTATAATAATAAAAAAAAAAAAGGTTGTTCATCACTTTCTACCTGCAATAAATTTAAATATTTTATACAATTAAATTAATTGAAGAGAACATGCTTCATTTAGGCCACATATTTATTGATACAGGTCTTTGGTAATCTTTAATACTTTAATTGATTAGGCTTACTAATAGTTTAATTAATTGGACATGCTTTCATTTTATTCTTCATTTTATTACCAAATTAAAATTAGATGCATAGAAATGTGCAAGAACAATGGATAGAAGTGAGCCTGCAAATTATGAAATGTGTAGTAGCGTTACTCATTATTATAATGGGCCCATATTTATTATTGTCTGTTTAAGTTTTTTTCTTTTTTGGTACTACTCATTCAGATTATTAGGAAAAAAGGTGTGAACAGATTAAGTACCGTGAAAATGGAGTACGTGTTAGAAAACTATTGGTTAGTTTAGAAAAAAAAATTGTTTGGAAACTATTGGTCAGTTTACAAAAGGAAAAAGAAAGTTTGTAAATTGAATAGAATATAGCTAAAACACAAAAAAAAAAAAAATTTGACTTTTTAACTAAACAAAGGCCTTTATCTTATTTGTTTAATAAACATATTTTTATATCATATTTAATTTATCATTTTTTATATCATATTCGATTTATCATATAAATAAGTGATGGATCCATTAAACTTATAAATGTAGCGATGACAATCTCCATTAAAAACAAAATATGATATAAAATGATCATTATCAATGAGGGTTGGTTCAAGTGGAAAGGGACTTGGGTCGCTTAAGCAAAAGTCTCGAGTTCAAGCCTTTGTGGATGCAGCAAACCCTCTTGGGAGAGGACCTCGCATTTGCGCCCAGCAGCTTCCTCGGCGGATTAGTCCTGGGTCCAAAAAACCTGGGAATACCGTGGGAGACCAAAAAAAAGATATAAAATGATCATTATTATAATATTTTTAATATTAATTAATTTTTTTTTTAAATTTTATTAACGATATTTATAAAATACATAATAATTTTTTTATAAAAATTATGCATTTTATTAATAAAATATTTTTTATTTGAATTATTTACATAAAGACTCCATAAATTATTAAGAAATATCACTTTAGCCTCCTAAATTCTAAAAACATATAAATTAACCTCCTAAACTATTAAGAAATACTTACTTTACCCTATAAATTATAAACGCGCACATATTAAGGTCAAGTTTGGCTACCCAAAATAAGTACACACTTTTTATCTTTTTTATCTTTTTTCTATCACATCACCTCTCTACTTTTCTGCACATCTTTTCGTAAAAAGATAAAAAATACACTTATTTAGGTCATCCCAAACAACTCCTAAATCTCTAACCTACTTTACCCTTTAATTATAAACGCACACAATTTAAATACTTGCTTTACCCTTTAATTAATTATGTTAGGAGGTCTAATTTGTAAACTTTTATAATTTAAAGAGTAAAATAATACTTTTTAATATTAATTTAAAAAATTAATTTATATACTTTTATAATTTATAAAATTAAAATAATAATTAAAGAGATTAATATATATGATTTTATAATTTATGAAATCAAAATGATCAAGGAGGTTTTCGTATAAGAGCATCCGCATCAGATTTTTTACAAGCATCAACATCAAATTGTTCTCCATCAGTCTTAATAATTTTTTTTTAAATTAACTTTTCGTTAAATTTGCTACAGTACTTCAACAATTTTGTTAAGCCACTGTTCATTAGCTACATGATTTTTTATTATATTTTTTGAAGTAAAACTGGGCCAAAATCTTTAAACTGATTGTCCACTCGGATGTCCCGTGAATACTTGTAGTAGAAGAAGAAAAATGCCCAAAATTAGTCTAATCGGTCGATCGGCCGGTCAACGACAAATTTTTTTTTTAAATTGTTTGGATGGTATCTCATCAATTTAATAAAAAAAATAAAAAATAACAAATACAATAAGAAATTAAATTTTTAATAAAATTGAGTTAAAATAGAGAATTTGATATAGTAAGTACTAAAAAAATAACTAATTAAAATAAAAAAATAAATTTTCAATTATAATTTAATTCAAAATTTGTTGACCCTGATCCGAATGCTCTAAATAAATTAATCACGAACAGGCTTCACTAAACGACAAAGACCACCTACCAACAAATCCGAGTCCCAATCGGACCGCCCCAAACGAACCCACACACTTGGCTCCTCAACTCCCTCCCAAGCCAAGTGCCCCCTTAATATCATTCCATATCAGTAACCCTGGTTAACCCACTGGTTCAAAAAACTAACCATAGTTATATCTCAAACACATCTTTATCTACTTCTTTTTCCATCTATTATTTTATTTTTCTTTTATACAAATTTTTAATATTATTTTATTTTTATACAAATTTTAATTAATTATGATTTTTTTCCTCTGAAAAGTAAACCAGAAAGGTGAAGACGACCCAACTCGGAAGACTTTTGCAATCTCTCTCTCTCATCCCTTCGAACTCTCTCTCTATATCCCCCAAATTTTGTCGTCGTCGTGGAGTTGTGGAACCCTCCTCCTTCTTCTTCTTCTTCTTTTTTCCGGCGCTTGAATCGGTTTGTTTCTCTGATTTTCTTGTCCGAATATCGGAATTCATGGGAGGGTCGTTGTCGATTGGGAGCTGAACAGAGCAGAGGAGCTGGATTTCAGGGGTCTGAACTTTTCATAAAGCTCACGAATTTAGGCGAAGGTCCTCATTCTTGGTTCGATTTCATTCAATTTGAGCGTTGGTTGGTACTGCTTCGCCGGTGGTCAGTTTTCCGCCAGCCCTTGTTTTTCTGGGTCTTCCATCTTTTTCCGAGCTAATAGTTGATTTTGATCCTTGGGTTTTGTTAATTAGCTTTTTTGTTGATCTTGGTTTGCGTCTGAACTTGTTAATAGCTGGTAGTTAGAGATGAAGAAAAAGCAAAATTGACTGGTAGATAGAAGGAGATTCGAGTCGAAACCCTAGAAAAATGTCCTAGATTTCCCTTTTTTTGACTACCCAGTAAAAGCCCTAGATAAACAAATTCGATACCCATGCCGGTCGACTTAGATAACTCGTCCGCCATGAATGATTCCACAGCTTCCGGCGAAGCTAGCGTCTCTTCAACAGGGAATCAAATAGTTCTTCCAAACCCACCACCAGAAAAAGAAAAGAAGAAGAGAAATCTCCCCGGAATGCCAGGTAAAATCACCAAGCTAACCCTTCAAAATCTCCAATCGAATGGTGGTTCATATAGTCACGTTGAATTGAAATTGTGTCATTTTTATTTCTTTTTCAGATCCAAATGCAGAGGTGATTGCTCTGTCCCCAAAGACTCTAATGGCGACAAATCGATTCATTTGCGAAATCTGCAACAAAGGGTTTCAGCGTGACCAGAATTTGCAGCTCCATCGGAGGGGACACAACCTTCCATGGAAGCTACGGCAGAGATCAAGCAAAGAGGTTCGCAAAAGAGTCTATGTATGTCCCGAGCCGTCTTGTGTTCATCACGATCCTTCGCGAGCATTGGGCGATCTCACTGGGATAAAGAAGCACTTCTGCAGAAAGCACGGCGAGAAGAAGTGGAAATGCGAGAAGTGCTCGAAGAAATACGCGGTTCAGTCCGATTGGAAAGCTCACTTGAAGGTCTGTGGAACCAGAGAGTACAAATGCGATTGTGGGACTCTATTTTCAAGGTTGTTTATCTATTCGTCTCCTTTAAATTCTCTGTTTTTTAATCCTCTGTTTTCAGTGTTATGGGTTTCTGAAATTGGTTTCATTTTGGTTGTTTGAAGGAGAGATAGCTTTATCACGCACAGAGCCTTCTGTGATGCGTTAGCAGAGGAGAGTGCTAAAGCCAAGACAGTAGTAGTGGCAGCTGCAAGCACAGATGAGGGCCCAAAACTACAGTCTGTTGCTTCATCGCCACCGCCACCACCAGCTCTGCCTCCGTCATCGACTGTGGTGTCCTCTGTTTTACCCATTCAAAACCCAGGTATTGATGAATTTGCAATTTTTAGTTTGGATTTTGTCGGATTCGTTTTAGTTAAAAACAAAAGCAACAAAAAATTCTCTGTTGGTTCTTTATGTGGGTCTTGGAGTTTAGTTGTTTTTTGTCCTTTACCAATCTTTGTTCTCTTCTGCATATATCCATCATAAGACTGATCTGAGATTTTGAGAGTCATGAACTAGAAAGTAATAAGAAATAAAGCAGATTCATGGTATTTGCATGCAATCTTGGATAAAGAGAAGACAATAACACTTAAGTGATTCAAAAGCTAAAAAAGAGAGAAGTGGATGTTGAGAAAGGAGACCATTATTGATTCTTCCTTTACTTCAAATATAGTTCTTTAATGTGAAAAGCCTAACTTTCTATCTCTTAACTTTCTATGTAGATCTCTTTACTCTGTAGATTGGTAGGTGATCCTTTTCTTTTTCTTTCTTTCTTTCTATTATTACAGATACAGAGTTGCCGGAAAATCCCAATCCCACCCAGATCTTAGATGATGCACCGGTAACAACTGGCTTAACCGGAAGCTGTAGCAGTACTAGCAGCTCAAGTAGCAATGGAAGTACAAGCAGTGGTGTATTTGCTAGTTTGTTTGCATCTTCAACAGCTTCAGCTAGTTTACAGCCTCCAACTATCGGATTTACCGACCTAATCCGAGCCATGGCTCGTCCTGAACATGCACCTGACCTCACACCATCTTCATTCACAGAACCCATTTCTCTGTGTCTTGCCACCAATCACGGGTCATCAATTTTCGGCACTGCAGGGCAAGAGCGTAGGCAGTATGCTCCGCCACCCCAGCCAGCACTTTCTGCAACAGCATTGCTACAGAAAGCTGCTCAGATGGGAGCAGCTGCGACAAATGCATCATTGCTTCGAGGATTTGGGATTGTTTCATCAACATCTTCATCTGGGCAGCAACAGGAGTTGGATCGGAGGCAAATTGAGCCGCCAGAGAGTGGATCTCTGGTAGCAGGGCTTGGACTTGGGCTTCCATGTGATGGGGGTTCTGGTCTGAAGGAATTGATGATGGGGACCCCATCTGTGTTTGGTCCCAAGCAGGCAACCCTTGATCTTCTTGGGCTGGGGATGGCTGCCAGTGGTGGCCCAACTAGCGGCTTATCGGCTCTGATGACCTCAATTGGTGGTGGCTTTGATGTTGCTGCAGCAGCAGCGGCAGCATCATATGGTGGAGGAGAATTCACCGGAAAAGACATGGGAAGAAGCTCATGACAAGGGATGTGAAAGTCCTTCAGAGAAAGGAAGACTGTTTGTAGGTCTTGGGTAGGGTGGTGTACAATTTACTGGGGCATAAGGTCTTTTGGTTGGTTTGATATTTTGCAGATTAAAATTTGGTTAAGATATAATTAATGTAATATAAATGTCCTTGCGGAGTGGAGGTAAGCATGAGACCAGAGGCAGTTGGGTCTTCTTTTATTATTGTTCTGCTGCCTTAATTGGCAAAGACATTTTGTTTATGTGATGTAGTAATAGCTCCATTATGTCCACCAAAAATATAAAATAAAATAGTATTTAATGAAAATGTAACTGTATGTAGACCCGTGCACAGTGATGAGAATATTAAAATATAGGAATCTTTTGGGTATGATTTTGATTTTATGATTGAAAATGCATTTGAACAAATTTTATTGAGGAAATTTCATGCCATTCTGGGGATGAAGGCATCTTGAATCCTGGTTGAATTTTGACCCCCAACAAATTTATTTGTTTTATATGCTCTAAAGGGTGTTTTGGGAAGATGGTTATAATCAGCTTTTTGGTGAAAAACTGATTATAAGCAGATTATAATCAGCTTTTCTGTGAGAGAAGAGGAGATAAAAAATTTGAAAATCAGATTTTTATCAAGTTTCTAAAAGAGCACTAAATAATATAAGTGGGTCAGTATTTTGTCAGTTTCCCACGAAAAATGGATCCTACCCAAAGTCGGTGATGTTATTGGACTTGAAGTGAGTCGTGGAACGTTGTCCCCAACCCTGCAAAAATGGATTGGACTTCCTTTACGAGTTCAGCCTATTGGGCTTAACATATGGTTTAGTTTGATGATTTAAGTATTATTTGCTAAATTTGTACTACTGTTTTTGGGTTATATTTGATTGGGGAATTTGAAAAGATAATTGAAAAGAAAAAGAAAGAAGGTAGGTGAAATGTGAATAAAATATATATATATTTCATTTAGTTTTATATATATTTTTTATTTTCTTTTTCAAGTTCCTTTTCAAATTTCAATCAAATACAGCGTTAATGTATGTATTTTATGTAACAATGAGAGCTAGAAATTGTGATGAGAAAAACTCTAGTCCAATAAATTGTTGAATTTTTATTTGGTGACATGATTTGGTAATGAAAGGAAAAAAAAAAAAAAACTCGGTTGGGATTTAAATTAAAATTTGTGGATTTTGAATTTCAAAAATAAAACAAAAAAGTGTGTTTCAATCTTGGACTCAAAATTAGTTCAAAAAAAATTTTGGACTCAAAACAGGAGAATGTTTCTAATAATTCTATGAAAAATACTAGGGATGCTTACAAAAATAATATTCTAAAATATTTAGATGGGTCTACCTTATGTTGTTTCTGTTTTCATTTAGGTTTGTTTTAGAAATTAAGTTAAAAGTTGTTTTATTTGTTTTATTTTGTTTTGTTTTTTTATTATTTAAAAAATGTATAAAAAAGTAGAGAGGAGATGTGATTAAAAAAGTCAAAAATTTACTTTTAACGATGTTCCCAAAATAAGCTTTAATTAAAAAAAAAATAGAAAGTAGTTGTTCTTCATAAAGTAAAATTTCTTATGTGGTCCTTAGCGGTGATGGAGCCATCATGTGACCGGGGGGCGGGACCGGGGGCGGGGGTCATGTGACCCCTGGATTTTTTAATTTTTTTTATTGTTATTATTTTTTTACATATGTATATAATAAAATTTTAAACAAAAATAATATTTAAAATAAAATGTCAAGGGTATTTTTAAATTTATAAAAACAATAGTGATTGTTTTATTGAAAATGAAGTGACTACAACAAATTATATTTTTATGTATGAAAATTTTGTAAAAAAATCTCAATATAAAGGTAATATTCATCATTATTGATATGTAAATATAATTAATCTCACTATATATATGTAAAAATTACTAGAGTATTAGTTATATTTGCATGTAGAGTTTACCCTTCATATGTTGTTTTATTATTGGTTTGTAACATCATATGTCAATAATGACGTGATATCATTATTATATGAAATTTTTACTCAAATTTTGAAAAATTTGATTTGTCTTACTATTATATAATTTATATTAAGACTTAAATATATGACTTTTTTACATTGTCCGTGATACACTAGTTACATGCTGTGGGATATATTTTTAGATAGTCCACGTGGCCGAGGTTGTTAGCCGAGGTGCCACGTGGGCGGACCATGGTGCTGAGATATGGTGCGATAATACCAGAATTCGAGATATTTGGATAGAAGACTAGAGTCCCAAATGACATCAAGCTACCTATTTGGATAAAGATAGGACTCTTGAGGGAGTTCATCTTAATTTGAATATGTGAGTTGTGATAAATGTTATCCTTATAAAGGACAGAGTCCCATGAAGTAAGATTTCTAAGGGAAGTTGGACACTGATCATTATAAAAGTAAGGCACCCTCATGAGTCTAAGGTATACTTTATTTGAGATGCTTTTATGCTTTCATTGTTGAAGTTTAAGTACTTGTATTGATATCTGTGAGAGATAAGATTACTGACTTGATTGTCGGAGTGTCCCCGGGTAGACGAACCACCGCGGTATTCTCATATTCTTGTTGTCAGGTGTTCGGGCTTAATCTATTATGTCGATGCTCTCAAGTTGAGTTCCCCGTTTGGTTGTGTGGTCGGAAATCAACACCCACAATTTGGTGCCGTCTGTGGAACTTAGTTAGAATAAATGGCCATCATCGTACAAGATCAACGTTTCGGCAACGACGAGTTCGGCGAAGATGGAGAATGCGTCAACATTGACGGAATGAAGGCCCTTCCAAAAGGGATGAATGCAAAGATAAGGGGCATGAGTGCTCCCGAGGAGATGAAGACGTAGACAAGAGCTCAGTCTAAGTGAGCAGATCCCAGACACCAGATCTCGGATCCCAGAGCCTAGAGGACAAGATCTCAGCCTAGATGAGTAGGTCTGAGAAGACAAAGAACTCAGCCTAAGTGAGCAGATCCCGGATTCCAGATCCCAGAAGACAAGATCTCGGCCTAGATGATTTGGTCCGAGAAGACGAGAGCTCAACCTAAGTGAGCAAATCTCGGATTCCAAATCTCGAATCCTAGATCCTAGAAGACAAGATCTCGGCCTAGATGAGTAGGTCCGAGAAGACAAGAGCTTAGCCTAAGTGAACAGATCCCGTATTCTAGATCCCGGATCCCAGATCCCAGAAGACAAGATCTTGGCCTAGATGATTAGGTCCAAGAAGACAAGAGCTCAGCCTAAGTGAGCAGATCCCGGATTCTAGATCTCGAATCCCAGATCCTAGAAGACAAGATCTCGGCCTAGATGAGTAGGTCTGAGAAAACAAGAGCTCAGCCGAAGTGAGCAGATCCCGGATTCCAGATCTCAGAAGACAAGATCTCGGCTTAGATGAGTAGGTCAGTCCGAGAAGACAAGAGCTCAGCCTAAGTGAGCAGATCCCGGATCCCAGATCTTAGAAGACAAGATCTCGGCCTAGATGATTAGGTTTGAGAAGACAAGAGCTCAGCCTAAATGAGTAAATCCCGGATTCCAGATCTCGAATCCCGGATCCCAGATCCTAAAAGACAAGATCTCAGCCTAGATGATTAGGTTTGAGAAGACAAGAGCTCAGCTTAAGCAAACAGATCCTAGATTCCAGATCCCGGATCCCAGATCCTAGAAGACAAGATCTATTCCTAGATGATTAGGTCCAAGAAGACAAGAGCTCAGCCTAAGTGAGCAGATCCCGGATTCCGGATCTCGGATCCCAGATCTTAGAAAACAAGATCTCGGCCTAGATGAGTAGGTCCGAGAAGACAAGAGTTCAGCCCAAGTGAGCAGATCTCGGATTCAAGATCTCGGATCCCAGATCCCAGATCCCAGAAGACAAGATCTCAGCCTAGATGAGTAGGTCTGAAAAGACAAGAGCTCAGCCTAAGTAAGCAGATCCCGGATTCCAGATCCCAGAAGACAAGATCTCGGCCTAGATAAGTAGGTCCGAGAAGACAAGAGCTCAGCCTAAGTGAGCAGATCTCGGATTCCAGATCTCAGATCCTAGATCCCAGAAGGCAAGATCTCGGCCTAGATAAGTAGGTTCGAGAAGACAAGAGCTTAGCCTAAGTGAGCAGATCCCGGATCCCAGAAGACAAGATCTCGGCCTAGATGAATAGGTTCGAGAAGACAAGAGCTCAGCCTAAGTGAGCAGATCCCGGATTCCAGATCTTGGATCCCAGATCCCAGAAGACAAGATCTTCACCTAGATGAGTAGGTTCGAGAAGACAAGAGCTCAGCCTAAATGAGTAGATCCTAGATCCCAGAAGACAAAAAAGAAACACACAAGATCAGACTGCAGTCGGCTAGGTTCTACCTATCGGCAGAAGGCCATCTATACAGAAGAACTTTTACTGGACCTGTATTGCGATGCGTACATCCTTCCTAGGTTGAAGACATTTACACGAGATCCATGTAGGGGGCAGAAACCTTGCCCATAGAGCTATATCATAGGGATTCTGGTGACCCTACATACAAAAAGATGCCGAAGCCAATGTAAAAAAGCGTGAAAATGTTGTTGGAATCCATGATTGTGCGATAAGACCGAAATGTCTTATGGCGATGTTCCCATAGTGAACATGACGAGTAACTTAGACTTATCATATGGTAAAGTTGAATTATACTTGCATATGATAGAGTTGAACTAAGTCGGCGATATTTCTGAATGAAACATGACAAATAACTTAGACTTATTATATGACAGAGTTGAATTATACTTGCATATAATAGAGTTGAACTAAGTTGGAGATGTTTCTAAATTAAACATGACGAATAACTTAGACTTATTATATGACAGAGTTTGCATATAATAGAGTTGAACTAAGTTGGCAATATTTCTGAATGAAATATGACGAATAACTTAGACATATTTTATGGTAGAGTTGAATTATACTTGCGTATAATAGAGTTGAACTAAGTTGACAATGTTTCTTAATGAAACATGACGAATAACTTAGACTTATTATATAGCAGAGTTGAATTATACTCGCATATAATAGAGTTGAACTAAGTTGGCGATGTTTCTGAATGAAACATGACAAATAACTTAGACTTATTATATGGCAGAGTCGAATTATACTTGCATATAATAAAGTTGAACTAAGTTGACGATATTTCTGAATGAAACATGACGAATAACTTAGACTTATTATATGGCAGAATTGAATTATACTTGCATATAATATAGTTGAACTAAGTTGGCGATATTTCTGAATGAAACATGACGAATAACTTAGACTTATTATATGGCAGGGTTGAATTATACTTGCATATAATAGAGTTAAACTAAGTTGGCATGTTTCTGAATGAAACATGACGAATAACTTAGACTTATTATATGACAAGGTTGAATTATACTTGCATATAATAGAGTTGAACTAAGTTGGCGATGTTTCTAAATGAAACATGACGAATAACTTAGACTCATTATATGGCAAAGTTGAATTATACTTGCATATAATAGAGTTGAACTAAGTTGAATTAACCTGGACTTTCCATATCGGCAGAGTCAAACTCAGAATGGAACTAAGTTCATTAACAGAGAAACCAAGGTTGAAACACCTCGGGAAGCCTTTGTTTGAATCTGACTTCGACAAAAGACCATAGTCACATGCTTAATGTGAACTTAAGTAGAACTGTAACAACCCTGACCTCTGATTAACATTAATCTGTGATTAAGTATGCCTAATTAGTAATTAAGGAGAAATTCTGAATTTAAATGCATGTGTGTGTTGCATTGTTGTGTTCATATCTGTTAGGAGTAGGGAGATCTGTTCGCGTCCTAGTTTCAGTTTGCTAATTGAAAGCCTTATCGGCGTCCGAATCAGAAATTGACTTGATTTATGTGCTAATTAGGATTTATAGAAATTTATGGTAGGTTTAATTACAGTTCTGTTCAGAACGATTAAATTAGATTAAAATAATGCCATTTGATTAGTTTGGATTAATTATTATTTAAGGCACCACTTTGAGCCCACTCACTCATTTTTCTTGATTCCATCACATTTTATGCTTGCCTAAGAGAGACAAACGGGTGAGAGAGTGAGAGAAGGGAGAATTAGTGTAGAGCTTGAAGATTGAATTCACAAGGAGGGAATTGCTAGGAAAACTTGGAAGATCACTCAAGACCATCTCTAGCATAAGGAATTGAGATCCCTAGGTAAGAATGTTAATCTCTAGCCTTGAAGTTTGGTTGATTAGAGCATGAAATTAATGGTGTTAGGAGGATTAACATGGGAATTGAGCTACAAGAGTGGAATTAAGAGTGAATTCATGCATGCATGTGCATTTCTTCACATTTTGAGCATGATTTCAAAGGTTTCTTTCATGCATGTGTTAACATCACTTACATTTTGGTCATTCATCATGTTTTCCATTAAATTACCAAGTTTGATTATGTTTTGGAGTGTTTGAATTCAAGGAAGTTCTTGCATGTTGTATTAATGGCATATTCATAAAGTTTGTGTTGGAATTTTTGCACAATTGGCATGTTTTGGGCCATGATCTCTTGAAATAATGCTTTAAACATGTTGCTTTATGAGTTACTAAGTGTTTTCCAAAGTTTTGGCTCAGAAAAATGAGTTTTGGAAGCTTCAAAGGTTAAACTTGAGCTTGGTGATCAAATCTGGAAATTCCAGAAATTTGATCCACGCTTGAGCGGGGAACTTCACGCTCGAGCGTGCACTCTGAGTACATGCACCTCCGCTCGAGCGTCGATATTTACGCTCGAGCGTGAAATGCATATACCCAGAAGTTTGTGTGTTTTGCAGTCCGCTCGAGCGAGGGAATTCGCGCTCGAGCGAGGTTCTGAGTCTTACGCTCGAGCACAGGTCGAGTGTCCGTCGAGCGTGAAAATCATGCATCCAGTACTTTTTTTCAAGAGTTTACAGTCTGCTCGAGCGGAGAAAGTCACACTCGAGCGGAGCTTCATTGTCTGCATGTCCGCTCGAGCGGGAAAAGACACGCTCGAGCGAGCGGGAAAAGACACGCTCGAGCGTGGACCTTATTTTCAGCCAGTTTCAAGAAATATTTTCCAATGCATTCTTGCATCCTCATTCCATCCTAGGCTTTCCTAGGCCATGTTTAAGATTCCATAATGAGGATTAAAGGTTAGAAACACACTAAGAGCCAACAAAGTAAGTTATGTACAATTAGAACGTGTGTTTCAGGTGTGTATCTGTTATGTGTTATGTATGTCACGTGCCGCGTACCGTTTGACCAATCTGCTTCGTCTGTCTGTCTCAAGGCCAACTGTGAGTAATAACATAGTAAAGCTATGTTCAACTTTAATTATTTTCTGTGCGATGAAATATGAATTGTTTTATGAAATGTTATGTTTTGTACAATGAATGATTGTCCAATTTATGATATGTACTCATGACATCTTTAGCATCATGTGATATCTGTTGGCTGTTACCCGGTATCGGAGGTTCCATCATGGAACTTAATATGTCTACACTCTGTTACCCGTACCGGAGGCTCTATCATGGGGCTCAGCGTATTTATTCTCTGTTACCCGGATCTGGAGGTTCTTTTATGGAACTAGTTATTCGTAACCCTCACGTGTCTGCATCTGTTCTGTATCTGCTCTGTTAATGCTAATGGATGTATCACGTATACTTAAGCATACCTCATGATTTCTGTATATGATCTGGACAAATTATGAATTTGACATGAAACTGAATTATGATTTCTGAATCTGTACGGACTCATTCATTGAAACCCCTTTACTCTATTATTGTTCACTGAGCTTTCGCTCATAGTTTATATTATGTATGTAGGTGAGCCGGCGCGTGATCTGGGCCAGAGTTGATGGCCTTCATTTCTGTTTTTGTCAGCCAATCGTTGTGCCTCCCGAGGAGGTTCCGATCGAAGTCTAGTTACATGGCTGTTTTTGTACTTATGCTAGTCTCTGTCTGTTTTGTAAAGTCGGGTCTTGGAATTACACTTTTGTAAATGTTTTGTAAATATTGATGTCCTTTGACCGACATGCTTATGTATATATATAAGTTTTGAAATATTCTGTCCCATGTATGTTATCATAGCTCACTGGACCTTGTCTATTTTGTATAATTGCTTCCGCAGCCCCTTACTATATGCTTATCTGTTAAGAGGCCTTTGGTAATCCACGGATTACTGGCCGGTTACGATGCCAAACCTACAGGGGCATGTTTGGGTCATGAGAATAACTTAGGTTCATATTTGGGGGCAGGGAGCTGGAGTGATGAACAAACTTAAGAGTTTGACACTTGTTGAAATTTTTAGAAATGGGCTTAACACTTGTTGAAATTTCGGAGAAATTTAAGAGTTGGAGTTAGCCGATGCAATGATGAATAAAGTATCCGAGGTACATGTTATCCAAGGTGACTAACCAAGTTGTCAAAACTTGGAAAGGGTGAAGTCTTAATAGAAGATAGCGTATGGAGGTAAAAAAAGCAATAACACTTGTAAAAATACTTTTATTTTTAAAGTGTTAGCCGAGGTATGAAAATGATTAGCGGAGGCAAACAGTCAAGGTTTATCCGAGGTATTGTATCCCGGAGTTATTATACAGTTAAGATACACTTTGAAGAAATGCAAAAATATTCTAAGTTTGGAAGCATAAAAAGCATGAAAGAAAGCAGCAAACATGCTGTAGACGTCCCCGAACGCCCCGGGAGGATGAGTCCCGTTCTGTTCATTTTGGGCTCACTACAGTTCAGGACTCAAATGTCACGGATCTTAATCTGAACCAAAGAGTCCAAATCTGGCAAATCGTTTTGAGAAAACAGATTTTTTGAAAGAAGTGCCAAACATGGACTGCTTTGCCAGATACAGAGTCGCCACCTAAATATTTTTATTTTTGGAGAAATTTAGGAAACCCTGACTTGTTTGCCTAAGGCCACGTGTCCGTCATCACCAAAGTTGCCTCGGCTCGGGAACTTGGGTACGATTGGGGAAGGTCACTTCGTGAGCACCCCCGCTCGCCCGATCAAAGATCGGCCTCTACTAACCATGATATCTAGTTTTGAAAACCTTATGCATTCTTATTCTGGTTATTAGCCTAGATTTACTACGTGATGCGCACAGCATACAAGTATAGACCGGGTCGCCTGAATTGGAACAGAACATCTCATGTTTGTTTTGAAAGATGGTTTGCTACTTGCAAGTAGGTTTAAAACGCAGATTTTGCCACCCTCAGGTGGGCTTAGAAAAGATGGTTTTGCCACTATGTAGTGGGCTTAAAACTCACAGTCAATGCATTGTTCCAATCCAAATAACCCAACCTTCACCCACAGGCATTCAGGCAGTTATATCACATAAGCAAATAGCCTCATGGTAAGCATGCTATCATGGCAGTCACTCACACACATGCAAGGGTGCTAAAGCATAAAAACTTACTGAGTACTCCAAGTCAAAAATGAAGCTATGTTAGAAATCGATGCATGATCCTAACCATACAGAAATGCCTAATACAACACATGCAAAATGCAACTAAGACAGGCTCGGCTATTCTAAACATGGCATATGGAATGCTACAACTAACATGTATTCAACTCAGAATTGAAATACAAATGTAGTGAGTTATGATGCGCCGAGCCCGGTGCATGCAAAACAGATGAATGAATGCAAACATGCTATCATACTGTATGCTAATTGAAACATACCCTAATCTAACCATCATAAGCTGGTAAATAAAAGGGAGAAAGACGTGGGTTGGAAGACATACATCGCACACGCACACTTATTACAATTGTGCCCTCACTCGGAGGTCCGAATAAATAATATACAGTCCCGAATAAATAACTACAGTCCGAATAAATACAAAATCCTAATTAATTAACAAATTAATCTAGGAAAGCAGTAAATTAGCATGCAAGCTAGGGACTGCCTCAACTCTGCTCCGGATGAAGAATGATGCATGTTCGGGTTGCCTTGCGTGGAAATCCATTGCGATGCCCCAATTAGCCTCTGTTTAAGCCCGGAATATTGTGCAAAGCTCTGAAAGGCTGTTGATTCTTGATTTGCTGCAACAGAGAGCAAGAAAGGGACATGGCAAAGTATTTTCACATATGTATGTACGCCTCGATCCTCGTGCCACCAATCACGCATCTCGATGCATGATGGCCGAGGAGTCGAATTGCACAACTCAATATGAAATGAATGCACATGAAAACACAACAAGACCTAACTCCATCATGGTTAATCCGGAGTGTCGGCAACTGGGAATTGAGATACGTTCCGTCACTTGGAGTACGAAACGTCCATCATTTCCCGTGCTCGGGCTAACTCCTATCCCAAGCATAATGCAATATGCATGACATGCATGAATGCAGTCCTAACATACAACCTAGCATACGCAATGCTATGAAATGGCATACACAATGCACGATGTAACATGGCATACACGATGCTCTAACATACAACCTAGCATACGCAATGCAAAGGACTAAGATGACATACACAATGCATGATGGACTTACACCAACATGAGTGGACCTCAGCCACACTCATATCAGTAGCCATAAGACGAAAATGAGACACTCGAGATGCATGCACACATGCACGCAAACCGAGGACCGATCCTAAGGCACAAATGCCACTCTAACAAAGCATGGCAAGGCATGAAATATGGCATACAAACATGCAAGTTCCAGCACTGAAATGTGAAGCAAAATGATCTCGAAACATGGAAACATGGCACCCGATGCATGAGATGAGTCCCGAAACTCAAAACTAGGCATATGTATTGACTTATAGCTATACAAAGCATGCATTATTTGACCATGAAGCACAAAGACAGAGCCAAGGCAGCCCCAAAACATGAACATTTCTAGTTCAAATCATGACCAAAAGATGCTAGCATGATGGACTAAAATAGCATGCAACTTTGACTAGCAAACATGGGTTACATGGCATGTACATGAAGCAGGTAAGAACTCATCAAACCAGCAAAAATTAGTGAATAAAACATGCCAAAACATGCCCAAATAACCTCTGAAATGCAGCCAACACATGCACAAATGATGGGTTCTTTTAGAGGGCCATATAAGGGGTTATTAAGCACATACAAGATAGACACTTAGGATGGCAAAATTAACTCTAAAAATCAAATATGATAGCCCTAAAACACACCAAATTGGCCCTGAAATCAGTCAACAAAGCATGCAAGATAGGGCCTCTTTGGAAGGCCAAAAAGACCATCAAGCAAAATAAGGTGAGAGGGGGTCACCCCCCTCTGCTTTTGAGGCTCAAAATAGTGTGCTAGCCACTGAAAATCCACTGGATTTCAGTGGCTAGAAGGCCAAACAAAGCATGCAACAAGGGCTTAGTTGTAAGGCTCAAAATAAGAGGCAATCAAGCATACAAGGAAGCATATGACCTCAAACAAGAGAATGCCCTCAATCAAACATCAAGAGGGCCTCAAAAAAAACTTTTTCCAGTTTATAACAAATCCCAAAAATGTTTACAAGTGAGGCTAAAACATGGTGCAAAAATAGCCCTAAAAGAGAGATAGAGGACAAGGGGCAGTAGCTGGCCTCAAACAGCCAAGTGCCCTTCAACAAAGTTAAAGAAGGGCTCAAAAAAAGATACTTTACATTTTATGGAAAATCTCGAATATGCTCACAAGCAAGGCTATAATGTGATGCAAAAATGGCCCTAAAAGAGAGATAGAGGACAAGGGGTAGTAGTTGGCCCCAAACAGCAAAGAGCCCTTCAAAAAAGTTGAATAGAGGCTCAAAATAAGGCACTTCATAGTTTGGCTTGAAGCCCAGAAATGCTCACAAGCAAGGCTAATATATCATGCAAGATAAGGGCAAAAAGGAGGGATAAAGCACAAAGGGTGGGTAGAAGACCTCAAACAGAAAAAAGTTCTTGATCAAACATGAAGATGAGCTCAAAATAGGACTATTTTCAGTTTAGGTCGAAGCCCAAAAATGTAAGAAAAAGGAGCTAAGATATAGAACAAAATAGTGCAAAAATGGGAAAAATAGGAGCTTACCCTTGTAGAGCCGACCTCCAGCAGCTTTTGGTCCAAGAAAATGAGCTTTCAACCTCTGCAAATGACCTCCAAGGGGCTGGAATGGATGATGAAGGTGGTAGGCTATGGGTTGTAGTGCAAAATGGCCAAGAAACTAGGGTTTTGGAGCTTGGAATAGTGAAAATGGAGGGAGAAGGAGGTGAGCCTTGGCTGGTTTTTTCTAACCCTTAGAAATGGAGGTGGGGGGTTAGTTATATAGAGGGAGAGGAGTGAAAGAAAATGGGGGAAAAACAATTCAAAAATGGAGCCAAAAAGGCAGACCCTCGGATAGAGGTCTGGTGCAAAACAGCTAGCACAGCTGTGATGCACTAGGAGGGACAAAAATGGCCGGCCAGGTGCAAAAGGTTCAGGTGGCCGGCCTGCCATCTTTTCTGGTCGGCCTGCTACTTTTCCTGATTTTTCAGGACAAAAAATGGATCTGCCGGAAATAAAGGTGGCCGGCCAGGTGTCCAAATTGAAGCCCCGGAAGTTAGCTTTCCAATGGCGCAAACTTTGCATTAAAATTCCTCCTGTGCAAAAAGTTATGCCTGTTTTGGTGAAGCCGCGCAGATTCGGTCCAACCGGAGTGATGCCCTACTTCAATCAACCATATCTCCCCCGTCCGGAATTGGCTTTAGGAGATTCTTGAGTGAAAAATGAAGCCCTGGAAGTCCTCTTTCCAACGGTGGTGGCCTCATAGCTTGATTCCAAGTATACAAATGAATAGGCCCGATTCAGCGAGGGCTGCTCGACTCTCTCTTAACGGTTCTTGCCCATTTTCTCCCCCAACTGGATTTCTTCCCTCTTCTCCTCTTTTCTTCAACTTCAAACCCCTAAGCAAGGTGTTTTGAAAGATTTTTCAAAGATTTCATCTCTCTTTCATTCATTTCCACTTTGTCCTTGCTCGATTTACCGAAAAGCGCAACATTTAACAAAATGCGAGCGTCGGAACATCGTAGGAACTTTATTTCAAAAACGTTTTTGAAAGAGAGGGTTTTAAGGCCTAAAAACCATTCAAAATAGCTTTGGTCTAAAATGGGGTGTCTACAGTTGAGATTTGACTCTCTCTCCTTGCCGAAAAAATTGAACCTTTGCACTGCACAACTTCCAAAACCATCAGTCGCGTCCAAGTCTTAAAGGCGGTCAAAAATGGGGTGTCTACAGTTGCCCCTCTTGGACAGAACTCGAAAGTCAAGAAGTGACGGGAGTGAATGTCAAAGCCCAGAGACGACCCATTTTTGACAAGGCCGAAGACTTAGACAAACAGACGAGATAAACAAAGATGTGCCCACAGGCGACGAGATAAACAAAGATGTGCCCACAGGCGTGCCCGCAGGCAGGGGGCAAGATGCAGAATGATATGCACAAAGCCGAATGTAACTCATGATCATGCGAAATGCGGCAAGCTGTAATAGATGCAACAGTTTTAAGCAAGAATGCAAAGCAACAACTATATTTCATGCAGTTTAAGCATGTGGAGAATTATTCAACTCTCGCCACGTCTCACACGGAGAAGATACAATACCTGTGCGGTTCGTCTGGTCGCGCCAGCCTCAAATGAACCGTACATACAATATCGTGCCTCATGCTGCTGGGGATCGCTCGCTTCTTCTTAGTCAAACCACAGGTACTACTTTTCTCCCTGACTATGGTCGCAGCTTTCCTATTCTCCAACAGGGTGATAGGCTAGGTTGATTCAGTATCCAGAATTGAGGCGCATACATATGCTATCTCAATCTATGGGGCTGCCATACAGATTTCAAGCCGAGGATATACCCCTGGGTATTTAAACCAGACTTTAGTCTCGGAAATCCCGAACCTTTGCGTTCTAGGCATGAGCCATTCGAACTCTAGTTTCCACTGTCTCAGTTGGTCTCCTAGAAACTCACCGCAAACACAGGCAGGTGGCTATACCAGACCACTGGAAGTTGTTCGGGCACGACAAACATCAAAGGAATTGCACCTTTAGAGGATTTAAGGTCTCCTAGACCGGAGAGTGCACAAGACAGTGCGAATGAAGATGCAGGATTTAAGGTCTCCTAGACCAGGGGATTTAAGGTCTCCTAGACCAGGTGAGTACACAAGATAGTGCGAGCTTAGAGGTGCACAAAACAGTGCGAGTAGGGTGAATGCATAAAGCAGTGTGATACAGGTAAGATGCGCAAGATAGCGCGATGCAATGCACTAACAAGTGCAGGACTTGCTACACAACTTACGACATAGCATTCCATTCATTTGGCACACAGCTCACAACACAACACTTTGTTCGTTTGGCACGCAGCTCACAACACAATATTCTGTTCGTTTGGCACGCAGCTCGAAACACAGCACTCTATTTAATCTGGGCACACAGCTCTTTTTCGGGTACACAGCTCCTTCTTCGGGCACACAGCTCGTTTTCGGCACACAGCTCGTTTTCGGGCACACAGCTCATTTTCGCGCACACAGCTCATTCTTCTCGTTTTCGGGCACACTGCTCCTTCTTCGGGCGCACAACTCCTTCTTCGGGCACATAGCTCATTTTCAGGCACACAGCTCATTTTTTGGGCACATAGCTCTTTTTCGGGCACACAGCTCCTTCTTCGGGCACACAGCTCATTCTTCGGGCACACAGCTCATTTTCTGGGCACACAGCTCCTTTTCTGGGCACACAGCTCGTTTTCGGGCACACAGCTCCTTTTCGAGCACACAGCTCATTTTCCGGGCACACAGCTCGTTTTCGGGCACACAGCTCGTTTTCGGGCACACAGCTCATTTTCTGGGCACACAGCTCGTTCTTCGGGCACACAGCTCATTTTCTGAGCACACAGCTCGTTTTCGGGCACACAGCTCATTTTCCGGGCACACAGCTCATTTTTCTCGTTTTCGGGCACACAGCTCCTTCTTCGGGCGCACAGCTCCTTCTTCAGGCACACAGCTCATTTTCAGGCACACAGCTTGTTTTCGGGCACACAGCTCCTTTTTCAGGCACACAGCTTGTAACACTGCTCAATCTGAACACTCAGTCCATAACACAACATTTGGTTTGCATTTTGAACACACAGCTCAAGCACTTAAATTTCTGAACACGCAACTCAAACTTTTGTTGTGAACACGCAGCCCATATTTTCTTGGAATCTAAACACGCAGCTCAAACTTTTTGTCATGAACACGCAGCTCAAACTTTTTGTCATGAACACACAGCCCACACTTTTTGAAAGTTGAACACGCAGCCCAAACTTTTGAATTTCTGAACACGCAGCCCATTTTGATTGTGAACACGCAGCACACACTTGTTGAAAGAAGTTGAACACGCAGCCCAAACTTTTGAATTTCTGAACACGCAGCCCATTTTGATTGTGAACACGCAGCACACACTGGTTGAAAGTTGAACACGCAGCCTAAACTTTTGAATTTCTGAACGCGCAGCCCAAATTTCGAGGTGAACACACAGCCCACTATTTCTGAAATCTGAACATGCATCCCAAACTTTGAGATGAACACACAGCCCACTGTTTTTGAAGTCTGAGCACACAGCTCAAACACTTGATGTTGAACACACAGCTCGAACTTTGAGATGAACACACAGCTCAAACACTTGATATTGAACACACAGCTCACACTTTGAAAGTTGAACACGCAGCCCACTATTTCTGAAATCTGAACACACAGCTCAAATACTTGATGTTGAACACGCAGCTCACACACTTCAATTCTGAACACAGCTCATAGACTTCATGTTGAACACGCAGCTCACACACTTCAATTCTGAACACAGCTCATATGCTTCATGTTGAACACGCAGCCCACACACTTCAATTCTGAACACACAGCTCATATGCTTCATGTTGAACACGCAGCTCACACACTTCAATTCTGAACACACAGCTCATATGCTTTATGTTGAACACGCAGCTCACACACTTCAATTCTGAACACACAGCTCATATACTTCATGTTTGAACACGCAGCTCCTGTGTTTCATTTCTGAACACGCAGCTCATTCATTTCAATTTTGAACACGCAGCTCATATCACAACTCTGCTCGATCTGAACACACGGCTCATAACACAGTATTCTTTTAATTTTGAACACACAGCTCATTCTGAACATACAGGATGCGACGACGGAACTTGCAGAAGTTGAAACAAACTCAGATGCCCGACATTTTTCCTCTTTCTTTTGCTTCGAAGTCTGGAACCTATATAGCTTCAGATAGGTCCTGCTTTTACTGTTCTCACATGACCTAGGTTAAACCTGCGTTTTTTGAAAGAACAAAATCTTGTTTTGCACAAATGTGGAGAACGACACGGCACTCTGAGCACAAAAGGATTTTTTGAAATTAAGAGATGGATTCTTGACCGGGGTATTGAGCCTACGACTGAACACGGCGCACTACGACTCAACAACGGAAAACAAAAGGTAAACAACCTAAACACATCGAGACACGCTCGGAACGACTCAAAACAAGAATCGAGACAATCAAAACAAAAGACACGACACACAGACGTGTTACAAAGACGAGAGACCTCTCAGTGCACGAGGAGCCAGTTTCTCCGGGTATTATTCCCACCTTTTCTGATTTGTGATTCTCACATCACTCGGCCCTCAGGCTCGGTTTTTCTCTCAAAACCCTTTTGCTCACTTTTCTCTCATCGCACATCTCTCTATTCTTTATTCTCTCATTTTTCATCCCTCCCCAGGGTGATTATAAGATGAACAAGAGGTTACGGGTTCACACCCAACACTGTTAGCTCGCGGCTATTTCTTTCGGTGACGTCTAGTCGATGTTCCGGATGGGGAATGGAGCATCTTGGTCCATTCCAATTCATGCTTCGCACTTGGCTTGATACCTCGTTGTTTGGAGGATGTGAGAGCTTTCTGCCCTTTTGTGGTCAGCTTCAGTTGTGTCTTCTTCTGGCGAATAGAGTGCCCTTCTGGCAAGTATGTTGATAATGGGGGAAAGACAGAACATCTGACTCAACTGTGCCCCTAGTTCATCATTTTGACCATTTTTTGTTTTGGTTTTCTACTAAAACAATTTTAACCAAAATGAGAGTTAGATTAACACGCTTGTTCGATTTTCTGATTTAAAATCATGCAAGTTAGGCTGTGAGCACTGAAAATTTTCCCTTTTTGGGGTCCAAGAAAATGGTCCAGTTTTGAAAAATGGAATAATTTTTGAGAGAAAATTAGTCAACCTCATTAAAATTTCTCAAAAACTATTTTTGCAAACGACCACTGCTCAACGAGCACAGAACCTACTCTTGAGGTGCACAACCTCAGATCCGAAGGAAAATTGCCCCTTGCCTGAAGGGAGCTGCGTGGCAACGGAAAGTTGCCCCTAGTCTGAATGGCACCGCAGCGTATTGAATAGCAACGGAAAGTTGCCCCTTGTTTGAATGGCACCGCAGCGCATTGCAATCAGTCTTCAAGGTGACAATCACAACCGAACTCTCGGATACAGAGAAGACAAAGATGACCAAAACCATCACATGGACACAATCGAATTTGAAGTGTTTTACAACTGGACTTCAGAATGAAGTTGCCTACGTATCCCAAAGATGGGAATCAAGCCTTACGTAGTTCGGGGTAGGTACACTCGGGTATTTAACTTCTCCTTTTGCGCTCTAACTTTTGCCAAGGCCGCCCTTTCTGGGTTTTCAACCTTGCGAGCTTTGTTTTTCTTTTCTTTTCATTCTTTTTCATTTTTTCTTTTCTTTTTATTTCCTTTTTCGCATTTTTTCCTTTTCTTTTTTTCATTTCTTTTTGCATTTTTCTTTTTTGTTGTTTTTTTTTTTTTTGTTTTTTTTGTTTTTTTTTTTTTTTGTTTTTTTTTTTTTTTTCTTTTCTTTTCTTGCTCTAACTTTTGCCTGGGTCGCCCTTCCGGGTTTTCGGCCCAGCGAGCCTCTCAAGGGTAAAAGTGTAGCTTTGTCCATGTCAAATGGTTTTGAGATCCTGGAGTCATCTGAATCCAGGAGAATGGCTGCTGTTCGCCGACGATGCAGGAGTCCATCCAATGGGGGGCCGAATTTGCCCCTAGTGTTGTGGATAGGAACTTGGTGACTCATCTTTGACTCTTCGAGCGCATCTGACATTTTTGCCCCCTAGTTCGAGGGGTGCTTCTGTTCTAGCTTCGCAAGCTTCTTCTGATGAGGTCTGATCTTCTTGATCTGACTTTCCTTGCCTCTTGTTCGAGGGCTGCTTCAAATCTGGCCACACAGGCCTTACATTGTGGTTGACCGTTGAACATTCTAAATCCAGGTTCAAGGTTTGAGAGCAAATGGGTGAATCTTGAGGCTGAGAGCGATCCTAGGCTCACAATCTCAAGAGCGATTCCACACAGGTCTTCGCAGGACTGCGCAAAACAGTTTGTTTTTGAAATTTTAAGAAAGCGACTAATCGCGCGCGGAAGACAATGTAGAACCAATCTGGATCAAGCCAGGATCCTTCTCAGTACTCACATTAACAAGCATGATTTCATTCATTAAGGGCTTAGCGTGCCTCTCTTTCTCTCAATTGATCAAAAAAATTTTTTTTTTAAATCCCGAGGAATTCCTTCCTCTTTGTTTTCACGCAGTGTTCAAAAAGTTTTGAAAAACTTAGGTCAATGCAATGATTTTAGAGCACAGAAGAGCAGGTGAGATGGTCCCCATTTCATTCTAGAATTGTTGGCACAACAAGCTCGAAGTAGCAATAAGCAAAAATATGACAGCCACAGCCGTTCTATTCGGATTTCCTAGTTGCAACTGGCTCTACAGCAGAGACGGACTCAAGAGAAATCAAAAGGATAATTCGAGGCAACAACCCCGGGATCACCTGACATTCTGTACAATGGGACTGACTTGATACAGCAAGATAGACCCTTAAGCAAAAGACTGACTCAAAACAAAGAGACAGACTCAAAATGAAACTGACAAAACTGACTCAACACCCAAACCAGAAATCACAAAATTAGCATACGCAGATGCTCAACATAGTGTGTGCCAAACGCCACATCTGAAATACACCGAGCGCCGCCCGCAGGTGGTCCAGCCCCTGATCACATACTTGCAGTATCCTCGAAATCCAACAACTCAGCAGTGACAGACTTTGCTGAGATAGGTGGGAGGATGACCTCATTATCGATCAAATCTTGCACTTCATGGCGAAGACGGAAGCAGTTATCGGTGCTATGACCAGTTTGCTGGTGGTACGCGCAGTACAAGGTAGCATCATGTGAGAGAGGGAGATTCTTCAGGAGAGGCCGAGGCTCGAGGGGTTTAAGATGCCCCTTGTTAACCAAAATTTGAAATGCCCTAGACAGAGGCATGTAGAGGCGTGAAAGACTCTGCGTCCTCGAGGCAGGTACTTCGGAGTTTGCTGACTTTTGCCGGACGCACTGGCAAAAGGATCGGCAGGTGCCGCCTTGGCTTTCTGATCTTTTCCGGTGCAGGGTTAGAATTGGAGGGAACTGTTCTGGCATGACGGGGCCTATCCCGATTTTCTGTCCAGCTGGAACTCCCTTCGGTTGGAGTGGGGAAAGCATCATCCACAGTTTTAGCCACCACTGCGAATATTTGCTGTTTACTCAATCCTCCTTTCAAAGCCTCGACTGCCCACAGCAGTTGTTCAACGGGATCGGCATCTGTTCCCACCTTATTCTTACCTCTGGCCTCAGCTTGATCGAGGGTTTGGGTTGCTATATCAGAGCGAAACCGGTTGCTGTTGACACGTCATTGCTATAGCTTGAGACAGCCTCAGGTTGGCTGAGCTCGATCACAATTCGCCCCAATAGCGGGGCTCCTGCGGTACGCAATTCGGCGTAATGGGGTTGGTGGCGAAGCCGACATTCCGTAGGCGAGATCAGCCACAGATCGCTGAAGATCGCCGATCATTCCCATCAATTCAAACGTGGTGGGCGAGCTTGACACAACTGTGGCGTCCAGACCGGGCGCGCGGCAGGCGACCCGGGTGGATGTGGCACTTCAACATTGGTCTCATCCTGCAAGATGATTCCTTGGTCTAATGCGGCTGTCATAATCACAATTTCCTCTGAATTTTGGGTCATCATGAGTCCGCTGAACTGAACGGAAGTGATGTGACTGGTGACTGACGGATCGAACTGCCTTGCCTCGGCGAAGGAGAATACTGGCTATTCTGAACTAAATTTCTGAACCTCCCCCCCTGAAAGAGAAAACAGCAGCATTTCGGCCCAATCAGAACAGACACAAGCATAGCTGAATAACTGTACTCTAACTACTGATCACTGTTCCCCAAAATCACTGCTCCCCCAAAACTGAATCGATACCCAGATAATGATTCCCAAAATACTGAACTGGTGCCCGCAGCCTGATACCCAAACTTGCAAACTGATACATGCATTTCCCTGTAGAGACGCACTCTAAAAGCACATAACAGATAAGGGAGAGCCAAAACACCCCTATGTTGGGGTAGGGTTTCCCTGTCCTATTTTGTCAGGAGCTAGGGTTTCACTACGCACAGCGGTTTCAAACAACCTATATCGGGTAAGCAACCTGTCCTAGTTTGGAATGGTCACTACGGATCCGAATATGCACTAGGTCGAATGGTCAAAAGGGTGCCCCGGTAAAACCGGGGTTTGCGTTCCATACTGGCAGAGCCCGTAACCGGTAAGCCTTATGGCACGCAGCCTCTGGCAAACCGCTCAGGAATAGCAGATGGCAAACACGTGTCCTAGGCCACCAATGCACATGCAATGCAAAGAAACACATAAGTGTAATCAAAACAAGATATCATGAGTTCGAGTCAAGCTCTCTAAATCCCCAGCGGAGTCGCTAGAAATGTCACGGTTCTTAATCTGAACCAAAGAGTCCAAATCCGGCAAATCGTTTTGAGAAAACAGATTTTTTGAAAGAAGTGCCAAACATGGACTGCTTTGCCAGATACAGAGTCGCCATCTAAATATTTTATTTTTGGGGAAATTTAGGAAACCCTGACTCGTTTGCCTAAGGCCACGTGTCCGTCATCACCAAAGTTGCCTCGGCTCGGGAACTTGGGTACGATTGGGGAAGGTCACTTCGTGAGCACCCCCGCTCGCCCGATCAAAGATCGGCCTCTACTAACCATGATATCTAGTTTTGAAAACCTTATGCATTCTTATTCTGGTTATTAGTCTAGATTTACTAAGTGATGTGCACAGCATACAAGTATAGACCGGGTTGCCTGAATTGGAACAGAACATCTCATGTTTGTTTTGAAAGATGGTTTGCTACTCGCAAGTAGGTTTAAAACGCAGATTTTGCCACCCTCAGGTGGGCTTAGAAAGATGGTTTTGCCACTATGTAGTGGGCTTAAAACTCACAGTCAATGCATTGTTCCAATCCAAATAACCCAACCTTTACCCACAGGCATTCAGGCAGTTATATCACATAAGCAAATAGCCTCATGGTAAGCATGCTATCATGGCAGTCACTCACACACATGCAAGGGTGCTAAAGCAAAAAACTTACCGAGTACTCCAAGCCAAAACAGAAGCTATGTTAGAAATCGATGCATGATCCTAACCATACAGAAATGCCTAATGCAACACATGCAAAATGTAACTAAGATAGGCTCGGCTATTCTAAACATGGCATATGGAATGCTACAACTAACATGTATTCAACTCAGAATTGAAATACAAATGTAGTGAGTTATGATGCGCCGAGCCCGGTGCATGCAAAACAGATGAATGAATGCAAACATGCTATCATACTGTATGCTAATTGAAACATGCCCTAATCTAACCATCATAAGCTGGTAAATAAAAGGGAGAAAGACGTGGGGTTGGAAGACATACATCGCACACACGCACACTTATTACAATTGTGCCCTCACTCGGAGGGTCCGAATAAATAATATATAGTCCCGAATAAATAACTACAGTCTGAATAAATACAAAATCCTAATTAATTAACAAATTAATCTAGGAAAGCAGTAAATTAGCATGCAAGCTAGGGACTGCCTCAACTCTGCTCCAGATGATGAATGATGCATGTTCAGGTTGCCTTGCGCGGAAATCCATTGCGATGCCCCAATTAGCCTCTGTTTAAGCCCAGAATATTGTGCAAAGCTCTGAAAGGCTGTTGATTCTTGATTTGCTGCAACAGAGAGCAAGAAAGGGGCATGGCAAAGTATTTTCACATATGTATGCACGCCTCGATCCTCGTGCCACTAATCACGCATCTCGATGCATGATGGCCGAGGAGTCGAATTGCACGACTCAATATGAAATGAATGCACATGAAAACACAACAAGACCTAAACTCCATCATGGTTAATCCGGAGTGTCAGCAACTGGGAATTGAGACACGTTCCGTCACTCGGAGTACGAAACGTCCCTCGTTTCCCGTGCTCGGGCTAACTCCTATCCCAAGCATAATGCAATATACATGACATGCATGAATGCAATCCTAACATACAACCTAGCATACGCAATGCTATGAAATGGCATACACAATGCACGATGTAACATGGCATACACGATGCTCTAACATACAACCTAGCATACGCAATGCAAAGGACTAAGATGACATACACAGTGCATGATGGACTTACACCAACATGAGTGGACCTCAGCCACACTCATATCAGTAGCCATAAGACGAAAATGAGACACTCGAGATGCATGCACACATGCACGCAAACCGAGGACCGATCCTAAGGCACAAATGCCACTCTAACAAAGCATGGCAAGGCATGAAATATGGCATACAAACATGCAAGTTCCAGCACTGAAATGTGATGCAAAATGATCTCGAAACATGGAAACATGGCACCCGATGCATGAGATGAGCCCCGAAACTCAAAACTAGGCACATGTATTGACTTATAGCTATACAAAGCATGCATTATTTGACCATGAAACACAAAGACAGAGCCAAGGCAGCCCCAAAACATGAACATTTCTAGTTCAAATCATGACCAAAAGATGCTAGCATGATGGACTAAAATAGCATGTAACTTTGACTAGCAAACATGGGTTACATGGCATGTACATGAAGCAGGTAAGAACTCATCAAACCAGAAAAAATCAGGGAAAAAACATGCCAAAACATGCCCAAATAACCTCTGAAATACAGCCAACACATGCACAAATGATGGGTTCTTTTAGAGGGCCATATAAGGGGTTATTAAGCACATACAAGATAGACACTTAGCATGACAAAATTAACTCTAAAAATCAAATATGATAGCCCTAAAACACACCAAATTGGCCCTGAAATCAGTCAACAAAGCATGCAAGATAGGGCCTCTTTGGAAGGCCAAAAAGACCATCAAGCAAAATAAGGTGAGAGGGGGTCACCCCCCTCTGCTTTTGAGGCTCAAAATAGTGTGCTAGCCACTAAAAATCCACTGGATTTCAGTGGCTAGAAGGCCAAACAAAGCATGCAACAAGGCTTAGTTGTAAGGCTCAAAATAAGAGGCAATCAAGCATACAAGGAAGCATATGACCTCAAACAAGAGAATGCCCTCAATCAAACATCAAGAGGGCCTCAAGAAAAGACTTTTTCCAGTTTATAACAAATCACAAAAATGTTTACAAGTGAGGCTAAAACATGGTGCAAAAATAGCCCTAAAAGAGAGATAGAGGACAAGGGGCAGTAGCTGGCCTCAAACAGCCAAGTGCCCTTCAACAAAGTTAAAGAGGGGCTCAAAAAAAGATACTTTACATTTTATGGAAAATCTCGAATATGCTCACAAGCAAGGCTATAATGTGATGCAAAAATGGCCCTAAAAGAGAGATAGAGGACAAGGGGCAGTAGTTGGCCCCAAACAGCAAAGAGCCCTTCAAAAAAGTTGAATAGAGGCTCAAAATAAGGCACTTCACAGTTTGGCTTGAAGCCCAGAAATGCTCACAAGCAAGGCTAATATATCATGCAAGATAAGGGCAAAAAGGAGGGATAAAGCACAAAGGGTGGGTAGAAGACCTCAAACAAAAAAAAGTTCTTGATCAAACATGAAGATGAGCTCAAAATAGGACTATTTTCAGTTTAGGTCGAAGCCCAAAAATGTAACCAAGAGGAGCTAAGATATAGAACAAAATAGTGCAAAATGGGGAAAATAGGAGCTTACCCTTGTAGAGCCGACCTCCAGCAGCTTTTGGTCCAAGAAAATGAGCTTTCAACCTCTGCAAATGACCTCCAAGGGGCTGGAATGGATGATGGAGGTGGTAGGCTATGGGTTGTAGTGCAAAATGGCCAAGAAACTAGGGTTTTGGAGCTTGGAATAGTGAAAATATAGGGAGAAGGGGCGTTGGCTGGTTTTTTCTAACCCTTAGAAATTGAGGTGGGGGGATTAGTTATATAGAGGGAGAGGAGTGAAAGAAAAGGGGGGAAAAACAATTCAAAAATGGAGCCAAAAAGGCAGACCCTCGGACAGAGGGTCTGGTGCAAAACAGCTGGCACAGCTGTAATACACCAGGAGGGACAAAAATGGCCGGCCAGGTGCAAAAGGTTTAGGTGGCCGGCCAGTTCAAAAGGTTCAGGTAGCCGGCCTGCCATCTTTTCTGGTCGGCCTGCTACTTTTCCTGGTTTTTCAGGACAAAAAATGGATCTGCCGGAAAGAAAGGTGGCCGGCCAGGTGTCCAAATTGAAGCCCCGGAAGTTATTTTTCCAATGGCGCAAACCTTGCATTAAAATTCCT
The DNA here is from genome assembly GCA_030407325.1 of Camellia japonica. Taxonomy (NCBI): domain Eukaryota; kingdom Viridiplantae; phylum Streptophyta; class Magnoliopsida; order Ericales; family Theaceae; genus Camellia; species Camellia japonica. The sequence continues at coordinate 25,282,754 of JAPPVO010000002.1, forward strand.
CCTATGCAAAAAGTTATGCCTGTTTTGGTAAAGCCGCGCAGATTCGGTCCAACCGGAGTGATGCCCTACTTCAATCAACCATATCTCCCCCGTCCGGAATTGGCTTTAGGAGATTCTTAAGTGAAAAATGAAGCCTCGGAAGTCTTATTTCCAATGGTGGTGGCCTCATAGCTTGATTCCAAGTATGCAAATGAATAGGCTCGATTCGGCGAGGGCTGCTCGACTCTCTCTTAACGGTTCTTGCCCATTTTCTCCCCCAATTGGACTTCTTCCCTCTTCTCCTCTTTTCTTCAACTTCAAACCCCTAAGCAAGGTGTTTTGAAAGATTTTTCAAAGATTTCATCTCTCTTTCATTCATTTCCACTTTGTCCTTGCTCGATTTACCGAAAAGCGCAACATTTAACGAAATGCGAGCGTCGGAACATCGTAGGAACTTTATTTCAAAAATGTTTTTGAAAGAGAGGGTTTTAAGGTCTAAAAACCATTCAAAATAGCTTTGGTCCAAAATGGGGTGTCTATAGTTGAGATTTGACTCTCTCTCCTTGCCAAAGAAATTGAACCTTTGCACTGCACAACTTCCAAAACCATCAGTCGCGTCCAAGTCTTAAAGGCGGTCAAAAATGGGGTGTCTACACATGCATAGAAGAAAAGAAGGCATACATTCAACACTTGGAAGAAAATATAAGACTTGCATCCAGAAAAGAAACTTGTTCAGATACAAAAAGGCACTTCGACTTGGCATAAGAGATTATTTGTTCATCTATAAAGACAAAAAGGGCACATTGGCCAAATATAAAGCTAACATTTTTCAAACAAAAGATTACAGCTGTCCAAAAGTAAGAAGGAAAAGTACAAAAAGGAGGAAAAACCAAAGTTCATGCATTTTCCACAGTCTGTCCTGTCTTGGAAATTGGCGTTGTGTCAACCTCAACAGACAGCTGGGCAGATTTTTCATCTTGTACCTCGGCGTCGATCTCACACAGTCTGTCATCTAGGCTCTTGTTGGCAGTCTCGATCTCGGCCTCAGGATTGGTCTTTTGAACCTCATCTTGAGTCAAGTCAAGAACTTGCTCATTTAGAGTTGGGGACTTAGCCCCAGCAGCAACTTCAGATTCTTTCTTGGCAACCTCAGTCCCAGCCTTTTCCTTGTCGTCGGCCTCTTCTACTTCCTCGGCCTCATCCTCAGATTGATTGGGAAAGGAGAGATTGAGCTGACCCATATCACGGAGGGGTGAGTCCTCGGGGACAGACATCTTTTTGAGGGCTATCATCCAGTTAAGATAGTAGCCTTTGTTGCAGGCCATGTTGACTTGTTTTTTCGGCCTTAGCAATGGCCTCAGCTTTAGCAGCAGTAACTTGGTCCACTTGTTTCATGTGCTTCTCTTTCGAGATATTAAGTTGTTGGAGGCATGAGCAAGTTGGATTGACTATAAGGAGATGGAGTGGATTGCACAATTATGACATCAGGAATGTCAACAAGGTCTTTTATGACAAGAGTTCGGTAAGACATGTCGTCATTGGTTACGGCGATGGTTACTCACAGATAAAGCGATTGGAAAATTATCAAGGTCTAAGGTTGGGAGCTTAGGATCTTGGTGTTTCTTGTTCCTGGTTCTAGTTGCAAGATTTGTCGCTATGTTGGTGTTTTCATAGCCATTGAGATAGTGGGTTGATGTGTGGAGCAGCTAATGAATTGCTTGGCTGTTAGTCTGGTTCAGTTGGTAGAATTTGAACCTTAGGCACGAAGGAAGTCTTCATAGTAATGAATGCTTCAAGAACAATGATGATGGTTTGTAGAGGCCAAGAGAAAGAGAGTCTAGGGACACAGATAGAGACGAAATAGGAAAATGAAATGGTTTTGCTAGAATTAGAAAAATATGGCAAAAAGTTATGATTTCGAGTCTTGACGTGCCCGTGTTGACATCAGATGGTGGGGGGCAGAACTGATGCGACATGATAGGGACGTGATTGGTACACTCCAATCTCATGATGATCTTGATTGAGACGTGCAATCTCAGTTGAGATATTGATCTCGTTAGAGATGATGATCTCGGTTGAGATAACGATCTCGACTGAGATGGCGATCTCGGTTGAGATGGTGATCTTGGTTGACATGATGACGTCAGTTGAGATATTGATCTCAGTAGAGATGATGATCTTGGTTGAGATGACGATCTCGGTTGATATGGTGATCTTGGTTAACATGATGATTTCAGTTGAGATGTTGAACTTGAATAGGGGCCAAACTTGTTTATTCTTGGTTTCTGATGAGTTGATACTAGGATCTTGATGTTCTTGAACTAGCAAGTCATGATCTCTGCTAGTAGTGCGATCTCTATCGAGATGTTGGACCTAGATGAAATGGAACATGATGGTTCATGGTTCATGGTTCTTGGTTATTGATTCTTGATTCTTGATGAATGGACATTTGAGTCCTTGTTTCTTGGTGCCAACGAGTCACGATCTCGGTCGGGGAAGTACATGTATAGGTTCCATCACCTCAGTTTGACGAGGTAATAGAACCTAGGGGGTAGTTGTGGGGACATATTTTTAGGTAGTCCACGTGGCCGAGGTTGTTAGTCGAGGTGCCACGTGAGCGGACCATGTTGCTGAGATATGGTGCGATAATATCGGAATTCGAGATATTTAGATAGAGGACTAGAGTCCTAGATAACATCAAGCTACCTATTTGGATAAAGATAGGACTCTTGAGGGAGTTCATCTTAATCTGAATAGTGTGAGTTGTGATAAATGTTATCCTTATAAAGGATAGAGTCCCATGAAGTAAGACTTCTAGGGGAAGTTGGACACTGATCATTATAAAAGTAAGGCACCCTCATGAGTCTAAGGTATACTTTATTTGAGATGCTTTTATACTTTCATTGTTGAAGTTTAATTGTATTGATATCTGTGAGAGATAAGATTACTGACTTGATCGTCGGAGTGCCCCTGGGTGGACGAACCATCGCAGTATTCTCATATTCTTGTTGGCAGGTGTTCGGGCTTAATCTATTCTGTCGGTGCTCTCTACCTGAGTTTCCTGTTTGGTTGTGTGGTCGGAAATCAACACCCACACATGCAATATTTTCTTTTTGATTTTAATCGAAATTAATTGTAAAATTTTATGTGAAATACTTTTGTAATAATTTATTTAAATTTTTGTACTTAATATTAATTCAAAAATTATTATTATCTTCTTATTGTTGGTTATGAAAAAAAAAATTAAAGTTATAATCAATAAGTATCCCTTCTAATTTAGTTTTCTGACTCCGTCACTAGTCCTTAACTTGTGTAATCATCACGATCAATGATGTCCTCCAAAGGAGAAGGCTCAACTATTTTTTATATTCTCAAATGATGTATAATGTATAAGGACGCAGAATTGGCAGATCACTTATTTTCTTCATTGTCTGGTGGCTCTTGTCTTATGACAGCATTTCTTTTGCTTTTGTGATGTTTAATAGGTTGTTCAGCGAGTGTGCACACATATGCTATTGGTTTTCTATAGCGGGTTTGAATGCAATAGAAAGGTCAAAATATTGCGGTATTGTATTGCCGTTACTATTATTTTAATAATTTAGTTTTAGAGAAATGCAATGATTTTTAATGATAATAAATAAGAAGAGCAAGCTATGTGGGATAAGGTCAGACACTTATCTTCAGTTTTGGTTTGTGTGTCTGCTCCTAAAAAAAAATCCCTCTGTTTTTATTTTATTTTGTTTATTTATTTTTTTAAGATAGGGTCGTTTTTTAGCTTTGATTTCCAGGCTTGTATGAGGGTTTCTTGTCCTCCCATTATACTCATTTTTTTATTATAAATATTATAGTATTATTTTTTTTGAATTTTTATATTACAGTTTGTATAATATTTTGTGTGCCATAATCATTATTTTTGAATATTTGCAAGTCATGTACAAAGATAAAATTATAAATACATCCCTTACTACAAGGATAACATTTTATGTGCTATTTTTTTTTTTTCTTACCATTTTTTCTTATTATCATCATGACTACATTTTATAACTTTTCATTATTAAATTATATCTGAATATATTCTTATTGAGTGATAATATACAAACATAAATTTTATACATAATTTTTAAACACAATGATATAACTTAATAGTGACCTTTAACTTTAAAATAAAACACTCATAAACATGATTTATATTTTTAACAATATCAAAATATCATTATCACAACATTTTTATGATATTTTTTTTTTATAAATTTTTATATATGAATATCATTTTCTTATTTTTTATTTCCACCATTATATCTAGATTAGATCAATTTAACATATATATATATATATAAAGTATAAAATTTGTACAAAAAAATTAAAAAATCCATTGAATACAGCAAAATAAAATAATGCATTAAATTTTGTATTTTTAAATATATATATATATATATTTTGCATTTGGTGAATTTAAAAAAAAAATATTATACTTTTTAAGTATATCTAGATTAAGTGTATTTAAAAAAAATGTTTAAAATATTAAAACAATTCAATAAAAAAAAACACAAAAAATAAAAAACATATAATTTTTTGTGTGAGTTAAACCAAAGAAATGATTGTTATTTCCCTTTGAAATTATATGAATAAAATATTTATATTATTTTATTATTTTGTCATTTTAATTTGACAGGAGATAAATGTAATTTTTCAAATGTGATGAGGGATCTATATTAAACAAAAACCTCAGGGGTGTTAATATAATTTACCCATAAATAAAAAAAGGTAAATTACATTGACAACTCCTGAGGTTTTTATTTAATATATATTTCTCCTTACGTTTGAAAAATTACATTCCCCTCCCTGATGAGGTTTGTAATCTCATTACAAATTGCCTCCTAAATTACTGATGTCATACCTAAATTTTTTCTAAATGACCAATTTGCCATTTTTTCTACCATTTTTTCTTTCTATCATCATGATTACAATTGGAGACCTTAACTCCCCCGCGCGGGTATCAACACAATACACAACCATTTCTCAAAATCCGGCTCAACTACCCAGACTTATATGCTATTTATCCCCTTTCAACAATTTCCAAACATCCACAAGATTACAAGATCACAAGAGAAAATCATAATGCACATGATGCATGAGTTCCCAAATCCAATTTGACTAAGGTTCATTCAACTTATAAGCAAATTTAACAATAGTAAGAAATAAAAGGATTTTTTCAAATTTCTCATTTCCATAACTCCAACATTCATTTATCTCAATACATATTTCCAAGGTGAATCAAACTTACATGCTTCAACACATTTGTAACAATCATTCACTCAATTTCAAGATTTAAAAGTCAATTGAGCCGGACTCTGTTATTAAATCAAATTTAGAAACTAGGATTTTTGAGAAAGTTATGATTTTTCCCTCTTTTACACTTAAAGAGTCAATATTCATCTTCAACAATAATAATCAATAAAAAATATTTATAATATTTCCCAAAAATATTAGATATAAACCCATTTTTGTTTGTCAACCCATTTTATATAATAAAATCATCTCATACATTTCTATAACTAAGAAAATACCATATATATACCTCAAATCATAGGTACACTAAGTTACACTTTGCCCCCCTAAAATACCACATATAAAATTTATGTTTGCATATCATCACTCAATAAGAATATGTTTAGGTAGAATTTAATGATAAAAAATTATAGAATGTAGTTATGATGATAGGAAGAATAAATGTTAGAAAAAATGGTAAACTAGTCGTTTAGAAAAATTTTAGGTATGACATCAGCAATTCAGGAGGCAGTTTGTAATGAGATTACAAACCTCGGAAAGGGGAATGTAATTTTTTAAACGTGAGGAGGAATATATATTAAATAGAAACCTCCGGGAGTGTCAGTGTAATTTACCTTTTCCTCTTTTATTTAGGGTAAATTACACTTTGCCCCTCTAAGGTTTCATTCATTTCCCACTTTGGCTCTTCATGTTTGCAATCCTTCCTACTTTGGCCCTTTAATTTTAATTTTTTCCACTTTGGTCCTTCATATTTGCAATTCATCCCACTTTGGCCTTTCATATTTGCAATCATTCCCACTTCCATCTAAAAAAGTAACAGAATTTGTCACATCACTAACACATCAGCTCCATGTAAGATGCAAAAAATAAAAAATAGAAAACAAATTTTTTTTGGAACTTTAGTTCCACGCTTTGGTTTGCACGTGATATTTGTTTACAGTTTTCAAAAATTAATTCCACTCCCTTTTGAAAACTCTGTCCAAGGCAGGAAAATTTAGGCTAACTGGTCGTCCTCCCGGACGTCCGGCCGGTCGTCCTCTCGGTTGACCGGAATAGTGCTTTTTTAATTTATTTTATTTATTTTTTATAATTGGCACTTGTTATTTTTTATATTTTAAATAAAAAAAAATTCAGAAATTTTTAATTTTTTTATGAGTTTTGAATAGAATTTTGAGTTGTGTGTTTGGTTATGAGTTGTAAGTTTTTGTATCAAATATCATATGCCACATCAAAAATTTTTCACTCAATTCAAAACTCTTTTCAAAACCCATTCACCAAACAAATTTTCTACACTCAAATCATAATTCCAAAACTTACAAACTCAAAATATAATTCATGTTCTCAAATCATATTTAGAAAACTCTACCAAACGCTACCTGAAATTTTTTTTTAGTCTTTAGTGAACTTTTTTTTTTTAAATTTATTCATAAACATTATTACATTATAGATGCATCTAGATTAGATGCAGCTAAAAAAATAAGAACAAATTTAACTAAAAAAAGAAAAAAAATTTACTAAAAATGAAAAAAATAAAAATATACTGACTCAAACACCTATATTGTCAATTCTAAAATGAAAATTTTACTATCATTTTTTTCGTCTTTGTTGAACTTTTTTATTTTTTTAATTAAATTTGTTTTTATTTTTTTAGCTGAATCTAATCTAGATGCATCTATAATGTAATAATGTTTATGCATAAATTTGAAAAAAAAGTTCACTAGAGACTAAAAAAATTTTAATTTTTTAATTTTTTGCATCTTTAGTGAATTTTTTACATCACATATGGAGCTGATGTGTGAGTGATGTGATAAATTATGTTACTTTTTTTTTATGGAAGTTTGTCTAGGAGTAAAGTGGGAATGATTGCAAACATGAAGGGCCAAAGTGAGAAGGATTATAAACATGAAGGGCCAAAGTGGAAAGGATTGCAAACATGAAGGACCAAAGTGGAAAGGATTGTAAATATAAAGGGCCAAAGTGGAAAAAAATCAAACTTAAAAAGTGAAAGTAGGAAATGGGTGAAATTTTAGGGGAAAAAAGTGTAATTTACCCTAAATAAAAGGGGAAAAGGTAATTATACTGACACCCCCTGAGGTTTCTATTTAATACATATTCCTCCTCACGTTTGAAAAATTACAGTCCCTTATCTGAGGTTTGTAATCTGATTATAAATTGTCTCTTGAATTACTGATGTCATACCTAAAATTTTTCTAAATGACTAGTTTGCCATTTTTTCTTCATATTATCGTGACTACATTTTACAACTTTCTATCGTTAAATTTTACCTGAACATATTCTTATTGAGTGATGATATACAAACATAAATTTTATATAAAATCTTCAAACACAATATAGAATTTACAACAATATCACTATCACAACATTTTTTTTGTATAAATTTTTATATATGAATAGAATTTTTTATTTTTATTTCCACCATCATTTTTCTTTCTTGTCTATTCACCAACATTTATTACAATATTACGAAACATCGTCATTTACATTTATTACAGTATTATTGAATTTTATATTTTTTTAAATATTTTTTTTTTGTATTTAGTGTATTTAAAAAAAATCACAAAATATTATACTTCTTAAGTAATTTAGATTATGGGTATCTAAAAAATAAAAAATATTGCTTAAATTATTTTTAAAAATTCAATAAAAATAAAAGAAATACAAAAAATAAAAAAAAAATTTTTTTTTTGTGAGTTAAATCAAAGAAGATAATTGTTATTATTTTATATGCATAAAGACTAAAAATAAATATATTATTTTAATGATAAGTGTAATTTTTTAAATATGAAAAGGATCTATATTAAACAAAATCCCCAAGGGTCGTTAGTGTAATTTACCCGAGCATGTGCCGTTCTTATAATAGGGAATAAATGGGAGCTTCTATTTGCACACACCCATTCCCCTCTTTACATACACTTAATGATAATTATTTTTATTACAATTTTATCCCTAAGTGAAATTACTATTATGAATATCACACACAATTCAAATAAACATAATTTCTCATTGCACATCCATATCCAGACTCACGTTGAAGCTGTTGAAGCTCCACAAGTTCATTGTAACTATTCCATTCTTCCATACTTAGTTTGCCAAACCTCCACATTCCATCCTCATCTTTTGAAACCCTTCATTGTTGGCTTCCATTCATTAGTTTACACACTAAACACCCTTATTTTTTATTCTTAGCTTTTCATTAGTTTACACACTAAACCTCATCCTTATTCATCATTGTTATGGAAGATTTCCCTTCTTAAAATTCAGATTTTCAGAAACAGATAAATGTTTATGAGTAGGATAGTCAAGGAAAGGTGAGTTTTGCTATGTAAAAGTCGTTTTTGTTTTTTTCCAGCGTCTTTCGGAAAATCAGGGTCGAAATATATCAATTTATTCAATAGTCTATTATCGAAATAATTATTTAATTTCGGAAGTTGTTGTTCGAAATAATATAAAGTGTTCAACATTCAACTTCTACACCGGTAAAAATAATTCAGACAACTACATTCGAACAGTAGCATTTTAGTATTTTTTTTTTTTTCATTTTATATTCCAAATTCGTAAATTGCATACTAAATTTGTAGTTTCAAATTGCAAATTTATCTTTATAATGCCATTTCAAATTTGTAATGATAAACAAAACATGCAGGAATATGTCTCAACTCAAGGAAGTGAGGTTTGCGCAGATAGTGTGTTGGATTACATTACTCAATTCACAACTGAACAGGTTCACTTTACGAAATTATAATGATTGTGTTTTGAATTTCTCAACAATTTGATAATATTTATTTGACTTTGTAGGTATTCAAAAATAAGAATGAATTGCTCAACTGGTTACGTGAAGTTAGAAAGAGAAATGTTTTAATCATTGTAATCAAAACATCAGACTATGGTGAAGGGAAAAAAAGATCCAGGATGTATTTTACTTGTGAGAGGAGTGGCCAATATAGAGCGACAAAGAAGTTAAAACATTATGGCAACAATACATCAAGAATAACCCAAAGAAGTGTAGTTGTCCTTTTGATATGAGGGCTCACAGGTTGACCACAAATAATGAATGGACATTGACTGTAGTATGCGGATTGCATAACAATCTACCTACAGAGCACCATGAGGGACATTCATATGCGGGAAGACTGTCAAAGGATGAGAAATCATTGTTAATGGATATGTCAAAGAGCATGGTTAGGCCAAAAGAGATCCTAGTAACCTTGAAACAACGAGATGCCCTCAACGTAAGCACACTTAAAACTATTTACAATGTACACCATCGAAATAGGGTGGTAGAGAGAGTCGGAAGATCACAGATGCAACACTTATTGGGTGATGTAACAACCCCGACCCATGATTAACACTAATTCATGTTTAAGTATGCCAAATGAGTAATTAAGAAGTAATCCTCAGTTAATTATATGTGCATTGCATCATTTTGTGTTTATATTTGTTTAACGTAGAAAGGCCTGTTCATGTTTTAGTTTCAGTATGCGAAGTGAAGGCCTTATCGGCATCCGATACAGAAATTGATTTGATTTATGAGTTATTTGGAATTTTTAGAACCTTATGGTAGGTTTATTAAAATTTAGATTAATTTAATGTCCACTTATTTGGCCTTAATTAATTACACCTTGTCCAAGCCTAATTAAGGCACTGGTGGGCTTCCTTGGGCACCCATACACTCCAATTTCACTCTTTTGTTGATACAAACGTGAGGGAGAGATTGAGGGAAGAAAATTGAGCTCAACCAAGGAAATGCTAGAATTGTTGACAATTGAAGAGGATTTGGTGATTCAACTTCAACATTGGTGAATTCAAGTCTCTAGGTAAGGAACCAACCTCTTAATTGGGTAATTGAGTTAGACTTTGCAAGACCTCAAGTGGATTAGGTGAATTCATGTAGGATTTGAGGTAGAATTGAAGAGGATTGAGCTATACCATGCATGCATGTCCATTTCTTCATAAATTGAGCATGATTTCAAAGAATTCTTTCATGCATGTATTCATTTCAATCATACATTGAGAACTCATCATGTTTTCTACCGATTTGTCTAAATTGATCATGTTTTGGAGATGATTGAGTTCAAGGAAATGCATGCATGTCATGTTTTAGAGCATTCATGAAGCTTAAGTTGGATTTGTGACCAATTGCCATCTTTTTGGGCCTTGATTTCATGAAATAATCTTTAAATCATGATGTTTTATGAATTCCTTAATGTTTCCCAGAATTTTGGCCCAAAATATTGAGTTTTGAAGTGTTTAGTTTGAGTTTGAAGCTAGGAGATCAAATCTGGAAATTCCAGAATTTGAATTCACGCTCAAGTGAGCACTCTGAGTGCGTGCACTTCCGCTCGAGCGACCTGAGGCACGCTCAAGCGTGAAATGCATGTACCCAGAAGTTCATGTGTTTTGTAGCACGCTCGAGCGACAGAAGTCAAGCTCGAGAGAGGGTCTGAGTCTCACGCTCGAACGGAGATCGAGCATCCGTCGAGCGTGAAAAACAAGCAACCAGTACTTTTTCAAAGTTTACAGTCCGCTCGAGCAAGGTAAGTCACGCTCAAGCGAACCCTCACTTTCTGCATAAACGCTCGAGCGAGAAAATCCACACTCGAGTGTGGACCCTATTTTCAGCAAGTTTTGAAAAATGTTTTCAAGTACATTTTTGCATTCTCATTCCATCCTAGGCATTCCTAGGCCATGATTAAGACTCCATAATGAGGTTAAAGACTAGAAACACACTAAGAACAAATGAAATATCCGAGCATGTGTATTCAATGTATGAATCTACCATGTTATGTAGGTCACGCGCCTCAGGATAGGTGAATTGCCTACTTTGCTGCCAATTTGGAGCTGCCAGTTATCTGTGAGTAATAACTTAGTAAAGCTATGTTCAAGTAAACTATTTTCTGCTCACGGATTAAGAACTATTCTATGAAATGTCATGTTTTATGCAATGAATTATTGTCCGAGTCTAACAAGCACTTACGACATTATGCTATGATTCAAGTATATGCAAGTTCCCGGTACCGGAGGTTCCTTATAGGACTAACAAGCTATCTATACTTGGCTGGAGGTTCCTAAGTGTAACTGACAAGTTTACAAGTTCCCAGTCCAGAGGTTCCTTTATGGGACTAACAAGTTATTCTTACCCGGCTGGAGGTTCTTATATAGAGCTGACAAGTATGATTTAAGATATTATGTGTGTGATCTGTCAGCACTGATGGATGTACTATGTAAGACTAAGCATGAACTCTAAATTCTATATATGCTCAGAATGAGAATACGTATGTGAATTTCAGTTTCAGCCACAGTTATGAGACATCATTCATTTACCCCTTTACTTTGTTATTATTCACTGGGCCTCCGCTCTCTAGTTATTTATTATGTATGTAGGTGAGCAAGCTCATGATCAGGCTTAAGATGATGCCTGGGGTTTTTGTGTTGGTCAGCCACCCTCTGCGCCTTACGAGGAGGTTCCAGATCAAGTCATGTATTGTGGCTGTGTCAATATGGATGTATAAGACTGTTTCTTTTGTTTTATGAACAAGTCGCCTTTTGTATGTACTTGTTAGTGGCGTGTAAATACTGTACCTATGACGTCTCTTGATTGTATATAAAGTTTAAGGTTTTCAATTCCATGTATGTCTTCACAGCTCAATGGACTTCGTATGTTTTGTATATTTGCTTCCGTAGCCCCTAACTATATGTTATTATGTCAAGAGGTGTCACGCTCCAAAATTCGGACAATTAAATATTATATTAGGATTAACCCCAATCAATATTCCATCATCCAAATCCTAGGGGTGAAACAAAAAAACTAAAAAAAAACCAAACCATCCATCATAATTTCATAACTGACCAATACCTCAACATCAAGGTAACAATAAATAGTCAAAACAACTTAAATAAAATACGGTTACAAACCATGCCAAATTATTCCAATACTAAAGTCATTAAAAAAATAATAAATACATAAATTAGTATCAACCCTAAGCTCAAGAAAAATAAAAGAACTCCAAACGACATGTCCTACGATCATAGTTATTTCTTGTCACCACCAAAGCCTCTACTAATCCTGCAAAGGAAGCTCGGTTGCGCTCAAACAGAAAGCAGCCGAGTTGTCAAGAGACAAAACGAGTCAGTATACAGGTATACTGGTATGAGTACAAGATCTAACACCCACGTGTCCACCAGACACAAACAAAAATACATTTAATTCTTATTAAAGAACAAGACAAGTAGTTCCAACCGCACCGAGACAAATGGGTAGTTTCCCGAGATACGGTGGCATTTAGTTTCTTGTCCGTATGCAACGAAATATAAATTTATTATAAAATAAACAAAATAGAAATAGAAATATGATGGGTCAGCCCTGCATAAAAAGTTAGTAAGACCCACCATCCTGCAAAAAAAAATAATGTTAGTATAAATTAATCATAAGTAACTTGCTGAATACGTATAAAAATGTACCGTTTCCTGCTTAAATAATTTGAATTGACCAAAACTCAAAGAACGAAAGTTGTACAGAATCAAATTTCTTAAAAGATAGCGCGACCGAATTTAACAGAAACTGAACAGGTTAAGAGAAAAACTTGATCTAAAAATCTAGACGGAATTCAATCGAAAAATCTGAAGTTGAAAACGAACAAAAACTGCCCCAAGATGATTTTTTTCGAAAAAGTTCAAAACATGAAAAGTGTGTAGAATAATGTTTTACTTCAATTTACGCGAAACCAATAAAAATGAGCTCGTTTCGTGGGTTAAAACAGCCTATAAAATCTGCATTACCAAAATGAATCAAACCGACAATAATCAAAGTGATCCGATTATAAGTTCTAATCGATCTTTTTAATAAAAAGCTACAATACAAAAGTTGTCCAAAATCACGTATACATGCCTCTGCTCAAATTTCATAATTTATTAAGGTCGATTACTTTTTTTTCAAAATGTACAAATCAATAAACTCATAATTAAATTTTTGTACCTTAACTCCACCACTTCGGCCTACACATATATCCCATGTGCCTCCCGTATACCTAACACCACTCCGAAGCCAAACTTGCACGGGGATATCGTTCCGAGTTTAACTCACACTCCCCGGATAGTTAGCATATACGTACGCGCGCAAATCAAAGCACTCGTCTACTCATGAGAACGAGGCAACAATATATATATACACAACATCTCACACATGAGAATAAATATAACAATGCCAAGCCTAAGGCATTCAAATAAATCTCATAATCCTCACTTTTTTTATACACTCTTTCTCACCATCACTCAAATAAAACAACAATCCATGGAGTTATGGTGGAATATAAAGAATTTATCTATAGGTGTTTAATTAATTTTAATTTCATATAACCATATTAATTTTAGTTTCATATAATCATGAGGGTTATTACAACCATAAAATAAATCCATATAAAAATCCTAAATTGACATACACAACTAATCAAAATAATCAAAATCAATCAATCAACTAAAAACCCTAAACCTTACATACATAATGGACAAAATAATTAAAATTAATCAAATCTTTATATAAACACAAAATCGAACTAACATCAAATAAATAAAATAAAAATAAAAACAAAAATAAAAACAATGAATTAAAAATAAATCAAGAAAAGTAAATTTTGTACTCACAATATTATTTTGAAGATCTATAAATTATTTGAAAAACTAATAGAGCTACCAAAATAAAACCCTAACCCTAATTTTTTTCTTCCTTTTTCTTTTTCTTTTTCTTTCTTCCTTGCCGCTGTCCCTCTCTTTCTCTTCTTTGATTACTCTCTCTCTCTCTCTCTCTCTCTCTCTCTCGGCTTGCACCGTCGCACAGCACCACGCTTCTCTTTTTTTTTTTTTTTCCCTTCTCATTAACTTCTAACCTAATTCACTTTATATAATACTAGCATATCACCCGTGCTATGCACGGAATAATTATAGATATTTTATTTATTTTTATTTTTTAATATATAAATTAAATACATGGGGTTTGACTGAAGAGTTTGAAAGAATTTAATAAGTGTTTATTTATTTATTTATATAAATTAAATACATGGGGTTTGACCGAGGAGTTTGAAAGAATTTAATAAGTGTTTATTTATTTATTTAAGAGGCATTTACACAATAATTACATGGGTCTCTTGGGGAAGCAAAAAGTAATAAAATTAGGATTTCATTTATTGCGTTATTCATTTAATAAGTGTAATTATTATAAATTAAGTGTTTATTGTAATCAATAGTGTAATTATTACAATCTTTGAATTTATTGTAATCAATAGTGTAATTATTACAATCTTTGAACCAATCACCAATCACCAAGTCATTTTTTTTTTTAAAAAATAATTAAAAAATCAGGAAATTAGGATTGGCATGTTGGAGGTTCCACAAGCCTTGGGTTTTAAAAGACCCTTTTCTTTAATATATAGATTATATTAAAACCTAACCCTATTCTAACTTAATAAACTATTATAATATATTATATTATATAATAAAACATAATTATAATATATATAAATATAAATATAAATATAAGATTAAATATATATATATATATATAACACCTCTCTCTTCTTTTTTTTTTATATATAACAAATATAAATATTTAGATTAATTAAATATAATTAAATAACACATTAAATTAATTAATTACCACATTAAATTCATTAAATATCACATTAAATTCTCATGTGACCCACACAATTAATAAAGCCAAAAATAAAATAAGATAATAATAATCATAATAATAAATAAATGACTTAAGAAAATTAGGGTCGCTACAAGAGGCCTTTGGTAATCCAAGGATTACTGGCCGGTTACGATACTAAACTTATAGGGATGGGTTTGGGTCGTGACAAGTGAATTGGCCAAGTATAATTACATTGAGCACCATCGATGTGAAGAGTCCACGATGACTGTGACAGACTTATTTTGGGCACATCCTACCAGTTTAGACTTATTTTGGTCTTTCCCACGTATATTGATTATGGATTGCACATATAAAACCAACAGATATCGTTTTTCTCTTCTTGAAATTGTGGGAGTTTCATTAACTGAAATGACTTTCTCGGTAGCCTTCGCATACTTACAGTCTGAGAGGGCTGATAAATATGCGTAGGTGTTAGTTATATTGCGTTATGTCATGGATGGTTTTGTTTTGCCAGCGATTATTGTCACTGACAGAGAGCTAACCTTGATGAATGCCATACAGAAGATATTCCCGAGTGGCAGACATTTATTATGTCGTTGGCATATCAGCAAGAATGTATTGACCAAATGCAAGAAAATGTTTGAGACAAAGCAAAAATGGGAGAAGTTCAACCATGAGTGGAACTCTTTAGTGTATTCATCTTCTGAAATTCAATATGATGAGCGTCTTAAATCATTACTTAGGGAATTCAGTAGTTATCCCGATGCAGTGAACTACGTCATGGATACTTGGTTGGTTCCTTACAAGGAGAAATTTGTGGCGGCATGGACATACATGCGTATGCATTGTGGTAATGTTATAACCAACCGGTAAGATTACTTTTATTCAATAAGTTATTAATAAGTGCCATGTACTTGATTTTTATTTGACTTACATTGAATTGAACAGGGCTGAGAGTGCACATGCAAAACTTAAAAGACAATTGGGTTCATGTCAAGTCTCATTTGAGGCATCATTTGAGAAAATACACAGTCTACTTGAGTTGCAACACACTGATATCAAGGCTTCGTTTGAGAAAAGTCTAACTATTGTGAAACATCAATTCAAGCCTTCTCAGTTTAGGGAGCTACGAGATAATGTGTCTATTTCTGCATTAGAGTATTTGCTTGTAGAGAGTAAGAGAGCCAATTCCATTAGTATTGATGCTGAAGCTTGTGGATGCGTCCTTTGCCACATTTATGGTTTACCTTGTGCCCATGAGATTGCTGACTACATCAGACAAGATCGTCTTATACCATTTGCTACCATATATTCACAGTGGAGGCAACTTCATATCTCCATATGCAACAAAGAAGAGGAAACGGATGTGACTTGTTATGCAGAAGTAGAGTTGTTTATGAAAGTTCAATGAAAGTGATAGAACCATGCGATTGGAGCTTTTGAAGAAGTTGAAAGAGATTGTATGTCCGGGAAGCACTTTTCTTGTTGAGCTAGAGGTGAAGCCCAAAACACCTCCTCGGGGTCATAAGAAGATCAATGTTTCTACCCATTGTGACCTGTGTGCATTTGAGTTGGTGCAATCTGGACATGCTTCCTTCTCACCTAGGGACACTCAAATCACTACATTAGCTTCTACTCCGGAAACTAAGAAGAAACAACCTGTTAAAGGAAAGAAGAAGGTGAATGCGAAGGGGAAGGTGTACATTACTAGAACAGTAAAACCTGGTGCATATGTTGATGCTTTCCCTTCTGGGTTGAAACCATACATTAAGTTTGCCAAGGATGTAGCTGTAGATGAGAATTGATGTTTCATGGCTATAGCTGCTTCAATTGGTCATACAGAAGATGATTGGGCTCAGGTTAGACGTGATCTTTTGGGCGAGCTGCACACATACAAAGAGGAATACATTACACTCTATGGGTCCTACGAAAGGTTTGAAGAATTGACAAGCATATTGTCATACTTTGAAGACAGTCCTAGCTACTCACATTAGATGACTATGCCAGACATGGGGCATCTTGTTGCATCGTGCTACAATCTTGTGTTATACCACTTGTCATTATGGCAATGTCTCACCTTTTTACCTCTTAAAACAGTGCTAGTACCTCAACTTGATAGACGTGAGATTGCCATTGGGTTTGTCAACAGAAATCATTTCGTCCAAGTATAATAGAAACTTATCATTTTGTGCATGTACAAAAAGTTATGAGGTATGACCACTAACTCAAGTGACATTTGGTGTAGGTTTTTTTTGCAGCCAGGCCATCCAGTTCCTCCTATAGCCATTAATTGGCGAAAATACCGTCACCCTTGCGCTGTCGACTGGGATGATACATATGTGTGCCACATTCAGCATTTCAAGGACATCATTCATGATACTGTAGCTACTCAAGAGACATTTGATGTTGTTGATGTCGAATGACACATGTATGCATTTGACAATGTTAGAACTATGGACGAAATTAATGGATGTATTTTTTGATGTTGATGTGTTTTGTGGCATGGGTTGAATGTTATCGACCATTGTTCCCACTACATTCTAATAAGAAAATATCATTTACAATGTCATCGACCATTGTTACCATTCCATTCTAACAATAAAATATCATTTACATTGTCATCGACCATTGTTACTATTCCATTCTAATAACAAAATATCTTTTATAATGTCATTAAAAGATGTGTACAGTAATGTCAGCTTACAAAAACACCACAAAAAAATTCATTAACTGACAAATAACATGTCACGAATCATCTGTATGCCTACGACTAGGCCTATGATTGTATGTCAATATCGGAGATGAAAAGCGGCCTCCAGTACAACTAGGTCCACCTTCGTCGATGTGCTGACTTTCAAGGACATGCGCCATAGCCTCGATAACTTGGTAAATTTGATGAGGATGTCGAATCCCGTCCTCATAACCAACCTGAATGATAGCATGTGCAATCCTCAATGTATGTGCAATACGTTGCATTTGAAAAGAATATCACATTTTAGGGAACATATCAGAAAAGCAAAAGTAAGTTACAAATGTATAAAAGAGGATAATATATTACATCGGCATGCTGGCTGAAATCCTGATGTTCACGCACACGTGGTCCATCAGTGCGCTCAACATATAAGTGCATGATATTCTTATACCAATCCATGTAACCCGGTATGCATTTCCAAGACTGACGAACTGGTGTGCTCCTCCGCTGTTTAGATAACACGTGGTTATCCCAAGCCTTCCAGATCCTATCCAAGTATCTATACATGACTGTATATCGTGCAGATATGTTGCCTCGAGCACCACGAATATGAGCCAGCAGTGTATCTGGGATGGTTTGAACCCTGCCAAATTGCCTCAGAACTCTATCTGAATGATAGGGTTCGGCCACGTCTAAGCACTTCAAGCATCTATGGTAGAACATAACGGGGTTACATGGATGCCAGTCTCTATAATTGTGGTATGGATTCCAAATAACCTGTAAACGTAAAGTGTTTTTGAATTTAAGTATATAAAGGGTAAGATAAATGGAAAGTGTTAAAATTATCTCAGGACGAGTAAACTTACATCAGTTGCTACCAAATTGTCAAGCTCCACTCGAAAAGATTTCAAATGATCAATCAAGGAAGCCGCCTCTTTTCTAGATGTCTAATGGTACACGTGTGGCATGTTTTCAATGTAGCTCATGTTCTGGTGAGGTCGGAATGCTCAGAAGTGCTCATAAATCCACGCCTCCAAATGAGTCATATAACCACCCATCTGCTTAACATCGGACTGGCTAGCATACCCTAATTGTTTGTATAAAAATGCTAATGCAGCAGTACCCCAGGCGTAAGTATGAACGGATCCCAAATCCATCAATAAGCCAAGGTAAACAACAGGAACCCTACCGCCACTCTTGTCACTGAAGAGCGTACATCCCACCAGAAACAACAAATAAGCTCTAGTAGTGCACTGTATAGCCTCATCTGGGTCTAAATCTGTGACACTAGCAAACTGACTTTGTAACCACTCAAGCCTAACTAAATTTCCACCAACAGTAGAAACCTCGTCATGCGCTACACGTTCAGTAATCCCCAAGCCAGAAACCAGTAGTGTAGCTCCATGAAGATTTGTCACATTTGGTACGCTGACTGATCTGCCTACAATGGGAAGGCTAAATATAGTGCCAACATTATCCAAGGTCAAGGTCATCTCGCCAACTGTCATATGAAATGTGTTCATCTCAGGTTGCCATCTCTCAACAAAACTGGAGATTAGAAGCTTGTTGACGAATCGATAAGTGCAATGAGCCAACTGTAACAGCCCAAATCGCTCAATAATGGCTTTGAATCTGGTGTTGTTGTCTACTAACCACCATGGCCATGCAAGGATCTTCAAAGAGTGATTATGACACTTTAAGGGCCCTCGTTCCTATAAAACAAATGAATATCTCATCAGAAACTACCATATAACACCCAAAAATAAAATTATATACAAATGAATTTCACTTCTACTTAGGAATGTTTACCTCCCCCTGCCAAACAGCTGCAGCGACATGACTATTGAAACTCCACAGTATTGATGGATCAGTCGGTTTACCTGGAAAAGTATGAGTAAGGTCCTCTTCCTGGACAATAAAAGAATCGAGTAAAGGGGCATCCTCCACGGCAATGTCAGGCATATCATCACCTTCAACTCGTCTTTGGCTTCGGCTCCAACTTTGACTGGCACTAGGGATATCATATTCTACCAGAACTGGATCACGACCTCGTCATCGCCCATGCCCTCGTCTCCATTCATGGTCAATATCCAATTCACAACATCGTCTATTTGAAGTAGTAGGTGGGACATGTTGTTGACATTTATAATCCATATTATCTGCAAAAATTAATATATTTAATGAGTATACAATTGTAAAAAGAATATAAAAAGATGGGGGAAAAAACAAAAACAAAACTGTTCGGAAGTTGAAAACCACAAATATCTATTATGTTCGGAAGTTGAAAACCGAAAAACTAAATTCATTTCAGAAGTTGAATGTCGAAAAAATGAAAAAATTTCGAAATTCTACTGTTGAAATATATGATAATTTTTTGAATTCTACTTCCGAACAAGTTGTTTATTTTTGGAAAACTAATTCCAAATGAGGAACAGATTGCTCATTTCGGAAGGCTATGTGTTCATTCGTTTAAAAAATGGTAAAAACAAACCCTACATTACAAATGAAATAGGAATGAAGATTGAAATAAATAAATTAACCTAAGTTCTCCAAATGTGAAGAATTCCTTCAATGATTCACGTGAGATGTCTTTAATGGTTTAATGAGATGTCTTCAATGGATGGATACAACTTTTGGGGACGAAAGGTAGACTGTGAGAGATGAGTGTGTGTGTGTGTGTGTGTGTGTGTGTGTGTGTGTGTGTGTGTGTCTGTGCGCGCGCGCGTGTGTGTAATGTGGCTGACAGTGGAATGGGTGTGTGCAAAACCGTTCAGAGAGACGGGTTTGGGGGTCTGAGTGTGTGTGGGTGTGCATGAGGGCAGATATGGAATAAAAGGTGTGTGCAGTGAGCAAAATAATTTAGGATTAATTTTTTAAGTGTGTGTATTGAAAAGGATGTGCAAAGAGTGAAATGGGTGTGTGCAAATAGAAGCTCCCAGAATAGATAGATACTAAATTTAACTCATCTTCTCCCATCAAACCCTAACCACTGTTCACTGCCAGCCGCCACCCCTCCTCTCTGTCACCACACCTCGCCCCCACCACCACCGTAGCCTTACCATCGCTGTCCCACACCATCGCCACAACGTACAACCGTCCAACACCACCTATCGCGACTCCGTTCGCAGTTACAGATCTTTCTCTCTGTGAATTGCGAGTAGTGGGTCACCGATCAGAGGTAAGTTGCGAAGGTGGTAGTCTCTGCATGATGAGAGGCGCGATGGTGTTGGTCGCTGTAATGGTGGTGGTTGCGAAGTCGTGGAGGCAGCGATGGGGCTGGAAGGCGGCGGAACGTCAGAGTTGAGGAGGAATGAGGGGTTTATCGGTGACTGGTGTTGATTGTGGTGGCGGTGGGTTTGTATTGAGAATTAGATTTAGGGATCTGTCCTAAAAGGTAATTTACTTGAGGGACATAATGGTAATAAAAAATGAGGGGTTTAGCCATAAATATATTAGAGCATAAGGACCTCCTTGTAAATTCAGAATATTACACATATAAGTTTATATCACTTTTTTCTTCCCCATTCGATGTCGAAGCTCTGCTAATGAATGGAATCCATTTTCTTTTTTAAAAACTTCGCAACCTCAAACTCGAATCCCACAAGAGCTCACAACATGGCTATGTAAATGTCTTCCCACAGAGTATGCTATATATACATATAGGACATGTTTGATTGGGTGGATTAAAGCATGGAATTGGGATTATTAATCCGTGGGCCTAATTATCCTATGTTTGTTTTAACATTTTGATTTAGGATTATTAATCCAATAGATAATTAATCCAACAAATTTATAAGATTATTAGTAATAGGGTAGGGATGGGATTATTAATCCAATAGATATTAATTCAATTGGATAGTGAATACTATACTAATTTAATAAGATTATTAATACTTCACTATTAATCTTGTGAATCAAACATGACCATAATACTTATATACACACACTCATGTACACATACACACACTCAAACTAAGCGCTTTCACTAGTTCACATTGTTCACCGGAAACTTCAATCAAGTGCTTTTTCATAGTGACTTTTGTTTATGTATGCAAATTGGTATTGACTGCATGTTTATAACTTAGGTTATGTGATAATTCAGGAATGTAATTGTGGTTTAGGCGTATGTATATATGGGTATAGTATGTTTATGTGTTGGCTTGAATAAGTTACAAATATAAAATCACCTGCATGTCGGTTGCTCGACAAAATGTCGGTAAGGGTTTGCTTGTGTGCACACTCAGGTGATAGGGTTGTATTTTTTTCTCCCTTCTATGGGATTAGTGGGTTAAAGTAGAAATATGATTAATTAAATTTGGATGGATTGCAAGAAGGTACCAGGAAAGGAACTTGGACTTATTGTAGTTGGAGCTTCAACTTTATTATAACATTCTAAGCTTCCATTGTGTTTCTAATGCCTTTTGGATGATCAAACTGAGGTGTGGAGCATATGGATTTGTCTAATTATTTTTGAAGAATCAAGAAGGTTTTAATTTGTTTCTTTGAAAGCATTTGAAAAGATATATAAATTGAAACTGTTAATTTTGCCTCACACCCTGCCAATTTTTAGATAATATCAAATTACCCTCATATTCTCCAGTAAACCCTAACCACTGCTCACTGCCGGTTGACACGCCTCTCCACCGGTCTCCACCCTTCGCCCCCACTGCCCCACCACCATTGTAGCCCCTTCCACCGCTGCTCCATTATCATTGCAGCCCCTGTCGCCGTGACGTACAACTGCCACAACCCTCACCCATCTCAACCTCATCGCAATCACAGATCTCTCTCTTTCTCTTTGTGTGGATTGCGAGTAGTGGGTCACCAATTGAAGGTGAGTTGCAAAGGTGGTGGTCTCCGGATGATGAGAGGTACGATGGTGGTGGTTATGGGGTGGTGGGTCGTTGGGGATGATGGCTGTAATGGTGGTGGCTGCGAAGTGGTGGAGGCAGCAATGGGGCTGAAGAGGAGTGAGGTAGTTCACCGGCTGCTGGTGTTAATGGCAGCAGTTGGTGTGTATTTAGGGATTAGATTTAGGGTTTCGCTCTAAAAGGTAATTTACTTGAGGGACATAATAGTAGTAAAAAAAATAAGGGTACAGGGTTTAGCCATAAATATATTAGAGCATAGGGACCTCCTTGTAAATAAAAAGTATTACACATATAGTATGTAGAAATAGAGCCTGAGGTTCTTAGTTCATATATATCCATAAATCCTCATATTCTTCTTCCCCATTTGATGTTAAAGCTCTGCCAATGAATGGAAGCCACTTTATTTCTTAAAAACTTGGTAGCCTTATACTTGGATCCCAGCAGAACTCAAATGGCTATGCAAACGTCTGCCTATAGAATATGCTATACACACACACACACACACACACTCAAATTAAGCACTTTCACAAGTTCACAGTTCATTGGAAACTTCAATCAAGTGCTTTTTTGAACCCCCCATGGTGATTTTTGTTTGTGTTGGTAAATTTGGTGTTAATTTGTATTGAATGCATGTGAATAACTCAGGTTATGTGATAATTTGCATAGGTAGGTATGCAATTATGGATTAGGTGTGTGTTTATGTTTGTATATCATGTATATGTGTTAGCTTGATTGAGTTACAAATATTAAATCACAGGCATACCAGTTGCTTGACAAAATGTCACTATGGGGTTTGCTTCAGTTTTGCTATTGTTGTGACATACATATATAATTCAGCTTTATGTTTGAATGTGTGCACATTCAAGTAAAAGTTTTGTATCTTTTTTTTGCTAGATCAGTGGGTTACAGTAGAAAAATGATTAATCAAATTTGGATAGATTGCAAGAAGGTACCAGGAAAGGAACTTGGACTTATTGTAGCTTCCATTGTGTTTCTAATGCCTTTTGGATGATCAAACAGAGGTGTGGAGCATATGGATTTGTTTAATTCTTTTTGAAGAATCGAGAAGGTTTTAATTTTTTTCCTTTGAAAGCATTTGGGAGCATCTAGTTTTCCCAGTTTGTGTTTGAGATCCATAGGGAGTGTACAGGTGTTCAAGTGACAGGAACTAAATTTAAAGAGTTACTTCTAGGCATCGTGGGTATATAGAGTAATGTGGATAATACCAAATTACCCTCATCTTATCCCAGCAAACCCTAAACCCTAACCACTGTCCACCGCTGGTTGCCACCCCTCCTCTCTGGTCACCACCCCTCACTCCCGCTCCCCCACTACCACTGTAGCCCCTACTACCACTGTCGTACCACCATCATAACCCCCATTGCCATGACGTATGCCACAACCCCCTACCCATCATGACCCCGTCACAATCACAGATTACTCTCTCTTTCTATGGACTGCGAGTAGTGGGTCACCGATATGAGTGAGTTGCAATGGTGGTGGTCTCCGGGTGATGAGAAACGCAATAGTGGTGGTCATGGGGTGGTGGGTCATTGGGGATGGTCGTTGTGATGGTGGTGGTTACGAAGTGGTGAAGGTAAATATGGGGCTGGAAGGCGGTGGCGGAGCGATAGGGCGAGAAGGGAGGGGTTCACCGGTGGCTGGTATGATGGTGGCGGCGGTGGGTGTGTATTGAGAATTAGATTTAGGGTTTTGTCCTAAAAGGTAATTTACGTAAAGGACATTAGGGCTGCTCACGGGTCGGTTTTGGCGGGTTGCGGGTCAAAACCGACCCGACCCGCACTTATGCGGTTGGGGAAAAATGGACCCGCAACCGCCCGCGATGCGGTTCGCGGTTTGTGCGGGCGGGTGCGGTTCGGTTTGCGGTTTTGATTTTTTTTTTTTTTTTTTTTTTTTTTTAACTTAAGCAAATTTGACATTTTTTGTTACTTTCTAAACACTTTTTTTTTTTTTAGAAGAGTTATAAATTAAATTACAAGATATACAATTCATGATCATAATAAATAGTCCACATGTTAGATAAGATGATATGGAACCATGCTTGAAGATAGTGGATTAATCTTCCTCCTTAGCTTGCAAAAACAAATTCTTAAAAGTCGAACTAGTAACACTAATTTAAATATGCAAAAATAAACCCTTAAAATTCAAACTAGTAACACTAATTTTAATAGTGGATTAATCTTCACTGTTTAGTTTTTAATATGCAATAATGTGATAATAGAATGACAATTCAAAATATCATATTTAACTGTGTCTACTAGACTAATGGAATATAATGATTTTATATATATATATATAAATAAAAGTCAAACTAGTAACACTAATTTAAATATTATTAGATCATGATAATGTATATAAGTACCCATATAATAAATTTTACTTTCATCCAAAATGTAAAAATAAAAATAATAACTAGTTATCTCCATGTATCCAAAATGCCAAAAAAAATAATAATAACTAGTTATTTTTTCTTTAAAAAAAAAAAAAAAAAAAAAAAAAAAAACTGCGGGTTGCAGGCGGGTCGGGTTCGACCCGAACCCGATCTTTTGTGAATTTCTTGACCCGCACCCGCCCGCATACCTACATCGAAACCGCCCAAAGCACTGCGGGTAGGGTAGGGTCGGGCGGTTTGTGCGGGCGGGTGGGTTGGTTGCCCAGCCCTAAAGGACATAATGGTAATAAGAAAATAAGGGTTTGGGGTTTAGCCATAAATATATTGGAGCACAGGGACCTCCTCGTAAATTCAATGTATTACACATAGTATGCAAAAACCGAGCTTGAGATTTTAGTTCATTCTTATCCATAAGTCCTCATCTTCTTCCCCTTTCAATGTCGAAGCTTTGCTAACGAATGAAATCCACTTTCTTCCTTAAAAACGTTGCAACCTCAAACATCAATCCCAGTGGAGCTTAAATGGCTATGCAAAGTTCTTCCCACAGAGTATGCTATATATATATATATATTATATTTATATACACACTCATGTACATATACACAATCAAACTAAGCACTTTCACATGTTCACAGCTCACCGAAAACTTCAATCAAGTTCTTTTTCGAACTCCTCATGGTGATTTTTGTTTATGTTTGTAAATTGGTGTTAATTTGTATTGATTGCATGTGAATAACTCATGTTATGTGATAATTTGCATAGGCAGGTATGGAATTATGGATTAGGCGTGTGTTTATATCCGTATAGTACGTATATGTGTTGCTATTGTTGTGACATAATTATATAATTCATCTATATGTGTGCACATTCAGGTAAAAGGGTTGTATCTTTCTTTCCTGAGGGATCACTGGGTTAAAGTAGAATGATGATTAATCAAATTTGGATGGATTGCAAGTAGGCACCAGGATAGGAACTTGGACTTTTTGTAGCTGCAGATTCAACTTTGTTATAACATTCTAAGCTTGCATTGTGTTTCTAATGCGTTTTGGATGATCAAACCGAAGTGTGGAGTCACCGGTTTAGTGTAATGAATTATCAGAACTTTTGGCATAATTAAGATTTAAGTTTTCTCCATACCTCTGATTTTCTCTCTCTCTCTGTGCAGAATCTATCTCCCTCACTTTTTTTCTTCTTTCTATTTAAGATTTGATTGTTGTTTTGAGTTATTTCAGTGTTGCAGTCTTCGGATTACGATGCTCACACCATTGGGGTTTTTGGCAAAGGTAGCCAAGTTTACGAAAGCCACTGTTAAGACACAAATGGCTTCATTTAAGGTTGGCTACTTGAATTTCTAGTATCCATAATAAAACATCAAAGTAATCTTTAACATATGCCCTCTGTAGTCTTTGTAAAGTTAATAATTGTTCTTAGTGTACACTCAATTTTCACCTAAAAAATTCTTTTTTGCTTGCAAATCAGTGCTAAGGTTAGTTTAGGGGATGCTCAAATACGAAGCATATATGTTCAATTTTTATAGCGATTTAGAGTATGGGGAGACTGGGATCATCCTTACCTGACTCTCGATCTAGATTATGAGGCTGCTCAGGTACCTAGTACAGCTTTTTCAAAAGTTTATTTTCTGGGGATTCTCGACATTAAATTTAAGTTGAGAAGTTCCTATGACAATGTAGTCTTATAAATCTGTAAGATGAACCATAACTCTCTGAGTTGTCATTAATTCTGGGATTCTATTAACGTTTTTGATTGTTATCACTCTTTAGAATAGTAGTCATACCACACTTGAAGAGACACCACTATATAGTTGCACGGATGAAAGGGTGTTTCTATCTTTCTGATGCTGATGTTATAATTTGTTGAGTTGCTTAGCTGTTGTCTCTTCTGCACCCGTCCTTTACTGGATTGAGGTGATTGGTGAGATGGCCTTTCAAGGGTATATCTATGCAAGTAGAAAACCAGTCCACTGTAGTCCCTCATCGCGAGCTGATCTTGCAAAGGCTGAGTTAGAGGTAATATAGACCTTCTTAAGTTCTTGTTTCTCTTCTGTTGAACTTGTTGTAAAATGTCTTAAGTTCTTGTGGCTGATAGTTACTGAAAATGGTGGAATTGATAGTAATTTAAACTACACCCTTTCTAGTTGCTATTGATTATTGTTAGACTTAAACAGTGCTAATCGGAGTGTAGAAATAAATCGGAAAGGGGTTTCTCATATTTTCAATACTTGGTAATATGAGGTGGATGAATCAATTAATTGGATCCGGTTAGGGAGTAAACTTCTCCAGTGTCCTGTCATTTATGTTCTCATCTATCATGTTCAAATAGACAATAAGAGGTAGAGAAGGTTTTTGAGTTTAAAAAAAAATTATAGTTGATTTATTATTACTTTGATTGGAACTTTGAGAGCATAACAGAAGACAAGTGAAAACTTGATGCACTACTGCTACTAGTACCATAAACAAGAATAACTGTACAATGTGAAGCAAATTATCATGGGAAAAAAATCACCTTATTTGGTTCCAATTTTTGTACTCAAATTTCATTTTTTTTAGTGAATTTTTTTCAATATTTTAAGCAATTTTTTTACTTTTTAAATGCACCTCATCTAGATGTAACTAAAAAGTAATTTTTTTTGTAAAAATTTTTGTTTATAAAAAAAAAAATTTGTAAATTTTTTTTTAAAAAGTCAATAAATATGAAAATATACTAAATTTTTGTATTTTTTTTTTTTTTTTTTTGTATTTTTGGTTTTAGTGAATTTTTTAAAGATATTTTTCACAAATATTATACTTTTTAACTATGAAGCACGGGTACGCCTGAAATGTCGCCGTACGAGTACCGGGTACGTACCTGGTACGGGTACGCGTACCGGTACGGCTGCACGCGTACCGGGTATGGCCAAAGGGGGTCTGGTACGTTTGGTACATTTGGGTACGCCATGGGTACGGAGGGGGTACGCCATGGGTACGGAGGGGGCAAAAAATACACAAAAACTACATGTATACGTAGAGAGAGAGATAATCAGAGGGAATCGAGAGAGAGACAGAGGAGATTGGAACCTGATAAACAGAGGAGACAAAGGAGAGACAGAGGAGACAGAGGAGATTCGAACCTGATAGTTGATCGATCGTCTTCGTCTTCGTCTTCGTCTCTGATGAACCTGATAAACACATCGATCGTCTTCGTCTCTGATCGAACCTGATAGTTGATCGAACTTGATAGTTGATCGATCGAACTGATGGAATCGAAGAGATCTGCTCACTGTTGATCGATCGTCTTCGTCTCTCTCCTTTCTCTCTCTCTCGCCTCTGCTCTCTTCGTCGCCTCTCTCCTCTTCGTCTTTGACTTCCCTGAAAACAATATATAATATAATATAATATATATAAGATATATATTATAATTGATCATATATATAATATATAATAATATAATAAATTTTTATATATATAATGTAATTGATTATGTATAATATATAATATAATTGATCATATATAAGATATATAATAATTTTATAAATTATAATTTTTATCATATATAATAAAAAATATATATATTTATTGGTGTATCGCAGCCGTACCCGTACCCTACTTTTTTGAGATTTTGCCGTATCGGCGTACCCGTACTCGTACCCGTACCGTACTCGTACCCGCACCCGTGCTTCTTAACTTTTTAAGCATATTTATATTTGGTGTATCTAAAAATTAAAAAATTGCTTAAACTATTAAAAAAATTTAGTGAAAACAAAAAAACATTAAAATCAAAAAATTCAATTTTTAGAAAAGAGAGATTCAACCAAACAAGGTGATTAATAATGTACATGTCAATAAATTGATTTTGAGTGGCTAATCAGGTAGTATTATCTATAAGTGAATAAAGGTGGCAATTACATTACACAGGTCATGTCCTCTTTTGTCCACTTTTGAAGCAGACTCTAGTATCTAAAGCTGGGCATGTCTCTTAACATTTCGTCTTATTTTGAGCCGTGTATTTACGGTGAGCTCTCAATGTTACACCAACAGCTTTCTACATCCCTTTTTAAAAAAAAAAGAAAAAAAAAAAAGAATTCGAACAAACAGACCAAGAATTAAAAAAAAGTAAAAAGCGAGAGAAGGATTTTTTTTAATTTTTTTTTTTGAGAAAGCAAAACAAACACAAATCATAATATTAAGTGTGGATGTTGATTTTTGACCACACAACCAAATAGGGAACTTAGCTGGAGAGCACGCAGCAAAATAGATTAAGCCCGAACACCTGCCAACAAGAAGATGAGAATAACATGGTGGTTCGTCCACCCGGGGGCACTCCGACAATCAAGTCAGTCATTTATCTCACAAGATATCATTAACTCAAATCAAGAGCTCATAACATAAATCACATCACAAATAAAAGCATACCTTAGACCCACGAGGGTGTCTTAGTTTTATAATGATCAGTGTCCAACTTCCCCTAAAAGTCTTACTTCACGAGACTCTATCATTTACAAAGATAACATCTATCACAACTCACACTACTCAGATTAAGATGAACTTCATCAAGAGTCTCATCTTTATCCAAATAGGTAGTTTGATGTCATCTAGGACTCTAGTCCTCTATCTAAATATCTCAAATTTTGGTATCCCCGCAGAATACCTTGGTAGTGCCCTAAACATCTCGATAAATATGATCTGCCCACGTGGCACCTCGGCGTCACCTTAACCACGTGGCGTCATCTCAAAATACTTCCCTACAACTGCCTCCTAGGTTCTATTACTTCGGCAACCTGAGGTGATGGAACCTACATCGTTTCATCTTCCAACATGCTAGAGATACTCTTCCGATCGAGATCATAACTAACCGGCGTATCGAAACAAGGACTCAAATGTCCACTTGTCAAGAACCAAGAATCAAGAACCATCATGTTCTATTTCCTTCAGGTCCAACATCTCGATAGAGATCGCATTACTAGCAGAGATCATGATTCAATAATTCAAGAACATCAAGACCCTAGTATCAACTCATCAGGAACCAAGAACAAACAAGCTCTGTCCCATCTAAATTCAACATCTCAACTGAGATCATCATGTCATAAGCTCGTTGGTTCTTATCTGTCACGCATCACTCTATCACATCAAAGCTGCCCACGCCGCCTAACAGGCACGTCGTCCAAGGTAGTTACATAATGTTTTACCACATTTTCGTTTTTGGACAAAACTTGCTTCACTCTCTCTCTAGAAGTCTCCATTGCCATTCCTTCGAAGCTTTTCCTATTACAACCCTGGTCACCACTTCCGACGTGCACTCAGCAGTTTCGTTCTAATCAGAGTGCTGTCTGACTTTGATGAATCCCATTTCGACATTTACTTCCTCGACTCCGCTTGATAAGTCCTTGATTTCTTTTATTTTAACTTCAGTTTTCCATTGTTTTCAAATATATTCCTTCTGTGGATTGTTACACATCACACACGGTATCTGTATCTGCATCTACATTGCCATCTTGTATTCATATTCGAATCCTAATGTTTTACATGCCTTCACTTGCTTTGACTCATATTTTGT
Source organism: Camellia japonica (assembly GCA_030407325.1). NCBI lineage: Eukaryota > Viridiplantae > Streptophyta > Magnoliopsida > Ericales > Theaceae > Camellia > Camellia japonica. The sequence continues at coordinate 25,313,212 of JAPPVO010000002.1, forward strand.
CCTTCATGTTCTTGAGCACATCTTCACATTTTCTATATTTGACACATATCTTCTGGCACACTGTCACCGAATTCTATCAATTTTGTTCATACCCTGAATCTGTCAATGCTGTATTTTTCTCGTATTCTTGAATCTCTGATCACTGTTTCATGTTTTTGAGACTTATGTCTTCTGTCTGTTCTTGCTTGTTAGCAAATTACTGCCTTTGAATTTTGTACATTTGCATAGACTTAGGTTTTGGATTTGCTAGAATCCACACTTAGGAAAACTGAAACAAATTTTGCCCCCAAACCTTCCTCAGAACCCTGAAACTGATAACCCAGCATTCCTTAGGGTTTTGCTGAGGTCTTTAACCCACACAGTCTAACCTTCCTTGCCAAAATCACCCTAGCTGAGGTCATGGGGATGTTCAAATGGAGAGTAGACTCCTCCAATAAACTAGAATACTTCCGTCAGGAATTCTCCATTTTAGCCGACGTTCATCTAAGGTTGGTTGGAGATGAGAATTCCATGATGCTTGTAGAGAAATATATGCCCTTCTCTGTAGTATCTATCATCAAGGGTGGAGTTATATTCCATCTTGACATCTTGTTTTGCTTCAGGCCAAGGTGCCTTCTTTTGTATTTGAACAAGTTGTCTTTTTGAATGCAAGTCCTCTTTTTGACTAAGTGTTTGTCTTGTATGATTCCATACTTAGAATATTTTTGTACTTCTCCCAAGTATATTTTAATTGTGTAATCACTTCGGGTTAGAACACATCTGACATGTACCACCTCGGATCCACTTCATCTCGAGTGCACCCTTAGTTGGTCACCTCGGACCAACTTACCTCGGAGTTCACCTTTTACTGTGATCTCGGCTAACGGGGCATTTTATAAAAATTCTTCGAATAACATTCAACAAGTATTGCTTCCTTACTTGTACTTATTGTCTTTTATCAAGACTTCACTTTTCTAATATTTCCAGGTTTGACGACCTGGTTGGTGATCTCGGGTAACCAACAACTCGAGTGTTCCCTCATCTGGATACTTCGGCTGACTCCAACTTGTAAATTTTTTCAAAAATTTCAACAAGTGTCAAGCTTATTCCTGCTTCCTTCATCTGGATACCTCGGCTGACTCCAACTTGTAAATTTCAACAAGTGTCAAGCCTATTCTTTATTCTTGCTTCCTGCCCTCTAATGTGAACCTAAGTATCACTTATGTTCACATTAAGCATGCATCTTCAATTTTGCCGAAGTCTGATTCAAACAAATCTTAGCCGAGTTTTCTACCTCAGTGTCTCTGTTAATCTGACTAGATCAAACTTAGTTCAACTCTGCCGTTATGGCAAGTTTAAGTTATTCGTTATGGCAAGTTTAAGTTATTCGTTATGGCAAGTTTAAGTTATTCGTCATGTTTCATTCGGAAACATCGCCAACTTAGTTCAACTCTATCATAGGCAAGTTGAGTTCAACTAACTCTACCATATGGTAAGTCTAAGTTATTTGTCATATTTTATTCGGAAATATCGCCAACTTAGTTCAACTCTGCTATAGGCAAGTTGAATTCAACTCTACCATATGGCAAGTCTAAGTTATTCGTCATGTTTCATTTGGAAACATCGCCAACTTAGTTCAACTCTACCATTGGCAAGTTGAGTTCAACTCTACCATATGGTAAGTCTAAGTTATTCATCATGTTTCATTCGGAAACATCGCTAACTTAATTCAACTCTACCATATGGCAAGTCTAAGTTATTCGTCGCGTTTCATGTCGAAACATCGTAAACTTAGTTCAACTCTACCAGCATGGCAAGTCTAAGTTATTCGTCATGTTTCATACTGAAACATCATATACTTAGTTCATCTCTACCATCTCGGCAAGTCTAAGTTATTCATCATGTTTGCCAGGGAAACATCGTCATAAGACTTTTCGGTCTTATCGCATAATCATGGATTTCAACAACATTTTCACGCTTTTTTACATAGGCTTTGGCATCCTTTTGCATGTAGGGCCACCAGAATTCCTGCGATATAGCTCTGTGGGCAAAGGATCTGCCCCTGCATGGCTTCCACATAATCCTTGTATAAAAAGTCTTCAACCTGGGAAGGATGTACACATCGTAATAGAGGTCCAGTAAAAACCCTCCTGTATAAATGGCCTTCTGCCGACAGGCAAAACCTTGCCGACTTCAGTCTGATCTTGTGTGTTTCCTTTTTGTCTTCTGGGATCTGGGATCTACTTACTTAAATTGAGCTCTTCTCTTCTTGGACCTAATCATCTAGGCCTAGATCTTGTCTTCTAGAATCTAGGATCTGCTTACTCAGGTTGAGCTCTTCTCTTCTCAGACTTAATCATCTAGGTCGAGATCTTGTCTTCTGAAATCTGGGATCTGCTCACTCAGGCTGAGCTCTTCCTTCTCGGACCTAATCATCTAGGCCGAGATCTTGTCTTTTGGAATCTGGGATCTGCTCACTTAGGTTGAGCTCTTCTCTTCTCAGACTTAATCATCTAGGTCGAGATCTTGTCTTCTGAAATCTAGGATCTGCTCACTCAGGCTGAGCTATCGTCTTTTCGGACCTAATCATCTAGGCCGACATCTTGTCTTCTGGAATTTGGGATCAGCTCACTCAGGCTGAGCTCTTCTCTTCTCGAACCTAATCATTTAGGCCGAGATCTTGTCTTCTGGGCATCAATTTTGGTTGTTGGTGTTGGCATGTCCTGTAATGGATGTCGGCTACATTACGTTGTTCTGCATCATAAGGTTGACCACTGTCTGTAGATCTGTCAACTTATTTGCCATGTCTTTCAGTTTCCTCATCTTTTCTCCAGCATCTGTCCCTCCATACCTGAAGGTCGCTTTCACGGTAGTACTCATCTCGGTTACCCTTCTTGTTCCCTTCTCGGCCTTTGGCGACATTATTTGCCTTAGGATTCATTTTTTGCACTTTTCCGTTATGGTCCCCTCCTTTAGTGTTAGGATCCACATGCTCCTCCTCCTCCTCACTGTGGATGTTGTCCCCAATTCTCACTTCTTGTCTGTTGTTGGCCATCTATCCTGACTAAGTTCCCACAGACGGCGTGTGGGTGTTGATTTTTGACCACACCACCAAACAGGGAACTTAGCTGGAGAGCACGCGACAGAATAGATTAAGTCCAAACACCTGCCAACAAAAAGATAAGAATACCGCAGTGGTTCGTCCACTCGGGGGCACTCCGATGATCAAGTCAGTCACTTATCTCACAAAATATCATCAACTCAAATCAAGAGCTCATAACATAAATCACATCACAAATAAAAGCATACCTTAGACCCACGAGGGCGCCTTACTTTTATAATGATCAGTGTCCAACTTCCCTTAGAAGTCTTACTTCATGGGACTCTATCCTTTACAAAGATAATATCGATCACAACTCACACTACTCAAATTAAGATAAACTTCATTAAGAGTTTCATCTTTATCCAAATAGGTAGTTTGATGTCATCTAGAACTCTAGTCCTCTATCGAAATATCTCGGATTCTGGTATTTCCGCAGAATACCTCGACAGTGCCCTAAACATCTCGGTAAACATGATCTGTCCATGTGGCACATCGGCATCACCTTAGCCATGTGGCGTCATCTCAAAATACTTCCCCACATTAAGTAGGAAAATTATTTACAGATCGTGCCAAGTCATTTTTTTTAGAAGGATTTGCTATTTTCTATGTGTTTCTCCCTTTTGCGTTTCTAAGAATTTCATTCTACAAGAATATCCTTATACCTTCACTTATTTGACATTCTATGCTTTTAATGGTAAAATTTTAGTATCCTGGGGGGCGTTTTTCAAAGAGCATATATGCCACTTTCAGATTGGTCAGTGCACCTGCAACTTCAGGTAGTTTATTGGGGGAATTTTTTTCCCAATTCGTCCTTGGACTATTCCAGCCAATGCTGGCAAGTGATTTGTTTTACTTTAATTTTTAAAATAAGGATTATTAATTTATTTGTTGTTTGCGACTCATCATTGTTGGTTGCTTTTATAACTAGATCTGTATAAGATTTTGATATAATTCAATGTTTTAAGTTTAAAACTAAAGCGACTGTTTAGTTACATATTGCAATTTTTCCGTAATTGAGTTTTTGTTCAAAGTTGGGTTGAATGTGCTAGATTTCAAAAAAAATTCTAGTTCAGGATTGGGCAACACAATTGCCTTTGTTTCTTGAAACTTGCTTCGGTAGTCATTCATCATGAGCATGCATTTTGATCTCCTGAAAAAATAGTTGTCCTTGGTGGAATTAATGTTACATGCAGAGGGTGAAGAATCCTGAATTTGGAAAATATTATTATGTTCCAGATTATCATGGAAAAAAAAAAAAACAGAAGAGAATCTGCCTGATTTGAGCATGCATTTTTAGCTTATAAATTTTTTTTCCATGGAAGGCCGTGAAAATTATATGACTTAAAATCTTGTTGTTTTACTGTTGAAATGACTCATTATATCTATTTGATCATATCTTTGTGATTCAAAAATACTGGGGGTCTTGTAGTTTTAGCTTTTTTTTTTTTTTTTTCCATGGAAGGCCTAGAAAAATATGCAACTTAAAATCTTGTTGTTTTACTGTTGAAATGACGCATTATATCTATTCGATCATATCTTTGTGATTTGCATTTATTGCCAAATTGTGTATGCTTCAATTGATATTATTCACTATAGCTGAGTAGCGTCCCATAATTCTTCTTCAACTTTGAGGATTACCCATGCTGTTTTTTTTTTTTTTTTAAATTTTAAATTTTGTTTTTTAAATCCTACCCTACGTTAGAGAATCCTCTCTTGGTATTCCTCATTTTTAATTACTTAATAGTTATTGATAATAGGTAATGCAATGACAATAAGAGGTTATATATTGTCGATATTCAGCTTGTGTATATGCTATATGGGCATTGTTTAAAGCATGAGCATTTACGTCTTTTTTTGGGCTAGGAGCAGCCTCAAAATGCTCATTTAGTTTGATGCAATATTCTTTAAAATTTGTTGAATTGCATCGGTTGATATTATCTTTTATAGCTACCCACTTTAGTAGTAGCATTTTCCATTTGAAGAGTATTTGAGATGGAAAAGTGGTTGAGCTCCTCTAACTAGTTTTGATTAAACAAGTAAATTGTACTAGTGTGCATCCTGTACGTGAGGGCTAAGTATTTGCATCAATGTTATTTCTAGAGAAGGAAATTATAGAGCGAATGTGTTATTTAACTATATCAATCGAAAACAAGACAATTTCAAATATAATGATGGCACACTATCGTGTAAAATTAAAGTTATTATTCGCCACTAATGACAAAGGTATACATGCTTCTAATAATAGTCTCACGTCATTTATGATATGTATATTTTACTTTATGTATATATATATTTTTTATAACATATATTTTCTAATAACAATGTGCAGTGTATAGAATAAATCAAAGGAGAAATCAATTTCATGTCATTCATAAACTTCTCTATATAGGTTTTTAATAGATTATTTTATTCCTAGACAACGACAACGCAGGGTCCAAATAAACATCTTATACAAATAAATAAGCATTATATAGAGGCATGTATTAGACGAATTTAAGATAGAGAAGGCACATGTGAAATGTGGAGGAATCAATTAAATTAGAAAATGATGGTGCGGTGGTCCTAATTAAAGAAAAATCAACATATATGTCCAAAGGATCATCACTGTTACACCCCTCTAGATCCTCTACTTTGTGAAATTAAGGACCATTGCTGTGTGGTGGTTGCTTGAATAGTAGAAGACATAGAAGATACTCTAATGTCATGGCCAAATCACCTCCACTACTGATCTGATCTTTCCCCCCAAAATTGGCTTTTTTCTGCCTTTAATTTTTATTTCTTTTTCTTTTTCTTTTTTTGAGAGTTGGGGCTGAAACTATCTTTATATGAATGATCTAAATCAGAATCTCAACCCTCTCCCAACTTCTTTTGTATGATACAAGCTCTCCCTCCCTCTCCCACCGTGTGTGTGCACTTTTAACTTTACTCATATTTTCATCTTTTGTTTTATTTTTGGACTTCTTTGCTTGCGTCAGTTTATTTATTTATTTATTTATATTTTGTTTGGGTTTTGTTTTGATTTTTTGATGTATGCCAAAGAAAAAAGGTAGTATATATTTCTAATGTTTTATAAAGTGTACTTGGGCTCTTGGAAGCTAGTTATTATTAGTGAAATCATTTTGTTTTGTTTGGGGATGTATTTTAACCCAATGCTCTTTAACAAATGTATCAGGTTATATATTTTTATTTGGAGATGAAAATGATGTCATCCAATATTATAAAGTAAGTTTTTTTTTGGGTAATATTCCAAAAGATAGATGCTCAAGCTCAACTATGTACTATTTGAATAAAAATAGTAGTACTGCTGTTTTCACCGTTCATTTTCATTATTAATGTTGATAATAATAACACCAAATAAGCACTCTTTAAAAAGCGTGTTACATTTTCGTGTACGACTCATGTCAAACAATCTTTATCAATTTAACATTTGTTTTGTATTTCTGCAAATAACATTTTACTTGATTTCGAAACTTTTCTCTAAAACTTAATAAATGATGAAGCAAACCATCTAGTTGAGATTAAGGTCGAAAATAAGTCAACTCGAGCTGAGTAATTGATGTTCAAGTTTGATTTGATAATTTAACGATTTTAAAATTATGTATAAGCTTAGCTTACTTATATAAGGAGTCGATTTTGAACAAGTTTTTAACATGCTGAACATGAGTCAAGCTCAAGAAGTTTCATTTTTTTATAGTGTATATATGTTTATCGAGCCAACTAGTAGGTTATTCAAGTTTTGTTTAAAAACTTATCGAAGTTAAAATTGTATTCAAGTTGGGTTTGTTTACGTAACGAGTTTAAAAGAACTTTTAACTAGTGAAATACGGGTTATATATATTTTTTAAATTTTATTTTTACAATGAGCTCTACAATGTGTATGACCCGGATCATATTTTACAGTTAGTTTTGTATTCCCAAAAGTTACTGATCCGATTAATATTGGTTTGAGTTACCATGACATGGTTCTTGTTCCAACTCAACTCAAGTAGGCTTGAGTTAAGATCCACATCCATGCCAATTTGCCAAGGTCAAAAGGTGTTAGAGGTCAGCCTGCTTTAGGTTGGTACCACACAGATATGTAGAAACCAAGTGATAAACTTTGGACCGACTTGGAAAATTACAATCACATTTAATTTACTTTTAGCATGATGCTAACTCTTGTGAACACCTTGGACTGGACTTGTTCGAGTCCTGCATGGTCCACAACAACAAATTGCCAATGTGAGTTCAAATTTTAGAGAGAGACCATGAAAAAAAAAATTGACATGTTAAAATTGTTATTCCTTTTTATGTGACGATAAAAATAAATGACTATAAGATATAACTTAAGTGCTTTCATTCAATGTTCACATCTAACTTGAGAAGGCAATATGATAATTTTGAACAATACAAACAAACTCATTGTATATAGGGCAAATTACATATACCCCCTCGAGGTTTAGTAAAATTATAGATACTCCCTGAGGTTTGAGAAATTACAGATATCTCCTTGAAGGTTATATTTTCATAACAAATTAGGGGGCAACTTGTTATGAAAATATAAATCTCATGGGGCAATTTGTTATGAAAATATAAACCTAAGGGGGGTATCTGTAATTTCCGAAACCTCAGGGGAGTATCTGTAATTTAGCTAAACCTCGAGGGAGGTACATGTAATTTGCCCTTGTATATATATCAACACCAACATTGAAAAATTATTATTTTTTTGGTAAATAAAAAAAGTTATTCTTTGACACTTAACTATCTTAATAGAGTTAGATCGTTTAGCTAAAAGTCCTAAACCTCACTAGGAAATACTAGTTTAAATCTTATGAATTTTTTTTTTCCGTATATTTATTGAAATTTCTCTATAAATTATGTATTATATTTCATTTTTCTTACGATTATAATTCATTTATGATAGAGTAGAAATTCAAAGGGAAATAAAATATTGGAGGGAATCAGAAAAATAATTTTCAATAAGTTATAAATATTAATATTAATAATTAAAATTATAAAATTTTCAACCAAAGTGTAATAAGTTTTTCTAAATTAAATTTATTTTTCGAGCTTAATGATCAATTAACTAATCACTCTTATTTGTTATTTTTCTCTTTTATATCTTCTCTATTAATTAATAATTATCTCCTTTATGTAATATTAAATTTAAAAAGTGAGTTTGTGTAATTTTTATTTTTATTTTTATTTTTATGATAACTATGAAAATAATTAGCAAGGGAACATATTCTATATATGAGGCAGCAGCCACAACAGCAGTATACTTTAGCTTTCCATCTCAGCCGTAATATATACGCGCTCACTGTGATATGTCGATACACACACTAGCCAGGCACCATCACCATCTATATATTTTGAGAGAAAATAATATATAAATTATTTTTTAATAATTGATAAGTGATATGATGGACTGATATTATTTTTTAATAATTGATAAGTGATATGATGGACTGATATTAAAAATATTACATTTAATATTTTAATTAATTATCATATCATTAATTTAAAATTTTAATTTAATTCCTTGTTTGGCATATATTAAAAAAGTCAAAAAGTCACTATCTTATTTAAGTCACATCACCTCTCTACCACATCACTTCAAACTCAACCCATATCCAATCCATATTTCGTAAAAAGTTAAAAAGTATACTAATTTAGAATATCCCAAACTACCCTTAATCTTAAATAATAATATTCTATAGAGAGAAAGAAACCCCTTAATCTTAAATAATAATATTCTATAGAGAGAAAGAAACGGATGGACGCTTCTATTCATTTTCGACAAGAAATTATAAATTTTAAATTTTTTATTAAATAAATAATTAAATATTTTATATGAGTGTAAACTTTACACTTTTATAAATTTCACACCTATTTAAAATATTTAATCATTAATTTAATAAAAAATTTGATATTTTGACATTACCCTTTGACAAAAGCCACCCGGTGGAGTCTATTAGTGGCGTCAGTTAATTTTGTGGGTCTCCCACACTCATGAGTTATGGGTAGGGGTACAATTTGGACGGATTCAATCCGAGCAATCTATATTTAATTTGAATTTTTTTTAAGGTTTGGACAAGATATTTTTAAATTTGGTATAAACTTGGGCAAAAATTCAAAAGTTTGAATTAAATTTAGACGAGCATGGGCAAAAATATTAAACAATCCGAACAACTCGAAACCCGAATTATACATATATAGATATATAAAAATATTAAATATATATATATATATATAAATTATTAACCATTACATAATATTAAAGTAATTTAGATTATTAAATCATATTGAATATATATTATATATACAAATAACATAAAATCTTATCTTTTTTTATTTTTTATTTTCACTCATAAATTGTAAAGACTACTATAGTAGTATCTCTCTTACATTATAAATTATTGTTTTGATGGTATTAATGATTTTCTATATATATAAAAAAAAAATGTAAATAGAGTCAAATTTTAATAATTTAATAATGTAGCTGCAAAAAAAAAAAAAAAAAATTCGAGCAACTCGGGCAATTCGGGTCTGAATAGATCTCAGCACAACTTAGACTGGGTTTAAATAAACTCTCAACCTAACTGTTGGCACCATAAATCTGCAATTTTTGTTATTAGTTATTATTTATATAATTACAGGACATGTAATGTTGGCTACATATTTTGTATAAGCCAATCACAGTTCAACACGTGATAGGATGAGGGCAATACGGGAAGACAATTCAAATCCTCAATCGTAATCACACACGTGGCAGTTAGTATTGGTTATTGTAGATCTGCATAGCATTGGATCAGCAAAGAGATGCAAAATGACGTGACTTTAACGGTTACTCATATATTTAAATTCAAAATCAGGAGGGAAGCCTAACTGCAGACATGGCATAGTGGAGCTAACTGTGAGGAAACATGATCAGCGATCATGGAGGGATGGTTCGACGGTTAGAAACGCATTTTGACAGTTGTCATTGAGAAGTATAAATAGCAGAAAAGGTCCCAGAAAGAAGCCCCAGACTCAAATTAAAAAAATCAGTTTTTATCTACTTTATTTTCCTTCCAGTTTTTACATTTCTTGTTCTTTACATTTCTGTACTTCAAATTCCTGCACTATACTTCGTTCATAGGAGTAGTTTCAAGTAGTTTGTTGCTGTAAACCTGTACGAGACTGAATTGGATCATTGTAAGTCTTTCATTTTTACTTAATGAAAAGTTACAATTGTTCTTCATTTAATCGTTGTTTGCTTAATTCTCCTAAACAAAGCCACCAGTAAAATTCTTCTTTATTGAAGTTGAAAGAATTAAAATACAATCGTCTGATAATTTGTTGGCAATTAATCTTCTGTAAGGACTGATTGATCCTTGCTGGCACACTTAAAATTACAATAATAACCTTCGAAAGTCAAAAAGCCAACATATATTTTTGGCGCGCCCAGTGGGATATCAAGTGTAAGAAATGAAAAATAAATTAGATTCGTCCATTTCAAATAGCCTAGATGAAATCTATTGGCGTAAACAAAAAAATTTAGATTTTCAAGAAAAAATCCATTTTCTTGATGAAATAAACTTTCATCCCTTACAATATTATTTGGTAGAAGAAAAAGGACACCATTTAATTGGAGAAATTCATCAACTTGATATGGAAATTTACCGATGGAATAATGAGTTATCAACTCTCACTATCAAGTCTTTAACTGAGGCTTTAATGGCCGGGATTGGTGAATTTTTTCAGAATTTTTCCATGGTTGAAAATAGCAAAATCAAAGAGTTGATTTCATCAATGGCTCGGGGGGTTAAAAAACCCATTTTTAAAGAGCCAACTTATGAAAATAACATGGCTAAAAAGCATGTTGTTGAGTCAAATATGGTTAAAAATAATGTTCTATATGAGGCTCGAGGGGTTGAAAAATTCATTCTTAGAAAGTCAAGCCATGGAAATAACATGTCTATGGAGGATTTTCATAAGCCATTAATGGCTAAAATAAAAAAACAGCCCCATTTGCCTATGAATGATAAAAGTTATTTGGCCAAAGAACATATTCTCAACCCAAACATGGCTAAGAATAATGAACAATTTAATGTTTATGAATTTAAATTTTTTGAAATTGTTCAAAATGTCAAGTTGTTTAAATTTTTAAGGCCATCTTGTACTGTGGTTCTTGGTGTTCAAAACCTACTTTGGATTTGTGGATCACACCAAAATATAATTCTGATGATGTGACTAATAAAATTAACAAATTGTTCTTATGAGTTCGAAGCATTAAGAATATGGGATGACCATTTAAAATGCATGAACTTGGCTAGGAAAAGCCTATGCATTTAAATCAGTTGTTGAGAATGGCTTATCTTTTCAAATTGATGGTCAGTTGTTTGTATATATACAATCAAAGCATCGAAGATACATTCGAAAGAGTTGTTTCGAAGGCTGATTACTTCACCTTCGAAGCTGTATAAAGCTTTGAAAATACATTTGAAGCATCAAGAGTTGTTTCGAAGATTGATTACTTCACCTTCGAAACTATATAAAACTTCGAAGATACATTCGAAGCATCAAGCCTAACCTTGAAACTTCATTATAAGTATCATCATCCTATATCAATGCTTCCAACCTTCGAGGGGTGATGTTGTTCCTTCAAAGCTTTGCTACAAGACCTTCAAACAATGAATTTGGTCTTTTATATCATCTTCGAAGCTTGTTATTGGTCTTCTACTCATAATTTCATGTTCATTCGAAGCACTTTATTGGTATTATTATATCATTCGAAGCACTTTGTTGATATTATTCGAAGCACTTTATTACTTAGATTAGTCATGTGCTTGGTTCAGCCCTTCAGAAATTTAAGAAAACATCATTTTTAAGGGCTGTGGGGGGTAATGTTGGCACTATAAATCTGTAATTTTAATTCTGATTTATTATTTATATAATTGCAGGACATGTGGCATCCTCCTACTCATTTGGAGGTTATGAGAAGTTATGAAACGTGGAAAGATAATGGAGAATAAAGTGGAGAACATGGAGCATGAATTGGAGGTTAAAGGAAGTTATGAAGACATGAAGGGATATGTGGCATTGTGGGAATGAAGATGGAAGAGTGGGTAGTTTTAGGTGGTTATTGGGTAGTTATTGCTGGAAGTTTTTTCCTACAAATATTTGCCTATAAATAGCCATTCATGGCTACATTGTAAAAGATTCAGAATTCAAATTAAAGACAATTGATTTTAATATTTCTTGTCATTTTCCTTATCTTAGGAGTAGTTTAATATAGATTTATATTTCGAAGCATTTATTTTCAGCATTTTCTTTTCAAAGCATTTTATGCATTTTCTTTTCAAAGTATAGGAGTAGAGGTAAGTAATTATTACTTTGATTGTTCACTTAATCATCTTTTTTCGTCTCCCTCATTCTTCTTTTAATTTTTCTTTTCTCTACACTTGGCAATTTTGAAGTCCTCTTTATTGAGGCAAAAGAACCGTCAACGCAATCACTTGATAATTGGCTTGAATTTAATTTGTAAGGATTTTTCAATCCTTGTTGGCACGCTCGCATTTATGATATTTTCCTTTGTAGGAAAAATAAGCCAATTTTTGGCACGCCTAATGGGACTAATTGAAATGGCTAGACGTAGGAGACAAGGAGAAAATGAATGTTTGGAAGAAGGCGTGGAAGGAGAGGTAGAAATACATAATCCAAAGGATAATGTGATAACACATCTTGTGGAAGTACCTGTTTTATTAGAACCAATGGTCGAACAGACCAGTACTTCGAAACTAGTACCACATGTTCAAAGTATTGGATGAGGGCAAGGAATTGGACCATCCACTGTTCCATCTACTCAGCCAATGAATCCATGGGAAGGCCTAGTAGATGCCATGGGACAACAGTTAATGAACACAATGGAAAGATGGGCAACATCCTTTTTGGATTGAATGAATACTCATCAACCAACTAACGCAAGGCACATAGAGAAAATTTCAAATGTCCCTCAGCAAAGATTGGCTAGAGATAAACAGCCTATGCAGAGTAATGGACATACTAATGGTCAAACTAGTAACCAAAACTATGAAAGACTATCGCCTCAGTCTTGATATGAGCCTCTTTCGAGGCCTGTGACAAATCAAAATGCCTCATTACTTAATAATGAAACCATGCAAATTGGTAGATCCGGGCCAACACAAGAAAATGGCATAAGGATGCTTCCAAATCCCATGTTCGAAGCCATACCTAGTACAAGGGGGTTCACTAATCCTTTGTTCGAATTTGTACCCGGGGGGTTAGAAGGGTTTTCTGTGACTGGAAGAGACACAACACCTGTTCCAGCACCTTTCGCAGGTCCTTTCGCAGGACAAGCTCAGAGGGTCACCCATACCCTCAATAGTAACCAGCACCACAGGGACAACTAGTCCCAAATATACCACCCTATGGACCAATAGGACCTCAGGCACAAGGTTGTCTACTAAATCATGTGTTTGTTCCTCCAGTAGTGGTTCAACAAGCACAAAATATGGTTCCTATGGACCAAATTGCTAATATTGTTAGAGAGATGTATGGACCAATGGCTTGGGGGGTTCAAACTCATATGTATAGGAAACCATATCCAGAATGGATAGATAGGGTACATGAACACCCAAAAGGGTTTAGGATACCAGACTTTGCTCTTTTTTATGGAAATGGAAACCAGTCAACGGTAGAGCATATTGCTAGGTTCGCTGCTCAATGTGGTGAATTTACCAATAATGATTACATGAAGTTAAGATTGTTCCCAAATTCTCTAACTGGAGCAGCCTTTGTATGGTATATTAACCTTACACCTGACTCTATCCAAACTTGGCAACAAATGGAGGAGACATTTCATGCCCAATTCTTCCAAACGGAGCCAGAAGTTTCTATGGAAGACTTGGCAAGATTGAGTCAAAGACCTGATGAGAAGGCTGCTCAATTTATTGCCAGATTCAAAAGAGCACGAAACAAATGTAGGATCATCCTACCAGAGCCTGAATTCGTGAGATTGGCTTAAAATGGTCTAAAGTTTAGGCTTCGAAAGAAGTTTGACTCAACTAAGTTTAGAGACTTAGTGGAACTAACCTATAAGGTGTGTAGGTATGAAGCATTACTAGAGGAAGAACAAGATCGAAGTAATGCATCATACAAGACGTATTATAAAGATCCTAATTATGAGATTGATGCAGCAGAGATTGTAGAGAAAGAAGCTGTGATATGTGAGGCATTAATTCATAAAGACACAACAATTGACCAGCAGTTAAAAAGAAAGACCTTCATAGGAAATACTCTTTCGATTTAACAAAGGCAGATGACATTTTTGATCATTTGCTTGCGGCAAACTTCCTGAAATTACCAAAATGAGTCAAAATTCTGTCTCCAGAGGAACTTAAAGGAAAAGTGTATTGTAAATGGCATTATTCTTAGTCTCACTCAACTAAAAATTGTATTGTTTTTCGGGACAGGATCCAAGAACAGATTCGGAATGGGAGTTTAAAATTCCTAGCTAAAGCAGAAAAGGCTATGGGGATTGACACTAATCCATTCCCAGAAATTGGAGAAGTTGCAGCCAACGTTATTGTGTCAGACTTCCAGAACTTATCCTTGAAGGAACTGGAAGAGGTCAATGTGCAAATGCATGTTGCCAGCCAGACTACTATCAAGAGAGATGCTAAAAGTTCACCAGCTATTGGACAGGGCTTTACAGACCAAAGGGAAGACTCTGATAAGGAGGCACTGGATGATGATTCTTTGGAGGCAGCTGTCATGCAAAGAATGTGTCCCGGGTGCAGGTTGAGCTACAAGTGGTTGAAAGGGCTTCCGATTGATGGGAATCAACATTACAAGGATATGCAAAGGCGTCCTAAACCAACCAGTGCCTATAACAAAAGGCCATATCCAGCTGGTCCTAGGCAGCAGCCATTCATGGCTGGGTCAACAGCCACTAGAGTGCACTCCAAGGGCAAGAGACCTCTACATGAGTTCAGACCACCCAACTATTACAGAATGGAGGGCAATTATCCTAAAAAGAGACCTGAAGTGCGCTCAAGTTATGGGATCAAAGCCAGAGATTGGCCCCCTAGACCAGCATCACACAGAATGGAAAGTGGCCACCTTCATGGAAGGCTTGAATTAGGCCCAAAACAAAGGGTCAGGGCCAAGCAGTGGCCTTCACAGGCAGCTTCGAAACTGGTTTCAAAGGAAGAAATGGACAGTTCAACAACTGAATTAGTGGGTTCATGGGCACCTGGAGTTCCAGATTGGTTTGTTATGCAGAACAAACCTATGAAATACCTACCTAAAGAAATGTTGTTGCAGACCAAGGTAGGATAGTCAAACCTCCCTTGGTGGCTCCAAATAATTGGGTGTTACTAAAGCATCCAAAAACAAAGGAACCAAATATGGTCCTAGTGATTTTTAGATCCCAAAGGAGGAAGATCCAACGAAGGTACACTCAGTACTAGAAGGATCTGAAAGAAAGTGGAGAAAGCTCTTCATTGGTCCAGTCAAAGGGCCAGACAGAGGGAAAGAAAAGTCCAAAGTTAGATCATAGTCCAAAATCGATTCTTCAAGACAAAAGGAGTTGCAGCAGAGAGCAATTGGCCAAAGTTCACTCTGAACTAAAAGCCAAAGAAAGATCCAGTTCAGCAGGATTGGAAAGGGCTTTGATGGAAAACGATAGTGAAACAGAGGGAGAAGTTGGCCTAGGCCAAAGGAAGGAGATGGTTGAGGAGGAAATGTTTGAAGCCTTTATGGCTGAACAGACATTTTTGGTCGAAAAACTAGCAGAAACAGACCATTCGAAGAAAGTCACTAGTGTTGAAGTGCTAGAATACAGCATGGAATATGCTTCTGAAGTAATTAAACAAGTTGGTCAGGAAAAGAAGTAGGTACAGCCAGTCGTCCAATTTGGCTCGTTTTCTCCAGTATCAGTGAATATGGTGCATATACTACCGCAGGAATTCCAAGCTGAAGATGAAAACCAAGAAGGTCAGGAGATTGACCCAATTCCAGTTTCTAGTGAAGACTCACAAGTGAATATGGTGCAAGACGAATCCGAAGTGGCCACACCAATGAAAACTGGAGACGAGAGTGAGGAAGAGGTGAGTATTAACCTCTCATACCCTTTTGAGTATCCCACAACATCCATGACACAGCATGTCAAACCCTTGTATATCAAGGCCTTTTTCGATGGGATACAGATGAACCGGGTATTGGTAGATAATGGGGCAGCAGTAAACCTGCTTCCAAAATCTTCTTTGAAGAAACTAGGAAAAAGGAACCTTAGGTTGATCCCAACCAGCACAACCATTGTTGGTTTCGCTGGAGACAAACAGATGGCTCAGGGCATTTTGCCCATCAACCTTAGTGTGGGAACCAGGGACTGCATGACGACATTCTTTGTTATCGACAGCAATGCTAAGTATAATGCTCTACTTGGTAGGGACTGGATTCACACCAACAAATATGTGCCTTCCTCTCTATATCAGAAGATAATGATGGCTTTGGGCAACGGAGAGACAGAGGAGATCAATGCAAACCCTCAACCCTTCATAGCTTATGCAGATTTTACAGAGGCCAAATTGTATGCTGAAAGAGTGACACCACTTAGTATACTGAGAAAACCTGATGGATCAGCCGAAGTGACGGCTAATAAGGAATTAGCACACCTGAAGCACTTAGTCCAGGAAAGTGTTGATGAAGAGTTTGCCGCCATGACAATGATGCCTGGTTGTAGGCAAAAAGATGGAACCCAGGAGGCCAGATCTTTGGCTTTAATTAAGTTCTCAGTATTGGATGTAAAATCAATAGTCCAGAAGGTGCAAGAGCAAGAGAAAGAAGCCATGGCAATTGGCTGTAAGCAGGAGTAGCAACAGGTCGGGGTTTTGGCCTTGGATAAATACTGTGCATTGGACATTGAAACAAAAGTCCAGGAGATATAGGAAGAAGAAGCCTTATGGACAGACTTTGTCTATGAGGAGGAGGGCAAAGATGTTGAATCAAAGAAACTAGGAGCAGGACAAAGTAAGGAGATTGCTTTGAAGACAGAAGAAATCAAAAAAGAAGCATCAGTGAGTTCTCAAAGACAAGACCCTTTGGAAGAAGTGAACTTAGGGGAAGGTTCTATACAGCAGCCCACCTATATAAGTGCTTGGTTAAATGCTCTTAACAGGGACCAGTTGTTGGTGATTTTAAAGAGATATAAGGATTGTTTTGCATGTCTTATAATGAACTACCGGGATTGGATAGGTCATTAGTAGAACATAGGTTCCCTATGAAGCCTAATTTCAAGCCATACAAGCAAAAACTACAAAGGATGAGTCCTGAAGTGATTCATAAGGTCAAAGAGGAAATTCTTAGGCTCCTCAAGGCAGGCTTTATTAAGATAGCCAGGTATGTTGAATGGCTATCCAATATTGTGCCTGTGGTTAAGAAGAATGGTAAAATAAGGGTATGTATCGATTTCAGAAACCTGAATCTAGCAACTTCAAAAGATAAGTATCCTATGCCCATAGTAGATTTATTGGTGGACAGTTCAGCAGGGCATAAATTTTTATCAATGATGAATGGGCACTCTGGTTATAACCAAATCTGCATTGCAGAAGAGGATATCCACAAGACAGCATTCAGATGTCCTGGGAACATTGGCACATTCGAATGAGTTAAAATGCCATTTGGTCTGAAGAATGCTGGGGCTACATATCAAAGGGCTATGAACACTATCTTTCATGATCTCATTGGAGGATATTTAGAGTGTTACATTGATGATATTGTAGTAAAATCCCAATCCATGGAGGAACATTTGTTTCACTTGGAAGCAGCTTTTGAAATAATGAGAAAGTTCAAGTTGAAACTTAACCCTCTCAAATGTACTTTTGGCGTATCAGCTGGAAACTTCTTGGGCTATGTAATATACAAGAAGAGAATACAGATTGATCAGAACAAAGCCAAAGCTATCATTGAAGCCAAACCTCCATCAAATAAGAAAAAAGTACAAACATTCCTTGGACAGGTTAATTTTCTTTGAAGATTTATTTCTAATACTGCAGAGAAAACTAAAGGGCTTGTTTGGTTTATTTTTGGGAGAGTTGTTTTTGAAAAAAATTTTGGGAGAGAGAGTTTAGAAATTTTTTTGGTTTGTTTGGTTGTATATTTTGGGAGAGTTATTTTTTTGGGAGTTTGGGATGATTTGATATTTTAGGAGAATTTGAGTAGATGTGTGTGAGAGAAAAAGTGATAGAGAAGGAGAGAGGAGAGAGAAAAAGTGATTGATTGATGTGTAAGAGAGAGAAAGTGATTTTGGAAATTTTTTGAGAAAAACTCAAACCAAACAGTTTTTGAGAAATTTTTTTCTAAAACTTATCTCCCAAATGCAAACCAAACATACCCAAAGTATTTTCTTCCTTATTAAGGTTGAAAGATGAAGAAGAATTTGTGTGGACAACAGAGCATCAAACTGCTTTCGAAGGAATCAAAGCGTACTTGGCCAACTCTCCAGTGCTGATGCCACCAAAGGGTGATAAGCCCTTGAAGTTGTATATAGCTGCGGCAGAAGATTCACTGGGAGTTTTCTTAGCCCATGACAATGAAGAAGGCAAAAAGCAAGCAGTTTATTACCTTAGTAGGTTTCTAAATTCTTGTGAATGTAAATATTCAACTGTAGAAAAGCTGTGCCTTACATTATATTTTGCTGCAATGAAATTAAGATACTATCTTTTGCCTACAACTGTCTTGGTAATTGCAACCACAGATTTGGTTAAATATATGTTATCTAGACCTATGTTGAGAGGAAGAATTGGCAAATGGATAATAGCTTTATCAGAATTTCATCTAGAATATGTCCCCCAAAAGGCAGTAAAAGGACAAGTTTTAGCTAATTTCTTGGCAGACCATCCATATCAAACAGAAAGTCAAGAGATAATGGAACTTAGTATGGTTAGTATTGAACCATGGCAAATGTGGTTCGATGGATCAAAAGCCAATGGTCTAACTAGAATTGGTGTGGTGATTAAGTCGCCACAAGGGGTAGAAACCACACATGGTTTCAGAGTGGATGAAATTACTTGTTCCAATAATCAAGCTGAATATGAAGCTTTAATAATGGAATTGGAAATACTTATTGGATTACAAGCTCATGCAGTTGATATATTTGGAGATTCGCAATTGGTGGTTAACCAGGTGAAAGGAATTTTCAAGTGTCAAAGTGTGAGCATGTTGCCATACTATGTTGTTGCATTACATTTGCTTTCTCAATTTCAAATAGCAAATATAACTTATGTCCCAAGATTCTTGAATAATAAAGCTAATGATATGGCTCAGAAAGTTTCGAATTTCAAGAGAATGGATAACACTCAAATGAACATAAGTCAAACAACATATCAAAAGGTAATACCACCTTTAAATAAAAGGAATATGGTCTTAGAAGTCAATCATAATGACTTACAAGAACAAGATTGAAGGCATCCAATAATGCAGTATCTAGCTGCCCCATCTTCGAAAGCCAGCAGAAAATCAAATTGCAATCTATGCAATACATAATGTATGGTAATGCTCTCTACAAAAGGGGGGCAGATGGGTTATTATTAGAGTGTTTAGGTCCAAAGAAAGTATTGACAGCCATGGCTGAGGTTCATGAAGGCATCTGTGATGCTCATTAGCCTGGTGTAAAGATGAGATGGTTGCTTCGAAGACATTCCTACTATTGGCCAACCATCCTTAAAGATTGCATAGAATATGCTAGAGGTTGCCAAGCATGCCAAAAGCATGACACAATAAGGAATGTACCCATAACTGATCTACATGCGGTTGTGAAGCCTTGGCCATTTAGAGGATAGGCTATGGATATGATAGGGAAAATACACCCACCCTCTTCAAAGCATCATTGTTTCATCTTAGTGGTCACAGATTACTTCAGTAAGTAGGTCGAAGCTAAGCCCTATAAGGCTGTAGACCAGACCGAAGTTATTGGATTCATTAAAGATCTGATCCACAGATTTGGCATCCCACAGACTATAACTGTTGATAATGGGACTGTATTTGATGGGAAGATGATAAAGTTTTTTGTGGCAGAGTTTGGAATTAGCTTTGTTAATTCTACCCCCTATTATGCACAAGCCAATGGTCAGGCAAAATCATCCAATAAATCTTTGAAGAAAAGAATACAGAAAGTTGTGGAGGACAATCCCAGTGATTGACATAACTTACTGTTGGATGTATTATGGGCTTACAGGACTTCTCCAAGATCAAGTACATGAGTTACTCCTTATGCCTTAGTATATGGGCATGATGCAGTGTTACCTGTAGAAATTAACATCAAGTCCTTAAGA
Source organism: Camellia japonica (assembly GCA_030407325.1). Taxonomy (NCBI): domain Eukaryota; kingdom Viridiplantae; phylum Streptophyta; class Magnoliopsida; order Ericales; family Theaceae; genus Camellia; species Camellia japonica. The sequence goes on from JAPPVO010000002.1 coordinate 25,333,612, forward strand.
GTGAGAGGCCAGGACCAGTTAGTTCCTGAGCAGTACCATCAGAGTATGTGCTTGGAATTAGAGAACGTAGATGAAGCTAGAATTTTGGCATTAAATAGCATTCTTTTCCAAAAGAAGAAAGTAGCCAAAAACTATAATAAAAAGGTCAAGCACATTAGTTTTGATGAAGGTGATTTGGTATGGAAGACAATACTCCCAATAGGGATTAAAAGCCACAAGTTTGGCAAATGGTCACCTAACTGGGAAGGACCATATCAAATTCACAGAGTCTTGCCTTCGGGAGCATATCATTTGAAAATTTTGAATGGATATGTACACCCCAAGAAGATTAATAGCAGATATTTGAAGCCTTATTATCCAACCGTGTGGGAAACACAAGGAATGTAATAAGTGCTAAGTGAAAAGAACATGAAAACTCTCAAATAATAAATAAGGATTTTATTTCATAATAAGTTAAATACATGCAGCCATAAATTGGCCCAAAAGTCAGTACAATGTTTTAACTGTTCCTTTACAATAGACTCTCTACTCTTAAGAGATGGGAACAACTGAATGGCTGTAGCCATCTTCTATTTTCGATCAGTCAGTCCTTGGTTAGTGATCTGCAGCTTGGTGACAATTTGATCTAAAGCCTGATTGACTGCTGATAACTCTTCTTCAAGCTGAGCTTTCTTCTCTAATAGTTGAGCTCAAAATTGGGAAACAGAGGAATGTTGCTCTTTTAATTTTGACACTTCAGCATGTATTTGGGAAACAAAACTCTGGTCTCTCAGCAATTTCTCTTCTACAGCCTTGGCAGCATGGCAGATGTTGATGTAAAAGTCAACGGAAGCTGCCGCCTGAGAAAAATGACTGGAAATAGTCATGCTAGATTGCTCAACAACCTTGCAACATTGAAGGAAGCCATTCTTGATTATAGGCCTTTGTAAGGCTTCGAAGGGGATCCTTGAGAAGAATGTTAGTAACTCCAAACAGCTATCCAAGTCTAATGTAAGCAGGGAAGTCTTACTAGTGGAGGAAGAGCTCTCAAAAATTTATAAGAGAGAATCAGTTAGGACTAATGGCTCAGTTTCATTGTTAGCTATTGAAGTGGTGGAAGGCACGTCAAAAAGGCTAGCTAGTCTAGCTTCAAAAATGTCCACTTTTTCTGTTGACATGGTTGGCGCAGAGAGGGCTCTGATATGAGGAAGATATGGCTGCATATGGATAGGAAGAGAAGATGAAGTATCCCTACTAGTATCTATAGTCTTGGCTACCAGTAGGTCAAGAGAAGAGGGACTGGAGCTAAGTAGAGATAATAGACAAGGAATTGGTGAGCTACCTGTGTCTTCTCTACGGGAATCAGCTATCACTGGAGATGAAGTAATAGCTGAAGTAATAACTGGAATTTCCTCAGAAGAGGAAGGAACAACAAGGCTTAAAGGGAGAACAAATTGAGTAGAGTTGAAAGATAGATGAGAAAAGTATAGAGTTAAGCCAAAAGATAGGGATGTAGGAATACTTTGCCTTAAGAAAGGTATGAAAAATGTAGGACCAGGGAGTGGGAGTATTATTTGAATTGGCTCCACATTTTGAGGTCTTTCAACTTCAGATGAAACTGAAGGAGTCCTTATTGAAGGAGAAGGCAGAGTAGTTGTTGCTGCAAAAGAAGAAATACAAAGTAATGTTAAGTCTCAATATCAAGAATTTGAGAAAGGAAAGTGGAGACACGAAACGAAATTACTGGTTTCAGAAGTGGTGGCAATAATGGGAGAACTACGAAGGGAATAATGCTCAGCAGTATGTTGCCTTCTCGCAGTTTCCCTTTGGATTGTATCAGCAACAGCAGCTTCATCCCTTAGTAGTTGCTGCTGCCGCCTTTTTTCAGCTCTCTGGAAAACAATTATTTCTTTAGAGTGTTCCTTTTCTACTGTTTTGGCAGCTGCCTCATGAGTAGGGTCTTCGACCAAGTCAGAAGAAGAGACAGTTATCTTCTTTCTCTTTTTTCTCTACAGTGGTATTTCCTGCTCTTTCTCTGTCTCTTTCTCTTTAATCTGAGACTTAGACTCCTCAGGAGTTAGTATTAGTTTCCTTTTCTTTCTCTGCTGGTGTTTGTCTTTGAGAATAGCCAGAGCTTCAGCTCTCTTGGGAGATTCTTCTTATGGAGATCCTACACCAAGTAGTATGAATATGAAGAAAACAAACAGAAAATTCTGAAAGAAAGAAAACCTAAAAATGCATACCTTTTTTCGAAGCAGCTCTGGTAACTTTGGAATGAGGGAGTGAGACTGCAAGAATAGTCTTGGTAGCTATAGAAAGAGAAGGGATGGTCCCGGTTTCTTTTGGTTTAGCCTTAGAAGGCACACCTAACCCTATTAGTAAATCATGAGGATGTATTGCTAGATATACTTCCATATTGGCTGTCCACCAATTTTGAAATCTTTTTAAAACTGAGCCAGAGGGGAGGAAGGGGGTAAATTTAAACTCACTCAAATCTTTCAACAGTTTAAATGTTGCCTCCTCTAGTTTAGATTTGGGTACTCTCAGGTCTCTGGCTGTAAGATGGATATTCAAGAGACTGCAGAGTGGAATAGGAATTCCTTGGGTAAGCCCAAATTGCCTGGCAAACTAGGAGGGGCAGTATACCTCAGATATGCACTTATAAGCTCGAGGGTTTAAAGTACCAATAAAAAGTTCCCTTGGCAACAAAATAGAGGCCCACATATCTTTGTACGATGGGATGGAACATTGTCTATTAGCTAAGAATGTCCTTAGCCAAGTCAGTCCTTCATTGGCATCGAATGGGTAAAAGAAGGTGGCAGCTGGGGAAACAGGAAGCTGGTGAAAAAAAGTAAGATAGTAGGCGAAAGAAGCAGGATAAAGGGCAATTCTAGCATACTTTTCTTCGTAAGTGCTAGGGTCTTGAACTAAGAACTTCAAGCACTTGGGATGTAAATCAGTGAAGTATGCAAAGAGTCAGAGTTGAAGCACCTAGGCGTCCGTCTATGGCACTTGATCCACTAGCTTTAAATTTAGCAATTTCTTCCTCAATACATCTTTTCAAAGCCATTGTTGGGCTTATACGTTCGCTAGTTGGTACTTTTAAGGAAGAAGACTCCATTGGTAACGAGCAGCAAGAAAGGGAGGGTCAGTAGAGATAAAGGGTTTGTGTGTTAGGCAAACGAGTGAATTCAAAGCACGAAGTAAAAAGGGTTTTAAAACCTTTGTGTCTGAAAAATCTACCCAATCGTTTTAAGTGGGTTGAATTCATAAAGAAGTGTTAAAAGTAAGGATACAAAAGGTTCCCCTCAATGATGATAATTTGGGAGGGAAATGTATCTCAAATACTAATATTGGCTTCGAAATCAAACTTTTGGCTTCGAAGCCAAGTTTTGGCGCCAAAATCAAGTAACAAACAGCTTCAAAAACAAGAAGTCAACTTCGAAGCACATTCCCCACCTAAGGGTGCAGGAACGCCCAAGTATTTGTTTACTTCAAAAGAATTAAAGACCTATTTTTTAGGTTTCTTGATGAAAGTAAAATCCTTCAAAGCAGAATTTGAAATACCTTACGTTTAGAAGTTGTTTGCTTTAGGTTTCAAACTAATAGTTGGTTTGGTAATGTACAAAAGAAATCACTTTTTTTAAGAATAAAACAGTGCAGTTAAAAGAGGTTTCTATATTTTGGAAAATATAGACTGTTTGTTTGAAACAAAATTAGTTGATTTGAAATTATTCGATTGTAGTAACCATATGTTGAGGAATTAGATATAATCAAATCAAGTTTCGAAGGGCAAAATTGGTGAATTCGAAGCTCTGATTCTGAAAGGAAATGGGTAAAAGTTGTCAATTGCACTCTATAAGTTGGAAAAGTTCAAATTGGGTTTCCAGTATTTCATTGGGTATGATCGAATCAAGATTCGAAGGATGAAATTGTTGAATTCGAAGCCCTAAGTTTGTTTGTCTTTGACAAATGGGGTAAAATCAGACCATGCCAAATAAAGAGAAAACATCTTAGCTTTATTAAGACAAAAGCAATTACATCAAAAGCCTTCCTTGGCTACATATTCAAGTTCATAAAAATAAGGAATAGAATAAATGACAAGGTCATGGAACTTGTTCCAACTATGGTCAATGAACTTATGTTCCTTCTTTATTCTATATTCTATCTTCTCCAGGCTAGGCTGCTGAAGTTGATATGCTCGTACTTGATAAAAAAAAATTTCGGCCTTTATTTCAAACTCTATTTCTTTCAACCCTTGTTCTATCTCATCCATGTCCAAGCCATCCCAGTATGCAAAGTCTTTATTCTTGAAATCATCATATTCATCGATGAGGTTTTCTACTTCATACCAGGTATGAACTCGACGGGCTGAGATTTGATCCAAAGATCGAGTGGTGGCCACAAAAATGTGATGCCAATGAAGAAGTAATAGGAGTTGGTCTAAAAACATCTGGAGCTCTGCTTGGGCGATAGGGTTGGGGACATGACCCCAGGTCATAACATCACAAGCCCATCGAAAGTTCTTGAGAGGAACATCGTCCTCAAGAACATTGAAAGGCAAGTGAGAAAAGGCCGCAAACAGAAGTTGGGCTTGTTGTCGCTGATATTTAGTAGAGAGAGATGGAGGGTTATAGGAGGGGAGAAACTGGTTCTTAAAAAGAGTAAGTCTCAGTTCCTTCATCCAGTGAGGATTTTGTGGGAGAAGAGGTGCAGGAGCTTCCATCTTGAAAGAATGAGGAAATTGGCAGTTGTTGACGATATCAAGCCAGTCAGAAGAGCAAAGTTTTGCCTTCTGGGCTAAGAATGACGGGCTATATCCTTGAGCCTCTTCTGGACGACGAGTGGCTTGTACTATCTTCGTAGGCATGGAAAACGTGTACTATGCTACGAGTAAGTTGTCTTCCAAACGGCGTCGGCGGTCGATGGGTACATATGGGTAAACTACCGAACTCCGAGCAAAGGGAGGGAAAGTTAGAGGATCAACAAATTCAACAAAATGATGATTGATTCGCTCTCTTAACTTGGACTCCTCAGGTTCTGGCCAGCTTCTCCAACCAGAAGCCCCAGAAGAAGAAGAAGTTGTAGCCTCATCCCATGCAGAAGGTTTTGGGTCAAAAGAAGAGCTTCCAATATCCATGTTTGCAAAATTTTGGGTTAAAGAATTGTGGACAAAGGGTTCGTAATCTAAAGGTTGATAGTTTGCAAAAGCCTCCATGACTTGAATATAGGAGGGTAGGTAAAGGTGGCTAATCAATGCATGAAGATTCTTTCGAGGACGAACAGCATTATCAAACAACTCTTCATATGCTTGATCGAGGTAAGAAAAAGTCTGCTTGGCCATGAGAGCTGAACTAGTCTTTTCGAATACTGAGATAGTGGGAAAGTTCAAAGGATAGAAGAGAATTTAATGCAAATGTTCATTGATGAATGACGGTTGCATTTCTGAAGATGCAAAACCCATGCACGTTCTAAGATGTGGATAAAATACATTGATCCACTAATATCACCAAGTATTGGGTATATTAGTGCGGGGGGTAATGTTGGCTACATATTTTGTATAAGCCAATCACAGTTCAACACGTGGCAGGATGAGGGCAATACGGGAAGACAATTCAAATCCTCAATCATAATCACACACGTGGCAGTTAGTATTGGTTATTGTAGATCTGCATAGTACTGGATCAGCAAAGAGATGCAAAATGACGTGGCTTTAACGGTTACTCATATATTTAAATTCAAAATCAGGAGGGAAGCCTAACTGCAGACATGGCATAGTGGAGCTAACTACGAGGAAACATGATCAGCGATCATGGAGGGATGGTTCGACGGTTAGAAATGCATTTCGACGGTTGCCATTGAGAAGTATAAATAGCAGAGAAGGTCCCAGAAAGAAGCCCCAAACTCAGATCCAAAAAATCAGTTTTTATCTACTTTATCTTCCTTCCAGTTTTTACATTTCTTATTCTTTACATTTCTGTACTTCAAATTCCTGTACTGCACTTCATTCATAGGAGTAGTTTCAAGTAGTTTGTTACTATAAACCTCTATGAGGCTGAATTGAATCATTGTAAGTCTTTCATTTTTACTTAATGAAATGTTACAATTGTTCTTCATTTAATTGTTATTTGCTTAATTGTCCTAAACAAAGCTACCAGTAAAAGTCCTTTTCATTGAGGCTGAAAGAACTAAAACACAATCGTCTGATAATTGGTTGGCAATTAATCTTCTGTAAGGACTGATTGATCCTTACTGGCACGCTTAAAATTACAATAATAACCTTCAAAAACCAAAAAGTCAACACTAACTGAACCCACCCGAATTACACTCCTAGTCATGGGTCACCCTGTAAAATTGTTCCTAGCGAGTTAGGTTCTCATGCGAGTCCCCTCTTGACAAGACCTGTGCCCTCACCTTTTAAATTGCTACAAAGTTTATTGTTCCACTAGTCATTGCTTCAAATTTTTAGTTTTTTTGTTTTATTTTTTTTTTTTTACAATCCATATTGCTATAAGAGTTTATATATAATGGTTTGAATTTCAATTTAACCTTCTACGCCCTTGTTTGAAATGTTGGCTATTCTAGTTAATTTTTTAATTTTTTGGTGAGATAAAAAAAAGTTTTGTTTTTAATGATTTGTGAATTTTTTTTTGTAATTAAATAAATAATTGTGACAGAAAAAGTGATTTGTAACAACTCAGATTCTTAATTATTCTGTAGAATTTATACTAATATTATTTAATCACAGTTAAGAAAATATACGATTTATTTTGTATTATTATGTGTAATTTTATAATTAGTAAAAAAAATTAGGGGTCAAAGTATAAATAAATAATAATAATAATAATTAGTGTGATAGTAAAATAAATAATTAATTTTTTATTGGTATACGATAGAATATAATTTAATTAAAGATTAATTTATTTATATAATTATATTAAAAATCTTAGTCAAAATATAATTATCTTAAATATTTATTAAGAATAAAAACGAATCCATCAAATTAATTATCGAATCTCTGGGGAAGATACAAGTCACGTATGCGCTTCCCTCCCATGGAGGAGCTGATTCACCTGGGCGGAAAGCAAAGAAGAAAAAAAGAAAAGAAACAAAGAAAGAAAGAGAGCGAGGAAAGGAAAAGAAAATAATGAAAGTTGAAAGAGTTTTTGGTAGTAGAAAGAAAGAGTGAGATATTAAAATTAAGGTGAGTTATATTTATCATAATATATTTTACATATATTTTGACTTATCATAATTTATTTTATACAAGTTTATGTTTTATAAATTATATTAATATTTGAATTACTTGGGTTATTTTCTAAACTCTATTTGTATAAAATGAAACTCATGGATATATTTGTTTATATTTTAAAGAATATTTGACTATAACCTTATAAACAATTATGTTTTGTAAGTACCACCACGGGAGTCTCACGCCTTGGGGGACTTAAATAATCATTAGCCTCTGTTTGACCACTTTGTGGTCCTCTGTTTATCATGGATCCATTGACCCCTGTTCTGTGCGGAGATAAGTGCTACACCATTGTGGGAGCCACTTCTATAATCCGTACGAGCCACCTCTTGAATCTGTACCTCTGTTCTGACTGTCACTTCTGTGACCTCTGTTCTATTATGTTTTGTACCGTGGTTATGGTTATTTATTTACATAATTTTTATATTTCAGTTTCTGCCACTTAAATGATTTGTTTACCAATGATTTATGGGTAAACTACCAATAGGTCCTACTTGGGAGACTTATTACCCAATAGGTCCTACTTTGAGACTTATTACCCATTAAGTCCTATTTGATATAATTTATTAAGTGATAAAGACAAATTTTATCAGTCTTTTTTTTTAATGAATAATTTTATAGTGATAAATTTATCAGTCTCTTTTTTTATGAATAATTTTTTAGTGATAAATTTATCACTCTCTTATTTTTATAGTGTTAAATTTATTAGTTAGGACCTGTAGGTAAATAAGTCTAGTGAATAGGACTAATTGGTAAGTACCCCATGATTTATTTACCAAACTGAGTTATGCAATTGTTTTGGCCTAATTAACTATCCATGGTTATTTCGTGTCCCTTATACTCTTAGTATAATATTTCTCACTCTGTCATGTGTTTATAGCTGTTTACCAATTTTCAAGAAACAGTGCAATTCAGAAATAGCTTTTGGAAAGTCTTAGACGCGGGGCTACGGAATAGACACACACAGTACTTTTATGATATTTTTCTATGTAAATATCGACCTTTTTGGTCAGTAAATTTTGTAATAAAAATAGAAACTCCAATGATTATTTTGATACCCTTATTTAAATATTATTTCCGCTCACGTTTATTAATTTGTTCAAGAATTGGCCGGAGGTAGCTTCAGTTACTGGCCATCACGATACTTAATCCTTGAGTACGGGGAGCGAGTCGTGACATGATTGATTGAAAAATAAGATGTAATATTTTCTCTTATTAATTATTTTAATATTTTTTTTTTTTTTTTGTCTCTGGTCACTATTTTAACCATTTTAACTCAAACACCACCTAAGTGGTTTGATAAATAAATCAATTTCTAGGTAATGTTATTAGGACTAGTGTAGAACAATGTTAAATCCACAGCCTAAAAAAAAGCTGTATCGGTGGCACAATTCTTGTTTTCAATGCACGGTTAAAGTGACTTCCACCATATGAGGAGGTTGAAAACTGGTTCTTTTTGCATTTCGAGTTCTTGGTTCTTCTTTTAGTAATTCAATGAGACCAAATTAATCATATTGCAAAAAGTAATCTTGATTTAATTTCTACAATTTCATCTGATTGTTAAGATAAAAAGAATTGAAGTTTGAGTTGGGGTGAAAAACTTATTAGGTGATTTACATTTACACCCCTTTATACTAAAGTGTGCGGCATGAAATGGACAAACAAGAATGAGTACATTTGGTAGAAATTTTAGTAGAATTTTTGGAGTTTCTAACATTTTTGAACAGGAATTGGAGCTCCACAATCTCCCAAAGCATTGGAGTATTAGTGTTGCTTGACTGGATGTTTGGCTGGAAAAATCCCTCCGATCCTATTAAAAGTAAGAAAATATAGAGTTGTGACAAAAAATGTGTATTCCATTGAGAGAGGATGCGGTATCGCTTCTACAGAGTTTTCCTCTCTTGTTGTTGAAGAATCACTTGAGCATAACTATCTCGCAGTGCCCCTAATTGGGTCATGCTTATTCGTAGAAAGGGGAACCACCATTATGTCATGTCAAATATCCACAAGACAATATGTTATTCCATGATGTAACAGAACATTCTCTTGTTGATTTTATAAAATCTCTGGTTTCATATGATGTGTAATTCCAGACGAGTTAAGCCTTATTCAACTCGCCATAGGATCGCGGTTAGAATCCTTTGCCCGGCCCGGTGTTGATCTTGCTAGGCGAAGAACTCAACTCTAAGCCCAATCCAGCCTTGCTAGATTAATTTGACTCTCTTCATAAAGGATCTATTATGATTATCTAGCCAAATAGTTTCACCTAATAAAGTAAAAAATCACTATAAAAGGTGATATGACATGGTGTGAAATCTTTTAACTTTCTTTTTTTTACATCGATGATATATGTTGTAAAGTGGGTATAGTACATTGGATTCGCTTTCCTCCATCGACAAATACCAAATTCAAGTAATCCTTTCACAAAAAAGCTTGAATTTGCTGTACTTAAACTGATAAAAATGCTTGAAAGAAAGAAGCAAAAGTGAACAAAGGTCTTGCAACTTGCAAGTTAGGGTAAAAAAAATACATGTACAACACGTCTAAAGTAGTTGCACTAAAACTGTCAAATAAAGATTAGTTAGACTAACAAAAAGAAAAAGGCATTGAAGAGAAAAGGAAATGAACGGTTCTTACATTGGATTGGAGGCATCTGAAAATTTGTTTCAACACCAAGTTACAAATAATCAACAGCCCAAACTTTTTGAAGATTTGTCTTTTGAATATATAATCATGACAGACTTTCTGTGGTAATCAAAGGTTAGTCTGCGTCAAGTTCACTCTGCAAGTAAAAGCTAAGGTGGTGTTTGTATAGTTGTATTTTTGGCTATATTAAAGGGAAAAAAATTATTAGATACTTCTAAATAACTATGTAGTAATATAATTACAATACATACCAAGAGATCAATAATTCTTTATTTATCAACTATTTAATAAAGATAAGTCAATATATTTTATATGTAAAATTAATTTAAATTTTTACAAAAATGACATGTTTGGTTTGTGTTTATAAAATTATTTTCTGATTTTTTTTCAAAAAATAAAATTTAATTTGATAAAAATAAATATAAAAAATATTTTTTAATTTATTTTTATTTACTAAAAAATAAATTTATATAAAAATAATTAGTGTTTTTAATTTTTTATGAAATTAATTTTTAAAGGTGGGGTGAGGTGGGGTGGGGTGGGGTGGGGTGGGACTCTGTTGGAGATTTGAGAAGAGATTTGAAAAAAAAAATAAAAAAATATATAAAAAAATGTGTCTAAATATATTTTATTTATATTTTACTTATTATTATTATTATTTTAAATCTTTTTTCAAACCTACCAACCAAACACAATGGTCCTGTTTGGTGTAACTGTTAAAACAGATTATAGATTATACCTTAACAGATTATAAATTATGACTTTATTCAGAAGTTGTTAATCTGTTTGGTATAGCTATTGGATTATAGATTTAAGTTGCTGAGTAGTGTTTGTTAAATAGGCTGTGAACTTTTATTTTTATTATTTACTATCTGTCTACGTTTCTCATAAAAACAACAATAATATTTTATAATCCATTTGGGTCTTTTTCTATTTTTAAAAAAATAAAAATAAAAAAATATAAGAGTATAACCGTGAATTAACATATCCATAACAGAAGCTGATAATCAGAAGTAAGGGGTGAGCAGCTTGTCAGAATCAATTTTTTGACTTAAAATAAGTTTTAGAATCAGAAGCTGTTTGAAATAAGTTTAACCAAACAGTCCAAAATAACTTTTTAAAAGCCAAAAATCATAAGTTGGCTCAAAAAAATCCCACAAAACACCCCAATATAAAGGAAGAGTAAGGGTGAAGCAACGCAATGCAATAATGGAACTTTACGGCCGCAATTTGACTTGGATTTGTCGGTTTCAGTAGATAGATATTAGGTAGTCTTTCCCCACCATTCACCGACTGTGCTCAATAATACAAGAATAAAAATACGTGGTCGTGTCGTGTATGCATAAACTCAGAATTATTATTTATGTGTGGTTTGATAGTGTTTATAGTTTATTATTTATTTATTTTAAATTAAAATTAATATATATTTGGTAAATAAATATTTTAAAAATAAGTGAAAAATATGATTATGAGAGGTGATTGTCGACAGTTAAAAATGAAAATTAAAAGAGCTGAGTGATAGCTGAAGGTGATTGTCAATCTTAGATGTGAGGTGACTGGAGAAAGTTGTCACTTATGTGAGGTGGTTGGCGGTGGCCACAGATGGTTGTTGGCCGTGAAAAGTGATGGTCAAAGTTAATTACTGATGGTTGGAGATGGTAGTCAACCTCAAAAGTGGTTGCTACCAATAGGAGACAGTTGGGAGAGGAAGAAATGGGAAAAAAATTAAACAAGTTAAACCAATTTTTTTAAAGTTAAATTTTGTAAATTGTTTACAAACTTTTTTTAAAAATGAAAATAAAAATCAAACAAAAATTTATTTATAATTTTCAAAAATTATATAAATATAAATAAGAAACTGTAAATAAAAACGTTATTAAATGAGTTCTTAATGTTTCGAAAATTTTAATGGAATGGTATGTCTATCTAATAATATAATAAGAGTTTATGTAGTTCTATGAACAAGAAATATATGAATAATATTAAAAAAATAATAAAATACTTTATGCACAGAATTACGTGATCTTTCACTGGAATTTCTACTAAAATGTTAGCTCAAGGAGTCAGTTACAGATCTGATCTGGTGTGTCAACTCAATAATAGCAGGTAACTAGATATATGTGTATTTTTTTTAAATGAAAAATGTTAACATGTGTCTTTAAAGTATGTATTAAGAACGATTATTATTTTTCACATTCTTTATAACTAACATTTACCTGTAGAATATATAATACTTTTAAAAATATTAACATATATTATAAAGACAAACACTATTAAAGTGGTTTAAAAATAAAAGACAAAATAACTATAAGAAAAATAATTAAATGCTATTGAAGTATTATTATTCCAAACTAACCGTTTGGTATTGGAGGATCCCTCCAGTGGCACTACTTAGGCCCGTTGAGTCTATTACGAGTTCTGTTTTAATTATTTGAATTATTTATTTTGTCAGGTATTTTGTATATTTTATTCACACAAAAAAATTAAGTCGATCCGATAACTATAACTTATTTAATTTTTTACTAAAAAAATTGACAACAATTGTATTTTTAAAAATAAATCATATATTTTTTCAACGACAAATGCAATAAATTCAATAAATTACAGTTATTGAATCAACTTAATTTTTATGTGAATAAAATATGTAAAGGTTTTGATAAAATAAACAATTTAAATCATCAAAACAGATTTCGTGATGAGACGTATAAACCCAAACAACATTTGCTAATCTAAAATTTGAACTACAGAGAATCCTCCATTTAGTATTTATTATTTGTAAAACATCACCATATAAAAATAATAACTCTCACTATTAACTCAGGATAGTCCACATTGAGATCCCCACTTAAAAATGCCACTGGAATAAGATGACATAAGCGTCCTGACCTCTTACTTTTTAACTTCGTTCACATCACGTAAGTTTATTTCGAGAAGTAAATTAAAAATTAATTTTTTTATTTTTTTTATTTTTTCAAAAAAAAAAAAAAAAAAAAACAGTATGTTTGGTTTGAATTTTCTGGATTAAGTTTTTTGAAAATTAAGTTTTTTGGTTTTCGTATTCTTTTGTTTTAGTGAATATTTTTTAAATTTTAAACATTTTTTTTACTTTCTTAGATGCGCCTTAGTTAGATGTATCTAAAAAGTAAAAAATTTGTGAAAAAATATTTTAAAAAATTAATAAATACATAAAAATATAAAAAATATACTAAATTCTTGTATTTTTTTATATTTTTTGTATTTAGTAAATTTTTAAAAGATTTTTTTTACAATTTTTTTACTTTTAAGTGTATTTATGTTAGGTGTGTCTAAAAAGTAAAAAAATTACTTAAAATATTAAAAAATTCAGTAAAAACAAAAAAATACGGAAAATAAGAAAATATAATTTTCTAAAAAGTATTTTCTGAAAAATGAAAACAAGCAAGTTGAATGTGACTTTAAAAAAAAAAAAAATCTAAAAGTCAATAAACTAACTTTTAACCTTATTCCCAAAATATGACACGTTCTCATATCAATAAATTTGAAAATCTAGATTTATCCACTCAATTTTTTTTAAGTGAATAATTATAAGTTAAATTACAAACACACCCTCTAAGATTTACTTAAATTATAAATTACTCTCTGTGGTTATAAAAATTACATTATGTCCCTTAAAGTTTTTAATTTCATAACAAATAGATTTTTTTATCAATAAATCATCAAGTTAATTAACAGTTTTTAATAATGTTAAAATTTTATTTCAATTAATAATTTAGATAATTTTATTATTGTATAGATGAATAGTTAGAAATTTCACTTTTTTAATTAATTCTGTTAAATAAAAAATTTTAATAGGGAGGTATTTGTAATTTTCCAAACCATAAGGTACAATTCGTATTTTAAGTAAATCTCAGGAAGTGTATTTGTAATTTACCTATAATTATATATAGTGAAAATTAAATTTATGTAATATAGTATTTATGTATAAAATAAATATGAATTATAAAATAATAATTTCTGAATAAATAAATACGAGTTCATAATATTGCTATTCTCATATTTACCCCTAATATTACAATTCTATTCACGGTGAAAATCTGGGCAAGCGAGTAAAATCGACGTAGTGCGTTACCAGCTCATAAAACAAAACCACACTTGAGGAGAATCAAAGAAAGTAGTTAACAAAATAGTAAAAACAAAGTCGGTCTTTTTAAAGCCTTCAATAAGAAGCTTCCACACTCGTGTCGCGAATGCATTATTGTCCACCAATGTCTCTCATATATGTCAAAGAAAAGTCTCTCTCTCTCTCTCTCTCTCTCTCTCTCTCATATAATAACTTTAACTCACATCATGACTCATATATATATATACATACATATAATCACATATCATCCACTCCTCCATGCACGCAAAGATTAAAGCCCCACCTCCCTCCCCTCTTCTCTCCCTCCCTCCACCACCCCCATCTTCCCTATACCTATAGAGTAAGAAAGAGAAGAGAAGAGAGAGAGAGAGAGAGAGAGAGATGAAAGTTCCGTTTATCTCAGCCCAAAGCCACCAATCTTCTAACAATAAACTACAAAACAGTAGTGCTCGGAACACAAGCTTTAACAGCTCAACGGCCGATACCAACAACTTGTGTTACGAGCCTAAGTCGGTGCTAGACCTCCGCCGGAGCCAGAGCCCCATTAGCTCAGTCGCCGTGGCCGATAAGAAAGTCCCCAAGTCCGGTTTTTCGGATGCTTTGTTACAGTCGGAGGACGGTTCTGTTCAGTGGGAAGACGACCAAATACTGAACACCTTGGAGGAGTGGGACTCGTTGATGAGAGAATTGGGATTGCACGACGACTCTTGTGCCCCTGCTTTGAAATCCGAGACTCAATTCCCAGTCCTCCTCCCTGACTTCCCACTTTCCCACTCCTTTGATTCAACCCATACCCATTTCGGACTTTCTGAAGTCTCTTCCAATCAAAATCTGAATCAGAATTTCAATTCTTTTGATCTCTGCAGCGATTTTCATCACATGAACCACTGGAACAATGATGGGTTCAACTTCGTGGACGAGCTTATTCAAGCTGCGGATTGCTTTGAATCCAATGAATTACAACTCGCGCACGTGATATTGGCGCGGCTCAACCAGAAACTCCGATCTCCAGCCGGAAAACCGCTCCAGAGAGTTGCTTTCTACTTCAAAGAAGCTCTGCAGACTATGCTCACTGGGTCGACTCGCCCAACTCGCCCTTCCGATTCCTCGGAAGTCGTTCAAGCCATCAAAGCTCACAAGAACTTCTCCAACGTCTCTCCGATCGTCATGTTCTCCAATTTCACCGCCAATCAAGCAATCCTCGAAGCCCTAGACGGGTCGAAGTTCATCCACGTCGTAGATTTCGACATCGGCTTCGGAGGCCAGTGGGCTTCGTTCATGAAGGAAGTGGCTGACTCGGCCGAGTCTCGTAAATCCAACACGCCGGTTCTTCGAATCACTGCAATTGTGCCTGAAGAGTACGCGGTCGAATCGAGATTGGTGAGAGATAACCTGAACCACTTCGCTAGTGAGCTCAAAATCGTATTCGAAATCGATTTCGTTTCGATTGGAACCTTCGAAATCTTATCCTTCAAAGCAATCAAATCCATGGAAGAAGAGAAGACCGCTGTTGTGTTATCTCCGATTATCTTTCAACGTATGGGTGTCAGATTTCTCAACGATCTCCGCCAGATTTCGCCGCACGTGGTTGTGATCGTGGACGGTGAAGGGCTGACATACGGTGGTGGTGCGCCGTCGTTCCGGCGGAGTGTGATCGAGGGGCTCGAATTTTACTCGACGGTTCTGGAGTCGGTGGAAGCGGCGAGTGTGGGCGGCGGAGGCGAGGATTGGATTCGGAGGATTGAGATGTTTATGATGCGGCCGAAGATTTTTGCGGCAGTGGAGGCGGCGGGAAGGAGGGCGCCGCCGTGGAGGGAGGCGTTCGCCGCCGCGGGGTTGAGAGCGGTGGGGTTGAGTCAGTTTGCGGACTTTCAAGCTGATTTTTTGCTGAGGAAAGCACAGCTCAGGGGATTCCACGTGGCGAAGCAGCAAGCGGAGATGGTGCTGTGCTGGCAAGACAGGCCCCTCGTTGCCACGTCGGCTTGGAGGTGTTAGCGAATTTGCAAATTAATAATAATAATATATTTTTTTCTTTTAAATTTTAGTTTCAGTTGGTGTTGTCCTTCATATGGACTTTTGAATTTTGATGGAACTGTAATATGATGAAATCAAGTGATCTTAATTATCTTAGGTTTCATGTTTCATTTGTTTTTGGGATATTCAACATAAATTCAGAATGACTCTATACAGTTAACAAAATTAAAAAATATATACAATCAAAAAATAATAAAACGTTGTTACCTAACGCATAAAATCCTGCTCAACAGAATATTGTAAGCACAATAGTCCTTTCTCACTTTTTTTTATAGAGAGAATGATTTCTCATCCAATAACACTAGAAGCAAATAATAATTATCATCGCTTCAAATTTATAAAGTAATGACACGATACAAACTTCATCTTTAAAAAGACCTTAAAATTCACGCTAATAAGTAAAAAAGCAGCTCATACTTTCCCCCCCAGAAAATATACATTGTAAAGTAGAGTCAACAAGATAGACATTGACAATGTGTCTACAGTTCCTTCAAGGCCTCTCTTTTCTCATTTCTCCATTCAAATTATTAAATTTTACAACACCACTGTCCATTAATCAAAGCTCTGGCTCGTGTTAGAATCACAAAAATAGATGTTACAGTTACAGTGAAAAAGGAAGGGTGGAAGGGTTGAGGGTGTAGATTAGTAAGTTCAACAAACATTGTTTAGTTAATGCTACAGTCAAATTCCTGCTGATTTTGTAAAAACCTCCAACTGCAGACGGACGGTATTTTCCTTTGCAGTCTCTCTCTCTAGCTATCTCATCTGTTTCCCTCATCACCACGGGACTGAAGAAGTTGGTTACCATTACAATTCTCGAATTCAGACACTGCATTGGGTCCGCACAATCTAGTTAACTCTTCCTGTTACGGTGGCACAATCATTTTTGTCATTAATTGATCACTTTTTCAGATCAGAAATGAAAATATTTACATACAAACTGTAGCTACAGATGTAAACGATTTCATTACCAATAATAATAAAAAGAAAGAGAAGGGAGCATGACAATTGACAATGGATGATGGCCACACAATATATGTAACACAAAGTCATGGCAATAATTTTTTTTTTTAATGAAGGAAAGAGGAAATTATATTATCCTAATATCCGCATATAGTTTGTCAATAGACATTTCTGGGAGCAAAAGAACTCGTTTGATCATTATACAAAAATGGATGCAAAAACATACGAGCCTAAAGGAAAACATCATGGGCAGTGTGGGAGTAGCAGCTGCAAATTTGTCGAAGTAGTTTGATATAAAGTGAAGATGAAATTATTATGATAATGCTTCTAGAGTGTGACAAGGTAAGGACAATTAGAGCAGCTCTTTTCTATATAGCACCAACTATCTGAAATTAGGAAAATATCACCAGACAATAATGACAGTGAAAAATGCATTAACAAGACAAAATGAATGGCCAAATTTCAAAGAGTGTTGCATCAGACCTTAATGGAATCATTTTCAGATGTAAGCTTCTCGCACTCCTCAGAAACCCTCTGCAGCTCATCTCTGAGTGTGGAGTTTTCATTGGTCAGTGTCTCTACCCTCGCTTGTAGCTCTTCACACTCTGCCTGTAGAGAACAAAGGCATACTCACCATTGTTAAATAATTGTGCTCTTCTAACAAATAGTAAAACTAGATATGGAACAACTAATCAACAAATGCTCTTAAGCTTTCTCTTTAAAACGAATTCTAAATAACTTCTAACAGCAATGGCCAGCAGAAGGTACTTCATAAAAGAATTTGACAATGCTTGACTGCATCAAAATTCTGACACCATTCCGTTTAACCCAATTATTCTTTCAGAACAAGCAAAGCTGGTGAAAAAACTCACACTATTATCCACCAATTGGTGCTTGAAAAATGCTAATATTGTAAAAATCTTAAAATGCTAATATGTAAAAATCTTTTACAATATCAATCTCGTAACTTATAATCATTCGAGCAACATTTTGTAAGTAGATTATCTACAATTCCATCGATCCTGCTGGCAACCTCATGACTGGCAGTTTCTTCTGTAAAACTCCATTATATGCATTTTTGTTCCACTTTAATAAATTTTAAAATACTAGCTGATTCATCTACAAGCAGGAAAAGCACTAAGAATCCAGTATTGAATGCCTGGCCTTCCAACAACAGTTGTAGATATTCAGAATACTACCTCTCGTATCATCTCTAAGATGTCTAATAGTGATATAGATATGTGGATGCAGGTCTCTCAAATGCAGCTTTTATGACATTGAAAAGGTAATGACTACAAAAAGAAATCGAAGACTAATGGGATCATGATATGATCAGATTGTTAAATACACCTTCACCAACAACCAAAATTTTGTTTCGGTTGACTTTGAAACAGAAACATTTCAGAAACACAAGAGAAACAATATACATATATACACACATATATATATATATATGGAAATGTTTGAAAATGTACAGAAAGAAAAACTAAAGCCTATATTTGAACACATTTGAACTTCTACTATTACAGGATGCCAAACAAAACTCAATAAAAGGTAGATATGTTGACAGAATAGAAAAAACAATGATCAGAGATATATGAATGCATATTGATTATAACTTTTGTGAAGAAACAGAAGAGCCAACAAGCACACAGTGTGTATATACCTGCTTACGTAATCTTGACCTCCTAGCGGACTCCCTGTTAGATTGCTTCCTCTTTTGTCTCTTTAATTCACGTTCATCCTGTCAATTCAGGGGTTACAATACTGTAAGACTTCATTTCAATAACGCCCAAGAGTGTTTATATAGCCTAAAGTTTTGAAGAAATATAAGTTAATGAAATCTACAATACATGCATACATACAGATAAAGAGAGATAAATTGCTGACTAGGGAAGCACAAGGTATCAAATAATTGTGTTCTAGGCGCATGCATGTTTTGTAATCACTCCGGGTGACTAATGAAAAATCATGGTTAACAATTTTTCCAAAACAGTCAAAAGACCCAAAAAAATACTACTCAGAGGCCACATTCTAAAGACACCCTGACCTCAGGTGCAACATTCCAAAAATTCCCCCTTTTCATTCCTGTCTTTCATAATTATAGATGATTATTTTCCTAAATTTCAGATTTCCCACCTCGTGCAAAACATTTACATGAAAATTACAGCTTATTACAAGTTACTCTGAACAAAATTCCATTAGTTTTGTAAAGATCTCACTAAAGAAATAATGGGTTGATCAGAAAAAACACCAAGTCAGCTTTAGTTTTATCTAGAAGGAGGTGACGGACATAATTTGGAGAGAAAATGATAAAAACTATTGGAACTGAGGCAACTTATCTCAAAGCCTTTTTTATGGCAAGATACAGTTCTATATCCCATTGGCACATCTTCTGCTATCAGCTCAAGAGAGAATAATAAAAAACTACTATAACTGAGGCAACTTATCTCAACTTATTTCTGTAGGAAAAATTCTGTATCCACTTGGAGTATCCAGGTGGCACACTCGTGCTTATTGTTAAACCCAAAGTACAATAAATTCTCTGTAATAGTAACAAATTTCAGGACTCATTCCCTCTCTTTGAAACTTTTAGCCATCTTGCTATCTTAGAAAAATTACACCAAGCCCCAAAACCATACATTGATATTTACTGTGAGCTTCTTCCCACCTGTAGTTTTAGTGAGTGGTGGTCAGATCCTAAAATGGTGTCAATCCTTGTGGCAGATGATAGCATTACAACCACCTCCTGTTCTCAATGTCTTCATCCCTTCTCTTCACCAGAGTGACATGAAGACATGTCAAACATGTTGATTGATGGGGTATTTTGATACGTAAGCAGACAATGCCCTATCATATATATGGTGTCCCACCAAGCCTATCAGAAGGCATGTCTCAGGCAGGTGAGATCAGCAAAAATGGTGCATTAGTTGTGTCGATGGTCCCATGTCATGTTTCGGTAAACTAAAGTGCACCCACTACCAAAGCAACATTGATTAGGGAAATATATATATAGCTTTGCTGAATAAAATTCAATAGAAAACCAGATTATAAATAATTAAACCACTGCAAGACTACATACTTGAATCCATTGGTCAGTGATCATCCCTTCGCGTCCAACCATTGTTGCTGGAGCAACAGCTGGTGAGACACCAGGAGGGTTAGGTCTCATTTTCACTGCTCCAGCACCAGCTGGAGATGCAGTCCATAAGTCCATTGCAATGTTCAGATTAGTTGAAGTAATAGGGACAACTGAATTCCCAGGCACCCCAGTGGTGTTATTCTGTGCATTGGCTCCTGAACAAGCTCACAAAAATACAAAATCACAACTAAATAACACAAATGCAAACACAATTAAACGTAGATGAAAAAGCTACCCTCTGCAAGCATCTGATCAAAGCTTCCTTTCTTATTTGCAGTCGCAGCATATTCCTAAAAGATCAAATTCATTTTATGTAAATTAGAAGAAAAGAAAGTATCACATTGACACACTTTTGACTGGATCAAGTTGACAAAAGACACAGACACTGCCTCATTTTAGAGGATCTGAGATCAGGTTAGGCATGCACATGCCAAAGCAAGTTCACCCAGATGAGGTGCAAGGGATTCCACACGTTCCCTATCAATGCTATAAAGTAAAAAGTCTCTCCATAGATTGAGTACATACTACTTGGTTGTTGTCATCATCACTTGCATCTGACAAACCTTCACTACCACTTTCAGCACTGTTTATGAGCAATTTCACAATTAGAGAACAGAAACCAAAGAGAATTAAGAGCACATCTTGAATAATAATTGATAACTAGAAATGAACTAAAATCGGGTCACGTTAAAAAGAATATTCTAAGAGAATTTTGAGTAAGACACCTTTGTGTGGCACCATCATTTCCTGAACCTGAAGCTGCTTTCCCACTTTCTCCACCCTTTCCACCAACCAAGCCGGTGTTTCCCAGAGTTCCCTTGAACTTTTTATTTGAAACCCGATCCTTCCCATCAGGGGCCTTTCCTTCCAACTCCACATTTGTCTGTCCCATGCTTGGAGCCTAAGAAAGGAAATGTCAAATGTCCAAGTTGAAGGTTTTCTAAAAGCTAGAATACTGTTCAGTGGTTAAAAAATAATAATAATAATAATAATAATAATAATAAATCACATTTGTCAACCTCCAACTGAATGTCTGAAACTTGTTTGTATTCAAATAAGCAATTTATGTAGAGGAAACCTACTCTTAGAATGCAGTATGAACTCAATAAAAAAAATATATTTAATGATACAAAAAAACAATTAGGATTACCGTGGCCATATTAGGATGAGCATAAACTGCCCCCGGGGGATATAGAGCTGGGTAGGGAACAGGGGTCCCATACGGTGGTATTAAAGCATGCTGAAAAATTATCAACAGCAACACCCATCGGTCAGTCAAAGAGCAATACTATCACCAAACAGTGCAGAACTTTATATGATACACAGCAAAGGAAAACGAATACAGAGAGATAATCACCTGGTTCCCCCATAGATAAGGATGGGGAGTAGGAGAAGCAACAGTCGTGGCAAAAAATGGAGTAGCACCAGCACCATAATAAGCCTATACAACAAATAAGCCACGGGCTATTAATAAAATTTATCCAGGAACCTTGAAACCACACCTATCATTTAAATTAACAACAAATCAAAGCCAAGAGCTTTTTATCATAAAACCTGCATAGAGCTTGACCAATCAGGATATGAAGGTGTTGTTGGGGTTTCCTGAGCTGAAGCAGTTGGCTTGGAAGGTTTAGCTGGTGTGCTCTCTTCCCCAGTCCCCATTTCGATCAGTACTAATAATCACCCTTCCCTTAAAATGTTTGTCAGACGATATTATGTAGCCTAACTTAAATTTATGAAGTTACTGAAAATATCAAATCCAACTGCAAGGCATATCAGAATTTCACAATTTTTCAAGAACAAGTTTATCTGTCTCCAATAACACATAACTAGTAAGATTCAGTGAATACTACATGTTTGGGAAAACATCATTGAATTTTGTAATTTTCAATAAATACTAGTTGTGTGTTTAAATAGGAACATTCATAATTTTGCATTTGCTCTCTTGTTTGGGAAAATAAGAACCCCAAAAAAAATCTTTAGAACAATAGTAAATACCATCCTGCTGCATTCTCATTCACCAGTGAGTAACTTGACACTCCACATGACAAATAGTCATCGACTTCATTAATGGGCTGAGATTCAGTAAATATTATTAAGAGGTTAATGTGCACTCCCCTAAAGCTTAATAAAAGATAGAAAACTATCACCTATCCAAGGGCTCTCAAGCCGGAAAATCCCATTAATCCAGATATGTTTCCTTTGAGAGGTTGAGTGGAGTTAAAAGAGTCACTAGCACCAAGTGTAAGGGATCCTCTTTCCCTGGCTCCCTTCAAAATGCTTCACCATTGAGTGTTACGTTAGCCATAATAAGTGTCGCATTGCACCTTGTGGGAGCCAGGAAAAAATATATATATCTGCTTATTGGAGTTAACCCAAACAAGGCCTACAATGGGTCCAGCCCAAACAAACATCACACCCCCCATCTATATAAAAGGGGGCATCCCAGAAGAAATGGTATGTGCTCTCTCCCTACACTACACACCAACACTCTTCGTTTCTAGAGCTCTATTCTTTCAATCAAAGGACTAATTTTAGCATCGGAGTGTCTCCGGCCGGCAACCCCGGTTGGGTGGTGCCGATCATGCTCATCTGTGCAGGTCTATCGAAGTAAAGTTCATCTCTTCGTTGGATCTCTACAATCCATGTGAAAGGATATTTCATGGTCTCACAATTGGCGCCGTCTGTGGGAATCATCTACAAGAATTCAACGAAGGAGATGACAAACACCACACTAAAGATGCTCAGATCATCATTTCACGTTACTAAAAACAAGACTCACGGTTGATCCTATCCTTCTCCTCTTTGTTTAAAGTCATTTTTTAAATTTCAATCTTGCTGTGCATATACATATACACAGATATATAGATATACATTTATGCTCATAGATTTGGTCCAATATATATTGATGCTCATAGGTTTGGTCCAAACATTTATTTCATATCGATCTCGACATCCTCTCTAG
Organism: Camellia japonica; assembly: GCA_030407325.1. Classification (NCBI taxonomy): domain Eukaryota; kingdom Viridiplantae; phylum Streptophyta; class Magnoliopsida; order Ericales; family Theaceae; genus Camellia; species Camellia japonica. Next base: position 25,356,713 of record JAPPVO010000002.1, read on the forward strand.
CAGAGTAGTCGGCTCATATTCGTTGTATTTATTTTTGCATTTTTGCACTTTCATTCTCGCTCTAAAAATGGGTTTCACACTTTTCTTGGTGATAGCATCTTTTCGGCATTACTAACGGGGTTTATCGGCCAAATTCATGCATGATCTATCCATTTATTTATTTATTCTTTGTTTCTCAAACTTATCTTGAAATTGAATCTTAACATGTTTGCACATGTACCTATGCTACAATAGTTAGTCTTCACTTTTTCTCTCTCTAGACTAAATTGACATAAATAAGGCCATGAGTTGTTATCACAAGTAATTTAACATTTTTTACTCCATAAATTGTGAGAGTACGAGGCAATCTATACTATGACTTTTTTCATAATTTTACTTCATCATTTTTTACTTTTTACTAAGGCAATCTATATGGCTCATGTTAATGCAAAATATATATATATATATATAAATAATAACAATAATAATAATATAAAAATAAAAAATGAAGTAAAACTGAGGCCATCTATACGGCTCATGTTGTTCGGCTAATGTGTTGGCTTAGTACTTGCTTTCTTTCAGTTCAGTACTCACCATCTCTGATGGCCGACCAAGTGTTTCGGCAAGCTAAAAGACTCCGACCACATATGCAGCAAGCCAAGAACAAAAGAGAATTGTTGCACAAGTGTGCTCGGCAAGACAAACCTAAAGCAAAGGCCGACCACTAACTTTCGGCAAGCAAGAAAGTTGACCCACTTTCATTTATATTCGGCGTTCGAGCCCATGCATGCACATTTCAGCGGTGCCACAACTCATAGCCAATTGATCGGCAAAGCTCCATAGCTACTCTTCATGTTATTAACTCGACTTCGACAACTTATTAGGCTTCTTCAGCAACTTATTCGGCATATTCGCAACTGCAAATCCACTATCAATTCACAACTTATTCGGCATATCATGTTATCAACTCGGCTTCGGAAACATTATTCGGCTTCAGTATTGCTTATCAACTCTAAATTATACAATATTCGGCAAAACATCATACCGCATTGCTTATCAACTCTGCAATTCGGCATATAATTCGGCCTATTATCAACTGCATTAACATTATAAACTCTGCATATTATCTTGGCTTTGGCAACATTATTCGGCAATAGTATTCGGCTAACATTGCTTACTCGGCAAGACTACTCGGCCACACATACATCAACACAGCATTGGACATTCTCGGAACAACAACTACAATTGTTAATTTATCTTCCTCTTCGGCAAAAATCTCATGATTTCTCGGAAGTACAACAATATTGATCGGCGATACTATCTCGGCATTGAACTAGCATCTCGGATCGCCGAAATCAACATCTGAATATACGAGAGGATTCGCGTCAAATCAAGAAGTCCAAACCCACCAACCCGAGCAGCCAAGAAGTAACCAAAGTTCGCTGGAAACGGACCACATTTTCCGAACACTAAAATTTTCAAAGTTTGTCGAAATTAAGTTTTGATCATCCCAATGTGAAGTACTCATCGAGACGAATCTAACACAACAAACCGCGTCAAAATCAGTGCTAAAACGAAGTCGTACAGGCCGATCAAAGTTTGCCCAGGAAATTAATTCTTTCGCTGGAGAAGACGACCCAGCAAGCAATGAAGAAATAATCTTGTCCTTCGCAATTGCCTTACACCCTGTTGATCTGAACCCTCATATCCATTTTGGATAAAACTATGCCATTAGGAGTCCGATTTCAGCGATCCAATAGCCCTTTCCAACTATTTGACACATTCCGGGTCCATTCGTATGTTAGAATTTGCAAATTCAGCTCAAAAAAAAAATGCAGATTTTATTCAAAAATTGAGCGCAATGGCTCACTTCGCATATCACCAAGCACCCTACTTTGTCTCGGCTTCATTCCGATATCGTCACGACACCGAACCAGGGCACAGAATCCGTTTCAAATTTTTATCGGCCTACTCGGCAATTTTAGCCCAAGTCAATTTTATTCCTTCCGAATAACAAATCTTATTCAAAAGCAATAGGGCAAGTATACGTTGGACAAGAAACTCAAGTTCAATAAATCGGCAACCATTGCCATCTAAGTTTAGCAAATCCAACTCCGAAGGGATGCCGACACACCGCGAAGCTAAGAAGAATCTCCGACCAAAAGATCAGCACGATCACCGACCCAAGTGTTGCTGACCAACTTCGCGGCAAAATCACATTATATATGAAACGGACACCGATGTTTTGACACTAGTTACTCGGCAATGCATCAACTTTACTCGACAAGATTATTTGGCACCATTATTAATTCAACATTATGCATGATCATTATTCGGCCATGCATCAACTTTATTCGGCTAAACAGCATTATTTGTCAACTCTGCGCATGGTCAACTTTATGCAGCAACATTAGCCACAAGTATTCGGCAACTTTATTCACCTAACAACATTATTCGGCAAAACAATTAACCACAACATCGCTTGACTCTACAATTCGGCTTTTCATTCCGCATATTACCAACTTGGATTCGGCGATATTATTCGACTTCCGCAACTTTATTCGACAGTCCACTGTATACACGATCTTGCTTGGTACTAATATCTCAGCATAATACTAGCATCTCGACTTGCCGAAATCTACATCTGAAAATACTAGCGGATTCACGTCAATTCAAGGAGTCCAAACCCACTAATCTAAGGAGCCAAGAACTAACCAGAGGTCGCCGATAGTTGCGCAACGGACCAAATTTTCAAAATTGTCGAAATCAAGTTTTGACCATACCAGCGTGAAGTCCTCATCGCGACAAGTCCAACGCCACAAACTGTGTAAAAATCGGAGCTAAAACGAAGTCCTACGGGCCGATCAAAGTTTGCGTATAAAGTAAACTGATTCGTTGGAGAAGACGACCAGCCACCCAATAAAGGAAGTATCTTGTGCTTCGCGGTTGAACTACACCCTACTGATCTGAGCTCCCAGTTTTATTTTGGCTACACTTACGCCATCAGGAGTCCGATTATAGCGATTCCAAAGTCATTTCAAACTATTTGGACCCTTCTGAACACATCCGTACGGTCTAATTTTGCAAATTCTGAGTCGCATATTAAGCTCAATAGATCGGCCCATCGGGAACATTAAATGCAAAATCAACGGTCACATCATGCCCGATCGACATGCATTTTCCGCGACAAGATCTTGGGGCTAGAAATAATCCTATGTCTTCCCCAATCATTCATTTCGTTACCTTGGCCATTTATTGCCCACTGGGACATCTTAGTCAATTTTCCGCTTTCCAATTGGGGCACATCAGCCGATCATCATCTCGACACCTCTGATATGCATGCATACTTGGCCAACTTGGTCCAAACATTACAACATTTACTTGAGTTACATACTCCCACGCCTTTTCACACCGCTCCAAGCAAGCGCCAGTTTTGGGGCAATACATTACACACTTGGCAGTCAGCTGTTAGCACTTGGCAGTCGGCAATTCGCATTTGGCAGTCGGCAGTTCGCATATTTTTGCACGCCGTCGTTTTACCAAAGCCGAATCTTCCCTGCAACATAGGGCAATAGGGTAAGTCCAATCTGCATTCCTTCCGACTAACACCTGTCATTCGAAAGCAATGGGGCAAGTCTACCTTGGACTAAACGCAAACCGAGCAACTCGGCAATTAAATAGTTGGCCCAATATCTACTTGGCAATTCATTACAAGCGGAGCAATATTATTTGTGATTAACATGTCTACCTCATTCGGTATAGGCCATCACTGACACAAGATGCATTATTCAAAATCCTTGCAATATTAGCACTTGATCGCCACTTAAAATTAGCATAAGTCTCTGCGTACAGCGTAATCTTCGCACTCGGCATAGAGCGCCATCAGCAAAGGCCTACACCCATGTCCGGGAGTTAGAATACCGCAGGCCTACACCTATGCCCGGGGGTTAGAATACCGCAGGCCTACACCCTCGCCCGGGGGTAATAATACCACGGCCTACACCCATACCCGGGGGTTAGAATACCGCAGGCCTACACCCATGCCCGGGGGTCAGAATACCACAGGCCTACACCCTCACCCGGGGGTAATAATACCGCGGCCTACACCCTCGCCCGAGGGTAATAATACCGCGGCCTGCACCCATGCCCGGGGGTTAAAATACCGCAAGCCTACACCCTTGCCCAGGGATAATAATATCGCAGCCTACACCCATACCCGAGGGTTAGAATACCGCAGGCCTACACCCTCGCCCGGAAGTAATAATACCGCGGCCTACACCCATGTCCGGGGGCTAGAATACCGCAGGCCTACACCCATGCCTAGGGGTTAGAATACCGCAGGCCTACACCCTCGCCCGGGGGTAATAATACCGCAGCCTACACTCATGCCCGGGGGTTAGAATACCGCAGGCCTACACCCTCGCCTGGGAGTAATAATACCGCGGCCTACACCCATACCCGGGGGTTAGAATACCGCAGGCCTACACCCTCGCACGGGGGTAATAATACCGCAGCCTACACCCATGCCCGGGGGTTAGAATATCGCAGGCCTACACCCTTGCCCGGAGGTAATAATACTGCGGCCTACAACCCTTGTCCAGAGGTAACAATACCGTGCCCCATCATTATGATTTGTTTGGAACTCATGTGATATAATTTCATCCTATGATAGACATATATACATTTATACATACATTCAAGACATACGTACATTTATACATACATTCAAGACATACGTACATTTATACATACATTCAAGACATACGTACATTTACACATACATTCAAGCATACATGCAGTCATTTATTCATACATTTTATTCGTTTATCCAGAGTGTTTTTTATCAAAAAACCTAACAGCTATTTGAACAGCGTAACACGGCAAGAAAAACTCTCAGTCCTTCTACCGTAGACAATGAAAGTTTTGGGGCAATTGTGGGAGCCAGGAAAAAATATATATATCTGCTTATTGGGGTTAACCCAAACAAGGCCTACAATGGGTCCAGCCCAAACAAATATCACACCCCCAATCTATATAAAGGGGGGCATCCTAGAAGAAATAGTATGTGCTCTCTCCCTACACTACACACCAACACTCTTGGTTTTCAGAGCTCTATTCTTTCAATCAAAGGACTAACTTTAGCATCGGAGTGTCTTCAGCCGGCAACCCCGATTGAGTGGTGCCGATCATGGTCATATGTGCAGGTCTATCGGAGTAAAGTTCATCTCTTCGTTGGATCTTTACAATCCATGTGAGAGGATATTTCATGGTCTCACACACCTCGTATCGAATCTTGACAATGAGTCATAAATCAGGCTGTAATAAAGGATGTTAACCACATAGTTACACTTTTCGATGAGATGTTAGAGTTCCAATCTAGTACCTATTTCCCATTGTCCTCCATTTCTACCACAACATGAGGACCAGATTAAGAATGTCCTTACCACTCTAAGATGTTGTTTCTATGAAATATAGCTTTTAGAGAAATCTTGTGCAGTGGAAGAATCATCCATACACCAATGCCCCTTAAATTATTGTGGACACTTTAGCTTCTTTGATCCTAATTTTTTGAGTAGCTCTTAGAAGTACAGTTCCACTCAACCAAGATAATTGATGTAGATCGCGAAGGAGGCAACATCCAAGCGTTTAGTTTATTCAAGAGTGCAAGTTTAGTTAGGATTTTATTACAAGTTTTCTTAATTTATAATTTATTTTGTTAATGGGAGCTACTATGGTGTGCACTATTAAAAATGATTTACCGTATGCACCTATCACAACATAACTTTCCATAACAAATATCACATCTTGTAACTTTTCATCAAAATGGTTCTTAATATTTCTCACTACAAATGGTTTGTAACAGTTACACTATACCATTCACAACATAATCACAATTAGCAACTTTCACATCATGGTATACACAATTTTCCCATTCATAACTTTTACGCATAACGAGGGACATAATAATTCTTCTCCCTCATTGTTTCTTCTTCCTTCTCTTCATCTCCTGTTTCACTAATGCTGTTTGTTTTTACAAAAAACTATTTTTTATATATTAAACCAGAAAAAAAGCCTATATGGGCAGAAATTGTTTTCCACTGTCAAAAGCGGAACACCGTTTCTATACTAAAGTCTTACCAATGTCACCACACTACCATCACTCTCACCTCCACCATCACCATCGCTATTACCGTCGCTGCCGCCCCACCACCTCCACCTCCACCTCCACTTTCGTTTCACCACCACCAAACATGGAAAAATATTTTCTTCAGAAAACATTTTCTGAAAAAACTTTTCTGTAGAAAATATTTTCCACCCAAACAAAAGCGTAATTCTTTGCTTCTTATCCCCGCCAGTTTTACACCAAATTGATTGCAATTTCCAAAAACAAGTTTCAGCCTGAAAAATCGGACACCCAATTAAACCCTCACAATTGAAACACAGCAGAGCGAAGTGAGACCCAGAGCACAATTAGGCATCATTGTCGAAATTGCTATTATACAAATACACATACATATACATATATATAATAGAGAGATAAACTGACCTACTTTGAAGTCCAAGTCGGACGAACGAAAGGCTTTAGTATTCCAAAGGCAGAGAGAAGCTACAGCTAGTTGTCCAAAACACAAGCTCAGAAGCTCAGAGAAGAGAGAGAGAGAGAGAGAGAGACAGAGAGAGAGAGGTGTTGGTGTTGGGAAGGCTGGCTGGTGTGGCTATGTCCGATAGGTGGCAGGAGTGAGTTGTGGTGGCGAGTATGATGATGAGTTGGTGCGGCTAGGGTTTTGGAAGGTGACACGTGAGGAGGAAAACTGGACATCTATGACTCAGCACAAGAGCCTTTTTTTCTTTTAATTAATGAAAATAAATAAATAGATGGCTTATGGATGACTCACCGACTCTTTTAATGGATAACTTTGATTAATTTTTACTTATCACAAAGTTGCAATTATTATATTTTTATATTATATTAATAAAATTATACTTCAATACATTCTATTATTTTGCAAATGACATTAATCATTATATTTATTCAATTTTAATCCTTAATTATGACGTGTAAAATATTTTCAAAATTTGGATTATGTGTTACTTGTACATTAAATTTTTTTTTTCAATTTAATAATTCAATCAAAAAATAATATTTTATTTTGTTTTTTCTTTTTTTTTTTCCACCTTTTTCTTAGGAATCTAAAATAAAATATAATCTTGAGTTATATTCATAATATGTTGGTATCACATTTTAAAAATTATTTAGTGTCATTTGTTACAAAATTATAAGTAAATTTTCATCATTTATATCTATGAGCGTAAACTCCATGTGAACTCACAAATGAACAGATTTATTAAATATTATTGTCACAAATGTTATAAATTGTCACGACCCGAATCTGTTCCTAAAAATTTAGCGTTGTAACTGGCTAGTAATCTGAGATTACCAAAGGTCTTCATGTACAATCAAAAATAATCGAGGCTAGCGGAAGCAATATATAAAAATATCAATGGTCCAATGAGCTGTGCATCTATATGAACCAACATGTACACATATAAATATTAATTTACTCACAAAACAATACATAACTTATAACATAATATTGTATACAAGACATACGCACGTGTCAAAAGTGTACACCATGATCAAAAGCTTAACAGCGGCCTTCTAGGCCTAACCCCAACTCGGAGGCACCCAAAACAACTCAGTAGGCTTCAAAACGGTGGCTCGGCTAAAGACCCCTTCTAGACTTGTCCCTCAGAACGCTCACCTATACATATGCATACTGTAACAACCTGAAAATTTAAGTTGTCTCTTAAATTTAATTTTAGTATTATTGAATTATAAATGAGAAAAACTCTAAATATTTAATTAAATATTCCGTAAGAGTAAAATAAAATATTAAATGTTATAGGTGTCTGAGATAAAGTGTAATTAAATTAGAAATTATATATTTTGGAAAAAAAAGGGTATATAATTATTTTAAGAATTGGGCCAAAGTAAAATGACATCACAAATTAAATAAATAAATAATCATAAGAAATAAATAATACTAAGAATAAAATAAATAAAACAAATCTTATAATAAATCTGATAATAACAAATCTAATAGTAATAATAACAAATCTAGCGTATGTGTGCTGGACATGACTAATAAAACCACAGACATCTGGGTTCTCTAGGTTTATGGTGGGTGATTCAGCAATTTGGGCCATTAATGCAAACCCCGAGGTTGTGTATATAAAATGATGGGTGGGCTGTAAGTGAATAGGACGAAGGAAATAAAAGGGAAAAAGGAGACCAAGAACAATTGTGAGAGGGTAGAAAAAATAAGAAGAAAATAGTAAGGGTTAATATTAAGGTGACTTATATTATACTTTAAATTATCATAATATATTTTATGTATATTTTGACTTACCATAATTTATTTTATGCAAGTTATGTTTTATAAATTATATTAATATTTCAATTACATGGGTTATTTTTTGAACTCTATTTGTTTAAAATGAAACTCATTGATATATTTGCTTAAATTTTAGAAAGTATTTGACAATGACCTTGTAAACATTTATTTTCTGTAAATACCACCACGGGAGTCCCATGCCTTGGGAGACTTAAATAACCATTGGCCTCTGTTTGGTCACTTTGTGGCCCTTTGTTGTCATGGATCTATTAACCTCTGTTCTATGCGGAGCAAAGTGTTGTGCGAAAATAAGTGCTACATTATTGTGGGAGCTACCTCTATAATCCATACGAGCCACCTTTTGAATCTGTACTTCTGTTCTGACTGTCACTCCGGTGACCTCTGTTCTGTTTGGTACCGTAGTTATGGTTATTTATTTACATAATCTCAGTTTTTCTACTTAAATAATTATTTGTTCAGACTAAGTTATCTTAATTATTTTAGTTAGATAACTATACATGGTTATTTTTTATCCCTTATACTCTTGACATAATATTTCTCACTCTGTCATGTGCTTATAGTTGTTTACCAATTTTCAGGAAACAATGCAATTCAAAAATAGTTTTTGGAAAGTCTTAGACGCAGGGCTGCAAAATAGACACTCACAGCACCTTTATGATATTTTTATATGTAAATATCGCTTTTTTGGTCAATAAATTTTGTAATAAAAATAAAAGCTTCGATGATTATTTTGGTACCCTCATTTAAATATTATTTCCGCTCGCGTTTATTAGTTTGTTTAAGAATTGGCCGAAGGTAATTTCAGTTATTGGCCATCACGATGCTTAATCTTTGGGTACGGGGAGCGGGTCGTGACACATACAAAACTGTGAGCTAAAGTCTAGTGAATAACAAATGCGTAAAGATGTTATGAATGAAGACTTTAAAATCAAGCAGTTACTATAACAAGTCCATTCACATAGCAGTATCATGTTCGTTAAATAAAAGCATAGCAATCATAAGGGTCCACGTGTACGTGTAGCGGTCTTTAAGATCATAGTTGGTGCAGACGATCATATAAATTAATATCTTGTATACATAAAGCGATGGTATTATTACCTCTAGGCGAGGGCCACATGGATATAGGTCGCGATATTGTTACCCTCGGGCAAAGGCCACGTGAACATAGACTACGGTATTGTTACCCCCGGATGAGGGCTACGTGAACATAGACCATGGTATTGTTACCCCCAAATGAGGGCCATATGAACATAGACCACAGTATTGTTACCCCGAGTAAAGGCTACGTGAATATAGACCATGGTTTTGTTACCCTCGGGTGAGAGCCACGTGAACATATTACATGAGTTCATTTACTCAATAAATCATATCGAAGCAGTCATTAACAATGATAGTCAGAAAGAAATATAGCTTAAATATAACTTTACAATATTGTTACTCACAGTGCTTAGTCAGATGATCCACCTTAACGATTCAACCTGTAGAAATATAACCAAGCACAAAAAACGCATTTCATTTAATTCGTTCAATCGGTTCATTCGTTACATATCCGATAAAGCGTTTATATTCTTTCTTTAATTTCTTTTATGCTCATGCAATGCATATGGATGTATATGACACGCAAAAACCATGTAGATAAAGGCCCAAAAGTCAGAAAATGGAAAGAAAACAAAATCGAAAAAACTACCTTGTTGGGCCGCACGAGCAGTAGTGAAGCAATGTACAATTTGAGCCAAAAGAGGTTCGGCCGCTCGAGTGGTGACCCAGGCCGAACGAGCGGTCTGGGTGTAAAACTAGTCTGAAAATCTGCTTTTACCTTGAATTTTCAAATCTAACTTCAATTAATACAAAGTAAGGCTCAAAACCCCTTAAAAACATGTCAAATTTAATATGTCTAACTTCAAATATAACTCATATATGCAAAACAAAACTCAATTTATATTTAAAAAGGAACAAAAGCTTGACAATATGCATTTGAGGGTTCCAAGCTCAACTTCCATGGAAATTTTTGGCAAAACTCAAGAGCTATGCATGAAAAACAAGTTGCTACCAATTACTTTATGAATTGATGTCATGTATGCAAAGATTAAACATCTTTTTGACTTATAAAACACAAAACATGCATGTGATCATATATAGTCCATAAAACAGACCCTTTTACACTTAATCTTCAAGGTTTAAGAGATAAAACCTTACCTAGAGCCTTCATAGATACTTGATCTTGCATAATCTTGACAAATCTAAGCCAAATCTTGAGTTTCTTCCTTAATTCCTACACTTTCCCTTTTCTCTTTGAGCTCTCTACGGCTCTCTCTTTCTTCTAGAATTCTCTCTTTTTTTCTCTTTCTCACATTTTTGGTTGCACCCAAAATGAGCTCATATAAGGCATATATCACTTACATATCTATAGCCACATATTTTACTTTAATAATGAGAGCCAAACATAACTTTACAAATCAGACGAAATCAATTTTTAATTAAATTTCTCAAATGATTCTAAAAATTTCAATTAACATATTTATGTACTCCATTTCGGTTTCTGAACTCATTTCGGCCGTCAATTTTAGTTCCGAAGTTGTAGCCCCATAGATATTTTCCCAATTCAAACAGATATTTCCAAATTAAATCATATTAATTTATAATAAATTAAAGATAATTTTGTAACGTATTTTAGAGCCGTTGCACCAATAGTACCAAATAATTTCTTATTGTATTTTTCCACTCTTGTAAATAATCATAATACATTACCCGATATTGGCCATTATTGGCCCTGTTAATGCAGCCTCGCGTATAGGATTTATTTTTTTTTTTTAATTCTAAAAATAGCCTAGCAGATAAGATATTTTTTTTTAATTCTAAAAATTTGTGTCAGAATAATATTTCATACAACTTTTATTTACAGATTATGAAACAAAAAATAATTTTAACAAACAACAAAAAAAAATTATTACAACTGTGCTGGGGACCCACTAACCCCTAGCACCCCAGCCCCATATGGCCCCCTATGATTGGAAAAAAAAAATTTCTCGGCCAATGAAAAAACAATGGGGATGCTGGGGGTTACCCCCACTGGGCCTCAGTCATTTTGCAAATTATTATTAGGAAATAGAGGGAATAATGATTTAAATTTCACCATTATTAATTTTTAACTTACAAAAACTGCACCAAATAGTCCTCCTGAAACTTTCCATGAACATAATTGGGTGAGAAATTGCCCCAAGTCTCCATTACCATTAAATATTTTTAGTGAATAGAATAAATAGTAGAACAAGCCAATTATTTTAAATTTTTTTTTTTAAAAAAAAATGAGCAAAACACCTGGGCAAGGTAATGGCATCAACTTGAAACTTTCTTTATTCTTCTTCAGATTTTCATTTTATTGTATTTCCTATATACGCTTTTTGAAACTTATGTACAATAATGGCATTGCAATCTAACTGAACATCCACATGCTTGACCCATGTTCTATATGTATGAAAAAGGGAGAGAAAGATTGATCTACACTAGTTTCAAACCTCAGAAGTGTTCCTCAGCCCATCAGAGAAACAGTAATCAAAGCAACTCAGGAAGCAGCGGGATTGACTCCGGCTCTTCTTATCTTCCTCTCGAGACTTGTTCATCATATGATCAGTGTTCCGAGAATCCGTAATAATTTTGCCTTTAGCCTGTCCAATCCCAAACTGCTTTGGTGATTTTAACTGTATTGAGTGCATGTTGCGGAGAAAGTTCAACAGAAAGTCTGTGATTTGCACAAATTCTGGCCGTTCTTCGGGGTCTTCTGCCCAACAGGACTCCAGGAGGGGAGCAATATCCTTTGGAATGTTATCCATGCTAGGTCTTAGATTCTGGAAGCAAAAGTAAAAATACAATTTAAGAAAACAATTGGACAATCACTAGGAAAGTTGTCTAAGAACGAGTTTTTCCCAGAACTCCAAATATAGGTAACATTTCAGCGTTGTGGAGACGGAAACAATATGTAGAAGTTTCATGGAAGTTCTAACCCGACAAATAACATTGTTCTCGGGTTTTTCACTGCCAACTTTTGCTCAAATTTGACGTTAAAATGTTTGTGGTAATACCTAGTGATTTACATTTGGTACACCTTCGTTCTAGAACTGTGAATTTAGTGATCTCCACAACTTTTCATACTTGTTTCCTTAACATTACAAAATAAAGATAATAAACTAAAATTCAAAGAGAGTGGAGTTTTGACAAGATTTAAATAAATAAATAAAAGTGTCATAATACTCTTAGAAATGTGTTTTTAGATAATTAATTTGAAAAAATAATATGCTATCTTTTATTGATGTTTGAAAGAAATATACGAGTGTTTAGAAATTTTCTCTATACAAACCTACCCCTATAATACCGTAGTTTTGAGATCTGGTAGTACCACGTTCCTGTTCCCATTCCCATACCTTATACTAGAAAGATCTGTGTTCCATGTAAGATAGTTCCATAGTTTCTAGTACTATTGCCACATCTTCATAATTGAAAATAAAACAATCAAAATCAAAGGACATACCATCGATGATGCGTAAGCCACCATTACATTGTTCCTCCCCTTGAATGGAGTGCTATTTGTCAACAGCTCCCACAGAACCATTGAGAAACTGTAGATGTCCACCTTATGATTATAGTGCTTCTTCACTCCCAGTTTAATTGGTTCTACGCTGAACAACTGATTTGGGTAAAGAGTAAGGTTTATACTAAAAATAAGGCAATTAGATATATTGTAGCATAGGATTACCTCAGGAGCCATCCACCGGTAAGTACCGGCCTCGGCAGTCATTTCACCCATCGTCTCCTCCCTAGCCAGGCCAAAGTCAGCTACCTTGATTTTCTTCTTGTCTTCCATGAGAAGTAGGTTGCCTACCATAAACATGGACAAATTTTAAATTAGAAACAGACAAAAAAAAAAAAGTGAAAAGAAAAAGAAAAAAAGATAGCCCTTCATAGAGTTGAATGGTGAAAAAAGATTCATGTAGCTAACTTCATTTAATTGTGATACAAGGCTTTGTTTGGTGGTGGTGGTATTCAGAATCACAGAAAACAGAATGTGACAGTGCCCCATCAAATGTTCAACTCACTCCCAAGTGTGCTTGAGGAAAAACTCATTTGCATAAACAAGGAGAACACAAGACCCTCCAAGCTTAACAATGTCAGATAGTTTAACTCAATCAGGGGATGTCACCAAAAAGCAAAGGGTTCTTCTGGTACTTTGCTTGTTTGATTGTATATGCTTAGTGAAATGATAGGCACGGTCTTCCCATTCTGCCATGGTGCTTGAAATGTGAACAAATGAATAATAAAATCATGAGCAGGGAAAGGTGGATGGAAACATGCTCCGTTCTAAACCTTATCAATCTGAGTAAAAAGTCAAGGAAAGTTGACTGCTAACTTTCATGAAGAAGAAAGCAGAAATGAAAAGACTAATAGATTACTAGGCTTCAAGTCACGATGAATGATACTATTTGCATGCAAATATTCCATTGCTCGAGAGATTCCCAATGCAAAACTTATAGACAGTTTCAGATCTGGAGAGTTTGGGCGGATGCTCCACAAGTACTTCTGAAGTGTACCACCTCTCATAAGTTCTGTGATTATCATCATGGTCGGTTCCACATAGGCTCCAATGAACTGTTTCAACAAAACATCTCATCTCAGCAAGTAAATTAAACATAGAGACTTTACAACAATTAATATTCTGTATCTTAAGTTTAATAAAACACTGAAAAACTCAGAAGTTGGAAATCTATATTTATTAACAAGATTCATGTCTATTTACCCAAAGTATGACTAACAAATGAATTAAATAAAAAATAACCGCAACAAACATTTTACAAAAATGAGGAATTATGGAAGTCCAAAAAGCAACATCTTATTCTTAGTACAAGTCAACAAAGTTACTAGATAAGAGACGTACTATTCCATTCTCAAACACTTCATTATTTGACAGACGGATCTGGTTGCTGAGACTTTTAAAGAAAGTAGTACTCAACAAGAGTGTAGCGTGCCAAATCATTATCATTTATCCTTTTATAAATCTATTTCATAATGCCTACAATGAAACCCATAACAACGATAGAGAAACAATGTTGTGTGTGATAGTGTCTTGATGATTAGGGACAAAGCATACATTCCAACTAACAGTAGCAACTTACTTTATTGTAAACAATGGTAACATTGATGACAGACACAATGATTGAATTTAAGATGTCCAATATCAGATTAGAACATTATGGACACAATTAGAGTTCACTTACAGACATGAATAATCAACATACTAAAGAACAACTAAAATTAAAAAGACCCAATTTCACGACTCTAAACAATATACAAATTTCTGATAATTTAACTAAATTTTGTTCTGTCTTTTTGGTGGATGAGAATGTATTAAGGTATGCTAAGTTCAGTTCAAAAAACAAGCATTGGCAGCTAGCAATATTTGTACTTCCATTCATAGCATCATTCTACATAGATATAAATAGTATATAGTATTAGTAACAGTAAAACAAAAAGATGTGGATCAATATAATATATGGCATAAATATAAGATACTTTCAAAATGAAATCAATTTTTTTTTTTTTTTTTTTTGAGAAGTTACTTTCAAAATTAGGATATCTGATCATTGAATCTGCCTAATAATAACCTGATTCCTGACTATCCAAATACAGGTGCATTTTACAAACAAAATATTGAAAAGATCTAACTCACATGGATAAATACACACAAGCATATGAGAAAACAAGGTAAGCTACCTTCACGACATTTTAATTGTAACATACATTCTTGTGTGGTCACATAGCATACCTTCACAATATTATCATGTTTTACTCTAGATAACATTGCAACCTCCCTCTCAAATTTCTCTTTGCGTTCGGGACTCACTGCTGATGTTTTGTCTGGCTGTATCACTTTTACAGCAACAGGTTTGGATTTATACCTGGAAATGTGCAATGATAGACATTTTCAACTGTTCATATATTAATGCTGACATAAAAAATAACATGACCTCAAATATGTGTACACCATCAATGAATGTGCAACAATTGTCCGACCTCAAATACTGGCTATAATTAATGTATAAGAAACTTCTACCAATTGGCACTGGTATTTTGTAAAACTTTCGACACTCTATCCACTTGTGGTTGGTAGTTTGGAGACTTAACCAACACAAGATCATTGTTTATGGAACTAGTGTGATATGCCTATTCATGATAAAAAAAAAAAATGTATTATAGTCACAACTTTTGTTATGATTTGCTCTTTTTAGTTCTTTAACAAGCACAAGAAAACTCAAATATAGATAAACATTTGTATCTTCAAAAATAAGTGGGGGGAAAAAAAAAAACTCACATGTAGCAAGATACAATACATGAATCTATGTCTTTTGGGGTGGGTACATGAATCTATGTTTACTACTCATAAAAGCTACAAATAAAGTGACCATGTAGTAATGCAATTAATAGATCTAGATAAAAAGATAATTACAAACATAGCTCCTTATCTTTTGCCATTTTATGCTGGAATGAATGGTCTAAGAAAGGGCCTTTTTATACTCCCTTGGAAACTTAGTGTTAATTCACAGGGCAGTATGTCCTTTCTTGCACCTTTAGCAAACATTCCTTTTGGCCTTTCCCTAGAACCAGTAGTGCGTTGAACCAATCTAGAGTACTACTTGCCAATTTAGTTTGTTGTTGTCATCAATGTTGTGAAAGGCGCGCCTAGGCGCAAGGCGCAACGAGGAGCAACAGTTGCGCCTGTAGGTACCCAAGGTGAGGCGACTTGAAAGAGGCGTGCGCCTTATGCATGACTTGTCGAGGCGAGAAAAGGCACAACGCGACTTTTGTTTTTGGATCTTTGAATGAATCTATTGGCTCAAATCGTGCTTTTAAATCTCGAATTACAGAGGATTACAACTCTGAACTATATGCGAGAGTAACCAGCCCCAAATCGATCTAAATGCCCTAATCTCCATTCGTATTTGCTTGAAAGCTTGCTATGTCTATCTCTCTCTCTCTTTCCTTCGACTCGTCTAGGACCAGGTGAGTTCTTCTTCTCTTCTTCTTCTTCGACTTTGCTCTCTGTGTTTTTTTTTTTCTTCGACTTGGACTCTTGACTCTCTCTTCTTCTTCTTTTTCGCTCTCTGTTTTTCTTTTTCCTACTTCTTCGACTCAGTTTCTCTCTCTCTCTCTCTCCCCTTCTTCTTCACTTTCTGTTTTTTTTTTCCCTACTTCTTCAACTTAGTCTCTCTCTCTCTCTCTCTCTCTCTCTCTCTCTCTATTTTTTTTTTCCCCTGCTGGGTAGAGTTCTTCTTCTTCTTCTTCGCTGTTTGCTGTTGGGCTGGGTTTTTTTTTTTTTTTCCTTCTTGCTTCTCTGTTTTCTTTTTTGCTTCATACATGGAATAATGCAAAAATGAGAATAGCAGCAATTTGTATAAACAAGCACATGTCTTCTTCTTCTTCTTCTTCTTCTTTGTTTTTTTTTTTTTTTTTTGCTTCTCTTCCATGCTTGTGTGTGTGTGTGTGTGTTTTTTTGCAATTATGTCATTGTCTTTGTTTTGAGTCTCTGTTAGGCAAAAAAAAATTACAAATAATTAATTCATGACATCATACATTACATTATGAATCATTAGTCTATGTTAATTTATCTATTTTTTACTAAAGACTGTGCGCCTTGCTTCAATAAAGTCCGTGCCTCGCCTTGCACCTTGCACCTAGGCCCCAAGAGACCTTCAGCGCCTTGGTGTGCCTTGAGCCTTTAAAAACATTGGTTTTCATTATACATGTGTGAACCATCTGACCAAAATTCCTCTTTCACTGCTTCAAATGGAGTCAGCATTTGTTGTTAACAAAAGCATTCACTCTAATTCTACTATTTATTGTCGTGCATCTTAACAACCTAATTTTATCACCACTCGTTTTATGAGCATGTGATATCTTGCAAGATCATAAAGCCTAACTACCCTTGCCGATATCATTTTAAAAAATTTCCTTAACTCAGGCATATATATTCATCAACAAAACATCTAAAAGAATTCACTTCAACTAAAAGTAATTCCTATGCACTATATACTCTCTGATTCTCCTCATTAATGATCAATACATGAAATCAAATAGTCATGTTTGGGATTTTTTGCCATCTATATCTAGTATCCCCCTGTTAACATTGGTCCTAAAATAGCATTTCATAGAGTGCTATAGGCATTACAATATAATCCCAAAAGCTAAAAAATATTTTAACACCTCTCCCCATATTTCTTGCTTGGAATCTACATTTACTATTGCTTCTTCCGATGAAACTTCACCATCAAAAGACAATACAGCTAGACCATATGCAACTATTTCTGTTGAATAGCTTATAAACTCTATGCTCCATTTGTAAATTATAGTTGCATGCATGCCTATGAAAATCTTGTCGAGAAAAGGGCAGGGTCCCAAGAATTCATTCTGCTATATTAAAATCCTCACTAAAATAACCAAATTCCCAGGGAAGAAGGCTAGGATCCAAAAAGATGTGTGTCTTCTACATGAAAATCATATGATTGTGTATGTCAGATTTCAAAGTTCCATTTATTGGCTTGGGCTACTAGTAGAATTTGCTATTTAAAATATCATACAAGTAGCTTGTTAAAGTTTTCTATGTACACTACAAGCCTTGGAGCCCAATGCTACCTCTGACACCATATCCAAGCTTGAGGTAGAGGATCAAGTCCCACCAATATGATTTCTTGCAAAGAGACACTCGACATGACATGGACATGCCGACATGTAAATCTTTTTAAAATGTACAACACGACATGTGGGAAACATGTGCAAAATATATAATTTTATATATTTATTATATGTCATGTATGAGGATAAATAATTAGTATATGTCATATATATAAATATTTAAGCTAAAGATAATACTTTTTAAAATCTAAATGAGAATATGTATAAAGTTACATTGTTTTTGTTTTATTGTTGTATTTCAAGTTATTTTATTCAAATTCATAATATGTTTTTGTGTGTGTCTACATGTTGAAAAGTGTACAATAAGTGTCATGCCAATATCTAACACACATTATCTTCTTACAAGTGTCCGTAATTCTTAGGTTGCACACGTAATAATATAATCTGGGTAGTATGAACTCTTGAATCTATAAGCCCATTACGGTATAAATTATAGTAATTTGTAGTAATGTCATGGGTAAAAGGTATAAAACCTGTTCAACATCAATGTGGTCACTGGTCAATCCATGTCATTTCTAGTAGAAGGTGGTCAATCCATGTCCATTACTGTAGAATGTGGTCAACCTATGTTAGTTATGATACAAATTCTAGTAATATGTAATAATGTTTAGGATAAAAGTTATAGAACCTCTAAAATTTAAAGGAGGTCAATCTATGTCCATTACCATAGAAATTCTTGTAAGTTGTAATAATAGTATGCTAAATGATATAGAATCTATACACTGCAAGTTAAGAAGCACGGACACAGATATGTGACACTACACAAACACACACAAAATTAAAAATATAAGATACGACACGTGGGGAATACGTGCAAAAATATAGAATTTTATATATTTATTATTTCATGTATAATTATAAATAATTATTGTATATCATATATATGAATACTTAAATCAAATATAATAATTTTTAAAGTCTTTAGGAGGAGTATATGTATAAATTTACATTGTTTTTATTTTATCATTGGATTTCAAGTTGTTTTATTCAAATTTTGTAATGTGCTTTTGTGTGTGCTTTATGTGTGGATAAGTGTTGGAAAGTGTTCAACGAGTGTCATGTCGATGTCCAACATGACACGTTACCTTTTTAAAAATGTTTGTATTCTTAGAATGCAAGGATAGAATACAAAAATACTAAGTTTTCTTAGATTACAAAAATATAATCCACACTAAAGAAAGGTGTAGAAGAAATCAAACATAGAACCACCAAGTGTATAAAAGTTCTTAGTTTTTTTCCTTGTAACGTCAGCCTTAAACTGCGACACATTACCTTCTTAGAAGTGTCTATATTCTTAGAATGCAAGGATAGATTGCAAAAATACGTTTCCTTATATTACAAATATATAATCCATGCTCTTGTGGGTTATTTTATTGATAGAAAATTGTCTTTCTTCCAAGTGAAGACTTGGGCTTACAAGTTGTGGTAGGAAAATCTTGAAGAGGTTGTAACCTTAGATAATGGCTACTTTGTATTCAAGATGAAAAATGAAGAAGCTTTAAATTCCATTCTTGATGAGGGTCCTTATTATATTGGGAGCAAATTGATTGTTATTAAGAAATGGCAACCCGGTATGACCCTTACTAAAAATGTCTTCTCCAGTGAGCCGATATGGGTACAATTTTTCAATGTGCTGCTTGAACTGTGGATTGAGAAGGGATTGAGTTACATAGCAAGTTTTATCGGTAATCCATTGTACCTTGATGAATTTACCCAAAACCATAGCCGGTTAACATTCGCTAGAGTTTGTATTGAGATAGAAGCTACTAAAGAGATTCCACCCTCCTTTGTTGTAAACTTATGATATGGAGAACCGTTCGAAATCAAAGTCGAAGTTCCTTGGAAACCCCAAGTGTGTGGAGAATGCAAAATATTTTGTCATGCTACAAGTTTGTGTCCAAGTAAACCGATAACTCAAGCTCCTAGTAAACTCAAACAAGAGTGGAAGGCCAAAGAAGTGGTGGAGACGAAGGAGGAAGCCAAGCCAAGTGAATGGGTTGAAGTGAAAAAGAAAAAAGGCAAGGACGTCGTTAATGCTCCTATGGGTAACTTTGTTCCCACACCTCCTCCATCTTCATCGAATGCATTTGATATTCTCAATACTTGTGTAGCCAATGAGGAGGTTTCTTTTTGTGCAGATCTTAATAGCGTGCTTAATGCGAATTGCTCCTCTTTGGAAGTGAGTAACCCCTCAAAAGATATTCCGAATGAAGAGGCTTCAAAGGAAGAGAAAGAAATTGTCGGGATGTAGGTAATATAAATGCGTTAGCCCCTAGACGATCTTCACGTTCCAAAGGAGCTCCACAATCCCTTTCGGATGGAACTTTCGTTGTTCCATGGACAAACCCATCTTCAAAAGTGGAAACCAAGAAAAATCTCCTTAAAAGAATTGTTAATCTTAAACTTGCTCAAGAGGTTAGCCTCTCTATCAAGTCTAAGAAATCAAGTTGTAAGACTCCTAGTTGATTGTTGCTTGGCCTAACTTTGGAGTTTGTTACTGTTAGATTTTAGTTTACAAACTACGCTTGTGTTTCCCTCCTCAAAGGGTGTTTTGCCTCTGGGCATATAATGAGCCTCATTGTAATATCTATTTTTTGGTATAAAACTTATGACTTGCCTACCAAAAAGAAAAAACAGAAGAGATCAAGCGTAGAACCACCGAGTGTATAAAAGTTCTAATTTTCTTTTCTTTGTAACGTCAGCCTTAAAAACAGAAGAGATCAAGCGTAGAACCACCGAGTGAAATGATATTAAATCTTGAAGATGAAATGGAATAAAACCCACTACCAGAGGGGTTTATCACGATCAAACTCAAATGTGGAAAACTAAAAAAACACAAATCAAATCAAAAAGAGATAAAATTCAATGATGGGTACAATTCAAATGCAAGAGAATTCAATTACATTAAAGCTTCAAGATGAAATGGAATTATAAAAAAATAAAAAATAAAAATGATCAAGAAAAGCAGCTACTAAAACGAGGTTACAGTGAGAAAGGGGACATACGATCCTTCATAGACGACAGAGTAGGGGCCTTCGCTGATCATAGAGCCGATTGAGAGGTGGCGAGGATCGATCAGCCATTTGCTATCAATTTTGAGGAAGTTGAGGGCACCCAAATCACTGTGACCACCGCGTTCGACGCTTCCGAAGGGACTATAAAGAGGGAGTTCGAAGAGATCATCGTCGGAGACCGAATGTTCGGCCATTGCAATCAATTTCTACTATTGCATAACAACAGAATATGCGTGTGTCTATCAGATAGAGGAGATTTGAATATAGTGGGACAATGAAATAAAAGAGAGGGAAAAACAAGGAAAGTGTTTTCTTAGTTTAGTAAAATGTTTGATTTTTGTTAATCTGGTAATTAATTAATTGTAGGAGAACTAGTCCAAGTGGGAGAAGAAAAAATAAATAATCCACACATGGAGAGGTACAACAAGTGACACTTGTATCTCCAAAATCTTTTATCTACATTTAACTCTCCTTAATTATATCACTTTTGTGATCCCCTGCACCGATTGTAGATTAAGGAGAATCGGAATGAGTGCCACGTGTATGGATATTGGATGAGAAAATTTTTGGTAAATAATAAATACACTTCTTAAAGTTTCTTTAAAATATAATTTTTTTCTGTATTTTTAAAAGTTACATTTTACTTCTTTAAAATTCTAATTGCATAACAAATAACTCTTTTTTATTAATAAATTATTAAAACAATTAGCAGTTTTTTTATGATATCAGAAATATATTTTAATTAATAATTTTGATAATTTTATTGTTATATAGAAGAGTAGTTAATAATTTCTTTTTCTTTTTTTGTTAATTCTATTAAATAAAAAATTTTAAGAATTGAATATTTGTAATTTTCAAAACTATAAGAAATAATTCGTATTTTAAGTAAATTTTAATTAGTGCTTTTGTAATTTATCCTAAAAATTTTGAGGGAAAGAAAATATGATTCTTCATTTTAAGATTTAGAATTAATCATAATAAAAAAAACATGATTATTGATTATCTATTAAAATTGAATTCACATTTGAATGTGATTCCTACACCCGCATAGGAATTTTGCTTTATTTGAGTAATATAAATTATTCGAATTCTGTGAATATTGAGTTATTTTCCTTTAATTTCAAGTTTCCTCTTAGTTTTTTTACTTTTTATGCCAAAATAAATAAATAAATAAAGTAGTTATAGTTTCGTCATGAATTTTAAAATGGACATTGATTTAGACTCCCTTAAAACTCTTATCCCTCCAACCGCCCACACACACGGGGGTTGGGGATTGGGAGAGAAGAAAAAAAAAAAAAAAAAGTTGATCAATCAAAAGCAAAGGGGGTAACTTCCAAAGGGAGTCCCAATCTTTATTCATTTCAAAATAAGCTCACAAATATTTTAAAAATGGAATTTAGATGCTTATTTGAAGGGAGGCTTTTCAAACTACAAATAATTTTTCCCTTGTAGCAATTTATTTCACTGACAATTGCTAGAGTAATTACTTTATCTAAAATCAAACACTCAATTAATTTTTTTTTCTACCATTGAAATGCACTGTGATCGTTTAGTTATTATTTTTTTTATACAAATGATCGTTTAATTATTTTGAGATGATTGAATTCAGTTAAAATTGATACTTACTAATTTTTACAATAAAAAATTTATTAAACTATTTTAATTAATTGTTAAGTCTACCTTCTTCTTTTTTTTTCTTTTTTTTTCTTTTTTTTTTGGGGGGGGGGGGGGTAAACAGACAAATGCATTAAAAATTATGAAATGGAATAAATACTTCAGAATAAAAATAAAAATGTGAATAATTAAACTACATTTTATTCTAACAAAATAAGTAAGGAAATGAGAATAAGGAAAATGATCTCTTTATAACTTTTTATATTTTATGATAAACAAAATGGGGAGAGGATGAAATTTAGTTGCTAAAAAGGTTTATTTGGAAGCATGATCATAGGATGTGTAAATAAATGAGTCCAAAATGAAAGGATTGAGGCAACTTTGAAGTTTTTTGTAACTGAAAAGATAAATTCGAGTATATGTATACCAAAAATGAAGTTTGCGACAATAAATATGATTTGCAAACTTAGACCTCTAAACAAATAATGTTATAGTTGAATTATTATAAAATAATTAATGTTATACCAAAATAATGATTAAGTTTCTCTCCTATTCATATTTCTATATGAGAGAATTTGAGGGGCCGTGGAACCAACCACAAATTTCATTTCAATGATCTGAATGGTTCACTTTTTAGATCTCGTTGAGTGAAATATTCATGTAAAATATTAAAATGATCAGATGTCAGTAGCTATATATTTGAATTAAATTTTGATCACAAAAAATGAATTGTTATTATTGAAATTATATTAGTCGTCTATTTTTTTTAAAATAAATATGATTCAAATATGTAATTATCGATATACAATCATCTTATTTTTTGCATTGACATTTTATTTAACGAGTCCAAAAAAGTAAACTGTTTGGATCTCCGAAATCGGATTCAAAATTGACCTATCATACACATACGCTCTCTTAAGTTGAGATAACAAATTCAAAGAAGACAAACCCCCAAAATAAAGAGTGAAAATTGAGAAAGTACTTTAAATTGGATACTAAGAATATATTATTGTAATCCGTAATATATATATATATGAATAATAGTGATTCACATCTATTCATAATATGTTCATATTAGATTATGTCACAGTAATAATGTTTTAGCTTATATCCTGTATTTTTCTAATTTAACAAGTCTATGTTTTCCATATTTGTTAATTTTTTTACGAATTTGTCCAATGTTAAAAAACTAGGATGGTCGAGAGATATCAGGCTATTTGGTGTAGCTGTTGAATTAGATTATTAAATTATAATTTATCAGATTATAAATTATAACTTTAAACAGAAGTTGTTAGCTTGTTTGGTACGGATGTTAGATTATACGTATAAGCTGGAAGGTAGTGTTTGTTAGAATAAGTTGTATATTAACTTTTCATTGTGTAATTATCATTTTGCCCTTACAAGAAATGAAAAATTTGTGAGAATTAAATTGTTTTAAAATTTTCCTTTTCAGAACTTTTTCCATAAATTTTTTACACACAGGAAGATTTCAATCTGGGTATTTGGGTAAACTTTGAAGGAAAATTTTCCTTCCAAAGAACATGTCTCATAGTAAGATTATATTTTGCCATATAATGAGATGTTTCTTTGCAATTTGCACTATTCATGTACCCAATAGTTTTTCGGTCTGATTTAACATGGATTGAATTCCTGTTGTACCATGACTAGAGCATCATGAACTGCATAAAACCCAATTCGTAAAGTGGATTTTTTTTCTTTCAAAATCATCACAAAAACCCTAAATTGTGGATTGGATTCTTCCATAAATTGCTACAGATTAACAACCACCATCGTAGTAAGCAAAGTTGAAATCAAAACCGAAATCTATTTGGTGATTGTGATCCAAAATAATCAAACCCAAATCTGTAGCAAAAGGATCAAAGATATGTTGGTACAATCTTAAGACAGATTCTTTTTTGGTATCTTCATTGTATTTAATTTTCTGTTTTTCAAAGTAATATTCTGGTTGGAAAAACAAATAGTGATTTATGCTATTTGACAGATAGTAGTAATATACTGTCTCTTTTCTTTGACAACTAGTAGTACGATACTGGTGTCATTAACAATTTCAGAATATTATTTGGTATTACAGAAAATTATTTTGGTATTTTATTTTTCCTGTTTTAGTAACAAGGAAAATAAAATTATTTTGTGTTATAATTTATTTTCTGGTTTTAGTAACTAGAAAATTAATTTGTGTTTTAATTTTTTCTGATTTTTGTAATCAGAGATTATGGCTACTACAACTGAAACTGCATCTGGCAGTGGTACTCCTGTTGTTACACCAACATCAGTCCCTATTCAGAACCATGTTCATGTACCAATCAATCATGGAGAAAAACCGGAAAAATTTAATGGTACCGAGTTTAAGAGATGGCAGCAAAAGATGCTGTTCTATCTTACAACTCTTAATTTGGCCCGGTTTCTCCATGAAGAGGCTCCAGCACTTAAAGAGGGTGAAAGTGATCGGCAAGTTGTTGCCGCTGTAGATGCTTGGAAACATTCAGATTTCCTGTGCAGAAACTACATCCTCAATGGCCTTGACAACATGCTGTATAATGTATACAGTCCTCTGAAGTCAGCAAAAGAATTGTGGGATTCTTTGGAGAAGAAATACAAGACAGAGGATGCCGGCACAAAGAAATTTGTCGTCGGTAAATTTCTGGATTTTGTAATGGTCGACTCCCAAACGGTAATATCTCAAGTTCAAAGTTTTCAGATAATTTTGCATGATATTCATTCAGAAGGTATGACTCTTAGCGAATCTTTCCAAGTCGCTGCTTTGGTGGAAAAGTTACCACCGGCCTGGAAAGATTTCAAAAATTATTTAAAACATAAACGCAAAGAGATGACCATGGATGAGTTAATTGTAAGATTAAGAATTGAGGAAGATAACCGAAAGGCTGAAAAGAGGAATGGGAAAAATCCCATTGAGTCCAAGGCTAATGTGGTTGAACAAGTTCAAAAACCACATAACAAAAAGAGGAAGTTTACTGGAGATGGTCCTAAACAAGGCAACAACAATGGCAACAAGAAGTTCAAAGGAAAATGCTATAACTGTGGCAAGACTGGACATCGAGCTTCTGACTGCCGCCGTCCTAAGAAGGATCATGGAAGTACAAGTAAGAAGACCACCAATCAGGCCAATGTAACAGAATTGGATTACATCTCTGACGGAGTGAATGACATCAACCTCTCTGCTGTGGTGTCTGAGGCTAACTTGGTTGGAAATCCCAAAGAGTGGTGGGTTGACACTGGAGCAACTCGTCACATATGTGCGGACAAGAAGATGTTCACTACCTACAAAGAGGCTGCAAATGGTGAACAACTTTTCATGGGAAATTCTTCTACTTCTACTGTGGCTGGACAAGGGAAAGTGATCTTGAAGATGACATCAGGGAAAGAACTGACCCTCAACAACGTACTGCATGTACCTGACATCCGGAAGAATTTAGTTTCTGGTTCTTTGTTAAGTAAAAATGGTTTTAGGCTTGTTTTTGAGTCTGATAAGTTTGTATTAACAAAGAGTGGTATGTATGTTGGTAAGGGATACATGAGTGATAGTCTCTTTAAACTAAATGTAATGACAGTTGTACCAAAAGTTGCTATGAATGAGAATAACACATCTTTTGCTTATATTCTTGAGTCGAATTTATGGCATGGTAGATTAGGTCATGTAAATTATGATGCTTTGCGTAGATTAATTGGTTTGGATTATATACCAAAGTTTGAAATTAATCCTAATCATAAATGTGAAGTTTGTGTAGAAGCAAAACTAACTAAGGCTCCATTTAAATCGGTTGAAAGAAAAACCGAACCTCTAGAATTAATTCATACTGATGTATGTGATCTAAAATTTATTCAAACTAGAGGAGGCAAAAAGTATTTCATAACATTTATCGATGATTGCACAAGATATTGTTATGTTTATTTACTTAGAAGTAAAGATGAAGCCTTAGAAATGTTTAAACTCTACAAAACAGAAGTTGAAAATCAACTTGGTAAAACCATTAAAATGGTTAGAAGTGATAGGGGTGGTGAATATGATGCACCATTAAATGAATTTTGTGCACAACATGGCATTATTCACCAAACTACAGCCCCTTATTCTCCACAGCAAAATGGAATTGCTGAAAGGAAGAATAGAACTCTAAAAGAAATGATGAATGCCATGTTACTAAGTTCAGGCTTACCACAGAACTTGTGGGGGGAAGCAATATTGTCTGCAAATTATGTTCTTAATAGAATACCCCACAAGAAAACCAAAAGCATTCCTTATGAATTATGGAAAGGTCGACCACCTTCCTACAAATACTTAAAAGTGTGGGGGTGTTTGGCAAAAGTGGAAGTTCCTGTTCCTAAAAAGACTAAGATTGGACCAAAAACAGTAGATTGTGTGTTTATTGGTTATGCTCAGAATAGTAGTGCATATCGGTTTCTGACTTATAAATCAGAAATACCTGATATAAATGTGAACACTATTATAGAGTCAAGGAATGCTGTGTTTTTTGAACATGTCTTTCCTTACAAGAAAGGACAGGAATTAAGTTCACAGAAAAGAACTTATGATTGTACACAAAGTCAAGAGACTAATGACAATCAAACACAAGAGACTAGTAATGGTCTCAACCAACAGGATTTAACTGATGATGAACCAAGAAGAAGTAAGAGAGCGAGAACATCAAAATCCTTTGGTCCAGATTTTCTGACATACTTGTTAGAAAATGAACCTCAAAGCTTTAAGGCAGCAATGACAGGTCCTGAAGCACCTTTGTGGAAAGAGGCTGTTAATAATGAAATTGAATCCATTATGCAAAATCATACTTGGGAATTGGTGGATCTTCCACCAGGTTCTAAACCTCTTGGATATAAATGGATATTCAAGAGAAAAATGAAAGCAGATGGTTCAATTGACAAGTATAAAGCAAGACTTGTAGTTAAAGGTTACAGACAAAAGGAAGGTCTGGACTATTTTGACACATATTCCCCTGTGACAAGAATAACATCCATTCGCATGCTTATTGCTATAGCAGCGTTGTTTAATTTAGAAATACATCAAATGGATGTTAAAACAGCTTTCTTAAACGGTGATCTAAATGAAGAGATCTATATGGAGCAACCCGAAGGGTTTGTAGTATCAGGGCAAGAAAAGAAAGTTTGTCGACTTGTAAAATCCCTTTATGGATTAAAACAAGCACCTAAGCAATGGCATGAAAAATTTGATCATGCAATGCTTACTAATGGGTTTAAGATAAACGAATGTGACAAATGCGTCTATGTTAAAAACACTGACCAAGGATATGTCATAGTTTGTCTTTATGTGGATGACATGCTTATCATTGGAAGCAGTCAAAACATGATCAAATCAACTAAGCAAATGCTTAACAAAAGATTTGATATGAAAGATATGGGGGTCGCAGATGTTATATTAGGAATGAAAATTACTAAAACATCTGACGGATATGCATTATCTCAATCTCATTATATTGAGAAAATTCTTGATAAATTTATCAAGGATGATTTGAATTTAGCAAGAACACCTGTAGACATCAGTCTTTATTTATCGAAAAATAAAGGTGATGCAGTGTCTCAGTTAAAATACTCCCAAATCATTGGAAGCCTAATGTACCTAATGAATTGTACTCGTCCTGATATAGCTTATGCTATCAGTAAATTGAGTAGGTACACTAGTAACCCCGGAGAAGACCATTGGAAAGCGATCATTCGGGTTCTTAGATATCTAAGATTCACCCGTGATCATGGTTTGAACTTTACTCGATATCCAGCAGTACTTGAAGGTTATTGTGATGCAAATTGGATATCGGATACTAAAGATTCAAAATCCACTAGTGGATATGTCTTTACTCTAGGAGGCGCTGCTGTTTCTTGGAAGTCCACGAAACAAACTTGCATCGCACGATCCACAATGGAATCCGAGTTCATTGCTTTAGACAAAGCAGGTGAAGAAGCAGAATGGCTTCGTCACTTCTTAGAAGACATTCCAATGTGGCCAAAACCTGTGCCAGCTATTTGCATTCATTGTGATAGTCAATCTGCAATAGGCAGGGCACAGAATCATATGTATAACGGTAAGTCACGACATATTCGTCGTCGACATAATACCGTTAGGCAATTGTTGTCAAACGGAATAATCTCAATAGATTATATAAAATCTAAAGAGAATATTGCGGATCCGTTAACAAAAGGTTTGACAAAAGAGCTAGTGTATAGTTCATCAAGGGGATGGGATTAAAGCCTATTACATAAGAGTCGTCATAATGGTAACCCTACTTAATGACTGGAGATCCCAAGAACTAAGTTCAAAGGGACAACTAAGTTATGTATGGCTCGCCAGAAATCACCAAGGGATTAAAATTCCCTACCCATTCCTATGGTGAGAGTGATATCTGCAACATATGTTGTCTGCAGGGGTATAAGGATAAGCTTTGCTTTTAATGATTACTTATATCTTGATTAAGGCATAAAATCAAGACGAGTATAAGGAGATACTCACAATAAGAATCACCTATATGAGTGTTGAACTGGGGCCGGTTCTATGAGAATGAAAGAGGCTACATTCTCTAGAAACACTCATGAAAACCAGGAGCGTTCAAGGCCAAAATGAACACAACAGTGAGAACCACGATGTGTCAGAAGATATTTTGTGTGAAATCTATTGTCTTGGCTTACACAAACGGCTGAACAATTCAAGGCATCGCGTCCATTGGTTAGCCAGTAAGTCCGATAGGTTATCACTAGGGAAGGTTCAAGGCCGAAAACTACCTATCCTGATGCAAGATATTTTCGACTTATACTCTTTCGTTAAGTCTACATATTGTTGCATTTCCGTTGTCATCAAATTCCATTCATGTGGGGGATTGTTAGAAATGGTTTGGTCTAATTTTTAGGTGGGCCCCGTGCATCGATTTACACGGGTCAAAGTGGTAACGCGTTCTATGCCGCGTTGTGATTCACGTGGTATATTTGGTTGCTCAAAACCATTATCGAGTGAATGGAAAATTGAAGCCAAAGTATGCTCCATGGAAATGGAGTTTTGGTGGAAATTCCTTAAAGGTTTGAATAAGGCTTGTCCCACATTGATTTGGTGGGAGGTTTTGAAAGGGTTTATAAGGCATGGGTTTGATACTTGGGGTGTGCCCCAAGGGGTACCCAAGTGTTTTAGAGGGAGAGGTTATGGGCAAAATGGGCTAGACCCATTGGACCCAAAAATCACCACACACGCGCGCGCATGCCGCCGCCGTCCGTCCGGTCGGGCGGGCTAGGCTGGGCCTGGGCTTGGGCGCGGGTGCGTGGTGTGAGATTGGGTTGGGCTTGTTCGGCCCAATACTAATCTTTTTGGGCCCAAAACATTTGAATTTAATTCAAATAAACTGGTTTGGATTTTTTGTTCATCCAAACAGGGCCCTTCCCGTTTTCAAACAGAATTAAATTGGTTTGGATTTAATGCTCATCCAAACAGGGCCCTTCCCGAAATAAACTAGTTTGGTATTAACGCACACCCAAACAGCCGTTTTTTGCTATCTGTTTGAATTATAAACAGATTCAAATTCAAAACCAACAGGTATCATACCTGTTCAATTCAAAACCAAGAGTCACCTTCACATCTATAAATAGGACCACCCTCATTTGATGTAATTCATTCAGAAATTTCGTATTTCACCTCTGCTAATTCTATTCTTCATCTTGCTGCATTTTATTTCTGAAAGAAAGAGTGTAAACACTTAGTGTGTTCGTAAGGCAAACAATTTGTAGTGCTGCTATTGTTTGTGGTAAGATCATTTCATCCTGGGAGATAGACGTCCAAATTCTGAAAGCACCGTGGAGAGGACGAATCTGTCTTAAGGACACAGTGTCAAACACTAGACTTGATCAGAAAAGTAATTCAAAGAAATTAACCAAGTAAGTTGTTTAATTTTATTCTGTTTTTAATTTGTTTATTTAATCAGATTTTAATTTTGTTTTTGTAACAAAATAAAATCTGTTATTTATTTATTTATTTATTATTTCGAGTTTGATTTTTGTAATCAAACAAATTCTCTCCTTTTCTTTATTTCTTTAAATTCTAATTGTTGTTTTGTACACAATAGAATTAAAATCTTTTAAATACAGTGAAGATTGTCCTACAAGATAGTAAAGAACTGAACCAAAATCATCGCCAAGTTCAGGTGCTTGTCATCTAGACAACAAGTTGCATTCTTTACACATATCTAATTGTCATCACCCATCTTCAGTAGTTGTCGACAAGTCATGTTGCCAAGTCGAAAGACAGAACTAGAGAAAGGAAAATGGTTTGTAGCTCGAATCCTCGCTTCTCTGAATCCCCTGACTGCCCAAAAAACGACGTCGTTTTGGGCGGTTTTTTTTTCCAGTCTGAAACAGAGGGAGAGAAAGAGAAAAAGGGAGAGAAGAGAGAAGAAAAGAGGGGAAGAGAAAGAGAATGAGAGAAAGAGAAGAAAGGGGAAGAGGGAATGGAGAGAGAGAGAGAGGGTCGATCAACGATCGCCGCTGCCTCCACCTCTGCCTCCAATCGCCGATCTCCTTAGCCTGTTTTTCTTTTTTTTTCAGATTGAAGCCCGGTTTTTTTTTTTTTTTCT
Source organism: Camellia japonica (assembly GCA_030407325.1). NCBI lineage: Eukaryota > Viridiplantae > Streptophyta > Magnoliopsida > Ericales > Theaceae > Camellia > Camellia japonica. The sequence goes on from JAPPVO010000002.1 coordinate 25,388,090, forward strand.
GAAAATGTGTTGATGATTATGATGGTGATGTTGATGAAGATGTTGATGATGAAGATGATGAATGGTTGTTAATGATGTTGATGTTGTGGTTGAATGGTTGTTGATGATGATGTTGATGAAGATCTGAAGATGATGATGATGATGTTGTTGATAATGATTTTTTTTTTCTCTCCCTCTCTCTGCTACTCTTATCTTCCTTCCTTCTTCTTCTTCTTCTTCTTCTTTTGCGTTATTGAAAAAATAAAAATCAAAAATCAAAACGACGAAACGACGTCGTTTTGAATTCGGGGGATTTGGGGAAGGGATGAGTCGAGCTACGTAGAGAAAATGAGAGTAGATAGAGAGAGAGAGAGGTAGTGAAATGAATGGTTGGAGGATTTATATAGTGGCACAGTTGTAATTCTTGCAAAATCCAAGGGTTATTTAAATAATTTCACCCATTAACACAGCTTTCCGCGTAATCTATAAGTTGAGAAGCACCTCTTTCGGTGCTTGCAATAAACAGCTTATTTGGGGCCAAAATAAGTTGTGTTAAGCCATAAGTTAATCCCATTAAATTGCACAAAACACTCATTTTTAACTTAATATAAGTTAAAAGCTAATAAAAGCAACTTATAAGTTACACTAATGTAACAACCCCGACCTGTAATTAACTATTAAACCATGATTAAGAATGCCTAATAAGTAATTAAGAGGAAATTTTGCATTAATTGCATGCTTTATATGTTATTTGCATTTATATCTGTTCATGGTAGGAATATCTGTTTGTATTTCCGATTTGGTATGCGAATTGAAGGCCTCACCGGCATCTAATAGCGAAATTGACTTGGTTTATGTGTTATTTAGAATTTTTAGAATTTTATGATAGGTTTAATTGAAATTCGATTCGGAACTGAATAATTAGAATAAAATAATACCAATGAATTAGCCTTAACTCAACTTAATCAACTAATACTAATCAAGCCTATATAAGGCCAATTGACTCTAGAATATTGCATACACCTTCATCACCATCATCTTCTTCAACAAAACGTGAGAGAGAGGGAGAAGAGGAGACTTGAGCTCAATTAAGGGAAATTGCTAGAAAAGTGAAGGATTTGGAGAGAACTTGGAAGATTAAGCTCACACACTTGAGAATTCAAAACTTTAGATAGGAATTCACTCATTTAGTTATATAGTTGTAGCACTTAATGCATGAATTCAAGAGAGTTAGATGATTAAGCCAAGAATTGAGCTTAGGGAGAAGAGTTAGGAAGATAAACATGCATGCATGTATAATTCTCAAGATTTTGAAGTTGTTTTCAAAGAATTTCCTCTTACATGTTCTCATTTTGGCTTTGTTCTAAGAATTCAACATGTATTTGAGTTAAACACCTTATTTGATCATGTTTTGGAAGTTTTGAAGACAAGACAATTCATGTATGTTAACTTCATGTTATGTTCTTCAAGTTCTAAGTTTGATTTTACACAATTGGCATGCTTTTGGGCTTTGATTTTGTGAAATGATTTTGAATTCACCATGTTTTCAAGTTTATATATGCTTTCTCAAGTTTTGGGCCCAAAAGGATGTGTTTTGTTGGTTTGAATTTGAGCTTTGAACTTGAATATGCAATCTAGAAATTTCAAAATTTGCACCCTCCACTCGAGCGGTGGAGTCTACGCTCCAGCGGAGAATATGAGCTCCTAATACTTTTACAGAGTTTGGGGATTGGCTCAAGCGGCAAAATCTGTGCTTAAGTAGTCATCCTTGTTTTTGACCTTCCGCTCGAGAGACCGAAGTTGAACTCGAGCGTAAAATAAGAGCTCCCAAAAGTTTTATAGACTTTTGCAAACTGCTCGAGCTACCGAAGTTGCGCTCGAGCGGATATCCTTTTTACTCAGCCTTGTGCTCGAATGTCTGTCGAGTGGAAAATTCAAGCAACCAATACTTTTGCAGACTTTACAGATTGCTCGAGCGACCGAAGTTGCGCTTGAGCGGACTACCCTGTTTTTGAAATTTTGGCTAAGTGTTTCAAAGCACATTTTGACATTCTTATTGCATCTTAGGCATTCCTAAGCCCTAATTAAGACATAATAATGAGAATAAAGGATAAGAACACACTAAGAATGAAACGAAACAAGTTACGTACTATTCGTGTGTGTGTTTCAATATGTGTATCTGTTATATGTTTGTGTAAGGCACGCACCGTAAGCTGTTTAATCAATTTGTTTTGTTATCGAAGCTATCTGCGAGTAACAACTCTGTAAAATTATGTTTGATTATATGTATTTTCTGACTGAAATGATATGATTTGTCTTATGAAATGCTATTTTGAGATTACATGAATGATGGCCTAATTTTTTTGAGATGTATTTGTGGTATCCTTAGCAAAAGCCTTCGCCTAGGGGAGATAATACTGTGGCTCATGGTGTAATAACCCGAAAATTTAAATTGTCCTTTAAATTTTATATTAGTATTATTTAATTATAAATGAGAAATGAGAAAAATCCTAAATGTTTAATTAAATATTTCGTAAAAGTAAAATATGAGATAAAGTGTAATGGATTATATATTAAAATTAAAAATTAAAAAAAAAATTAAAAAAAGAGAGATCAAGATAAGCATAAATTAATGGCTAAGGAATAGGGATGAGACGCGTGGGCAGCCGTGTGGCTTGGCGCCCACGCTTGTCTTTCTATATAAAGGGAGGGATTTGCTCAGGATGTGTGGGAAGGAAAACAAAGAAAAGGGAAGAAAATACTGGAAATCAAAAAGATCTTTGATAATGGAAAGAAAGAGTGAGGTATTAATTTTAATGTGAGTTATATTATACCTTGAGTTACCATAATATATTTTACATATATTTTGAGTTACCATAATTTATTTTATATAATTTATGTTTTATAGTTATGTTAATGTTTCAATTACGTTGATTATTTTCTGAGCTCTATTTGCTTAAATTGAAACCCATGGATATGTTTGTTTAAATTTTATTAATTATTTGACAATGATTTTATAAACAATTATTTTCTGTAAGCACCACCACGGGAGTCCCATGCCTTGGGGGACTTAAATAACCATTGGCCCTTTGATTAGTCACTTTGTGACTCTCTGTCTGTCATGGATCCATTAACCCTCTAATTTCTGGTGTGGAGCAAAGTACTATACAGAGCTAAGTGCTACACTATTGTATGAGCCATCTCTAGAATTCGTACGAGCCACCTCTTGAGTCCATATATCTGTTCTGTTCCGTCCCATTCTGATTTCTGGTATGGAGCAAAGTGTTGTACGGATAAGTGTTATACTATTGTGGGGGCTACCTTTAGAGTTCGTACGAGCCACCTTTTGAGTCCATACATCTGTTCTATTTTGTACCGCAGTTATGATTATTTTGTTTACATGATTTATGTATTATATGTCAAATGATTTCTGTATTATATACTCTGTATTTTAATATCAAGCTTTGTTTGTTTAAGCCCAATAATTATCCATGGTGATTTTATACCCTTATGCTCTCAGTATAATATTTTTCACTCTGCCATGTGCTTATAGTTGTTTACAAATTTTCAAGAAACAATGCAATTCAGAAATATATTTTGAAGAGTCTTAGATGCGGAGCTGCAAAATAGACACACATAGCACGTTTATAGCATTTATAATTCTATTTTTCAAATGTAAATATCGGTCTTTTTAGTCAATAAATTTTGTTATAAAAATAGAAGCTTCAATGCTTATTTTGGTATCCTCACTTAAACATTATTTTCACTCGCATTTATTTATTTGTTCAAGAATTGGCCATAGGTAACTTCAGTTATTGGTCATCACGATATTTATCCATTGGGTACGGAGAGCGGGTCGTGACACATGGTCATAAGGCCCTCATCCGGGGAAAAAAATACCGTGGCATAAGGCTCTTACCTAGGGGAAACAATACCGTGACATAAGGCCCTCGCCCGGGGAAAACAATATCGTAGCATGAGGTGCTCGCCTGAGGGAAACAATATCGTGGCCTACGTATGTTATATGATACCTGGTACCGGAGGTTGCATTATGGAACTTGATATGAATGACCAATGTGATTTGTTAACGCTAATGGACATACCACACATGATTTGAATATGAATATGAATATGAATGTGACTCTGTTTTTGATATGAATACGAACATGGCTATGTTTTTTATTGTTAGGGGATTTGAAATATGATTTCTGAATCTGTTATGGATATCATTCATTTAAATCTTTACTTTGTTGTTAATCACTGGGTTTTGACTCATTGTATTATTTATGTATGTAGTGAGCAGGCGCGTGACTAGGCATAAGCTGCTGCCTGGAGTATTGTTTTGGTCAGCCAGCCATTGTGCCTCCAAGGAGGTTCCCGTTTTGATGTGGTCAAGTGTTTATGATCGATGTTCGGGACTTTTGTATTTCTTATATTTTAACTAAATGTTCTGTATTGTGGATATGATGATGTCCGAACAATGTGTTAGTAACGTCACAGATATGTATATAAGTTTTAAATTTTCTATTCCATGTATGTTTACATAGCTTAATGGACTATGTATGTTTTATATATTTGCTTCCGTAGCCCCTTATTATGTGTCGATCTGTTCAGAGGCCTTTGGTAATCCCAGGATTATTGGTCGGTTACAACGCTAAACTTATAAGGGCGGGTTTGGGTCGTGACAACCAAACACCTACATCATACCATTTGTTGCAATAAGGGTAAGTGGTGAAAATTTTGGAGAGTGAGGACATATTATGAGCATCATTTTATTTGCATTATTGCACATTGATGGCACGTGCGGTGACCAATGTTGCATGTGCAACCAAGCCCAAAATCGTGCATGAAATTCATGCGTAGAATGAATATGTTCCACACGTGCGGTGGACATTTTCCACATGTGCGGTGAAGTCTTGGAAAATGTGAAGTGAGATTAAGTCTTCGTTTGGGATGCAAGTTGATTTTTTAGTTATTTTAGCTTGGGATTAAAAAGTTTGGTTTTGGATGGATTTTTTGATTTTTTAAACTTTTGTAAGAGAAAAAATAAAATAATTATAGTTTAGATGTAATATTTTGTCTTATTGACTTTTTAGTCTATTTTATCTTTTTATGACTAAAATAATTAAAAAAACTCATGCCAAACATAACCTAAAGTAACTTATGTTGAATACACATGTGGTGGACATTTCCTGCACATACGATGGAGTTATGTATACCAAATATAAAGTTTGGCCAAGACAAAAAATATGATTTGTAAAATTAGATAATGCTTTAGTTGAAATAATATAATCGAATTTTATTCAACCCCAAAAAAATATAATCTAATTAACGTTACAGGGCATTTACATAGAGTTACCAAATGACGAGTTATAATTGAAAAAGTATCTTAAATTAAATGCTAAGAATATTATTATGTGATGGCAATCCGTTATATACATATATATACAGTAAGGTTGATTCATGAGAGGGGGACTTCATAATCTCGGACCGTGGTTTTGGCCGGGCTGAAAGTGGTCCCAGCATATTTGGGCCGAGCTGGGCTAGGCCGTGCCGAGAGGAAGCTTGCTCCGCCGAAGTCCAGACCAGAGTTGGCCGACATAATCCTCTGCCAGCTTGGTTTCTCTTGTTCTCTCGTTTTAGCTCGGTGATCGTGATCTGCCGCAGACAGGTAGGAGAGCAACTCCACATGTCAATAGGTGAATGGACGTAGAGGTGAGCGCAGAAATATATAAACGGGACTGCACCCCCCATGCGGGGGATAAAAAAAAACATCAGTTGGTGAGAGAAACTTTAACATTGATCCAGCTCCTTTCTCTCTCTCTCTTTTGCTCTCTCTCTGAGTGTGTGCTAACTTGACCATCAGAGGGATTTTTCGGCAACACACTGCTGGGTAGCTCACCGCCGTTGTGTTCGCAGGTTAATCGGATAGAAACGGAGCTTAGACGCAAGGAGTACGAACAGTGATGAATATCTCCTTCCCGTACAATTGGCACCGTCTGTGGGAAAGACTTGCAGACACAACCCTTGTCCTCCAAGCTTATCGGATCGCTTTCCATAGCAAACAACGACGAAATACCGTTGTCTGCCATTGACGGTGTTACCCCGGAGTCAGCTAGACGGAGAGATGGACACCCCGCCGTTCCGAACATGGCGGACCTGGAGACTTCCCCAAGAGGACTTCCAAGAGATGCACGAGACAAACGCGCAAGAAGCTTTGGTCATTCACGGAACCCAGACGGACACTGGCGGCGAAGAAAGTCATACGCTCGATGCCTGGAGCACAAGTTAAGGGACCAAGACGCCGTCATCCAGAGAATGGCGGCAGAGATGGAAGCTCTCAAATGGCAGGTCAGAGGGAAGGGTGCTGCTGGAGTGGGAGACCACAGTGAACGCAGCCAACCCCGCCGCTCAGGTAGCCAGAGCCAGCGGCACACCCCCTCCCTTTCCATCACCAGAAGCTATAGGATTGGAGACTCAAACACGCCTGCAGAAAAGTCTAGCGCGCAGGATAGTACCTACCATCCCTCACGTCCGTCGACGACGTCGAGATATTCCTACTCCGTTCGTTCGGAGGACTTGAGGGACGTCTTGAAGGAGCGAGCACGGCGACGGGAGGCTCAAAGGGTGCCGACGCTCCAGCGGTTATGCTACGGAGGTCACCATAGTGAGGAGGTTATGATGCTGCCGCCCCGTTCGGCCGTGCCAGTCCCTTTGGACACAAATTTGGCGAGGCTGAACGCCTCCCCCTTTTCCCTTGAGATAGAGACCACACCGCTCCCAGCAGGTTTTCACCAGCCCAAGTTTACGCTTTATGACGGGAAAAACGATCCATACATGCATATGAGCCACTTCTGGCAGGTCATGGCAGGACACAGGCATAACGATGCTCTCATGTGCCTAATTTTCCCATCGAGTTTGGGCGAGTTGGGCTTGAAATGGTTTGAGAGGCTCCCGGAGGAGAGCATCGAAAGATGGCAGCAGTTGGCGGAAGTATTCGTGACTCGATTCAAAACCAACACCAAAACGCCAAAAGAAGTGGACCACCTCCTGAGCATCAAGATGGAGTCAAGCGACACGCTCAAAGCATACAATGCTAAGTATTGGGAAACCTTCAACGAGATCTTGGATTGCCCGACCAACCTGGCAATCACCCAATATAAGCGCAGTCTCTCGGTCGGACATAGACTGAGGGAATCGCTTACAATGAACCAGCCGACTTCCATGGGGCAATTGATGCAACGCATCAATGAACACATCCGAGTGGAGGACGATGCGGCGGCGTCCACTGCGAAGGCAAATCCAGTGGCAACAGACAAAAGGGGTGGCTGGGAAAGTGCATGCGGTCGGGCATGAGACAAACCTTCTGAATGACCGCGCAAGAGAGTCAGACTGTGTCTCTGACCGTAGAAACCAGGGTAAAGGTCGCCGCAGTTGTAGACACCCCATTTTTGACCGTCCTCAAGACTTGGACGTCACCGCTTGGACACCCGGTGATTATCCATGATTGTGTTCGTCTCGAGTTCCCGGAGGCCTCGGCAGCGCGTCTCGTCTCAAGACCTCTTGACTCGACTGCTCCGTGTTCGGTTTTGGCACCAAACACTTGTGTTTTTGCCTCCAATGGTAGGGAGAGGCTTGTTAACCATCCCTAAAGCCCACCGGCTGCCCCACAACTCCACCGGCACTCCCTCTTATCCATCGGCACTGTTTTCTCAAAAACTTTGGCCAGTCGGCACTTTATGTTGCCGACCGGCACTTTTTTGTGCCGGTGACTGTTTTGGCCGGCCGGTGTGCACCCTTTGAACCCCTGGGATATGGTGCATGCCAGCTGTGCCAGCTGGAATGCACCATCACATTCCCCCGTGCACAGGTGTGGCCATTTTGCACCCTTTGCACTCTCTAAGCTTCTAGAAGCTTGCACCTTTGGCCAAGCTTCTTGGAGAAGCTTGGCCAGCTGTCTTGGCTTCTCCAAGAAGCCTTGCACCCCCTTGGATCCCTTGAACCCTTTGACTCTTTTGTTTTGCTTAGCCACTAAGTCTTCTTGGCCTATATAAGCAACCCTTCTCTCCCTTTGCTTAAGGTTAGCCATTTTAGGTCAAAAACCAGAGCTTATATCTATATATCTGTGTGATACACTCTCTCTCTCTATATTTTCCCTCTCTCTCCTCTTGTGTGTGTGTTTTTGGGCCTAAAAGTGAGTTTTACCTCATTTTTGCACCTTTACACACTATTACACCTAGCTCCGAGATTGAGGGACTTGGAAGTTGTTGTGGTGTTTTGGACTGGTTTTGATCATTAGAGGAGGGCTGCTCCACCTGTTCTTCAAAGGATCTTCAAGGGTGAGCTTGTTACTTTAGTTTTCCCATTCTTGCACTAGCTTTCTACCCCTCTTGCTTTGTGTTTTTGGATTTGTGTTTAACATAAAAAAGACTTGTTTTCCTTGCTTAAGAACATTCATCAAGGTTGTTTTGTGGTTTGGGTAGAGTCTCACCCTCTTAGGCCTTGTTTTGCCATTTTGGAGCCTTTTCTTGAGACCTTGTTTACTTGGTGTGTTTGGTCTTCTCACCACTGAAAACTAGTGGGTTTTCAGTGGTGAGGAAGGTATTTTCAAGTATCATATAGGGGAGGGACACCCCTCTCCCCTTTGTCTTTTGCTTGCCTTTTTTTTGGGCTCAAATAATAGCATGAGTGCATGCTTGCATTTAGCTTCATTTCAGAACTTTCTTGGTGTTTTAGGTCATGTTTGATCTCTGTCTAAGGTCGGATTTGTGGCCTCTAGCATGCCTCTCATACTTGCTTTGAAATGCTCTCTTATGCCTAAAAGCATGCCATGCATCTAGGCCATGTTCTTTGCATGTTTTAGCTTGGTTCCATGAGGGTATTAGCATCATATTACCATGTATAAGGGTGTGAGCCACTGATTTTGCCATGTATAGTGTGCTTGACATGGTCGTTTTGTATTTTAGGCTTGTAAGCCTCATGCATTTTGGCCCCTAGTATGTTCTACATTGATCACCCTCATGATTTGGCATCATTTGTGACCTTATTTCAGTCCATAAATCATGTTTGTATGTATGCATATGTAGCCTATTTCATGCTTTAAGGGGTGTGCTCTTGTATGTCTAGGAATTGGCATTGTGTATGCTTGCATACTTGGTGCATTTTGGGGCTGCCATGTGAGGGGATTTGGGTGTCATTTTGCATGCTAATGCTCTGTTTTTGGTGGCCTAATTCATGTCATGAGTGGCCTCGGTAATGATGGAAAGATACTCTCTTTGATGCCTTAAGTTTAGGCTCATTAATTTGCATAATTTGTATAGCATTTTGGTCACCATTTTGGGCATGTTTTGCCACTGTTTTGGGGAGGCTTGAGGGCTCCCCCACTGTGGCTAAGTCCCTCATTGCATGTTTGTTATATGCTTGTTGCATGTTTGCCCCATTAGATGTTATAACATGGTGGTCTTGTGCTTGATTGGTCCATATTGGCATGATGATAGCATCTTGTACACTCTAGCATTTTGCATGACTAATGTGTTAGTGGTGTGATACTTAGTGTGCTAGCATCCTAATTTCCATAATGCATGTTTGCATGTTTGCATTTTTACATGAGTTGCATTTCATTACTCGGTTTGGGGTGTCAAACCAAGTGTGGGAAATGAGGGGTGTTTGTACTCCAAGTGACGAAACACACCTCAATTCCCATGTCACTAAGGCCCTTGATATTGGCATGATAGGGACTTAGTTATCATTGTTGTGTTGCATGCATTTTTACATCAAAGTGCAACCTTGGTTCTTTAGGCTATCATGCACCAAGGTGCACAATTGATGGCCCTAGAACCAAGAGCCATGCTTCCTTGAGTTCCATTCATGATAGGAAGCATTGGCCATGCATAGATATGCCCAAAAATCCAATACCATGCACTGCTGCCTGCTGTTGCTGTCAAACTGTCATCTGCAGGAATTTATAGCCGACCGGCAGCAAAGAGTGCCGACCGGCACTGCTTTTCTGGCCGATAGCTTATTTTGCAGCCGGTGGTCACCACAAGCAGCCGGTGGAAATTTCCTTCAGCCGGTGGCATTTAGCAGCATGCAAGGAAGGTGTTCTGGGACTTTGGTAATTTTTTGGAGAGGCAGGGCAGTAGAAACAGAGGCAGCAGTGGTGCGGTGTGGGGCTTTCGGGCAAGTTGGATCGAGCATGCATCATTCGCGCATCCCGAGGCAGGGCTGAGGCCCCATTTCTTTTATTTATTTGATTTAATTTTAATAATTAGAATTTTGTAATAATTATTCATTTATTCTTTTGGACTGTATTATTATTCGGTCCCTCCGAGTGAGGGGTGCTTGTAATAAGTGTGTGTGAGTGGGTGTATGTCTTCCAATCCCCATTTCTTTCTTCCATTTTATTTACCTGCTTACGTTGGTAGATTAGGGCATACTTATTTTAGCATACCTTATGCAATGCATGCGTGCATCCATGCATTTGTTTACATGCACCGGGCTCGGTACATCATACAAACTGCATCGTATTTCCAATTCCAATTTGAATACGTGATAGTTGTAGCATTTCGCATGCCATTCCAGGGTTAGCCGAGCCTACTCTAAATTGCATCCTTGCCTGCGTTGCATTAGCCACTTAACATGAACTAGGACACGCATGCTTGCTAACTAGTTTCTTGTTTTGGCACGGAGTACGATGTAAGTATTTACGCTTTAGCATACCACATGCGTGTGAATGTTGCCATGACAGTATGCTTACCATGCGGCTAGTGCTTACATGAGATAAACTGCTTGAATGCCTGTGGGTGGAGGTTGGATTGTCTGAGTTAGGGAAAACTCATTGAAATCCGTGTTTTAGCCTACTTGCGAGTAGCAAATTCCGAAACATTTTCAAAACAAACGGATATGCAATGTTTGTTTCCAAATTAGGCAATCTAGTCTATACTTGTTTGCTGTGCGCATAACGTAGTGAATCTAGGCTAATAACCGGTATAAGAGCATGTAATGTTTTCAAAATCGGATATCACGGTTAGTAGAGGCCGGTCTTCGGACCGGGCGAAAGGGGGTGCTCATAGCTGACCTTCCCCGATCGTACCCAAGCTCCCGAGCCAAGACATTTGGTTATGACGGACACGTGGCCTTCGGCACCGAGTCAGGGTTTCCTAAATTTCCCATTTTAAAAATATTTAGGTGGCGACTCTGTATCTGGCAAAGCAGTCCATGTTTGGCACTTCTTTTCAAAAATCTGTTTTCTCAAAACGATTTGCCAGAGTTGGACTCTTTGGTTCAGATTTAGAACCGCAACAAAACAAAAGGGAGTCCGAACTGTAGCGAGGTCCCACGCGGGCGTTGTTACAGTTTCTGGCGACTCTGCTGGGGATTTTAGAGAGCTTGATTCGAACTCGTGATATCCTGTTTTGATTTCATTTATGTGTCTTTTTGCATTGCATGTGCATTGGTGCGCCTAGGACACAGTGTTGGCCATCTGCTATTCCTGAGCGGTCTGCCGGAGGCTTGACTTTGTCAAAGCATGCCATAAGGCTGACCGGTTGCGGGCTCTGCCAGTATGGGAACACAAACCCCGGTTTTACCGGGGCACCCTTTTCGACCTTTCGACCTAGTGCATATTCGGATCCATAGTGACCATTCCAAACTAGGACAGGTTGCTTACCCGTTTATAGGTTGTTTGAAACCGCTGTGTGCGTAGTGAAACCCTAGCTCCTGACAAAATAGGACAGGGAAACCCTACCCCAACATAGGGGTGTATTGGTTCTCTTTTACATGCTACGTGCTTTTAGAGTGTATCTCTACAGGGAATGCATATACCAGTTTGCGAGTCTGGGTATCCGGCCTGCGGGCACCAGTATCAGTATTTTGAGAAACAGTTATATCTGCGGGTATCAGATTCAGATTTGGGGCAGTGGTTTCGGGAAACAGTGATCAGTAATAGAATACAGTCGTTCAGCTTTGCTCGTATCAGTTCCAGTGAAGTTGAGCTGGGATGCTGTCTGTTTTCTCTTTTGCTAGGTAGTCTTGGAACTATAGCTTCAGAAAGCTCCAATATCCCCCGGGTACATTGGACTCGTGTTGATAGACTCTGTCAGGTCAGAGACTCAGTTCAAGGGTAATCAGGGCCAGAGAAGGCTAGTCAGGCACAGACCACCAGTATAACAGCTACCAGATCAGTGACCTTTGAGCAGTCGGATTGAGATTTCCGAGCCTACTGCAGACACAGATATACCGATTGCTCAGTTAGATCAGGACAACATGTCGAGTTTGGAAGAGATGGTGCACCAACTCCAGGATAGTATGAAAGCCATGCAGCAAGATGCTGTCCATCAATCTGAATTCACCAAGCAACAGGCTGTGGTCATAGCCCAACAGGCAGAGACAATTGCCAGGTTAGAGCAGCAAGCCGGGGCATCTGCTTCGCATCAGGCTCCTCCCCCACCAAGGGTTCCGATACCCGAGGAGACGCCAAATGTCCAAAATGTCCAAGAGGATACAGGCCTTCCAACGGGGCCAGCTTCGCCCCCGATTCTACCGCAACTATCCAAGGCGCCCACGCCTATCAATGTACCGGACTCTCCCTTTGAGTTCGAAGCGGACCCCACAGCGCTGAAGCTGAGTAAGTTGGAAAAAAATGTTTAAGAAATCCCAAGGAGTCAAGTCCATCCCGGACATCGAAGATGGATATACCGACGCAGCTGTGACGTTGCCAGATCGTTTCAAGATGCCTCACATCGACCGTTTTGACGGATCGGGAGATCCCATGGTCCACTTGAGTTTGTTTTCAGATGTTCTGCGCCCGATGGGCTTGACAAGATTACAGAAGCTCTCCCTTTTTGGCAGGACCCTGTCGGGTATCGCGGCCATCTGGTACGCCAAATTAGAGGACTCAGTGAAACGAAGCTGGGAAGAGATGGCCGAGGCCTTCGTCATACAATATTCATACAATACCCAGATCGAGATCACAACCCGTGATCTCGAGACAACCAGGCAAGAGCAGAAGAAGGGCTTCTCTGACTTTGTAACCCGTTGGAGGGCCAAAGCTTCTTCGATGACCACCAGGCCGACCGACAAGGACCAGATACGGATGATTGTGCGCAATCTCCAAACCAGGCTGATGCAGAAGATGATTGTCCTCCCCCTACCCACCTTTGCAGACCTCCATGAGATTGGGGTACAAATCGAGGACGCTATAAAGCAAGGCCTTATTGACCAGGAAAAGGAGCAGTCCAGGAGGGCGTTTACCCGCAGTTCGAATGCGACCACCAGTGGTGATGCAGCTGCAAGATCATCTGAAGTGGGCATGGTCACCAACACCACATCACAAAAAGCTACCCCATTCACCGGTGCGTCCGGAAGTAGCTCACAGAAAACCAAATATCCACCTCGAGTCAAGAGGGTTTTCACCCCACTTTATATGCCTTTGTCAAAGGCTCTAGAGGTCTTAATCCGGAAAGGACATTGAAACCATTGGAACAACAGCCTTTACCTGATCCTCTCCCTCCAAAGCATGACAGGACTAAGTACTGTGCCTACCATCAACAAACTGGTCATGAGACCGATAGCTGCTTTCGTCTGCGCCATGATGTACAAGATTTGTTTGACAACAAGGTCATCGTCGCACCAACTCAGCAAAGTCTATCGGCACTTGATCAGTGAACTTGTGGGGGATAATGTGATGTGATCGGGAGATGAACCACCTGCGGGCAGTGCTCAGTTTACTTCAGATGTGGCGTATGGCACGCACTGTTTTGAGAATTTGCGAATGTTGGTTTTTGTATGCTCTGGCTTGGGTACTGAGTCAGTTCTGTCATTTTTGCTTTGAGTCTGTCTCTTTGTTTTGAGTCAGTCTTTTTGGTTAAGGTCTGTCTTGTTGTATCGAGTCAGTCCTGTTATGTAGGAGTCGGGTGATTCCGGGGGTGTTACCTCGGACATCACCATTTTGTTTTTGTTTGTCTTTTCATTTTCTTTTGAGTCTGTTTCTGCCTTGGAGCCAGTTACACCAGAAGATTTGAATGGAACAGCAGTGATTTTCACACTCTTGTGTTTTTATCCGCCGTGTGCTAGTGGTGCCAGAAGTTTGAATGAAATGACAGTGCTCCTCGCCTGCTCTTCTGTGCCTTGAACTCATTGCCTTGACCTAAGTTTTTTAAAACCTTTTTGAACACTGTGTTGAAAACAAAGAGGAAGAAATTCCTCGGGATTTGCAAAATTTGATCAAACTGAGAGAAAGAGAGGCGTGCTAAGCCCTTAATGAATGAAATCATGCTTGTTAGTGTGAGCACTGAGAAGGACCCTAGCTTTGATCCAGATTGGTCCTACACTGTCTTCAGCGCGAGCGATTTGTCGCTTTCTTAAAAACTTTCAAAAAATGTTTTGCGCAGTCCTGCGAAGACTTGTGTGGAATCGCTCTTGAGATTATGCAGCTTAGGATCGCTCTCAGCCTCAAGATTCAATCCCTTTGCTCTCAAAAAACTTTGACCTTGGGTTCAGAGTATTCAACGATCAACCATCAAGAGAGGCCTGTGTGGCCAGATTTTGAAGCAACCTTCGAACAAGAGGCACCAAAGTCAGATCAAGAAGATCAGATCTCATCAGAAGAAGCTTGTGAAGCTAGAACGGAAGCACCCCCCGAACTAGGGGCACAAATGTTCGATGTGCTCAAAGAGCCGAAGATGAGTTCTCTTGTGAATCAACAGCCACTCTCCTGGATACGGATGGCATTAAAACCCTAAAACCATTTGGCATGGACTGGCTACACTTTTACCCTTTGAGAGGCTCGCTGGGCCGAAAACCCGGAAGGGCGACCCAGGCAAAAGTTAGAGCAAGCAAAAAGATACATACAAAAGAAAAAATACAGAAAAAGAAGAACAAAAGAAGAAGAAAAAGAAAAGAAAAGAAAAGAAAAGAAAAAGAAGCTCGCAAGGTCGAAAACCCGCATCGGGCGCCTTGGCAAAAGTTAGAGCCTAAAAGAAAGAGAAAAAAAAGAAAAAGAAAGAAAAGAAAGAAGAATAAAGCTCGCAAGGTCGAAAACCTGCAATAGGCGCCTTGGCAAAATTTAGAGCATAAAAAGGAGAGGTTAAATACCCGAGTGTACCTTAACCCCGAACTACGTAAGGCTTGATTCCCATGTTTGGGATACGTAGGCAACTTCTTCCTGAAGTCCAGCCACAAACACTTCCAAATCAATTGTGTCCATGTAATGGTTTTGATCATCTTTGCCTTCTCTGTATCTGAGAGTTCGGTTGTCATCATTACTCTGAAGATTGATTGCAGTATGCCACGGCGCTATCCAAACAAGGGGCAACTTTCTGTTGCCATTCAAAACACCGCGGTGTCATTTCAAACAAGGGGCAACTTTCAGTTGCCATGCAGTGTCCTTCAGACAAGGGGCAATTTTCCATTGCTTATGGATCCGAGGTTGCACATCTCAAGAGTAGGTTCCGTGCTTGTTGAGCATTGGCCGTTTGCAAAAACACTTTTTGAGAATTTTTACTGAGGTTGACTAATTTTCTCGAAAATTGTTCCATCTTTTCCAAAAACTGGACCATTTCTTGGACCCAAAAAAGGAAAATTTTCAGTGCTCATAGCCTGACTTGCATGATTCCAAATCAAAAATCGAACAAGCATGTTAATCTAACTCTCATGTTGGTCAAAATTGTTTTAGTAGAAAGCAAAATAAAAAAATGGTCGAAATGATGAACTAGGGGCACAGTTGAGTCAGGCTTTCTGTCTTTCCCCCATTTTCAACATACTTTGCCAGAAAAGGCACTCTACCTGCCAGAAGAGGGCACAACTGAAGTTAGCAAAAATGGCTGAAAGCTCTCTCGTCCTCCAAGCAGCGAGGTATCAAGCCATGCGCGAAGCATAAATTGGAATGGGGCGAGATGTTCCACTTCCTCATCTGGACAGATCTAACCACGTCCAAACTCCCCAGCAGGGCATCATCAACCGATGTTAGCTGCAGATTTGCTACACACCCAGTTGTGGCACAATCCCTCTGTGGGAAAGTTCACTGTTGTAAGCGGAAGAAGAGAATCTAGCAGAATGCTAGGGGCAAGAGCCCGCAACTTCTTGTCTATCCACCAACCACTCTGGGAGGGATGAAAAATGAGAGATTGAAGAATAGAGAGATGTGCGCTGAGAGAAAAAGTGAGGAAAAGGGCTTTTTCAGAAAAACAGAGCTTGAGGGCCGAGTGATGTGAGAATCACAAATGAGAAAGGGTGGGAAATAATACCCGGTGAAACAGGCTCCCTGTGCACGTCTGTGTGTCGTGTCCTTTGTTTCGTTTTATCTCGATTCTTGTTTTGAGTCGTTTGAGTGTCAATAGATGTGTTTAGGTTGTTTACCTTTGTTTTCTTTTGTTGAGTCTTTTTCGCTGTGTTCAGTCGTAGGCTCAATACCCGGTTAAGAACTCATTTCTTAATTTCAAACAAAATCAAATCATCTTGTGCTCAGAGTGCCGTGCCATTCTCCACATTTGTGCAAAACAGATTCGTTCTTTCATAAAACTGCAGGGCCCACCCCCGATAAGTGTGAACAGTAAAACCAGGACCTATCTGAAGCTATGTGGTTCCGGACTGCAAAATAAAAGCAAAAGAGGAAAGAACGAGGGCACCGGACGGAGGACTGTTTGTCCCTAAAGCAACACTTGGAGAAGCTGGTCGCAGTCGGTCACTTAGACTCTTACATCGATGGGGGTGTTAGAGCCGCGCACCACAACCCAGCTGATTCGACTGGTTCGGATGACCTAGAGGCGCCCCCTCAAGGAGTGGTCAATGTGATTCACGGCATTGTGGAGCCGGCACGGGTATGCGAGCTCCGAGGGATGATAAAAAAGGCGGAACATATGAGGGAAGTTTTGTCAGTCCAGCCCGCAATCAAAAGGGGCAAGACCGAGGAGAAAGATGTGATTAGTTTGTCGACTAGGGACCTAGAGCGCATTCAAACGCCACATAACGACGCCCTAGTAGTCACCCTTCGCGTTAGGGACTTCGACGTCAAACGCATCTTGATCGACCAAGGTAGTTCGGTCGAGATCATGTACTACGATGCCTTTAAGCAGCTCAAACTCCGGGATACAGACTTGGCTCCGGCAACTTCACCACTAGTTGGTTTCAACTCACAACCGGAGTGGCCTATGGAAAAGATAATCTTACCAGTCAAAGCCGGATCCGTGGTCAAGCAAGTGGAGTTCTGGGTATTGAAGGTGCCGTCCACATACAACCTGATCTTAGGTAGGGGATGGCTTCACGCTATGCAGGCAGTAACGTCAACTTACCACCAAATTATGAGGTTTCCCTCGGCTATGGGGGAAGTTGAGGAAATTTGGGGCGATTAAGTCATGTCGAAGCAATGTTTCGTGGCAGTGAATGGGAGCCGAGCTGCCAAAGGCTTCGTGCAAATGATTGAAGGTCTGGAAGACCAAAGTGTCCTTGATGACGTGGGCACTAGGGCCGAGGAAAAGGCTGTTGAAGAGTTGGTGGAAGTACGGATCGACACCGAAAGTCCAAACAAGTTCATTTTGCTAGGGTCAAGCCTGACCACCCAAGAACGAACCGAGATGGTAGAGTTCTTGATGGCGAATATCGAAGTCTTCGCGTGGACGCCGTACGACATGCCTGGCGTTGATCCAAGCTTTATTTACCACCAACTCAATGTTTTCTCGGATGCACGTCCTTTCATTCAAAGAATGAGGAGATCGGCTCTTCATCACGCCGAGGTAGTCGCGGAGAAAGTGAGGAACCTACTAGAAGCAAAGGCTATCCAGGAAGTGCACTACCCTCGGTGGGTTTCGAACACGGTCGTAGTGCCCAAGAAGAATGAGAAGTGGCGAGTTTGCATTGATTACAAGACTGTCAACTGAGCTTGCCCTAAAGACAATTTTCCTCTGCCCAGAATAGACCAGCTAGTGGATCTCACGGCCGGGCATAACAGGCTCAGTTTCATAGATGCCTATCGCGGTTATCACCAGATCGCCATGCATGCTCCCGACCGCGAGGTAACCTCTTTCACTACCCTAAGGGAACTATTGTCACGACCCAAACCCGCCCCTATAGGTTTAGTACCGTAACCGGCCAGTAATCCGAGATTACCGAAGGCTTGCTTAACAGTGAAACAGTAATACAGAGTACAGGGGCTGGCGGAAGCCAAAACAGTAATTAAAAGATGTCCAATGAGCTGTGACAGTCTGCATGCAAAAAGACTTTTCATACATATACACATAAACAGTACATATACATCCATATACAGTCATCCAGGACAGGGACCTAATCCCTATTAGAACAGTACAGTAAAACATCATTCAGTCTATACAGTATTACAAAACCAGATACAAAAAGGGGAAATCTAAAACACCCCAAAAGCCCTAGCTTGAAGGACTTGGAACCTCTCAGTGAGGCACAGTGGTTGGCTTAACAAAACTGGAGTTTATTCCGACGCTCCTAGCAACGGTCCGGTGCCTGTACACCTACATATATATATGAGCAGTGAGCTAAAGCCCAGTGAATAACATATGCGTAAAGAGGTTAAGAACGAATGTCCTTTTAGTATTGAAAACAGTCATTTATCAGTATAACAGTTATTCGATCATAGCAGTCATAAGTGGTACATCCAATAGCAAATAGTACAGTAGGTCTTAACAGACCGAACAGTCAGTTGATGGCCATCATATCAGTAAACAGTAGTGGTTCCAACATGGGAACCGACAGAGATCTCTGTGTCAGTAGCAGTACAGTACAATAACAGTAGGTTGCTATGGATGTCACGAATACAGTTCATAAATAGGACATCATTCATTCAGTAACAGTATCATTTCAGAAAATAGTACAGTTCAATTGTTCAGAAGATAATCATTATTGAACATATCTTTACAACATTGTTACTCACAGAGTTCTGGGCTACAGATAAGCTAAAGCGTCTCCGGATGCCAACCCTACACAGTTACAGAGTGAACACACACTAAGCTACACAGTCGGGAAAAATAATAACTTAATCCCTAATTTGCCTCGGTGTGGTTCTACATCAATATCCTCATTAAGATGCCTTAAACTAGGCCTAAGGATGCCTATGATGGAATGAGGATGCAAGAATGCACTTTTAAACACTTTATAAAATTTTCAGAAAATAAGGGTCACGCTCGAGCGTGTCTTTCTACGCTCGAGCGGACATGCAGACAAAGGTTCCCCGCTCGAGCGTCACTTCCCACGCTCGAGCAGACTGCAAAACATGGCAAAAGTACTGGATGTGTGAAAATCACGCTCGATGGGTGCTCGACACTCGCTCGAGCGTGTAACTCAGGTCCCCGCTCAAGCGTGCATTTCCCTGCTCGAGCGGATTATAAAACAATGCAAAGTGCTGGGAGCACGTATTCCCCGCTCGAGCGCCAATTTCCCCGCTCGAGCGTGAGTCCAAATTCTGGAAATTCCAAATTTGAACCTCAAGCTCAAAACCAAGTTTCAATGCACCAAATTTGATCCTCTTGGGCTAATTTTCTGGAAAACACTTGTAAACTCATAATATAACATGATTCAAAGCTAAATTTGAGAAATCAAAGCCCAAGGGTAGTTCAATTAAGCACAATTTCAAACCAATCTCATGAACATGATGTAAAACATAACATGCATGAATTTAAACCAATTCAAAGCTTTAATCACTTGCTCAAATGAGCCAATCCTTTCAAAAACATGAGGAATTCATGAACTAGAACTATAATATGAACATGCATGTACAATTTCATGGACAATAACTTCAAAACTCAAGAATGGCAACATGCATGCATGATTTATGCTATAATTCAACATTATTAGACCAAAGCTTGACTTAGATCACTAAACTCCCATGAACCATGCAACATATGACTAAAATTCATAAATAAGAAGGCAAAAGCTTTACCTTAAGTCTTCAATTTCAAGACGGGGAGCTCAATTATGCAATTAGCCTTCAAATCTTCCAATTCTCTAAGCAACTCTCTAGATGAAGCCAAGTTCTCTACCTCTCTCTCTCTCATTCGGTTTTGCTCTCAAAATGGCTGAAGAAGAGTGCTTGAAATAAACTCAAAATATGATATAGAGTGGGCCACTAAGTGGCAAGGTTGTAAATAAGGCAAACTCTCGTAATTTATCAATATTTAATCTAATTTAATCATACTAAATCACATTTCAATTAAATATGCCATAAAATCACATAAATTCCAATTAGCGTAAAACATCAATCAATTTCAGATTTGGCCGCCCATAAGGCCTTCAATTTGCAGTTTAACACATAAAACATGAACAGATAATTTAGCAGTCAACAGATAGAATTGCATTCGAACTAGCACAATCAATCAATCAGTTTAGTAATTTAGTCAGTCAGTCAATTAACATGCTTAATCATAGATTAGCACTAATCAGTAGTGTTATCAGTAAACAGTGGTGAGGGTTGTCACAACTGTTCTGCTATCGAGTCATGCCCTTTGGTTTGAAGAACGCCGGGGCGACTTTCCAAAGGATGGTGACTAAAATGTGCGCTCCTCTGTTGGGCCGGACAATGGAGGCTTACATCGACGACATGGTGAACAAAAGTAGGCGGCAGGCCGACCACTTATCTGACCTGGCCGAGATGTTCGCTATTCTAAAACAACACAAGCTTCGCCTGAATGCGTCAAAGTATGCCTTCGGCGTGGGATCCGGGAAATTCCTGGGCTTCCTAGTCACAAACCGAGGCATCGAAGCAAACCCATCACAAATCAAATCCATACAAGAATTGAAGCAGCCCAACTCGGCAAAGGACGTGCAACATCTTGCCGGTATGGCAGCCGCGCTTAACCGATTCATAAGCCGATTGTCAGATCGTTGCCGCCCTTTCTTTAGAGCTTTGAAGTCCAAGTTTTCGTGGGACGAGGAATGTGATATGGCTTTGGCCGAGCTCAAGACGTATTTGTCTTCTGCCTCATTATTGGTGACACTCAAGCTCGGCGAAGAACTCTACCTTTATCTGGCAGTTTCTCAACATGCCGTTAGTGCGATGCTTGTCCGGTCAGAAGGCATCCAGCATCTCCCTATCTTTTATGTGAGCAAAACCTTGCTACCGGCAGAGTCGAGGTATTTGCCGTTGGAAAAGCTTGCTTTGGCGCTAATGATGGCCTCTCGAAAATTGGCACACTACTTTCATGCTCACACAATCGTCGTGTTGACCGAATTCCCTCTGAAAGCCTTGTTTAAGCGGGCGGATTTCTCCGGTCGAATTGTGAAGTGGGCAATCGAATTGGGGCAATTTGACGTCAAGTTTCAACCCCGAACTGCCATCAAAGCCCAAGCCTTGGCAGACTTCGTCGCTGAGTTCTCGCTTGGAACTCACCAGGTATGCCCGGTGGATCTTACCGCGGTAACCGAGGTAGCGAACGAAGGCTCAACGGAAATAGCACAACCAAGTGATGTTGGCGACACAGAACTTGCACGCCTGTCCATAGAGCCTTCAGTCGGAATTGTACTCCAGCTTGGACTTTGGAATAACCAACCAATCTGTTGGGTCTGGAGCCGTAACGCCAAGGGGAGATGAAAATGTGTTTATTGAAACCGTCAACGGTGTGTTTGCGGCAGACGTAGCCAAGTAGCCAAGCGACCATGATCCCATCAACCTAAAAGCCTCCTAGGACCCCTCAGAATGTTGGAAACTTTTCTTGGGAGAAATGTGGAAACTTTTTGTGGATGGCGCCGGGCTGGGCATAATTTTGGTCTCGTCGGACGGTTTAACCATCGAACGCTCTATCACACTCGGATTTCCAGTGTCAAATAACGAGGCCGAATACGAAGCACCATTGGCCGGGCTTAGAAGCGCGCTTCAATTGCACGTATCCGAGCTGATGGTTTACAGCGACTCCCAGCTCGTTGTAAACCAAGTATCCGGAGTCTACGAAGCCAAAGACGATAGAATGGCCAAGTACCAAGCTCTAGTCAGAGAACACATCAAGGAATTTCAGGCAATCAGGGTCTAACAAATTGGTAGCGAAGAAAATAGCTGAGCAGATGAGCTGGCCGGACTAGCCTCCATGTTCGATAGTTCAACTCCCAGACCTCTCTTGATCGAGTTTCTTCTAAGACCTAATATTGAGGACTCTGTGCAGACGGAAGTACTTTGTACCGAGCTTGGCCCCTCTTGGATGGACCCTATCATCATTTTCCTAAAAGAACGAATTCTTTTGGCCGACAAGAATGAAGCACATAAAGTTCGGGTGAAGTCAGAGCGGTTTTGGCTCTCTCCATCTGGTGCTTTATATAAGAAGTCATTCGCAGGTCCGTACCTCAGGTGTGTACATCCAAACAGCGTGGAAGCTTTCCTGTACGAGATTCATGAAGGCATATGTGGAAGTTACATCGGGGGGAGATCCTTGGCCTACCGAGCTATCTCGCAAGGATATTGGTGGGCATGCATGCAAGTAGATGCTCAGAAATATGTTAGAAAATGTGAAAAGTGCCAGAAGTTTGCCCACAAAATTCACCAGCCGGCCAGAGAACTTCTTCTCTTCACAAGCCCTTGGCCTTTTGCGATGTGGGGGCTGGACATAGTGGGACCACTTCCAACGGCACCAGGTAAGTGGAAGTTCTTCATTGCGGCTACGGATTACCTCATCAAATGGGTTGAAGCTAAGCCCTTAGCGACTATCAAAGAGAAAGATGTCAAACGGTTTGTCTGGCAGAATGTGATAACGCAGTTTGGCGTCCCCAAGATTCTGATTTCTGATAATGGCACCCAATTTGACGGGCATTTATTCAGAGGATTTTGTGAGGAATTGAAGATAGAATTCTACAATTCCACTCCGGCTTACCCGTAGTCCAACGGCCAAGCCGAAGCATCAAACACGACCATTCTCAATGGGTTGAAGAAAAGACTAGAGAAAGCCAAAGGAAAATGGGCTGAGGAACTCCCAAGTGTCCTTTGGGCATATCGGACGACCCCGAGGCGATCCACCGGGGAAACTCCTTTTGCCTTGGCATATGGCATAGAGGCGGTCATCCCATTAGAAATCAGCATGCCCACCATCCGCAGTGAAAATTTTGAGCCCGAGTTGAACTCTGAATCAGTCGCCCTGGAATTGGACCTAGCTGACGAGCGCCAAGAAAAATCTTTAATCCACGTAGCCGCATACCAACAAGAATTGTCCAGGAAATACAACAAAACAGTGCACCCCATACCGTTTAAAGTGGGGGACTAGGTTTTAAGAAAGGTCATGGGTAACACACTGGTGCCGGGCGAAGGCAAGCTAGGGGCAAACTGGGAAGGGCCTTACAGGATAACCGGTCTGGCGGCCAAAGGGGCATACCACTTAAAAGACTTGGATGGCAAAGGCATACCCCAGCCATGAAATGTAGCTAACCTCAAACTGTACTATTTTTAGTATTCGTCGTTTTTATGTAATTTTTTGTGGAAGCACTTGTTTTCCCTACACTTCTGAATGTAATACTCTTTTTGCCAATGTAATAGAAGTGAATTATTTTTGCTGTGGAAGTTCGTTTTTGACATTTTTGCTTCACGTTTTAGCCGAGGTAAGCCGAGGTGAATTACCCCGGCTAACAGAGTTGATGATTTGTTCAACTTTGAATTTTTAGCCGAGATGAATTACCCCGGCTAACAGAGTTGATGATTTGTTCAACTCTGAATTTTTTGGCCGAGATGAATTACCCCGGCTAAAAGAGTTAATGATTTATTCAACTTTGAATATTCAGCCGAAATGAATTAACCCGGCTAAAAGAGTTAATGATTTATTCAACTTTGAATATTCAGCCGAGATGAATTATCCCGGCTAAAAGAGTTGGTGATTTGTTCAACTCTGAATTTTTAACCAAGGTGAATTACCCCAGCTAGAATAGTTGGTGATTTGTTCAACTCTGAATTTTTAACCGAGATCAATTACCCCGGCTAAAAGACTTGTGATGAATCATCTCGGCTAAATGGGTTGATGACTTGTTCAACTCCGAGATGTTTTGTCTCGACCAATTAAGTTGATGATTTGCTTAACTCCAACATTTTCGCCGAGATGTTTTAGCTCGGCCAATCGGGTTAATGTTTACTTCAACTCCAGCATTTTTGCTGAGATGTTTTATCTCGAAAAATCGAGTGGATTTATTTTATTACATTTTGCCGAGATGTTTTATCTCGGCTAATCGGTTGGTGGGTTCAACTCCAACAATTTTTATCAAATAATGAGTTCAGGATTTTAGCCGAGATACTTTTCTCACCGGGCAAAAATAGTACGGTTGGAGAATTAACAATAGCAACACATTGCAAGAGTACAAGTAAAACGAGACCTTTTCATTGATGAAGAAATGTACATAAGGTGGGGCAAGCAGCCCGGTTACATTTTCAAAAAAAAAAAGAAGAAGAGAACTAAACCAGGGGGGAAAGGTCAGCGAAGTCATCCCCGGTGCCCTCCGCAACTGCCTCCAGGTCAACCGTGGTGGTGGTTTCTTGGGCGCCGAAATCAACCTGGCCGGCCTTCTTTGGATGGCCCACTTCCTCTGCATTCTCCTCGGGGTCAAGTTCTACCTCTTTCTTGGCTTCCTCTTGCAGAGCATTAAAGACTTCGTTCGCATATGGCACCATGTAAGCCGAGAGAAAGGCAGCAGGGGGAGAGGTAAACACCTTGGTTTCAGGACCCTGACCGAGCTGTTCGCAAACAGCCTTCCAACCGGACTTAAAGAATATGTCCTTGGTGGCCTCGTCCTACTTGGTGTAGCTGTTTTCGGCCTTTTTGAAACCGAGATTGTTTGCCTCGTCCATTTCAGCTTTCCTTGACTGCTTTAACGCTTCCAACTCGACCTGGAGAGCGTCTCTTTTCTTCTCGGCAGATCCAAGTTGGCCGAGCAATTTGGAGTTGTCAGTATTTGCAATCTCCAAAGAAGCCTTTGACCGTCCCAGCTCGGTTTTAAGGTGCTTGACCTGGCTGGCGGCGTCGGTCACTTTTTGCCGGAGTCTATGAATCCGGTCCATCACAAGGTGTTATTTCTGGATGGCCTGCAAGAGAGAGTTTGAATAAGAATAACCGCGAAAACACTTAGACCAATTTGAATAAAGACGTAAAGTTCTTACCCGGGTCATAGACTTAACGGAGGATTTAACGAGCCGGGTGTTGGGCACGTAGTCGCTGCCGATCACGTCACTTGGCAGGAGTAGGGCTTTTGTCAGGTCGAAAGCCAGGAGATGTTCTTTGTCGCCTTTGACTGAGGCGTTGGCCGGGATCTCCTTACCCCGGTGCTTCAATTGCGGCTGCCATAGTGGTGTTGGCTCAGATGTATCCGCAGGTTGCTCGGTGCTCAGCTCTGCAACGAGCTCGGCTGTTGGGTCGGTGGGCCGAGGCCTTTTCCCGACTCTACAGTTGTCTTTGTTGGTTTGCGTCGTAGCAGTCGATGCCAAAGCAATCACCGTTCCAAATGTTTGACCGGCAGCAGTGGCATGGTGAGGTATGCTCAGCACCTCAGTGGACGTGACGGTGATCAGATTTTTGATACGGCTCCGTTTGGCCATTTCCTCTTCCTCGGTCAGACGGATTAGGGGCATGTCTGGTAGTGTCGGATCGGGTGGTGGAGACGGTGCTCGGAGAAAGTCGTAATTCTACTCCGGCAGGGAGCTGTGTATCTATAGCTTGGTACGTAGCCGAAAAGGTCGTGGCAATCTCAGTTACGATACCGCAGCGCAGTTCTAATGGCAGCCTCATTTGGGTTGAAGTAGTTCACTTGCAAGGCTTCAATAGCTGCAAAGGAAAAAAAGTCATTAGTATAGAATAGTAAAGCAAAGTAGTTTGACGAGCTGCGAGCACGACTTACATGTCGAATCGAAGTTTTTACTGATGTACCAGCCGGGCACATCGACTGTTTCGTAATTCCTAGGTACCTAGAAAAAGTCGTCGTCATGCATATCTTTATCTGGGGTGCCGGTCAAAAGCTTTTCCTTGCCTGGTCTAATCTTCAGATAATAATTAAGCCCGTCGCTTGTATGGCCCAGGGTGTATTGGAACAAAATCTCGGCTAGCCCTAGGTTCAAGCCGAGTCGGTTGTTTAGCTCGGCTACCCTGTTTATTATTCTGAATGTGTTGGTGGAGACTTGTGTTGGCGCTAGT
This sequence comes from Camellia japonica, assembly GCA_030407325.1. Lineage (NCBI taxonomy): Eukaryota > Viridiplantae > Streptophyta > Magnoliopsida > Ericales > Theaceae > Camellia > Camellia japonica. Next base: position 25,414,171 of record JAPPVO010000002.1, read on the forward strand.
CCGGTACGCCTCAAGAACTCATATATTAGAGGCTGAACCGGGAAGCGTAAGCCTCCCTCGATTATGGACAGCACGGTGAAGGGGTATTGGTCCAGTCTACCCCATGGGGTGGTGTCCTCAACGCCGAGCTCTAGGTGTACGTCTGCAGGGACGCCATATTCCTCCCGGAACACGGCTAGTGCGCTCGGCGTGTCAACGAGGAAGCGGTAACGCCTCATGTGAAGCCGGCTAGTTTTAGCACGGCTATGTTGGTTTGGCAAACTTTCGTTTGATGGCTGCTCGGCCTTAGAGAGCCTTAGTGTTGGTGTCTGGTCCCCTAGGACTCTGCAGTAAAAGCTAAGTGTAAGTGATCGCGCGGTTGCGCAAAATGAGCTCGGTTTTAGCTCGGACACAACAAGTGCAGCAGCACCTCGGTCACTACTGTGCACCCAGAAGCTCGGTCGCTCGAGCGGACTAGATATTAACCCGGTTGAGCGGTCTAGCGTTCTGTTAGATTCCTACCCATCTCACAAACTTCCAATTTGCTCGGTTCTATTAGTTTTTGGATCAAAAGTGGTCCAGGAGCCCAGTCTGCCCCAGATCCTCGCGTGTTCATCACAGAAAATGAAGAACAATTGAGGGAGAAGGGGCAGAGATGGTTTTTGGGGGCTACATCCTAAAACCTACTGCTATCGTGTCCTAAACTCACCTACGACAATCACAGGCCTAGAAAATATGAATATCAAATGAAGAACAATGAAGAGATTCGAAGAACTTACAAGTTTGGAGGCGAGAATCGGATCCTCAAGCGCGGAAACACTCCTGAGTGTCAACAGCGAAGCCAAGTCCACCAAATGGATACTGTGATGTGGGCAAGAATAGTGTTTGATAGAGGGGGTTGCACTGTAGATTTGAGTCGCTGGGTTGTTTGAGGAGGAGGATGAACAATAAGGAAGAAAGATGAGGGGGCAGACGACGTGCATATAGGAGAGGAAGAAGCGCCAAAAATTGAATGTGAAGAGACAATGGGGTTGGCTATTTGAGGCCAATGAGCGAATGACGCGTGTCCGTAGTGATAGCGGCGTCAGTATTGAAAAGACAGGTTGGTAAATCGAGACGCCAACCGAGTAAGTCAATGGACCGAGCATTGGTCTTAACGCGGTTAATGTCTTGCGGTGTGCGGCCAGGCAGAGGAACAACCATGGCCGGAGCATGTAATCCTAGTCACGCTAACGCGGACGGAATTAAGGGGCAATTGAGAGGGGGTTTTCATAATCTCGGCTTGGACCGCGGTTTTAGCCGGGCTGAAAGTGGTCCCAGCGTATTTGGGCCGAGCTGGGCTAGGCCGTGCCGAGAGGAAGCCTGCTCGGCCGAAGTCCAGACCAGAGTTGGCCGAGATGATCCTCTGCCAGCTTGGTTTCTCTTGTTCCCTCGTTTTAGCTCGTTTTAGCTCGGTGATCGTGATCTGCCGCAGATCGGCCAAACTTAGCTGGAGCACAGTCGCACCGGAGTGCTGCTAAGCTCGCTTGTGATGGAGCTTGGCGAAGGGCGTTGTTGGACTCGTTAGGCAGCACGGTCGGAAGGAGGCCGGGATGGTGCCGCCGGGCTGCCCGTTCCCGCTAGTGCTGTTTGGCGGTTTGATTAGGTGGTGTTTAACTGAATTTGCGCTGACAAGTAGGAGAGCAGCTCTACGTGTCAATAGGCGAATAGACGTAGAGGTGAGCCCAGAAAATATATAAACGGGACTGCACCCCCCATCCGGGGGATAAAAAAAAAATCAGTTGGTGAGAGAAACTTTAACATTGATCTAGCTCCTTTCTCTCTCTCTCTTTTGCTCTCTCTTTGAGTGTGTGCTAACTTGACCGTCGGAGGGGTTTTCCGGCAACACACCGCCGGGTAGCTCACCGCCGTTGTGTTCGCAGATTAATCGGATAGAAGCGGAGCTTGGACGCAAGGAGTACGGACAGCGACGAATATCTCCTTTCCGTACAATTCATATTTGCTGAAATGTACATGTGCGATTTACATGTTTTGCACATAAAGTCGATATTCCACAAGTGTGGTGAACATTTCGCAAATGTACATAGGAAGCACATTGCAGTACTAAGTGACCTATTTTAAATACACGAGAGTATAAGAGGGAGCTTTGAAGGCTGAAGTAGGATTTGAATTTTAATTTATTTTAAATTATTCAATAAGTGAAGGTGCAAATTACTTGGCGTTATGTTGGGTAAGGCCATTTTGACAAGTATTCAATGTGTTTGATTTAAAATTTTCAAATTTAATTTTGTAAAAATTGAGTTTTTATTTTTATTTTTAGTGAATATTTATAAAATTTTATGTAATTTTTTACTTTTTTTTTATGTATCTTATTTAAATGTATCTAAAAAGTAAAATATTTTTAAAAATCAATAAATACGCAAGAACAAAAAATGTACTGAATTTTCGTATTTTTATTTATATTTTTTGATATTTAGTGAATTTATTAAAGATTTTTTTTTTAAAATATTATACTTTTTAAGTGTATTTATGTTAGCCGTATTAAAAATTTTAAAAATTATTTAAAATATTAAAAAAATTCAATAAAAATAAAAAAATACGAAAAAATAAAAAATTTTAATTTTCTAAAAAGTGAATCCTAAGTTGTGAAACCAAACAAGCTGATTGTGTCTCTCAAATATTGGATGACTGAAACTAAAATATACACGTACATAAATTTATCTATCTAACTATCAGGTGCTCGCATTATTAATATAAATTTATAATGAGGAGCACCAATTAATATTTATTTATTTTTAAATCGTAGATTGATTACCAGTATGTTTTATGGACAGACTTATTTACTCATACCTCATGATTGATTTGGTATTATTATTTTTTAATGTAATTTGCCATTGTTTTGATACTTTTCAGATGCATTTATGTTTATAGAATGACCGTTTGATATTAATAATGATATTAAAATATTCATCAAATGAATAAATGATTGAAAAATTTTAATTTTAATTTGAAAATTTATTTATTTATAATTTATTTATATTAATTTGTATTGAAATATAATACAAGACAAATAAGCAATTGGTTTATATAGTGATAAATTTATGGTTAAAATTTAAAATAGAATTTGTTAGTAAATAAATCCGGTCATGGGATAGCTCCAACCACCCTTTTTAATTTCAGCAATGATTGGTAGCTTAAAAAGTAGAATTCTAAATAGAGTTATACTGAGGCCTCGTTTGGGAACCCTCCATTTTAGCTAAAAAGTCAAAAAGTTACTAAATTAGCCAACAATCCATACCAAAAAGTCAAAGATTCTCTTTTCTCTCTACTTTTTGCACATTTTTTCGTAAAAAGCCAAAAAGTCATCCTAAACATACTAATTTTTTTTAGCTCATATTTTAACTAAATAACCAAAAAATTACTAAATTAGTCTGTTCCCAAACAGAAAAAAAACAAAAAAATCAAGTCAAAACATCACAGGTAAGTCTCACCTCATTAAAGTTCTGTTATAGCTTTCTTCCGAAGCGTTTTTGTTTTAATTTATGGTAAGAAGCCCATAAATAAGTGGGCCTGGAATTGTCCATTAGCTGCGGGGGCCTTTTTTCCCGCGAACACAGGTATGAATAAAACCCCAGACCTCGGTACGCGCTAGTAGTCCCTCTGCTCTGTCTCCGTGTTGCTTGGTAAGAAAAAGTCTGGTAGAGGAATCTACTGGTATTGCCAGAGGTTTGTTTGGCTTCACGGAAAATCATTAGGGTTCCTCTGAGAAAATGTCACATGGGTAAGGTTTTAGGGTTTGGTATCACCATGACATTCAGCCTCGGCGGGGGCTTGTTGAGGAGCGATGGTTGAGCCAATTCAGCCAATGTGGAAATCAATAATGTACACGTCTCAGTGACGACAAAATAGGTTCGTTTCTCGTACTGATAGATTGAACAACGTTATCGATCCGATTCTGTACCATTTCAGAGCAGATTTTGTGGATGGGTCCGTTCATATGGTTTCTGTATTGGATCAGGATTCTCTGCAATAAATTTTGGTGCAATAATATTGCAATGGTGATTTAAGGATGGTTTTAAACCCTAAAACACAATTAATTGGGTGATTTAAAAGTGGTTTAAAGGTTTAAATCATCCTTAAACCAACATTGCAATTTAAGGGTGGTTTTAATCCACAAAACACAGTCAATTGGGTGATTTAAAAGTGGTTTAAAGTTTTAAATCATCCTTAAACCATATTGCTTTATATAAACTGTTGATATAATCTGCTACATTTTGTGGTGCTGCTTGATTATTGTTGTTTGTTTCATCTATAGATTTTTGACCATATTGATGGAGTAATTTGTGTACACACAATTAAATTACTGTATTTCATTTACTGATATTTTTATTATTTTCATTAGAGGTGGCCCACTGTGATGATATTTACATTATTTTTACTTTATGTGGTTTAGTTTTCTCTATGTAGGCTTACTTTGATGGCATCACACTTTTTGGTGAACTCTGGTTTGCCTTTCTTTCTTTCTATTAGATCTTTAGTGGTCTATGTTTGTTTACATATTGCGACAGACACGGGCGGAGTCATGATTCGTATCGAGTAGGGGTAAAATCTTATATAAACCATACACTAAATATTTTCCTAACATAAACATAAGTTTTTTGCAATCTTAAGTATATACCTATTCAAGAAACTGTTTAGATTAAAATGGAGCTTTGTAAGACCAAAATTGCAATAGCATACCTAATTTTTGTCCTAGTATATACCTAATTTTAGTCTAAATATAGATTACATTCCATAGTGTCGGACTAAATTCCACCAATTCCTAACACAATTGGTGTTAGGGAGGTTTTCACTTTTGTCTTATATGGCATTCGACATCGCCCCTCGTGGGCCTGTTTTAGAGCAGTAGAGTGACATTGTGTACCAACAATCCCTCCCTCACGATGATGCTCCCGCGACTTGAACCCATGAAAACTTGGCTCTGATACCAAATGAAATTCCCAATGAATAACAGCTATGGATTTGCTAGAGGATCCAAACAATCGATTCCGAGAACTGTGACTAATAAAAATTTACTTAGATTCAATTAATAGCAACTAACCTAGTTCTAGAGAAGAACTGCTAATTGAATCCATTACTGAAATAGCAAAACGAGACTACTAGTTTTTAACATGGAAAACCACAATTGAATTTCTTCGATTGTGGAAAAAAACCTCGGGCACTAGCTAGGAAATCAAGCACTACGAGAATTGAGTGATTACAATATTGTCCGCTTTGACCGGAGCCTCACGGTTTTGTTCTTCTTTAGAAAATGCCTCATATTAGTTAGAAGGAGTTAGTTAACTTATTAAGTGGGTTGTGGATGCCTCTTAGACCGACGTGGGACAAACCCATTTCGGGCTCCCACACCTTCGATGAATCCACATCTCTCGGATCTAAGAACATCTTGTCAAGTCCACATTCATCACTCTTGGAGCGTGATCTTCCACACCCTGAACCACCTTGTTGGAATCCACCAACTATATCCCCAAATTGCCTTTGAAAACCTTCAAAGGACTTCCAAAATCAAAGTGTAATTGTTTTCAAGTAAAATCATCCTTGAAATGTTCAATTCTTCACTTTAGTCCGTAGATCTCCCAAATTCGTCAAGGATTTCAAGTTCTATCACCCTCCTTTTGCTGAACAATGATTTTCTACATTGAGAGAGAATATGCAGTCAGTTCAGTCACTAACTACCCCTGATCGCTTACTGAAAATGTAACCTGACAACCTTGACCGCTCGAGCGAACACTTCATTGCTCGCGCTGTGACTTCAACCATCCTTCCACATGGCTTGACCAAATTGATGGCTAGAGCGGTGACTTCATGATTTCTTCCATGTTGTCAAGATTTCGCCACCTCGATATACTCAGCTTAAGTCCAAGACATGTGGATTCATCTCATATAAGAACCAATCGAAAACCTAGAAGCTAGAACTATTACTGTCACAACCCAAACCCGTTCCTATAAGTTTAGCGTCGTAATCGGCCAGTAATCCTAAGATTACCAAAAACCTCTGAAACAGATTAACAAATTAAGGGGCTAGCAGAAGCAAATACATAACTATTAATCGTCAATGAACTGTGCAACTTATATGAGACAAAGAAAATTTTAAACATATGTTTACATATATACATCACAACATCATCATTCTTAAGCCAACCATATACATATGAAACAAAAAGGGACTTAGCTTTGTATACAAAATAAACAAAAGACAAGAAGAGCTTAAGACTTGATCACAAAACATCCTTGTGAGGCACTAAGGTTGGTTGACAAAACAGAAGTCCAGACAGGTACCATTAGGCTCGGTTATGCACTTGCTTACCTATATATATATACACAGTGAGTTAAAGCCCAGTGAATAATATTAAGGTAAAGAGGTTAGTGAACAAAATTTCATATTCATAAAACAGATCATAACATAATCATTTTCAAATCTGAACATAATAATGGTACATCTAACAAAACATAACATATCGTCATCTGACTAGAGTAATCGGTTTCGGATACCGATTAAACGCATCACCACTTTGTCAAGTGGCTAATGAGATCTCGTAATCACATATATGTCATGGACCTGCATTAACATGCCGTCTCCCATGACTTAGGATTTTCTATGGATGTCATAATAGATTTCAAATAGGACATTCGTTCACGTTAACAAAATCACATTTCAAAATCATAGCTTATCAAATAACTTTTCGAACATAACTCATATGAACATATCTTTACAATAACGTTACTCACAATGGTCTCCAAATCTTGACCTACAATCACAAACGGGCATAACACAAAACATATCTTATTATTACACATTCAAATGGCCAACATGGCTTAGCTTTCCTTACATTGATTTCTTATTTTTCCTTATCACATTGCTTGAACACATTGAAACACACTCTCTGTAATCTCTTAACTTATTACATTTCTTTTTAGGCGCGTTTCTAATTCTTATCCTCATTAGTATAGCTTAAACATGGCTTTAGAATGCCTAGGATGCAATGAGGATGCAATCATGCCCTTTGAAAAGACTTAGCAAAATTTTAGAAACATGACAGTACGCTCGAGCGGATCCCTTGGTTTGCAAAACTATTGGATACTGAAAATCTAGGCTCGAGCCAACTTTTGATCACTCGAGCCATGTGCCTTGAAAATGTGAGTTCGCTCGAGCGAAGCTTCCGTCGCTTGAGCCAACTACCTTGACTGCAAAAGTACTAGGAGCTCGTTAAGTTCGCTCGAGCGCACACTCGGTCGCTCGAGCGGTCTGCAGATTTTCTGAGTTTTGAAGAACAGAGTTTGAGCTCTAAAAATGAAATTTCAAAGTTATGGGCCATGTATGGCTTGTTCAAAAACACATATTAACTTTGGAAAACATTTATACATGATCCCTCAAAACCATTTGTTCAAACTCACTTTAAATTTGCCAAAATTGAACTCAAAACTCATGCATGTAAATTATACAAACTCTTTTCTCAAAACTCATGAATTTACCAAACTTGAGCTTAAAAGCTTCTTGCATGTACAAAATCCTTTTTCAAAACATGAATTTAAAGGTTAACATATGATGAATGAAAAATGCATGGGCAACCTAACTCATAATTTAACAAGGATGATGCTAGAATTTGAACTTAACATGACAAAACTCAACATGTTCTTGCATGCATGTGGAATTCCATCACTCTTTTGCCTATAAGTGTCAAAATACATGCAAATGGTCAAATAAAATCCATGAACACAACTCTAAAACTTATTACTTCCATGAATTGAGGGTTGAATTCTCACCTAGAGGCTTCAAACACACTTGTTCTTGCACAAACTTTGATCAATTCAAGCTATACACTACTCTTTCTAGATGGGAGTTCTCTCTCTCTCTCTCTCTCTCTAAAGTGTAATCTCAGATTTTGTGAGTTCAAAGTGAAGAAGAGATTAGCTCAAATGAGCTTAAGGCTCAATATATATAATTGGATGGCATAATACAATAATTAGAACATTAAATAACTTAATTTATCAAACTAAATCAATTCTTAATCAATTTTTAATTAAACTTTCCAAAGTGTTCTAAAAATTCCAAACAACATATTCATGTAGCCAATTTCGGTTTCGGATGCCGATAAGGCTTTCGATTTTCAGATTAAAGCAGAATTCTAGATAGATATTTCTACGAGTAATAGATAGAAAGCCAAATAGCATACAAAATACACAATAAACACATAATTTAGTTTAATCTCTTAATTAACATCCTTAATTACTGATTAAGAGCAGATTATGAATTGGGGTTATTACAATTACAATTGAAATGTGTTTGTCCAAATGAAATTGCCAAACAACTATCTAGACCCAAAGACTCTAGGACTAACAGGTAGGCAGTTCAAGCAAAGCATTGCATCAGTGTTATTTAATTACTTAACTACATTAAACTGGGAAGAGATGTACATAATAGTTTACGTATTTCATTTTTCATGTTTATACATTGATGTCATATAAGATGTTATGTAATACAGATTCTGCACTATTTATTAGTGCGTATATTTTGCTCATATTCTATTATATATTTGTTTGAAAAAAATATCAATATTTAATTGACAAAATTGTTTTGTTTGTGTAATTTGTAATTGTGATAATTATTATTGCTATTTTCAACTCAAAAAGTAATGCACTTTGGAGCTCTTTCAATGAATTTCACTTATTATGAAGGGGAAATGAAAAGAAAATAAAGAAAGAAAGAAAGAAAGAAAGAAAGAAAAAGAAACTAAGGCAATATTTTATCTTTGGTTCTCTTTTCCCCATTTAATCTAAGCACCTATTGTATTGATGCGTATATGAGTAAACAATTTCCAAGTTCTACCTGAAATTTTGTAGAAAATCCTTAATTATGTCATGAAGTTTGGAATTACTTCTAAGAATTTCGGAATGATAATATATCCCATTTCCTCTTAGATGCATCTTTTCTCACATGAATTTGAAATCATCATTGATTTTGTGTTATTTTAGATGTTTCTGAACTTTCTGTCTGCAATTCAGTAGTTGACAACACACTTTGTGGTTTCTAGTGTTAAATAAATACCTAATCATGACTACACTAATGTGGCTATAATTTGGTGCAATGCATTCTGTTTTTGGCCCTTTAACTTTCAGGCATGATGTGTGATAACCGACTTTATTTAGTCTTTAACCTTTAAAATCAGTTCCTTTTTGGCAACGGCTTCAACAGTGTGGATGTTTAGTAGTGCACTAATATCTTCTAAGAGAACACTTGGTTGTGTTTGGACTCCTGCATTTTAATGTGTGATTATGTGTGACCTAGAGGCATGGGTACTTTGACAAACATGTTATACCTGTATTGGGTATTGGTACTTTGCATAGTACTTCTACATATGTACCGGGTATATGATGCACGTATCCAAAAAAATTTTCTTAATTTTTGCCATACCCTAGAGGTACCTAGTATATACTGAAGCCATATCTCAATCGCAATACTATTTTCTTCTATACATAGGTGAAGTTAGTTTTCATTGAAATTTTTTTACGCGTAGTGTGATTTTAAAATTAAGCTTTGGTTTATAAGTCATTTAATATAATGAATATTTAATTTTGGTTTATACCTTATTGTTAGTATTAAATGTGAATTGTAGGTAGTATCTTAACCAACTAAACCATTTAACTATTTTTTGCACTACTCCAAATTAAAAATAAATATTTTTTCCTAATGTACCCAACCGTACACATACCTTATTTTTTAAGATTTTACCATATTGAGGTACTCGTACACGTGCTTCATAGATATATCAATTTGAACCCGGTCTCGATCCTGATTATAACGGTTTTTTTTCGAAAAATACCCTTGACGGGCTGGGGATGGTATTTGAAAATAAATCCCAGACAATTTTCGAGCCGGGGACGGTGGCACGTTCCCCAGCCTCGACCCATCCCCGTCCCCGTCCTTGTTCTTGTCCCCGTCCTTGTTTTCCCGAATTGAAATTACTATAATACCCCCCCTCTCTCTCTATATATATATAAATGAAATCCTAACACAACCTCACACACTCAGACTCAGACAGTCTCATCTCTCTCTCTCTCTTTCTCTTTCTCTCTCTCATCCCCTTTATCTCTCTTCTCGCCGACCACCACTCCCGCAGTCGCCCAGTCGCCACGACTAGCACCTTTGCAGCCGCACTCTCCTCTTCGCTTCCGCGACCTCATCTTCTCTGCTTTGAACCAAACACGCACAGTCGCCCTTCCTCATCTTCATTGAATCCGATGATCTCTCTCACCACCAACCGAACCTTCATTGTCGGAGCTGCTCAGCCGCAAGATCCAGATCCATCACCACCACTGGCCGTGAGATCTGAAATTTTGAAGATCTGAATCTGATCTAAAGTTTCAACGATGATCTCTCTCTCTCTCTCTTTGATTGATCTGATCTGTGTGTGCATATCAATTTCAGATTTTTTATTTATTTATTTTTAAGTTGATGATTGTTGTTAATGATGATTGTTGGTATTGTATTGTTGTTGATGATGATTGTTGGTATTGTTGTTGAAAACAAATCTTTCTTTTTCAGATTAAATTTATTATTTTTTTAAAATTTAAATCTATATGATACTGAAAACAGATTGTTTTCATTATAATACTTAAAACAAATTTAAATTTAATTTAAATCTGTATTGTTAAAAAAATAAATTTAATCTGTTTTCATTATACACATTGATTTGTTGATGATGATGAAACATATTGATTTACACATATTTGTTGTTCTTGTGTTGAACAAAATTCACAAAAAAAAAAAAAAAAAAAAAAAACTCGGGGATTTTTCGGGGTCAGGGAAACCTGATCCCCGTTAGGGGGCGGGGGCGGGATAGGTTCCCCGCCGGGGATTGGGGACGGAGACTTTTTAACCTTCGGGGATCTGGAACGGGGAGTATAATCCCTGGCCCAGCCCGGCCTGTTGCCATTCCTAGTGCTTCATAGTGTATTAGGCTAATTATTATTGTAATAAATTTTCATTATTTTCTGTTGAAATAACAATGGTTTGAAAAGTGTCTTAGCGCAATGATGTCTTAACAAATACTGAAGTGCATAAATATCTTCTATATATTGCACTCAACTTGTGCTACATGGGACCTTATTGAGAGCTGTTGCATGCTCTGAGATTGTACTTGTGATGGTAGACTCCCATTGCTCTCTACTTCTATTTATAACAAAATACACAAAGTCTATTTCGTTTCTAATGAATTATTTCTACCTTTACATGAAAACTATAACTTTTTAAAACAGCGTATTTGTTTTAGGAAATTGGAGCTTGCCCGTGGATTTTTGAGCTGTATAATCAAATCATTTGAATTCCTCACCTCCTTAATTTTTTAGATGGATTTAATTTTGATACTACAAGGTAGTGATGCATGTTGGTGGCAGTTGTGATGATTGGGAGTTAGTGGTGGTGATTGAATTTTTAGTGGCAGCCATTTGGTATTAAGTTGGTGGGAAAATGGTGCTGGTGGAGATGACTTGTCAGAGGAGGAGGTGGCAGTAGCATGGAGATGGTGATGGGTTGAAATGACATTGAAGTGACTAACAGGTCACATGAAGAGAAGTGATGCTAGCAATGAAAGGTTTCTAGAGTTGCTGATGAGTGATATAATGGTAGTGACGGATAATAGGAGTCATGGAGTTCTGGTAGTGGTTGAGGAGGCAGTGCAAGAGTGTTGAAGGTGTTGAGGTTGTTGGTGATATGATAGTAAAGCTACTGACAAGTTAATGGTGGTGGTGAGGTGTTTACAAATGCACAAGTTGATGGTAGTGAAAAATAACCAGTGTTGGTGGGTGGAGAAGGTACTGATGTTTGTAGAGGATGGAGATTACTAGAGAATGGTGATGATGCCTATAAAAGCAGCAGTGCTGACAAAGTGATAAGCTGTTGTTAGTGACTTCAGTGGTCATCCAGTGGAAGCTGATAGTGCATTAAAGTAGAGAGCTTTTGAAGAAATGAATGTTATCATCTGTTCATTTTGTAAGACTTGTCTTTTGAGGTCCCTTCAAACAGTACATGTACCTGCTACATCACTTCTTGTCCCTTACAAATGTCATGTTGCGTGCAATAAAGGGTACCTGCACATGGAAGTCGCTAATTTATAGCATATATATGTGGAAAGCTCGATATGGTACCAGTGGTGGTGGTGCATTGTCAGTTGCATGTCTTTCAAGTTAGTCATCAACATTTTAAAGTTCGATGAGATAAAAAGTTCAAATATCTGCTCTAGTTGTTGCCTGGTAGAAGGTTACGACATAATTTTGGCTATTTAGCAAAAATAGTGACTTGTTAATTTAATGCCATCCAAATGCAATTCAAGTATCAAATTGGGAGAAAGAAGACAAATGCGCCAATTAAGGGTAAAACCCCCAAGGGTTAGAAAGAGAAACCAAGCTCCATTCCAATCGCAATGTTTTAATAAAAAACTAAGTTTAATGGCATTACATCACCTATTTATAGACTATAACTAAGCAATAACTAATAGGTCACCTAATCATAATTTTTTTTTTTTTGGATTGGCACTGGGGTGTCCGGATCAAAGCCCGACTATTCCCTAGGGGTGCATAGGCCCTCGGCAAGGAGTTTTTCGCAAGTGCACTACGGTTAATTCAAGGGTTTTCCCTTAGTCTGATGGCCCCAAGGTATTGTTAGCATCTAAGAGGTTTTGATCCCTGAATCTTGGAGGGAGAGCACACCCAAGACCCAAGGCCTTGTTATTAGGTCAACCCCTTGAGGTTGCCAGGTTAACTAATTATAAAATGGCATTACATCAACTATTTCTAAACTCAAGGTAACAAATTATCAATGATGCACATTTCAATAACAAAAGGAGATATATGATCACTTGTATGGTTTATTGCGCTCTCTCTCTCTCTCTGTATATATATATATGACTTTGATAGATGATTGATATGAAGAGGTGACTATGCCAATCATATGTATGTAAGCCATGCACTCCCCTGTTTTTGATCCAAGCAAGTCTCAGTAATTATTAGGCAAATGCTAACAAGTGTCCCTGGGGCATTGTTTAATATTGGTATTGGCATAAAAAGAACGTTGAAATTAAGTGAAAAGGTTAAAGAGTTATGAATTAAGTAAAAAGTCTATTGAAATAGATGAAAAGTGTGGTGTATTCTTCAATTTTTTTCTCCTCTTTATCTAGTACCCTAGGGGCACTTGTTAGCAATACCCTAATTATCAAATGCTTATAGTTTGAAGTGTCATGTGTAAGATGGGTCTCTTCAAGCGGAACAGGAGGTGCATTCTTTTGGTTCACAATAGTGATGTATTCTAGTTTTGTTTGGTACATCAGAGGTCATGGCCTAGGGAGGGGGGAGTCTTGATGTATTCTAACATTGGTAAGGGTCATAAATGTTTTATTTTTCAACCTACTGTTGTGATTTATGATTTGCGTGGATGAAGATATCTCTAAATGGGTTCTGAACTATTCTCTTGATCTTGAATGTATAGTATTTTATCAACCATTTATCCACCTCTTAAATATCAAAACATTCAGTATTGCTGGATATATGAAACCTTAATCTTTGTATTGACAAAACTTTCTATATTGGATGAGACAATTTATGCACCATCATGTGAAGTCCTTGATTTTATTTTTGGGCTATTGAAATTAACTTTTGACAAGGTGATTTTATTAAAAAGTAACAAGTGCCCAATGAAGGTAGCATGCTGGCAGCTGCAACAAGTTTACACAAACCAGCTTCATTGCTTGGAACTTCAATTTCTTGCGGTTATTCCATTGAATGTTTATGATTATCTGCTTTGTGTGTTGCTAGATATATGAAACATCAATCTTCATCTTGTCCAAAACTTGCTGTATCATCTCAGACGTTAACGTTTATTTCCATCTTATGAAATTGTTGGTCCTTTTTATTTTTGGCTTCTAAATGCACTTTCTTCAAAGTAATTTTAAGAAATGGAACAGTGTCCTGTGTGAAGGTAGTAGGCTGGGTGCGAACTACAACATGTGTACAGAAAATAACCTTCTATACTTTGCATCATATATTTTTCATATTTGAAATCGATCAGTAAATGTGCTTTTTAAATTTGTTCTTTGTTCCTATAGTTCCAGCAGCATTGTTGCTCAGCCTACTTCTGTACATTTTCTACTGGCTGAATTGTTCTTTCATTTCCTCATCTTTTGGTCTCATTGCAGCAATAACAGCTGGTGGACTCTTTGTTCACTCTCAACTGAAAGGTTTTCTTCAAAGTAATTTTAAGAAATGGAACAGTGTCCTGTGTGAAGGTAGTAGGCTGGGTGCGAACTGCAACATGTGTACAGAAAATAACCACCTATACCTTGCATCATATATTTTTCATATTTGAAATCAATCAGTAAATGTGCTTTTTAAATTTGTTCTTTGTTCCTATAGTTCCAGCAGCATTGTTGCTCAGCCTACTTCTGTGCATTTTCTACTGGCTGAATTGTTCTTTCATTTCCTCATCTTTTGGTCTCATTGCAGCAATAATAGCTGGTGGACTCTTTGTTCACTCTCAACTGAAAAGTTGTCAACTCAGTAGAAAGTGAAAAGTTCAGACAATGGCTTTTTGAGAGAGAGGTTAGAAGTTCTTGTGCTGCTCTCCTCCTTGTGTGAACGTTTCTGTCATTTTCTTTTTAAAGATATTTTTATCCACTTGTCATTTTCTTTGCTTGTGAGGTTCCAGGTGTTCTGTGCTTTGTAACCATCTTGAATAACCAACTTTCTTATTATGACGTGTATGCACTCTATCCAATGTTAGATTAACTAAATTCATTGGCCATAGTATGTTGCGGTATTCCGTATTGTCAGGTCCGTCTAATACCCTTATATCTGGCTTTTCAATAGATAGGTGACTTTTATGGTCACTGTCTATGGTCAAAACTCAGACCATCAACCTTGAGGTTGTGGGTTTGAACTTGAAGGCGGCCACTTTATGCAAATGTTGTCAAAGGTTAAGTCTGTACCTAATTTACTCCTCCTAGATCCCATCTGAAGAGGACTAAACTGGGTGTATTTTTTTTAGCAACTCATTGGCATAGTACATTGTAATCCACTGATTGATCTGACTACTAACTTGGTGTTTTGACACCTGGATAATGTGTATATAAATGTTGTCATAAAAAGGGGTTAAGGTTAAATTGTTGAGGTCTAAACTTTCAAGTAGTAATTTGTTTGTCATGTGTCTGCACTATGGTATAGATGTATAATTTTATATTTTCTCTGGATTGTGTGCAGTTATGCACGTGATGTGATGAATTTATGCATGGAGCCGCATGTCTCTTCTATGCGTGAAAAGGCCAAACTACCGTTGGTAGGTACATGTTTTCTATTGTTTATCATTCTAATTTCATATGAACCTGTCCAGATTAAAATTTATATGACCATCTTAACCTCTCCAGTGATGGACTTTTATGTTACAAAAACAAGTTTGTGGTATAAAACAGAGGCACAATTCATTTGAAAAACATAATTGTTACCCATAATAGACAACATGTGAGCATGGTAATCATGTTCTGTCCTATCTTAATTAATACATGTGATTTGTTGGCGACTACAAATATTGAGATCCAACGTAACTCTACCTTGGCAAGATTCTTCATGAAAAAGAATAAAAAAACTTTAGGCAATGTACACATGATTCTATAATTTATATTATGCAAGTTGAAGGAGAAACTTACTAGCAAATTAGTTAAAAAGCAAGTTATATTCTAACATTAACAATTCCATCTTCTAGTCAAATGTAAAGTACCACTGAAACACTACAACATAAAAACAAAGCCAAGGGCAAAAAAAAAAAAAAAAAAAAAAAGAAAAAGAAAAAAGAAGAAAAAAAGATGTACATAAGATGGTCACTAGCTACATTAATACTAGAATTGCTTTAATTACATATCATATAAGATTAACCCATTCCATGCCATGATTGTAATTGTTTTCTGGCACATAAAAAATATTTCCAAATCCTTCCATCCCAAACTCCCCTAGAAAAGGAGGTGGATCCATGGCTTCCATGGAGAACGATGAAGCTGGGCTGTTGCTTGAAACGCCATCGCATCTCTCCAGTAGCCTTTGTATCTCCTTCTCTGCCTCGGAAAGTTGTTCCTTGAGTTTCATTACCTGTAAATTAACCAATAATTTGTTATAAGATTGTGATGATTACTTACTTTGGTTTCCAAACCTTAGGAGTGGGGAATTTTAATAAAAAACCATGAAGTGGTTGGTGGGTGTGAAAATGTAGAGTAATGCTAGACATTTTTCTGAGTGTAGAAAATAAAATATGTAGACCAAAGATTCATTAATCTACATCTTACATTTTATTTTTGTGGACACTTTTTCTAGGTTAGTGGTTTATCCGGAAAGAGTTTTACTACGAATCCAGAAACCAAATACATGAATGAACACAAAAATATACAGGAATTGACTAGATTTTACAAAATTTATTGGTGCGCCCACTTCTAAAAAAATTGTTTGTCTATATCCATTGTGTTCAATCCTCTGACTGATTTTTGTGTTCTTAATCCCACGTGGGATGAAAGGCCATGTGCTGTTGCACCAAGGTAGGCCATGGATCCAACACTAGCTAGCCTTAAAAGGCTTAAACAACTATGCACGGACTCTTGTGAGTTGAGTTGCAACTTTTAGACCCTTTTGCTGTTGAATTGGGTGGCAGTATCCTGTTTTTCAGAAGCAAACCATGCATGTCCAAACATGGTGCACAAAAATGTTCTTTATAGTGGATGTTTGTCTAGGTGGGTTTAACTTTGAAATTCTTTAGAGAAAATGAGTAGCCCTGGATAAAAATAAATGAATAAAACCATAAAACTAAGACTTAATTATGAAATGTTTTATGAAAATAATAGAGTAAAAACATTTTTGCCCTATACATATGTGACTTGTAATAAAGCTACTTGATTTCTCTAAAATCACAGAAAAGGGACAAAACCACTCCAACCCTCACCGGACTTCAGTTTCCATATTTGAAAATAAATTATTCACACAAAAATATTTATAATAATGCGGTGATAATATTTTTGAAATTATGTCTAGATAGTAAATCTTTTGTTTCGAAATGAGAGAACATTGCATATGCCATACCATATCCATGAAAATTTTATATTAAAATTATTTTTTCATAGTATTACTTTCCATATTTTAAGCAACGGAAGGAATATTAGTAATTTCTTTTCCTATGGTTTCTCCCTATCCTAACAGCTAGTTAGAAACTAAAGCAGCCAAGTGTAACATATAATTGGGCAAGAGTTTGAGAGAGAGAGATGGACCTCGGTTTCGAGGTGGCATTTCTCGACTACAGCACTGTCATGTTCGGTCTTCAACTTGGAGTACTCCTCCTCCAGTTTCTTATTCTTCCACCGAGCCCTTCGGTTCTGAAACCAAACCGCCACTTGGCGTGGATCCAAACCCAGTTCAGAAGCCAGGCGGTCCTTCCTCTCTGACTCGAGTTTATGTTCATTTCCAAAGTTCAGCTCAAGGAGGTTCGCTTGTTCGTCGCTAAGCTTCCTCTTCCTTGCTGCTCCGCCACCGCTACCTTCTCCCTTGCTCTTCTTCCGTCGCCTCCGTGGTTTCGCCTCTCCTGATCAACACAATTGTGGAAACTCTTATGTTAAAAGTACTATGGTTAAAAGTCTAAACCAAGTACTAAGCACATGATCATCAAATGCATGCATGAAACAGACCATATGTTTCATGTGCTAAGTTACTAACCTTGTTGGGGTACCAGCTGGGTGTATATCCCAGGATAGAACTGAGATATGAGTACCATTTGATCTTCAACTTGAGGATTCATGCTGGTTGTCATCCCTCTCTCTCTCTCTCTCTCTCTCTATAGATTGGTATTATTATCTGGTAGGGAAGTGGATGTCTTGGGAGACTAGAACAGCCAGAGGACTTTATTTATAAAGGTTGAGTGAGGACTAAGGAGCTGTTGTCTTATGACTTTGGGAGTACATTTATAAAGCTAGCAACCAAAATTGGGCCTTGGTGTTTCCCTTAATTAACAAAAATGCCACCCATGAATCATGGACCACTTGATTGAGGTCCGTTTGGGAATAGACTATTTTAGTAATTTTTTTACTAAAATATGAGTTAAAAAAAATTAATATATTTGGGTGACTTTTTGGCCTTTTATAAAAAGATGTGTAAAAAGTAGAGAGAAAATGGAATTTTTGATTTTTTAGTATAAATTATAGATTTTTTAAATTTTTTAGTAATTTTTTAATTTTTTGACTAAAATATTAACTTGCCAAACGAGGCCTGAGAGACCGATAAATGTGGACTGTGAGATTGAGAAGAACTGTCAATTGTTTTGCAATTTGTCTGATTTGGTGAGGCGTGACTAAGTGAATATGGTGAAATGGTGTACGGACCTTTTTATTTTATATGCTTCAAATTCAAGGTGTGTCGAATTCAGCAAAATAATGGGTACTATTCACCTATGTGGGACCCTAATGAGTTCAACTTTATCTCCAAAGGACTTTTATTACCATCTGAATTTTTTTTTTTTTGGTTGTGCATTGGTGATTGTGACACTACAAGGATGTCCTCTCAAATGACTATCATATCCTCAATAACTTTTAAATTATTTCCAAACTATTTCTATTGATAGGGGTGTAAATTTAGTCTGATTTGGCTCACCCAAGCCCAGTCTCAGGTTGGCTTATGTCAGGCCTCACGGATTTCGGTCAAAATTTGGGGCCGGCTCGGTCTGGTCCTTGGGCCAAAAAATTAGATCCAAACCCAAGAGTAAATTTGGTCTGACTTGGCTCACCCAAGCCCAGTCTCAGGTTGGCTTATGTCAGGCCTCACGAATTTCGGTCAAAATTTGGGGCCGGCTCGGTCTGGTCCTTGGGCCAAAAAATTAGATCCAAACCCAAGAGTATTCGAGTCTTGGGCCGGCTGGTAGGTCAGACCGATGGGCTTGGGTCTAGGCTCTGATTTGGATAGGGGTTGAACATTTTTTAAAAAAATTTTCACTAAAATTTTATTTTTTTTCATAAAAAATGACACTAGGTCTCGGGCAGACAGAGTTTTGAGTGGGCCTTGAGTGGGCCGATGTGCCGGGCTCACAGGCCGAGCCAAGCTTCACAATGATGACCCAAACCAAGAGTCCCGAGCTGGGCCTGGGCCTAGGCCTAACCAAGCCGGATCCACCCCGGATCGCGAACCATTTTTACACTCACATCCATTGAAGACCCCTTTGAGCTTACATGTGTCCAAAATTAATAACCTTTTTGTCGTTGACAACAAGCACACAAACATTGTTGGGTTGTGTGAATCTAGACACTAACCATTCTATTAGTAAGGGTATTTTTGGTATAATAGTTGTGGATGTAGCCTTTGAGTTCAATCATATAAACTATGTTCTTTATGTGTACGTAATATCTATCTTTCTTATGCATTTGTTCTGATTAGATTCACATAATGTTGCTAAACTAAGTGGAGGGGGCGGTGGGGTTCGAAACCCAACCAAATGAGTGGCTACTCCAAGGTTTGTACTACTGGGCAATGCGAACATGCTTGTTAGTTTACCAAATTGAAATCATGGCAAATTAAACTGCAAAATCTGTGTCGCCATACCATGGGTAAGTTATGAAGTGTAGAGACAATGGAAGGAGTGTTGGGTGTGTTAATCACAATGCAAAATGTGAAAGGATGCACAATGGGAAAGGGATTTGAGGTTTGGATGGTTGTAGATGAAACATAGTAAGATAAACATGCAATTTATGAAAAAAAAAGAAGATAAACATGCAAAACATTATTATTATTGATTAGCTTCATTTCTAGACTTTGTTTTTGTAGCAACAATTTCTAACTTTCTTAAGGTAGTGGAAAGTAATCTAAGACGTTTGAATTTAGGAAATCAATCAAACCTCATGCTTATTGTAGAAAATCATTACATCCTAAATAATAAATATTAGATATAACGGTAATATCATATGTCAGTATCATTAATTAATAAAAAAATCTCATATTATGATAGTTGAGACTAATTGGTTGGATTATTAGGAGACAAAAGACATCCACCTAATCCCGTTTATACTATTTGATTGATCGATAACACTACATAGAATGATGTTATCATTTTACTCTATGCGTTTATTTGATATAGTGAAAGTTAATAATTAGAAAATAGAATCTAAAAATATATTCTTCTAGTTAACTTTTTTTTAAAAAATTATTTAAGTTATTTATGTTTTATAAATTATAAGTAGAAATTACATCGAATATTTTAACACAAATTTTTCGAATAAAAAATAAAAAAACCTATAAACAACCTATGAGCTACAGTTTCAACGAAAGGAAGTATAGTTGGTTTTGGCTTTCCAGATTGGGTAAATCATAAAGGACATCGGGGTCAATTTTGGTGTAAAGAGGGAACCACAAAAAACTATGCAGATAGATAGAGAGTATTAGGGAGTAGTAGAAATATGCAAAGCTAAGCTTAGGGTTGGGGATCCCAAACCTGACCACCTCGAAGTCATTAAACAAGAGGTACGGTTGGCCTCTGGATTTGGATTTTGGACATTGTAAAAGTCACTTTGCTGTCCAATTAGGTGGTATTCTCCTCTTTCTATGGCTACCCACCAAGCCACTCCTCTCCCTCTCCCTCTCCCTCTAAGCCTTTTGGCTATGGCTTTAAATTCACTTGGCTCGAGATGATTGATGGGTAAAAAAAAAAAAAAAAACTTCATACATGCGTCTTTGATTGGTTGGATGTCAAATGTGCACTGCTGAGCTGAGGATTCTCCCAAGTCTTACCTAAGCTCTTACATCACTCAAATCAAATGGGGTGATTCCCATTTTTTTTTTCCAGAAAATTTAAAATATGTAAATTGAATCAGATTTATTCAAATTCCAAACATGCACATAATATTGCTACATTTTAAGACCGAAACTTATTGAAGCAAATTGAGGTCATTTTCCAGTTTACCAAAAAAAAAAAAAAATTTTTTGAGGTCATTTAATGTGATTGCAATGTTCTTGTACTCGGATCTTCTATTTTATTTTTTCCTATCTCTTGCCTCAAATTACTTTATTACATAATGACTCTCTGAAGATTTGGTTGTATGGTACAAAAGAGATTTGAGATAGAGATGAATGTTAGGATTGACCCTAAAGATCACCACGAGTTGGGTTCAGTATACTTTTGTTTTGAAATAACGAAAAATAATGGATACTATATTAGATTTTCAAGACTTGACAAGTTGTGACTATCTATATATATATATATAAAATAAAATAAAAGACTTAACAAGTTATATGTCTAGCAGCCAAGGAGTCAAAGTAGGAAGAGAAGCTTTGAAAAATATCTATTTATCTTATTTTTTCTATTTATTCATACTCTTCCCTTCAAATGAAATATTCTCTCTTTCTTTTTTTCCCCCAAATTGTCTGCAACTAAAAGTCATTTTCTCAAGTACTTTGCCCCCCCCCCCTTCTCTCTCTCTCTCTCTCTCTCTCTCTCTCTCTCTCTCTTCTTCTTCTTCTTTTTTCTTGAATTTTATATTTAAAATAAAGGGGGTAGTGAAGTGGGATTGGGGGCTCTCTGGGGCTTCACCCACATAAAGGGTGTGGACAAAAAAGCAACCCCACTTTGTCTGTCCTTGATCAAAATGCTTTAGTAGTTGAAATGAACCAACAATATAGCTGCATAGAAAAATCATTATCAGAAGCTCAAAAGGGACAAAGCCAAAGGGAAAAATGGATTTGGAAAATTTTTCTACATCAAATGTGTTATGCAAAAATCGAATCATTTCAATCACAAAACATTAGAACCAAAGTAAACGAAAACAATACAAAAATATACACGGTTCAATAATGCGCCTACGTACACTACACAGAGGGGGAGGTAAAATCATCTATGCACAATAAGAATTACAAAGTTTTGATCTCTCAATTCAACTGTTCTACAATTCTGTCATACTCTTACACGTTGAAATCTTAATTGAAAAATATA
Source organism: Camellia japonica (assembly GCA_030407325.1). NCBI lineage: Eukaryota > Viridiplantae > Streptophyta > Magnoliopsida > Ericales > Theaceae > Camellia > Camellia japonica. Next base: position 25,436,192 of record JAPPVO010000002.1, read on the forward strand.
ACACATACCTTCAAAACTTTTTGCTCCCTTAGTTTGAAGGCTCCTTACAATAAATTTGAGTGTACAATTAAAATGTCATCAGACACTTCACAACATAGTAAGCAACATCAAGCTATACAGCTGTTTCTACTTTTCTAGGTGGACTGGGGGTTTGCACTGGCTTGTGAACCTCATGCCGTATGGACTATGAACACATGGCTCAATTCATTCCACGAACACAAAATAGTACAACGAGTGGCAAGTGCATATTCATAATTTGTTGGAAGTAGGAAGAAACCCTTAAAATTCCATGTGAAAATCATGAGCAACCATCACTATACCAGATCGGAATTATTTGCAGGGACATTACTAATAATGACAAAGGCAAAGCTAAAAGATTGTAACAACTCTAAAATTGCTCCGTTTGACTAAGAGAGAGTGATTTTTAGGCTCTAAAAATAGAGAGAGTGATTTTAGGCTCTTAAAATAGTCACTTGCACTCAGAGATGAGGCATTCATAATACAGGTACATATGTTTGGGAAGTGGGATTTTAGCTTAATTTAGGCTAAAATCCACAAAAAGACAAAATAGGCTAAAATAACTAATAAGATAAAATGTCACATTATATTCATAATCATTTCACTTTTTCTCTCACAAATATTACATCTAATTACAAAAAAATCCAATTATTTTTCCAAACACAAAATTTTAGCTTACTAAAATAGTCAAAAACTAAAATAACTTGCTAAAATAGCAACTTCTCAAACACTCACATAGTATACTTGTGACATATGAGTTTCTCCTTGCACTCTATCCACCGATCTCTCATTCACAGGGGTGGAGCGTAAGTGACATTTTTGATGTGCATTTAGCATTTACCTTTAATAATTTTAGTTGCCTTTCTAGACAGTTTTATTAAAGATTAAGTGTTGGTAAAGTTTGCCTATTTGAGAATGTTTGGATATACTAATATTATGGTAGTCTTGTCCCTGCTCTGTCATTGTTTTTATCTCATTCTAATGATTTCACAGATATTGTTGTCCTAGTGAGAAAATAATGAAAGATTAGCCCATCTGTACCCCTAAGTACATCCAATTATCATTTAGCTTAGTGTAGACTTTGAAGAAAACTGGTCTATTAAGTAGAACCAGTCTTGCATGATTGCAAGTCAAACACTTAGAAGAACTACTATTAGATTGAAGATTTATGAACTATACTTTAGTTTTTCACTTGGGGGATTAGGTTGCTGTGTGAATTGATAAAATTATTCTTTCTATGGAAATTTAATCAAGGATAATTTTGTTAACATATAAATGAAAATATAGCTTACACATTGAATAACACTTTCACCTACTCTCAATCGTTTAGATATAAACAATCACTCTCTTTGATTTGGTTTTAATTTCAGAATCTATTTTTTTAAATAAAAATTAATTTAATGAAAATAAACATAAAAGATTACTTTTACATTTAAAAAAATCATTTTCTACCTAAACATAGAAAATCGTATAAAAATGATATGCGTTTTTATTTTTATTTTATTTTATTCTCTTAATTTTCGAAAATGGAACTAGACAGGTGAAATAATGTTGTCATTTTGTATAGGAAACTGCCTATTTTACCCTTCATTGGGGAGGGAAACTCCTTTGCATTTGGAAGAGAGAGAGAGAGAGAGAGAGAGGCCCAGTATTAGAGGAGGACGGCTGGAGCTGGAGCCGAGCTTAAGGGAGGAGTAACTCAAAAAGAGAGTGACAGAGACAGCTTCCACGCCAAGGAAATGCACATGGGCTGCAACTATAAATGCGTTTACACTTGTCACAACTCCACAACCATTGGAGGGGACCACATATTCTATCCATCCACGTGTATCCTTCCCAATAGATGTACTGTCTTCAGACCTGCCCACCAATGAGGACTCTTTCTCACCCCCTTCACTCACTCACTCACTCACTCACTCACACACACAAAAACACACACACAAACACGCTCACGTACACTAACCCGTTAACGGTAGCCGCCAATATAAAACCCACCATCTATAAATTAATTTTTTGATTTTTTTTTTTATAAATTTTTTGATTTTTATTAAGAAACAAATAGAGTTGTGATATGATTTTAAAAAGTCAAAAAATTAAAAAATTGACTTTTTACTAACTTGTCAAAACGCTCCTCTATATATACAAACACAAATTGCTATTGTTTTTGTCCCAAACCACCACAAAAAAAAAATTCTATTTTTTCATTTTCCAAAAATACAAAAAAATATAAAAATATAGTATATTTTTCATATTTTTGTATATTTATTAATTTTTAAAAATGTTTTTTTATGAATATTTTACAATTTAGATACATCTAAGTAAGGTCCATTTAAAAAAAAAGTAAAAAAAAATTATTTAAAATTTTAAAAATATTCACTAAAAATAAAAATAAAAAAACAAAAAAAAAATCATTTTTCAAAAAATTAAATTTAAAAAATTGAACCTAAACACACTGATTGCTACTGTTTGGTTGTTTATAATATATATACATAATTTTATTTTAAGAGTTTGTGTCAATCTATTGGTATAATTTATTATTTAGAAGGTAGGGGAGAGATAATTTTAGCTTCCGCTAGTTTTTTTTTTTTTTTATCGGTAAAAAAAGGATGCTTCATGATGACATCATTGCAACCCTTAGGCTTTGGTGTGTAGGCTAGATTTATCCTAACCCATAGGAAGGGATCTACCATTAGGGTAAGAGAAGAATGCACAGTGGCGTAGCTATAAAGGGACTAGGGAGGCACGTGCCCCCTCTCATGTTTTGCAATTTTTTTTTTTTTTTTGCGCATATAAGGAAAATAATTAACCAATAAAAAATTTATATAGAAATAACATTTAGAATGATTTCTTAATGACATTTTTCAAATTATGAAATAATGATCTACATTATTAAAAAAATTTAGTGCTACAGTGATATCAAATCATCACTTACATATAAACATAGTTAATCCCACTACAAAAATGAGGAATTATTGAATTGTTAATTATATTTAACAAATGTGATTGACCTTCCATACATTATTTTATTATTGATTAGTGATATCATATATCGATGATAATGTGGAATCACTATTATTCATATATTATTATATAATTTATTATAAGACATATAAGACTCTTTTACATTGCCTATAATACACTAGCTATAAGTAACACCATATATTTTCAATTCTGATTTTTCACTAGGTCAATTGTAAAAACAAAAATTTCAAAAATTTTATATTAAATATTTAAGATTTTGTGTGTAATATTAATTTAAAAATTATTAACTATTGTTATTGATTATGAGGAAAAACAATTTCAAAATTTTAATTAACAAATGCTCATTCTAAACTATTTTTCTGGCTCCGCCACTGAGAATGCAACAACCCCCAACACAAGAGATAGAGTCTCGAGCGGAATATAGCATGGTTTGCTTTAACCATAAATGGAAAACGCTAGTTTTGCCTCCCAGGAATAGACATGGTAGCTTTTGCTAGTTGATTATGTAAAAATTTCACTTTTTCATTTTTCGTATTTTTTTGTTTTCACTGAATTTTTTTAATATTTTAAGTATTTTTTTTAATTTTTAGACATACCTAACATAAATACACTTTAAAGTATAATATTTGTGATTTTTTTTTCTTAAAAAATTTACTAAATATCAAAAATACAAAAAAAAGAAAGAAAATTCAGTACATTTTTTTTTTGTGTGTATTTATTAGTTTTTTAAAATATTTTTTCGCAAATATTTTACTATTTAGATATATCTAGGTAAGGTGCATCTAAAAAAGTAAAAAAATGTTTAAAATTTTAAAAATATTCACTAAAAATAAAAAAACACTAAAAATAAAAAATTCAATTTTCAAAAAATTGAATTTTAGAAAATTGACATTAAACACATTGATTGCTATTGTTTGGTTGCTTATAATATATATATTTAATTTTATTTTAAAAGTTTGTGTTAGTCTATTGGTATAATTTATTATTTAGAAGGTAGGGGAGAAAGGTAATTTTAGCTTATGCTAGTTTTTTATTTATTTATTTATTTATTTATTTTTATCGGTAAAAAAAGGATGCTCCATGGTGACATCATTGCAACCCTTAGGCTTTGGTGTGTAGGACAAATTTGTCCTAACTTATAAGAAGGGACCCACCATCAGGGTAAGAGGAGAATGCACCACCTCCAACACAAGAAGCAGAGTCACGAGCGGAGTATAGTACGGTTAGCTTTAATCATAAATGGAAAACGTTAGTTGTGCCCCCCAGGAAGAGAACCTTACTCACTTGTGTGGAAGGCTAGCGCCTTTCCACTTCACCAACCACCACCCCCGGTGGTAGCTTCTGCTAGTTGATTATGTAAAACCTGCGCTAGACAAACCCATACAAATACTAGTATTCGACTTAAAGAAAATTATTAGTAGACTCAAAATATTATATGATTTTATTTATGTATTGTTCACATGAACCGTAATATAATTAGGTGAATAATTGCTTGTCTCTCAACTACGTAATAAAGAGTGGGCCAACCTTATCTATTCATAAAATTTTGCCACATTTGTTATTGGAAACACCGCATAAATAACATGAATAATTACTGTGCAACTCATGTGGCCACCCTGTATGCGATGGTACAAGTTAATCAGAATGGTACTCTCTTTCTGCATAGCTCTTGTTGTGGTTAATATGGTGGTGGCATAAACTCTATTAGGATAAGGTGACAGCAAATACCAATACCAATACCAATACCAATACCAACCATTTGTTGCTAAATATAGAAACACAAGATAATATTTATCCCCAAAATTTAAAGTTTTTAATTTTTTTTGGAACTAAAGTTTCTTCATATGGACTCACCTGGTCATGCTTTTATTGTATGCTTATCTCAATCTCAATGAACCGACAGTTTCATTCTTCACAAGTTAGTACTACAAAAAGTTACTAGATTGTTTAACATCTTTAGAGAGAATTCAGATAATGTAGCTTGCTATTCTATTCATGACACCATCGCAAGCATTTATAGTAGCAGTTGACACATAGAAGCAACACAGTGCGGGTTTTGCAACCGTTTCCCATATAATAATGTTCAGTGTCCAGGAAAATTTAAGTGTAGCTCAAAGTTATTTTAGGCATAGCAGAGTACTAAAACCTAATGGATTTTAGACAACACATTGAATTTTTGGCACAATTTTATGTAATTTTTTCTGTGCATGTGATGTTACTGTTTCTTACAGTGACACGCGGATGGTGCTCGGACAACGAATTTGGACCTGCTTCAACGAATGAGGGGCCGTTGTCAAAAAGGACAGTAGTAGAGAGCTAGGACAGCAAAAGGTTATCATAGGTGTCAAAAAAGGCCTTGATTCATTGGTTTTGATTTTTGATTATATATATATATATAGTTCTACTGTAGAGCTTCAGTTATTATGGTTTCTAACTATAATATTTTCATGGCCAATGGACATGTGACATAGCAAGCTAAACTAGCTTTCATCACTCCCTAGGTAAAGGGTCATCTAGAAGAAGGGCTATTTTTATATCCAAGTTGTTTTTTATCTAAAGCAAGAAGGATAAGCCCGAGGCTTGAGTTTACTAGGTATAACCTTATTAAAGTAAAGCCAAAGGTGGTGGAGTAAGAATGGATAAGGATGAATTTATATCCATATATAAAGGGTGTGTGCAATTGTACATCTAAATTTTTAGGTAATTTAGCAAATAGAGATTGAGTGAGAAAATTGTTTAGTAGTTCAATGTAAAGTTTTAGCCGTTATGGATTTGAATAATGTTATATACATTAATTAGTATACATATTAATGTATCAAAAAAGGGTGAGAAAATTTTGAGTTGTGTGTTTTATATAATATACGTATATGTATATATATTATATATATATAGAGAGAGAGAGAGAGAGAGAGAGAGAGATTCTGCTAAGCTGGCAAAATGAGTTTGATTGTGTCCTTTGAAGTAGAGAGATAGAGATTCTGCCAAGCTGGCGAAATGAGTGTGATTGTGTCCTTTGAAGTAGATTAATAAATGAAAGGTGGGGTTGTTGAAGAAGATGCGCATGGCATAGGAGGGATTCCTTCATATGCTTTTGATGAGTTGTTTAGAATATTATTAAGGCTTAATTAATTACCTTTCTTGGACTAATAAAAAGCAAATCACTAATTTTTTTTAAAAAAAAACTTAATTAAACTAATGAGCTGTTATGTTTATACCGACAACTCTAGCCCTTGTTTCCCATCTTCCAACTTCTCATTTAGATGCTTAGTTAAATAGCCATTGGCCATTGGGGATTGTATATTTTTTGATCTCTGTAGAGAGGTTTGGCTAATCAGAGTTTTCACCTTGATTATATGCTAAATTATAAGCTATGTTACCTAAAACATTCAGTTGATGGTGCCGTGGTCCCAAGTAATCTTGAAGCTCATTGGTGTTTTGCATCTCCCCCAGTCTAATGTGATGAAACACTTCCTAGTTTTCAACCATTACCAACTCATCCCAATCTTAGTGTCTTTTTAAAGTGACTATGATTTAACTTAATCTTTAGACGAAACGTTATTGTTGGCATCAGAGGATATTTAGAATCAATTTATGAGATTGCATAAGACATGTTTATTTAGATGGCAATTTTTTAATTTAAAAGTTCAAAGATGCAAAGTTGCGAGGTCAGTTATTGGCATAACAAACAACTAGCATATCACCCGTGCTATGCACAGATTGTGTTTACAATTATCTATATATGTGAATTGTGATTTTAAAATGTTTTTTTTTTTTAAAATGTCTTCTTTTTTTCATTTTTTTATATTATATTAAAGTTTAATATTTTGATAATAATCATATGTGTTGGACTTTTCAAAGAATTAAATGTCTTTTTTTTATTATTATATTATATTAAAGTTTAATATTTTGATAATAACCATATGTGTTGAACTTTTTAAGATATTTTTTTTATACTTGTTCTTAATGCATTAAAGTGTTATTATGAGAGATAATAATTATATGTGTTGGGACTTTTCAAAAATTCATATGTGTTGGATTTCAAAGAATTTTTTTATACTTGTTCTTAATGCATTAAACTGTTATTATGAGAGTACGACTTGGGAGTTGGGAGAAGTTAATAAATGCAAAGATTTTTTTTTTAAAATAAAAAAATCAAGAAATTTAAATTGAGAGATTGGAGCTCTCACAAGACTTGGGGTTAAAAACTCCCTTTTACTTAATATACAGTATATAGATATTTTCAAATGAAGGATGGACGGCTCGTTTTACAAATGGAGGGGAGGGGATGGGATTGACAGGGAAAGGAGAATTGCTGGGGCGGTGGGGAGCTCCAGGAATTTTTTTCATGAGTGCCCCTAAAAATATAATGAAAACATCAAATATCCGGAGAATCTCTAATATTTCTTTTTTATATAAAAAAAACAATAAAAATAATTTGTAACAATTTTAAGTGTGTTGATGGGTAGTGTTACAAATATAAGAAATTATTTAAAAGTTTCAAAGTATTACAAAATTTTTATTTCTAGATAGATCATACTGGTGACTTTTTATTTATTTTGAAGATGGCATACATAATGTTACGCACTATTATGTGAGTATGTAAAAAAATAATCTTACATAATAAATTTAAAAAAAAAAAATTAGAGAGGATTGGGACGGGTTTTACTTCTGCTCATGAGCACGACATTATTGGAAAAATTATTTGGTGCTTTGGGGGCGTCACGTGGTAATGTTTTTCACAAATCATAATATATTATATTTTTTATTATTTTTAAACCACTCAATATAAAGTCGTGAGTTTTATCTACTTCACCCATCACAACAATATTGGGATATCACTTAACATTTTCCCAAGAGCAACCAATAACTTCTCCTCCTATTGTGCCAGTCCCTTTCATGCGTACGAAGCTTCATATAAATATCATCTTCACAATAATTAATGAAGGACCTGCTGTTCACATCTCTATCTTTACATCAATATTTTGTGTGTTTGGAGTTTATTTTTTTTGGCCCTTTTTTTTTTTAATGTTTTTTTAGTGTATTTTATTTCATTTTTTTAAAAAAAAAGTTTACAGTACCCCCAAAAAAATTTTTTTTTTTTGTTTGTTTGTTTTGTGTGTGTGAGTGGCTTTTTTCAAGTTTTTAAATTTTTAATTTTTTTTTTAGATTTGAACCAAAAAACTAAAGAAAAAAAATCACAAAAAAAAAAAAATCAAAAAAATATGACTTTTTAAAGTTTTTCCAAACACCGAACACTAATATACTTTTTATCTAAATTTTTATCCAAAAAAAAAAAAACAAATTATGGTCTAATTCATTCTAATAGAATTTTTCATTGTGAATAAAATTCTCAATAAATTTCTGACCAAGTAGAGCTTTATTAGGATTTCTAATCCTTGCAGTCAACTTTTAAAAGTCTAACGCTGTGTTTGGTTGGAGAATTTGGAAAGGGATTTGGAAAGGGAAAGAGAAAAGGTAGGTGAAATGAGAATAAAATATACTTATATTTCACCTAGTTTCACACACCTTTTCCCTTTCCATTTCCAAATCCCTCCCCAAATCCTCCAACCAAACACACCATAAAGAACATAAAAATCAATTATAAAAATTAAATACAAATTCTCTCACACGGTATTGATTTTCCGATATATAATTAATTTCTTTACAATTAAAAGAGCTGTTAAATGGTTGTTTGTGTTGTATATGTCGGATCTGGAGTGCCTGTTGTGTTGGGGCACAACAGGCACTGTTGTGCTAACCTATGGACTTATTTTGGGATCCGTTTTGATAATTCGAACCGTTCACATTTTAGAGTACGTCGAGTAGAATATATTTACAAAAAATCAAGTTAATTAGATATCGTTAATCCTTTCATCCACTCACATTTGTATTCATGTTAATATTTTAAATCACAATGTTATTTTATTTTGTAAATATAAATGTAAGTGGATGAAATGGTTAACGATATTTGATTAACTTAATTTTTTACAGATATATTTTACTCGATATATTTTAAAATATAAACTATACAAATTATCAAAAACAAATACCAAAATGAGTTTATAGAACAACACAACAGTACCTGCTGTGCTGAGGCACAGCAGACACCCAGATCCGTATATGCCACACATACACAGCTTCCTTCCAGGTTTCCCTCATCAAGTACCAATAATAATTCTATTTCTAAATGATTCACGCTCTCTCCTATGAATGCGAGCCCATTTTCTTAAAATTGCAAATTTTAATCCAAGCATGGTCTTGGGAGTGATTGTGTACCATGACACGGACATGCTAATTAACCTATTTTTTTAATGGCTTACATTTCAACAGCCCTCAACTTTCGCCTTAATTTTGGGGTAATTATCTACGTAGGTTATAATTTAGGTGCCCTAAGCTCCAAATTTAATAGTCTCCTAATTATAGCCCATACGCTTGGTGCATGCCACGGGCCAATCATTTGGACCACACAGAAATAAAATTATGAGGAGTGAGATGGGATGAGATCTTTCGTCTTTAAAAGTGTTTATTTTTTTGGATAAATTATATTTTACATTCTTATATTTTATACTAAATTTTATTTTAGTCCATACATATAAAATCATGACAATCAACCCTTGTATTTATGGTAAAATCCTACTTTAGCCCCCTTATATATAAAATCATGACAGTTAACTCCTTATACTTTGATTAAATCTCACTTTGGTCTCTACATAAATATCAATGTTCCTTTTTTGTTACTTCATTATTTAAATCTTGAACATAATCCTACTATGTGACAAGAATGCGACTACGAAATAAAGGTACGAGAGAAAAATCATCAATATTTCTTATCAACACATATTTTGTCTTACGTGATAAGCTCGTGAGAGTTATATAATACAATATATATATGTTTGTATGTTGAAAATTGGGACAAACAGGTAAGAAAATAGGGCTTTTGAAATAAAAAAATGCAGCAAAGAAATCAAAGATTACCCTTGCACTTTTTTGTCTGTAAGAAAGAGGAGTAGATAGAAAAGTGTGTTACTTTGGAAAACAAAATTACGTGATTCCAATTGATGCAAAACCCTAATTCATCTTCTTAATCATTCACAATATGTGATTTTTTTAGTCTAATATAGTCATAATTTGATATAAAGTTTGAGACAAAATGTATATTAGTGGGAAATGAGGATGCTTTTTCTCTCTTATCTTTCTTTCGTAGTCACGTTCTTGTCGTATAACTGCATTCTATTAAAGATTTAAATAATGGAATAACAGATAGGATACTTGACACTTATATAGGGATCAAAGTAGGATTTCACCAAAAGTACAGGGAGTTGACTATTACGATTTCATATGTAGGGACTAAAGTAGGATTTGACCAAAAGTATAGGGGTTGACTTTCATAATTTCATGTGTAAGGGTCAAAATGAGATTTAGTGTAAAGTGTAAGATGTAAGAGTGCAAAATGTAATTTACCCTTATTTTTCTATACTGACTTCTCCTGATGTTGAGAAAATATGATAATTACACTTTATTCCGAATAAACATATTAAGAGTATTAGGTGTGATATTAAAATTACTTTTTTACTCATGTTTTATAGTTTTTGTTTATTGTTTGAAGATAAATATAACAAAATTATATAGTTATGAATATCAAATCAATCTAACTTTTTGCGTAGATAATTTGCATATCAAATCTGACAAAATAAACGGTTCAGATCGTTGAAATGGGCCCATGAGCACTCTAGGATAAATTGTTGTGCAATTTGAAATTTAAGAGAGACAAGTGTAATAATTCATAACTATAAGGCACACCGTAATTTTTTTGAGGACTTATGTGTAAGATATTAATATGTGGATTTATTGTCTAATAGGTCTTATGATAATTAATGACGTTTTTCATCAAACGTTATTAAAGAACGTCACTAATTGTTAATTTTTAGTGACAATTTAAAAATCGTCACAAAAAAGTCACTAATTTTTAATTTCAGTGACAGTTTGAAAAATTTGTCATAAAAAAAGTCACTACTTATAAGTTTTAGTGATAATTTATAAAAACTGTGGAAAAAAAAAATACTAATTGTCAGTTTTTAGCGACATACAAAAAAAATATTTTTAGCGATGATTTTATTAGGTTTATTTTCAATAAGACTTTATAGGAATTAAGTTAAACTATTAGGAGTTATTAGTAATTTAGCCTAATTTTTTCTCCAAATTTTAGCGGGAGTCGGTATAATTTACTCTTTTATTTAAATTAAAACTTAATTAAATGCTAGATTATGTGATCATAAGTGCATGAGAACTTTTTTTTTTTTATACGTTAACCTCAACAATGTCGTGGCCATTTGTTAACCTCAAAAAAAAGTGCATGAGACTGAAATATCGGCTAACTTTTCGAGAACAGTGATCCCCATCCGAGTGTGATTAATACAAAGTTAGGAGAGCTTACCAATTTATGAAAAATTGATAGTCAACTACTTAAAATGAAATCCACAAAAAGATAGGGCTATACATCTTTGCCATTGGAAGGTAACCCCCAGATTATCCCTTTCATTAAAGGTCAAAAAAAGTAGAGCACAAAAAAGATTAAAAAATAAGAAAAGAAAGTAAGATGGTTCTCCATAGTTTAAAGCAAGAAATCTTCCAAACAGCTAATTTAGCAGTGGTGTTGAAGGGTTTAAAATATAATTAAAGATTCTGGACTTAAATAACTAGTATTAATTAATACATAATTTAAGATTAAAGACATGGAAAAACGTATTAAGAGATGTGGATGGACTTCAAAGTGGGTATGTGGCGTTCCAACCTTCCTCCATTTCGTATCTTTCATTTTTTTTCTTTAATCAGATCCCAAGCTGTCTTTTCTTGAATCCTCTATGCTCTCTCTAGCTTTAGCACATGGTAGCCACTCAGAATTTTTGTTCTTAGCCCTTAATTTAATTTAGTTGATTTGATTATCTTTAATCATTTTTTTTTATTTATAATTTATTTACAACACGTGTTGGGCGGTCGACACGGCCATCTGGGCTTCTCAGTGTGGATTTTTTTCATAGCATCTCTAGATTTCTCTTTTTTCAGGTGGTGTTGTGGATCCGAAGACAATGCTGTGCATGGTAGCTTTAGTTTAGGGCTATAATGCACTGTGCTTTCAAATAAACTTAATGGTATCTTTTTAATTTTATTGATACATAACAAATTATAGAAAATAGTTGTGGTAAAGGCAATCAAAATTACCAAATGCTTGGGAAAGGAATATTGTAGTAAAGCTTGATGAGCCTTGGTCTTAAGAGTCTATGAACATTTTTTTTGCATTGGACAAGACACAGATAAAAATGGATTCTGCTACTAAAGAAATTACTCTCTTTCTATATTTTGTGATCATTTATGTGGGTGTTGATTTTTAACCACACAACTAAAAAGGGAACTCAGCTAGAGAGTATCGGTAAAATAAATTATATCCAACAACCTGCCCAAGAAGATGAGAATTTGGCGGGGGCACTCCAACGATTAAGTCAGTAATCAATATCTCTCAGATAACAAATTGTGCTTAAACTCACAAGAAAGAACTTATCTCAGACCCATGAGGGTGCTTCGCTTTTATAACCAACAATCCTCACTGCAATGGACTCAGGCCCCATTCTCATCCTGAACCTTCATCTAGATAGAGATAAACTCTTCTTGAGTCTTATCTCTATTTAGTTTGAGGTCCTCCCCTATTTTAGGACTTTTTTCCCTGCTTACCTCGAATTTCGGTATCTCTGTAGATAACCTCAGCTTAACCGAGCTCATCTCGGCGCATGACCAAGTCACGTGACATTTCGATTGACATTTCGATGTCACCTTAACTACGTGTTGTCATTCACAAAATCCGTCCTCACAATTTCTATGTCTGTAAAATTGTTATTTAGGTATTATTTTGTTTTGGACAAGTTGGAGGTCTTTTACTTAAGTAGAAAGATAAGAGTGCTTTTATTTTGTGGATATGTGGATTGGGATAACACTTTATATTTGTCAAAAAGACTACTGATTGATGCTATATGATGCCTTGGTTGGAAGAGATGGGTGTACTGTCAACTATAACCCCACACCCTTCTAAGGACAATGATTAAATATAACCATCATGCAGTGATAATTAAATCTAATGCTATTATGTCTGGACTCCAAATTTGCAACCCTCTGAGTGGATTAGCATTGGCTGATATCACCATTTTCATTTTCAGATTGGCACTTCACATTTTCACCAATGCCGGTACCAATGACAGCAATAATGCAGACATTAAAAAAAAACAAAAACAAAATCAAAAAAAGGTACTGATGACAGGATGTTAGCATGGCATCTGTTTTTGGTTGTAGAAAAAATTGAAAAACAAAAACAAATGTGAAACAAAAGGGAAAAAAAATGTCAAGTTCCAACAATGTGAACATAGTTATGTGAAATTTTTAAGACTAGTTTTGAACAAGGTTACTTTCGAAGAATAATAAGAAAGAAAGTTATATAAACTAATAAGTTTTATAAAAACATTTACGCACATGAGCTATTTTAATTATATTGTTTAAGTGGTTAATTTTTCAAATTCTAAAAGATTCTGATAATTATGGGCCAAAGCTAGCATGCTTGTTTCGCCCGGTTGTAAGATGCTTGCTTAGCTAACTTGGACCAAATTAGAATCCCGTAATTCTTAATTAGTTTAATTAAAACTTTGTACCAACCTTCAAATTAGTTTTTTTGACCAGTTTGATCATTCTCATGTGTTATCTTTCTTTTTCTTTTTTTTTTCATCTTCAACAATTTCACATGTTTATCTTCCGGCCAGTATATATATATATGTATGGTCAGGTGAACTGCCGTTATGGCACTTTCTTTTTTTTATTTTATTAGTATATCACCCGTGCTATGCACAAATTGTGTTTACAATTATCTATATATGTGAATTGTGATTTTTAAATGTTTTTATATTATATTAAAGTTTAATATTTTGATAATAATCATATGTGTTGGACTTTTCAAAGAATTAAATGTCTTTTTTTTTTATTATATTATATTAAAGTTTAATATTTTGATAATAATCATATGTGTTGGACTTTTCAAGAAATTTTTTTTATGCTTGTTCTTAATGCATTAAAGTATTATTATGAGGGATAATAATCATATGTGTTGAGACTTTTCAAGGAATTTATATGTGTTGGATTTCAAAGAATTTTTTTTATGCATGTTCTTAATGCATTAAAGTGTTATTATGAGGGTAAGACTTGGGAGTTGGAAGAAGTTAATAAATGCTAAGATTTTTTTTTTAAAATAAAAAAATCAGGAAATTTAGATTGGGAGATTGAAGCTCCCAGAAGGCTTGAGGTTAAAAACCCCCTTTTACTTAATATATAGTATATATTTTATTTTTTATAGAAAAATTATGTTCGTAACTCATTGTTTTTTATTTGGCCTAAATCTCGGCATATACCAATTACAACTTAAAATGAAATTAAAATATATATATATATATATATATTGAAAAGATAAGGAAAAAGTGAAGTTTAATTTTTTTTTTCTCCAATTCATTTAATTTTTCCCCCCCTCCCTACGAATTCTTTTACAAATCTAAAATTCAAATATAGTCATACTCTATAAATGGATAGAATTGAGAGTTGGCAGTTACAATGAGGAAGTCTTGGCTGGGCTGGGCCGGCCAATAATTGGATTTAGATGGAGTACAAAGTTTAATTAATTAAAGGGTAAATTATCAAGAACCGCTCTTTGAAAAATCTGTGGCCTATTTAAAAGTTTTATAATATTTTTTTTATTTTCTGCCTTTGTTCTTCTCAGCTTTTTTCTCTTTTTGATTTATGACGATCGTCGAAGGATAACCACGCCTTGTTTCTTTTGTTTCTCTTTCTGATATATAGTCACCGGTAACTGACGATTATCATCGATTGGGGTTCACGGGCAACCATCGACCACCAACTTCTTACTTCACTCTCATCGACGGTGAAGAAAATATGTTTCCGAAGAAAAAGGTGAGTAGATCTACTCAGATTTGACATAAATTTACATTAGATCCGGTTAGATTTAAATAAAAAATAATTGCCAGAGTACAATCCTCTCTATATCTATCACTCTCCTTCAATTTTTTAATTTTTCTATATTTTCTCTACTATACACTTTTCTTTTTTTTTGTTTTATTGAAGAAAATTTTCAAGTTCTAAACAAGTTGTTTTCGACTTTTGGTGAAAATTGTAAAATTTTATAGTTTCAATTTTTTTGGTGCTGGAATGAATCATGATTTAAAACTGTAAAATTTTGTAGTTTCATAACATTCTTTAGAACTGTAAAATTTTACAGTTTCATAACATGTTTTTTAGTTTGATTAATAAGAATAAATACTTTGAAACTGTAACATTTTACAGTTTTAAAACTTGCTTTTTAGTTTGATCAATATTGGAGATTATTTACTTAAACTCTATAAAAATTAAAAAATAACATATATTTTTTTCTATTATTGCTATTTTTTGTTGTTATATATATTTTTTAATTTATCAATATTTAGTACATTTTACCATAAGTAGATGTAGAGAGGAGTTCAAACAGGGCATTAGTAACTCCAAAAGAAAATAGTGAGAGTGGTGCATTTAAAAAAAACTTATATATGATCAGGGAGTGAGTGCAAAAGAGATGGGGCCGTGGGAGACGATTAGGGTGGTGTCAATGAGTGGCGGGGAAAGATCATTTTGTTTTGGTTATTCACCACCAAAAAAATAAATAAATAAATAAAATCATATTTTGATTTTTTTAATTCGTATTTTTTTATTTTTAGTAATTTTTTTAATATTTTGATTAAATTTTTTAATTTTTTTAAATGCATCTAATTTAGATGTACTCAACAAATAAAATATTTATAAAGAATCCTTAAAAAAATTCAATAAAAATTACAAAATATAAAAATTCAGTATATTTTTGTATTTATTTATTTTTATAGATTTTTTACTAATATTTTACTTCAAAAAATAAAAATAATTGACCAAAATATTTTAAAAAAATCTAAACAGTTAAAAATCTAGTTTTAAAAATTGAATAGCTAAACAAAGTGAATGGATGGGGATGGAGGAAGTGGTGGTAGACTAGTGGGTGTAGATGAGACATACTTGTAACAATTTTGTTTGATTGAGTTTTAAAAAAAAAAAAAAAAATCAAAATTTATTTGAAAAATTAGAAATTAATTTAATAAAAAATATATTCTAAAATGGGAGCTTTTAAAAATTATGACAATAAAAAATATTTTTTTTAATCATACTAACTTCTAAAATAAGGATAATGTAATTTGAATAAGAAAAATGTTTGGGGCCCAAATTTTGTGGCTCAAATGGCCAAAACAACGTCGTTTTGGCCATTTGAATGTTGTTTTGTACTCAAAACGACGTCTTTTGGCCATTTGAACCACTTTTGTACAAAACGACGTCGTTTTGGCCATTTGAACCACTTTTGAGCCACAAAATTTGGACCCCTACCATTGTTGTTTTACTAAAAGGATAGGATCGAAATAAACAAATAAATAGACTGAGGAGAGTACATAGAGTAGATAGAAGTATGGCTTTAAATGAAAGTAAGGGCGTAACTTGGACGAGTTAGGGTTGAGACATTGTCTAATCTTAATTTAAGTTACGTTGTGAGTTGTTTAGGTTTGTTCAAATTTAAATTATAACTTAAGGTTGTCTAATTAAGTCCAACTCGAATTAAACCTGAATTATTTGAGTTGACCGAATAGCACATAATTTTTATTTTATTTTTCCTTTTTTAGTGCAGTTAAGTTAATTAATTTGTCAAAATTAGACTATTTACAAATCTTTTTTTATAAAATCATTAATAACGTAAAAAAATTTATATAATGTAATTGATATGCCATTATGATTACAATTATGAGTGAGAAAAAAATAATAAGTAAAATTTTATATTATATCATTTGTATATATAATATATATTTTATATGATCTAACAATTTAAATTACTTTAATATCATTTAATGATTAATAATTTATAAAAATTTAATATTTTTATATATTTATATATAATTCAAATTTCAGATTATTTGATAACTCTATCTAAATTTATTCAAATTTATACATAAATTCATTCCGAATTTAAAAATATTTTATCTAAATCCTAAACTAAACCCAAGTTTCACCCTAAGGCTCATTTTGGGAAGTGAATAAGTGAATTAAAAGTCCTTCTCAACTTTAACTCACTTTCATTCTCACATAAAAAAATTAAAAAATTAACTTTTAAGTATCTTTTCAAAGATTAATGCTTTGAAGCACTAAAGAGGGAGTATTAGGAAAGCACTAATGAGTTGGCTTTTCCTTGATGTGATGGTTGTCTTTGTTATTTATTTATTTTTTCAAATCATTTTCCAGCTCATTAGAGCTGTTAGTGGTGTGTTTTTTAGTTGTTTCAATCAGCTTTGCTTTCCAAAACATTCCTAAATAGAAGCAACAATGATTCATTCCACTAATTTGGGAGCATTAATTGAACACTAATGAGGTGAAAATTCAAAAAAAAGAAAAAAGAAAAAAAAAACCTAAAGTGAAAACATTATATCAATGAGTGGGGGCTTACCCCTAGAATTCCTTTAGAGCTCATAATTTAGAGCTCTTAAACATTTTTCAAATAGAGTAAATTATAAATATAAATCCTTTAAGTTTGCTTAAAATATACTCCTTTAAGTTTGCTTAAAATATAAATTATTTCTTATAATTTGAAAAATTACAAATACTTCCTTGTTAACATTTTTTATTTGACAGAATTAACTAAAAAATTGAAATTTATAATTACTCTGCTATACAATAATATAATTACCTAAATTATTAATTAATTAATTTTTTAATATTATTAAAAAATATTAATTGATTTAATAATTTATTAATAAAAAGAATAATTATTATAAAATTAAAAAATTCAAAGATAAAATATAATTTTTAAAACTAAAACAAACGAGATCTGAGTGGATTTGTAATTTACCCAAAAAAAAAATAGAGTAGAAGAAGAAGAAGAAACTCTGAAACAAAAAAAGATCGAGCATGGCGGGCACACTCGCTGCTTTGAGGTCTTTGATGTCTTCTCACTCTTCCACCTCTCGATGCCTTAGTTGTCCCCTCCGAAGATTATCATCAGGTCCTCTCTCTCTCTCTCTCTCTTCTCTCTCTCTCTCTCTATGATATTTCATGGTTTTATCAATGTTTGATTGATTGAAAACCTAGGATTATTCTTTCATTTATTGAATGTTGTGGCAGAGTGAGCATGTATCTGATAGGGATAAAAGGCGTGAATTTGTATCTGGCTTCACCGGAAGTGCTGGTTAGTTAGCTCCGTCTTATATCTTTTTACTGATTACTGTGAGGTCAATAGATTATGTTTATTTAATTGTTTATATAATTTTAGGCACCAGAATTTGGTGGTGTTTGATAAAATTGAAATCTGGGAAATGATTTTTTCTGATCTGAAATAATATTCAAAGTGTGTACAAAAAGTTTTCAGTGTTGAATTTAATCAAGCTATTTGATATGTATATTAGAAAGTGAGTTTGAAATTTATTTTCTGTATATATTTTTTTTGTTTACGTGTTGGGTTGGTAGCAACAGGGCGGCGGTGGCGATGTGCTGGGTAGACTCAGTGGTGACAATTGTGGTGGCGGAAATGGTGGCAGCGGTGACATGATGGTAGTGGTGATGTCTGTGGTATTGGCATGGTATTTGAGGGGCAGCGTGGTGACAATGGTGATGTGATGGTGGTGACGGCGGTGATGGCGATTGTGTGGTAGTATGGTAATGGTACGGTAGAGTGATGATGGTGGTGGTAGTGGCGGCGGCAATGTGGTGGCAGAAATAGTGGCAGTAGTGTAGAGTGACAATGGTAGTGATGATACACTTTAACGATAATATAAGCATAAACAATTAAAAATTCAGCATTCAAGTACGAAATTTTTGACTTAAAATTTTATTTATTAATTTTTTTTAATAGGTTGTTAAAATTTTAAGTGATGTGAATTGTGATTATCAAACAGACTTAATGTGTGGAATTGAGTTATCAAACACTCTCTTACTCAATTTGTTTATTAGATTATAATTGCATCTTAAATTCCAACCAAACAATAGCTTAAATTTATTTAAATTTTTTTTTGTGAGAAAACATACCTCGAACTTTATTTTTTTGTGAGAAAACATACCTTGAACTCCATTGTTCATTAGTGCAATACTTGAGGAATTTGCCTCTGTTAAAATGAGGCATTGGTTATCATTGGGAAGTTATGGTCTTGAATTTTAAAGGGATCTTCTTTTGTTGAATGAATGAATGATGACGCCACGCTTTTGTTTTTGAGCACTAGCCAGCCACATTATGGGTACATTGAAATGGTGCTTTTATGCTTATCTCACCTTTTAGGGGAATCTTCCATTACCTTGGTATTGGAATGTAGTCTATATCTTTTGCTGTGTGAACAATGTAGGTTTTATGTGCCTGCTTTTAGGAGAATCTTCCATTACCATGGTACTGGACTATATCTTTTGTGTGTGATCAATATAGGTTTTATGTACCTCTTTGTGGAGTTATCCTATATGTTTCCATTGTACAAAATGGCAGCCTTTTTTTCCATGCAGCGTATTGATATGCTAATGATTCAAACCTTTGATTAATCAGTTTTAGTTTTGTAAGTTTATTGATGCTAAATTCCATTCAGGTTTGGCACTTATTACAATGAATGAAGCGCTGCTCTGGACCGATGGGAGGTACTTCTTGCAGGCAGCACAGGAGCTAAGTGACCAGTGGAAGCTCATGCGCATGGGAGAAGACTCAGCTGTGGATGTCTGGATGGCAGATGTGAGCCACCTTCCTTTCTAAATTTTTCTATACGGTTATTTACTGTGGTTAATAGCTTTCTAAGCATTTGTTTTATTTTAGATCATGCTTCACCAAGTTAGCATAGTTCCAAATAACAATTTGAGATGTTTACAAACCAACGCTTTTGTTCTTTGAGTTGTATCTATGTCTTGTTGTTTCTTGACTTGGCAATTCTGTGACACCTGAATGTTCTATTTCAACTTTCAAGTGTCGTCTTATTTGTTGTTGATTTTATGGTGCCTTATTTTAACTTGTTGCTAGGGCAACCTTAGTTGTTCTGCCCCTCCAAGTTATTTGAACTTGCTGATATTCAGTTATGGCATACAACCTCCATCTGTGTAGTTTTTTGACTTGTACCAATCTTTATAGGATCTCCAGATGCACATGATCACTTCTCAGTGGTTCTTTGGTATGTCCTTGTAATACATGTTGATATTTAATCATGTTACTCTTGAGTCTTTTTATATGCGTCATCTTTTATTGTCATATTATTTGGATAACCGGGAACCCTGTCCTAGGCAGGGTACTTTGGGCCTGTTCCATTGTCATTTTCTAGCATTAACATCCTCATCTTATCTGCATAGATGATTTGAAGATGTGTTTTACTAATACTTTTGTGCTTTACAAATTTTATCACCCTGTTATATTATATATAGCTCTCCTTTTTATTTCTTATTTACTGATTTTATCAGTTTTCTTAATTTCTTTTAAACAAATGGACTTGCATGACTGGCTCTAGTTTTTGTATGATGTATTTCCCAGTCCTTTTTGTCCTTTTCTATGCATCCACATTGACACACTACAGTAAATGTTTCACCTTGTTGAGACACATATCCTTTTTTTTTTTGTTGTTGCTGTGACTTACTTTAAGTTATGCTATAAGGAGTTAACTCTTCAATGTTATTCCTCACCCTGAGTGATGCAACTGTTGGGAAAAAAGAAGCAGCTCATATTGCTTAAAATTGGAGCATTTTGCTCTACATTGTTCTGAACATGTTCCAATTAATATGTACTCCAGTCATGTTACTTGGATTAATTTGAACATATCCTCTTCCAAGGCTTCCTAATTAGTCATGGACTTCATACATTTCTGCTCTTAGATATATGTTTCCTCTATTTCTTTATTTTATTTTTATATTTTATATTTACCTCACCAGAGGGATAGTTTGGTTTGAAAACAACCACTGTTGTTATTACTTTATTTTTCATTTTGCCTATGCTTGGGGGACTTGTATGGTTATTTTGACTTAGTTCATCTTAAGTCCTTCAAATCATTGAACATCTAACGTGGACCTTATTATGACATGCTTTATTAGAATCTTCCAAAAGAAGCAGCTGTTGGCATTGATCTTTGGTGTGTGTCAGTAGACACTGCACAGAAATGGGAGTATGCTTTTTGCAAAAAGCAGCAGAAGTTGGTTCAAACATCCACAAACTTGGTTGATAAAGTTTGGAAAAACCAGCCGCCAGTTGAAATTAATTCTGTAAATGTCCATCCTTTTGAATTTGCTGGGCGTTCTGTTGCCGACAAGTTGAAGGATCTGAGGGAAAAGCTCAAGCAGGAGGAAGCTCGTGCTATTATTATCACTACACTTGATGAGGTAAGTTATACAATCCCTAGCCCCAATTTTCAGATATTTTCAGTTCTCACATTCCATGTTATGTTGATGCTTAGAATCTGTGTTGGATTTCTTTTCATGTTTGTTATTTGATAGTGTGGTGCATGAAGATATTCCCATGTGATTGCTTCTGTGCAGGTTGCTTGGTTGTATAATGTACGCGGGAATGATGTTTCCTATTGTCCAGTTGTTCATGCATTTGCTATAGTAACATCCCTCTCGGTTTTCTTTTATGTGGACGAGAGAAAGTTGTCTTCTGAGGTCAGCTACTTCTTTTTCAATTTTGCATATTTCAATCTTTAACATAATTTGACAATAACATCTAACGTTTATATGTTTGGGACTTATCTAACAAATGCCAAGTGTATGTAGGTAAACTCTTACTTGAGAGTTTCTGCGGCTTGAGATGCCTTGATCCAACCGTGCCTAAATCCATGATTTTCACATCGGCAAACTTCTTCGGCAAGTTTTTCCTTGGTCTTTTCGATTCCAACTTTTCGGCCTTCATGAAAACCTTTCTCATAGGCCCTCCCCTTCGCGGTCTCCATTGCGAACATACTCGCCATCTCACGATCGGCAAGCGCGGTACTGGTGAGCCGACTGGTAACCCTTTCTTCCACGATTGGGTTTCCCTGCTCGGCGGGTTGTGCTTGAGCCGTCTTGGTCTTCCTTAACTCGCGCTCAGCCAATGGGATCGAAGTACGAGACTATGCTGTAGTGAGCTCAGATGTGGTCTTGCTTGCATCGAATCAGCTCAGGTCTTCCTCTTCAGCTAATGAAACTCCATATGATGTCCCAAAGGACACGGAAACAGAAAATGGTACTAGTGAAGCAGAAGATAAAACCCATAACCTTATCTGGATTGACTCTGGTTCATGCTGCTTTGCTTTGTATTCAAAACTGAATTCTGATCAGGTTCTCCTGAAACAGTCACCTTTGGCCCTCGCAAAAGCTATCAAGGTAGGACATAAAACAACATTCTCACAAAATAATTCTGGTTGAATAGTTCTTTGCTAACGTGACCAAGTATGATTAATTATTTTGTTGTGTTTGTTAAAGTCAGTTAATAGTTAAATATCACATTAGCCGGCACTCATTTGAAGTGATGTTATTCCAAAATATCACCCCAATCTTTGTTAATATTTACTCTAGGCATGGATTTTCTGAATTTTTGTAACTTTTGGTGGCAATGATCTTACTACTTTATTCTTTGGGAATATGCTATTTTATTAACTTTTTGCTTTTTAGAAAAAGATGTGCAGAAAAGTAGGGAGGTGATGTGACCCAAATAAGAGGTGATGTGAACCAAATAAGATATAAGGACGATAAGTATAGGATGTTCCCAAGCAACCCCTAAATTTTCTATTGAAGCAAAATGAACCAAAATCTTCATACAACCAGCCCCAGACTGTACTGGTGCAGCTTTTACTCTAGTTGTTTTGGCAATTTGCCATGAAATAAAATCTATTTTGATGTCAATTTCTTTTGAGAGATCGTCTCAGTGGTGCAAACTAATTGTGCAATTACTTGATATTGAGTTTTGTACGTTTGTACTGTAAGAATTAATATGGTTATGGATCAATATATTTGTTTATGCATATTTTGGATTTATGTAAATATCTATTTCAATTGAGAACATAATGTGGAGTTCTTGGATTAAGTTGAAGTCTAACTACACAAAGAGCCCAAGTGGTGGTAGATTAATAAATTAAAAATTAAACGTCTACAACCATCTGATGTGGTTGCAAACATGTTACTGCCACATACCCAAGCAACTTTATTTTGATCAAGGCAATGGTCATATATCACAAACATTTTTGTGTTGATACCTTATATTTCTGCCAAATAAATTTTTTGGTTTTTGAATGACTGGCTGGCCGTTTTACATTTGCAGAACCCAGTTGAGTTGGATGGGTTAAAAAAGGCACACATTAGGGATGGTGCAGCTGTTGTGCAGTATCTTTTCTGGCTGGATAAGCAGGTAATTGTTAGGATGATGTTTTAGTATGTCTATTATATACATATATAAAATAAAAAAAATTGTACCTTTCCATTGTCTACGGTTTCCCCTTTTTTTTTTCTTTTTTTTTTTTCATATAAAATTCTCATCCTGTTGTAGATGATGTGCCATCATATTTGACATAGTCCATAGTTACTTGGGTCATGTGAGGTGTACGTTTGCAAGTGTGGTAAATTGTTTTTGGCCATTACAGAATGTTCTTTTGCACACCCCATCTTTATAAAGATTATTGCTCTTTGTATCTTTAAAGGCTTGTGCATTGAAGATTTCATAGACAACCTCCTAATTTTAGGGTTGCAGTGCTTGTTGCTGAAAGCTTATACTGATGCTGGATAATATGAAGATTCCGTTTTGATGTTTCTCTTTTGATTGTTTCAAAATTTTCTTCTGTTAAAACTTTCATTGGAATTAAACTGGTATCTCTTACTTATGTTTTTCGTTATCCTGAGCCAGAAATTTGCAAACTTGATATTTATTTCAGAAACCTCTTTCTTGTGCTGGTCTTGTACATACACATCTTATATACATGAAAACCTTCTTAGAACCTTAGATTGTATTAATATTGAATTAACATTGATAAAACCCTGATCTCTACCTCATTCCAAAAGTCCAGATGCAAGAAATTTATGGAGCTTCTGGTTACTTCATGGAGGCGAAGAGTACGAACAAGAAAAAACATCCGTAAGTTATTTCATGTCGATATTGTTAACTTTGGCTAGTTTACTTGATGATTGCACAGCTTAGAGTAATTCCTTTTGTTCCCTCACACAGCATCTCTTTCATGCATGGTGGAATTTATTTCTATTAGCAGTTGCCACACACGATGCGTGTGCAATTTAAATAAATAAAAATAAAATAAAATATTTATTATATATTATGTTCTAGTCAAGTGGTAAGAGTCTTATTCATTTGACATAAGTCTAAGGTTCAAGTTCCCTCCTCTCATCTATCTATTTTTTTTTTTTTTTTTTTTAATTTTAAATAAAAAAATAGACACATGGCAGCATAAGAAACAAAGGCTTCATGACACCACAAGGGTGTTCACATTATAATAGTATAGATGAAGGAGATTATATATTCTTCTGATAATCTATATGATAAGATTGCACCTTTTTTTATAATCCATATGAGAAGATTGCTTCTTTCTTAAGCATTAGTATAGCTCAAGTATGTCTTTTTTACATATTTAATTGACAAGTGGTTGATGAAATACATGAATTTATAGAAGGCCAGATAAAACAATTCAGCATGGTCATCCAATACTTTGAACTTAGTTTTCTCTCAGAATGATAGATATGGCATTACTTTTGAGTGGAAACTCATGTACATTACTTCTAAATTTGAGAATTACTGCACTAATCTTTCCATCAATGAGTGGGTTCTTTTGCTCCCCACTAGCACATTGCTCTCTATTTGTATATAATTCAGCAATTGATCTCTGTTGGAAATCATGGTTCATTTGGATCATTTTTCTGTGTAGACTGCACCAGAGTTACACTGCAGTTGCAACACATTTTTTAGCCAGCATGTTGGTGATTAAATAATTTATGGCAGGGAAATGATGAAGCTGACAGAAGTGTCTGCAAGTGATAAGCTAGAGGGCTTCCGTGCATCAAAAGAGGTAATGTTTTCTTCCTATAAATTGAAAATTTTGAATGATCTGAAACCAGGTGTATCAATTAAGAACATCAAGTGGTTTCCTGAGGTTTGAAGTAGGATTCTTAGTTCTAGTAGCTCTAATTGTAACTCAATTTAGTGTTATTATTGGTTTTTTGGTAAGGGGATATATATCTGCTGGTAGTTACATTTTCTGATGTTTTAATTTATTTAGTTTGTTTTATGCATGCATTCCTTTCTTCGTTGAACTTTCCCTCATCAACTTGGTGATGAAGAAACCTCTTAAATCCGATTCCAAACACTTTAATGTGTTCCTTGGAGGATAAAAGCTTGTTTGAAGTGTGTTTTCCTTTGTTGCTGCATGTTTGACAGCTAATGGATTTTGTAAATAAAGAGGTTGGCGTGGTTACATTATAGCATGTTTTGTATAAAATCTGGCCATGGTTTGTATAAAAATAATGTAATGTGCTTTTATTTTTTATTTGAATGAAACTGTTAGCATCCCATGTGGTTGGTTTGTTCTTATTTTTGTTTTGAGTAGAAGGTTGGCATAGATTTATTGGTGTTCTCTACCTAAAAGTTCCATTTTTTTTCACATGATCACGGTCTTATTAAATTTTTTATCTGCAGCATTTTAGAGGGTTGAGTTTTCCTACTATCTCATCTGTTGGTCCCAATGCGGCAATTATCCATTATGAACCAGATCCGAAAACATGTTCAGAACTTGATGCAGATAGCATTTATCTATTTGATTCTGGAGCACAGGTTTGTCTGCTATCTGAAATAGTTTGGTCCTGAAAGCCTATGTTCATTTGCAGAATTAACCAGTAAAATGTCATTTATAAATTATACTGTATTCTACCATACTTTGATGTTTCGGATGTCTTGATATCTTTTAGTTTTTGGGTGTTGGTCTTTTGAAGTATCTAGATGGAACGACTGATATAACACGGACAGTTCATTTTGGAAAACCTACAGTGCATGAGAAAGCATGTTATACTGTGGTATGTGGTATTTGTTTTTTTTCTTAACAGTTGCATGTTTATTTGGTATTGAAAACCCAAGCTAACATTGATTCACTCATCCCAAGAACACCACTGTCCCAATTTTGATTCCAAGAATGCTGTCGTTCCAATTTTGATTCCAAGAATACGGTTGTCCCAATTTTGATTTTGACTCATTTAGTGCTGCTAATAAGTAGTTTAGAAATCCTGTCCCTGGTTGGTAAGGTAGTTATGAAGTGGGAACCAAGGTATAAAAGGATTTGCAATAATGATGCTTCAACCAGCCTAGAAATAAATACTGTGGGAATGGAATGAACTCATTTAGTGCTGCTAATAGTAGTTTAGAAATCTTCTCCCTGGTTGGTAAGGTGTTTATGGAGTGGGACCAAGTTATAATATAATTTGCAATGAAGATGTTTCAACCAGCCTAGAAACAAATACTTTGGAATGAAACACTTCACAGACTATGTAAATTCATGGAAGTGCCATCATGAACAGAAACTTCGGGTCCATTTGGTTTAGTTTTAGAATTATGATTTGAGTGTAGAGTTGTGTTTTGAGTTTTGAGTTTTTGAATCATGATTTAAAAAGATAAAATTTGTTTGGTTATGAGTTTTGAAAATAGTTTTGGGATGATTTGTAATTTAAATTTTTTTTTTTTTTTGATTGATTGATGTATAGAATGTGAGAGAAGAGAGGATAGATGAGAGACAAAAAGTGATTGATTGATTGATTAATAATAATAATAAAAAAAGAGAATAGAGGAGTTTTGAAGGTAATTTTAAATTGTATTTTAAAAATATGTTTGGTTAACATGTTGCATCCAAATCATGATTTAAAAACAGCGTTGAGTTTTGAAAAGTAAACCAAACGCTACCGCCATTTTTGTTTGGATGAACAGATTTGGAAGTGGAGTATTTGAGGTTCAGATACAAGAATCAATTGGAGGATAAGTTATTAGGGTTAGATCACTTAGGGAGAGGTGAGCATAGAGATGTGAACCTCATATACAATCCATCAATCTAAATACGATTGGTAGGATCAAATCCATTATTTCTTATTACCAATCCATCAATCTAAATACAACCAAATATCACTTAAAGTAATTTTATTTTTAAAATCAAAGTTTTATATATTGTACTGGAGAAAGTTTTTACATATTAGGAGCATGTTTGATGTTTACATTTTGTATTATACTTCCCTGGGATAGTTGTTTGGCACCACTTCATTGAGTAATGGTTTTTTAAGTTAAGTTGAGCTGCCTCTACTATGTCCTCGGGAAAGGAGTAAATATCTTCCAGGAAAGAATTATCGAAGTTCAGTTTTATATTCCAGTTACTGTCATAGTTTTTTACTTTTTGGATTCTGTAGTTTTAAATAATAAATACCTGTTCTCTAATCACCTTTCGAAACTGTAAATTTAGATTCCCCTTCCTCCCATTTTCGTTATGGCTAATTGTATCCGGGGTCTTAAAAATCACTTGATTTTCTGGATTTTTATTCAGGTTCTCAAGGGTCACATTGCATTAGGGAATGCTTGCTTTCCAAATGGAACCAATGGTATTACAAACTTTCCATTGTTTTTATGCTTTTAATATTAATAATTGAGCAGTTTTTGTTTCAGAGAAGACAAGGACCATTCGATGGAGAGTGGATCACTAAATACACACGTTTTACCTATTGCTATTTTTGATCCTTATGAATGTAGTTTTGTAAATATATGATAATTGAAATTTTGCTCTGTATAGGGCATGCTCTTGACATTCTTGCTCGAATTCCTTTGTGGAAGGATGGACTTGATTATCGACATGGTACTGGTCATGGAATTGGCTCTTACTTAAATGTTCATGAGGGTAAGCGACGACAAAAAGAGTTTGTCCCCTGTTGTCTTAAGTCAACTTTTATGAAGACTAGGTTGACATATATTGTTGTCTTCATATATGGGACAGGACCTCATTTAATTAGTTTCCGACCACATGCTAGGAATGTCCCAATACAAGCTTCAATGACTGTAACAGATGGTGAGTCATATGTTCACTTTGGATTATGGCTCTAGAACGAATTTCTACACTTCATTGCATTGCATCGGTTATCTTATTACATTCATGTATCAAATAATTGAGCTTTTCATAGTTGTTGCATGTCTATGCAATGCAATCATTCTTCTTTGAGGTTTTTACTCTCTACCTTACTAAAGTAATTTTATTTTTTATTTTTTAAAGTTATTCTGACAAAAGTTCATGCAAGTGAGTGATTAATGGCTGGACGAATGAGGACCGATTTTGAGTTACCAAAGAATTACTTTGAATCCAACATTTGAATACCTTTTTTCTTTTCTTTTATTTATTTATTAAATTATTGAAGACAATCATAGATCACTGTGCTGAAATATCTCCATCATAGTTCATATTCAATGTGCTGGTTCTAGATGAAATTCTGCCCATGTGATTTTTTTTTTTTTCAAGAACTAGTTGAATTGTGCATGTCAGAAACCTTTATTTTTCTCCATTTTCCTTTTTGCTTTCAAAATTTTTTTTATTGGAATTAAATTATCAGACCCCGGCTATTACGAGGATGGGAACTTCGGTATTCGATTGGAGAACGTGCTGACAGTCAATGAGGCTGGTACGAAGTTTAATTTTGGGGACAAGGGTTACTTATCATTTGAGCACATAACATGGGTAAGTTTCTTATCTTTAGCATCCTGTTTTTACCCTGTAATGACGTGAGAAACTTGAATTTGGGACTAGTGGAGAATTGTGGGTGAATTGACTTGGCCAAAAGAATCAAATTAAAACAAATACAAAAAAATAAGGCTCATTCAATATTTCTTTGTGAAGAAGGTGGCACATTTTTTTGAATTCTACTTTCATCAGAACTGTAATATGTACAGAATTTTTAAATTTTTTTTGGGGTCCAATTTTCTTTATCATTTGTATTGCTGTTGACATGACTGTGATATTGCAAGATTGCTAATCATTCTTCTGATATGTGATACGCTTTATCCTATATTCAGGCACCATACCAGCAAAAGCTGATTGATTTGAGCCTTTTAATGCCAGAAGAAGTAGATTGGTTGAACAGCTACCATTCCAAATGAAGGGATGTTTTGGCCTCATATATGAATGAATCTGAAATGGCATGGCTGAAGAAAGCTACTGAACCGATATGTGCTTGAGTGGTTCTCTGTGTTCTTCAGAGTTAAAAACCAAAAACCGCCAACCCACCACTCTCTGTTCTCGCACTTTCTACAGTTCCCAAGTACCTGCATATTGAGTTATTAGCCCCAATTTTTATTTATTTATTTATTGGACATAAGTTAGCTTGGGCATCATTGGTTGGTTCATTATACTTGAGGTATTTGTTTCTTGGGGAAAGCACCAATAAATTTCAAATTTGGGAATGTTAACCCATTTAGTCCCGAAGGTTTTTTGTTGGACTAATAGGTCCTATTTCTCTAAAAGCTTACTATAGGTCTTTTTATGTCAAACATTATTCATCAAACATCAAACACTAGCAACGTCAGAATTATTTATCAAACATCAAACATTAGCAACGTCAGGATTATTCGTATAATGTCGGTGAAAATATTAGCAACGTTAGAATTATTCATCCAACATCAAACATTACAACGTCAGGATTATTCATCAAACATCAACCATTAAACATTAGGATTATTCAACAACATCAAACATTAACAAAACATCATAAAAAAAAAAAAAGAGCCATATCAACCCATATTGTCTTCATATGGGTGAGTCGGTGGTGTTGATTTGAAATCAATATTCACACAGTGATGTTCACACAGTGATTTGAATCTAAAAATCACACAGTAATGATGTTCACACCACCCATATGAAGGCAATAAACAACATTGCTGAAGAACATCAGCAACAAAAACTATTTTTGCCCAGCATGAAGACAATGTTCAAACATCAACACATCAAACATCAACAAAACATCAAACATCAAACATTAACAAAACATCATAAAAAAAAAAGGCCACATAAACCCATATTGTCTTCATATGGGTGAGTTGGTGGTGGTGATTTGAAATCAATATTCACACAGTGATGTTCACACAGTAATTTCACACAGTGAGTCGGTGGTGTGAGAACATTATCGCTGATTTGAATCTGTTTATTGTCTTCATATGGGTGAGTCGGTGGTGTTGATGGGGAAGAACACAGTGATGTTCACACAGTGATGTTCTTCAGTGATGTTCGAACTTCAGCGATGTTCTTCGGCGGCATTGGAGTCAAATTCTGATTCAATTTTCCAATCAAAAACCTTGAACGTCAATTCTCATTTCAAATCCATTTCCTTTTCATTCACCTTCAACAATTTCAATTCCAAATCTCTATCTATTCGATTCTTAGGGTTTTGTCTATGCCGATCAATTTGACTCCGAACGCGATTCCGACAATAAAACGTTGCAAAGCAGACTTCGATCACCACCGACTTGGCATCGCGATCCAAAACCCAGATTCGATGATGTTCAATGTTAGAACAAACCACGAAGGCGGCGCAGTCGCCGTTGTCTGCGGCGGTTACGGAGTAGGAGCTAATGGTGCGATGGATGGATCGCCGCCTAGGGTTTCACGATCTGAGAGAGAGAGGGGCAATGGTTTTGGTGGTGGATCTTGAAGTAGGTGAGGAGGAGGCAGTGAACGGAGGAGTGGCGTCGCTAGAGGAGAGGCGGTGGACAAAGGAGAGGGACTCCTAAGAAGATGAAGAGGAAAAGGAGGGGAGAGAGAGAGAGTTTGGTGATGATGTTCAGTGTTGATGATGATGTTCGAATATATGATATTTGATGTTGTTTTTGATGATAATGTTGTGATGTAAAAAGGGACTAAATGGTTTACAAAAAAACACTCAGGACTAAGTAGAGTAACATTTTTCAATATGGGACTTATGAGTAATTTTTCCTTGTTTCTTTTTCTGTCCTTATTTTTTAAAATTTAATTTAATTTTTTGACTGAAAGGTAACAATGGTGCCCCCCAGCAAATGCATAAGTTTCTATGTTTAGTGTTAATAGTTGGGCATCTTTGGTTGGTTTGAACTATTTGTTTTTCATTGGCCAATTGTCTCCAAACTTTTGCCAACAAAAGCCAAAAATTAACAGTATAATTCAGTTCAAACAGAGAATGATATTTGCACTTCATTTTAAATATATATATATATATATATATATTGTTTTGTTTTTTTTGAAAAAAGAAAAAAAAATAAAAAATAAAAAATCTTTCAGCGTCTTAGTGCATTTTCATCAAATGAGTTATATTTTTTTGGGGTCAAATTTTAGCTAAAAAAATTACTTTTCTGTCTAGATCAAACTCTACTCTTTTTTCCTCTATTTTATTTAAATACTAGGGTATGCCCGTGCCTGAAGGCACAGTAAAAATATTGTTCAAATGAAAATGTAATTGAATATAAAATTATTGGGTTAAAATGTAATTTATTCAATTTTTTGAAAAATAAAATTGAGGTGAAAATATAAATAGATGATCTGTATGATTTTGGATTTTCAAATGAATTTTATAATTAGATTTTTGAAAAGAGTTTGTCAAACTTAAAAATTTTAAAAATGTTTGTCAAACTTAAAATTTTGTTTGGTTGTATATATTAAAAATAATTTTTACAAATTTAAAATTAAAAAATTACCTACTTTTGGAGTTTCCAAAAATAGTTTTTAAATTTTTCGTGAACTTTTTAATATTTTAATCAAAATATTTTTCACTTTTAGATCCACTCAATTTAAATATTTTGCAAAATTATAAAATTTAGAGAGATGTAACTTAATAAAAAAAAATTAGACCCTCCTTGTCTGTAGTGCAAACTTAACGATAAATATAAAAACTGTCCAATTGAATTTAACAATAAATTTTGCTATAAATTTTTATTTTTAAATGGAAAAAAATGGTATGGTCCATGATTAGTAGTGGTGGAGGCAATGTGATGGAAATTGCTACAATTTATCAAGAAAATGTGAAAAATAGTGACGACACAAATGCAAACAAAGATCAGATCACAAAATATTTACTATTGTAGTATTTTTGTTTATTTAATCCACTTGCAATTTGCAACAAAAAATAAGCAATTTATTACCTTGGCCAATAACAGTACCTAAATAAATTTCTATATTTCACATTTTTTTAAATAGTGAGCTTTGGTTGAAATAAAGAAGAGAGATCTCATGGCTATAGTTTTGCATCAATTTTAATCTAATGGTTGAAATCTACCAATTTGTATGGTTTGGTGGTTAGTTTACTGTGCAGAAAATTAAATAAATGAAATAGTGAGAAGAAATAGTGAAAATTAAATAAATGAAATGGTAAATAAATCAATTTAAACATAATTTTTGCAAATTTATAGATAAACGAAATAGTAAAAAGTAAAGACATAAATGCTACGTAAAATTAAAGCACGACAAAAGTATAAGATTTTAAATAAATAACAAAATGTAAGTCTTACAAACAATACAAATCAGACGAAATACGCTAGCCAATGCTCTGCAATAGAAAAAAATAAACAACAAATTAAGCACACCAGCCAGTGCTCTGCAATACAAAGAAAAATGCCAAATAACAAATTAAGCACACCAGCCAATGTTCTGTAATACAAAGAAAATGCCAAACAACAAATATTAGGAAGCAAAAATTAATAATTGCCAGAAAAATTATTGACACATAATTAACAACCTCCTAACATATATTTTAGTTAACAACAAACTTTAAGAATGGGGAAATTGAACTACTACAAGATAGAAGAAAAATTATAATTTTTTTATGTCTACATTAAAAAGGATAGAAGAAAAATTAAATACTCTCATAGAAATGTTCATCATTTTTCTTTATTGGCCAAAATGTAGAACTATTGCAATACATGATTTTGTGGTTGATTCTATATAGTAATTTTGCATTGACAATAGTTAATTCTTATGGATTGTATTGCCCATTTTTCCTACTAACAACTAATGTATACCATAAAAAATAAAAAATAAAAAATAAAAGAGTAAATTATAAAAAATAAAATTATACTACTTATGAATAAAATTTTAGCAAAACTTCAATATAGAAATTTAATTAATAATTTTGCATTTTAAAATGTGAAAAAAATAAGTAAAAAACTACAATAAAAATTTATAAAAAGTCTCACCACACTGTAACTGGATAATTACAAATATTTTTTGCCTTATCTATATAATTACGAATGCCTTTTTCAATACACATCATAAAAAATTATACTACACAGTAGCTTATTTACTCGAAGGAGTAAAAAAAAAAAAAAACAAAGGAGTAATTTGTTTTTTTTGAAAAAGTCCAAAAACAAAATTTAAAAAGCTAAATAAACTGGACTTTTTTAAGAGAGAGAGATAAGCCTAAACATTTTAAAATAGCAGTTCAATAAAAAATCAAATTAAAAACAGTTCACTAAAAAAAAAAAAAAAAGGGTCATCATATAAAAAGGATTTACTTTATAATTTTCCATTTTCCTTTCAATCAACAAATTCCCTTCAAATCCTAAATCCAAATGCAGCCTAAGAGGGGGAAAAGATAACTGTAAGAAGGTAGAATGAGCTTTAATAATTGCCATAAAGAAAAATTAATCGACACATAATTAACAACATCCTAACATATTTTAGTTAACAACCTACTTTAGGAATGGGGAAATTGAACTACTACATGATAGAAGAAAAATTATAATTTTTTTATGTCTTCAATATACATTAAAAAGGATAGAAGAAAAATTAAATACTCTCATAGAAATCTTTATCATTTTTCTCTATTGGCCAAAATGTAGAACTATTGCAAAACATGATTTTGTGGTTGATTCTATATAGTAATTTTGCATTGACAACAGTTAATTCTTATGGATTGAGAAGCAAAATTAAACCTTAACCCTAAAAATGTTTACGAATCTATTTTCATGTTTGAATATGACCATTGATGATTAATGAGAACCTCAACCCCATTGATTATTAAAGAGAATCTCAATTAATGTTAACATTAACTCAGAGTTTTTTGAAACCTCAACCCATTAAGATGAAATAAAAATGATTGTTAACATGAAACCTATTTTCCATTAACCCTCATTTGAAACGTGAAACCCATTTTTCTACTTAGCAACAGTAATGAAAAATGCAGATAAGAAGAAAACAATTTAGCATCAAAGACACAATCTAAAAGGTTCTCCAAAAGTTTGCTCTAAACCAGTTGGGAATACCTGGCATAACAAATAACTTTTTGAGCTTATGTGAACTTTTTGAACTGAAAAAGCAAATAAGTTTGAAAATTGGAAAGTTTTACCAAATACCTAACTTTTCAAAGTACAACTGCTTAAGCATAAAATTCCAAATTTTAAGCTAAATAAGTTAAAAAAAAAAAAAAAAAATGTTGCCAAATTAGGTGCAAAGGAATGTGACAATATTTGATAGAAAATATTTTGCAAAGAGACATCTAATGGGAGTTGTTTACTTTCCAAAGAGATTAGTGATGATTTACTTTCCTCTAATTTTGCAGTAATACTAAGTAGTCTTCCAACGTTTTAATTTAGACAGTAGCAAACAGTTACAAAAGCTAACCAACAATAATGATCAGTAACTTTAAATAGAAAAATTGCAGTTGCAAAGTAGGCTCTTACAGGATGAAAGTTCAATGAGTTGACTGAATATATCTCATTGCCCTCTCTATGACAATTGAAAGTAAAGTTTTTACTTTGTTGCGAATCATCAAGATGGTGCACGCCTACCCTTCCCTCAATTGAGCCAACCTGAAGAGAAACAATACCAAATTCAACAGTCTTAGAATAACGATCCACAATAACTATAATATAACTGAAATAGTTACAAATTCACAATGAAAAAATTATCAAGTTATTTTAATGCACATAACAACACAAATTTAGGATGAGAAAACATGTTTAATCCGAAGATTGGAAAGCCAAAGACAGAGCAACATATATAATGAACATGAAAACCTCAAGCAAACCTATGGAAATGATTCCTAGAGGAGAGCTATACCAATGTATCAGAAAAAGACATAACACAGGCTACAAAAATGAATTCATCTAATTTTTGAATAATCCAAGATGCATTGAGTCCAGTGCTGGTGCCAAGAAAAAAGAAAAGAAAAATAAATAAATTATGTATTTTCTAAAGGTATCACCTCCTTCATGTCTAGAGAGTATTACTATCTCTCATGAGACAACATCATGTAAAATGCTGAGCAACAGTAACGAAAAATGCAGATAAGAAGAAAACAATTTAGCATCAAAGACACAATCTAAAAGGTTCTCCAAGAGTTTGCTCTAGACCAGTTGGGAATACCTGGCATAACAAAAAGAAAAGTAGGGTTATCTAATAATTTAGGTTTACAAAATAACAAATCCAGAAGACAAATACATAATATTGTAAATAACCTTTTGCACTAATCAAAAAATTTCTAATGGATCATACCATGAAAGTCTGAGCAGTCCAGGTATAAATTGGATCCTATTTATAGTTTTGGACCTTAAACAACCTCCAACCATCTACATGACAACATATAAAAACCAATCAAATATAACCAAGAAGCATTTTCATCTGCCCAATTTCTAGATATCATTAAAAATGTTATTATCCAAGACCAAGACACATGCAAATTTTTACTTGAATGCCCAAGAAGTGGCATGTGGAATTTAAAAATGTTATTAAATTCCACATTAGTCACAAAATGTATCAAATGCATTCTGAAATCACTTTGTGATGGGTTGGCTTTCTTCAGGAAGATTCATGAGCTTAGTTAGTTTGGTAAACTAAAATAAGCGCATGCCCTCTAACCTATTACCTACAGATTAAAGATCTCAATTATTGGAATCACTAACTATTGTAAGATGAAACTCCAGTATTGGCATGTCAATAATGAACTTTACCAGTTAATAAAAATCAAGGAATAGGAATTAGCATGATCATACAACAAATCACTAGAGGAGCAAAGTTCAGTGAAGAAAGTTCAAAACTTTCAATTTCCTTTTTCTCATATACCAAACAACAATGCATAAGATTCAAACTTCCTTTTCCTCTCTCTCTCAACAATCAACAGCCAAACTAAAAAAAAAAAAAAAAACAGAGAGAGAAAATCCAAAAAAACAGAGATCAAAGTACTAACCAGCCGAGAAACAGCAATCTGCAAGTAAGAACAAAACACAATCAAAAATCAAACAAAAAATTGAAAAAGAACAAAATAAAAATCACAAAAATAAAAAATTATGACGAATCGTCATTTTGTGTCAACCCAATTAATGTTAACATTAATTAAGAGTATACAAATCTATTTTTATGTTTGGTGAATAAAAATATGACCATTGATAATTAAAGAGAGTCTCAACCCATTATACTAAGATGAGATGATGTAGCCAGCACAATAAGCAATCTGTGACCACCCACCTTAGTAGTTTCCGTCTTTTATGGCTTTAGTTGCCATTATTTTATTATGTTCACTTTTGGCAATTGCCTTATATTTTATTAGTTGCCTTATTTAATTTCCAAACCTGTTTGTTGCTTCGTGGAGGTAGGCCTCTGTTTTTCTTATAAATAGTGGGTGTAAAGCCTTAGGGCTCTAGAGTTTTTTGATCATTAATATATTTTGAGTTTTATACTCTTTGTTCCAACTTTGGTTAATTCTTTGTGAATCAACTTTTGTTGAGCCTTTAAACTCGGTATTCTTGGTGAATCAACGGGTCTAGAGAGGAGTCTTATTTCCGGTATTCTTGTTCGAATCAACGGATTTTGAGATTGTTACTATTGTTACGACTCGCGCTACATCAGTTGGTATCAGAGCATAGGCTACGATGGCACCAAGGAGGCGGCCCATGGATGACGTTTATGAAGCTGACACTGCGAGGATGCAACAACAAATTGATGCCTTGACTGAGCAACTCGCGGCGTTGCAACAACAGCAGCAGCGCCAGCCACATCCAAACCCACAGTCTATGGAGGACGAAGAAAGTATGGAGGAGATTGACGACAACCCTTTTGCTAGAAATTCCCGTAGGGAAAGAGTTCGACAAGTTGCGGAAACAAATTCACGTCGGTGGGAAGCAGGTCTGAAAATTGACATCCCTGAATTTCAAGGCAGTGTTCAACCGAAGACTTCTTGGATTGGCTTTTTGCTGTCGAAGAGGTTTTTGACTTCAAGGAAGTTCCAGAAAACAAACGAGTTTCCTTGGTGGCTACACGATTCAGGGAAGAGCAGCGGCTTGGTGGCAACAAATAAAGTTAACTCGAACCAGGCAAGGAAAGAGTAAAATTGCTTCTTGGGAAAAGATGAAGAAACATATGCGTATGGCGTTCCTTCCTCATAACTATACACGCATGATGTACCAACAATTGTAGAATTTACGGCAAGGGACGAAGACGATCGATGAATATACCACTGAGTTCTATCAATTGGTGTCACGGAATGACCTTGCTGAAAACGAAGACTAACTTGTTTCCAGGTACATCGGGGGATTGCAAGAACATTATCAAGATACCCTGAATTTATTTGATCCCTATTCAATTTCTGAAGCACACCAGAGGGCTATACAATTAGAGAAAAGGTCAAAGCGTCGCTCAGGAGGTACTGGTGGTCAAGTGGAAACACTAGTGGCAACCGTAATCTACCCCCAATGAACCGAAATACGAGTACGAACCTTCCAGGGGCACGGTGGAGCACCACACAATCTGATACGGTTGGTAAACCTTCAGGAGGACAGTCAAACAGGAACTCTGTTACTAGTAGTGGTATGCGTTGCTTTAAGTGCGGATAAGTTGGTCATCGCGCTGCAGATTGCAGAAAAAGTGACCGGGTGGGCAAAGGCCTATTTATAGATAGCGAAGAGATTGCCGAAGATGGGACTAATGAAAGTCTGCAAGATCCTACCAACGATCCCGAGGCTAGTATTTATGACAAGGAAGAACGAGTTGTTGGCGATGATGGTCCTCTATTGGTTGTGCGCAGGGCTTGCTTTACACCTCGAGAGGTTGAAGGGAATGGGTGGTTACGAAACAACATCTTCCAATCTACGTGTACCATTAGTGGGAAGATGTGCAAGTTCGTAATTGACTCCGGAAGTTGTGAGAATGTCATTGCGGAGGACGCTGTAGCAAAATTGGAAATAAGTACAAGCCAACATCCCAACCCATACAAACTGTTATGGCTTCAGAAAGGCAAGGAGGTAACGGTTTCCAAGCGTTGTTTAGTCCCATTATCTATTGGTTCTAATTATAGGGACAAGGTATGGTGTGATGTGGTTCAGATGGATGCTTGTCATATTTTATTAGGAAGGCCTTGGCAATTTGACCGCTACGTGTTACACGATGGACGAAGGAACACTTACTCCTTTGTATTTAACAAGATCCGCATTGTTCTTGAACCTCATAGAGAAGAAGCACCAAAGCTAGCCACTGAGAAGAGTTCTAGCTTATTGTCTATGCACCGGTTCTTGGAGGAGGTGGCTGAAACAGGAATGGTGTTCGTACTAGTAGGAAAAGACAGTGCTATAGAGAGTAAGATCCCTGAGCCTGTGAAGGCTCTAAATGCAGAGTTCCATGATGTATTTTCCAAGGAGTTACCCCCCAATGTTACCACCCATGCGAGACATACAACATCAAATTGATTTGCTTCCAGGATCAAATTTGCCAAATAGGCCCCACTACCGCATGAGCCCAAAAGAGCATGAGGAACTTCGCCGACAAGTGGAGGAATTGCTAGCCAAGGGACACATTTGAGAAAGCCTCAGTCCATGTGCCGTACTTGCATTATTGACCCCCAAGAAAGATGGCTCGTGGCACATGTGCGTTGATAGTAGAGCAATTAATAAGATCACTATCCGATATAGGTTCCCCATACCTCGGTTGGATGACTTATTAGATCAGTTAAGTGGAGCAACCGTGTTTAGCAAATTGGATCTGAAAAGTGGTTACCACAGATTCGGATTCGGGAAGGTGATGAATGGAAGACAGCCTTCAAAACTCGAGAGGGCTTTACGAGTGGCTAGTCATGCCATTTGGTTTATCAAACGCTTCCAGTACTTTTATACGTGTGATGAACCAACTATTTCGGCCTTTTATCGGGAAGTTTGTTGTTGTTTATTTTGATGATATTTTGGTTTATAGCGCTAATAATGAATTGCACCTCCAGCACTTGCGCCAGGTTCTATCAGTACTGCAAGAAGCAAAATTTTATGTTGGCACCAACAAGTGTTCCTTCTTAACCGATATTGTTGTGTTCCTCGGTTATGTTGTATCTAAAGATGGCCTCTCTGTGGATGAAAGCAAGGTAAATGCAGTTCGTGACTGGCCAATACCAAAAAACATTCACGACGTACGAAGCTTTCATGGATTGGCTTCGTTCTATCGGAGGTTCATTCCCCATTTTAGTAGCATTATGGCACCAATTATGGACTGCATGAAAGCTAGCCAATTCTGTTGGACAGAGGCAGTGACAGAAGCATTCCAGCAAATTAAACAGAAATTGACTTCAGCACCAGTCCTCATATTACCAGATTTTTCTAAACCCTTTGAGCTACACTGTGACGCATCTAAAATGGGCATTGGGGCTGTTTTGAGCCAAGGGGGTCGACCGATTGCCTACTTTAGTGAGAAGCTTAGAAGTTCCAAAAGCAACTACAGCACTTATGATGTGGAATTTTACTCCATTGTCCAAGCCCTGAAGCATTGGTACTCTTATCTGTCCCAAAGTGAATTCATTTTATTTTCTGACCATGATGCTTTGAAGCACATCAACAGCCAAGACAAGCTTTCATCAAGGCACGCCAATTGGGTAGCATATCTGCAGCAATTCACCTTTGTTATTAAACACAAATCCGGGACCTTAAACAAAGTGGCTGATGCACTTAACCGCCGTTCATTGCTGCTTACTACTATGAGAAATACGGTCCTTGGGTTTGATTCCTTTCAAGAATTATTGTCTGTTGATCCCTATTTCTCTTGTATTGTGGTAGAAGTTAAATCAGGTCAGAGGTTAGACTTTCTTCTCCATGACGGATTCCTCTTCAAAGGCAACCAATTGTGTGTGCCTGCATCAAGTCTTCGATTGAGAATTATCAAAGAGTTGCATGAAGAAGGCCATGTTGGGCGTGACAAGACTCTGCAGCTTGTGGACAAGTGTCGCATCTGCCAAGTATCCAAAGGATCCGCAACCAATGTAGGCTTATACATGCCATTACCCGTGCCCAACCAGCCATGGATTGACGTTAGTATGGACTTTGTTTTGGGACTCCCGTGCACTCAGTGAGGTTGTGACTCCATCTACGTAGTCGTGGACAGGTTCTCAAAAATGGCCCATTTCATTGCGTGCAAAAAGACGACGGATGCTGTAAATGTGGCCCAATTATATTTTCGAGAAATCTATCGTTTGCATGGGCTCCCTCAGTCCATTGTATCTGACAGGGACACCCAATTTCTTAGTCATTTTTGGAGATGTCTATGGCGCTTGGCTAACACAAAGCTTGATTTCAGTAGCGCCTATCACCCTCAAATCGATGGACAGACAGAAGTTGTCAATCGTTCTTTGGGCAACATGTTACGGTGTTTAGTAACGGATCATTTGAAATCATGGGATCACAAATTGCACCAAGCAGAGTTTGCTTACAATCGCTCTGTAAATCGAAGTTCGGGTTTTTGTCCTTTCTATGTCAATTATGGCTACCAACCTCGGGCCCCGCTGGATTTAGTACCTGTGCCAAACTTAAAGCGCATAAATGGGAAGGCAGAAGAGTTGATTCACAGCCTTCAGGAGGTGCACAAATTAACCCAGTCCAACTTACAACAATCAGTCGCCAAGTATAAGTTGACGGTCGACAAGAAACGTCGATTGGTCAAATTTGAAGTTGGCGATTTAGTGTGGGCAGTTCTTACAAAATACAGGTTTTCAGCCGGTGAATATAACAAGTTGGCAGCACGAAAAATTGGGCCCCTTGCAATTTTGGAGAAGATCAATTCAAATGCCTACCGTTTGTAGTTGCCTAGTCATATTCGTACTTCCGATGTGTTCAACGTTCGATACCTCATTTCTTATCACGGTGACAACACCATCGACGAGGTTGCGAATTCGATGGCGAATTCTCTCCATCCAGGGGAGGATGATGTAGCCAGCACAACAAGCAATCCATGACCACCCACCTTAGTAGTTTCCGTCTTTTATGGCTTTAGTTGCCATTATTTTATTATGTTCACTTTTGGCAATTGCCTTATTATTTGCCTTATATTTTATTAGTTGCCTTATTTTATTTCCAAACCTGT
Organism: Camellia japonica; assembly: GCA_030407325.1. Taxonomy (NCBI): domain Eukaryota; kingdom Viridiplantae; phylum Streptophyta; class Magnoliopsida; order Ericales; family Theaceae; genus Camellia; species Camellia japonica. The sequence goes on from JAPPVO010000002.1 coordinate 25,477,600, forward strand.
TTGTTGCTTCGTGGAGGTAGGCCTCTGTTTTTCTTATAAATAGTGGGTGTAAAGCCTTAGGGCTCTAGAGTTTTTTGATCATTAATATATTTTGAGTTTTATACTCTTTGTTCCAACTTTGGTTAATTCTTTGTGAATCAACTTTTGTTGAGCCTTTAAACTCGGGATTCTTGGTGAATCAACGGGTCTAGAGAGGAGTCTTATTTCTGGTATTCTTGTTCGAATCAACCCAGTCACGAACTGCATTTACCTTGCTTTCATCCACAGAGAGGCCATCTTTAGATACGACATAACCGAGGAACACAACAGTATCGGTTAAGAAGGAACACTTGTTGGTGCCAACATAAAATTTTGCTTCTTGCAGTACTGATAGAACCTGGCACAAGTGCTGGAGGTGCAATTCATTATTAGCGCTATAAACCAAAATATCACAAAATAAACAATAACAAACTTCCCGATAAAAGGCCGAAATAGTTGGTTCATCACACACATAAAAGTACTAGGAGCGTTTGATAAACCAAATGGCATGACTAGCCACTCATAAAGCCCCTCTCGAGTTTTGAAGGCTGTCTTCCATTCATCACCTTCCCAAATCTGAATCTGGTGGTAACCACTTTTCAGATCCAATTTGCTAAACACGGTTGCTCCACTTAACTGATCTAATAAGTCATCCAACTGAGGTATGGGGAACCTATATCGGATAAAGACAGGTTTTCAGTCGGTGAATATAACAAGTTGGCAGCACGAAAAATTGGGCCCCTTGCAATTTTGGAGAAGATCAATTCAAATGCCTACCGTTTGCAGTTGCCTAGTCATATTCGTACTTCCGATGTGTTCAATGTTCGATACCTCATTCCTTATCACGGTGACAACACCATCGACGAGGCTGCGAATTCGATGGCGAATTCTCTTCATCCAGGGAAGGATGATGTAACCAGCACAACAAGCAATCCGTGACCACCCACCTTAGTAGTTTCCGTGTTTTATGGGTTTAGTTGCCATTATTTTATTATGTTCACTTTTGGCAATTGCCTTATTTTATTTCCAAACCTGTTTGTTACTTCGTGGAGGTAGGCCTCTGTTTTTCTTATAAATAGTGGGTGTAAAGCCTTAGGGCTCTAGAGTTTCGTGACTGGCCAATACCAAAAAACATTCACGACGTACGAAGCTTTCATGGATTGGCTTTGTTCTATCGAAGGTTCATTTCCCATTTCAGTAGCATTATGGCACCAATTACGGACTACATGAAAGCTGGCCAATTCTGTTGGACAGAGGCAGCGACAGAAGCATTCCAGCAAATTAAACAGAAATTGACTTCAGCACCAGTCCTCATATTACCAGTGAATCAACTTTTGTTGAGCCTTTAAACTCGGTATTCTTGGTGAATCAACGGGTCTAGAGAGGAGTCTTATTTCCGGTATTCTTGTTCGAATCAACGGATTTTAAGATTGTTACTATTGTTACGACTCGCGCTGCATCATGGAATAAAATGATTCTTAACATGAAATCTATTTTTATGATTGTTTACATGAAATGGGTGTTAAAAGCTTAACCCATTTGATAGAGAAAGAAGTGGGTGTTGAAATCCTATATAACATTAACTCATTTAATTGAAAAAATTTGCTTCATAAAAAAACAATGGATGAAGCCAGGGAAGAGCAAAACAATGGGTGAAGCCAGGGCAAAGCTCTCTCAAAGTGAAGGTATAATCGTGGTATAAAGATTGAAAAGTTGGATGGGTGGGGATGACGGGATGATGAAAAAAAAAAAAAAAAAAACAGAGGTAAAAAAATGAATAGAAAAACAAAAAGAATGTGAGGAGCTTTCTTCAAAGCTTTGGTCGTCCTTCTTCAGAGCTTGTTCCTTCTTCAGAGATTTGTTCATATATACATACATATGATGTGAAGTGCAGTGGTTGGTAAGAGTTGATTTTTAAACAAATCTGGGCCATTGAATTATTTCTTTGATAAACCTAAACCATTGAATCTCAGCCATTGTTTTTAAATTAGACAAATCTAGACCATTGAAGATAGTTTGTGAGAGAGATATTTTTGAAAATAAATTTGAACCATTGCTTTTAAATTAGACAGATCTGGATCATTAATTTGAAAGACATTTTCAAATGAAGCCTTCCATTGTTATATATATATATATTATTAAATAGTTATGTAGCCGGTTTGGCTTGATTGATGAAGATACTCTTACTATAAGGAGAGTTAGGAGTGTGAAAATGCTAAAGTGGAATGTGAATGATACATAAAAAATTACACAAAATCATAGTCTGTTTAGTAATGTAAGGGAAGAAAATGGAATTTTGTTTGGTTTCATTTTTAGAATATACATCTTTAAAAAAAAAAATTAAAAATTAATTTGGTTAAAAAAAATTGAAGAAATGAAAAATACTTCTCGTTTTCATATGATTTTATCCATTTGGGAGCTGTTGACACCATAAATAGTAATATTATTATTATTATTGCAAGACACATGACACTTTCTTGATCAATTATGAGTTAAGAGAAGTTATAAAGTTAGTGATCTTGAATGGTAGAACATGGAAGACAAGGTGGAAGAAGTTAAAATACATGTGAAGAATATGGTGGACAAAGTGACTTAGTGGAAGACATAGAGGGATATGTGGCATTGTGGGAATGAAGTTGGAAGAGTGGGTTGTTTTAGGTGATTATTGGGTAGTTATTGCTTGAAGTTTTTTTTCCCCTATAAATAGCTATTGATGGCTACATTTACAACCAGATTCAGAAATCAGTTTATTTACTTTACTTTTTTTCCTTCCAGTTTTTTACATTCTAGTTCTTTACTTACTCGCACTGCAATTTTAGTTTCATAGGAGTAGTTCTAAGTTAGGTTGTTCGTTGCTATAATTCACTTCAAAACTGTGGAAGTGTGAAGGTACTATTGTAAACATTTATTTACTTAATGAAATTCAATTTTTGACACTGTTCTCTCCCTGTTTCTTTCACTTTTGATTAATACTTCTGAATTTTCTCCTAAAGCAAGCCACCAGTAAAAGTCTTCTTCATTGAGGGTAAGAGAACTTCGAAGTAATTGTTTGATTGATTGGTTGACATTTACTGTTTTTGTAAGGACTTATTGATCCTTGTTGGCACCCTCTAATTATATTTCTAACATTCGAAAGTCAAAAAAGTCAACATATATTTTTGGTACGCCTGGTGGGACTATCATTATAATGGCTAGACGAAGATGGCAAGGAGAAAATGAGCGCTTGAAGAAGGCATAGAAGAAGAAATGACAAACGAATTGGATTTTGCCATTCAAATTTATCAATATGAAATATATTGGCGTGAGAGAAAAATTTTGGATTTTCAATAAGAGATCCATTTTCTTGATGAAATTTTTTTTCAAGTTGTTACTTCATTATCATATTATTTGATAGAAGAAAAATACACCATTTAATTGGAGTAATTCATCAACTTGATATGGAAATTTGCCAATGGAGACATGGGTTATCAACCCTTCTTGTCAAGTCTCTAATGATTGAATTTTGTGGGGTTTTACAAAATGTTTTCAAATTTTTTATGACAGAAATTGGTGAAAAAATAACTTCATCAATGGCTCGGGGAGTTTAAGAGCCTGTTTTTAAAGAGTCACATTATGAAATTAACATAACGAAAGAGTATGTTCTTGAGTCAAACATGGCTAAGAATAATGTTCCATATATGGCTTGGGGGGTTCATACATCCATTTGTAGAGAGCCAAGCCATGAAAAGCTTGTTAGGGAGCATGTTTTAAACCAATTTCGGTTAAAAATGATGAGCAACCCACAGTTAGTGGATTAAAATTTTTTGATGATATGGAAAATTTTGAAATATTTGAATTTTCAAAACCACCACATACCACTATCTTCGTTGTTAAAAATCCATTTTGGATTTGTGGTTCACATCAAAATTTAATTTTGATAAAATGGTTAACAAAATATCGAAGTCTAGAAAATATATTTGTTGAGTTTTTTTCCTACATTTTCACAATGGGAAGTAGGGAAATGACCAATAATAATGGTCCTGACTACTTTCATAGTTACATGTGAAATAGGGGCCAATACAAATTTATAGTTGGCCAAGGAAGAAGAAGCTCTGTAGAAAACACAATGAGTTCACATATTTGTTGTTTACAACCATGCAATGTGAAAACCATCATTCTTGACCAAAAGCTGGTCTTTGCTATGTATTAGACATGACGTTTTTATACTCCAGATTGTCTTCGAAGTGGATATGTGAACAACTATCATTTTGGCTTTGTTGTTGGTCAACGTGTGTGCTTCGAAAGCCCTTTTTGCCATATTTTTTAGCTTCGAAGCACTCCATCTTGCATCAACAACAGCTTCGAAGAAAAAAAATAAAATAATGGTGATTGTGAACCTTTGAAGCTCTGTCGAGTATTTCCAATGATGTAATTAATCCTTTGTCGGCACCTTCAACCTTCGAAGGATGATTTTGGCCCTCTAGTAATACCTTTAGAGGATGGCTTTCATCCTCTGAATTACAGCTCTTCAAGAATTCAAGACGTCTCATAATTTTTTGCCATGATATTGGCTACTATCAAGTGAGACATTTGCTACTTTTACATGGCGGTAAACTTCGAATCATTTCGGAGTGGCTTCTAAGCATTCTGAATTAGTTTCGAAATAGCTCCAAGGAGGCTTTAACATCTTTATTTATAATGAACCTTCTAGTAAACTTTGAAGGGTGCCAGAGAAGCTTTGAAGGATTCCGAAAGAGCTTCAAAGAGGTTTTTTATAATGAACATAGTAGTGTTGCCATGTTATTAACGTATTAGCCATCATGTTTAGACACCATACACAGTGAGTGCATGCATTCATTGATTACAAATTGATGTCTCATATTGAAATTTTGAACTTGCCACTTAAGAAAGTACAAAACTTTTACTCATGACTCATACCATACAGGATTGTTGCTTCTTGATTCAAATTGATCACTTTGAAGCACTCACATTGAATTCAAAACATATGCCTTTAGTGTAATGTCCCTTTGAAGCACTTCGTTGGTGCTGTTGTAGTATTCAAAGTACTTAATTACTCATATCAGTTTTGTGCTTGGTTCGGCTCTTCAAAAATTCAAATAAACATCATTTTTACAGAGCCGTGGGGGGTGTAATGTTGACACCATAAATAGTATTATTATTATTGCAAGACACGTGGTACTTTCTTGATCAATTAAGAGTTAAGAGAAGTTGCAAAATTAGTGGTCTTGCATGGTAGAACATGGAAGACAAGATGGAAGAAGTTAAAGCACATGTGAAGAATATGATGGACAAAGTGACTTAGTGGAAGACATGAAGAGCTATGTGGCATTGTGAGAATAACGGTGGAAGAATAGGTAGTTTTGGGTGGTTATTGTGTAGTTATTGCTGGAAGTTTTTTTTCCTATAAATAGCCATTGATGGCTACATTTACAAGACCCAAAACCAGAGCCAAAAACAAGTTTATTTACTTTACATTTTTTCCATCCAATTCTTTACATTCCAGTTCTTTACTTTCCTATACTGCAATTTCAGTTTCATAGGAGTAGTTCTAAGTTAGGTTGTTTGCTGTTGTAATTCACTTCAAAACTATGGAAGTGTGAAGGTACTATTGTATACATTTGTTTGCTTAATGAAATTTAATTTCTGACACTATTCTCTCCCTCTTTCTTTTACTTTTGATTAATACTTCTAAATTTTCTCCCAAAATAAGCCACCAGTAAAAGTCTTCTTCATTGCGGCTAAGAGAACTTCGAAGCAATTGTCTGATTGATTGGTTGGCATTTACTGTTTCTGTAAGGACTTATTGATCCTTATTGGCATATTCTAATTACATTTCTAACCTTTGAAAGCCAAAAAAGTCAACAAGAGTGGAAATAATTTTTAAATTTGTTTTAGTGTTTATTTTTATTAGTAAACTAATTTTTGTCTTTCTAAAAAAAAGTTCAGAAAACAAATTATGAAAATAAAATCGAATAAAATTTTAAACATTTTTTTTTATGAATTTCAAAATTACTTCTAGAGTTTTTATTTATTCCAAAACACTCCCACAAATTCTAAAAATACTTTTTATCTTAAATTTTGTTTATTTCGATGGAAAATGTTTTACTTGTATTTAGTTTCAATTGTTTGGTTAAGCAAAAAGTGATAGTGTCCAAAATGACTTGCTATTGAAAATTTGTAAATTGATTTTGCATATTGATCTTTTCAAAGGTGAAAATGTGACTCTCCATTGGTTTTATCACGTTTTAAATTGTGATTATTTTTAATGCAGAACGGGTAAGCAACATGGTCTTATTGTAGGCTTGCATGGTAGTTTTTTAATGTTTTTATTTTTTTTTATAATTTATAATTTATAACTTTTATATGATAAGATTTAATAATTATTTTAAGGGTGCTAACAAGATCCTAAAACATAACAGGTAAAAAAAAAAAAAAAAAAAAAATCTAGTTGGGGTTCTTATTTGAGTGATTTCTTTTGACTTCTTACTCTTCAAGAATCTTGTGGTTGTCTTTAGATAAATTAATTGAAAATAGAATTTGTGAGAAAAATGATGAGGTTTGTTCTCACAACAAGACTTAAATATGCCTTAATCCATTATTGTAGGTTGGAAAATGCTAGAGATCCTAAATAATTTATCAAATTTTTTATCAAATTTTTCACATGGATGTGGGACCTGCACAAATCTACATGTATATAGGGACCACTCCTATATAAGAGGTTTGGTAAAAAATTTAATAAATTATTTGAGATTCCTAACATAACTCTTGTAAGTTAGAATTGTTCAACTTTCATCACTAATTAGTAGGTTAGGGTTTTCAACTTTCATCACTAATTAGTAGGTTATGTGAAATAAATCCTCTTATATATGAAACGCCAACTTTGTCCAAACTAGTGGTGAAGCTATTATTAATGTTATGATGATAGATAAATTTCAGTATTAAATTTGAAAGGAAATTGATAGGGAGTAGCTTCCCTGGAGGGTGTTGTTGGGCCTGTCGATAATCCAAACCGTTCAATATGTAGAACTCGCCGAGTACTATATGCTTATAAAAAATCATATTGATCGGATATCGATAGCTATCTCATCGGATTAGTTTTCTGTCAACCGTTAATTTGTTCACCGGCCATTTTTTTATACAAAACTAATTTGATCATATAGCTATCGATATTCGATCAGCATGATTTTTTGTAGGCATTAATTACTCGACAAGTTCTATACATTGAACGGATCGGATTATCGAAACGGGACTTGTGGTGGATTTCATGGGCCCAACAACACCCTCCAATCCGATCTAACATCAGAGGGAAGCTACTCCTAATTGATATATAAGTTGTGGTGTAAAAAGAGGGTGCAACATCAATAAAGTAGTTTATAGATAGATTGGTTTTAATACCTAACAAGATCACTTTTTAAAATTAATTTTTTTTTTTTAACCATAATACTTCGTAGCTCGAATCCTTTGGCTCGAAAATGGCTCGGAAAGCACAAATTTCTCTCTCTTCCCTATATCTTTGATCTACTATCGTTTCCTCTTCTCTCTTTCATTTGCTATCTCTTGAGCGAAAAACACTCATCCCTCTCATTCCCTACATCTGTGTTCCCTCATTTCTCTCATTCTGTCATCTCCCTCATCTCGACGGACAGAGGAGAACGAACCACATCGGGGGACGAATGAAGAACGACAATTTACAGATTTGAACAACTCGTGACCTACCATAGCAGCCTAATCATCATTATCTCTGAGGTAAACCAAAAATCGAAAAACTAGGGTTGGATTTTGACTGTTTGGAGTTGGATTTTGCTTTCAATTTGTGATGTGTTTGCTGTCCTTGGTTTGTCATTATCTCTGAGGGAAACCTAAAATCAAAAAACTAGGGTTGGATTTTGACTGTTTAGGGTTCAATTTCTGTAGAAATTAGTCGATTGTGACTGTTTGGGGTTGGATTTTGCTTTCAATTTGTGATATGGTTTGGGAGTTGCCTTCAATTTGTGATGTGTTTGCTGTCCTTGGTTTGGGATTTGCCTTCAATTTTGCTTTCCCTTTACGGCAGCGACATTGTGAAAAGTAGAGTACCACCATTTCTTATTCATTCAACTCTTTTGCTTTCCCTGTTCTCTCCCAATTCATTCAGCAAAACAATCTTCATAACCACAATCAGAGCCCCAAAAACCTTAAAGTTCCCATTATTCTAATCCTAGACTGTTACATATAAATTGATTCAGAAACCTCAAAGCGGAACTAAAGAACATCAAACAACAATGCCCATTTTGCAAATCTTGAGAACTCACAAACCCAACAAAACCTCTCACCAAAAGCTGTCACTGGTAGCCACTCATTTAACTCTTTCACTTTTGCTGCTGCTGCTGCTGCTGCTGATGATGATGATGATCTCTCTTCCTTATTTGATTCACTAGTAGCCACTCATTCAACTCTTTCACCTTCACCATTTGATTCACCATTTGGGATTTGATTCACTCTTTCACCTTTCTATTCGTTATTTGATTCACCATTTGCCACTCATTTGATTCACCCAAGTTCAGCACAAACCAAAAATGAAATAAGAGAGATAATATTGATAAATACCAGATAATGTGGGGGGAGTAATCTATTAAGCTAGAGTTTGTTTCCTTTAATAACTGAACTATAAAGAGATAAATAGACATACTAGTACTTTGCTTGACTCATGCAACTTAGCTCTCTCTCAAGTTTGTTAGGATTTCAACAATGTTTGTTTATATTTGCTTTGCTTCCTAATGATAATAATCTTTGCTTTTATGGGCACATCCAAACCACTCATCAGGAATGTGGAGGCTTGTAAATTTTTACTATGCTTGGATTGTTTGTCAATGCTGAAATTCTGGGCAGGATTATTGCATAATGATTATATTGACTGTTGCTGTGGTTGTTATGAAATACAAAGATATTCCATGAACGATATTAAACTAATTTTCACTTCTATAACTCCAAATATTCAAGGATTGTAGGTTATGTTCTAGATCTAGAGTGTATGAAACCTCATTTGTCTTATGTTATGGATTTCCTAACTGGAAAAACAGGAAAATGTTTTCTTTTTTATAATAAATATGTTTGTCCTTTACATATTTAATTCTAACTATGGCTTCTTCTTCTACTATTAATAGCAACATAAGATTAAAACTAAGATTGTGTGATTGTGGGAGAGTTGTGGCGATGTATATTGTACACACGAATGACAATGGAAACCAAGGACATTTGTTCTTTGTTTGTCCATTGAAATATGTAAGTATCTATTATACAATTAGATCTTTCACTGTGTACATAGTTATTTCTGTGATTTGATTAACTAATTGTTGTGCATTGTAGAGTCATAAGGAACACTGTAATTACTTCAAATTCGCAGATGAGGATGATAACGACACTAGCTCCACAATCCGTTCCAATGTTGGACCTCGGAAAGCTATACGAAGAGAAGAATTAAAGGATCTAAGTACAAGGCTTTGTGAGATGGACAGTGAAATTCATGAGCATGGTAGAAGGCTTCAAAGGATGGAGAAGAACTTCAAGGCAATAATTTATGTCATTGTTTTTTGTGTCTTTTGGCACTTTATCATGTAAATGACTGTCTTTTGTATCTTTTTGTACTTTATGATGTTTTGTATTGAATGTAATCAAATACTGTTTTGTGTTGAATGTAATTAATTACATCTTGAAGATGCATGGATATCATCATATAAGCTTCAACTCTTTAGTGTAATGTAATGCTGATTTTTTGAGGGTATGCCCCAGCTGGACCTGTCAACTTGAAGATGCATGGATATCATCATATAAGCTTTAACTCTTTAGTGTATTGTAATGTTGATTTTGCTCTAGGAATTTTACTGTTAGAACCTATGAAAATTGTTGTTTTTGTTTTAATCTTGTAAGGTGGCTTTTCTGGCTTGTGTGCCCTTTGACCTATAATGTCAATATGAATCACTAATCACGGCAGCAAGCAAAGGCCTCACCATTATCTACCATGCCCATACTTACTAATGCCTCAACTTAAAAAAATCTATAAATAAAATTATACCCAAAAAAAAAAAAAAGTCTTAATTGGTTTTGGTTGAAAAACTCAGTTACATGAATTCTTGTCCATCTGCTTGAATCATTGAGCTATACAACAGAGCCTCAGCCAATGGCTAATTCCCATGAAGTTAACCAAAGCCTTACCTAGAGACAGTCCATATGAAATACATTTGACTAGCCCCTTTCACAATGAATTACCCCCTTTCACAATAGTCTGCCCAATTGACTTAAAAAACAAATTCAATTTTTTTGACTAGCCCCTTTCTTAAACATTGCCAAAAAAATGAAGCCAACAAAAACATTGCCACAAAATGAATGACGCCTGCTGTCATTTTTCACAAAAATAAACAAACAAAAAATGAACTGTTCTCAAACATTGGCACAACATCAAGCCAACACAAACATTGCTACAAAATGTATCCAAACGAAATAAAACCAAACTATCCAAAGTTTACATATACGAATGCCATACAATTACTAGTACGAAACTAAAAAAAAAAATAGGACATTTGGATCCACATCTATATTCAAGTCAACAAATTTTGATGCTACTGTTGAACTTTGACTGCTTATATTGTTGACCATTCCTGATTGAGTATGAGGTGTGCTTCCAATATTGTCTGCCATTTGCATTGTGCTAACCCGTGCCTATAAAAATAAAGTAAATATTATTTGGCACTGTCCACAAACATTTTCACCAATCTAAAATTTAATTGATCAATAAAATATGTGTACTCATATATTGAACACGTACCGGTGCATACATACTATCTTCTGTTCCATCCATGCAAGGAAAATAGTAAGGTTCATCTAGCGGCACCTTAACATCATATAGTAACAAAATTTCATTAGTAATTTCAAGAATTAAAATAATAACCCAGAACAAACAAAGTTCAATATACAAAGTCCTGTGAACACATACCGGTATATACATACTGTCTTGTGTGCCATCCATAGAAGGAAAATAGTAAGGTTGATTTTGCAGCACCTTATGATCAAATAGTAACACAATTTCATTAAAATAAATATCCACAAAAACCATATAACACAACCTTTATATTTTAACATGTATCGGTTCATACATAGTGTGTTGCACGCCTCCTGTACAAGGAAATTTTAACTTATGAGGTTCACTTTGGCGCACCTTGCAACCCTAAGGTAACAGACATTGGTAAATATTTTAAGATTTACAAATTCTGAAATTAACATATGTAGTGGGAAATAAAAAATTTACTTGTGCAAGAGTAGCCTTCTTATTCTTTCCTTTCAATCGATTCACTATTGCATCAACTTCGCTAACCTTCCGTTTCGTACATGGACGACCTTTTCGGCGAGCAACCAAAGGACTGAGTACCTTGTGAGTGATGCTTTCTTTTGTAGTATTGCAACCAGGCAGACTTTTCGGTGAAGTATGGGAAGGTGGTAAAGTACTAGTAGAAGCTGGTATAGTACTAGTACATGGGACATTACTCGCACTACCCAATTGAACTGTTCTCACTCTATCCTTGATTTCCATCAACCTAGGTTGAATCACTTTGTGTTTACCATCATCATTGGTAGCAAGTTCTAGGATCTCATCCAACGTCTTGCGATAGTTATCATGCAACTTTGGATTTAGAGCAGCCCCAAATGTAGTATATGTGGTTAGAATGCATGTGTACCCTCTTTCCACGTCTTTTCTCCATCTCGAAATAATGTATTTATTTGGCACCTCATATATGGACCTGTCAGTGAGCACACAAAGTGAATGGGCACACATAATACCTCCAAACTCAAACAACCAACACATACATTGGAGCTCACATTCAGTTGAATTACAGTACACAACAAATTCTACTTTCTTCATCCCCTCGCCTAGAAGAACAGCCTCCCTCACATGATAGGTAAAAATTGCTCCCTCCTTATGGATAAGATTCGCACGACAGTACACTAGACGCTTCAATTCTACTTGAACTTCTTTAAATTTTGAATTAGTGTAAGCTACATGAAATTGCTTCTCAAAACAATACACCGTTGAGCAATTATACAATTTGTTACGAAATTTAAAATCTGCTTTTGTCTCCTTCTCTACCTTACTTCTCAAGGCATTGTCATACTGCTCAACAAATTATTTTAAGGTTGTCTTGGAGTTCACATATCTATCAAAAAATGCATTCATGCTCTCACTTCGTTGTGTAGTTGACATGCCACCCCAAAATATGTCTTTAACATAGGCAGGAATCCATCTATGTCGCTCACGGTATAATACCCCCAACCACTCATTATCATTCAGATTGAATATTGCAATCATTGCTTCCTAGTATTCATCAAATTCATCTTTTGTGAATGAATCATAAACTACATTACTCAAAGCAGCCTTGATGGATTCATATTGCGAATATCCTCTCAATTTCTCCAGAATTTTCTTCATTATGTGCCGTAAACACCAACGATGTCGAGCATGTGGGAACACAATTTCTATGGCATTTTGCATAGCTCTGCATTGGTTAGTTATTATGGCTTTTGGGGGAGCATCTGACATGCAACTTAACTATTCTTTGAATAGCCAAACAAATGTCTCAGTGTTCTCATTGCATAACAACCCACAACCAAACAAAATTGATTGTCGATGGTAATTAACTCTTACAAACGGAGCAAACGGCATATCATATTTGTTTGTCAAGTAGGTTGTGTCAAAGGAGACAACATCCCCAAATGCTTTATAAGTCGCCCTACTCCTTACGTCTGCCCAAAACAAGTTTCGCATACGACCATCTTCATCAAGGTCAATTGCCGAATAGAAGTTCGAATTTTGTTGTATTTTATGAAAATAAAGTGTAACTGATTCCGCATCTCCTACCCCAAGTCTCAAACTTCTGGCATTTTGAAATAATTTCCTTCATCTCGTTCATCAAACGTTAATGCCTCATATCCCCCCGCTTTAACAACTATGGAATGAAAATTCCTAACCACCCCAATCCCTGCTGCATCGTTAACTTCTAGTCTCCTCTTCACCGGAGTAAGAATCCTCTTATTCATTACAAAATGTTGTGAGTCAGTAGGAATCAAATAATGAGTGTGCTCTAGCACAATTGTGGTTAACTTATATCTTCCATCCTTTTGTAGACTGGCTCTTACTTTTGCTTTACAATCAATTTTTGATGACAAAGATGGTTCCAAGGGATTTACTTCTGATCTTTTTGTTCTATTTCGTGCCTGAGTACATTCAATTCCAAAGTACTTCACTTCCCCATCCGTTGTTACATTTTGTGTTCTATAAGCTATAACAAATCCAAGTTGTTTCGCATATTTTGCATAAAATGCGTACACTTCTTGCTTTGACGTAAAATACATCCCCTTCTTCGATTCTTCAACTTCACCACTCTCATTAAATTCAAGATTGTTATCATGTTCTTCAACTTCCTCACTCACATTGAATGAATTATTGTTTGACTCAATATCTATTGTAACTTCAAAGTGAAATAAAATAGACATTCAGAGAGAAACTCAATTTAAGTTTAACAGTACAAATACAAATTCGTCAAACGAACGATAACAACACAAAGAAACTCAATTCACTGGTATGAATGATTACGATACATTTACTTGAAACAGTAAACAAAGCATAGTGTACATAGAAGAAAGAATCAATATGCAGATCATGCAGTTTATACATATAAACAGCCCAGACGCAGAAAATGGCCATTGTTCATCATTGTCACTCACCCAACACAATTAATTTCTTTGCGATGATAAAGCAACTGATTAACAAACTTTGCCAATTTCAATAAGCATTGTTAATTCCTTAGAGGCAGAATTCCCTCCCTCTCCATACCTCCAATGTCTAAAAACTTGTTCATAAAAATTGCCCATATTGTTCTTACAATACTCAATACTTGTTCATAAACAGTAAATCAAAACATAAACATAAACAGTGATCAATTCAAAAGGTAAACAACTTTAAACAAAGACTCAATACTTGTTCATTTTTTTACTGAGCAAAATCAAATCAAAACACTAATAAACCACTCAATACTTGTTCATTTTCTTTTTTCTGAGCAAAATTAAATCAAAAGACTAACAAACCACTCAATACTTGTTCATTTTTTTTTTGAGCAAAATTAAATCAAAACACTATAAACCACTCAATACTTGTTCATTTTTTTTTTGTGAGCAAAATCAAGTCAAAACACTAATAGACCCTAAATTAAAAACAAAACCAACTAAGAGCATGGACAGCACACCCATCTGTAACCCTTTGGACACATAGTAGCAATGGCGCACCCTTCGCCATGCACAGCAGAAGCAGCACTAGCCTCGTCGGCAACAGCACCAGCCTTGTTGGCACACACAGAAGCAGCACATCACAGTAAATCGGCGATATGGGTCTCCTCTCTCTCTCTCTCTCTCTCTACTCTGTTCTTTTTTTATTTATTTAAAATGAAATGTATGGGTTAAAACTGAGATAGGAGTGTACAAAGATATGAGCTTTGAGCTACGAACTACGGTTGTTTTTTTAATTATTTTTTTATGGGTGAAAAGTTTTTTACTTTTTTTTTTAAAAGTTAAAACAATAATAAAGAATCAAAAATTTACTAACCACAAAAAAAAGGTAAAAAAAAAATAAAAATAAAAATTTATTCTTTAGTTTTTTATCAAAAATTTTTAGAGACTTCTAGTTTAATAGAATCTTAAAAATAAAGAATTTAAAAAATATAATGAAAAAAAGTTAACAAATAACTGCTAAAAAAATCAATTGTGAAATCCCAATCTAATAAAAACATGGTTGTCATGTCTAGACTTATGAAAGTTGGTGAAAAGACTCATTATTTTGTACCTGTTCAATAGAAAAAGATAGAAGTCTTTCTACTATTTTTTAGCTTGTTCAAACGGAAAGATAGAAATCCTACTACGTTTAGCAATTATGTTTGTCATTATCTTCCATGATAAGGTTGGAAGTAGGTCTGATTTATCAGTTTTACTAATTTGAATTACTTCCCGAGTGTAATGTGGCCTCAGTAATATGAATTGTTCGTTCTGCAGAGTTAGTGAAAAAAATCATCCAAAAATTAAGTTAAAAATCAATAGTCATATTATTTTATTACAAAATAATACCAAAAAAAAAAAAATAAATCCATTTTCTTAAATGATTTTGTGATATGATATGTGATTATCAATACTCAATCAATTTAATTTTTTATACATAATTTTTGCAATGAGTTCTGAGAGGGCAATTTATGTGGAAGTTAGGCCGGGCTAAGACCATCTGTTGAATGGACCGAGCTAGGTATATACTCTTGGTCATTGGGCCGAGCTAGGATAAGGTTGGGCCGCGCTGTAAGGCCAAGAAAACGTAGTCGTATTACAGATTTGGGCTGAAGTAATTATCTCGGTAATGCGGTCCTAGACCTTCCGCGTCAAACCGGTCAGAGGTGGATTACCAGCTGCATAACCTGGCGGACGTGAACCGAGGTGTCAGTGGAAATCGGATTGAGCTAATGGATAGCTCGGCATGGTTTCATTTCAGGGTCAAGGCTAACTGAATTGACTTAATTAGTGCCGACCTGTGTAAGCACGGTTAAGTCTTGTGCCAACCGATGTAAGAAATTGAAACTATCTCACTTAGGTAAGCAGTGTGTAGGGTGTTATCAGGATAGGCATTGTCCTTGGGAGTGTGATTCCTAGAAGGACTCTTATAAGGAGAGTTGGAGTCCTAGTAGGATTGTGCCAGGTGGAATCTATAAAAGCTCATGATAGGACCTATGTACCGGTATCACAATTCTCATCCTAGAATACATAGAGCTTTTTGTGTTTATTGTCTATTTGTTGACTTAGGCATCGGAGAGGTTTCCGGCACACACCCGCCGGCTAGCTCGCGTTTGTGTTTTCAGGTAGTAAAACGACGACGTTTGAAGGAGTGCAAACTTGATCAACAGGATTATACGAGAAGATTATTTCGTCCTCGTACAATTGGCGCCGTCTGTGGGAAATACACAAAGAACAAACCTTTTGATTAAAGTTTCTCCTTCCACTAAGTTCAATGGTGCACAACGAAGATTTACCATATTCTGCCATTGATGGACAAACCCCGGAAGGGGGCGGGAGACGAGAAGGTCTACCTTTTGTCCCGCCCATGGCAGAATTGGATCCCCAATGACGGAACTCATGGAGAGACATGCGAGATAGATGGGGCTCAAGTCAGTGTTGCTCTTAAAGCCTTAACAGACAGAGGCGAAGGATGGATCCCCAAGTGCTGGAGGATCGCGTGGGGAAGTAGGATGAATTGATAAGGAGGATGGTGGCAGACATGGAGACTATGAAGCGCCGGATAAAGGGCAAAGGGGCAGCGGAAGAAGAGGTGGGCAAGAGCAGGCGCACCCTCGCCACTCGGAAGATCGTGATAGGCAAGTCACACTGTCTTAGACGGAAAGCAAAAGCCTAAGGACAGGTGATACACAATCATGAACCTCTAGGACTCGTTACTCAAAGTCTGAGAGAATGAGGATTGAGAGGTCGTATACTGAGGGAAGCAATCATCGGCCCTCGCACACGCACCAAACGACATCTAGGCACACGGAGTTGCCTAGGTCGGCAGACCTGCGTACAATGCTAGAGGAGAGGGCCCGATGGAAGGAGGATACCTAGGCTCGCGACCCTCGTAGAGTTTCAGCTCTACTACGATTGGCTCCTAGGACACATGGGAGTGTCGAGGTAGGGATGCCAATACCATGCTTTGCTTACGAACCAACAGATAAAGTGTTAGCAAGGTTACAGAGCTCACCGTTTGTTTCGGCAATTGAGAACGCACCGTTACCCTCAGGCTTCCACCAGTCCAAATTCATTACTTATGAGGGGAAGTTAGACCCCTACATGCACTTAAGCCACTTTCGCTAGGTTATGGCCGTGTATCGATAAAATGAGGCCCTTATGTGTATCTTGTTTCCTTCCAACCTTGGTGACCTGGGTCTAACATGTTTTGAAAGGTTGCCAGAAGGTAGCATAGCTTCATGGGCGCAGTTGGCAGAGGCATTTATGAGTAGATTCAGAACAAACACCAAGACGCCAGTGGAGATTGACCAGCTACTCTCCATTGACATGGGCGAGAAGGAAACGTTGAAGTCTTATAACAGTCGATATTGGGAGACTTTCAATCAGATTGGAGATTGCCTCACAAACCTCACCATCACACAGTACAAACGGGGTTTACCGGCAGGTAACAAGTTGAGGGATTCAATGATGATGATGCAACCCCTCACAATGGAGGTCCTAATGAAGAGAGTACATCAGCACATCCGGGTAGAAGAAGATAGCGCCCACGCTAAAGAAAAATTTGGCACAATAGTGATACCGAATAGAAAGACTGTAGGAAAAGTCAACATGGTTGAACAACCAAGCAAAAATGGACGAGGCAGACGAGCCAACATGGAGGACCCCCAAGCAAGGAAGTTGAGAGCCCGCACTGCCATCACCACAGTATTCAATAAACCTATCTACCAGATTCTTAGCAAGATACGCGATGAACTCTTCGTTCGGCAGCTAGCCAAGTTGGGAGAAATGCAGAGGGGCCACGATGAGAGGTACCGTTGCACCTTCCATGATGAAAAGGGACACCGAACTAAAAACTGTACGCCATTAAGGCAACATCTGGAGGAGCTAGTGGTCGCAGGCCACCTGGACCAATTTATTGAAGGGGGAACACAGCCAGCCCCCAGGACCGTAATAGGCCAGATGGGATGCCGGTCGACGGTCCGTCCCAAGGCGTAATCAATGTAATACATGGGATCGTCGAACCTGAATAGCTATGTGAACTTAGAGGGATGATCAAAAAGGCTGAGCACATGAGAGAGGTACTAAGTGCACAACCCACCGCAAAAAAGGAAAAAATGGAGGCAACAAACACAATCACTTTTTCTGACAAAGACTTAGTAGGGTTGCAAAGCCCTCACAACGACACACTAGTGGTGACTCTACGCGTCAAGAATTTTGACATCAAGCGGATCTTAATTGACCAAGGGAGCTCGTGCGAGATAATGTACTACGAGACTTTCAAGCAACTCAAATTGGAGGACAAAGACTTGGCACCCGTAACATCTCTCATAGTCGGCTTCAATTTAATGCCAGAATGGCCTCTTGGCAAAATAATTTTGCCAGTCAAGCTAGGAACGATGACAAACAGGTGGAATTTTGGGTATTAAAAGTCCCTTCCACTTATAACATAATCTTGGGAAGAACATTGTTACACGCCATGCGATCGGTGGCATCAACCTACCATCAGGTGTTACGGTTCCCCAACAAAACTAGAGTGATTGAAGAAGTCTTAAGGGACCAAATCATGTCAAAACAGTGCTTTGTCATAGTAAACGACAGTCGGGCTACAAAAGGGTTTGTACAGATGGCAGAAAAGGCAGAAAGTAGTGAATTGTTCGCAGACGTCGTCAAAACAGCCGAACAGAAGGCAGTGGAAGACTTAGTAGAGGTAAGGATAGATGAAAAAAACCCAGAAAAGTTCTTTTGCTCGGCTCATCTCTGTCCAGCACCGAGAGAATAGAGATCACGAAATTTTTGACCTCTAACATCGAAGTGATGGCCTGGATGCCGTATGACATGCCTGGTATTGACCCTAATTTCATCTGCCATCAACTTAGGGTGTGTTTGATTGGGGGGTGTAGACTCGACTTTCTCCGAGCTCCCCCCTTTCGGAGAGGGCGCGAATTGGTCTTACTATAGTTCGGACTCCTGTCACGGTTCTGAATCTAATCTCATAAAGTGTAATGTGAGACTGATAAACACCAAAGAGTCTAAATCTGGCAATTAGTTTTGAAAAATCAATTTTGAATGAAAAAGCGCCAAACATGGACTGTTTTGCCAGATTGCAGAGTCGCTACCTAAATATTTCATTTTTGGAAAATTTAGGAAACCCTGACTCGTGCCAAAGGCCACGTGTCCGTCATCACCAAAGTTGTCTCGGTTCGAGAACTTGGGTACGAGAGGGGAAGGTCCTGAAATGAGCACCCCCGCTTGCTCGATCAAAGGATCAGCCTCTACTACCATGATATGTTGTTTTATAAACCTCATGTGTTCTTATTCCAGTTATTAATCTAACTTACTATGTGATGCGCACATCATACAAGTATAGACTCAATCACGAGAATTGAAACAAAACAACTCATGTTTGTTTTTGAAAATGGTTTGGAAGTGCTACTCGCAAGTAGGCTAAAGCGCGGATTTGCCACCCTCAAGTGGGCTTTAGAAAACATGATTTTGCCACCTCAAGTGGGCTTAAAACTCACAATCGTCGAATTGTTCCAATTCAAGTAATCTAGCCTTCATCCACAGGCATTCAAGTAGTTAAGCACTTAAGCAAATAGCCTCATGGCAAGCATGCTATCATGGCAACACTCACACTCATGCAAGTATGCTAAAGCGTAAACACTCACAGTGTACTCCGAGCCAAAACAGAAAACTAGTTAGAAATCATGCATGATCCTAACTATGTTAAAATGCCTAATGCAACACATGCAAAATGCAACTAAAAAGGCTCGGTTATCTAATCATGGCATACGAAGCAACCTGATAACATGCTTTGAAACACGTATTCAAGTAAGTATCGAAATACAATGTAGTTTGAATGATGCGCCAAGCCCGGTGCATGCAAGGCCCTGGCATGACATGCTTGCCAAGGCTGCGGCATGGCATGTTGGCCAAGGCTGACGTACCACCGCCACCACCGCGGGCTGCCACTCGACACATCCCGTGCTTGGCTATGTAGTTTCAATGCCACAAGCCAAGCGATGGCATGTGCCAAGCGCCCGCCTAGGCATAGGCGTGGCCTGGCCATGCTCGGTGCATGCAAAGCAAATGAATGATGTACGCATGCAAAGCATAAGGTATGTTAATTGAAATATGCCCTAAAACTAACCATCGAAAGCGGTTAAGTAAAAGGGAGAAAGAAGTGGGGTTCGAAGACATGGACACACACACGCACACTTATTACAACAATACGCCCTCGCGAAGGAGGGTCCGAATAATTAAGCTAAGCTACACTAAGCTAAGCTAATCCAATTAACTAATTAACTAACTTAGCTAATTAATTATTACAAATCAAATTGAATTTGAATAACTAGCTAAACTAAGCTAATTAGAATATTACAAAGATGAATTGAATTAGCTAAACACATTAACTTAATTAATTACAAAACCAGTAAATTAACTAGTTAAGTAAAGCAGTAAAATGGCCTCGGGGGAGGGAGACATGCATGCTTGGTGTGCTTCGCCCAAAAGCGCATTGCCTTGCCGTGAGTTGCCTCTGTTTGCACTCACTGTGATCTCAGAACATTGCACAAACTTCCAGATGGCTTCTATCCCAAAACAAGAACATTTTGGACAACTTCTCCTGCAAGTGGCTGCCGGCCACCTCAACTGGTCGGTAGGTTACCTCAACTAGCCGGCAGGCTAGTGCAAGTGGCCGGCCGACCACTTTTCTTTCCAGAATCCTGCCTTTGCTACAACAGAGCCAAGGTAATGTATTTGGCTAGAAATATGTGTACTACCACCCTCCTCATCATGTCTCAAGCTCAAAGAAGTGTGGTACTTGGCTCTCAAGCCACCAATCAAGCATCTCAATGCATGATGGCTCGAAAACCAAACTTGTACAAGCTTAGTGAATGCGCACATAAGACTCAAAGTGCCTCCACCCTATCATACATGGTCAAGGGTATTGGCGACCAAGAAATGCAACACGTTTCATCACTTTGAGTATGAAACGTCTCGTATTTCTTGTGTTTGGATTAACGTTCGATCCAAACACATTCAATGCAACACACATATGTTATCTTGGAATGTTTTACTTGGCTCAATTCTTGTTTACTCATTTACATTACCAAACCATTCCTTAATTGGTTAAGTCCAATTGTGAAAAGTCCTCTAATTTGAAAGATGACCTGAGCTTCGAGTGCCTTGAGCATGAAGAAAGTATCATGCTATTGGTTAGTAGAAATCCTCAAGGGAGGATTAAAACCAATAGACATGAATGCCTCAAGTTCATGCTCTAACCAACAAGGGGCTTAAGGCCACTTTCAAAGTGAATGAAAGTTTGAAACAACGGAATGCAATAACACACATTTCAGCACTGAAATAGCATACTAAGGGATTCAATGCAAACAACTCATGCAATGCATGCTCAAAAGCTTAACTCATTAAGCAAATGAAAGGGGTTGTGCCACCACCTTACAACACAAGCCTCAAAGGGCTAAATCAAATCAAAACAGACCTCAAACATGCCAAATCAGTGGCCAAATCATGCTGAGATTGAAGTTTACAAGGCAAGAAAATCATGCATACCAATTGGCTAACAAGCAAGGCATGAGGCTTAACTCTTAAAAGCAATGAAAGAGTGATATGCATGAGAGTGTGATAGAGAAATATGCTCTAAAATCATGTGTGAAATGATGTCATGGTATGCAAACATCTCAAACAAAGCATGCTAGAGGCATCAAAACACAAAGCTAGCAAAGCCAACTAAACCATAGCCATACAAGACAAGCCCCAAAGGACCAAACCAACTTTGGACAGACCTCAAATATGTCAAAATAAAGGCCAAAACATGCTGAGATGGAAGTCCATGAGGCAATAAAATCATGCTCAAGTATTGGCTCACAAACAAGGCATAAGGCACAACTCACAAAAGCTATGAAAGAGTGGAATATGTGAGAATGTGACTATGCTATATACACTGAAATCATGTGAGAAATGAGGCTAAGGCATGCAAACAACTCAAGCAAAGCATGCTAGGGACTTGAAACTCAAAGCTAGTCAAGGGCCTTTACACTACAACCATGCACAACAAGTCTCACATGGCCAAGACCACTCAAAACAAAGCTAAAGCATGCTAAAAAATGGGTAAAAGCATGCTGGAGTGTGGCCAAAATAAGCTAGAATGATGGGCTAAAGCATCAAGCATATAAGGCTAATTAGCAAGATTACACTACAAGTGTAAGAAGCAAGAGGTGGCTAAACCAACCAAAAACAGAGTTAAAGTAGGTCCAAAAAGTCACAAAAACATGCTCGAACTAAGCTTCAAAAAAGGAGAAACACATGCTCACTTGATAGGCCATCTATGCATACAAACAAGATATAAGAAGAGGGGACCACCCTCTCCTATTTTGAGCCTCAAAACCACCTTTCTACCACTGAAATTCCTCTGAGTTTCAGTGGTAGAAAGGCCAAACAAAGGTGATTACAAAGGCTAAGAAAGGTGGCTCAAGAGGCTTTACAAGCCAAAGAGCAAAAGAGGGGAAACACCCCTTAACCAAACAAGACTCAAACCAACATTTTAAAGCCTTAAAAAAAACAGAACTTTAAGAGGTTAGAACCAGCCTTAAACTCGCATGCAAAGGTGGTCAAACACTTAATCAAAACAAAGTTAAAAGGGACAAGTTGTCACCCTTGAAGAACAACAAGAAGACAGGTCTTCCTCTAAGCCAAAACTAGCTTTTGAGCTCCAAACAAACCTTCAAGAACCTCAGCTCCAAGGTAGTAGTGTTTGACTAGGTGTTTTAGTGCAATATGTGAAGAAAACACACTTTAAGGCAAAATATAGCACAATATAGAGAGAGAGAGAGAGTGAGAGAACTAGAGAGAGAGAGAAATTTAGCTCCTAAATTTTCTGAACCTCTCTAAAGGGGGAGGGAGCTCCCCTTATATAGAGCAAGCAAGCAAAAAGGCTTGCATGATCCCTCCATACACATATATGGAGGATGAGTTTAGTGAGCCACAGCTGGGTCAAAAGATTTGAAAATATCTAAAAAGGAGAAAAATTGGCCGTCGGCCAGTTAAGGTGGCTGGCTGGCCACTTCCCCTGGCCGGCCACTTCCCCTAGCCGGCTGACCACTTGAAGTGGCCTACAAGAGAGGAAAGTGGCCGGCAAGTGCCACAAGTGGCCGGCAAGGCCTTCTCCCCCCCCCCTCTAGGCAAGAGGCAACAAGGTTTGGCCCAAAAACAAGGGCAAAACACAGAGAGTTAAGAGGCTGAAAGACAAGGCACTCAGCCGAGACTCTCGGTCGCTCAAAACAAGCACAAACATGCGCAATCATCGAGTGCATAACCAATGCCGTCAAAGTCTTGAGGTCGGTTAAAAATGGGGTGTCTATAGTTGCCCCTCTTTGACAGAATTCGGAAGTCATGAAATGACGGGAGTGAATGTCAAAGCCCAGAGACGACCCATTTTTGACAAGGCCAAAGACTTGGACAAACAGGCAAGATAATAAAACAGATGCGCCCGCAGGCAGGGGCAAAATGCAAGTGACATGCACAATGCAGAACATAACTTATGATTATGCAAAGAGGGCTGTAATGAAACATCTAGATGCAAATGTTATGCAAACAAATGCTATAGCAAACTCGTAAGCAAACACGTTACGCGTGGGAACTACAAACTGAACTACAGTTCATGCAGAAATGATGTAAGTAAATTATGCAATCTTCACTACACTTTACGCAGGAAGCCTAAAAGCGACTACCGGGAACACCCAAGGTCTCAAACAAGATTCCGACGCGTTACACGCGAAAGGAAAATGAATGGTATAAGCATTGGAACATGTTCCAAATGCTCTTAACCAAAGAAGGTCTAACCCGCCTCGCGTGTGAGGAGATAGAACAACAACGCCCAAGGCATATGAGGTTAAATGCGATAGATACACAGAGTGAAGATGTGCGATGGATGCACAAAGTGAACATGTACGATAGATACACAAAGTGAACATGTGCGATAGATACACAAAGATGAACATGTGTGATAGATACACAAAGATGAACATGTGTGATAGATACACAAAGTGAACATGTGCGATAGATACACAAAGTGAACATGTGCGATAGATACACAAGATGAACATGTGTGCGATAGATACACAAGATGAACATGTGCGATAGATACACAAAGTGAACATGTGCGTTAGATACACAAAGTTGAACATGTGCGATAGATACACAAAGATGAACATGTGCGATAGATACACAAAGATGAACATGTGCGATAGATACACAAAGTTGAACATGTGTGATAGATACACAAAGTGAACATGTGCGATAGATACACAAAGATGAGCAATCTTAAACGGAACTTCTCTAAATGAGCCGCACATCCAATATCGCCTGGTTGCGCCAGCTTTAAATGAACCGTACATACAATATCGTGCTTGTATAAGAAAGAAACTTTACAGGTACAATGCAATACAATGCATGTCTCACGCGAGACGAATGATCGCAACATGATGCCAAGGCATGCTCAATGCTCAATATGCAAGAAATGAAACCAAAGCATGTTCTATGCCCGATAATCAACGATGCATATTCAATGCAAGATAATCAACGATGCATATTCATGCAAGATAATCAACAATGCATATTCATGCAAACATGGTAATGCACGGTTTATGCAATAATTTAGAATGCATGTTCAATGTAACGTGCAAATGCTATGTGACAACAAAAGCATGCTCGATAAAGACCACTTGAAAGCAACTTCCGGTTTACCTCCCGAAAGAGTTGCAACGTATTAAAACGGATACACCTTGTGTGTGTGTTGATGGGTGATGACCACCGCACATCGAGAACACGATTCTGGGCTTCCGCGGAGGCATTTTGAACCAAACCTTGAGCAGAAATTGCATTTCTTGGAACCCAATGACTCAAAACAGTCTGAAAACACTCAGAGGGAACAGTGGGAATCTGCCGGCCACTTGAATAAACTATTGGCCACTTTTTACATCTGCTGGCCACTTAAGTGGCCGGTCGGTCAGAAAAACTAGCCGGCTGGCCAGTTGTTGTATTTTCAGGACAGTTTGGTCTTTTGACATTTGGATCTTTAAAAACATAACTCCAAATCACTTTTGCCCATACATACAACTCGGAAATCTCTTGTTCTTCACCCCCAAACACTTTTTCCTCTCAGATCTGCACTTTTTACGCGTTTTCCAACGCACCCAATTGTAGCTTGACTTTTTCGCACCCCCCTTTCGGAGAGCTCGAATTGGTCCTACAGTTCGGACTCCTGTCACGGTTCTGAATCTAATCTCACAAAGTGCAATGTTAGACTGATAAATCACCAAAGAGTCCAAATCCGGCAAATCGTTTTGGAAAATCGATTTTAATCAAAAAGCGCCAAACATGGACTACTTTGCCAGATTTCAGAGTCGCCACCTAAATATTTTGTTTTGGGAAATTTAGGAAATCCTGACTCGTGCCAAAGGCCACGTGTCTGTCATCACCAAAGTTACCTCGGCTCGGGAACTTGGGTACGAGAGGGGAAGGTCCTGAAATGAGCACCCCCTCTCGCCCGATCAAAGGATCGGCCTCTACTAAACATGATATGTTGTTTTAAAAACACATGTGTTCTTGTTCCGGTTATTTAGCTAATTTACTACGTGATGAGCACAGCATACAAGTATAGACTAGATCGCCTAAATTGGAATAAAACAATTCAATGTTTGTTTTTCGAAAATGATTTGAATTTGACACCCTCGAGTGGGCTTAGAAATGCGGATTTGCCACCAAACAAGGTGGGCTTAAAACATGATGATTTGGGACTCCAAGTGGGCTTAAAACTCACATTTTGATGAATTGTTCCAATTCAAGCAACGAAGCCTTCATCCACAGGCATTCATGCAGTTTAACATTTAAGCACATAACCTCATGGCAAGCATGCTAGATATGCAATCACTTACACACATGCAAGTATGCTAAAGCTTAAAGACTCACCGAGTACTCCAAGTCAAAACAAAAGCTAGTTAGAAATAATGCATGATCCTAACTATATTAAGTGCCTAATGCAACACATGCAATAATGCAACTAAGTAGGCTCGGTTACCTAAAATGGCATATGAATGCGACAATTGGATACATGTATTCAAATAAGTATTGAAATACAATGTAGTTTGAATGATGCGCCGAGCCCAGTGCATGCAAGACAAATGAATGATGCACGCATGCAAAGCATAAGGTATGCTAATCGAAAATGACTCTAAACTAACCATCGAAAGCGGTTAAGTAAAAGGGAGAAAGATGTGGGGTTGGAAGACATTCACACACACACGCACACTTATTACAACATTTGCCCTCTCGACGGAGGGTCCGAATGAATAAGCTAACTAGCTACACTAATTAAGCTAACTATTACAGATAAACTAATTAACTAACTATTCTAGCTAATCAATTATTACAGACCGAGTTGAATAACTAGCTAATCTAAGCTAATTAAAGCAATTTAAATTAATTAACTATCTAAGCTAATTAATTACAACACATTTGAACTAGTTAGAAACAACTAACTAATAAAGCAATAAAGAGAAGATGGCCTCGCGGGTGTAGACCGCCTGAACTCGCTCCGCGCGCCCCCCTTTCGGAGAGGGCGCGGATTGTGTTCTAGCTACTACAGTTTGGACTCCTATCACGGTTTTGAATCTAATCTCACAAAGTGCAATGTAAGACTGATAAATCACCAAAGAGTCCAAATTCGGCAAATCGTTTTGGAAAATCGATTTTAATCAAAAAGCGTCAAACATGGACTGTTTTGCCAGATTTCAGAGTCGCCACTTAAATATTTTATTTTGAAAAATTTAGGAAATCCTGACTCCTGCCTAAGGCCACGTCTCCGTCATCACCAAAGTTGCCTCGGCTCGGGAACTTGGGTACGAGAGGGGAAGGTCTTGAAATGAGCACCCCTGCTCGCCCGATCAAAGATCGGCCTCTACTAACATGATATGTTGTTTTTATAAACACATGTGTTCTTATTCCGGTTATTAATCTAGAATTACTACGTGATGCGCACAGCATACAAGTATAGACTAGGTCACTCAATTTGGAACAAAACATCTCATGTTTGTTTTTCGAAAATGGTTTGAAGTTGCTACCCTCAAGTAGGCTAAAACGGGGATTTGTCACCCTCAAGTGGGCTTAAAACAACATGATTTTGCCACTCCAAGTGGGCTTAAAACGCATATTTTGATGAATTGTTCCAATTCAAGTAATGAAGCCTTCATCCACAGGCATTCATGCAGTTAAACATGTAAGCAGATAGCCTCATGGCAAGCATGCTGTCATGGCAATCACTTACACGCATGCAAGGATGCTAAAGCATAAACACTCACAGTGTACTCCAAGCCAAAACAACAATTAGTTAGAAATCAATGCATGATCCTAACTATGTTAAGTGCCTAATGCAACACATGCAAAATGCAACTAAATGGGCTCGGCTATCTAAGATGGCATATGAATGTGACATTTGATACATGTATTCAAAGAAGTGTATTGAAATACAATGCGGTTTGAATGATGCACCGAGCCCGGTGCATGCAAGACAAATGAATGATGCAAACATGCAAAGCATAAGGTATACTAATTGAAATATGCCCTAAACTAACCATCAAAAACGGATAAGTAAAAGGGAGAAAGACGTGGGGTTGGAAGACATTCACACACACACGCACACTTATTACAACATTTGCCCTCTCGACGGAGGGTCCAAATAAAATGAAAACTAACTAGCTACGCTAATTAAGCTAACTATTACAAACCAACTAATTAACTAACTATTCTAGCTAATTAATTATTACAAACCAAATTGAATAACTAGCTAATCTAAGCTAATTAGAATATTACAAAGCACTAAGCTAAATTAATTACAGCACAGGTAATTAACTACAACTAGCTAACAGAAGCGATAAATGGCCTCGCGGGTGAGGGAGATATGCATGCTCGGTTGCGTCCCTCCAGAAATCCACTGCCTTACCTCAAGACGCCTCTGTTTGCACTCTTTTGAATCTTTGAAAATTACACCATCTCCAAATTGCTTCTTTCTGATCTCAAGAACACCTTGAGGGCTGAAATTCCTCCTGTTGCTGCAACAGAGCACAGACAGAGGCAAGACAGTGTATTTGCAAGGAAATGTACGCATTTCTACACTCTTTATCATATCTCAAGCTCAAAGGAGTATGGCACTTGACTCTCGAGCCAACAACCAAGCATTTTCAATGCATGGTGGCCAAAGGATCAAGCTTGCGCAAAACTCAATGAATGCACACATAAGACTCGAAAGGCCTCCACCCTATCATGCACAATCAAGGGCGTCGGCGACCGAGAAATGTGACACATTTCATCACTATGAGTATGAAACGTCCCACATTTCTCGTGTTTGGATTAACGTCCGATCCAAACACATACAATACAAACAACATGCTTATTTTGGCCATGTTTTACTTGATTCATTTTGTTTACACATTTTAGATTACCAATTAGTCCTTTAATCGGTTAAGTCCAAAAGTGAGAGTCCTCTAGTTTTGAAAGAGTGAATTAGTGGGATACAATGACATATATTTCAGCACTAAAATGACATGCTAAAGACGCTAAATCATGCAAGACATGTTAAAGGCCAAAAACACTAAGGCTAGTGAAAAGCATCACACAAGAGGCATGCAATATCAAGCACAAATGGTCAAACCAGCTATGGACAGACCTAAAACATGCCAAAATAGAGGCCGAAACATACTGAAATGATAGCCCAAAAGTTTAGACAAACATGCATGCAAGTTGGCTCACAAGCGAAGCATAAGGCCCAAACCTCAAACACAACAAAAGGGCGATAAATGCAAGAATATGGCAAAGGTATATGGTCTGAAATAACATGCCAAATGATGCTATGCCATGCAAAAAGCTCAAATATGACATGCTAAAGCTCTCAAAGTGCAAGGCTAGCAAAACTAAATACACTATAGCTATGCAAAGCCAAGCATGCATGACCAAAACCACTCAAATCAGACCTAAAGCATGCTAAAACATAGAAAAAAATGTGTTGGAGTAGAGCATACACATGCTAGATCAATAGGTTGAAACACCGAATACACTAGGCTAGTGAACAAAATTGCATTACAAGTGCAACGAGCATGCAAGAGGCAACCAAACCAACCCAAAACAGAGTTATGACATGGCAAATAATGGCTAAAAACATGCTTGAACTAAGCAAATTCAAGGCACAAAGACATGCTACTTTGGAAGGCTACAAGTAGGATTACACTACAAGTACAAGAAACATGCAAGAGGTGACCAAGACAGCCAAAAACTGAGTTATGGCAGGTCTAAAAAGTCACAAAAATGAGCCTAAACAAAGCCACTAAGAAGTAGAAACACATGCTCTTTTGATGGGCTATCAACACATGCAAACAAGAGAAGAGGAGGGGAGACCACCCCCACCCATTTGGGACCTCAAAACCACCTTTTCACCACTGAAATTCCTCTGAGTTTCAGTGGTAAGAAGGCCAAAAAGAGATGATCCCAAAGGCCTTAAGAGATGGCACAAAGCAAAGCAAAACAAGTCACCAAAGGGGGTAAACCACCCCTAACTCAAACTAGGCCTTAAACAACCATTTTAAACACTTAAAAATAGAACTTTTTGTAGTTGAAAGCTAAGCCTAAAATAGCATGCAAAGGTGGCTAAGTAAGCAACTAAAACAAGGCTTAAAAGGGGATAAAGGGATTACCTTTGAAGCACAGCCACAACAGCAACTTCTTGAGTCAAAAACCAGCCTTTAGACTCCAAACAAGACCTCCAAGTATCTCAGAAACAAAGTAAGAGTGTTTGGAGAAGAGGTTGTGTGCAAATATGCAAAGAAAATACAATTCTAAGCACAATATATATATATATAGAGAGAGAGAGAGAGAAATCTAGAGAGAGAGTAAATTTTTGCTCCTCAAAAATCTGAACCCTTGAGAAGGGGGAGGCATCTCTCCTTTTATAGAAATGCAAGACAAAGCTTGCTCAAATCATTCCCTACATGTGTAGGGAGGATGCATTCTGTGCCTAACAGCTGGCACAACTGGCACCAAAAATATCTGCAGAAAGTGAAAGATGGCCGCCGACCACCCCACCTAGTTGACTGACCACCTCAGGTGGTCGACAAGGGAAAAAGCTGGTCGACAGGGAAAAAAGGGGGTCTCCCAAGAGAGGAGAAGGTGGTGGCATGCTGCAGACCACTGAGGTGGTCGACTGACCACCCACCCTAATCAACCGACCACCTAAAGTGGCTGACAAGGGAGAAAACTGGTCGACATGGGAGAAAAGTGGTCTACACCACTATTTCTCCCTCCAGGCAAAAGGGGGGGGGGGGGACCAAGAGTTGGCTTAAAACAAGCACAAAACCAAGAGAGTTCAGAGACTTAGAGGCAAGGCGCGCAGCCGAAAACCTCGGGGACTCCAAACGAGCGCGAACATGTGCAATCATCGAGCACTCAAACGATGACGTCCAAGTCTTTAGGACGGTCAAAAATGGGATGTCTACAGCGGGTGAGGGAGACATGCATGCTCGATTGGCGTCGTCTCGAAAATCCATCGCCTTGCCACCGGTTGCCTCTATTTGCATTCGCCTTGATTCTTGAACACCGAACCAATCTCCAGGTTGTTTCTGCTCCAGAACTAGAACAACTTTTGACTACCTTTGAGCCTTAAAGCTGTAGGCCACCTAAATGGACTGTAGGTCACTTAAAGTGGCCGGTAGGCCACTTGCCCTGGTCGGCCAGCCACTTGCTCCTGCACACTCCAATTTTGCTGCAAACAGAGTACAAAAGGGGCAAAGCAAGGTATTTGCAGGGTATGTGTGTACAACCACCCTCCTTATCATTTCTTAAGCTCAAAGGAGTGTGGTACTTAGCTCTCGAGCAACCAACTGAGCATGACAATGCACGATGGCTGAGAAGCCAAGTTTGTACAAGTCGATGAATGCACAAATAACACACAAGACTCAAGAGGCCTCCACCCTATCATGCACAATCAAGGGGGACGACGACCAAGAAGTAAGGCACGTTTTATCACTTCAAGTATGAAATGTCTCTCATTTCTCGTGTTTGGATTAACGTCCAATCCAAACACATGCAATGCAACACAAACATGTTATCTTGGCATGTTTTACTTTGATTCATTTTGTTTACTCATTTTAGATTACTGATAAGTCCTTTAACCGGTTAAATCCAAAAGTGAGAAGTCCTCTAATTTGGAAAGACAGACCAAGCCATAAGCTTCTTGAGCATGAAAGAAGCATCATGCCATTGGGCATGTACGCCTCAATTTCGTGCTCAAACCAACAACGGGCTTAAGACCTCTTTCAAAGTGATACAACAAATGAAAGATGGCATGCAATGGTATACAATTCAGCACTGAAATGGCACGACAAACGATGCTAAAACATGCTAACAACTCATGCAATGCATGCTAAGAGTCAAGAACACCGAGACTAGCGAAGGACACAACACTAGAGGCATGCGATACTATGCACAAACAACCAAACCAGCTTAAGACAGAGCTATAACAAGCCAAAACAGTGGCTAAAATGAACCAAGAAGATAGCATGAAAAGCAAGAAAATGATGTTCATGCATTGGCTCATAAACGAGGCATAAGGCTCAACTCTCAAACACAATTAAGGAGCGATATTTATGAGTATGACAAAAGTATATGCTCTAAAATACCATGCCAAATGATGCCATATCACACAAACATCACAAATAAGGCATGCTAGGGGTCTCCAAAACACAAGACTAGCAAGGCATTTGCACTATAGCTATACAAAACATGACATGCATGACCAAAACCACTTGGAACAGAGTTTAAGCATGCTAAATCAAGGCCAAAAGCACGCTGAAATAGATCTAAAACAAGCTAGAACAATGGGCCAAAACACCAAGTACGCTAGGCTGGTGAGTGGTATTACACTACAAGTACCAAAACCAAGCAAGAGGTGACCCCACCAACCAAAATCAGAGTTATAACATGGCAAAATAAGACCAAAAACATGCTGAGATGGTAGCCCAAAAGCTTAGACAAGCATGCATACAAATTAGCTCATGATCAAGGCATAAGGCACAACTCTCCAAAAGCACTTAAAAGTGATTTAAGTGGAAGTATGGCAAAGATGTAAGCTCTGAAATACCATGCCAAATGATGCCATATCATGCACACATCACAAATATAGCATGCTAAGGGTCTCAAAACACGAGACTAGCAAAGCCAATTACACTATAACCATACAAGGCAAGCCATACATGACCAAGACCACTTGGAACAGATTTTAAGCATGCTAAATCAAGGCCGAAAGCATGCTGAAATAGAGCTAAAACAAGCTAGAACAATAGGCCAAAACACAAAGCATGTTAGGCTAGCAAGTAGGATTACACTACAAGTGTATGAAGCATGCAAGAGGTGACCAAACCAGCCACAAACAGAGTTAAAGCATGTCCAAAAATTCATAAAATCATGCTCAAACTAAGCTTCAAGAAGGGAGAAATATATGCTCATTTGGTAGTCCTCAAACACATGCAAACAAGGTACAAAAGGGGGGGACCACCCCCTTCTATTTTGGGTCCCAAAACACACTTTCCACCACTCTGGAATTCAGTGGTGAAAAGGCCAAACAAAGGTGATCTCAAAGGCTTTAAAGGATAGCTCAAAGCAAAGCAAAATAAGCCACAAAAGGGGGTAAACCACCCCCAACTCAAACAAGGCCTCAAACAACCATTTTTAACACTTAAAAACAAAGGTTTTTATAGTTGAAAGCTAGGCCTAAAATAGCATGCAAAGGTGGCTAAGCTTGTGTACAAAAATAAGCTTAAAAGAGGAAATTACTCACCCTTGAAGCACAACTACAAAACCAGCAACTTCTGAGGCAAAATCAGCCCTTAAGAGCTCAAATAAGACTTCCAAGCACCTTAGCCTCAAGGTAGAGGTGTTTGATCAAGAGTCCCTTTGCAAATGCACCAAGAATTCCCACTTTCAAGCACTTTCAAGCATAAAAATATATATAGAGAGAGAATTCTAGAGAGAGAGAGAGTGAATTTTGCTTCTAAAAATTCTGAACCCTCTAGAAGGGGGAGGCACCTCCCCTTATATAAGCAAAGCAAGGAGAAGCTTGCTTGACAAGCTTAGAGCTTGGTTGAATCCCTCCATACACATGTATGGAGGATGCACAGTTGGCACCAAAAATATCTGCAAAAGCAGAAAAATGGCCGTCGGCCACTTCCACTGGCCTACCGGCCACTTCCACTGGCCTACCGGCCACCTCAAGTAGCCTACAAGAGGAACAAGTGGCCTACAACTGCCAAAAGTGGCCGACAGGTCCTCCTCTCCCTCTAGGCAAGGGTAAACAAGGTATGGTCCAAAAACAAAGCAAAAAGAAGAGAGCTAAGAGGCCACAAGACAAGGCATTCAGTCGACAGCCCCGGAAACTAGCCTACGGGCCACTACAAGTGGCCTACAAGAGGGAAAAGTAGCCTACAGCTACAAAAAGTGGCCTACAGGCCTCTCTCTCCCTCTAGGCAAAGGCACCAAGGCATGGTCCAAAAACAAGGCCAAAAAGAAGAGAGCTAAGAGACCCCGAGACAAGGTGTTCAGCTGAAAGCCCCCGGGAACTCAAAACGAGCACAAACATGCGCGATCATTGCGTGTACAAACGATGACGTCTGAGTCTTAAGGTCGGTCAAAAATGGGATGTCTACACCCGCAAAGTTGATTCGCTAAGACCTTTCGATTCTTTTCATTTTGAACCGAACAAAAGTTGTTTTCAGAGCCTTTTCCTCCATTTTTACCATTTGAGGTATGTTTTCCCCAAGTTTGCCTTGAATTTGGCGCCTTTTCCTGGGCTTTGACTTTTGACTTTTTCTCTTTTTGAGAGTTGACTTTTGTTGACTTTTCGGCATCTTTGCCCATTTTACTCATTTTCACATTCTTTTCAGATGACAGATAACGCGCCGCACGGTGGGGGTTCTCCGAGGAGGGAGGGGGAGCCAGAGCACATACTGTTACCACCCAGGATCCGACCATTCAATCCTACGGCGTACCATCCCGAGGTATATATGCTACCACCTAGCACAGTGCGCTATTTCACTGGTTTCGCACGGCGTGCGCCCGCGGATCTGCTACTACGGGAGCCAGAGTCCCATCTGTCCCATGACGCCACTGAGGTACACACGGCACTCTTGCAGTTTCTGCGATATACTTTACATTTCTTGCATAGCTCGCACTTTTGCTCTGTATTTCATCTGCTCATTCTGAACACATGCATACATCGTATTTCTGCACATCTACACAGGTTACCTCTCATTTCACCCGCGGGTACGGGGCCACCATTGCGAGGGAGTGGCGGCGTCCAGCAGATTATCGACGAGGGGGGGTTTGGTCTATTCTGCGCGGGGCTCTCGCGTCTCTTTGCGAGCAGAACCCTGTTAGGAGCACTGGTAGAGAGATAGTGGGACACCACCAACTCCTTCCATTTCTCTACCACCGGGGACATGACAATGACCCCGTATGACTTTGCGATGCTGACAAGGCCTGGACGTAGGAGGTCAACCGATCCCATACGACTCTGACATGGGCGAGTGGGAGGCTTCTTGGACCTATCTGTTGGGAGTGCACTCGCCTATTTTTTGCTTGACAGGCTTGGTCCGGTACACTTGGTTCGCCGACCACTTCAGAGAGAGAGAGCCTATGACGGTCGAGGAGACAGAGCAGTATGCCCGAGGCTTCCTCATGTTCCTCTTTGGCACTACCCTGTTTGCCGACAGAGGGAACATAGTGGGGCTATATTTGCTGAGTGCCTTAGTGGACCTATCACAGGTACGACACTATGACTGGGGGGGCGTTGGCCTCGCTACCCTCTACTGCTACATGAGCTCGACCTCCCGCAGGAGCGGGAACAGAGTAGGCGGTTACTGGCGAGCCTGGGAGGTACACTTTACATTTCTGCTTTACATTCTCTACCATGCTTTCTGCTTTGCACTTTCTGTACACTGCACACACTGCACACTGCGCACACATAGTCTAATCTCTGCTCTGCACTTGTACTTTCTATACACTTTGCCATACTCTGCTTTCTGCATTTTCTGTATTCTGTATTCTCACTGCCATTGTCTTGCTTTTCACAGTTGTGGGTATATGCCTATTTCCTGGCATTTGCCCCCGAGCTAGAGGTTAAGGCGCCGCCCGAGGTACCCTATTCATATAGGTATGATGGTAGATGCCAGCCCAGGACCCGAGAAACCGTCCCGTACTTGCGCCAGTACTTTGACACCGTGCGGGTGACCGAGGTAACACAAAACCCACAGTTTTTCCTGTTTTCATCTTCAATTCACTTTGCATATCTAAATGGAAACTAATGCATTTGTTATCTGTAGATTACATAGCAGCCTTGGGCGGTGACGCTAGAGTTCGCCCGGTTTCATTTTGCCGGAGCTCGGGGCGCCTCTCGATATCGGCATGTGCTGGAGGGACCTGTGGGCCGAGCCTGGTTCTTAGGCGAGCGCTTCATGTGCCAAATGTTGGGCTTGTCATTGCAGTTAGTTCCTTTGCCTCCTCCACCATCTATGCGGGCCAGAGAGAGCTTCTCCCCTCAGGAGCTTATTGACATCATGCGAGGCTCAGATGTTGACCGGTTCATCGGGGAGGGGGACTACATAATCTACCTCCAGATATATCTTATGCCTCCGTTGGCAGGTGCTTGCGCTCACATGGGGAGAACAACTGATATTGCGTCATCGAACAGGGCTTGGGCAGCAGGTGCCCCTTCGACGAGCAGGGCTCGTACACTGAGAGGTGGGGTCAGAGGGATGCCTTCCACTAGGCAGTGCGTTGGGTGGCCGGATCCCCCAACTGAGTTGACAGGTTGGCGGTATGGGATACCTTATCAGATTCCACTTGAGTCCCCATTGCCTGATCACCGATACGTGAGGACACCTGGCTCACCACCGGTACACTTTACAGCTTTTATGCATTTCATTACAGCTTTCAGATACTTATGCACGCATTCATTCACTCATGATTTCAACTTGCATCTGCAGCCCTCTGTAGAGTATGTGGAGGGGTTACTCCAGGTGATGGCCTCATTCGAGAGCATGATCTTGCGGAGAGAGACGATGCTGACCTCCCACGGCATTTCGGTACTTTTCAGTTTTCTTGCATTTATCATATACTAAAACTGAGCATTTCATTGTACTGATACACTGTATGTATGGATCACATCTAACACGACACACTGCATGCACATACTGTATCTGATTTCTGCACATACTCTACATACCGCACTTGATACTTGATACTTGCTGATAAATGCAAACTTTTCTTTTCAGGTCATACCCTTGCAGACAGGACCCTCAGAGCCTCCTCGAGCGGCAGAGAGAGAGATTCCGGCACACAGCCGAGGGAGGCGTCGGGCGCCTGTCACACGCGATGACGATGACGAGTCTAGTGGGGAGGAGGAGCCAGCGAGTCCTCAGTTAGAGCCATCCGACGGTGGAGGCGATGGCACCGGCTCAGGTTCTAAGGGTGGCGACGATGTCGAGGAGGGCTTCGAGAGTGGGAGCGGAGGCGGATCTGGTTCAGACAGCGGTGCCGACGGCGACAGTGTTCCAGAGCTTGCTCGACCGAGGAAGAGGGTGAAGAGGGCCTCTCAATCTTGAGGTGGATGGCACCGATTCAGATGTTTTTGCTTTGTTTTCTTTTTGCTAGTAGTATTATCTCATTGTACAGTCCTAGGCAGTTTTATTTCTTAAAACTTGTACTTTTGTAAAAAGAAACCATGATGGAATGAAACCAACTTTTTGATCGAAAAAAGAAGTGTTGTACTTTGTATTCCTAGCATTGCATTGCACCATTTTGCAGAAAAATGAGATTGATGAACATTGAACATTCAAAATGCATTGTCTTAATCAGGTAGTGAACCAACTAACAACTGTAAGAACAACACAACTCGATAAACAACACAAGGCCTTGACAGGCTAAACAATTTAATTACAACTCGATAAACAAATTGCAACAACTCGATAAGCAAAGCAACAACTCAATGAATAAAACCAATACAACTCAATAAACAAATGCAACTATTAAACAGAACACCAGAACGCATCCGAAGTAGATTCAAACTTAGGTTTTCAGTATCCTCAGCACACAGGAAGGCTAAAAAGCACTCTGTTGGAGACAAACAGAGGTTGCCGACCACTTATTGCTTCTGTCGGCCACTTTTTACTTCTGTGGGCCACTTAAGTGGCCGGCCAGCCAGAAAAGATGGCCGGTCGGCTACTCCAACTGGTCGGTCGGCCAGTTTTGGTAGGAGCCTCCAAATTGTTGCCACCTATCTTCCATTCAATGTTTTATTTTCTACAAAAGCTCCAGCTTCGTGGTTTCTTCATTTTAACTCCATTTTTGCCCCAAATGGAACCGTTCTTCGCCAAAAAACTCTCCAATTGGATTGTGACTTTGGATGGCTCGGAAAAGTTAAATTTCTGAGGTTTCGGAATAAATGCACTATTCACGCTAAGTCGCACCCCGCTGCACTTTCCGTTCCTCCATGCCGCGGCTAGGTGTTGGAATCTAGTAACTCATGTTTTTAGCTTTGGGGGTGAAGAGATGTGCCCCACTTTTGAAGAATTCTAAGCTTTGATGGAGTCCCGACATGATGAAGAGATCTTGCCCTAATTTTGTTTCAGCCACATCCAAGCTTTAGGACGGACATGTGGACTTACTTTGCACAACGCTCGGTCTTTGATTTGCAATAGGGAGTTGGACATTCCCAGTCTGATTCATTGCTTTTCTGACGCCAGTGACCGCGTCGATTATCTTTGGCAAAGTTTTCGGTGACATGCCCTCTGTTTGTGCCTGTTATCTCATTTCTTGCTTGCCCCTGGCTTCGGAGGGTCTAGCGTCCGGTTGATTGAAGTTGCCCAAGGCTTGAAAGAGGGCAAGAGCTGCATTGGCATGACACTAGCTGAGACTCTGATGGGTTTGGATGCTTTCCATCGCCGAGAGACAACCAGGTTCGTATGAAGTCCACTACTCTTACAGGTAAAGTTTCCTACCCTTCTCACATGTATTTCTCACATCACTCGGCCCTCAGCTCCATTTTTCTCTCAAAACCCTTTCTCACTTTTTCTCTCCACGTACACCTCTCTATTCTTTAATCTCTCTTATTTTTCATCCTTCCCTAGATATGGCTCATGGATAAGTTGAAAGTAGTGGACTCTTGCCTAGCATATTCAGCATGCGGCTATTTCTTTCGCCAGCTGCTAGTTGATGCCCCAGATGAGGATGGTGGTGCGAATGGATGTGCACTCGATCTACTGTTGACATCGCTTGGCATTGTCCTTGGCTTGATCTACCGGAGATGGGCTACAGCATGTCCCGGTAGCCTGGCATTCAGTTGGTTGGCTTGACGCACTGTGTTTTCTACTTTCCATTTCGGTTTCGGCGTCAGTTCGGTCACAACTAGACTTGCCCGAAAGAGGGGATAGAATACCCTGCTGTATTTCCGATCAAAGGCTCACATCTAGCTCGATATGCCACAACATGGAGGACAAGAGAGCTTCTGGCCCCCGCTCCCACTTTCAGTTGTGCCCTTTCTGGTGAATGCATTGCTTGGCTTGAGGAAGAGGCGTAAATCGGGCCTACTTTAGCATCAGAAACTTCCAAAAGCTCGGGAGAGGGCGCAGGAACACCTGACTTGACCATGCCCCTAGTTTATTGCTTTAATCTATACTTTCAAGTTTTCTTTATGAATGTAATAAAAAAACAAGTATCGAGAGTCAGAAAGCTCTATAATGAAATCAATGAAATTGAAGGTTGTGGGTACTGAAAATTTTCCGTTTTGGTCCAAAAATGGTCTAAGTTGTAAAAAGATTAATTTGAACAAAATCAACTTTTATTAAAACTTTTCAAAACCATTTTCAATATGGATCACAATTGGACACGCCTGAGATCTATCCTCGAGATGTACAATCCCGGATCCAAACAACTGGAAAGTTGCCCCTTGTCTGAATAGCACTGCACTGGAGATCACAACTGAACTCTTGGATGCAGAAAAGACAAAGATGACCATCATGATCACATGGACAAAGTTGATTTGGAAGTGTTTGTGGCTGGACTTCAGAGTGAAGTTGCCTACGTATCCCGAAAATGGGAATCAAGCCTTACGTAGTTCGGTTCAGGTTCACTCATGTATTAACACTCTTCTTTTGCGCTCTAACTTTTGCCAATGCCGCCCTTTTTGGGTTCTCAACCTTGCGAGCTCAGTTTTTCTTATTTCAAATTTTTTGTGCTCTAACTTTTGCCTAGGTCGCCCTTTCGGGGTTTTCGGCCTAGCGAGCCACTCAGGAATAGTATTTCTTCAACTTGTCCATATTGATCGGCTGGGAGAACTCAAGGCCATCTAAATCCATCAGAATGACAGCTCCACCCGACCAGATTGACTTGATGATATAAGGACCAGTCTAATTCGGTTTGAACTTGCCCCTAAGGTCGTAGATGGGAGCTCGGTTGTCTTTGAGCACCAGAACCCCTTCTTTCAGATTCCTGGACTTAACCTTCTTGTTGAAAGCCGTGGCAATCCTGCGTTGATAACCTTGGACGTGATATAGTGCTTTCAGCCCTCTCTCGTCGAACAGTATGAGTTCTTCAAATCTGCTCTGCTCCCAATCAGCCTCAGCTATCTGGCACTCAGCCATTACTCGCAATGACGGAACCTCAACTTCGATAGGCAGAACAACCTCCATTCCATAAACCAAGGAATACGATGTTGCCCCAGTAGAAGTTCGAATTGATGTCCG
The DNA here is from genome assembly GCA_030407325.1 of Camellia japonica. Taxonomy (NCBI): domain Eukaryota; kingdom Viridiplantae; phylum Streptophyta; class Magnoliopsida; order Ericales; family Theaceae; genus Camellia; species Camellia japonica. The sequence goes on from JAPPVO010000002.1 coordinate 25,517,268, forward strand.
GTAGCCCCAAAGAGCAAATGGCAGCTTATCTGGCCAGTCCCTGTAGGTTTCCACCATCTTCTGCAGAATGTGTTTGATGTTCTTGTTGGCAGCCTCAATTGCTCCGTTGGTTTGCGGCCTATATGTGGATGACATATGAAAAGCCACGTTGTACTTCTCCAATAAGTCAATCACTTCCTTCTTGAAGTGGGAACCATTGTCTGAAATAATCTCATTCGGGATCCCATATCGGCAGATAATGCTATTCCTGATGAACTTAGCAACATGCGATGCCTTTAGCACTGCATAAGATTGGGCCTCGACCCACTTTGTCAAGTAGTCTATCGCCACCAGAATGTACTCATGCCCGTTCGACCCCTTCGGAGTAACTACTCCAATCACATCAATCCCCCAAACTGAAAATGGCCATGGTGAAGTCATGTTGTACAGCTTCGATGGCGAAATATTCATGCGATTTGCATGGATCTGACATTTGTGGCATCGCCGAACAAAGCGAATACAATCCTCCTCCATAGTTGACCAGTAGTAACCCTGTCTGAGAATTTTCTGAGCTAGCATCACCCCGCTCATGTGCACTCCGCACTCTCCTCCATGGATGGCCTCCATCAGGCGCTTGGACTCTTCAGTATCGACACATAGCTTATGCATCCCAAGATGACCCCGTTTGTACAATTTACCCCCACAGATGATGAACCGAGCAGCCATTTTTCGTATTGCCCTCTTATCTTTGGCGTTTGCCCCTGGTGGATAAGCTTCCTTTTCCAAGAAGTTCCAGATGTCATAATACCAGGGGTTCTGGTCTCATACTTCATCTATGCGGCAATCAGCTCGTAGGCCAGCACATACCGCTGTTCAATGATGATTGGACGCATCCGGACTCCCAAAGGGATGTCTATCATGGACGATAGAGTTGATAAAGTGTCTGCAAACCTGTTGCTCTCTCTTAACAGATGGGTGAAGGTTAATTTCTCAAACCTGGGAATTAGGACGTCCAGGGTTTGGTGATAGATTTTCATCATTTCTTCCTTAACCTTCTAGTCTCCTTTCGCTTGAGATACAACAAGGTTCGAGTCCCCAATGACGTCTAACCGTTTTGCCCCTAGTTCCAAGGCAACTTCCAAGCCAGCAATACATGCCTCGTACTCTGCTTCATTGTTCGATACCTTGAACCGGAGTTTGAAAGCTAAGGGTATGTGGGAATTGTCGGGTGCTATCAGCAGCAACGCTATCCCATACCCGTACTGGTTTGATACTCCGTCAAAGTACATAGTCCAGACTTCTTTTTCAACCTGCAGAATGGGCTCATCTGGGAACAAATACTTATTGCTTCATCTCCCTCTACTGAGTGATCGGCTAGGAACTCTGCTACCACTCTCCCTTTCACAGACTTACGCGTCATGTACTTCAAATCAAATTCGGAGAGAAGAAGCAACCAACGGGCTAGCCTACCCATAAGTGCTGGTTTCTCGAAGAGATATTTGATGGGATCTAATCTCAAAACCAGTATTATAGAGTGAGCTAACAGGTAGTGCCTCAGCTTCCTGGTAGCCCATACCAAGGCCAAACAAGCCTTCTCAAGCAGAGTGTAGCGAGTTTTATATTCCAGCATTTTCTTGCTCAGGTAGTAAATAGCATTCTCTACTTTGTCCTCAGACTCCTGTGCAAGCATGCAGCCCATTGTCGTTTCGGTTACTGATAGATACAATATCAATGGTTTCCCCGGCTCCGGCGGTGACAACATGGGTGGGTTCTGTAGATACTGCTTGATCTGCTCAAAAGCAACTTGGCATCGGTCATCCCATTGGAACTTCTTTCCTTTCTTCAGGAGACCAAACAGTGGTTCACAAGTCAAGGTTAATTTTGCAATAAACCGTCTTATGAATTGCACTTTACCCAGAAAGCCTCGCACCTCCTTTTCAGTCCTTGGTGGCGGCATTTCTAAGATAGCCTTGATTTTGGAAGGGTCGACCTCGATACCACTTTGTGTGATCAAGAACCCCAGCATTTTCCCTACTGTAACACCAAAAGTACATTTCTGAGGATGCAGCCACAACCGATACTCTCTGATCCGTTGGAAAAATTTCTCCAAGGCAGTGCAGTGGCCCTTTCTTTCTTTGGACTTGACAATCATGTCGTCCACGTACACCTCAACCTCTTTGTGGATCATGTCGTGCAAGATCGTGGTTGCAGCCCGTTGATACATAGCCCTTGCATTCTTCAAACCGAACGGCATCACCCTATAGCAGTAGGTTCTCCATGGGGTGGTGAAAGCAATCTTCTTCCTGTCTTCGGGGGCCATCAAAATCTGGTTGTAGCCTGAAAATCCATCCATGAATGAGAGCAGCGCATGCCCAGTTGTGAAGTCCACCAATTCATCGATATGCGGCACAGGAAAGTTGTCATTCGGACTGGCTCTGTTCAAATCTCTAAAGTCCACACATACCCGAATTCTACCATTCTTCTTCGGCACCGGAACTATATTGGCCAACCAAGTAGAGTATTCAAATACCAACAAGAACCCTGCATCAATCTTCTTGGTGACCTCTTCTTTGATTTTTAGAGCCTAATCCAGGCGGATCCTTCGGAGCTTGTGTTTAACAGGTCGAGCCTCTAGGTCAAGAGGGATCCGGTGCTGTACAATCTCAGGATCGATTCCTGGCATGTTTTCGTAGGACCACACGAAAACATCTTTGAAATCTTTTAATAAAGCGACTAAGCGCTCGCGTTCCTCCAAAGACAACGTGGACCCGATCTGGACCAACCGCGGATCCTTCTCAGTACCAACGTTAATTGAGGTGATTTCATCAACCAAAGGTTTAACAAACCTCTCATGCTCTTGATCAATCAAGTGTTTCAAAATCGGAGGAATTTCTTCCTCGTCGTTTTCATCAAAATTTTGAAAGTCCTGATTAATGCAATAAACTAAAGGCACAGAAAAGTACTCAAAAGCCACAGCAGTACCATTCTCATTAACTTCCAGATTGTTTAATTCTTCGGTTACAACCAACTCAAAAGAAAATGAAAATGACGACCTGGACAGGACAGTGGCATCCGGGTTATCACCCCCAGGAATACCAGACTCTGACTCAGAAGAACTGGAATCTGATTCTGACTCCACAGACTCTGTGGAATCAGATTCTGGTTCACTACCTGACCCGGAACTACTAGATAAAAAGCCTTCCTCGTATTGCCAGACCAGGGAGGGTGCGATGGATGCATCTAGAATGCTGGAAGAAGGGCCCATAGTCGAGTCATCTCTGATCATGGAAACTGAGAAATCATCCCCCGAGCACTCTGGTAAGATCTGAGGATCTGATAGGAGACAGGCCAGCGCTGCTCCCAGCTCAAAATCTATGCCACTGGACTCATCCACATTGCACTGCTCAGCTACAGCTATTGGGTCAGTCTGTTTTTTTGCAACTTCATCCCCCAGCAATTGCAAGTCAAAAAAGATCTCAAAACTAGGCAAATGCCGCCTCTCTGAATTCAACTATGGCTCTGGAAAGCCGCAGAACAGGAAATCTTCCCCCTCCCGAACAAAGCGTCCGTTCAGGGTCCCCTGGATAGGTCTGTGCACTAACTCATAGTGCTTCCCGGCTTGTTTAGCTCTGGCTCTTCCAGCCATCTCTCTTCCTTTCCTTGCCCAATTCTCCTTGGTAGGCGAGTAACCTAAACCAAAGGTATATGGGTTGTGTGGCACTTCAGCCAATTCAGCAAGGCCCTTCCAGCCATTTCTTCCTAATCCCATTTCGGGCACATGTTGAAGCTTGTTCATGAGGTAAAGAGATTGTGCACTAACGTACAGCCCCTCATCAACAGCCAACAAGTCCTGTACCACCCGTGCCTCAGCCAAGGTGAATCCTGACAGAAAGACATCCTCCACACCGTGCTCAATTTCCAAAACTGGTGTAGAAACTTCTGGCGGCGGATGTATTGAAAAGTTCCCAAAAACTATTGCTACCCCCTTCCCGTGGGGGTACTTCAACATCTGGTGTAAGGTGGAAGAGACAACCCTCACCTAGTGCAGCCATGGCCGCTCGAGGAGTAGATTGAAGGTGGTTGGCACATCCAGAACATGAAATTCGATGTCCTGTTGGCCCGGGCCAACCTGAGTGGCTGGTGTTGTCGTAAGCCCGTATCACCTGGGCTGTTGAAACGAAATCTGCGGGCTTCAACCTGATAGCATACGCCATTCGCGATGGACATTCATTGATTGCAGATCTCGTATCGACTAGGACAACCGGTACCCACTTATCCCTACACTCCACAGAGATGTCTAATGGTTTATTGTGCTCAGAGCCCTCAGGCGGTAGTTCATTGTCTGTAAAGGTCAGAGTCGGTGTAGCACCACCCGGGAACACCAATCCCACCAACTGTTCAGGCGTTGTATCAATTGAAAGCTTAGCCTTGTCCATAGCTAAAAGGACGGCTTGTCTATGTACCCTGAAGGCCATAAGCAGTCCCTAGATGGAGATGTCTGCTTGAATCTTCTTTAGCTGCTTCAGTACAGCTTCCTCATCTAATAGTCTGTCTTTCTGCTTCTCAGCTTCTCTGTCTTTCCCCGACGCCTCTGGCTGGTCCAGGTGTGGGGGCTTGAAATACCACCCACTCTGGGTCATATGGTCGACCTCCTCAATATACCAGGTATCATCAGGGAGACTCTGCCCCCAGTCTTCATCTGTATAGGCTAGATGCAAATCGTCGTCTTCCCACCACATGCCCTCAGCAACCGATAGACAACTATCTGGCTCTGCTGTAGCTGTTTCCGTGCTCACAGCACACTTTGTCCCTGCAGGGGCCTTGGCTTTTCTAGCCCTGTCATCATTCTCGATTTTCTCTTGTTCGAACCGCCGCAGCGTGTCCTCCTGTTCTGTGTCTGCTGTACACAAACTGCCCAAGTCCCGAGCAAAATTCTTCGCACCAGTGCTCTCCGGCAATTCCTTCTGATTCTCGGCCATTCCGGCCACTGTAGATGTTCCAATTTCAGACTGCCCTTGTTTCAGCTTAGACTTCTCAATAACATCTGGCTCATCACTGAGCCACCCTGTGGCATCTGTTGCTTCGTTCGCATCATACCAACCAAGCTGCACATCCCCCAAGTCCTGTTCATTAAAGAACTGTAGGTTGTTGATATCCTCCTCAAGGTTGCTAGATCATCGAGCCCTTGACTCGGGCCGTCCTCCCAGACAACATGTACCTCTGCCCCAGTTGGCCACTCCACCCTTGGCTTAGCCTGATCTGTTGACACAATATAACCGCACGGGTTGTATGCTTCCTTAGTTAAGCTCGCAGATCCCTCAGGTTCTGAACCAACATTCCCATTCTCCTCCAAGGTCACCCCAGCTTTGTCTTCGACAGTAACAGTCACCACCACTGGCTTGGGTAGCGTTAGAGAAGTGCTCATCATGCACAAGTCCGTGCTATCTGGGATGAGCACCTCCGGCTTGGGCAGGTGGGAGAGTGTGATGTATATGCTAGGGTCATACGGGATGGTCGTGGTTTGGATCAGGTTGATTTGCTTGGGTAGTGGAGCTTGGTTATGTGGTGGGAGTGGGTTGGTAGTGACATTTGGCTTGTCGGGAGGCGCGATCACCTTGTTGTCAATGAGATCTTGAATCTCATGACATAGTCTGAAGCAGAAGTCGGTGTCGTGACCTCTTTGTTGATGGAATGCAAAGTACTTAGTCGGGTCATGCTTTGGAGGGAGAGGATAGGGTAGAGGTCGTTGTTCTAACGGTTTGAGATGCCCTTTCCTGAGTAGGACCCCTAGAGCTTTAGACAAAGGCATATAAAGTGGGGTAAAAAGCCTCTTGCCTTGGGGTGGATAGTTTGCTGGTTGAGAGGTGGTTCCGGACGTACCGGTGAAGGGTGTGGCTGTTTTTGGGGTGGTGGTGGTGACCATGCCCACATCAGAAGTTCTTGCGACTGCACTACTATTTGTAGCTGCATTCGAACCGCGTGTAAATGCCCTCTTGGGCTGATCCTTTTCCTGGTCGATTAGACCTTGCTTCATAGCATCTTCAATCTGTACCCTAATCTCGTGCAAGTCAGCAAAGGTGGGGAGGGGTATGACGATCATTTTCTGTAGTAGCTTGGGTTGTAGGTTGCACACAACCATCATTATCTGATCCTTTTCGAGTGGCCGAGTTGTCGTCATGGAGGCCTTGGCCCTCCATCGAGTAATAAAGTCAGAAAAGCCTTCTTTCGGCTCTTGTCTGGTTGCTTCGAGATCATGAGTCGTGAGCTTGATCTGGGTATTGTATGAGTGTTGAGCAACGAAGGCCTCGGCCATTTCCTCCCAGTTCTTTTTCACTGAGTCCTCTAGCTTGGCGTACTAAATGGCTGCAATACCCGACAGGGTCCGACCGAAGAGTGATAGTTTCTGGAGTCTCGTCAAGCCCATCGGGCGCAAAATATCAGAAAACAGCCTTAAATGAACCATAGGATCGCTCGAGCCGTCAAAGCGATCTATGTGCGGCATTTTGAACCTGTCCGGCAATGTCACCGTCGAATCAATGTATCCATCTTCTATATCTGGGATCGAGTTAACTCCCTGGGCTCGCTTGAACAGCTTTTCAAGCTTACTCATTTTCAGCGGGGTTGGATCAACCTCAAATTTGAACGATGTGTCCACTGGATTAGCCGGTGCTTTAGACATCTAGAGTGGGATTGGGGGTGGGACTGGCCTTGTAGGAACGTCCATATTTTCCTAGACGTTTGCTGTTTCCCCGGGTGTTGAAACCCTAGGTGGGGGTGGGGGTGGGGGTGGGGGTGGTGTAGGCCGCCCGGAACTTCGCTCCGCGCGCGAGGGCGCGAATTGTCGTTCTAGCTACTACAGTTCGGACTCCTGTCACGGTTCTGAATCTAATCTCACGAAGTGCAATGTGAGACTGATAAATCACCAAAGAGTCCAAATCCGACAAATCATTTTGAAAAATTGATTTTAATCAAAAAGCGCCAAACATGGACTGCTTTGCCAGATTTCAGAGTCGCCACCTAAATATTTTATTTTGGGAAAATTTAGGAAACCCTGACTCGTGCCTAAGGCCACGTGTCCGTCATCACCAAAGTTGCCTCGGCTTGGGAACTTGGGTACGAGAGGGGAAGGTCATGCAATGAGCACCCCCGCTCGCCCGATCAAAGGTTCGGCTTTTACTAACATGATATATTGTTTTTGAAAACACATGCGTTCTTATTCCGGTTTATTAGCCTAATTTACTATGTAATGCGCATAGCACACAAGTATAGACTAGATCGCCTAAATTGGAACAAAACATTTCATTCATGTTTGTCTAAAAATGGTTTGAAAATGCTACTCGCAAGTAGGCTAAGACGCGGATTTTGCCACTCTCAAGTGGGCTTAGAAAACATGATTTTGCCATTCCACAGAGTGGGCTTAAAACTCGTATTTCGATGAATTGTTCTAATTCAAGCAATCCAACCTTCATCCACAGGCATTCATTCAGTTAAACAGTTAAGCAGTTAGCCTCATGGCAAGCATGCTATCATGGCAGTCACTTACACACATGCAAGGATGCTAAAGCGTAAAAGCTTACCTAGTACTCCGAGCCAAAACAAAAGCTATGTTAGAAATCAATGCATGATCCTAGCTATGTCAAGAATGCCTAATACAACACATGCAAAATGCAACTAAGATAGGCTCGGCAATTCTAAGATGTCAAGTGAATGCAACTTGATAACATGTATTCAAATTGGTATTGAAATACAATGCAGTTTGTATGATGCGTCGAGCCCGGTGCATGCAAAATAGATAAATGATGCACGCATGCGAAGCATAAGGATGCTAATTGAAAATGACCCTAAACTAACCATCGAAAGCGGTTAAGTAAAAGGGAGGAAGAAATGGGGGTTGGAAGACATGCATTACACACACACACTTATTACAAAATTTGCTCTCTCGACGGAGGGTCCTAATAATAAGCTAACTAGTTAATTCTAAGCTAATTAACTAATCCTAGTTAACTAATTAGTTATTTACAACACAAATTGAATAGTTAAGCGCATGAACTACTTAAGTACAAAAATCAATGCATTAGCTAGCTTAAGCAAAGCAAATAGAAGGGGCCTCGGAGCGAGAAGCGCATGCATGCTCGGTCGCCTCGTTTGGAAATCCATCGCGATGCCCCAAACTTGCCTCTGTTTGCATTTGTTCTCAGGACACTGCACAAAGCTCTAGATAGCTTCTACTCCATCATGGGGACCTCCAGGAAGGTGGCCGACCAGTTATTGGTGTTGCCAACCACTTGTAAACCACTTACCATTGCTGCAGACTAGATAAAGTGGTCGGCCAGCCACTTTTACTGGTTTGCCGACCACTTTTTGCTGCACTCTTCCAGTTTGTTGCAACAAAAAACAAGAAAGGGCATGGCAATGTATTTGCAAGATATGTGTGCAAAACCACTCTCCCTATCATTTCATGATCTCAAGGGTGTGCGGTTCTCGACTCTCGAACCACCAACCGAGCATTGCAATGCACGATGGCCGAGAAACCAAGATTGCATGAATCAATGTAAATGAATGCACACATAACACATAAATGCTTTAACCTCTATCATGAACGATTAAGAGGGTCGGCGACCGAGAAATGAGGCACGTTTCATCACTTCAAGTATGAAACGTCCCTCGTTTCTCGTGTTTGGACTAACACCCAATCCAAACAAATGCAATGTAACTCAAGCATGCTAAACACAATGTAATGCACGCATACACAATGCAATGCAACATGAGCAACCTATCAATGCTAATGGCATGCATACACAATGCAAAGCAACATAAGCATTTCAACACAAAGCAAACAACAATGCAAGCATAATGAAATGCAACATAAGTATGCATCAACAATGCAAACAACAAGCATGCAAAACACAATGCAACTCAAGCATGCAAACATGATGCAATGTAACAACATTTGAACAACATGCTCAATGGACTTAGACCAAAAATGGACAGACCTCAATCATGCCCAAATCAGTGGCCATAATGCTGAAATAAAGGCATGAAAGCAAGAGAAATGCATGCACATGTATTGGCTCACCAATTAGGCATAAGAACACAACTCTCAAAAGTGCTCAAGGAGTGACAAATGTGGAAGTGTAACAACACTATAAGCACTGAAATTAGGTATGAAATGATGCCAAATCATTCAAACAACACAAACAAGGCATGAAAGAGTCCTTAAGGCATGAAGGCTAGTAAAGGGGACTACACAAAGGGGCATGCAATACAATGCTCAAATGAATGAACCAAGCATGGACAGAGCTCAAATAGGTCAAAACAAGGACCAAAACATGCTGAGATGGGATCTCGAAGGCCTAAGCATGCATGCATACAAGCTAGGCCACAAACAAGGCAACAATGCACAACCCTTAGAGGCACTCAAAGGGTGAAAGAAATGGGAACATGGCAATACTATACGCTCTGAAATTCCATGTTAAAGGATGCCAAATCATGCACTTGTCACAAATGAAGCATGCTATGGTGCTCAAAACTCAAGGCTAGCAAGGCCAATTGCACTACAGCTATGCAATACATGAAGCATATGGCCAATACAACCCAAAACAGTCCTAGAGCATGTTAAAATGATGCTAAAACCTGTATGGAAGGAAGCCAAAATGAGCTAGCATGGTGAGCATGAAGTATGATGGATACAAGGCCAATAAGGAGGATTACACTACACCTACCAAGACCAAGCATGAGATGGCTTTGCCAACAAAAATCAGAGTTATATCATGGCAAAATAACCCAAAAAACACACTGAAATGATAGCTCGCAAGCTTAGGCATAAAGGCATACACAATGGCTCATGTTTAAGGCATAAAGCACAAACTCTCCAATGCATTAAAAGAGTGAAAAATGTGAGTGTATGGCAATGAAACATGCTCTGAAATCACATATGAAATGATGCCAAATCATGAAAATAGCCCAAGCAATACATGCTAGTGGCTTGGAAACTTAAGGCTAGTGAGCTAAAATGCACTATGGCTATACAAAGCAATGCATGCATGACCAAAACAACATAAATCAGAGCTAGAGCATGCTAAAACATGAACAAAATCTTCTCAGAGTTAAGCCAAAATCATGCTAGAATGACATGCTACTTCATAAGGCACGCAAAGCTAGTTTGTAAAATTTACACTACAAGTGTATAAAGCATGCAAGGGGTGACCAAACCAAGTCAAAACAGTGGTATGCCTTGTCAAAATAACCCCAAATACATGCTAAGATGGAGTCAACATAAGCTTAACAAACATGAGACAAATGAAGCAAGCATCCAAGATACAAGGAGAGGGGATGACCCTCTCCTATTTAAGACCTCAAAACACAAGTTTTACCACTAAAAATCCACTAGATTTCAGTGGTTAAAAGGCCAAGAGAAAGTGATCTCAAGGGCCTAAAGTGATGGTATAAAACAAAGCCAAACAAGGCACAAGAGGGGGTAGACCACTCCCAACACAAAAGAGACCTTAAACAAACATTACAAGCATGCAAAATCAGAAATTTTTGTAGTAGAAAGTCAAGCCAAAATAAGCATGCAAATAGGGCCAAAAGCTTAATCAAAACAACGGGTTTAAGAGGTTAGAAGCTCACCCTTGTAGAACAACTTTAGAGCAACAACTCCAGCAGCTTTTTTTTTTTTTTTTTTTTATCAAAACCAGTCCAAAAACACCAAAACCAACCTCAAGATGCCTCAGCAACAAAAGTATGGTGTTTCACTATGTGTTTGTGTGAAAAAGTGTGATGAAAATGCACTTTCAAGCACAAATATGAAAAGAAGGTGCAAGATAGATATAGATGTGTATGTATAACTCTCAGCCACTTTTTCTGAACCTAAGGCAAGAGGGGGGAGGTTCTCTTTTATAGAGAACCAAAGTTTAAGCTTGTTGAACAAGCTTAGGCCTTCAAGCCATCCCTCCAAAGTTTAAGCTTGTTGAACAAGCTAGAGGATGGTTTCTGTGCCCTCTAGCTATCACAGCTGGCAAGAAAAGATCTCCAAAAAGGTGCTGGAAAGCTGCCGACCACTTGAAGTGGTCGGCCAGCTACTTGTAGTGGTCAGCCGACCACCACAAGTGGTCTGCAAGGGGAGAAAGTGGTCGGCAGGTGGGGGGAGGTGGTCTGCACAATGAAAGCAAGCTAATGGCATGGTGGCCGACCACTTTTGATGGTCCAAAGACCAAGAAGACCAGTTGGTCGACCAGAAAACGGGCTGGCGGGAAGAAAAGTGGTTTTCAAGGAGAGAAACTAGTCTCCCACCCTTATTCCACCCTCCAAGCAAGGAAAATAAGGTTTGGTTCAAAACCAAACGAAGAGGAAAGCAAGACAAGGCGCTCGGCCAAAGGCTCCGAAAACCAGAAAGTGGCCTACCAGAGGGAAAAGTGGTCTACGACCACAAAAAGTGGTCTACGGACCTCTCTCTCTCTCCCTCTAGGCAAGGTCAATAAGGCTTGGTCCACAAACCGAGCCAAAACACAAAGAGTTCAGAGGCCCGGAGGCAAGGCACTCAGCCGAAAACTTCAAAAACTTGAAACGAGCACAAACATGCACAATCATCGAGCGCTCAATAGATGACGTCTGAGTCTTAAGGTCGGTCAAAAATGGGATGTCTACAGGTGGATGCGAAACAGATGCTCTAGCTTGTTGTGGTTGCTGCTGTTGTTGGAGCCTGGCAGTCAGTTCTGCCTGTTGGGCTACAACCTCTGCCTGACGTGTGGTAACCTCTGCTTGGCAAGCAGCATCCCACTGCATGGCTTACATGGTCTCTTGGAGTTGACTCATCATCTCTTCCATACTAACTATAAAGTGTTGATCTGATTGAACTGGTATGTATTCACTCTCTGAGGTGGAAACAGATATCTCAGCCCAACTGTGCACAGGTGAGATGGATAATGACCGCTGATCTGGTAACTGCTGTACTAATGACCTGTGCCTAATTGACCTCCGTTTAGTAACTGGGGGGAGCGAAATGAACACTGGTTGTCCACCAATTAGATCCTCAGATGGGGAAAGTCTCCTTCCTCTAGTCCAGAGTGCTCGAGGGGTATCTGCCTTTTCGGAAGCAATGATGCAATACTACCTTGCAAAAAGGAAAATAAAGCAAAATAAGGAAACAACAATAAGAAAACGGACAACATTTCGGCTTAGATAATGACAACACATAGTTGATAAATTGTAAGCTGGAAAAACTGCACTCAACACTGATCTCAGCCCCCAAATCACTGCCCCAAAACTGATACCCTCAAACACTGATGTCCTCAGACTGATACCCAGACTTGCAAACTGATACATGCATCCCTGTAGAGACACACTCTAAAAGCACATATCAAGCAAGTGAGAGCAAAACACCCCTATGGTGGGGTAGGGTTTCCCTGTCCTATCTTGTTAAGAGCTAGGGTTTCACTACGCACGCATGCGGTTTCAAACAACCTACATTCGGGTAAGCAACCTGTCCTAGTTTGGAATGGTTTCTATGGCTTCCGATATGCAACTAGGTCGATTGGTCAAGAAGGGTGCCTCGGCAAAACCAAGGTTTGTGTTCCCATCGTGGCAAAGCCCGTAACCGGTCAGCCTTATGGCACGCTTTTCCAAGCAAGCCTTCGACAAACCGTTCAGGAATAACAGACGGCAAACACTGTGACTTAAGCGCACCAATGCAAATGCAATGCAAAGAAACACATAAGTGTAGATAAAACAACATATCATGAGTTTCGAGTCAAGTTCTCTAAGTCCCCAGCAGAGTTGCCAGAAACTGTAGACTCAACTTTCTCCACGCGCCCCCCTTTCGGAGAGGGCGCAAATTGGTCTTACTATAGTTCAAACTCCTATCACGGTTTTGAATCTAATCTCACAAAGTGCAATGTGAGACTGATAAACACCAAAGAGTCCAAATCTGGCAATTGGTCTTGAAAAATCAATTTTGAATGAAAAAACGTGTAACAACCCTCATCACTGATCACCGATTAATTACCGATTACTGCTAAACTGAGAATGATTATGATTGGTAATTGAACTGACTGGATTACTGAACTGACTGACTGAAATCTGAAACTGAATTGATTGCCTGTATCCGTTTGAATTGCATTTTATCTGTTTAACTGTTTAATTATCTGTTCAGTTTTTATGTTTAAACTGTTAATTGAAGGCCTTATCGGCGGCCGAATCCAAAATTGATTGATGTTCCATGATCAGTAGAAATAATGTGATTTTATGGTGTATTTATCTGAAATGTGATTTGGTATGATTAAAGTAGATTAAATATTGATAAATTGCACAAATTGGACCTAATTACCATATTGCCATCTAGTGGGCCTTTGTTTATTGATTTTTGGAGCCTCATTACACTTGAAACAAACCATTTCCTCAGCCTTATTCTCTAGCACAAACGAATTTAGAGAGAGAGAAACTAGAGGAGTTGTTTTCATCTCAATTTTGCTTGTGAATTGCTTGAAGACTTGGTGATCTTAGAGGATAATTGTAAATTGAGCTCCTACACCACTAATTCAAGACTTAGGTATGAATTTCAACCACCCATTGTTGTATTTAAGGTTGATTCTTGCAAGGTTCATGCCAAATTAGAGAGCTAAGTCATGTCTTAGTCTTAGCATGTTAATTGAAGCTCACTCCATGCATGCATGTTTGAATTGTTAAGTTTTGAGGTCATAGTTCATGATTTCATTACATGCATGTCCATATTTTGAGAATAGTCCATGATTCCATCTTGTTTTGAAAGGAATGAGCTCATTTGAGCAAGCATTTGAAGCTTTGATTTGATTTAATCTCATGCATGTCACTTTGTAGCATGTTCATGCATGATCATGAGAAATGGGTTTGAAAATGAGTTTAATTGAAACACCCTTGGGCCTTGATTTCTCAAATTGACCTTTGTAACATGTTGTTCTATGAGTTTACTTATGTTTTCCAGAAAATTAGCCCAAGAGGATTGAAATTTTAGCATTTAAACTTAATTTTGAGCTTGGGACTCAAGTCTGGAATTTCTAGATTTTGGTCGTCCGCTCGAGCGGGGGAAGTGCCGCTCGAGCGGGAAAATCGAGCTCCCAGCATCTTGCACTGTGCATCAGTCCGCTCGAGCGGAGGATTGGACGCTCGAGCGGAGGACTGGGTGACACGCTCGAGCGGGCATTGAGCGGGCGTCGAGCGTGAATTTCACCTATCCAGTACTTTTTGGTCCGCTCGAGCGGGGAAGTTGACGCTCGAGCGGGGCCCTTTGTTGCATGTCTGCTCGAGCGGGGAAACCTGCGCTCGAGCGGGGATCTGCTTTTCTGAAAATTCTGAAAATGTTTTCTAAGTGCATCTTTGCATTCTCATCCCATCCTAGGCATCCTTAGGCCTAGTTGAAGACATCTTAATGAGGATATAGATATAGAACACACCGAGGCATTTAGGGATTAAATTATCATTATCCTTCCCAACTGTGTAGCTTAGTGTGTGTTCGTTCTGTACTGTTTAGGGTTGGCATTTCGAGGAGACGCTCTAGCCTGTAGCCCAAAACTCTGTGAGTAACAATTGTGTAAAGATATGTTCAAAATGATTATCTTCTGTATACTGAACTGTACTGTTTTCTGAACTGTTACTGTTAACGGAATGAACGTATGTCCTGTATTCTGAACTGTATTGTGGCATCCTTAGCATTTACTGTTACTGACTGTTACTGTTACAGAGATCTCTGTCGGTTCCCTCGTTGGAACCACTACTGTTTACTGATTGATGGCCATCAATGACTGTTCGGTCTTTTAAGACCTACTGTTTACTGTTATGCTAATGGATGTACCACATATGACTGTTTACTGTACTGAACAACTGATTGAAATGAACTGTTTTCATTACTGTAAGGACATTCATTCTAAACCTCTTTACGCATTATGTTATTCACTGACTTTAGCTCACTGCTCATATATATATGTAGGTGTACAGGCACCGGACCAATGCTAGAAGTGTCGGGGTAAACTCCAGTTTTGTCAAGCCAACCACCGTGTCTCACTGCGAGGTTCCGAGCCTGCCAAGCTATGGCTTAGGGGTGTTTTTATTTCCCCGTCTGTCTTTGTACCGTTTTGTAATACTGTATAGACTGTACTGTACTGTGTTAATAGGGTTTTAGTCCCTGCTCTGATGGTTGTATATAATGCACATACTGTTTTGTCACTGCCTGTACAAATGTATGAAAAGTCTTTTTGCATACAGACTGTCTCAGCTCATTGGACATTGTTTTATTGCTGTATTGGCTTCCGCCATGCCCCTGTACTCTGTTTTACTGTATTACTGTTAAGTAGGCCTTCGGTAATCTCGGATTACTGGCCGGTTACGGTACTAAACCCATAGGGGCGGGTTTGGATCGTGACAAAACGCCAAACATAGACTGCTTTGCCAGATTACAGAGTCACCACCTAAATATTTTGTTTTTGGAAAATTTAGGAAACCCTGACTCGTGCCGAAGGCCACGTGTCCGTCATCACAAAAGTTGCCTCGGTTCGGGAACTTGGGTACGAGAGGGGAAGGTCCTGAAATGAGCACCCCCGCTCGCCCAA
Source organism: Camellia japonica (assembly GCA_030407325.1). NCBI lineage: Eukaryota > Viridiplantae > Streptophyta > Magnoliopsida > Ericales > Theaceae > Camellia > Camellia japonica. Next base: position 25,532,825 of record JAPPVO010000002.1, read on the forward strand.
TCAAAGGATCGGCCTCTACTACCATGATATGTTGTTTTATAAACCTCATGTGTTCTTATTCCAGTTATTAATCTAACTTACTATGTGATGCGTACAACATACAAGTATAGACTCAATCACGAGAATTGGAACAAAACAACTCATGTTTGTTTTTGAAAATGGTTTGGAAGTGCTACTCGCAAGTAGGCGAAAGCGCGGATTTGCCACCCTCAAGTGGGCTTTAGAAAACATGATTTTGCCACCTCAAGTGGGCTTAAAACTCACAATCGTCGAATTGTTTCAATTCAAGTAATCTAACCTTCATCCACAGGCATTCAAGCAGTTAAGCACTTAAGCAAATAGCCTCATGGCAAGCATGCTATCATGGCAACACTCACACTCATGCAAGTATGCTAAAGCGTAAACACTCACAATGTACTCCAAGCCAAAATAGAAAACTAGTTAGAAATCATGCATGATCCTAACTATGTTAAAATGCCTAATGCAACACATGCAAAATGCAACTAAAAAGGCTTAGCTATCTAATCATGGCATACGAAGCAACTTGATAACATGCTTTGAAACATGTATTCAAGTAAGTATTGAAATACAATGCAGTTTGAATGATACGCCGAGCCCGGTGCATGCAAGACAAATGAATGATACACGCATGCAAAGCATAAGGTATGCTAATTGAAATATGCCCTAAAACTAACTATCAAAAGCGGTTAAGTAAAAGGGAGAAAGAAGTGGGGTTGGAAGACATGCACACACACACGCACACTTATTACAACAATACGCCCTCGCGAAGGAGGGTCCAAATAATTAAGCTAAGCTACACTAAGCTAAGCTAATCCAATTAACTAATTAACTAACTTAGCTAATTAATTATTACAAACCAAATTGAATTTGAATAACTAGCTAAACTAAGCTAATTAGAATATTACAAAGATGAATTGAATTAGCTAAACACATTAACTTAATTAATTACAACCAGTAAATTAACTAGCTAAGTAAAGTAGTAAAATGGCCTCAGGGGAGGGAGACATGCATGCTTGGTGTGCTTCGCCCAACAGCGCATTGCCTTGCCGTGAGTTGCCTCTTTTTGCACTCACTGTGATCTCAGTACAATGCACAAACTTCCAGATGGCTTCTGCCCTAAAACAAGAACATTTTGGACAACTTCTCCTACAGATGGCCAGCCGGCCACCTCAACTGGTCGGTAGGCTACCTCAACTAGCCGGCCAGCCAGTATAAGTGGTCGGTAGGCTAGTGCAAGTGGCCGGCCGACCACTTTTCTTTCCAGAATCCTGCCTTTGCTGCAACAAAGAGCAACAGAGCCAAGGCAATGTATTTGGGTAGAAATGTGTGTACTACCACCCTCCTCATCATGTCTCAAGCTCAAAGGAGTGTGGTATTTGGCTCTCAAGCCACCAATCAAGCATCTCAATGCATGATGGCTCGAAAACCAAGCTTGTACAAGCTTAGTGATGCGCAGATAAGACTCAAAGTGCCTCCACCCTATCATGCATGATCAAGGGTATTGGCGACCAACAAATGCAACACGTTTCATCACTTTGAGTATGAAACGTCTCATATTTCTTGTGTTTGGATTAACGTCAGATCCAAACACATGCAATGCAACACACATATGTTATCTTGGCATGTTTTACTTGGCTTAATTCTTGTTTACTCATTTATATTACCAAACCATTCCTTAATTAGTTAAGTCCAATTGTGAAAGGTCCTCTAATTCGAAAGATGACCTAAGCTTCGAGTGCCTTGAGCATGAAGAAAGTGTCATGTTATTGGTTAGTAGAAATCCTCAAGGGAGGATTAAAACCAATAGGCATGAATGCCTCAAGTTCATGCTCTAGCCAACAAGGGGCTTCAGGCCACTTTCAAAGTGAATGAAAGTTTGAAACAATGGAATGCAATAACACACATTTCAGCACTGAAATAGCATGCTAAGGGATTCAAAAACAATGCAAACAACTCATGCAATGCATGCTCAAAGGTTTAACTCATTAAGCTAATGAAAGGGGTTGTGCCACCACCTCACAACACAAGCCTCAAAGGGCTAAATCAAATCAAAATAGACCTCAAACATGCCAAAACAGTGGCCAAATTATGCTGAGATTAAAGTTTACAAGGCAAGAAAATCATGCATACCAATTGGCCAACAAGCAAGGCATGCGGCTTAACTCTTAAAAGAAATGAAAGAGTGATATGCATGAGAGTGTGACAGAGAAATATGCTCTGAAATCATGTGTGAAATGATGTCATGGTATGCAAACATCTCAAACAAAGCATGCTAGAGGCATCAAAACACAAAGCTAGCAAAGCCAACTAAACCATAGCCATACAAGACAAGCCCCAAAGGACCAAACCAACTTTGGATAGACCTCAAATATGTAAAAATAAAGGCCAAAACATGCTGAGATGGAAGTCCATGAGGCAATAAAATCATGCTCAAGTATTGGCTCACAAACAAGGCATAAGGCACAACTCACAAAAGCTATGAAAGAATGGAATATGTGAGAATGTGACTATGCTATATACACTGAAATCATGTGAGAAATGAGGCTAAGGCATGCAAACAACTCAAGCAAAGCATGCTGGGGACTTGAAACTCAAAGCTAGTCAAGGGCCTTTACATTACAACCATGCACAACAAGTCTCACATGGCCAAGACCACTCAAAACAGAGCTAAAGCATGCTAAAATATGGGTAAAAGCATACTGGAGTGTGGCCAAAATAAGCTAGAATGATGGGCTAAAGCATCAAGCATACAAGGCTAATTAGCAAGATTACACTACACGTGTAAGAAGCAAGTAAGAGGTGGCCAAACCAGCCAAAAACAGAGTTAAAGTAGGTCCAAAAAATCACAAAAACATGATCGAACTAAGCTTCAAAAAAGGAGAAACACATGCTCACTTGATAGGCCATCTATACATACAAACAAGATACAAGGAGAGGGGACCACCCCCTCCTATTTTGAGCCTCAAAACCACCTTTCTACCACTGAAATTCCTCTGAGTTTCAATGGTAGAAAGGCCAAACAAAGGTGATTACAAAGGCTAAGAAAGGTGGCTCAAGAGGCTTTACAAGCCAAAGAGCAAAAGAGGGGAAACACCCCCTAACCAAACAAGACTCAAACCAACATTTTAAAGCCTTAAAAAAAATAGAACTTTAAGAGGTTAAAACTAGACTTAAACTAGCATGCAAAGGTGGTCAAACACTTAATCAAAACAAAGCTTAAGAGGAACAAGTTGTTACCCTTGAAGAACAACAAGAAGACAGGTCTTCCTCTAAACCAAAACCAACTTTTGAGCTCCAAACAAACCTTCAAGAACCTCAGCTCCAAGGTAGTAGTGTTTGACTAGGTGTTTTAGTGCAAATATGTGAAGAAAACACACTTTAAGGCACAATATAGCACAATATATATATATATATATAGAGAGAGAGAGAGAGAGAGAGAGAGAGAGTGAGAGAACTAGAGAGAGAGAAATTTAGCTCCTTAATTTTCTGAACCTCTCTAAAGGGGGAGGGAGCTCCCCTTATATAGAGCAAGCAAGCAAAAAGGCTTGCTTGATCCCTCCATACACGTGCATGGAGGATGAGTTCAGTGAGCCATAGCTGGCTCAAAAGATCTGAAAATATCTAAAAAGTAGAAAAATTGGCCGCCGGTCAGTTAAAGTGGCCGGCCGGCCCTTTCCCTAGCCAGCCGACCACTTGAAGTTAGGAATGGCAACGGGGCGGGGCGGGCGGCCGGGATCACCCTCCCCGTCTCCGATCCCCGATGGTGGAAATTCCCCCGACCCCGGCCCCGATCCCCGACGGGGAACCTATATCCGCCCCCACCCCCGCCCCCTAACGGGGATCGGGTTTCTCCGACCCCGAAAAATCCCCGGCCAAAAAAAAAAAAATAGATATAACAGATTGTTCATCATCAACAACAACAACAACAACGTAGAGAGAGAGAGATTTGTTCATCACCATTAACAGATTTGCTCAAATGTAAATTAAAAAAATGTAAATAAATTAGATACAACAGATTTGCTCAAATGTAATTAAAAAAAAAAATCAGATCTAACAGATCTGTTCATCACCATTAACAGATCTCAAAAAAAAAAAATTCAGATCTAACATTTATACCATTAACAGATCTGATGAGCTCAAAAAAAATAAAATAAATTCAGATCTAAAAGAAAAGGAGAGAGATCTGAAAACAGTGGTAGAGTTGTAGTGGCTCAATCAACGGATGAGGGAGATCGGCGAAGGACTAAGATCGGCGGAGGACTGAGATCGGCGGGCGAGGGAGATCGGCGGAGGACTGAGATCGGCGGAGGGAGTGAAGAGATAAGAGAGAGGAGACAGTTTCAAATTCAGAGAATCTGAAAGGAGAGTGAGAGATAATGAGAATGAGAGAGAGTGCACTGATATAGATTAGAATGATATATAATATTAATATAACTTAAAGACATAGATAGATATAATATTAATATAATCAAATATAATATTCATATAACCTAAACAGATATGTATATACAAGCGGGGAAATTTCGGGGGAAATTCGGGGCGGGGCCGGGCGGGGCCGCGTTTAGAAAATCAATCACCGTCCCCGGCCCGAAATTAATCGGGGATTTGATTTTAAATACCATCCCCGTCCCCACGGGGGTATTTTTCGGGGAATAACCATTCTAATCGGGATCGGGGGGTCGGGTCCCCGTCGGGCCGGGTTCCAATTGCCATCCCTACTTGAAGTGGCCTACAAGAGAGGAAAGTGGCCGGCAAGTGCCACAAGTGGCCGGCAAGGCCTTCTCTCCCCCCCCCCTAGGCAAGAGGCAACAAGGTTTGGCCCAAAAACAAGGACAAAACACAGAGAGTTAAGAGGCTGAAAGAGAAGGCACTTAGCCGAGACTGTCGGGCGCTCAAAACAAGCACAAACATACGCAATCATCGAGTGCATAACCGATGCCGTCAAAGTCTTGAGGTCGGTAAAAAATGGGGTGTCTACAGGGGGATTAAGGGGGGACTATTCACTATTCGGATTGCTTATCCAAAGGAGGGAGTAGTCCATCGTTTGTTTTTTTTTTAGTCCGCTGGACATGGAGTCCGGCCGGACTCCTTATCCCCCATATAGGGGATTATACTATCCCAGGGAGGGGTGTGAGACAGTTTTGGGGGGACAATTTACTGTTGGGATTAGGTGGTAAAATGACCATTTTGACCCTTTACTGTTTAATTATGTATTATATTTAGTAAAATTTAATAAAATTTAAATGTCTCAATTTAAAAATAAATAATTTTATTTAACTTTTTATTGATGTTTTATTTATTTAATTTTTTAAAATAATTTTTTATAGATATTTATTTAAAATTTTGTTTATTTTTTATTTAATTTCATTATTTAAATGTTAATAGATGTTTTATTTAATTTCATTGTTTAATTATTATTATTATTTTTAAAACAAATTTATTTAAAATTTTAATTAAAAAAATAACATATATTTTTATTGATATTTTATTTTATTTTATTATTTAATTAAAAAAATAAATATTTAATTGTGTAAAAAATAAAATAAAATAAATTTTTATTTAATCTAACTAAAAATAATTAAAATATTAAAGATATGTTTAATATTGCTATTACTTAGTAAATAATTGAAAAAAGGTAAAATAGTCTTTTGTTCATTTATCCTATCCAGTCCGTCCAACCAAACGTTGGATTCACTAAACATAGTCCTTTCCAGACATCTAATCCCATGAAAAAACAAATACAGGATACATATTCAATCCAACCAAATAGTCCGAGGGATTCATTGTCCCAGGACTCAAGTCTGATGTATTTAATCCCCCCTTATCCAGTCCGTCCAATCAAACACACCCTTAATGTCTATCCGACTGCCAGACCAACTATACAGCGAACTTACCGATTGACACTCCACCACGTAGAGATAGTGGCGGAGAAAGTGGAAAACTTGCTGGAGGCAGGAGCAATTAGAGAAGTACACTATCCCAGGTGGATTTCCAACACCGTAGTGGTACCAAAAAAGAACGGCAAATGGCGCGTTTGCGTGGACTACAAAATAGTCAACAGAGCATGCCTAAAGGACAGCTTTCCCCTACCACGAATAAACCAACTGGTGGACCTAACAATAGGGCATAACCGACTTAGCTTTCTTGATGCGTATCGCGGTTACCATCAGATCGCTATGTATGAACCGGATTAGGAGGTCACGTCATTTACAACAGTCATAAAACTATATTGTTACAAGGTCATGCCGTTTGGCCTAAAGAACGCAGGGGCTACATTCCAATGGATGATCACCAAAATATTTGAACCATTGTTAGGCAGAACAATGGAAGCTTACATAGATGATATGGTGGTCAAAAACAGAGATGAGGGAGACCATCTCAGGGACTTAAATGAAATGTTTCAAATTTTAAAATCCCACAAGTTGCGATTGAACGCATCTAAGTGCGTATTCGGCGTGAGGTCAGGCAAATTCCTGGGCTTTCTAGTGACCAACCGGGGTATAGAAGCAGACCCCTTTCAGATCATCAAAGCCATCTAAGATCTTGAGAGGCCAAATACAGTCAAGGAGGTACAGTATCTCACCGGTCTAGCAGCCGCGCTAAACCGGTTCATAAGTCGGTTGTCAGACAGGTGTCGACCGTTCTTCTAGGCATTGAAGGCCAAGTTTGAGTGGGATGATGAGTGCGACCGTGTCCTGGAAAGCTTGAAAGACTACATAACCTCTCCTCCGTTGTTAGTAACTCCAACACCAAGAGAAGAGCTCTTTTGTACTTAGCAGTCTCCTAGCATGTAATTAGCACAGTGTTGGTAAGAGCTGAAGGAATGCAACACCTGCCTATCTTTTATGTGAGCAAGACATCGCTGGGCGCTGAAACAAGGTACTTGCCATTGGAAAAACTAGCCTTAGCCTTGATGATGGCTTCAAGAAAATTGTCGCACTACTTCCATGCCCACACGGTGATTGTCTTAATGGCCTTCCCCTTAAAAGCCTTGTTTGAGAGGGAGGATTTTTCGGGACGAATCTTGAAGTGGGCAATGGAGTTAGGGCAATTTGATATTAAATTTTAACCAAGAACCGGAATAAAGGCCCAAGCTTTGGCAGGCTTCGTGGCCGAGTTCGCACCAGGCAATCACTAGGTTTACCCAATTGATTTGATCGAAGCAACCGAAAGAAAGGGAAAAGTACCGCAGGAATAGCACAACCCCCAAAATAGGACGCCCAACTGCATAGAAAGCCATTCAGGCCTGAAGAAAGAGAAGAAGGAACATACTGTAGCATTGCCAGCAAGGACTCACCCAAAAGTGAAGTCTTGAGACAATCAGACAGTGAAGATCAAAGCTCAACGGCAGACAATAGCCATGAAGAAGGCATCAGTAACGCCCTTGATCCTAACATATCATCAGACCCCTCTACTTGCTGGAAGCTATTCGTCGGAGAGATGTAGAAACTCTTCGTGGATGGAGCATCCAACAGACATGGTGCAGGACTCGGCATAGTCCTCATCTCACCGGATGACCTAACAATTGAACATGTATTCAACCTTGGCTTTCCAGCATCCAACAATGAGGCGGAATATGAAGCATTATTAGCAGGTTTGAAATCAACATTTCGCATGAAGGCCACTGAGCTGATGGTGTATAGTGACTCCCAACTGGTAGTTAACCAGATTTCAGGTGACTATAAAGCAAAGGATGATAGAATGGCTAAGTACCAGGAGTTGGTTAGAAAGGAGATCATGAAGTTTGAAGTAGTTCGGATAGAGCAAATCGGTCGAGAGGAAAATAGTAAAGCAGACGAGCTGGCCGGTTTTGGGTCAATGGCAAATACATCTCTCCCACACCCATTGTTGATTGACTTCCTACCCAGACCAAGTATTGAAGAGCCTGAAGCAGCCGAAGCATGCTGCGCCGAGCTAGGCCCTTCCTGGATAGATCCAATCCTAGTGTTTTTAAAAAAACTACTCGAAGAAAAGAAAGAAGCCAATAGAATTAGAGCAAAGTCACACAAATTTTGGCTCTCCCCTTCACAAGCATTGTACAAAAAATCCTTCATATGACCGTATTTGAAATGTGTTCATCCCAACAAGGTCGAGGCATTTTTGTTCAAAATACACAAAGGCGTTTGCGGAAGCCACCAAGGGGGAAGATGGCTGGCCTACCGCGCAATTTCACAAGGGTATTGGTGGCTGTACATGCAAGCAGATTCAGAGAAATACGTCAAGAAGTGTGAGAAATGTCAGAAGTTCACACACCAAATACATCAACCAGCCAGAGAGCTTCTATCATTAACCAGCCCATGGACCTTCGCAATGTGGGGCCTGGATATAGTAGGACCACTCCTAACTGCACCTGGCGGCAGAAAGTTATTTCTCGCAGCAACGGACTATTTTACAAAATGAGTAGAGGCAGAAGCACTCGCATCTATAAAAGAAAAAGACGTCAAGAAATTCGTCTAGCAGAACATCATAACTCGATTCGGCATATCCAAGGCTTTAATATCCGACAACGACACTCAGTTTGATGGCAAAATCTTTAGGGGCTTTTGCGAAGAATACAAGATAGAATTCTACAACTCTACACCAGCGTACCCCCAAGGTAATGGCCAGGCTGAGACTTCCAACAAAGTAGTCTTAGATAGTCTGAAGAAGTTGTTGGAGAAAGCAAAAGGCAAGTGGGCTGAGGAACTTCCCCATGTTTTTTGGGCCTACCGTACCACACCTCAGCGATCAATTGGAGAAACACCCTTTTCATTGGCCTATGGCATGGAGGCAGTAATCCCACTGGAAGTGGGCCTTCCCACTATTAGAAACTAGAATTTTGATCCAAACTTGAATGGTGAGGCCATAGCCCTCGAACTCAACCTTGCAGAAGAAAGAAGAGAAAGGGCATTAGTGCACATTGCCTCTTATCAACAAGAATTGTCTAGAAAATAAAACAAAACAGTGCACCCAGGACAATTTAAGATTGGAGATTGGGTATTACACAAAGTAATGGGCAACACTTTGGTACCAGGAGATGGCAAGTTAGGGCCTAACTGGGAAGGACCATACAAAGTGATTGGTCTAGCAGGAAAAGGGGCATATCACTTAGAAGATATGGACAGCAAAGTTATTCCAGGCCATGGAACACGGTTAATCTCAAAGTATTTTATTTTTAGCTTTTTCTTAAAACACTTGTAATTTTTCTTTTTCAATAAAACAAGTAGACTTTTTTCTAGCAAAATTCCTTCTTCTGTTTGTAAAAATAGTTCGTACTTATTGCCGATTTGGGGCAATGAAGAAGGTTGGCAGGTTTGACAAACACTTTTCTTTCTTCAGCCGAGATAAGGATCTGGGCTGAAAAAGGTTGGCAGGTTTGACCAACACTTTTTTTTCTTCAGCCGAGATAAGGATTTGGGCTGAAGAAGGTTGACACGTTTGACCAACACTTTTCTTTCTTCAGTCGAAATAAGGATCTGGGTTGAAGAAGGTTGGCAGGTTGGCAAGTTTGACCAACACTTTTCTTTCTTCAGCTGAGATAAGGATCTGGGCTGAAGAAGGTTGGCAGGTTTGACCAACACTTTTCTTTCTTCAGCTGAAATAAGGATCTGGGCTGAAGAAAGTTGGCAGGTTTGACTAACACTTTTCTTTCTTCAACCGAGATAAGGATCTAGGCTGACAAAGGTTGGCAGGTTTAACCAACACTTGTCTAGATCACCGAAGTTGTCATCCAGCCGAGATACTTATCCCGGCCAAAGAAGGTGGGTAGGATAGGGGTAGGCCGAGCTAAATTAGGCCAGCTAGGCTTGTAAAAAAGATAGTACACTAAAGGAAAGAAGTATAGTGACCGAACAAAAAGATACCAAAATGCAAATAAGAGATCCATTCATTAGAAATTCAGTACAAGAGGAGGGGCTTGTAGCCCGGTTACATTTTTGTTGAAAGTGAAAAATTAAAGAAAATTAGGCAAAAAGGTCATCCAAATCAGCATCCAGATCAACCCGGGCTTCGCCACTCGGTAGGCCGGTTTCGGCAGTTACTTTCTGGGCTAGGTTGGCCACAGGTACCCCCTCAATTGTACTTGGCACCGGTTGGTTGAGTGGATCCACTCGAGCTGGTGGAGAAGGCTGGAGACTGAGGTTAGTGTTTGCAGGTGGGGCATTATTTGGTTCAGGGGATTCTTCCTCCCTCCCCTCTTGGAGAAGCTTCTCTTGGACCGCGTTGGCGTAGTCCGCCATGTAGCTTGGTGCGAAGTGAGGGGAAGGGTTCAGAAAGATCTTGATGTCTTGCCCTTGACCGAGCTTAATAACCGCAACCTTCCACCCACAGTTGAAGAAAATGTCTTTAGCAGCTTCACACTGCAAGGCGTAGGTTGCCTCCCCTTCTTTGAAGCCTCAGTCCTCAGCATCTTCCATCTTTTTCTTCAGCTCGGTGACCTCGGCATTCTTCTTTCTTTCCAACTTGGCCAGTTCACGCAGGTAGCGGTCCTTTTTCTCAGCTAGGGCTTTTTGTTTATCAGTTTTCTCAGTGTTGACTAGTTCGGTCAGATGCTTGTTTTCAAATTCCAGCTCAACCAACTTTAGCTGGGCCTCCTTCAATTTGGCCGCTCTGGCATTTGCATCAGCCACGGCCGACCGAGCGGTCTTACGGAGTTCAAGCACACACTTGTGGGCCACGTGGTTTTTTTGCAGGGCTTGCGGATAGGAAATGAAGTGGATAGGATAAACCGAGCAAACAGATGGTTAATATGGAAACGCCTAGATGGGAGAAAACTTGCAAGCACCATCGACTTGGTCGCCGAGCGAATGGCTTTGAGCTCGGTTAGGTGGTCATGATGCTCTATGTCTGGTGGAAGACAGACACTCTTGGAGAGGTTAAAAGCTGGTATATGGTTCTTGTCAACAACCACTGAATCCGTGGTGGTTACAACACGGTTCTTGTAGGTCATAAAGGGTGTCCATTCGAATGGGCTTGCTCGGTCGGAGTGCGCGGGCTCTGGGCTCGGCAACGTAGGTTCAGGAAGCGCGGTGTCCTTCTCATCCACCAGGTGTTGCGGTTCGGTTGATGCAGTACGTGCACGTTTGCTTGACCGAGATGTGGTGGCCCTAGTAGTTAGAAGGGCGACCATTGTTTCCCGCGGTTGACCGGATGGCTCTAACTCAGTTTGCACTTCGCCGGAGGTCTGCTCGGTGATAAGTGCTCGCACGACCCTCCTTTTTGCCATTTCTTATTCTTCTGTAAGGGGAATTAGGTTTATTTGGGGAAGAGTGGGATCTGGCTCGGGGGAAGGCTCAAGAAGAAAGTCGGTTACTCTGGTCTTCCTCTTGCCGTTGTAACGGTAGGTCGGTTGTACGTCGAGTAGCTCGGTCCAATCGTGATGCCAGTATCGTAGCGCGGCTAGGAGTGCGTCTTGATTCGCGTAAGCAGAAGTCGATTTTAGGTGGTTCAAATCTGTATAAAGAACAAAGAACACAAGGGTTAGTACGGTAGTTGTTTTGATAACAAAGAAGAAGGAATCGAGCTGTCCTTATCAGCTGTTCCCTTGTTCCAGTTGATGTTATAGCTCGGTATCTGGGCTTCGTGATCTTCAAAGTTTTTAGAAACCCAAAACAAATCATCATCGTTTAGATCTTTGTCTGGTGTGTTTTTATAATTTTTTCTCGACCTCTTCTTACTCTGAGGTAGTACACCTAACCGTCGTCATTTTGGTCGAGCGAATATTGATGAAATAGCTCGGCCAATCCGAGGTTGAGGCCAAGCCGGCAGTTTAGCTCGGCGATACCGTTTATTATTCTGTAAGTGCTTGTGGATAGTAGGGTTGGACACAATCTTGTTTGTCTAACGAACTCGCATATAAGGGGCTGTACAGGGAACCGAAGCCTGGCTTCTACGATCGATATCATTGTAAAAGGATGAAACCCGATTTGCTCCAGGGCGTGGTGTCTAGCTCGGCTAAGGAGAGGTGGACGTCATCAGGAATATGGTAGTCTCTTCGGAATTCGGCCATGGCCTTAGGCGAATCTACCAGGAATCGGTATTTACCTATTAAAGTTAAAGATTGTTATATAAAAATGAATATGGCAGCCTAGCTCAGCGTTGGTGTGATTTTGGATGGCTCAGTTGAGCAAAATCACCCAGGGGCAAAGTGCAAGGGTGTGCCTGGCCAACCTAGTCAAGTCTGCAAAGTGGAAATGAAAAAGTGTTATGCCCAGATAATTGGACCGAGCTAAGTAAATAAGCAACAAGTAAAAAAAACCTAGCTTGGCTGCATCTGGGTTACAGATAGCTCGGTCGTAAAACAAGGCCAACTCAAGGTTTATAGCACGGTTGGTGATCAATGCACAAGGTTATAGCGCGCTTCTAGTTCGGTCAAGTACAAGCCTAAGGGTCATAAACAAATTCCTAGTTCGGTCACAGCACAATTTTGGATCAAACACCATGTTTTAAACTGATTCAAAATCTAGCTAGTGTGTCTTTTAGGCTTGAGCGTAAGGTTTTGGGTTTAACCTTAACACTCTAGTGTATATAACATGCATTTATGGGGATTAGGTGCTGGAATCATAGAAATTAATAAAAAAGAACACCAGAAAAAGGAAGAGAGAGGCATTAGCAACTTACGGGTTTAAAGCTTGAAGGCAAAATCCAACCAACAAAAGGGCGAGTGAAGCGTATGGTATGGCTAGTTGTTTTGGGACTAGAATACAGATGTGGAACTCAGAAATGCAAGGGAGAGAAGATGAACAGTAAGAGTGCTTTGGTTCAAGAAATGGGTTTTTGTATAGGCGCGAAAACGGCGGGACTTTTTCAAACCTTTTTTTGGTAAATGTGAGACGGCTGTCATTGTACGGAGAAGCAATGGACGTGTGCCATGTGTCCCTGTAAGGACACGATGTCAGGTACGCGAAGCAACGGGCTGTATGACAGGCACGGTCCCAGCAAATCGGGCTATCCAGAGATGGACGTGTCTATAGTTACGATAGGAGTATTTTAGTTCGGATTGGATTGCTTTTGGTTCAGCTGGTTGGAATATCTTAGCACGGCTTGAGAAGAATAATCCCAATCATGCACTGTAGATGGAATTAAGGGGCAATTGAGAGGGCAATTTATGTGGAAATTTGGCCTGGCTAAGACCATCTGTTGAATGGACCGAGCTAGGTATATACTCTTAGTCATTGGGCCGAGCTAGGATAAGGTTGGACCGCGTTGTAAGGCCAAGAAAACGTAGTCGTATTACAGATTTGGGCCGAAGTAGTTATCTCGGTAACACGGTTCTAGACCTTCCGTGTCAAACCGGTTAGAGGTGTATTACCAGCTGCATAACCTGGCAGATGTGAACTGAGGTGTCAGTGGAAATCGGACTAAGCTAATGGATAGCTCGGCAGGGTTCCTGTAGACACTCCATTTTTGACCGACCTTAAGACTCAGATGTCATCGTTTGTGCATGCGATGATCGCGCATGTTTGTGCTCGTTTTGAGTTCCCGGGGGCTTTCGGTTGAACGCCTTGTCTCGGGGTCTCTTAACTCTCTTCTTTTTGGCCTTGTTTTTGGACCATGTCTTGGTGCCTTTGCCCAGAGGGAGAGAGAGGCCTGTAGGCCACTTTTTGTAGCTGCAGGCTACTTTTCCCTCTTGTAGGCCACTTGTAGTGACCCGTAGGCTAGTTTCCGGGGCTGTCAACTGAGTGCCTTGTCTTGTGGCCTTTTAGCTCTCTTCTTTTTGGTTTGTTTTTGGACCATACCTTGTTTACCCTTGTCTGGAGGGAAAGGGGGACCTGTCGGCCACTTTTGGTAGTTGTAGGCCACTTGTTCCTCTTGTAGGCTACTTGAGGTGGCCGATAGGCCAGTGGAAGTGGCAGGTCGGCCACTTGAAGTGGCCGATGGCCATTTTTTTGTTTTTACATATATTTTTGGTGCTAGCTGTGCCAGCTGTTGGGCACTGAAGCCATCCTCCATATGTTTGGAGGGATTGGAACAAGCTTTAAGCTTGTCAAGGAAGCTCTTGCTTATTTAAGGGGAGCTTCTCTCCCCCTTTCAAGGGTTCAGAATTTTTGAAGAGCTAAAAATATCCCTCTCTCACTAGAATTCTCCCTCTCTCTCTATATTTGTGCTCAGAAGTATTATTTCTTTATACTTTTGCACACAAACACCTAGTCAACCACCTTCACCTTGTTGCTGAGGTACTTGGAAGCCTTATTTGAGTTCTAAAAGCTGGTTTTGGCTCAAAAGTGGTGCTGTTGTTACTATGCTTCAAGGGTGAGTCCCATAGCCTCTTTAAAGCCTTATTTTCATTGCTTATTTGGCCCTCTTCGCATGCTATTTTAGGCCTAACTTGCAACTACAAAAACCTTTGTTTTAAAGTGTTGAAAATAGTTGTCTAAGGCCTTGTTTGAGTTAGGGGTGGTCTACCCCATTTTGTGGCTTATTTTGCTTTGTTTTGTGCTATCCTTTAAGGCCTTTGAGATCACCTTTGTTTGGCCTTTTTACCACTGAATTCCAGAGGAATTTTAGTGGTGGAAAGTGGGTTTTGAGACCCAAAATGGATGGGGGTGGTCCCCTCCTTTTGAGCTTTGTTTGCATGTGTTGTTGGCTTAACACTTTGGCATGTTTTTCTACCTTCTTGAGGCTCTATCTTAGCATGTTTTAGGCCTTATTTTAACATGATATAACTTTATTTTGGGTTGGTTTGGCCTCTTGTTGTTTGCTTTTTGCACTTGTAGTGTAAATTTGTTCACTAGCCTAACATGCTCCATGAGTTAGCTTGTTATTCTAGCATGTATTGGCTTCACTCCAGCATGTTTTTGGTGTTATTTTGACATACTTTAACACTAATTTTAGTTGGTGGGGTCACCTCTTGCTTGGTTTTTGTACTTGTAGTGCAATCCTCCTTGTAGGCTTAACATGCATCATCCTTTATGCCTCTAATACTAGCTTGTTTTAGCTCTGTTTCAGCATGCTTTTGGCCTTGATTGAGCATGCTTAAACTCTGTTCCAAGTGGTCTTGGTCATGTATGGCTTGCCTTGTAGGGCTATAGTGTGAATGGCCTTTGCTAGTCTTGTGTCTTGAGACCCTTAGCATGCCTTATTTGTGGCATTTGTGTGATATAACATCATTTGGTATGTGAATTCAAAGCATAAAATTCAGTCATACTCTCATGTTTATCACTCTTTCATTGTGTTTAAGAGTTGTGCCTTTATGCCTTGTGTTGGTGGCCTAATACATGAGCATGTATTTCTCTCATTTGCTAGCTTAGTCCAAGCATGTTTTCGTGACTTTTTGGACCTACCATAACTCTGTTTTGGGTTGGTGTGATCATTGGTTTCTTGCATCTTACACTTGTAGTGCAATCCTACTTGTTTGCCTAACATGCATTATGCTTTATGCCTCTCATTCTAGCTTATGTTAGCTCTATCTCAGCATGTTTTTGCCAGTATTTTAGCATGCCTTAACTCTGTTTTGAATGGTGTCGGCCATGTGAGACTTGCCTTGTATGGTTGTAGTGTAAAGGGCCTTGACTAGTTTCGAGTTTCAAAGTCCCTAGCACGCTTTGCTTGGGTTGTTTGCATGCTTTGGCTTCATTTCTCACATGATTTCAGTGCATATAGCATGGTCACACTCTCACATATTCCACTCTTTCAATGCTTTTAAGAGTTGCGCTTTATGCCTTGTTTATGAGCCAATACGTATAAATGCTTGTCTAAACCTTTAAGCTGTCATTTCAGCATGTTTTTGCTCATATTTTGTCATGCTTTAGGTCTGTTTGAAGTAGTCTTGGTCATTTATGCTTTGTTTTGTATAGCTATGGTGTAATAGGCTTGACTAGTTTTGAGTTTCAAGACTTTAACATGCTAAGCTTGTGCTATTTGCATGTTATGGCATCATTTGGCATGGTATTTCAGAGCATATACTTCCATCATACACTCATATATATCGCTCTTTAATTGTGTTTGAGAGTTGAGCCTTATGCCTCGTTTATGAGCCAATGCATGAACATCATTTTCTTACTTTTCATGCTATCTTCTCGGTTCATTTTAGCCACTATTTTGGCCTGTTATAGATCTGTTTTGGGCTGGTTTGGTTGTTTGTGCATAGTAGTGCATGCCTCATGTGTAATGTTCTTCACTTGATTTAGTGCTCTTGGTCCCTTAACATTGTCTTGCATGCATTGATTACATGATAGAGCCTTGTGCATACCTCTCTAGCATGATGGACAAGCATGTTATTTGCATGTATATTGCATTGCATGTGTTTGGATCGAACGTTAATCCAAACACGAGAAACGATAGGCGTTTCATACTCGAAGTGATGAAACGTGCCTCATTTCTTGGTCGCCGTCCCCCTTGATTGTGCATGATAGGGTGGAGGCCTCTTGAGTCTTGTGTGTTATTTGTGCATTCATGGACTTGTACAAACTTGGCTTCTCGGCCATCGTGCATTGCGATGCTCGGTTGGTGGCCCGAGAGTCGAGTACCGCACTCCTTTGAGCTTGAGAAATGATAAGGAAGGTGGTTGTACACACATACCCTGCAAATGCCTTGCCTTGCCCTTTTGTACTCTGTTTGCAGCAAAACTGGAGTGTGCAGGAGCAAGTGGCCGACCGGCCAGAGGAACTAGTCGACCGGCCACTTTAAGTGGCCTACAGCTTCCCCTGGTGGCCGACAGCCCACCAGCTTGAAGGTGGTTCAAAGTTGTTCTGGTTCTGGAGCAGAAACAACCTGGAGATTGGTCCGGTGTTCGGGATCAAGGCGAATGCAAAGAGAGGCAACCGGTGGCAAAGCGACGGATTTTCGGAAGGACGCCGATCTAGCATGCATGCATCCTTCGCCCTCGAGGCCCTTTTAACTATTTTGCTTAGATGGTTAATTCGTTGGTTCTGTACTTAAATAGTTAATGTGTTTAGCTATTCATTTGTGTTTGTAATTAGTTAACTAGATAGTTAATTAGTTATGATTTGTAATAGTTAGCTTAATTAGTGTAGCTAGTCAGCATTCATTTCATTTGGACCCTCCTTCGCGATGGCGTATTGTTGTAATAAGGGTGCGTGTGTGTGTGCATGTCTTCCAATCCCATTTCTTTCTCCCTTTTACTTATTAGCTTTTGATGGTTGGTTTAGGGCATATTTCGAGTAAGGATACCTTATGCTATGCATGCGTACATCATTCATTTGTTTTGCATGCACCAGGCTCGGCGCATCATACAAACTGCATCGTATTTCCATACACTTTCTTAAATACGTGTTTAACAGCATGTTATCAATTGTTGCATTCATATGCCATCTTAGACAGCCAAGCCTATTTTAGTTGCATTTTTTTGCATGTGTTGCATTAGGCATCTTAACATAGCTAGGATCATGCATGATTACTAACTAGCTTTTGTTTTGGCTTGGAGTACACTGTAAGTGTTTACGCTTTAGCATCCTTGCATGAGTGTAAGTGTTGCCATGTTAGCATGCTTGCCATGAGGCTATTTGCTTAAGTGCTTTAACTGCATGAATGCCTGTGGATGAAGGCTTCATTGCTTGAATTGGAACAATTCATCAAATGTGAGTTTTAAGCCCACTTGAAGTGGCAAATCATCATGTTTTAAGCCCACTTGAGGGTGGCAAATCCGCGCTTTTGCTTACTTGCGAGTAGCAACTTCAAACCATTTTAAAAAACAAACATGAGATGTTTTGTTCCAAATTGAGTGATTTAGTCTATACTTGTGTGCTGTGTGTATCACATAGTAAAGCTAGATTAATAACTGGAATAAGAACACATGTGTTTTCAAAAACAACATATCATATTTAGTAGAGGCCGATCCTTTGATCGGGCGAGCAGGGCTACTCATTTCATGACCTTCCCCCCTCGTACCCAAGTTCTCGAGCCGAGGCAACTTTGGTGATGACAGACACGTGGCCTTTGGCGCGAGTCAGGGTTTCCTAAATTTTTCAAAAATAAAATATTTAGGTGGCGACTCTGAAATCTGGCAAAGCAGTCCATGTTTGGCGCTTTTTGATGAAAATCGATTTTCCAAAACCAATTGCCGGATTTGGACTCTTTGGTGATTTATCAGTCTTACATTGCACTTTGTGAAATTAGATTCAGAACCGTGACAGGAGTCCGAACTGTAGGACCAATTCGAGCTCTCCGAAAGGGGGGTGCGAAAAAGTCAAACTACAGTTCCATTTCAGGGTCAAGGCTGACTGAACTAACTTAATTAGTGCCGAGCTGTGTAAGCATGGTTAAGTCTTGTGCCAACCGAGGTAAGAGATTGAAACTATCTCACTTAGGTAAGTAGTGTGTAGGGTGTTATCAAGATAGGCATTGTCCTTATGAGTGTGATTTCTAGAAGGATTCTTATAAGGAGAGTTAGAGTCCTACTAGGATTGTGCTAGGTGGAATCTATAAAATCTCATGACAGGACCTATGTACAGATATCACAATTCTCATCCTAGAATATATAGAGTTTTTTGTGTTATTGTTTATTTGCTGACTTAGGCATCGGAGAGGTTTTCGGCACACACCCGCCGGCTAGCTCACATTTATGTTTTTAGGTAGTAAAGCGACGATGTTTGGAAGAGTACAAACTTGATCAACAGGATTATACGAGAAGATTATTTCGTCCTCATACAAGTTCTATTAAATAAATAGTTCGAATTATAAACATAAATTCACATAAATTTTTTTTTGTATCATCTAATCTATTTATATAGATTGAAAAGAAGCTTTATATATATATATATATACACACACGAAGTTTTCATTTACATTGCGCCCATGCTTTGAAATTGATTGTCTTGGATGGCTACAAATTCAATCAAAGGAACAGTTTACTTTGAAATCCATACATCACATGTGCGGCTAACATAAGTCTATTAATACATAATCAAATCAATCATATAAAATAATTTTGAATATACATATAAAATGGTAAAATTCATTATCAAGAAACAATTTTATCCATCATACTTTTTGCCCCATTCCTTCTCTCTTCTTTTTCTCCTCCATTATTATTATGTTTGTCTTCTCTGATTTTCCATCAAAAAAGTTTTTTTTGTTGATTAAAAAAAAAAACAAGAAACAATTTTAGCCATAGTAAATTTATAGTTAGTTTTGTGTTTGTGAATTTATTGGCGGGATAGAACCGTTTATTTTGAAGTCTAGACATTTAGTGTGAGACAAAGTATTTCAAGACAAAAATGCAAAGATAATTTTAAAATAGAATTTTTTTTTTTTACTTGAGGTCTATAAGTCAAATGCGTGGCTAAAAATATATGGAGATCAAATCAAACTATGCTCCGACTACTAGTAGATGATTAAAGTCTGAGAGGCATTATCATTTAGGTTTAGATAGATGTATTCTTACAAGAATTATTTATAAAAATAATATGATATTTTTTTTAAATATAAACTATGCTGATATGGTTTTAGCTTTGAACTGATAAATTAAGATTTATGTTAGCTTTTGTTTGGGATGTAGGTTAGTTTTTTTTTAACTTTTTAGCTTTTTGATTTTTTTAGTCTAAGATTAAAAAGTCTCGTTTGAGATGGTTTTTTGATTTTTTTTGACTTTTGTAAGAGAAAAAATAAAACAATTATGATTTAGATATGATATTTTATCTTATTAACTTTTTAACCTATTTTGTTTTTTTTTGACTAAAATAGCCCCAATCCAACCAAAACTTTTATGCCAAACGAACAACTATATCTATCAATATATCTACACTATAAGAAATTACACTTTTGGCCAAAAGTATGATTTTAGTCGCCGAAAATCTTTCCCGACTAAATATTTTGGTCGCAGGATTTGTCGCGGTAGATTGTCGAGGAAGGTATTGGCGACCAAAAAATCGTTAGTCGCCAAAAGTCCTATAAATGGCAACTAATTTTTTAGTCGCCAAAAGTAAATGTATTGGCAACAAAAATAATTTTTAGTCGCTGATTAGGCTAAATTGGCGACTAATTTGTTAGTCGCCAAAAGCTTTCAATTTAATTTAACATCACATTTTCAGCTACTAAAATTTTTGTCGCCAAAACTTGAGGTATCTAGGGCAACCAAAGTTTTAGTTGCCAATTTTCTTTTTTGGTTCATCTAACTTTTTTTAGCTACTAAATATTTAGTCGCCAAAAGTGTTTTTCCTTTTTTTTGGCTACTAAATGATTAGTCGCCTAAAATGTTTTTTTAAATGGCTACCAAATATTTAGTCACCAAAAGATTTAATTCTTTTTTAGCTACTAACTATTTAGTCGCTAAAAATATTTTGACTCCATTTTTGGCTACCAATTGTTTAGTCGCCAAAAATATCATTTTATGTTTTATTTTGTTTATTTTAATTAATTTGTCCACAATCTGTATCTATCCACCGTAACCTGTAACAGGTATAAAAACAAAACAATATGTATATATTATCACCCATTCCATAACACATATTTCACTTACAACCATCAAACAAAAAAGAATAACTTATAATGTCAACTTCTATACAAACCTAGTATGTATTCCAATTGAAAATAATAACTTCATACATAATAGATGGAAAGCTACAGAATTTTATTCCTTGAACCTTGCATACAGGACCAATCAAAATCAAGATCACATTATAGATGTTTGCAAATTTACATGATGCCACTAGTCTTTGAATACAAAAAAAAAAAAGAGAAGTAAAATCCATCTTGATTTGCATTCGATTATGACCAAAACCTAATAAAGGTTCAAATCGAATGAGAATTCATCAATACATGTTATGAAACTGAAATTTGTAATCAGTAATTTATGACATCAAACAACATACTTGGTATTTGTTTAATCTCCAGCACTTTCAGCATTCAAAAATCAAATACAATCCCTGCAAATGTAATTAAATTTAACCACAAAAAAGGAAAATTCATCAAATCATAGAAACATGTTGGGAGATAATTCATCAAATTCATCAAATTCATCAAATCCTTGGTCTAGCACAAGCATATAAAAATCACATAATGCAACCCAGATCCAACATGATAAACAATAATTCTCTTCTCCCTCCTCCAACACTGAGTCATTTTGGCCACCATCTTCTAGAGGCAGAACTACAGTCTGCAGATTGTAGGTTACAAATTTATTTCTCAAATCTCCTGGCATTACTCATTTATGCAATTATTTTCTAGAAAACATGGGAAATTTTGAACAAGGAAGATTTTCACATCACATGGCATTAGATGTTCCAACATTAATTTCCAGTTACCATTTACATCCCGGCATTAGTAACTAATGAATTTCTGGGTCAGCATGGGAAATTTTGAACAACGTAGATTTTCACATCACATTGCATTATATATTACAACATTAATTTGCAATTACCATTTACACCCCAGCATTAGTAACTAATGTATTTGTGAGTAAGCTAGAACCACTCACTCAACAATATTAATCACAACAGTAATTTCCATAGATTAGCAATTAATATCTTTGGTTAAGCATAAGCATGAAATTCAAAGTCATTGAGTTCAGGAATTAGCATTACCACTTGAGGAAAAAAACCATACAAGAAGAAGATGGAAATGAGAACGTATGGTGCGGCCAACATGTGATTTTAAAGACACCCATGGATTGTCAAAGCACAAGAAAAATATCTTGTATTTAATCCATACACTAACTTTGCACTATAGTAATGACCTTGAGAGAAACAAAATACAGTAACTAACAAAACCACAAATCAGCCCATAGCTCAAAACCAACCTAAAACTCATCCAAGTTGGAATGACACCCCTCCTCTAGTTTCTTCTTGACAGTTCGAAAATCCATTGGACGCTCAATAATTTCATGGTAATCAGGAAGCTGCATAAAGACTGTTTCAGTACCAATTTAACAAAAGGGGCAATTAAGCATCATCATTATATATGCAACATTTTCCAAAAGAAGCACCTCGTTTGGATCAACTGGTTCTGAGAAGACCCCATAAGTGTCTTTCCTGTTATTGAAGTTTAAAGAGGCAATCAACTTACAATAATCAAAAACCCAAATAGAACAGTATAAGGAAAAACAAAAAAAGAAAATCTAAGAAGCTAGAAAAGAAAGAACATTAATGACATTGTTGTAGTAAGCAATCCCTTCCTTATTCATTTTTGTACCCAAACCATCTGCAAGCATGGAGAGAAAAAGAAAAAAACTAATTCACTACTCTAGTTTAAATCAATTGGTCATCATGAAGCAAAGGAAACATAGAAAAACAATAAGCACCAAATCCCAACTTAGCTAAAAGGTCAATATCTTCCTGTATTTATTTTTTAAAAAAAATTAAAATTAATATTAGCAATGCTAAGGACTAAAAAAAGGTCACATCTAGAAGAATTAATCAACACACCCAGTTACACGCATAAATTATCCTTTCTAAATTAGAACAAAACCTTTACAGGAAACAACCATGTAGAAACTGATAAGACAACAGCTCTAGAGCAGGCAGCTCCAACAGAACACATCCACAGCAACTTACTTGCAGCAGCTCCAGCAGAACACATCCACAGCAACTTACCTGCAGTAGCTCCAACAGAACACAGCCACAACAGCTTAGCAGCTCAGCACAGCAGCCACAGCAACCATAGCAGCTCAGCAGCTTCAAAGCAATAGCTCCAGCAATCACACGTGTATTATCAAGGCTAGGTAGTTAGTTTGTTAGAGTTTAACTATAGTTTAGTTAGACGGTTATGGTTAGGTTAAATGTATCAGTCTTGTATATATACTACCTCCTCTATATCATATAGATTCATTCAGTAAATCAGTAAAATAGATTTTTTTTTTCTTGTTTTCTCTTTAGAAACTAGATCTAGATAGTTAAATTTCAAGTTTCAAAATCATGAAACATTAAAAAAAAATTAATTAAAAAAATAAACAACTCATCCATGAGAAAAATTGAGGGGAAAATAAAAATTAAATCTATTGTTTCAACCACTTAAGAACAAGCAATATTTAGTAAAAATATGCATGAATTTCATCAATTAACTATTTATAAATGTGATTGGTCGCTGAAGTTATTGTGGCAAAGCATAATAGAGAGAAAATAGTAAAAATGTATTATTACATTGAACCTTCATTATTCCATTCCAATACAAAGTGTGACTAACACAAAAAAAAAATAAAAAAAAAATAAATAAATAAAAAGAAGCCCTAATGACTAAATATAACCAAAGTACGAAACAAAATATGAATAACAAAGGGAAAACGTTTCTTCATATTTACATAGTCCAAAACTAAAGGGAGAACAAAACAACATTTATGAAAGTCTCATGTAAAGAGGGGGGAAAAAAGACAATACAGTAGTATTCACTCCTACCCAAAAGTCTGAACACTGACCTTGTAACGATGATATTGATCCACTGCAATGTCTCCATTACTTCCATCACAAATTTTTCCTATTAGAGCAAGAAAGTTAAAGAGCATCAATTTTAACAAACAAGCTAACCAGTGCCACATTCATGCATACAATGCTCGG
The DNA here is from genome assembly GCA_030407325.1 of Camellia japonica. Classification (NCBI taxonomy): domain Eukaryota; kingdom Viridiplantae; phylum Streptophyta; class Magnoliopsida; order Ericales; family Theaceae; genus Camellia; species Camellia japonica. The sequence continues at coordinate 25,556,269 of JAPPVO010000002.1, forward strand.
AGGTCATTGTAATGGAACAGATGGCATATGTACGAGTCTATAGGAAAGCATACCTATAGTATGCGAAAAAGAATCCCAAATACTAGGACCTCTACCACCCTCATTCCAGGCCCCTTCAACCTAAATTAACAAGAAGAAAGAGATAAAGTTCAAAGATCTTGAGGTTCGCATAATCTATAGGCTTTATAGGTTAGCTAACTAAAAAGCTATGTAATGTATTAAGCAACTTTCCTTATAACTTTTTGCTTTCTTTCTAGTTTTTTTTTTTTTGATAAGTAACCTGTCTCAAAATTAAATTGTTGAAATTAAATTATACAATGCTAGTCAATGTATCCCTTCATCATGGATGGTTATTCTCTCTGAATTTATATCCATACCTTTAGGTAATTAATTGGATTTTACATGGGTGCTTGCTCTGTGTCTTTATGTATATATGAACTACATGAAATGAGTATTCTTGTCAAACTGAAAAAACATATTTACATTCACCAAATTCAAACAATATTGAAGCACAATTTGTAATAAGTAAAGAAGATCCGAGTAAACTATGAGTTGAAGCAACTTTATTGTGTTGTCAGTCACTAATAAGATAAGTGTAGACACCTCATTTTTGACCGCCCTTAAGACTTGGGCGCTACTGATGGTTTACTTGATGATGGAAGTTGTGCAGTGTAAAGGTTCGATTTCTTCGGTAAGAGGAGAGTCAAATCCCAACTTCGTAACCCTTTTGGACTAAAATGATCTTGATCAAAAGATTTTAGACCTTGAAACCCTCTCTTTCAAAATATTTTTGAAACAAAGTTCCTACAATGTTCCGACGCTCACATTTTGTTAAATGTTGCGTTTTTCGGTAAACTGAGCAGGGACAAAGTAGAAATGAATGAAAGAGAGATGAAATCTTTGAAAAATCTTTCAAAACACCTTGTTTAGGGATTTGGAGTTGAAGAAAATGAGAGAGGAGAGAAGAAAACTAGTTGAGGAGAAGTTCGGCATAAATCCGGGTAGGATCGAAACTGAGCGGCTTCACCAAAATAGGCATAACTTTTTTCACAGTTAGAATTTTGATGCAAGGCTTCCACCATTGGAAAGCTTACTTCCGGAGCTTCAATTTGGACACAAGAATGATCTGAAAAAAGAGTCCAGATAAAGGAGTTATGGCCATTTGAAGTTGGACTTGGAAAGCAAAATTTTGCCTGTCGACCAGAAAAGTATCCAGTCGTCGATCCAAAAAGGTGGTCGGTCAACCAGAAAAGTGGCTGACAGGTCCTAAACTCAGATTTTTTGAAGATATTTTCCCTCAAACTATCTTCCACAACCTCCAGCTATCCTATAATCAGATATTTCGACCAAACTCTTGTATATTGCTATATATGAGACATTTCTCCTATTTTACAAGAAGAGAACATTTTTGGCAAGGGTTAGGAAGTTTTGGGACTCTCTCTCTCTAAAATCCCTCTCTCTCTACAAGATTTTGTGAGCAAAATCTGAGCCTTTCTCCCTAGAAGCCCCTCTCTCTTCTTGTTTTGAGCCTTAAGCTTAGAATCCTCTACACTTTGCAAGGAGACCCTTAAGCAAACTTAACCACCATTGGGCTGAGGTTCTTTGAGAATCATTTGGAGCTCCTAAGGTGGTTTTAGCTCAGAATTTGTGCCTATTTTGCAGCTGTGCATCAAGGGTAAGAACTCTCTCCCTTTTAGCTTATTTTGCATGCTTACTTGGCCATCTTTTCACACTACTTTGGGGCTGTTTTTGGGGTGGTGTTGAACTACAAAAACCTCTGTTTTTCAGTCCTAAAAGTGTTGGTTTGTGCCTTATTTGGCTAGGGGGTTTTCCTTCCTTTTGCTCCTTGGCTTGTAAAGCCTTTTGAGCCATCTTTCACCACCTTTCAAACCAAATTTTTTGGCCTTTAAACCACTAAATTCCAAAGGAATTTCAGTGGTGAAAAGGTGGTTTTGAGGCCCCAAATAGGAGGGGGTTGTCCCCCCTCCTCTTCTCTTGTTTACTTGTATTGATGGCCCATCAAAAGAGCATGTATTTCTATCTTCTTGAGGCTTTGTTTGAGCACTTTATTGTGACTTTTTAGACCTGCCATGACTCTATTTTTTGCTGTCTTGGTTGCTTCTTACATGCTTCATGTACTTGTAGTGCAATCCTCCCTATAGCTTTAACATGCATCATGCTTTGGACCATCATTCTAGCATGTTTTTGGCTCCACTCCAGTAAGCTTTTACACATGTTTTGCCTTGATTAAGCTCTTTTTTAAGTGTTTTTGGTCGTGCATGCCTTGCTTTGTATAGCCATAGTGCAATCTTGCTCACTAGCTTGGTGTTTTGAGTCCACTAACATGCATTGCTTGGGCTATTTGCATGGTTTAGCATCATTTGATATATGATTTCAATGCATGAAATGTGGTCATACTCTCCCATGCTTCTCTTTTTCAATGCTTTTGGAAGGTTATGCTTTGTGCCTCAATCATGAGCCAATTGGCATGCATGCTTGCCTAAGCCTTTTGGGCTACAATCTCAGTGTGTTTTTGGTCTTATTTTGCCATGATACAACTCTGTTTTTGATTGGTTAGAGCATCCCTCATTTGCTTCTTACACTTGTAGTGTAATCATGCTTATTGGCCTTGCATGCGTCATGCTTTATGCCTCCCATTCTAGCATATGTTGGTTATGTTCAAGCATGTTTTTGGCATTGTTTTGACCTACCTTGGGACTGTTTTGAGTCACCTTGGCCCTTTGGGGCTTGCTTGATAGGGCTATGGTACAAGTGCCTTTGCTAGCCTTAAGCTTTGAGCCTCCTAGCATGTTTTATTTGTGATATGTGCATGATTTGGCATCATTTCTTACATGATTTCAGAGCATATAGTCTTCCTAAACTCTCATGTTTATTACTTCTTAATTGTGTTTGAGAGTTGACCCTTATGCCTAGTTCACAGGCCAATGCATGAGCATGCATTTTCTTGTTTTTAATGCTAGCATTTCAGAGCATCTCAGCCATTGTCTTGGCCTGCATGAGGCTTGTTTGAGGTCAGTTTGGTCCATTGAGTATTGCATTACATAGCCCTTGTGTTGTGTCCCTCACTAGTTTCAATGCTTAGGGACTTTAACTTGTCATGCTCATGTTGTTTGCATGTTGTTGCATTGCATTGTGTTTGCATGTTATTGCATTGCATTGTGTTTGGATCAGATGTTGATCCAAACACGAGAAACGAGGGGTGTTTCATACTTGAAGTGATGAAACGCGCCTCATTTCTCGGTCGCCGACCCTCTTGATCATGCATGATAGAGGCGGAGGCTCTTATGTGTTATTTGTGCATTTATTGACATTGAATTGTGCAAACTTGCCTTCTCGGCCATCGTGCATTGCGATGCTTGGTTGGTGGTCCAAGAGTCGAGTATCGCACTCCCTTGAGCTTGAGAAATGATAGGGAGGGTGGTTGTGCACACATATCTTGCAAATACGCTGCTATGCCCCTTCTTGTTCTTTGTTGCAGCAAAACAAGAGTCTGGCAGAATTTCTAGTCGGTAGACCAGTAAAGGTGGTCGGCCGACCACTTTTTCTGGTCTATAGGTGGTTTACAGCCACTTTTTCTGGTCGGCAGCCCACCAAGAGGTCCCCATTTTAGAGTAGAAGCATTCTGGAAGTTTGAGCAGTGTTCTAAGATCAAATGCAAACAGAGCAATTCTAGGCATAGCAATGGATTTCCGAGAAACCGAGTGCGAGCATGCATCCTTTTCTTCTTCAAACAGAGCTGGAGCAGCTTAGTCTAAATGTTTACTTGTTAGTTAGCATTTGTTATTTGTAACTTTATCAATTTGCTAATTAGTTAAAATGTTGTAATAATTAGTTGTAGCTAGTTATTCAGTTTGTGTTGTGTAATAATTAGTCTAATTAGATTATTAGATTAGTTAAGTAGCTAGCTTAGCTTATTTATTCGGACCCTCCTTCGAGAGGGCACATTGTTGTAATAAGCGTGCGTGTGTGTGACGCATGTCTTCCAACCCCATTTCTTTCTCCCTTTTACTTATCAGCTTTCGATGGTTAGTTTAGGGCATGTTTCAATTAGCATACTTATGTTTGCATGCGTGCATCATTCATTTTTTCTTGCATGCACCGGGCTTGGCGCATCATTCAAACTGCATCGTATTTCAATACAGTTTCTTGAATACGTGTTTCAAAGCATGTTATTGAGTGTTGCATTCATATGTCATTCTAGATAGTCGAGCCTATTTTAATTGCATTTTTGCATGTGTTGCATTAGGCATCTTAACATAGCTAGGATCATGCATTGATAACTAACTAGCTTTTGTTTTGGCTCGGAATACACTGTGAGTGTTTACGCTTTAGCATCCTTACATGTGTGTAAGTGGTTTCCATGATAGCATGCTTGCCATGAAGCTATTTGCTTAATTGATATAACTGCATGAATGCCTATGGATGAAGGCTTCATTGCTTGAATTGGGACAATTCATCAAAATGTGCATTTTAAGCCCACTTGAAGTGGCAAAATCATGTTTTAAATCCACTTGAGGGTGGCAAATCCGCACTTTAGCCTACTTGAGGGTAGCAACTTCAAACCATTTTCGAAAAACAAACATGAGATATTTTGTTCCAAATTGAGTGATTTAGTCTATACTTGTATGCTGTGCGCATCACATAGTAAGCTAGATTAATAACCGGAATAAGAATGCATGTGTTTTCAAAAACAACATATCATGTTAGTAGAGGCCGATCTTTGATTGGGCGAGCGTGGGTGCTTATTTCAGGACCTTCCCCTCTCGTACCCAAGTTCCCGAGCCGAGGCAACTTTGGTGATGACGAACACGTGGCCTTAGGCACGAGTCAGGGTTTCCTAAATTTCCCAAAATAAATATTTAGGTGGCGACTCTAAAATCTGGCAAAGCAGTCCATGTTTTGCGCTTTTGATTAAAATCGATTTTTCAAAACGATTTGTTGGATTTGGACTCTTTGGTGATTTATCAATCTTACATTGCACTTTGTGAGATTAGATTCAGAACCGTGACAGGAGTCCAAACCGTAGTAGCTAGAACTACAATTCGTGCCCTCGTGCACGGAGCGGAGTTTCGAGCGGTCTACAATAAGCTCTCAAATCAACAAAACTAAGAGGTTTGGCATTAGCTTTTTTTTAGTGATTTGTTGTCTTTTTTTATTAGAATTTAATATATATATATATATATATATTTTCCAAACTCCAACAATAGCTTTGGATGAAAAGGGAATCCAAGTGAAAAAAATATAGAAAGACAGACAATGGCACTCGCATGCAGTCATAAGACCAAACTACAAATTGCATATATATACACACGTACATAGACAAAGAGAAAGAGAGGATTAGAAATTAGAAAGAAATTACCCTTTGTTCATATTACTCAAAACAAAACCAATGTAGTTAATTTTATTAAGGTTGGCCTTGAGAACCCAATGGATATATGACATTGTAAAAGATAATAATAAATAAATAAATAAAGATTCCTCCACAAAATGTGAGTCATGGTACAATGCTTTACATCATTAGATTTCTAGAAAACTTACCAACAGGCACAATAGCCAATGCTAGAGCATTCTTCTTATCTAATTTTGAAGCACCTGGAACAGGATCATTCAAACCCTAGCAATAAAAATGCAGACACTTCATAAGACTCCCTTGAATTCAGGTGAAAAAAAAAATCCATAGTAAAGGTTCATAGTAGGATCCTAAGAATTTCCTTTCATAAGTGAGAAAGATACTAAAAATTACCAGCAGATCAAGTGGTCCAGTAACAGGAGCTTCCACCTTAATTGGTTCTGGTTCAGGTGGAGGTGGGGATGGTAGATTTGCCTCCTGTAGCTCTGGACTTTTTTTGTACTCTATGGCTAAGATTATCTTAGGAGCACCATTTGGTTTTGATCAATGATACAGTCCTGTAGCAAAAATTTTCAGATTGTTCATTGATTATGGGTTTGACATCAAAATTTCTTCTCTGTCAAACCCATAAAACTAAAATCAAACCCACATAACTAAAATCAAACCCATTTTGGGCATGAAGAATATCATAATTTCAAAGAAATCAAACACTTCAACCAAACCCATTTACAAAATCAACACAAAATTAAACTACAAAATTCATATAAACCCTAGATGAAGTGTGAGAAATGGGGAAATAGGAGAGAGAGAGAGAGAGACCTAGATCGACAGAGAGGGAGAGGATTGAGAGTGACAGAGAGAAAGAGAGACAAAAACTTGTGATTTGCGGCAGTGTCGGTGGTGATTTGCAGCGGTGGTGGTGTTGATGTGCGACGGTGGGGAACGATAGTGGCTAGTTGTCACGACCCAAACCCGCCCCTATAGGTTTAGCATCGTAATCGACCAGTAATCCTTGGATTACCAAAGGCCTCTGAACAGAATAATGTATAATCAAGGGGCTGCGGAAGCAAATATACAAAATACAATGTCCATTGAGCTGTGCAGACAGACATGGGACAAAATAATGTTAAACTTTATAAGCATACACATGACGTCACCACATGTACAGATAACCAAAAACAAACTGTTCATTAAACAAGAGAAAACAAAGTATTGAACGTTCAAAAAGACATGGCCACACGACTTGACTTGGTCTGGAACCTCCTTGGGAGGCGCAAAGGGTGGCTGACAAAATGGAATCCCAAGCCATCAACTCTGGCCCTGATCACGTGCCTGGTCACCTACATACATAATATAAATAGTGAGGGGAAGCCTAGTGAATAATAACAAAGTAAAGGGTTTCCATGAATGATGTCCCATATTAACTCCAGAAAATAGATTCATATTTATTTCAGAAACAGAAGCAGATCCATATTCATAATCTTGTCCAAATCATACACAGAAATTAAAGTTAATGCTAAATCATACGTGGTATATCCATTAGCGCTAACAGAACAGATACAGAATAGATGTAGAATAGATGGTGGTTATGAGTAACCAGTTCCTTAAAGGAACCTTCGGATCCGGGTAACAGAGAATAGATATGCTGAGCCCCATGATGGAGCCTCCAGTATGGGTAACAGAGTGCAGACATATTAAGTTCTATAATGGAACCTCCGATACTGGGTAACAGCTAACAAATATCACATGATGTTAAGGATGTTACGAATACATTGTCAGAAATTGGACAATCATTCATTGTACAGAACATATCATTTCAGAAAACAGATCATAATTCATCATACAAAAAATAAATAAAGTTAAACTTAGCTTTACTAAGTTATTACTCACAGTTGGCTTCGGGTGCAGACAAATAGAGCAGACTAATTAAACGGTTTATGGCACGTGACCTACATCAACACATAACAAATACACATTTGAAACACGCTGGAATATATGTAACTCATTACGTTCCGTTCTTAGTGTGTTTCTATATTTCACCCTCATTATTATGTTTTAATCTTGGCTTAGGAATGCCTAGGATGCAATGAGGATGCCAAAATGTACTTGAACGCATTTAAAAAAAAACTTGCTGAAAATAGGGGTCCAGCTCGAGCGCAACTTCCCCCGCTCGAGCAGACATGCAATGTGTGAGGGGACGCTCGAGTCCAATTTCCCATGCTCGAGCGCTTTGTAAATTTTGAAAAAAGTACTGGTTATGTGATTTTCACGCTTGACGGATGCTCAATGGTTGCTCGAGCATAAGACTCATGTCCTCGCTCGAGTGTAACTCTTGACGCTTGAGCAATCTGCAAAAGCATGAAACTTTTGGGAGCATGTATTTCACGCTCAAGCGAACTTTTGGTTGCTCGAGCGGAGATGCAAAACAAAGGTGGCCGCTCGAGCGCAGGATCTGACGCTCGAGCGGAGAGGTTGAATTCTGGAATTTCCAGATTCAACTCCAAGCTCCCAAATTCAACTTCAAAGCTGCAATTTTTGTTCTTTTTGGCCAAAAACTTAAGGAAATATTTAGAAACTTGTATAACAATATGAAATGAAGATTGATTGACATAATCAAAGCCCAAAACCAAATCAATTCTTCAAAACTAAGCTTGAAATTTTGTATATACAACATTGTGGACTCGCCTTTTTTCGCGTCCCTTTTCGGAAGGTTTGAAATGAAGGCCTCACAGTTCGAACTCCCGTGGTTCTGAATCTAGTCTCACAAGTGCAATGTGAAACTGATAAACACCAAAGAGTCCAAATCTGGCAAATCATTTTGGAAAATTGATTTTGAATCAAAAAGTGCCAAAATTAGACTTTTTTCCAGATACAAAGTCGCCGCCTAAATATTTTTTATTTTGGAAAAATTTAGGAAACCCTGACTTGTGCCAAAGGCCACGTGTCCGTCATCACTAAAGTTGCCTCAGCTCGGGAACTTGGGTACGAAGGGGGAAGGTTATGAATTGAGCACCCTCGCTTGCCCGATCAAAGATCGGCCTCTACTAATCATGATATGATTTTTTATAAACATTATGCGTTCTTATTTAGGTTATTAAACTAGCTTTACTATGTGACGCGCACAAGCAAGTATAGACTAGTTTGCAAGACTTGGGACAATTCAACTCATGTTTGTTTGCGAAAATGGTTTGAATTTGCCACCAAACACAGTGGGCTTAAAACATGATTTGCCACTCAACAAAGTGGGCTTAAAACTCATATTCGTTGAATCATTCCAATTCAAACAACAAGCTTTCATTCACAGGCATTCAAGCAGTTTAGCATTTAAGCACATAGCCTCATGGCAAGCATGCTAATCATGGCAACACTCACAATCATGCAAGTATACTAAAGCGTAAAAACTCACCTAGTACTCCAAGCCAAAATAGAAACTAGTTAGAAAGATGCATGATCCTAACTATACAAGATGTCTAATGCAATGTATGCGTATAATGTAATTAATAGGCTCGGCTATTAATATGGCATATGGATCGATTTGAACGACGTGCGATTAAACACGTATTCAAATAAGATATCGAAATGACAATGTAGTTTGAATGATGCGCTGAGCCTCGGGGCACGCAATACGAATGAATGGATGCAAGCATAAGGTATGCTAATCAAAACATGTCCCTAATCTAACCATCAAAAGCGATTAAATAAAAGGAAGAAAGACGTGGGGTTGGAAAACATACACACACATACGCACACTTATTACAATATTAAGCCCTCGCAAAGGAGGGTCTGAATAAAACTAGCTAAGGTAATCTAAGTTAAGCTAATCTAATTAAGCTAACTAAATAACTAGCTGTAGATACCCCATTTTTGACCGCCCTTAAGAGTTGGGCGCCACCAATTGATCACTCGATGATGAGAGTTGTACGATGCAAATGTTCGATTTCTTCAGCAAGAAGAGCTCTAAATCTGAACCTTACACCCTATTTTGGACCAAAACTATTTTGACCAAAAAAAAATTTTAGACCTTAAACCCTCTCTTTCAAAATATTTTTGAAAAGTTTCTACGATGTTCTGAGGTTCGCATTTCGTTAAAAATTGCACTTTTCGGTAAACCAAGCAAGGACAAAGTGGAAATAAATGGAAGAGAGATGAACTCTTTCAAAAATATTTTAAACATCTTATTTAGAGGTTCGGAGTTGAAGAAAATTAGAGAAGAGGGAAGAAACCTAGTTGGGGAAGAAGTTGGGCATAAATCGCTAAGAGAAAACCGAGCAGCCTTCACTAAATCAGGTCTATCCTTTTGTACACTTGGACTTAAGTTGTGAGGCCACCACCATTGGAAAGTGGACTTCCGGGGCTTCATTTTACACTCAAGAATCTCCTAAAGCCCGTCCGGATGAGGGAGATATGGCTGGTTAAAGTTGGGTATCAATCTAGTCAAGCCAAAACTGAGCGACCTTTACCAAAATAGGAATATCTCTTTGCACACTTAGAATTTTGATGTGAGGCCACTTCCATTGGAAAGTAGACTTCTGAGACTTTAATTTAGACTCAAGAATGACCTGCAAAGGAGTCCGGATGAAGGAGATATGCCCATTTGAAGTTGGGTCTGGAAGTAGATTTTTGATGGCCGACCGACCATCATTGTTGGCCGACCGGCCACCATTGATGGCCAACTGGCCAATGGTGAAAAACCAAGATATTTTGTGCCAGCTGTCCCCCAAAAGCTCCAGCAGTCCAGGGCTTGATATTTTCGACTTGTTAGGCTGTTTTTCTATATATAGAAGGCCTCTCTTCTTGCTTTCAAGGTTAGAAAAATTTTGGGAGCCTCTCTCTCTACAATTCTCTCTCTCTGGATTTATCTCTCTCTTGAACTTATGTGCATACAAGTAGAGATATACTTCTAGTTTGCCTATCAACCCTTAACCAAAGTTGCTTATCTTTGGGCTGAGGTTACTTAGGACCCTCTTTGAGCTCTAGAAGGTGGTCTTGGCTTGATTTAGTGCCTCATTTGTGCCTAGAATTGTCCTTTGCTTCAAGAGGTATAACACTTGTCCTTTAAGCTTGTTTTGTACACTTGTTTTGCCATCTTTTCAAACTGTTTTTGGGCTGATTTTGAACTATCAAAAACACTGTTGTTATGGTTTAAAAGTGTTGGTTTGAGGTCATTTTGAGTTAGGGGGTGGTCCATCCTTCTTGCTCCTTTGCTTGTTAAGCTTTTGTACAATTTTTCATCACTTTAAAACCAACTTTTTTGGCCTTTTTAACCACTGAATTTCAGAGGTTTTTCAGTGGCAAAAACCTTATTTTGAAGTCCAAAATTGGAGGGGTTAGCCTCCCCTCCTTGTGTCTTGTTTGCATGCCTAGTTAGCCTCATTTATTAGCTTATTGTTTTAGCTTTTTGTGGCTCAAGTCCAGCATGTTTTAGACTATATTTAGGGATGTTTTGCCTTTTTTTTTGGCTAGTTAATTCATTTGAGCCTTGTATGGCATGGTTGTAGTGTTAATTCCTTCACTAGCATAGTGTTTCAAGGCTTTAAACACCATTGGTTTGAGTTGATAGCATGTTTTAGTGTTGTTTTGCACCTAATTTCAGCACTATAATCTCTGCAATCTCCCTCATTCTTCACTCTTTTGTTTGCTTTGAAATTGGTTTCAACCCACTTGTTTGCCTAAGTGTGAAATGGAGGTGCTGCACCTAATGGTTTAATCCCTTAGGGGGTTCATTACCAACAGTGTAATGTCTCTTTCATGCCCAAAGCACCTTATGGCTTGAGCCATCTTTCCATTAGAGGACACTCACTAATGGACAAATCAATTAAAGAATGGTTTTGGTAATTAAAATGAGTAAATAAAAAAATGACTAGTAAAAGAGGCAAGATAAGCATCTTTCGTGTTGCATTGCATGTGTGCGAATCGGACGTTAATTCGAACACAAGGAAAATGGGACATTTCATATTCAAAAGTGATGAAATGTGCCACTTTCCTTGGTCACCATTACCCTTAATCATGCATGATAGGGTGGTGGTCTTTTTTTGAGTCTTGTTTTGCACTCATTAAACTTGTACAAACTTGGTTCTTTGGCCACCATGCATGGAAATTGCTTGATTGATGGTTTGAGAGCCAAGAGTTTCACTCATTTGAGCTTATTTGGTGATAAGGAGTGTAAACAGTACACACAAACCTGTGAGAATACACTTTTTTGCTCTGTCTGCTCTCTGTTGTAGCAAAAAGAAGAGTTCATGTCATCAGTGGCCGACCGGCCACCATTGGTAGCCGACAAGCCCCCTGTCGGCCACCAATGAAATTTGCACAGTGTGTTCCTGGGGTGGAGCAGGGGTGTTCTGGAAATGGACAGCTTTTTTTTGGTGTTCAAATAAGCAAACAGAGGCTCGCAGCAGCAAAGTAGTGGCTTTTTCGGGTGAAGGATCAAGCGTGCATGCATTTCTCGCTTCCTGGGATTAGCTAGTTAGTTTAATTAGCATTAGATTAAACATGTATTGTAATTGATTAGTTGTAGCTAATTAAGTGTTGTAATTAATTAGTTAACTAGAATAGTTAATTAATTCGGTTTGTAATAATTAGTTAGCTTAATTAGCGTAGCTAGTTGGTTAGCTTAGTCATTCAGACCCTCCTTCGAAAGGGCGTAATGTTGTAATAAGTGTGCGTGCATGTGTGTATGTCTTCCAACCTCACTTCTTTCTCCCTTTTATTTAATCATTTTTTATGGTTAGATTAGGGTCATATTTCAATTAGCATATCGCATGCTTGCATCCATTCATCTTGTCTTGCATGCACCGAGGCTCGGCGCATCATTCAAACTGTATTGCAATTTCAATACATTCTTTGAATACATGTTTAATCACATATTGTTCAAATCAATTCGTATGCCATATTAGTAGCCGAGCCTATTAATTACATTATTGCGTGCGTTGCATTAGACATCTCACATAGTTAGGATCATGCATCTTTCTAACTAGTTTTTATTTTGGCTTGGAGTACTCGGTAAGTCTTTACGCTTTAGCATACTTACATGAGTGTGATTGCCATGTTGCCATGTCTAGCATGCTTGCCATGAGGCTATGTGCTGCATGAATGCCTGTGGATGAAGGTTTCTTGTTTGAATTGGAACGATTCAACAAATGTATGCTTTAAGCCCACTTTGTTGTGGCAAAATCATGTTTTAAGCCCACTATGTTTGGTGGAAAATCCGCATCTTTAAGCCCACTTGAGGATGGCAAATTCAAACTATTTTCGAAAACAAACACGAGTTGAATTGTTCCAAGTCTTGCAAACTAGTCTATACTTGCATGTGTGCGTCACATAGTAAAGCTAGTTTAATAACTGGAATAAGAGCACATAATGTTTTTAAAAGAATATATCATGATTAGTAGAGGCCGATCTTTGATCGGGCGAGCGGGGGTGCTCATTTAAGGACCTTCCCCTCTCGTACCTAAGTTCTCGAGTCGAGGCAACTTTGGTGATGACGGATACGTGGCCTTTGGCATGAGTCAGGGTTTTCTAAATTTTTCAAAAATAAAATATTTAGGTGGCGACTCTGTATCTGGCAAAGCAGTCCAATTTTGGTATTATTTGATTTAAAATCGATTTTCCAAAAAGGTTTGTCCGATTTAGACTCTTTGGTGATTATCAGTTTCACATTGTACTTTGTGAGGTTAGATTCAGAACCACGGGAGTCCGAACTGTGAGGGCTTCTTTTTAAACCCTTTCCGAAAGGCAGGGCGCGAAAAAAGGCCTGTCCACACTAGCTAAGCTAATTACTAATTATTACAACACTTTAACTAACTAGTAAACTAATTAACTAATTACAACACAAATGTATTTAAGATATTAAACTATGCTGCCACTGGTCTGCCTCAAAGTGGAAGATGCACATGCTCGGTTTTCGCCCCCAAAAAGACCTTCGTTTTTGCTCTCGAAAGCCTCTATTTGCAGGTTTGAGCATTTCTAGAACCTTCCTACTCCATCTTACCAAATCTTTGCTGAGATTTACATTAATGGCCTGCCGGCCATAGAGGGATGCTGCCAGCTATCTACCGGCCAAGGAGGTGTCCTGCTGGCCAGAAATGATGCACTGCCGGCCATAAATGGTGGCCTGCCGACCACTTATGCACTGGGTCACCATGCTGTCACAGAGCACAAACAGAGCAAAAAGAAGGTTTTTCCAAGGATTTGTTTGTACTGTATTCCTCCTTATCATCTCAATATCTCAAAGGAGTGACATATTTGGATCCAAAAACCACCAATCAAGCAAGTTCATTGCATGATGACCAAAGATCCAAGTTGTACAATTTCGATAAATGCACAAATATGACCAACAAGACCACTACCCTATCATGCATGATCAAAGGCAATGGAGACCTAGGAAAGTGGTATGAAATGTCCCATTTTTCTTGTGTTCAAATTAACGTTTGATTTGAACACATGCAATGCAATACAAAGAGATGCTTATCTTGCCTCTTTTACTTATCAATTTTGTTTACACATTTTAGTTACCAAATCATTCTTTAATAGCATTAAGTCCAAATGGTGAATATCCTCTAAGGTGAAGGAAGTGTCAACCAAGGGATAGCGTAAGGCAAGAGAGATCATGCCTTTGATAATGAACCCTCAAAGAGGATTAAACCATTGAGCATGACCTCAATCTCAAGCTTAAAGGATCCCAAGTTTGAAACGACCCTCAAAAGCAAATGAAAGAGTAAAGCAAAGAGGGAGGTTGCAAAGATCTAGATGTTGAAATTGAGTGATAAAAGTACTAAAAACATGCAGCCAACTCACAACAATGATGTTTAAAGCCTTAAAACAACAAGCTAGTGCAAGGATTTACACTACAACTACACAAAACAAAGTTCAAATGAACCAAACAGCCCAAAACGGAGCTAAAGCAGGCTATTTCAAAGACTAAAACATGCTGGACTTAAGCTAAGTTAAGCTAGAAAAACATGCTAACATGTAAGGCTAACTTAGGATGCAAACAAGATACAAGGAGGGGAGGCTAACCCCTCCAATTTTGGATTTCAAAATGAGATTTTTTACACTGAAAAACCCTCTGAAATTTAGTGGTTAAAAGGGCCAAAAAGGTTGGTTTGAAAGTGATGGATAAAGGCACAAAAGCTTTATAAACTAAGAAACAAGAAGGGTGAACCACCCCCTAACTAAAAAAGGGCTCAAACCACCATTTTTAAGCCACAAAAACAGAGCTTTTTACAATTCAAAACCAGCCCCAAAAACAATTGAAAAAGATAGAAAAACAAGTATTGAAAATAAGATAACAAGACTAGTATTCTATCTCATGAAGCAAAGAACACTTTAGGCACAAGTTCAAGCCAAAACCACCTTCAAGAGCTCCAAGAAGGCCCTAAGGAACCTCAGCTCAAAGGTGAGAAGATTTGGTTTAGGAGAAGTAGGCAAAAGTGTAGAGAAACTAGACAAACACACACAATTTTGCAAGAGAGAGAGAGAGAGAGAAATCTAGAAAGAGAAAATTTTTAAGTCTCAATTTTTTCTAACCCCTCCACATGAGAGAGAGGGGTCCTATATATAGAAAACACAAATTTCCCTCACAAACAACCAGCCACACACGTGTAAGAAGATGCATGAATCTGTGCAAACAGCTGGCACAAAATATCTGCAGCATACAAAGGTGGCCGGCAAGGCTTCATTGATGGCAGGCAATGCACATCAATGGCCGGCAAAGGAGAAGTGGTGGCCGACAGCCTCCAAGGATGGCCGGCAGGCCATCAGGAACTTCAGGCTGAAAAGACCCAGGTATGGTCCAAAGATGAGACAAAATGGATGCAAGGTTTGAAATGCTCAAAGCTATGACATTCTGCTAGAGACTTCAAGTGTTCGGCAATCAATCAGACTCATCATCGGATGTACCTACAAGAACATCCAAGTCATAAAGGGCCATCAAAAATGGGGTGTCTACAAACATGCATGCAATGATGTAAGATATTGTCTTTCAAAACATGAGTAATTTGGGATTGTAAGTGCAAAACTTGTTGGACAATCTTCACTGTATTTAAATAAATTAAATTCTGTTGTGTACTAAACAATAATCAGAATATAAAGAAATAAAAGAAAGGAAAGAAATTTGTTTGATTACAAAAATCAAACTCGAAATAAAGAATAAATAAATAAAAACAGATTTTATTTTGTTACAAAAACAAAATTAAAATCTGATTAAATAAACAAATAAAACAAATAATAAATTAAACAACTTACTTGATTAATTTCTTTGAATAATTATCTGATCAAGTCCAGTGTTTGACACTGTGTCCTTAAGACAGATTCGTCCTCTCCACGGTGCTTTCAGAATTGGACGTCTATCTCCCAGGATAAAATGATCTACTACAAACAATAGCAGCACTACAAATTGTTTGCCTAACGAACACACTAAGTGTTTATACTCTCTCTGACAAGAAAATAATGCAGCAACATGAAGAGAATATTTCAGAATTATGAAGGACGAAAATTAGAGTTAAAATCCAAATGAGGGCTAGTCTATTTATAGATGTAAAGGTGGCTCTTGGTTTTGAATTGAACAGGTACTATACCTGTTCAATTTGATTTAAACAGATACAACTGTTAGGCACTGTTTGTTTGAAATTCAAACAGATTTAAAGCTGTTGGATTCAAAAACGGGAAGGCCCTGTTTGGATGAACAATAAATCCAAATCAGTTAATTCTGTTTGAAAATGGAAGGGCCCTGTTTGGATGAACAATAAATCCAAACCAGTTTAATTTGTTTGAAAACGGGAAGGGCCCTGTTTGGATGTACAGTAAATCCAAACCAGTTTAATTCAATTCTGGATTTTATTTTACCAAAAATAAAATTAAATTCAAATTTTTTGGCCCAAAAAGATTAGTATTGGGCCGAACAAGCCCAACCCAACCTCACACCACGCACCCGGGCCCAAGCCCAGCCCGCCCGACCGGACGAACGGCGGCGCGCGCGCGTATGGTGATTTTTTAGTCCAATGGGTCTAGCCCATTTTGCCCATAACCTCTCCCTCTAAAATACTTGGGTACCCCTTGGGGCACACCCCAAGTACCAAACCCATGCCTTATAAACCCTTTCAAAACCTCCCACCAAATCAATGTGGGACAAGCCTTATTCAATACCTTTAAGGATTTTCACCAAAACTCCATTTCCATGGAGCATACTTTGGCTTCAATTTCCATTCACTCGGTAATGGTTTTGAGCAACCAAATATACCACGTGAATCACAACGCGGCATAGAACGCGTTACCACTTTGACCCGTGTAAATCGATGCACGGGGCCCACCTAAAAATTAGACCAAACTTAGGAAAAAATTCTGGTTTTACCCAGAATTTATAACCATTTCCAACAATCCCCCACATGAATGGAATTTGATGACAACGGAAATGCAACAATATGCAGATTTATCGAAAGAGTATAAGTCGAAAATATCTTGCATCAGGATAGGTAGTTTTCGGCCTTGAACCTTCCCTAGTGATAACCTATCGGACTTACTGGCTAACCAATGGACGCGATGCCTTGAATTGTTCAGCCGTTTGTGTAAGCCAAGACAATAGATTTCACACAAAATATCTTCTAACACATCGTGGTTCTCACTGTTGTGTTCATTTTGGCCTTGAACGCTCCTGGTTTTCATGAGTGTTTCTAGAGAATGTAGCCTCTTTCATTCTCATAGAACCGGCCCCAGTTCAACACTCATATAGGTGATTCTTATTGTGAGTATCTTCTTATACTCGTCTTGATTTTATGCCTTAATCAAGATATAAGTAATCATTAAAAGCAAGCTTATCCTTATGCCCCTGCAGACAACATATGTTGCAGATATCACTCTCACCATAGGAATGGGTAGGGAATTTTAATCCCTTGGTGATTTCTGGCGAGCCATACATAACTTAGTTGTCCCTTTGAACTTAGTTCTTGGGATCTCCAGTCATATAAGTAGGGTTACCATTATGACGACTCTTATGTAATAGGCTTTAATCCCATCCCCTTTGATGAACTATACACTAGCTCTTTTGTCAAACCTTTTGTTAACGGATCCGCAATATTCTCTTTAGATTTTATATAATCTATTGAGATTATCCCGTTTGACAACAATTGCCTTACGGTATTATGTCGACGACGAATATGTCGTGACTTACCGTTATACATATGATTCTGTGCCCTGCCTATTGCAGATTGACTATCACAATGAATGCAAATAGCTGGCACAGGTTTTGGCCACATTGGAATGTCTTCTAAGAAGTGACGAAGCCATTCTGCTTCTTCTCCTGCTTTGTCTAAAGCAATGAACTCGGATTCCATTGTGGATCGTGCGATGCATGTTTGTTTCGTGGATTTCCAAGAAACAGCAGCGCCTCCCAGAGTAAAGACATATCCACTTGTGGATTTTGAATCTTTAGTATCCGATATCCAATTGCATCACAATAACCTTCAAGTACTGCTGGATATCGAGTAAAGTTCAAACCATGATCACGGGTGAATCTTAGATATCTAAGAACCCGAATGATCGCTTTCCAATGGTCTTCTCCGGGTTACTAGTGTACCTACTCAATTTACTGATAGCATAAGCTATATCAGGACGAGTACAATTCATTAGGTACATTAGGCTTCCAATGATTTGGGAGTATTTTAACTGAGACACTGCATCACCTTTATTTTTCGATAAATAAAGACTGATGTCTACAGGTGTTCTAGCTAAATTCAAATCATCCTTGATAAATTTATCAAGAATTTTCTCAATATAATGAGATTGAGATAATGCATATCCGTCAGATGTTTTAGTAATTTTCATTCCTAATATAACATCTGCGACCCCCATATCTTTCATATCAAATCTTTTGTTAAGCATTTGCTTAGTTGATTTGATCATGTTTTGACTGCTTCCAATGATAAGCATGTCATCCACATAAAGACAAACTATGACATATCCTTGGTCAGTGTTTTTAACATAGACGCATTTGTCACATTCGTTTATCTTAAACCCATTAGTAAGCATTGCATGATCAAATTTTTCATGCCATTGCTTAGGTGCTTGTTTTAATCCATAAAGGGATTTTACAAGTCGACAAACTTTCTTTTTCTTCCTGATACAACAAACCCTTCGGGTTGCTCCATATAGATCTCTTCATTTAGATCACCGTTTAAGAAAGCTGTTTTAACATCCATTTGATGTATTTCTAAATTAAACAACGCTGCTATAGCAATAAGCATGCGAATGGATGTTATTCTTGTCACAGGGGAATATGTGTCAAAATAGTCCAGACCTTCCTTTTGTCTGTAACCTTTAACTACAAGTCTTGCTTTATACTTGTCAATTGAACCATCTGCTTTCATTTTTCTCTTGAATATCCATTTATATCCAAGAGGTTTAGAACCTGGTGGAAGATCCACCAATTCCCAAGTATGATTTTGCATAATGGATTCAATTTCATTATTAACAGCCTCTTTCCACAAAGGTGCTTCAGGACCTGTCATTGCTGCCTTAAAGCTTTGAGGTTCATTTTCTAACAAGTATGTCAGAAAATCTGGACCAAAGGATTTTGATGTTCTCGCTCTCTTACTTCTTCTTGGTTCATCATCAGTTAAATCCTGTTGGTTGAGACCATTACTAGTCTCTTGTGTTTGATTGTCATTAGTCTCTTGACTTTGTGTACAATCATAAGTTCTTTTCTGTGAACTTAATTCCTGTCCTTTCTTGTAAGGAAAGACATGTTCAAAAAACACAGCATTCCTTGACTCTATAATAGTGTTCACATTTATATCAGGTATTTCTGATTTATAAGTCAGAAACCGATATGCACTACTATTCTGAGCATAACCAATAAACACACAATCTACTGTTTTTGTCCAATCTTAGTCTTTTTAGGAACAGGAACTTCAACTTTTGCCAAACACCCCCACACTTTTAAGTATTTGTAGGAAGGTGGTCGACCTTTCCACAATTCATAAGGAGTGCTGTTGGTTTCTTGTGTGGGTATTCTATTAAGAACATAATTAGCAGACAATATTGCTTCCCCCACAAGTTCTGTGGTAAGCCTGAATTTAGTAACATGCCATTCATCATTTGTTGTCTATGATGTACTTGATTCATAAATTTCAAATCCAAAAATCCAAAATAATTATGACTACACAAATCAGAATTAATGTTTTGACAAAATCATATCCTCATAAAAAATTTGCCTAAGAAACGAACAATTCAAAAACCCAATTGATTGTATACATTCTTGCAACTCATTTATAAATAAATGTCACTGTCATAAAAAATTTGTGACAGAAGAAAATTAAATTATCTCAACTAATGCAAGAGATACACCCCATTAATAAAATGGTTTATGGTTTAACAATTTCTACTACGCAAGTAAAATAATTATTAATGACATCTCATTCAAAATAAACCAATAATCAACATAAAAGATTTCTTAAATTACTTCCCAATTAAACGGAACGATATAATTACATACATCTTCATGTTTAAATTTCTCTGGTGTTTAAACAACCATTCAAAATTGATTATAAATATTAAAATTAACCTGCTTATGTTCAAAGTCGACATAACAATTTATCATTCCAAATCACTTGAAATTATTGTTAAGAAATAACTTGAGTTGATATCATACATGCATATCAAACGCATCAATCAATGAATTAACAAAATAAATCAATCATGCATGATCCCATCACTTGCATCATGAAATAAAAGGATTCTCAACTCATAAATAAAATCCAACGCATTTCAACTTTAAACTTCAAAATGACAAAACATACCTTAATTTAATAAGTTTGATTTGTACATAAATAAACAAATTAAATATGCATTAAATTGTTCTTGTGAATATATATATATATATATATTTTCCGACTCAAGTGCAGAAACAATTCAAGACTATAAATCCACATTGTAATAAAAATAAAATTAGTTTGTAAAACTAATATTTTACTCTAGAAACAAATTCTTCCATGTATACTCACGATGAACTATGATAAAGTCAAAAGAATTAACACCTTTACAAAGGGTTCAAAAATAAGGTCTACCAAACGAAACCATAAGTCACTTACAAATTTAACAGATTGTCACAAAGTTACATGATTGATTAACAAAATTAATTTTCTAGTTACTAAAACCAGAAAATAAATTACAATACAAAATAATTTTATTTTCCTTGTTACTAAAACTAGTAAAATAAAATACCGAAATAATATCTGATTACAAAAATCAGAAAACCAAACCACAAATTAATTTTCTAGTTACTCAAACCAGAAAATAAATTATAACACAAAATAATTTTATTTTTCTTGTTACTAAAACTAGAAAATAATATAATTTTATTTTCCTTGTTACTAAAACTAGAATATAAAATATCACAAAAATATCTGATTACAAAAATCAGAAAAACACAAAATAATTTTCTAGTTACTAAAACCAGAAAATAAATTCTAGTTACTAAAACCAGAAAATAAATGATAACAACAAAATAATTTTATTTTCCTTGTTACTAAAACTAGAAAAATAAAATACCAAAATAATTTTCTGTAACACCAAATAATATTCTGCAATTGTTAATGACACCAGTATATTACTACTAGTTGTCAAAGAAAAGAGACAGTATATTACTACTATCTGTCAAATAGCATAAACCACTATTTGTTTTTCCAACCAGAATATTACTTTGGAAACACAGAAAATTAAATACAATGAAGATACCAAAAATAATCTGTCTTAAGATTGTTGGACAATCTTCACTGTATAAATAAATTAAATTCTGTTGTGTACTAAACAACAATCAGAATATAAAGAAATAAAAGAAAGAGAGAATTTGTTTGATTACAAAAATCAAACTCGAAATAAAAATAAATAAATAAAAACAGATTTTATTTTGTTACAAAAACAAAATTAAAATCTGATTAAATAAACAAATAAAACAAAAAATAAATTAAACAACTTACTTGATTAATTTCTTTGAATAATTATCTGATCAAGTCCAGTGTTTGACACTGTGTCCTTAAGACAGATTCGTCCTCTCCACGGTGCTTTCAGAATTTGGACGTCTATCTCCCAGGATAAAATGATCTACTACAAACAATAGCAGCACTACAAATTGTTTGCCTAACGAACACACTAAGTGTTTATACTCTCTCTGACAAGAAAATAATGCAGCAACATGAAGAGAATGTTTTCAGAATTATGAAGGACGAAAATTAGAGTTTTAAAATCCAAATGAGGGCTGTCCTATTTATAGATGTAAAGGTGGCTCTTGGTTTTGAATTGAACAGGTACTATACCTGTTCAATTGATTTAAACAGATACAACTGTTAGGCACTGTTTGGTTGAAATTCAAACAGATTTAAAGCTGTTGGATTCAAAAACGGGAAGGGCCCTGTTTGGATGAACAATAAATCCAAATCAGTTAATTCTGTTTGAAAATGAAAGGCCCTGTTTGGATGAACAATAAATCCAAATCAGTTTAATTCTGTTTGAAAACGGGAAGGCCTGTTTGGATGTACAGAAATCCAAACCAGTTTAATTTAATTTGGATTTTATTTTACCAAAAATAAAATTAAATTCAAATGTTTTTGGCCCAAAAAGATTAGTATTGGGCTGAACAAGCCCAACCCAACCTCACACCATGCACCCAGGCCCAAGCCCAGCTCGTCCGACCGGACGGACGGCGGCGCGTGCGTGTGTGGTGATTTTTTAGTCCAATGGGTCTAGCCCATTTTGCCCATAACCTCTCCCTCTAAAACACTTGGGTACCCCTTGGGGCACACCCCAAGTACCAAACCCATGCCTTATAAACCCTTTTAAAACCTCCCACCAAATCAATGTGGGACAAGCCTTATTCAATATCTTTAAGGATTTTACACCAAAACTCCATTTCCATGGAGCATACTTTGGCTTCAATTTTCCATTCACTCGGTAATGGTTTTGAGCAACCAAATATACCACGTGAATCACAACGCGGCATAGAACGCGTTACCACTTTGACCCGTGTAAATCGATGCACGGGGCCCACCTAAATATTAGACCAAACTTAGGGTAAAATTCTGGTTTTACCCAGAATTTATAACCATTTCCAACAAAACTATGGAGCTCTTAAAACATTTAACAAAGATGACCTCTATGCATGTATGGAATTGATTGAAATTAAACTCAAATTCTATGAATTATGCATGCAGAATGAATTAATCTTTCATTCTACATTCTTACTTTAATTCCCATGCTTCATCTTCTAATTCTCTTGACTTCTTGCACTAAGTAATTCAAATTCATGTTTGAGGAGTTGAATTTCCTACCATAAGCCTTAAGCTAGCAAGTGTTGGAGCCAAACTTCCCTCTAAGGTTGAGTAATTCTTGATTTTCCCTCTAACATTCCTACAATTCACTCTAATTGTTGAAGTTCCTCTCCCAACTCTTACACTCTCTCCTCTCACGGTTGAGTCAAAAGCTGAGGAAATGAAAATGTATATAATAGCCTTGACTTTACAATTTGCCTTATATAGGCTTGGGTAAAGGTGTAATTATTAATTGATCAAACTAATCAAGTAGACATAAAATTATTTTAATTTAATCGTTCTGATTCGAAATTCAATTAAACCTATCATAAAATTCTAAAAATTCTAATTAACACATAAATCAAGTCAATTTCTGAATCAGGTGTCGATAAGGCCTTTAATTTCGCAATCGAAACAAAAACATGGACAAATCTTCCTATGTTGAACAGATATAAACACAAATAAGGCAACATATGATGCAAATTTCACTTTCATTACTCATTGGGCATAATTAAGCATGGATTAATGTTAATCATGGGTAGGGGTTGTTACACCAGCAACGATGGGGTAGTGACTGCCAGTGAGTTGGCAACAGTGGTGAGTGGTATGTGTGTTTGTGAGACAGAATAGAGAGAAAAGATATATGTGAAACAAGTTAGGGAGGGCGCCAATATTCATATGCTTCCCTCTAAAAGAAATTTCCTACATTTAGCGACTAAATTCTGTTTTGTCGGCAAATGTAACTGATGGTTTATATTTCCCGACTAAAGTTTTGGTCGGCAGAGAGTAATGCAATAAAATACGCTTATCTTTTGGTGACTAAATTCTGTTTTGTCGGCAAATGTAACTGATGGTTTATATTTCCCGACTAAAGTTTTGGTCGGCAGAGAGTAAGACAATAAAATAAGCTTATCTTTTGGCGACTAAAATTTTTTTGGTCGGCAAACGGCTATGTACATTGACAAAAACTAGAATTAGTAGCCTAAAACATAGACAAACGCTGACTAAAACTTTTCTAGTCGCCTATTGACATTATTTTTAGCGACCAAATTTTTTTTAGTCGCTAATAACTACTATATGGCTAAAAAATTTTAGTAGCTAAAAGGCAAAATATTGCCAACCAATAGAAAAATTAGTCGGTAAAGGTCTAACTTTTGGCAACTAAAAAAGTTTTAGTTGCCAAATTTGGTCGCCGAATGTGCAAATTGTTGTAGTGCTATTTATACTATTATAAAGGAAAGGTTTGAGATGAAAAAATTATTGGTTAGTCCTGAGGCACCATGTGACTGTGTTTCAGGCTAATCACAAATTCTTATGCCCTCTCATGTTCTCCAACCACCCAACACAAAATCATAGAGTGTGTTTGGTTTGTGTTTTGAGATAAATTTAAAAAAAAAAAAATATTGGGGAGAGAGTTTAGAAATTTTTTTGGTTTGTTTGATTGTATATTTTGAAAATAGTTTTGGAGTTTAGGAGTTCGGGATGATTTGATATTTTATTGTAGTTGAGTAGATGTGTGTGAGAGAGAAAAAGTTATTGAAAAAGAGAGAGGATGGAGAAAAAGTGATTGATTGATGTGTAGGAGAGAGAGTAATTTTGAGAATTTTTTTTTCAAAAAACTTGAACCAAACAAAATTTTGAAAATTTTTCTCAAAAATTGTATCTTAAGATACAAACCAAACAAGCCCATAGATTTCACCTCTTCCATCAATTATAATAGGTGTGGAGCACTATATGGGGTTACTTTTGGACCAACCAATAAATTCTCTTTGAGATGACATTGACCTAATGTGACATTTTAATTTTTGAAAATATTTTTTCAACTCATTTAAAATACAAAATTATAGGTAGCGTTTGGTAGAGTTTTCTAAAATATGATTTGAGAATAGAGTTGTATTTTGAGTTTGTGAGTTTTGGAATTATGATTTGAGTGTAGAAAATTTGTTTGGTTACGAGTTTTAAATTGAGTTTCGAGTTGAGTGTTAAATTGAGTTTTTAATATTTGATGTGACATGTGAAATAAGAAAATTTGTTTGGTTATGAGTTTTGAGAAGAGTTTTCAAAACTTAATTCAAATTGTTATAACTCATAACCAAACATACCACTTAAAACTCTATTAAAAATTCTAATCAAAACTCTATTGAAATTCAAAATAAATATTCAATTACTGATTTAAAATTAACTTTTGATTGTATATTTGGTTCAAATTTTTTAAAAAAAATATTTTCAGTTAAAATATTTTTATATTTTTAATAATTACTGTCACAAATTATTTGCTATTTATTGTATTGTTATTTTCAAATAAATGGCCAAAAAAATTATCAGGTATTATCTATGGGGGAGTAAAAAAAAAGGGCTCTTTTTTCATAAATCCTATTCCTAACAGTTTTATTCCATAAAACCCCAATCGTTTTTGATTATTTCATTAAGTCCATTCATTGTAATAAGACGAAATTACCCTCCCTCCACTTCTCCTGCGTCTACTCCATTCTGAAAACAAACCATTCCTATTCCATCTATTCAATCCACAAAACACTGATTTCTCAAAGAAAATCTCATTGTCGGCCCCAAAAAACTCTCAAATCGTAACCCTAAATTCACATCGCCTCACCATCGTCGTCGTCCATCGTCCACTATCGTCAGCCACTGCTATTCCACTTCATCTGGTTCGTTGTTCCGTGTTTACCGTCGGTCGACTGAGTGTGGTCCATCGATTTCCATACCTACCCACAATGAGGAACAAAAGTAAGCAACATCATTCCACATTCTGTTTTTCAGTCATAATGTGATCACCGATGTATATATTTACATTGTCGTATTACTATTGTTGTTTTTGGATTTGATTTTGTAAATATCAATTATGTGAACATTCACATTACTGTTCATTAATGGATAAACTCACATTAGTAGACACTGGTGTAAACATTGACATCAGTGTATAACAATGTGAATGTTCACATTACTGTCAGCGTTAGTATTGTTGATTGTTGATGCCTATAGAACCCCTAATCTTCACCCAAAAATGTGATGGAATATGATATAAATATTCACATTGTGACATCAATGTCAGACTTGTTGGTGTTGTTGGGTGTTATTGGTTTCACCCTCTGTTTTTCAATCAATGATAACATAATGTGATCACCGATGTATATATTTATATTGCCCTATTACTATTGTTGTTTTTGGATTTGATTTTGTAAACATCAATGATGTGAACATTCACATTACTGTTTATTAATAGAAAACTCATATTAGTAGACACTAGTGTAAACATTCACATCAATGTATAATAATGTGAATGTTCACATTACTGTTAATTTCACAATCAAGCATATTATGTTGTTCACATAAATGTGTATTGATGTAAATATTGATACCAGTGTTTTGCATATGTTAGCACTAAAACAAATGTGGAACACACATTACTAGGCAATGGTGTGGAAGTTGACATCAATGATGTGAACATTCACATTACTGTTTAATAATGGATAAACACACATTAGATCAGTTAGTGAGTAAATATTCAAAGTGTGACATCAATGTCTAACTTGTTGGTGTTGTTGGTTGTTGATGGTCATAAAATAATTACAGTCCAAACTATGGATGGTTGCCAACCTTGTTTTGGTTACATGTGAATTCTTGTATGCATGTTGTAAATAATAACATCATATTGTTTCACTTGTTATTGATTAACATCAATGCCAATATGCACATTCTGAACATAATGTCAATAATTACATTCTGAACATAATGTTAATATTCACATTGTAACATTCTGAACATAATTTTAATATTCACATTGTGAATATAATGTTAATATTCACATTGTCACATTCACATTGAATATTCACACCATATTTGGCTGTGAACATTCACAGTCAAACATATAAGTGTAATGATGTGAAGTTTAACATCGTGTATACATTGTGTTAGTTTAATAGTTGTAATGTGTGACTGTTCTCACCTCTTCATGTGAATGTTGGTTTATCATGTGCTATCACCTCTTCACGTGAACATTTGCACTAACTATTCACATATTATTTCACTATCACCATCCCATTATTCACATGGCATATAATAATTTACACTTATTATCACTATTCATTTGTGAACAATAATATTAAATTTGTTTGTATTTGAATAAACAGGTCTTCCCCGTAGATTTGATGGCAAAAGAAAGAGAGAGGAATCCCGTGCTAAAGGCAAACCCGATCAAACAGCTAGTCCCGAACAAATGAACATGAAAAAGGTCAACTACCGGTCAAATATCACTAGATTAGTGAAACTATTGAAGGCTACAAAAATTACAAATGGTCAATTGAAATGCCTTAGGAAAACACCATTTTGGCCCTCATTTGATTGTTTAATCAATAATGAAGTCGACCTTAACCAATGCATGAAATACGATGATGTCATTGTACATATAGTGCAGACATTCAAGCCATCCAGTGGGAGGTTTTACATCGGGGACAAGAGCATTCAGATTTTTAGAAGTGACGTATCACTTATTTTTGGGGTAGACTACGGCACCAAGCCAATGAACCTCTCTTATGGTGCAAAACCAACGGCCGACATCATACACCAAATGTGCAAGGATGTCAATCGATTAAATGCAGCAAAAAACGTGAAATTCTGAACGAAGTATTAAAGGGCACAAAGGAACAAGACAATGAAGAGGTTGCAAGATTAGTTTGCAAGTATGCATGCGTCAAACTTTTCTTTTTCACGTTCGGAGAAACAATTGGATGGGCATTCTATTCATACATGGACCCATTAGACAACATGATCGAGTATGACTGGGCTGAGAACATCCGGACAACTTTGATGGGGTCAGTGGACCAAAACTGGGAAAAACCAAGACGAGTCACCGGATGTGTTACGTTATTAATGGTAAATCCCATAAATCTTATTCTATATTTAATATGAACATTCATGGGGTCTGTCCACTCATATTGTCAGCAAAACAAATGTGACATACACATCAGTACGCATTGGTGGCAAGGTTGGCATGAGTACACACTGATGTGAATGTTCACGACAGTGTGGAATGTTACGAACATTCACATCAATATGTGTTGATATAAACATTGACACCAGTGTTTTGCTCATGTTAGCACCAAAACAAATGTGGAACACACATTACTAGGCAATGGTGTGGAAGTTGACATCAATGATGTGAACATTCACATTACTGTTCATTAATGGATAAACTCACATTAGTAAATACTGGTGTAAACATTCATATCTGTGTATAATAATGTGAATGCTCACATTACTGTTAATTTCTCAATCAGTCATATTATGTTGTTGTTCACATCAATGTGTATTGATGTAAACATTGACACCGGTGTTTTGCTCATGTTAGCACCAAAACAAATGTGAAACACACATTACTAGGCAATGGTATGGAAGTTGACATCAATGATGTGAACATTCACATTACTGTTCAGTAATGGATAAGCACACATTCATAGACATTGGTGTAAACATTCACA
Organism: Camellia japonica; assembly: GCA_030407325.1. Lineage (NCBI taxonomy): Eukaryota > Viridiplantae > Streptophyta > Magnoliopsida > Ericales > Theaceae > Camellia > Camellia japonica. Next base: position 25,584,432 of record JAPPVO010000002.1, read on the forward strand.
TCAGTGTTTATTAATGTGAACATTCACATTACTGATGTTTGTTATTTGTTTCAATACTAGTTATGTGAGCACATAACCATCTTACAACCCTGCAAACCTAATGCCACGGTGTGTGAAGTGGGACCTCACAGCCTTACATACCAACATGAAGTCCATATCTTTGGCGAAGCTTGGTTTAAATTAGGTAAAAGTACAACCAAAAATGTTGTGCCTATTCACATAATGAGACAAGGAACTATGTAACTAACATAATGTTTCCAACTCCAGGTATATGGCGGCGAGCTGATGGCATCCCCAACTGAAGCAAAGATGTACCATCATACCAAATTGAATATGGAGCTCAAACATGAAGTTTTGTCGAGTGCACCAACAAAGCAAGATGAAAGCAATGACGATGAAAGTAAAGACAATCAAGGCAGTGACAACAGCGACGGAATTTCTGGCGATGCAATGGACCTAAATGATGTTAAAGATGACATCAACACTAGCTTTAACAACCCCAATATTGAGAGAGGTATCATTATAGCACAACCAAGTGAACCGAACATTGCAGATGTACTTATAAAAGAAAACCAAAAAGCTTAAGGTCTCGTATGACAATGGGAAGCAAAATACAAACAGTTGGAAGAATCGTGGGAGTTGAGTGCAAGGGTGATTGCTGCACTTGAAGCCAAATTATTCGACCAGTCAGGCCCATCCAATATGGACATGGAGATCAAGAATTGTATGGAGTGGAAAGATATAGAAATTCAGCAGTTGACAAAATTGGTCATCAACTTGGAATGTGAAAAAACAATTCTTCAAGACCTTTACGATGATTAGTCCGTTCACATTATCACGCAAGTCGAAGCACAAAAGGCTCATGACAGCCTTAAGAAACATCCCATTGTAGCACTGAAAGACATTCTCAGCCCACCATCTAGGATAAAGCGCATCAAGCAGAAGGTAAGGAAAGAGCACCGCTTGGATGAGTTTTAATACCCTGACTTGCCTGGTCAAAAGAAAAGAAAAAGAGGGAGCTAAAGAGCAATCCCATGCAGTCCACATTGTACAAGATTTAGACAAACATCAACAAAAAAAAGCACCCAACAAAGTACAAGAAGTTAACATTGACCAACAAACTGAAGGTTTGGGCCAACATGAGCAAACTCAACAAGCAGAAGGTCCAAAATTTGCACAAGAACGGCGGTGATGAGTAAGTGATCATACATATTTAGATTGAATTTATTTTTATGACGATGTTAAGCTTTACATATGTACTTAATAGATTAGATCATTTTATAATTGTGCAATGTTAACATTCACATTTTCTTTAATCACAATGCATAGTTTGCTTGTGTGGCGAAGAGACTCAAAGACTAGAAACGTGTATTTTGATGACATCATACACATTATCAAGGAAGAATCAATACATAACAATGTATGGCACTCGTAAATGTGTACAAAACACACACACACATACACACACACACACACACACACACTATAAAGACACTAGAAATAATGTACCGCCACCCCTCTGTTTGTACAGGTGATAGATGCATATAGTGAAATTCTACTCGAACTATAAGGGCTGGTCAACCCAACTTTGGAGGATTCGGCATTCATCTTTACAAGCACATGTTTGGTAACAACTACACTTTTGGTTTGTTTATGTTTGATGTTGATGAGAATGTTCACATGAACAGTATTGGATTTGCATGTTCAATAGATGTGAATGTTCATCTCAACATTATATGCTTATATTGTTAACTTAAATAATAGAGAGATGTGAATGTTAACAACAACATAATATGACAGGTGTGAACATTCACATTGACAGATGTGAACATTCACATCATTCACAGTGAACATTCATGTATTGGAAAGTTTGAGAAATTAATAGGTGTGAACATTCACATCTGTAATACATTATAGGACTGCTTGACAAATTAACAGATGTGAATATTCACATCATTCACAGTGAACATTGATATAAATACTTGGTACATCATTATATGCCCATTGTGTGCAGAAAGTCATGCAAGAGTACCCCCCCAACAAAAGAAATAAACTGATTGATGTACATATTAATGACTATCAAGGCCAGAGATACTTTATCTTCCCAATACACCACAACTTCCACTGGACGATTGTTGTGTATGATTTCAAAGACAATTTATGGAGGCATTATAACTCGCTACGACCAAGACCTAGCATACATGACCCGTATATTGACAAAGCACAAATAGTGGTAAGTGGCTGACATATATAATACTTGTCATGATGTGTAATATTTGAACTTGGATGTATGTACTATGTTGCTTTTTGCCTAATATGTAATTTCATTGTTCCCCCCATAGTAGAGAGACTACATCGAGGCTGTGGTGCGCAACATCGGACCATCATCACCACTATGGACCAAATTATCAGGCCAAAATCCATCGCAACCAATCATATCAATAGACGTCTGTCCTCAGCAAGCATCAGATTTATAAGCCTGAAATCAATTTGTACACATCTTCCACAACCATTATACACACCTAAATTTCAAAATCTAACAACAACAACAACTTTGCATTTTGAGGGTGCATGTATTCTGTGAGGAAATTGTTGACAGCCTAAATCGCTTTGAATAGTGTCAAATAAGAGACTCATTAGTACACATTTTTCTGAATCACAAAAAGACAGCGCAACATGAAAACCTATAGGTAGGGGGTGTCCACCTATCACTGTTATCCGAAACTATTATCCACATTTAAAACAATTTAGTATCAATAGATTTGACATATTGGAGCAGACTAGCTTGATTGTAAATCAATTCTATATCGCTGCTTGTACTGCTATTTTTCATTCAATATATGTATATGCATTTTGAGGCCTATTTCGTGTTGATTATGCACATTGAGATTGTATTTTTTTTTTTACACACGACATGATGTGAATTTCCACATCACGGAAGGATCATACACATTCTTGTGTTTAAAAGCCCTACTACATGGATGTGAATATTGCTTAAAGTTTTATTGTAACACAATATGACATGTGTGAATATGATATTTCTTAACACATAAGTCAATAATCACAGCTAATAATTTGATGACGTGAATGGCAGCAACGATATCAATATTCACACCACGCCCATGCATGCATCATAATATACACAAGAACATCTTGTTTTTGCTAGCAACAAACACTCACAATTACATTTCGTAATACATATCTGAATATTCAAATCTTCTGATTTGATGATGTGAATGGTTCCATTGATGTAAATGTTCATATCATCTACTTTGATGTTGTCAATGGTAACAAGAATGTAAATATTCACACCACAATAATGTTAAAAAGTTCAACCCATGTGCAATTATTGACATAATGTGATTATCTTACACAAGTGTGAATGTTCATATCATGTATTTGTAGACACCCCATTTTTGACCGACCTCAAGACTTAGACGTCATTGCTTGCGCACTCGATGATTACGATTGCATTTTTTTGCTTTGAGTGCCCAAAGTCCTCGGTGGAACGCCCTGTCTTTGAACCTTTAAAGCTTGTCCTTTTTGTGTTTTGTTTTGGACCAAAACCTTGTTCGTTCAAGCCTGGAACTTGGGGTGACCTGTCGGCCACCACCATAGGCTATCGGCCATAGTATGGCCGGTCGGCTACCAGTTGTGGCCAACGGCCACCAGTGTCTTTTTCCAGATATTTGTTGACAACTATGACAACTGTTGGCACACTGAGCTGCATCTACCTACACATGTATGGTAGGATGTTTCTAAGCTCAAGGCTTGTTTTTCTATATATATGGGGGTTCCTCCCCCATTTTGGAGGGTTAGAAAATTTGGAACCAAATTCTTTCTCTCTCTAGACTTCTTTCTCTCTCTTGCAATTTTATACATATTTGCTCACAAATCCTACACTTTTGCCTATACACCCTTGATAGAAGTTGCTAGTCTTTGGGCTGAGGTAGCTTGGGACTTATTTTGAGCTCTAGAAGGTGTGTGTGACTTGAATTTGTTGGCCAAATTATGTCTCCTCTTCAAGAGGTATAACACTCTCTCTTTATACTTGTTTTGTACCCTTACTTTGCCATATTTTTCAATTGTTTTGAGGTTGATTTTGAACCGTAAAAAGTTCTATTTTTATGACTTAAAAGTGTCGGTTTGAGGCCATTTTCAGTTAAGGGGTGGTTCACCCTTCTTGCTTCTTAGCTTGTAAAGTTTTTATGCCTTTGTTCATCACTTTCAAATCAACTTTTTTGGGCCTTTTAACCACTGAATTTCAGAGGTTTGTCAATGGCAAAAAACTCATTTTGAAGTCCAAAATTGGAGGGGTTAGCCTCCCTTCCTTGTGTCTTGTTTGCATGCCTAGTTAGCCTCATGTATTAGCTTAATGTTTTAGCTTTTTGTGCCTCAAGTCCAACATGTTTTACACTATATTTTGAACTATTTTGCCATTGTTTTGGCTTTTTGGGGCCTTTTAAGTCCTGTTTTGCATAGTTGTAATGCAAGTCCTTTCACTAGCTTGGTATTTTAAAGCTTTAACCACCATTGGTTTGAGTTGATTGCATATTTTAGTGCTTTTTCTCACCTAATTTCAGCACTCATAATCTCTGCAATCTCCCTCATTTCTTCACTTTTTCATTTGCTTTGAGGGTTGTTTCAACCCTAGGGTTATTTAAGCTTGAGATTGAGGCTTATGCTTAATGGTTTAATCCTTCTTTGAGGGTTCATTACCAACGGCATGAAGCTTCTCTCATGCCTTAAACTATCCCTTGGTTGACACTTCTTTCGCTTTAGAAGACACTCACCAATGGACTGATTGATTAAAGGATGGTTTGGTAACTAAAATGTGTAAACAAAATTGGCAAGTAAAAGAGGCAAGATAAGCATTCTTTGTGTTGCATTGTATGTGTTCAAATCGGACGTTAGTTTGAACACAAGGAAAATGGAACATTTCATACTTAAAAGTGATGAAATGTAACATTTTCCTAGGTCTCCATTACCTTTGATCATGCATGATAGGGTGATGGTCATTTGAGTCTTGTTCTTGCATTTATTAACTTGCACAATTGGTTTCACAAGCCATCATGCAATGAATTTGCTTGATTGATGGTTTATGAACCAAATTTTGTCCCTCTGATTTCCCCATGAAAAGAAGAGACAAAGTGTGCAAACAACCCTTGAGAAATATACTGTTTTGCTCTGTTTGCTCTCTGATGCAACAAGGAAGTCCAGGCTATCAGTGGCCAACAGCCACCAATGGTAGCTGATCGGCCATCATTGGTAGCTGACCGGCCCTTGTCGACCATTAGTGAAATTTGCACAATGTGTTGGTAAGGGAGAGCAGAGGTGTTCTGGAAGTGGACAAAGTTGTTGGTGTTCAATGCGCAAACAGAGGCATTTAGCAGCAAGGCAGTGGCTTTTCGGGTGGAAACCGAGCATGCATAGGCCTTCCTCGCCTCCCGGGATTAGCTAATTAGTTTAATTAGCAATGGCTTACATGCGTGTTTGTAACTAATTAGTTGTAGCTAATTAAGTGTTGTAAATAATTAGTTAGTTTAACTAGTCATTCGACTTTGTTTTATAATTAGTTAACTAGAATAGTTAATTAATTTAGGTTTTGTAATAATGAGTTAGCTTAATTAGTGTAGCTCGTTGGTTAGCTTTTATTCATTCGGACACTCCTTCGCGAGGGCGTAATGTTATAATAAGTGTGCGTACGTGTGTGTATGTTTTCCAACCCCAAGTCTTTCTCTCTTTTATTTAATAGCTTTTGATGGTTAGATTAGGGGCATGTTTCAATTAGCATACCTTATGCTTTATACTTCCATTCATTCATTCGTATTGCATGCACTGAGGCTCGGCGCATCATTCAAATTACATTGTCATTTCAATATCTTATTTGAATACGTGTTTAATCGCATGTTGTTCAAATTGCTTCATATGCTATATTAGTAGCCGAGCCTATTAATTGCATATTGCGTGTGTTGCATTAGATGTTTAACATAGTTAGGAATCATGCATATTTTACTAACTCATATCTTCTTAGCTCGAAGTACTAGGTGAGTTTTTACGCTTTAGCATATTTGTATAAGTGTGAATGTTGCCATGATTAGCATGCTTTCCATGAGACTATGTGCTTAAATGCTAAACTGCTTGAATGCCTGTGGATGAAGGCTTGTTGTTTGAATTGGAACGATTCAACGAATGTGTGTTTTAATCCTACTTTGTTGAGTGGCAAATTAGTTTTAAACCCACTATGTTTGGTGGGAAATCCGTAAACTTTAAGCCCACCTGAGGTGGCAAATTCAAACCATTTTTCATAAATAAACATGAGTTAAATTGTTCCAAATTGAGCAAACTAGTCTATACTTACTTGTGCGCATCACATAGTAATGCTAGTTTAATAACCGGAATAAGAACACATAATGTTTATAAAAAATCATATCATGATTAGTAGAGGCCGATCTTTGATCGGGCGAGCGGGGTGCTCAATTCATGACCTTCCTCTCTCGTACCTAAGTTCCCAAGCTGAGGCAACTTTGGTGATGACGGACACGTGGCCTTTGCCACGAGTCATAGGTTTCCTAAATTTCCCGAAAAATAAAATATTTAGGTGGCGACTCTATATCTGGCAAAGCAATCCAATCTTGGCACTTTTTGATCCAAAATCAATTTTCCAAAACGATTTGCTGAATTTGAACTCTTTGGTGTTTATTAGTTTCACATTGCACTTGTGAGATTAGATTCAGAATCGAGGGAGTTCGAACTATAGGGCTTTCTTTTCAAACCTTCCAAAAGGGGGCGCGAAAAAGGCCGAGCTACAGTATTCATCCTTAACACACCAACAAAAATGTAAGTTTGCTACCTAAAAAAATAAAAAATAAAAAACACAAATCAAATACTAATGCATTATTAGGTTTGCCAATGCATTATTATGTTTGCCAACACAATGTAATCTTATTGCAACACAATGTTTGCCAACATAACACAATCTTATTTCAAAAATCAATATAAGAATCCTATGTAAAACACAATGTTGAAATGAAAAAATGTACACCCTATATCGGCTCCTTGCATGATTTTCGATTGTGGCTTTCTAACTTATCACATCTTCCACACCTTATTTGCTTCAGTTTCTCACCCCTTGATAGGATTCTATTCTTTTTCGGCCTGCCGGGTGGTCTTTTCACAATTGGTGGGTATATAGTGAAGTCCGTGGAATCAAAATGCGGCTTTTCCACCAACAGTATAGGGAATATGGCACCCAAATAAGCTGCACGATACATCTCTACATGAAAGTAATATTCCACACAATCATTGAGATTGTAGCGGCTCTTCTGAATAGCAATAACAGCATGGTCACATGGCAATCCGTTGATTTGCCATTTGAAGCAAGAACATGTACGCCTTGCAATATCATCTGTAACAGATGGTATAGAATGTACCTAAAACACATCCTCATTGGCTTTGCTGACCTGCCAAGACCTGCTGTCATTGAATGAATCAAGAAGCATTATTTCGAATGTAGGACAAATAAGTTCATTCCACTTGTTTGCTTGGTCACGCCGCGCAAACATTTGCCGTATCAACTGAGTACGAATTGTGTCCATCATCTGAGTGATAGGAAGATTGCGTGCTTCTTTAATCAAATTATTAAATGACTCCACCGCATTGGATGTCATCTCCCCATAACGCATGCCCCTGCACAACATCACAAACATTGTACAATATTGAATTAAATTTCTTTGAAACTGAATATGAAATTTCACATCGTCACAAAATATAACTAAAATTTCATATCGCTACTATTCTAAACTTGACAAATGGAATACATCAGGAAACTACTATTACCTGAAGTATGAATTCGCCCAATGCTCAGGTGCCAACTCCTTGAAAAAACTATGTGCTCGTTGCTTAGCCTCCTCTTTTAATTTCTCAAGCTTTTCATGGAACCCTACCACAGTTGGCTCGTAAGCATAGTTACCCACACTACTAACGAGGTGGTCTCTAAATCCATTATCAATTCCCTCCATCTAGTCTCTTAAGTTGTTTTTTAAGTGTTGTAAGCAATAACCGTGGTGAGCAGATGGGAACACCTTCGGTATCGCTTTTAACAAACCAAGATTACGGTCCGAAATAAAAGTAATTTGACGCTTACCATCAACAACCTTGCCAAGTTCGTGCAAGAACCACGGCCAATTAGTCGTGATCTTTGAATCAACAATCGCAAATGCAACATGAAATAAACCTACAACACAACACCATTAAACAACTATTCACAATATTTCAATGTGAATAGTAACACAAGTAGTTTACAAAAACACTATAAAGGAAACAGGTCATGTGAATGTTTATATTTACATTGCCCTATTACTATTGTTGTTTTTGGATTTGATTTCGTAAACATCAATAATGTGAACATTCACATTACTGTTCATTAATGGATAAACTCACATTAGTAGACACTGGTGTAAACATTTATATCAGTGTATAATAATGTGAATGTTTACATTATTGTTAATTTCCCAATCAGTCATATTATGTTGTTGTTCACATCAATGTGTATTGATATAAACATTGACACCAGTGTAAATGTGGAGCACACTGTGTAATCGTCTTTCATATGTCCACACTATGCCGCTCAATGTGAATATTTACATGAATAGACAGCTAAACAAAATAATAACCATTGTTTCCATCTTTCGCCATTGCCGCAAGTAGCTAACCTTTGTACTTTCCTTTGAGGAATGTTCCATCCAGGAATAATAAAGGCCGACAAGAATTGAACCCAGAAATACACGTAGTGAATGATACAAAGAAACGACAAAACTGTTGACTATTCACATCATAGTCAATATTGACATCTCACATCATAGTCAATACTGACATAACTCCTTGGATTGTAACGCATCACAGCTTCCGAATACCACCACAGCTGGTCAAACAATAATGAGTGATCTCCATGAATAACAGTCTTTGCTTTCTCCACGCCTAACCACACCACGTGGTAACTCACATCTAGCCCATAATCTCTCTTCAAAATAGTCACCACCTCACAATTTCAGATATAGTACTCAACACCAAATCAGAACTAACTCTCGGATTCTTCGATGTTTGAACATCCATACCACAACTATATACATCACTGAACCTCTTGATGTAGGAAAAACCATTTACTCATTGTGCTCTACAATGTATAGCCCACAAGCAGCCTCTCTCCTCGCGCATTGCACACACTGCAGTAACCCTTGTTGTCTCGTTCTTGACATACGTAAACTGAAACTCACATTGGATGGCATACTTACATAAAACATCACGAAATTCTTGTACATCTCCAACAAACCGTTGTCCCGCATGTATAATACCATTTGCCCAAGGGGCTAACAACAACACCTTCTCCTTATAGTGGCAAAATCTCCGTAGTGCATCAATTTCTTCCTCACCCCCCACACGCAGCAACCCAGAGCTACTTGACTGACCAATATCACTTTTCAACTCAACGACAATTTCTACATGTTGTACCCCCATTGATTTAGCAAGCAATAACATATTTTGAAATTCTTCCTCATTGTCCAAATCACACCTATTAATCCCAGGTAGCCGACAGAACAATGAAATAGAACCGGCAGACAACTCATCCCATTTTTCACACAAACACTCCACCAAATGCAAATAACACAATGCGTGGCCAACATTTATTGCAGTTGTACTGCAACCATATGTGCATACCAACATCATAAAGGTATCCATCTCCTATAAAAACACAATAATACAACAATCAACAATAATCCAAACGATATGAAAATTCACATTGTGCAAAATTAAATGCTTATGTGTACAGTTCAACTGCTAAATCCATAATGAAAACTATCACCACCATCTTTACACAACATAAAACATTTTACAATATCAAAATGACACCACCACAATAAGGTGACAGTACACAACATGCAATCAACCCTCCATAACTTCATATTAACAAGATGTGAGCATTCACATTGTTACATATACTCTGAATTATCTCGCCCACACAGAGTCTCATTAAGCAAACATCAAAGTAAAATGAGAACATCCATATTCTTCACATAATCTAAATGACCTCCCCTCCACAGTACCACATAAAATGCATATAATTTAACAAACAGAGCATCCGATCCATATCAATTAAAAAACAGAGCATCTCATCCATCATACAAATCAAAACATAAACTGAACATGTATTCATAACCAAAATGATACTAACCTTAATCATGCAATCCTACACTCGTCATGTAACTTGAAAACAACTGATTTCAACTGGTTATACTCTAGAAAATGTCACAACCGAACACCGTCCAATTCATCGTCTTCAATCGAAAATCACCGAACCATACTACAACAACAACAATGAAACCCTAGCACATCAAAGCCCCTAAACGAGTGTGCAAAATAGAAACATATCCATCTGAATTAGAATGATGATCAAAAGCATGAAGATAGAAACTACCAAAACAGAATAAACGAAAAAAAGAGGCAACGTGGTATGTATATCAACGCAATATATATATATATATATATAGAAGGGCATAATAATCCAGTTAAAAATATAAAATTAGTAAAAATGGACCTCATGGAATAAAAAGAAAAGTATATGGGACTAATCAGGTTATAATAATCCTCTGTGGACCTAATGGGTTATAATAACTCTAAAATGGATTTATCAATAAAAAAATTCAAAAAAAAAATTAGAATATTATTTTGTTAGCATCTATGCAGTTTACCGCACAATTAAATTTTATTTGATTTTTTTTATTTGCTGATATTCATCAATTCCGTGGGAAATTCATCATTCATGTACTTCGTCATTTATATCATCTGTTCAACCACAAACTTTTATATCAGAGGTTGAACAACCAACAACTTCACCATCTTCTCTTCTTTATTTTTTGTTGATAATTAGCCAAAAAAATAAAAAAATAAAATCATTGTAGCGGTCATCCGACGGACATCAGAGAGGATGTTCGACGAGACGACCGGATAGACTCAAAAATTCAAAAACTGTATAAAAATGTGAGAGCTTTGGCTTGAAATTTTGTTTTGAAAGGAGCTCTACCAAATGTGAAACAAAAATGTGTTTTGAAATGTGTGGTGAAATTAATTTTTAAAAATTCTAATCAAATACTTTATTCACGTGAAGGAATGGAATTGTGATTGGAAAGTTTTTTTGATTTTTTGTTTTTGTATTTATTAATTTTTCTAATTTGTTGGGGGTCAAACCTCAAGAGGGTCATTGGTGGTGTGCCGTGACCGTGGTGTTGAATCAAAAAAGCAGCAGGCCCTTTTTGACTCAGACTCGCCTGGTAGTGGCTGAAGTCAAATCCATATCTCACGTATCATTTACTTTGCTTGCTTTTGGATTTTCAAAAATACTTTTTAAAAAAATTTATTTTTTTGTTTTTTTGTATTTTTTTTACTAAATATTTTTAATATTTTAAATAATTTTTAATTTTTAGACACGCCTAATATAAGTATACATAAAAAGTATAATTTTTTTATTTTTTTTAAATTCACAAAATACCAAAAATACAAAAAATATGAGAATTCAGTATATTTTTTTTATATTTTTATGTATTTATTAATTTTTTAAAATATTTTTACTTTTTAGATATATATAAGTAAGGTGCTTCTAAAAAAGTAAAAAAAAAATGCTTAAAATTTTTAAAATTCTTACTAAAAACAAAAAAATACGAAAATAAAAAACTCGATTTTCAAAAAAATTTAATTCAAAAAACTCAAACCAAACATACACATTGTTTTTTATTTTTTATTTTTTATTTTATTGTTGAAACATTAATATTAAATTTAATATATATTTTTATATTATATTATACTTATTTACTAAAATAATATTGGTATAATTACTTTTACTAGTGCTAATGTATATTTTTAATGCAGTGACAACTAGATTGATAAATCAGACAATAACACACTATGGCCCCATTTGTTTTGGAGTATAGAGGGAAGTATGGGATTAGAATAGAAGTGAGACTCATTTAATGTTGTGGTTGTTTGTAAATTTGGGAAAGGATTGAGATGGAGGAGGAGATTAGGTTAGGCCTTGGAAAGGGGATTTGGATGGAAGAGGTGGAGGTGGAGGTGGAGGTGGTATTAGAAAAATAGTCCGCCGGACTAGAAATTTTTATTTATTTTTTTTACATGTTGGACATTTTTTTTTGAATATTAATGTTTAATTTTTTGTATTTTTTTGTTAAGTAAAAATCATTGTTTTATTTTGTTTGGGAAATTTTTAATTTTTTACATGTTGGGCATTTTTTTTTTAACATTAATGTTTAATATTTTTGTATTTTTTTATTTGTTTTATTATTTTATATAAAAATAATTTAACAATCTCTATACTAACAGCTATCATCAAAACAAATACAATTTTACTTAATTCCCTCACTATCAATCCCCTCACTATGAATCTCCTCCATTCTACCTCTAAAAACAAACGGGGCCTATAGTAGAAATATATAGTATAGTATTATTCTGATTGGAATTTTAGTTGTTTTTGGAAGATGGTTAAAAGTTGGTTTTTTAACTCTTTTTTATTTTTTAAATATGTAAAAAATGTGAGAGATTATGCGATTCAAAATAAATTAAAAGTTGAGAAGTGATTTTTAATCCACTTTTCAAAAGAATCAACATCAAAACTCAAAATCTATTGGTAATAAGTGAAAGGACTTTGATTTTGTATACAAGTACACATTGTATTTGTTAGAAATGGTTTTGAAGTTTTGGAAAATTTTGTTTTTTCTTTAATTTTGGTCTATTTTTTAGGTGGGACTCATACGTTAAAGTTGGTAAGTCTAAATGGTAACGCGCTCTATGTCGCATTGTGATTCACGTGGTATATTTTGTTACTCAAAAACATTATCGGATGAATGGAAAATTAAAACCAAAGTGAGCTACATAGAAATTGAGTTTTGGTGGAAATTTTTTAAAGGTGTGATTTAAGGCTTGTCCCACATTGGTTTGGTGGGAAGAATTTTATGGGTTTATAAGGCGTAGGTTTGTAACTTGGAAAGGGCCCCAAGGGGCACCCCAAATTTGTAAAAGGGAGAGGTTATGGGTAAATTATGCTAGACTCATTGGACCCAAAAATAAACACGCGTGCCACCACCGTCCGTCCGCACTGGGCTTGGGAGCGAGGGCATGGTGTGAGGTTAGGTTGGGCTTGTCTGGCCCAATACTTATCTTTTTTGGCCAAAAACATTTGAATTTTACTCTTCTAAAATTAAATTCTAATTAAAAAAAAAAACCTGTCCGATTTTTGGTTCCAAAAATTCGGTTAGAAATCTTTACAGGTTTATATTTGCCCCAATTCAAATTTGAACCCAAACAGTGCCATTCAAACCGAACAGGTCTGCTACCTGTTCAAACAGGTTTATTACCTGTTTAATTTAAAATGAAAAGTCCCCTTTACACCTATAAATTGACAAGTCTCTCACTTGGTTTTTCACTCCAATTTCGTCCAAAATTTTGCATACTCTCTCTATATTTTTGCTGCATAATTTTTCTTGTGAGAAAGAGTATAAACACGTAGTGTGTTCGTTATGCAAACAGTTTGTAGTGCTGCTATTGTTTGCTATTGATCATTTTATCTTAGGAGATAGACGTCCACAATTTGAAAGCACCGTGGAGAGGACGAATCTGTCTTAAGGACACAATGTTAAAAATTGGACTTGATCAGAAAATTTGTTCAAGAAATTAATTTGGTAAGTTATTAATTTATTTTCTGTTTTATTATTTTTCTGTTTAAGATTTTTCATTTTGTTTTTGTAACAAAATAAAAATCTGTTTTATTTGTTTTATGGTTTGATTTTTGTAATCAAACAAACTCTCTTATATTCTTTATTTCTTCTGTATTCCGTTTGTTGTTAAATATACAAACATAATTTATTTATTTCATTAAATACAGTGAAAATTGTCCAACAGTATTTAAATTAAATTTTAGGCATATTATTTATTATAGTTGTAACCTGTCTTACTAATAATGTAAAATTTCAATATAGTGTTGACAATTAAAAATTAGATCATAAGACAAAAATAGTAGAAATATGTAATTATTATCGCAATACTCCTGTTGAAATTTTGAAGACATCAGAACTTAAAATTCAAAATTGGAGTCATTTTAATATTGTATATATGGGACAAGTGTTTAACATTAAAAATTCTTTTGAGAATTGATTTCTTTAATAATTTTTTATATTTTAATTTTTTATGAAGTGAAAAAAAATAAATATGTTTGAAAATATTTTATTAAATTGTTTCAAAAACCGTGACATAATGAGGGGTTTGAGTTGTTTTTTGGTGGCTGATTACATCAAATATACTAGTTATCGTTGAATGCTCATTACAGTTAGTGAAATATATCGGTTGCGTTTGGTAGAGTTTTAGAATTATAATTTGAAAATAGAATTGTATTTTGAATTTGTGAGTTTTGAAATTATGATTTAAGTGTAAAAAATTTGTTTGGTTATGAGGTTTGAAAAGATTTTTTAATTATGTTTGGCAAGAAGGTTTGGGTGGGTTAGGGGCTAAAATAGCCACAAAAAACAAAATAGGCTATTTTAGCCACAAAAAACAAAACATCAAATCCAACCCATAATCATTACAATTCTCTCTCACAAAAAAAGTCAAAAAAGTCAAAAAGCCAAAAAGTCCTTCCCAAACCAGGCTAAAATAGCCAAAAAGCCAAAAAGCCAACCCACTTCCCAAACGGAGGCTGAGTTGAGTGTTGAATTGAGTTTTGAATGTTTGATGTGACATGTGCAATAAGAAAATTTATTTGGTAATAAATTTTCAAAATTTAATTCAAAAAGTTATAATTAATAATCAAATACACAACTTAAAACTCTATTGAAAAATCTTATCAACAGTTATAACTAAATTATTTTTCAAATTCAAGTAAAAAAATTAATTATTAACAAAAAAAAATAATGCTCATAATCAAATTCTTTTTAAAATTCAATTTAAAAAATTAATTATTAACAGCAAATAAAACAAAAAAAATAACACTCATAACAGCACCCACACTCATACTCCCTCTTTCTCTCTCTCTCTGCCTCCCTCCCCTCTCAACCATCACTGCTGTCACCCCCATCTCTGTCATCGCCCTCTCTTCTTCCAAATATGCATAGAGTGATTCTGATTTCTTCACCAAACCTCACTGTGGGTCAATGAGTCTCGATTGATTCTCTAGATCGCAAATCCACACCCTTCTCTCTCTCTCTCTCTCTCTCTCTCTCTCTCTTCAAGAGATTGGATCACAGGCCAGTTCATTCTCGTTGGTTTAACCTTGAAAAATTTGGATTTGGTGCATCGGAGGGAGATAAGAGGCACGAGCATAAGTTTTCAACCAGGATTCATCTCAGAGCCTGGCTTGAAGATGTTTACCATGTGCTAGATAAATCAACTATGTATGTAAGTGACACAAGGCCCGCTGATCGACAGCTATGGAAGCATCCTATTGGAATCCTTGAAGTGGGTATTCTAAGTGCACGAGGACTTCAGCCAATGAAGCCAAAGGACGGCCAAAGAACCACAAAAGCTTGTTATGTGGCTAAGTATGCACAAGGACTTCGACAGTTGTGATCAATTGCCAAAAAAAATTACTGTTCCGATCAATCGGCCGTACGTCTGGGAGACATCCAGGAGGACGATCGGATAGACTCAAGTGAAAGAGAAATATGTTTTGAAAACTTTATTCAAACGTGAAAGGGAAATATGTTTTGAAATGAGCGGTGGAATCATATTTTTAGAACTCTATCCAAACGGAGGGTGCAAACAGAAGAGTGAAATTACATTTTTAAAGCTGCACCAAACACAATCATATGATTTTTAAAAATATCTTCCTAAACTATTTAAAATATAAAATTATATAAAAAAGAGGTCGAGACTCGAGATCAAGTTTGGTTCGATAGAAAGGACTATATTTTTAAATCAAAATAAAAATAAAAATTTATATTTTTTAAGTTTAACAGCCTACTCATTAAGTCAGTAGACACCACAATTATATGTAAACCGCCATGGAATAATTTTTTTCTACGGCCGTATAAGAAAAGATTGTTTGGTTGAATATTCCACTATAACCTCTAACTATCAGAGATGGACTCTCAATAAAAGATGCAAACAAAATAACCCATTGTAGTTATTTAGTACACAGAAAATGTTTGAGACTTTAAAATAGTATTCAAAATGATGTGAGAAAATATTTGTTAATTTTTAATTTAATTCATTACATATTTAATGATAGTAGATCTAGCTTCCATTCATATCATTATGAATGAATTTATAAATATAAATATTTAGATGTCTACCATTACTCTGAATACACTAGAAAGCTGCAGAGCACATGGATTAAATACATACCCAACACAAAATAAAACATTATTAGAATGACTAGCATTTGGTAAAATTTTTAAATATGATTTGAGAATAAAGTTGTATTTTGAATTTTATAATTATGATTTGAGTGTGAAAAATTTGTTTAATGAATGAATTTTAAAAAAGATTTTGAATTGAGTTAGGAATTTTTGATATGACATATAATATTTGATACAAAAACTTACAACTCATAACTAAACAAACAACACTCAAAATTCTATTCAAAACTCAAAATTTTTTTAAAAATTCTAATTTTTTTATTTAAAATATAAAAAATAACATGTGCCAATTGTAAAATAAAAAATTAAAAAAATTTACACTGCACCTGTCAATTGGCCGGATGTTCTGGAGGACGACTGATCGGACATCTGGGAGGGCGACTGATTAACCTAAATTTTCTCGCCTTGAAAAGAATTTTCAAAAGTGAGGGTGAAAATAACTTTTAAAAACTCTAAACAAACACCATATTAAAACCAAACAATACAATCATAGTTTGAAAATCTAACCACACACAACAAATTTTCTACTATTATATAACACCTCACCTTATCTGCCATTCATTTATTATTACGTGAAAGATTACCGTAGTGGTGTGAAACCGAAAATAATAGACAAATTTAATATGAAAGAGAAAAGTTAGGTATGATGAAAATTTTTTCATGAAAATAATCATGAAATATTTATGATTTTTGGATTATCTTGATTAGTATGTGGTGCTTTATTCTAAGTATAATTTAAGAGACACAACATTTTCATAATTATTTTCATAAAAAGTTTTTCATATGACAATATTACTTCATACCATTGCACCTTAATTACGGTTGCAAGGCTGGGAGTTTATGAGATTCAAGTCTCAACTCACAGTCTTTAATCACCTCGCACATTGACTTGTAAGACGACCCACCGTTGCTCAGCGCATTCTTACCACTATTTTTAAGTTCCTTGGCTCTCTCCTTCATCTCCTTCCTTCCATGCTTGTTGGACTCCATTACACTTGTCACCATCTCCTCTATCTCTTCCCTCCTCACCACCTTCTTCGTCGGCAACACCTTCGGCTTGACGGCCACGCCGAGCTCCTCCTCTAGCATGGTTGCATTCATTCTCTGCTCAGCATACAGTGGCCATGCAATCATGGGCACTCCGTTGGTTAGGCTCTCCAAAGTGGAGTTCCACCCACAGTGTGATAGAAATCCTCCCACTGATGGGTGGCTCAATATCTTCAGTTGTGGGGCCCAAAGTGGGACCACCACCCCGACGTTGTGAGTCCTGGTCAAGAACCCATCAGGCAGGCAGTCTGGGGTGCCATCTGGGCCACTCCCTGACGTGAAAAAGGATGAAACCCCATGCCCCTCAATGGGTGGGCGTAGCACCCAAACAAACCTCTGCTGGCTTAGCTCCAAACCCCAAGCCAGCTCTATGATTTGCTCAGCCGACAACGTCCCGCCACTCCCGAACGAGACATATATCACCGACTCACTGGGTTGCTTGTCGAGCCACTCCAACAACTCGCTCCTCGGACCGGCCGGTTCAACCGGTTTTGTTAATGGACCGATAGGATAAACCGGGACCTTAACTATTGATCGCATGATTTTATGATCACGTAAGGCTTTGAGCGATGTACTCTCCAGATTTTCCCAAGTGTTCATCAAGATCCCATCAGATAACGAATATTCGATCCCTATGCGCACGTACTCATAATAGTCCTGATTGGTCCGGTCCAGCATCGGGTCGACTACGTCTTCCGGACGAACCGGCTTGCAACCCGGAAGTCTGAGGGGTTCATTTTGATCGACGTACTCACCTTCAACTTCCTTGTCAAGCACATGACAGTAGATGGTTAAAGCGGTGAACCATGCAGTGGAGGCGACAAACACGTACTTGGACATGTTAAACTCGTCGGCGATCTCAAAAGCTTCAGATCCGAAGAGGTCGACGATGAACATGGCTGGGCGGTGCTCCATGGCAGAGAGAGCGGACCGAATGGAGGGTCGAGCCTGGCGCATGATAATGGCGAGCAGTGTAACGATCTTGGTGTCCGGGTTAACTAGGCTGGAGATGTCGACCGGAGGGAGTTGGAGGATGCGGAGGTGTTTGGGGACGGTGGAGGGATCCAGTAGTTGGGATTCTGCGGGTGAGGAATGGGTGGTGACGACGAGGATGGTGACTTCTAAACCGTGATGGGTGGCGAGGCGTTTGCCTAGCTCGAGGACTGGGACAAGGTGACCCACGCCAGGGCTGGAAAGTATGGTCGCATGAAGCTTTGTGCTTTCCATGGACGCAACTTTGTGACCAGAGAGAGAGAGAGAGAGAGAGAGAGGGAGAGAGATGCAGTGAAGGAATCCCTTAGGAACTTGTTTAATTAAAGTCAAGTTTGGCATGTCAAAAAATTATAAAGTTACTCAAAAATTAAAAAATTTATTATTATTCATAAAAAGAATATTAAAAAATTAATTTTATCACTATCCACCAATATATCAATTGACAAAATCAGATTTGTGCTGCGGTTGTGTCACAAAAAGTTGCACAGTTTGGGGCAATTTTACCACACTACTGTTCAGCCTGTGGGGACCCATCACGAGTCCCGTTTTGATAACTTGAACCGCTGAATGTGTAGAACTCGTCGAGCACTATATGCCTGTAAAAAATTACATTGATCGAATATTGATAACTGCATGATCAAATCAGTTTTGTATAAAAAAATAAAGATGTTATAATTACCGGTTGGAAAAAAACAAATCTGATCAGATAGTTATCGATATTCGATTAACGTAATTTTTTACTGGTATATAGGCCCTGTTTGGTAGAACTGTGGAAAAGTGATTATAGATTATAATTTAACAGATTATGGCTTATAGCTGTGAACATAAGCTGTTAACCTGTTTGGTGTAGCGGTGGGATTATGGATTTAAGCAGCAGAGTAGTATTTGGTTAATAAGCTGTAAAATAACTTTTTACTGTATAATTTTCCTCTTTGTCCTTATATGATATAAAAATAATTATTTTATCATTTTTTTCAGTTTCAATTTAAAAAAAAATTATTTCATTAATAAAAGTTAACTAATTTGTATTACAAAAGTTAATATAATTAGTCAATTAATACTAAAATTAATAATAGTATCAATTAATGGCTTAATTACCATCAATATAATTAATACTACTATCAATGGGTTAATTAATACTTAATTATTTCATTTTTCATGTAATTAATGGCTTAATTAATACTTAATTACCATCAATTAATAATAGTATCAATATAATTATTACATTTTTCATTTTTTCATTATAAATGAATTAGGTGTCAATTAATGGCTTAATTACCATCAATTAATACTAAAATTAATAATAGCATCAATTAGTATAATTTTTTTCATTACAAATTAATTAGTGTCAATTAATGGCTTAATTTTCATCAATTAACACTAAAATTATTAATTGTATCAATTAGTATAAAATTATTTCATTTTTCCATTATAAATTAATTAGTTGGCAATTAATGGCTTAATTAACATCAATTAATACTTAAATTATTAATAGTATCAATTAGTATAAAATTATTTCATTTTTTCATTATAAATTAATTAGTTGGCAATTAATGGCTTAATTAACATCAATTAATACTAAAGTTATTAATTGTATCAAATTTTTTTCATTTTTTCATTATAATTAATAATATAACAATTGTCATTACAATTAGTATTAATTAGTATCAATTAATACATTTGATACAATTGATACATTTAAGCTGAAATTGATACATTTTATTAATGTATCAATTGTCATTAAAATTGATACATTTGATAAAATTATTTCATTATAAATTAATTAGTGGCAATTAATGGCTTTTTGTAATCAATTAATACTAAAATTATTAATTAGTATTAATTAATATAAAAATACTGAAATTAATACTAAAAATACTAAAATTATTAATTTTTGTAATCAACCAATTTTAATAATTAATACTAAAATAATATTAATAATAATGGCTTAATTATTATTATTATTATTTTATTAAAAAAATACTGAAAACCTCTAGGAAAAGGAGAAAAAAAAATTAAAAAAAAAAATATGAAAACCCTAGCCAGCAGGGTGACGGCTCTGGTTCACCCGAAAGGGACGACGCCGATCTGCTACGAACAACGCCGATCTGCTACGCCAGAGAGACAGAGAACTACGGCGATCGCGAAGAGAGAGAGATCTGCCACGAACGCCGAAGAGAAAGAGAACTGCCACCGTGATCTCTGGTTCGCGATCGCGAACACACACGCCTAAGATGAGATCGACGACGAAAAACCCAAGGTACGGCGCCATGGATGTAGCACAGAGAGAGAGAGAGAGAGAGAGAGAGAGAGAGAGTGAGTAAGGGAGAGAGAGAATAGAGAGATCGATGGTTCATGCTTGTGCGAGAGAGAGATCTCTGGTTCGCGGGAAATCACCCGAAGTCGTCGGAAATTGCCAGACAGATTCGTGGAAGAGGCAAAAATGAGAGTGTTTTGGTTTATATACATGGCACACATGTAATAATTTGAAATTGTAAAGGATATTTAAGTCATTTTACACCTCCCATTTCAGCTTCCCATATAAGCTGAATCAAGAAGTACCCTCTAAGGTGCTTAGAAATTTAAGCTGAAAATAGCTTAATAAAAGGTATAATCTATCCCTTTAAGTTTTACCAAACACACCAAAATAACTTAATTTAAGCTAAAAGCAGCTTTAAGCTGCTTTAAGTGCTACCAAACAGCCTCATAGTACTCGACGAGTTCTACACATTGAACGATTCAGATTATCAAAACAGGACCCGTGATGGCCCCCACGAGCCAAATAGCACCGTCCAGTGCAATGTCCAAAAAGTAGACAATTACTTCTTACCATCTATTCCGTCTTTGCAGACATGACAGCCGTACAAGTCACCCTCTAATCTTCTCCTACACTCTAGCTACACACTAATTTATACAATATTTTAATACACATTTTTTCATAAAAAGTCAAAAAGTTAACCAAAACAACCATATTTTTTTCCTCAACTTTTTAGTCCAAAAAGTCAAAAAGTGTACTTATTCAGGACACCCCAAACAACCCCTTAGTGAAGAAGAAAAACAAAAACAAAAACAAAAAGAGTTTAAGTTATTTATGGTTGTGCCGTAAATCTCTTGTTTACGGTCAACAAATAAAATAGTGCCACATTAGCTAATTCATTGACCACCTAGAAAATTACTTTGTTCTCTCTTTGCCCTATTTCTCTCGCTTACCTTCTCTTCCTTCTCATCTGAACTATGGAACCCCTCACCTCTTCTAACAGCTCCCCTCCTCTTTTTCCCGTAGCAACACCTCTTCTCCAACCCTTTCCTCAGTAAAACCCATCTCTCTCATCCTGCTGTTGTCACAACCCAAACCCGCCCCTATGGGTTTAGCACCGTAACCAGCCAGTAATCCGAGATTACCGAAGGCCTGCTTAACAGTAAAACAGTAATACAGAGTACAGGGGCTGACGGAAGCCAAAACAGTAATTAAAAGATGTCCAATGAGCTGTGATAATCTGTATGCAAAAAGACTTTTCATAACATAATCACATTTGAAACAAAATAGTATGTACATACGTCATATACAGACATTCAGGTTAGGGACCAAATCCCTGCCATAACAGTACAGTACAAGTCTATGCAGTCTATACAAAACAGAAACAGGAAGGGGGAATCTAAAACACCCATGGCTTGAACAGATCTAAAACCTCGCAGTGAGGCACAAAGGTTGGCATGACAAAACAAAAGCTTAGCTTGACGCTCCTAGCAACGGTCTGGTGCCTGTACACCTACATATATATATGAGCAGTGAGCTAAAGCCTAGTGAATAACATATGTGTAAAGAGGTTAATAATGAATGTCCTTTCAGTATTTAAAACAAT
This sequence comes from Camellia japonica, assembly GCA_030407325.1. Classification (NCBI taxonomy): domain Eukaryota; kingdom Viridiplantae; phylum Streptophyta; class Magnoliopsida; order Ericales; family Theaceae; genus Camellia; species Camellia japonica. The sequence goes on from JAPPVO010000002.1 coordinate 25,606,750, forward strand.
CATTTATATCAGTATAACAGTTATTCAGTCATAGCAGTCATATGTGGTACATCCAATAGCAAAACAGTACAGTAGGTCTTAACAGACCGAACAGTCAGTTGATGGCCATCATATCAGTAAACAGTAGTGGTTCCAAACATGGGAACCGACAGAGATCTCTGTGACAATAAGAGTACAGTACAGTAACAGTAGGTTGCTATGGATGCCACGAATACAGTTCACAATTAGGACAAACATTCATTCAGTAGTCAGTGTTATTCATAAAGTAGTTTAGTCATTTGTTCAGAAAATAATCTCAATTGAACATATCTTTACGACAGTGTTACTCACAGGGTTCTGGGCTAAGCAGCTAATGAGCGTCCTCGGATGCCAACCTTACACAGTTATAGAACGAACACACATTAAGCTACACAGTTGGGAAGCAATAATTTAATCCCTAATTTGCCTCGGTGTGGTTCTACATCAATATCTTCCTTAAGATGCCTTAAACATGCCCTAGGAATGCCTAGGATGGAAAGAGGATGCAAAGATGCACTGTTAAACACTTTACAAAATTTTCAGAAAATAGGGGTCACGCTCGAGCGTGGCTTTCTACGCTCGAGCGGACATGCAGACAAAGGATCCCCGCTCGAGCGTCACTTTCCCCGCTCGAGCGGACTGTAAAACATGGCAAAAGTACTGGGTGCATGAAATTCACGCTCGACGGGCGCTCGACCCCCGCTCGAGCATGTGATTCAGGTCCCCACTCGAGCGTGCGTTCCCCCGCTCGAGCGGACTGTAAAACAATGCAAAGTGCTGGTTACCCGTATTCCACGCTCGAGCGCCACTTTCCCCGCTCGAGCGTGAGTCCAAATTCTGAAAATTCCAAATTGAACCTTCAAGCTCAAAATCAACTTTTAATGCATCAAATTCGATCCTTTTGGGCCAATTTTTCCGGAAAAACACTTGTAAATTCATAGTATAACATGATTCAAAGCTCAATTTATAAAATCAAGACCCAAAGGTGAGTCAATTAAACACAATTTCAAACAAATTACAAGAACACAAAGTGTATACAACATGCATGTGTTCAACCAAGTTCAAAGCTTCAAATACATGATCAAATGGGTCAATTCTTTCAAAAACATGAGGAATTCATGAACTAGAACCATAATATGAACATACATGTGGGAGTTTTCATAAAAACAACTTCAAAACTCTACAACATGTACATGCATGCAAGACACAAGCTTCAATTCAACACTTTTAAACCAATTCATGCCTTTAAACTCTAACTTACCAAGAACCAAGCAAGAACCAACCCAAAACATGAACAAAAAAGGTAAATTCTCTACCTTAGGTCTCCAATTTCAAATGTAGAAGCTCAAATATGCAATCCTCTCTTTAAATCTTCTAATTCTCCAAGCAATTCATGTTGAACTCAAACTATCTCCTATCTCTCTCTCTCTAGTCGGTTAGGCTCAAGAAATAGGCTGATGAAATGATATAAAATCAAGTCTCAAAGTGTTGTAGAGATAGGCCACTAAGTGGCAAAAGGGTAAATAAGTCTAACTTATGTAATTTAGCATTAATTAATCTAATTTAATCATACCAAATCAAATTTCAATTAAACATACTATAAATTCACATAAATTCTCATTAACATAAAATACTAATCAATTTCAGATTCGGCCGCCGATAAGGCCTTAAATTTGCAGTTTAAACATAATACATGAACAAATAATTTAGTAGTCAAACAGATAGACATGCATTTAAACTAATACACTTAATCAATCAGTTCAAAATTTCAGTCAATCGGTCAGTTAACATGCTTAATCATAGATTAGCACTAATCAGAGGTGTTATCCGTAAACAGTCGTGAGGGTTGTCACAGCTGCCAAGATTAAATTTCTCCTCTGGATCTCAATGAGATCCGTATGTGTATCTTAGGATGAGGGATTTGCTTTTATTGTTCATTAATACAAATACTTTGATCTGCGATGAACAAATAGGTAGAGGCAAACTGTTTCTTGTTATCAAATATCCAAAAGACAATCGAAATCATGCCCTTCTCAATTGAAGTTTCACATTCCAAAAACCACCACAAAAACAGAGCACCGTAAAATTTCGGTATTGGAAAGGGATGTGACGATGGTTGATAGTGAGGGTTGTGAGTGTTTGGGTTTGACAGGCTGTTTTGATTTGTACACAGTTGAAAGAGACGAAATTACAATTTTGGCTTGTGGTTGTGGTGAATGATGCATGAAGAATTTGACTGGTTTTGAGTTTTGCAGTACCGAACATGAGGGGAAGGGATAAGGAAAACAATTATTTGGTTACGTGGCAATTTTATATTGGTTTAAAACATGAATAATATTAGGAATTATGAAAAAAAATATCATGAATAATTTTCATCCTTTGATTAGTGTGTAGTGTTTTCTTGTATGTATAATCTAATAGTGAAGAATCTTTCATGATCATTTTCCTGATATTTTTTTCATGATTTAAATTTTTTTATGATATTTTTCATTTATTTTCTCCAATAGACTCCCTATTATTTATTTTATTAAAATATAATTTTTAATTATAAATTTGAAAAAAAATAAAAATCATAAATGTGTATTGCAATCTCTAAATAAAACAAAGCAAAAAAAAAAAAAAAAATTAGAAGGGAGCTACAGTGATTCCCTAAATAGGGAGTCACTGTAGCAATTCTTATTTTAGAGAAGTATTTAAGGGCTCTAATAGAAGAGTATAAAGAGCCACTAATCCCTTAAAATAGGTAAGATGACATTTTGGGTTCTGTGGGGACATAATTTTTTAATGACAATATTTGGCCGAGGTGTCACCGAAGTGCTACGTGTCCTTATCATGATACTGAGATAATCTCGGCTAGGCCGAGGTTATATGCGAAGATACCGGAATTTTGGATAAGTAGATGAGGGACAAGAGTCCTAGAGAATGAGAGAGGACTTCAGTTTGGATAAAGATAAGACTCTTAGAGAGTTTATCCCAATTCTCCTAGGAGTCCAAGATTAGCAGTAATCCTAAGTCTATTGAAGTTAGGCTTCTATTGGGACTAGGTTTGTATTGGCTATAAAAGAGAGGCACCCTCATGGGTCTAAGGTATGCTTATATGTTTTTTATGCTCTGAATAGTGAGTTAAGCACTTTTGCTATCTTTAAGAGATAACTGACTTGATCGTCGGAGTGCCACCGGATGGACGAGCCACCGCCGGAATCTCTTCTTTCTGTGACAAATTGGTCGAGCTTAATCTATTCTGCCAGTATTCTCCAACTGAGTGTTTGATTGACAGTGTAGTCGGAAATTGACACACACGGGTTCTATTAGAGATGCTCTTACCGTAAAAATGAAATAGGCCCCCTTAATGAAAGCATAATTGAAAAAGAAATAATGTTTATACAAGTTTTCATAAAAGCATAAAAGTAGTGCTATTCAGGTTAAAAAATTAAATACAATTTATAAACTCTGTGATATTCTATTAAAATAGAAAAAAATTGCATAAGTGGTGGTTAAAAAAAATATTTTTAAAAAAGTGATAAATATTATAAATATTAATAATTAAAATTATAAATTTTTTCACCGTTGTGTAATAATTTTTCAGCACTTACCTTTAATGGTCATTTTTTTAATTAAAATATCTAAGTCAACTATCTCTCTCATACATTTATTTTTTAATCATCAACTAATCTCTTATTTACACTTCATTTGGGTTTAGAAAGTAGGTCTAGAAAATAAACTCGTAAATAAAGACAAATATGGTTGGTAGAAAAAATAATTATGAAAAAATGATAAACATTATAAATATTAATAATTGTAATTTTTTTATTAATGTATAATAATTTTTAAAAACTCCCTGAATTGTTATTTTTCCATTATATAAGTATGTGTCACTTATTTTTTTAATTAAAATTTACACATACATACATATACGGGTGGGCCATATGAGAATTGATTAACATACTTTTATAATGGGTAAATTACAAATATATTTTTTGATGTTTGCTTATAAAATGAATTGTCCTTTGTGATTTAAAAAATTATAAATATCTTCTTGTTAAAATTTTTTATTTAACAGAATTAATTGAAAAAGTGAAATTTCTAACTGTTCACCTATACAATAATAAAATTATCTGAATTATTAACTAAAATAAAATTTTAATATTATTAAAAATTGTTAATTAATTTGATGATTTATTAATATGGTTGTTAGAAAAAATAATTATGAAAAAATGATAAACATTATAAATATTAATAATTATAATTTTTTTATTAATGTATAATAATTTTTAAAAACTCCCTGAATTGTTATTTTTCCATTGTATAAGTATGTGTCACTTATTTTTTTTAATTAAAATTTACACACATACATACATATACGGGTGTGCCATATGAGAATTAATTAACATACTTTTATAATGGGTAAATTACAAATACATTCTCTTATGTTTGCTGATAATATGAATTGTCCTTTGTGATTTAAAAAATTACAAATATCTCATTGTCAGAATTTTTTATTTAACAGAATTAATTAAAAAAATAAAATTTCTAACTGTTCACCTATACAATAATAAAATTATCTGAATTATTAATTAAAATAAAATTTTAACATTATTAAAAACTGTTAATTAATTTGATCATTTATTAATAAAAGGACTTATTTGTTATGAAATTATAAATCTTAAAATTACAAAAGATAATTTATAATTTAAGTAAATCTCAAAATGTGTATTTGTAATTTGCCATTTTACAAATCGTGGCAAAACTTGTTTGCAGTACGCAGGGTTATTTGGTCTTGAATTTTTTAATGATTTTTTTTTATATGTTTATTTTTTTAACTCAAAAAAGTTAATCAGCTTGTTAAGTTTGAATTTTCAAAATTCACTTTTTAAAAAGTTAAAATTAAAATTTTTCATATTTTTTTATTTTCACTTAATTTTTTTAATATTTTAATTTTTTTTTAAAAAATTTTTTTAGATACACCTAACATAAATACACTTAAAAAATATAATATTTATGAAAAAAATATTTTAAAAATTCACTAAATATAAAAATTTTTAAAAAAATGAAATTAAGTATATGTTTTATATTCTTGTATATTTATTAATTTTTTAAAATATTTTTTTATAAATAGTTTACTTTTTAGATATATCTATAAGATACATTTAAAAAAATAAAAAAAAAAAAGTACTTAAAATTTTAAAAATATTCACCAAAAACAAAAAAATATAAAAAATTAAAAAATTTAATCTTCAAAAAAATTGAAAATAGAAAATTAAAACCAAACACACTGAATATATTTTAAAAGTTTTTAAAAGATTTTGGGATGTCCTAAAAAAGTGCACTTTTTGACTTATTGGTGGGTTTGGATTGGGTTTGGGTTGGGTTTGATGTGATGTGTTAGAGAGGTGATGTGATTTAAATAAGATGATGTGACTTAAATAAGATAGTGACTTTTTGACTTTTTGACTTATTTAGTACATGCCAAACTAGCCCTTACTTTTTTTGAGTGAAAAGTTGTGTGTTGATGATAATTTTTTTTTTTTTTTTGTCTTTTCATTAATGATTGGGAGACTTATTTATAAAGCCTTTTTCAGACATTTATGATAGGCTAAGTCATGTGCAATTTCTTATAGAGTTTTAAGTCCTATTTAGATAAGAATGTATTCCACAATATCCTATATAAACGTAACGTGACGTGACACTTACATAAACGTAACGTGACGTGACACTTACATAAATATAACGTAACGTGACACCTATATAAACATAACGTAACGTGACACCTACATAAACGTAACGTAACGTCTCACGTTACATTTCGCAAACTTAATGAGTTTTTATTTTTTAAAATTGAATGTAAAAATGTTGCTGGCTTATGTTGGTGTTACGTTACGTTTCATATAAATATGATCTATGGTAACATTCAATTTCCTATATAGAAAATTGAATATTGCCATAGACCATAGGTGTCACGTTACGTTACGTTTATGTAGATATGATCTATGGCAACATTTAATATAGGAAATTGAACGTTACCATAGATCACAGGTGTCACGTTACGTTTATGTTGGTGTCACGTTACGTTACGTTTATGTAGATATGATCTATGGTAACATGCAATTTACTATAGGTGTCACGTTACGTTTATGTAGGTGTCACGTTACGTTACGTTTATATAGATATGATTTATGATAACATTCAATTTCCTAGGTATGGTTTTACTATTATTTGTGATATTAACAACTAATATTGAGGGTAAATATGTCAACAAACTTCCCACAAGACTTATGAAAACATAAGTTTTTTAGTAAGATCATATGTAACATAAGTATCCCTAATAGGACTTATAAATAATTTTCCCTTGATTCTATTTAGTCAAAAATTATTATTTTTAACTATATCCCAAACAAGCTCTAAGATTGTAAAGAAAAAAAAAAAAAAAAGAACAAAATAAAAAAGAGCTTCGAATCAATTTCAAAAAAATAATTAATTATTTTTTTGACTTTTTTAGGTGAAGTCCTAATTTTTTTATTATTATCAAACATCTTAATTTCCCAAATTATAAATGTATATGAATGAAAATTTAAATTTTAATAACACTTTAAGCAATTGAAATAAGACTCACATTAATTATGAAAATATTATATATTATTTATCTTATAAAATCTTAATAATGGGAACCTTAAATTAAAAAAAGAGAAATACCACATCAGTGGAGTCTTGAAAAAAAAATTACAAATTAATAAAAGAAATTATAAATATTAATAATTCAATTTATAAACTTTTCAAAGAAATTGCATTTTTTACTCCGTGACGTCACTGACAAGTAATAAGTCCAACGATGGAAAATGTTTGGGTCTTCTACAAAAGAGGACCCTCACGACTTCCATTAATATATTGACTATTGATATATTTAAATTTTTTTTTTGAGAATTATATCTGATAATGATATAAATAGTTCAAATCATTTTGAGAGTTGTAGAGGTTATATTTTATGGAGGTCTCTATCCATTACTATAACAAGATAAGTGTTACATTAGTAAAAAAAAATTATAAAATTTATTAGGATGTACTCCATTATTCTCAAAAATAAGAGTGAGAAAACGCGGTTAATAAACGGGGGATGAAATCATTAAAGTATGGGGTTTTTCTTTTAATTTAATATTTCTGGTAATATTTTTTGACATGGATAGACCCATAAGAACCACAGCCCATAGTGGACAAACCCAAACCCACCATTTATATCCCATTGCATAACCCGGGTAGCAAAATCCAAGACAACTGGGGGATAACTGAGCATAGAAGGCCAATGATACTCGGACACATGGCAGGTGCAGAACAGGCCACGTCAGCAGACAAAGATCTGCAAAATTATTGCCACAACACATCACCATTAATGTGGCCCATCACAGCATTTATTGCGACAAACACCCTCTCAGCCGGAATGGCACCCCTCACCCTGAACAAGGTAAACCACGGCACAAGCTTTCGGCGGGAAGGTCAGAACGGCAGAGACAGTGAAATGATTACCAAAGGAATTAGCAAAGTTGAAAGACAAGAAGAAGGTTAAGTTTTTCTATCCCTCTCTCTCTCTCTCTCTCTGTGGACATTGTCTATTCCCTTTTCTAATTCGCACACCGGAGGGTTCGCGGGGACTCTCCCGTTCCCCGTGGACTTGTTTGCAGATCTTCCAGGGGCTTATCGCTCGGACGTGGCTTGAGGAGTGGATAGTCCCGGTCCATACCATGAACGAACCGCATCATCGTGGCGCCGTCTGTGGGAACTGGTTGTCCGTGCGCCAGTTGTGTTCACTTGCCACCGGAGACCCTGTTCCAGTAACCTTTTCACCTCATCCGTCAAGTGTATGGTCACAACTAGATCCATGGCTTCCCACCATAATGCTACCGATCACCAAACCGACCCTCCCAATCCAAACAACCCACCACAGTACTTCATAGAGCTTACCAACAGCATCCACCGCATGGCCGAACAAAACCAGGCCCTAATCAATGCTCTGCTACAAAGAAACCCCCCTATTCCTCCACCGCCACCTCCAGATATTCCACCCCATCCGGTACAAACTCCGGGCCATACTATCCCACAACCCAACCCTCTCAACTCGGGGGGTTTGCAGCCTCTTCACCCACATATAAATCCACCACCTCCACCCCCACACCCATCGGTCATAGCACCAGCCCCCGAGGGAGAGGCCAGCAGCATCCAACACCTATCTCCCTCTGGTGGTGACAACATTCCCTTTTGGGACGCTGAACTCCGAGCCATGAAACTTCAGCTCCAAGGGGTCATGCAGAATATCCAGCATAAGCCTTCCACTACGGCAAACTCGCCCTTTGTCGCTTCCATCCGAGACAAACCCCTGCCCGCCAAGTTCAAAATGCCACCATCGACTCTTTCGATGGCACAACCGACCGACCATCTGGAGACCTACCGCACCCTCATGGTCCTCCATGCCTTCCCTGACGAAATCATGTGCCGAGCCTTTCCCGTGACACTGAAGGGGTCGGCTCGGCTGTGGTTTGGCCAGTTACCACCGGACTCGGTCTCCACTTTTCAGCATCTCAGTGACTCTTTCTTGAGCCATTTTATCGGAGCTCAGCGCCAACGACGCCCGGCAATCCAGTTACTCAATATTCGTCAGACCGAGGGGGAATCGCTGCGCAGTTTCGTTACTCGCTTCAACACCGAAGCCCTACAAGTTGCCGAAAATGACGACAAGGTCATCCTCACAGCTTTCATGGCCGGTCTGCGGTCATCTGATTCCTTTTCTCTCTCTCTCCCCCCCCCCCCCTCTCTATGGCCGCCTGCTCTCTCCAAAGCCCGAAATACATGAATGCCGAGGATTCCCTAGCTGCCGGCAGGATCCGCTCACTAAACAGCCGACCCCCAGAGACAAACGAAAGGACTTGGAACCCCGAAACACCCAGTACACCAACCAAACACCCCACCATACTGACCAACCCCCCCGTGCCGACCGTTCAGCACAAACCCGACCGACCGGTCGGTTCGAGCGGTACACGCCCCTCAATTCCCCTATGGAACATGTCCTTCATCAGATCCAACGGGACTACCCTCTCAAGTGGCCACTACCTTCCCGGAACCCATCCAACCGGAAAGACCAGTCCAAATACTGCCGCTTTCACCAGGATCACGGCCATAACACTGATGACTGTATCAACCTCAGGGACCAGGTAGAGGCCCTCATACGTCAGGGGCGCCTCAGCCGGTTCACAGATACCCGCCCCCAGCAGAGGCAAAGGACTGAGCCCCGCAGAGATGACCGCCGGCGCACCCCGCCCCGGCCGCCAGCCCAACATAACCAAGGCCACGATCGACCTCCGCAACAACCCGACCACCAGGTCACCCCCCCCGGCCAGTTGGTGAAATCCGAGTTATTGCAGACGGACTTGCTTGCAGAGGCCCATCCCGCTCGGCTCAGAGGGCAGAGCTTAGAAAAATACGACAAGGCTCAGACAAAACAGTCGCCACAGTGGACCGACCCCCTAAACAGCCTAGACAGTGGACAGAGCCCATCACCTTTACGGACGCCGACTGTACAGGCATCCACTACCCTCATGATGACCCCCTTGTCATTTTCGTCATCCTCTCCAACTACAAGGTCAGACGGGTTCTCATCGATAATGGCAGCTCCTCAGACATCATCTTCCTCAACTGCTTCCGCCAACTCAAGATTGGGGAAGAAAGCTTGTCTCCACTCTAACCCCCCTGGTCGGTTTCACTGGCGACGCGTGTGACCTCCGTTGGTTCCATAGACCTCCCCATCACAATCGGCGAATACCCGCGGCAGGCCACGAAGTTGCTCACCTTCCTTGTAGTTGATTGCCCATCTGCCTATAATCATCCTTGGCCGAACCGCCCTCAACACCTTCCAAGCCATCACATCCACTTATCATCTCGCCCTCAATTTCCCACTGATCTCGGGGTCGGAACAGTCAGAGGGGAGCAGACCATGGCCCGAGAGTGCTATGTTGCCTCGCTCAAAGAAGCCAAGCTGAAGAAGGCAATGATCATCGAAGGACTTGACGTCCGAGATGAAGACGAGCTGGTCAGAGGAGAACCCGTGGAGGAGCTCGTCGAGGTCCCTATCGACCCACCAATCCACTAAAGACCGCTAAGATTGGCAGCCAACTATCCCCCCAGGCAAAAGCCGACCTCACTGCCTTTTGACCGAGCACAATGACGTATTCGCCTAGACCCATGCAGACATGCCGGCATTGATCCCTCCTTCATAACTCACCGCCTCAGCATCGAACCTTATTTCCGGCCTTACCGTCAAAAGCAGCGTATTTTCCACCCAGAGCGTAATAATCTCATAGCCGCAGAAGTTGACAAACTCCTTGAGGCTCAATTCATCCAAAATGTAGACTATCCTAAGTGGCTGTCCAATGTGGTTCTAGTCCGCAAGAACAATGGCAAGTGGCGTCTCTGCGTCGATTACTCTGACCTGAACCGAGCTTGCCCCAAAGATAGCTATCCACTCCCCCGCATAGATCTACTGGTTGACGCCACGGCCGTCACCAAATGCTCAGCTTCATGGATGCTTTCTCTGGGTACAATCAAATCATGATGCACTCATCCGATCGGAGCACACATCCTTCATCACCGACCGAGGTACCTACCACTACCGTGTGATGCCATTCGGGCTGAAGAATGTCGGGGCCACCTACCAACGGTTAGTCAATGCAGTTTTCCACCATCAGATCGGTCGGAACATGGAAGTGTATGTGGACGACATGCTAGTCAAAAGCAAACTCTCTGCTGACCATCTGACCGACCTACGAGAGACCTTTGCCACCCTTCGCAAGTATCAGATGAAGCTCAACCCAGAGAAGTGCGCCTTCGGCGTAGGATCCGGAAAGTTCTTGGGCTTTATGGTCAGTCAGCGTGGAATTGAGGCCAACCCCGAGAAGATCAAGGCCTTGATCGAGATGCAGTCACCCAAAACCGTTAAGGAAGTTCAAAGACTCACTGGCAGAGTGGCGGCCCTCAACCGGTTCATTTCCCGCGCAACAGATAAGTGCCTACCATTCTTCAAAGTCCTCCGGCAGACTTTCGAATGGACGACTGAATCCGAAGCGGCCTTCCAACAGTTAAAACAATGCATGGCCAACCCCCCCTTCTTTCGCAGGCAATCGCAGGCGAACCTCTCTTCCTCTATTTGGCAGTATCGAACACCGCCGTCAGTGCAGCTCTCATTAGGGAAGACGGCTCAGTTCAACGGACGATCTATTACATCAGTCGAGCTCTCAGGGGAGCAGAGCAGAACTACCCACTGCTGGAAAAGTTATCCCTGGCCTTGGTCACTGCCTCCAGACGACTTCGTCATTACTTCCAGGCCCATTCTATAGTGGCCCTCACCGACCAACCCCTGAAGAAGGTCATGCAGCAACCAGAACTTTCTGGCCGACTTATGCAGTGGTCAGTGGAACTTAGCCAGTTTGATATCTCCTACCGCCCTGTAGACACCCCATTTTTGACCGACCTTAAGACTCAGACGTCACCGATTGAGCGCTTGGTGATGTTGCATGCTGTGCTCGTTCAGAAGTCTCAGAGTCGCGGTCGTGCGCCCTGCCTCCGGACTTCCGAACCTTTTTCGTGCCTTGTCTCGATTTGCGAACCAGACTCGATTTTCTCTGTTTCTTTCCTGAGGGGAGGGAGTGGTCCCGTAGACTATCTCCCGGTGGCCGTGAGCTACATTTCGTGGCCGTAGGCCATTTTGCCCATTTCGGAGCCCGGTTCCCGGTTTTCGGGACCGTCAGGCCGTGTGCCTCGGTTCGGGACCGCCCAACCGTCTCCGATTCCTCCGGTTCTTGGCAGGTACCTCTGTTTTGTCATACCGAGAAACCCTGGGGTCTCAGATGCCCACTTCGTTGCCGAACGCCACTTTCGGTGCTCACGGCCCATTTTCGGGACCCCGAACCGCGCGGTTTTGGCCCCCGAGCATTCATTTCGCACCGGTTTCTGTTCAAATTTGGCAAGTGCCTCTGTTTTATCATACTGAGGAACACTGGGGCCCTGACGCCCACTTCGTGGCCGTATGCCACTTTCGGTGCTTATAGCCGGTTTTCGGGCCCCGAACCTCGCGGTTTGGCCCCCGAGCATTCGTTTCGCATCGGTTTTCTCCGATTTTTGGCAGGTACCTCTGTTTTATCATAACAGGGAACACTGGGGCCTCTGATGCCCACTTCGTGGCCGAACGTCACTTTTTATTTAGAGCAAAATATCTAGATATTTTGAAAGATATTTTGAAAGATATTTAGAGCAAAATATCTAGATATTTTTCCCACCTTTTTGCCCTCCTTTTTCACCCCTTTTCTTGGCCATAAAAACCAGCAGCCACCAGCTGGTTGAAGGTGAAAAAAAATCCTTTGAGCCTTGCATATACATCTCCTCCATTCCTCTCTTCCAAAAAGCTTCAAACATCCAAGTTTTGCTTCCATTCCTTCATCAACCCTAAGCACAACCAACACCACCTCCATTTCAGCAGCAAGGGAGTAATTTTCAGAGGTTAGGGATCAACAAATTCAAGCCAAGAAGCAAAGAAAGCTTGATCTTCAAGGGTAAGTCTCAAGATCCTTTTTTTCAGCATTTTCTTGCTTCAAATCTTTACCCTACTTGTGATCTGTTTTGGGCTCTGACCCCTTCTGGTTTTAGGCTTATTTTGAGCCCCTCTACAACTTTGTAGAAGGGCTCAACCCTGTTTGGTGTCTCCATGATATACTTCTTTCAATACCACTCTTTAGGCCATTAATTTGCTTTGTTTGGCTTTTGAGTGATCTGATTTCGAGTATACTATATACTGTGAGTGGGCTTATTTTGAGCCCCTATTCAACATTGAAGAAGGGCTCAACCATGTTTGGCTTCTCTATCATGTACTTCCTTTGAAATGCTTCCATTTTACCGTAAAATTGCATGATTGTTTTGGCCTATTTGTGATCTGAGTTGGAGCATGAAACATACTGATATTGTGATTATTTTGAGCCCCTCTTCAACATTGAAGAAGGGCTCAACCTGGTTTTCTTGCTCTACATATCACTTGCTTTGAATTCTTGTCACAATCCCATTTTGCATGCTTTTTTAAGCTCACCATGCTTCGGATTTCAGCCTTCATCAGGCCTAGACAGAGCCTTATTTTTGCCTATTCTTCATGTTTTGTTAAGGCCTTACGCCATTTGATGACTGGTTTTGGTACTTCATGTTGTATCCTCCATATTTTCCGTAAAATTGCATGCTTTGATAAGCTTCCTTAGCCACTGATTTGAGCCTTCATCAGGCTTAGAGAGTGTCTTAGAATGACTAACTATTCATGTTTTATTAAGGGTCCAAAGTTGTTTGGTCATTGCTTATGGTACCTCATGTTGTAGCCCTTTATTGGCTCATTTTTGCATGCCATTTTAAGCATATCTACACAAAAATTAGAGGATCTCATCTACTGTAAATATGCATGTTTTTGGCCCCTCTTCAATTTTGTAGAACTGATTTTTCTGGTTTGAGCATTGTATATATTACTTGCTTTGTAATTCCCCTCTTTTTCCCCATTTTTGCATGCTAAGTTTGCCATACTTGTGGTTGTTGTTTAGCCTTGCTTTGTACTGAAAAAATGCTATATTTGGGGCTGCCTTGCTACTGGTTTGCATGCCATGATCATGTTGTGCATGTTTAGTATGGCTATAGGCCATTTCGGGTACTTAAAATCACATTTCGGGATGATTTCATGCATTGGTTGTCATTTCGTATCATTTCGGGACTGTTTTCCCCTTCATTTAGGTGCTGAATTTGGTTTGCATGCTTGCATATCATTTCCCGTACCTTTCATGCCTTCGGGCCATGCCTCGGTTTGCGTGCCCGTGTGCACGCATTTTGAGGCACCCCTTTTTCATCTCACGGCATCTTATGTGAGTGTGGCTGAGGCCCTCTCATGTTAGTGTAAGCCCAATTTCCATTTTCATGCCTTTATCCATAGCCTCGATTTGCGCGTCTGTGGGCACGCATTTCGAGGCACTTCATTTTTGTCTCACGGCCTCTTATGTGAGTGCGGCTGAGGCCCTCTCATGTTAGTAAGCCCAATTTGCATTTTCCATGTCATTTCATGCTCTAATGCATCGCCTCGGTTTGCGCGCCTGTATGCGCACATTTCGAGGCACTTTTTTTATCCGATTGGCCTCCCGTGTGAGTGTAGCTGAGGCTTTCTCATGTTGGTATAAGCCCATTTTGCATTCTGTATGTCATTTTAGTCCTTTGCATGCCGTATGTCATTTTCTCGTTTGTGTGCCCGTGGGCACGCATTTCGAGACATCTCATTTTAGTCTCAGCATATCATTTCCATGCCATTTCATGCCTTACGGCCATTGCCTCGGTTCGCGCGCCCGTGTGTACGCATTTCGAGGCGCTTCATTTCATCCGTCGGCTTCTTATGTGAGTGTGGCTGAGGTCCACTCGTGTTAGTGTAAGTCCAATTTGCATCGTGTATGCCATTTCAAGCCTTAGGATCATCGCCTCGGTTTGCGCGCCCGTGTGCACGCATTTCGAGGCATCCCATTTTCATAGCATTGTGTATGTTAGGATTGTATCTTAGTTGCATTTCATGCATATCATGCATATTGCATCGTGTTCGGGATAGGAGTTAGCCCGGGCACGGAAACGAGGCACGTTTCGTACTCCGAGTGACGGAACGGGTCTCAATTCCCAAGTCACCGACACTCCGGATTACCCATGATGGAGTTAGTTTTGTTGTAGCATTCATCTGCATTCACCCTATATTGAGTTGTGCAATCCGATTCCTCGGCCATCATGCATCGAGATGGTGATTGGTGGCTCGAGGATCGAGGCATGCATATATTTGTGAAATACATTGCTATGCCCTTTTCCTGCTCTCTGTTGCAGCAAAATAAGGAATCAGCAACTCTTCGGAGTCTGGCGCGCATTTCGAGAAATATTGCAAACAGAGGCTAGATTGGGCATCCCAGTGGATTTCCGCGCAACACAGTCCAGCATACATCATTCATCAGAAGCGAGGCAGCCCCTGGCTTGCATGCCAGTTTACAGTCTTTATTAGTTTAATTTGTTAATTAATTAGGAATCTGTATTATTTCGGACTGTTTATTTCGGACTGTATATTTATTCGGACCCTCTGCGCGAGGGCATAACTGTAATAAGTGGGTGGTGAGTGTGATGTATGTCTTCCAACCCCACGTCTTTCTCCCTTTTATTTACCTGCTTACGATGGTTAGATATAGGGCATATTTCAATTAGCATACAGTATGATAGCATGTTGCATCATTCATCTGTTTTGCACACACCGGGCTCGGCGCATCATACAAACTGCATTTGCATTTCAATTCCAAATTGAATACGTGATAGTTGTAGCATTCCATATACCATGTTAGAATAGTCGAGCCTGCTATAGTTGCATTATTGCATGCGCTGCATTAGGCATTTCTGTATAAATTAGGATCATGCATGATTTCTAATCAGCTTTCGTTTTTGGCTTGGAGTACTCGGTAAGTACTTATGCTTTAGCATCCTTGCATGCATGAGTGTTGCCATGATAGCATGCTTGCCATGAGGCTAACTGCTTATGTGATATTACTGCCTTGAATGCCTGTGGGTGGAGGTTGAGTTGCTTGGATTGGGACAATGCGTTGACTGTTTGTTTTAAGCCCACTAGATAGTGGCAAAATCATGTTTTCTAAGCCCACCTGAGGGTGGCAAATCCACGTTTTAGCCTACCTGCGGTAGCACCATCAAACCATTTTCAAACAAACAAACATGAGATGTTTTGTTCCAATTCAGGTGACCAGTCTATACTTGTTTGCTGCGAGCATCACATAGTAACCTAGGCTAATAACCGGAATAAGAACTCACAATGTTTTCAAAAACAGATATCATGGTTAGTAGAGGCCAGTCTTTGACCGGCGAGCGGGGGTGCTCACGATGTGACCTTCCCCAATCGTACCCAAGTTCCCGAGCCAACTTTGGTGATGACGGACGCGTGGCCTTTGGCACCGAGTCAGGGTTTCCTAAATTTCCCATTAAAAAATATTTAGGTGGCGACTCTGTTATCTGGCAAAGCAGTCCATGTTTGGCACTTCTTTCAAAAATCTGTTTTCAAAACGATTTGCCGGATTTGGACTCTTTGGTTCAAGATTAAGAACCGTGACATTTGAGTCCTTGAACTGTAGTGACCCCACATGAAACAGAACGGGACTTAACACCTCCCGGGGCGTTCGGGGCGTTTGAGTGTCCCTTTCCTTACGCGATTTCAGCGTGTTTGGAATTTATCTCAGGTTGCTGTGTACGCACCTGGGCGGTTGTTGTTTTGATCTCTTCTCACGATTTCAGCGTGGTTTGAGTGTCCCTTTCCTTACGCGATTTCAGCGTGTTTGAAATTTATCTCAGGTTGCGTTGTGTACGCACCTGGGCGGTTGTTGTCTTGATCTCTTCTCACGATTTCAGCGTGGTTTGAGTGTCCCTTTCCTTACGCGATTTCAGCGTGTTTGGAATTTATCTCGGGTTGCGTGTGTACGCACCTGGGCGGTTGTTTTTGGACCTCCTCTCACGATTTCAGCGTGGTTTGAGTGTCCCTTTCCTTACGCGATTTCAGCGTGTTTGGAATTTATCTCAGGGCGTTGTGTACGCACCTGGGCGGTTGTTGTCTTGATCTCCTCTCACGATTTCAGCGTGGTTTGAGTGTCCCGTTCCTCTTCTCACGATTTCAGCGTGGTTAGAGTTTCTTTCCTTATGCGATTTCAGCGTGTTTGTAATTTATCGGGGTTGCGTGTGTGTACGCACCTGGGCGGTTGTTCGGACCTCCTCTCACGACTTTCAGCGTGTTTTGAGTGTCCCCTCCTTACGCGATTTCAGCGTGTTTGGAATTTATCTCGGGTTGCGTTGTGTACGCACCTGGGCGGTTGTTTTCGGACCTCCTCTCACGACTTTCAGCGTGTTTTGAGTGTCCCCTTCCTCACGCGATTTTCAGCATGCTTGGAATTTATCTTAGGTTGCGTGGAACGCGCTTCTGATTGATTTTCTTTGTTCTTCCTCCACTCACGAGTCCAGCGTGGTTGGAGTATGTCACCATTTTCCATCTATTGTACTCTCTGTTGCATCTATCGTGAATACTTGCTTCATTACAGCTCTCTTTGCATGATCATGAATGATAATCGGCTTCGCGTAGCGTGTAAGTCCAATTATCAAAATCTCTCTGCATATCATTTGCATTTTGCCCCCTGCCTGCGGGCACGCCTGCGGGCACACATTTATCTGTTCATCTTGTATGATTGTCTCAGTCTTCGGCCTTGTCAAAAATGGGTCGTCTCTGGGCTTTGACATTCACTCCCGTCACTTGTGACTTCCGAGTTCTGTCAAAGAGGGACAACTGTAGACACCCCATTTTTGACCGACCTTAAGACTCAGACGTCACCGATTGAGCGCTTGGTGATGTTGCATGCTGTGCTCGTTCAGAAGTCTCAGAGTCGCGGTCGTGCGCCCTGCCTCCGGACTTCCGAACCTTTTTCGTGCCTTGTCTCGATTTGCGAACCAGACTCGGTTTTCTCTGTTTTCTTTCCTGAGGGGAGGGAGTGGTCCAGTAGACTATCTCCCGGTGGCCGTGAGCTACATTTCGTGGCCGTAGGCCATTTTGCCCATTTCGGAGCCCGGTTCCCGGTTTTCGGGACCGTCAGGCCGTGTGCCTCGGTTCGGGACCGCCCAACCGTCTCCGATTCCTCCGGTTCTTGGCAGGTACCTCTGTTTTGTCATACCGAGAAACCCTGGGGTCTCAGATGCCCACTTCGTGCCGAACGCCACTTTCGGTGCTCACGGCCCATTTTCGGGACCCCGAACCGCGCGGTTTTGGCCCCCGAGCATTCATTTCGCACCGGTTCTGTTCAAATTTGGCAAGTGCCTCTGTTTTATCATATTGAGGAACACTGGGGCCCTGACGCCCACTTCGTGGCCGTATGCCACTTTCGGTGCTTATAGCCGGTTTTCGGGCCCCGAACCTCGCGGTTTGGCCCCCGAGCATTCGTTTCGCATCGGTTTTCTCCGATTTTTGGCAGGTACCTCTGTTTTATCATAACAGGAACACTGGGGCCTCTGATGCCCACTTCGTGGCCGAACGCCACTTTTTATTTAGAGCAAAATATCTAGATATTTTGAAAGATATTTTGAAAGATATTTAGAGCAAAATATCTAGATATTTTTCCCACCTTTTTGCCCTCCTTTTTCACCCCTTTTCTTGGCCATAAAAACAGCAGCCACCAGCTGGTTGAAGGTGAAAAAATCCTTTGAGCCTTGCATATACATCTCCTCTATTCCTCTCTTCCAAAAAGCTTCAAACATCCAAGTTTTGCTTCCATTCCTTCATCAACCCTAAGCACAACCAACACCACCTCCATTTCAGCAGCAAGGGAGTAATTTTCAGAGGTTAGGGATCAACAAATTCAAGCCAAGAAGCAAAGAAAGCTTGATCTTCAAGGGTAAGTCTCAAGATCCTTTTTTCAGCATTTTCTTGCTTCAAATCTTTACCCTACTTGTGATCTGTTTTGGGCTCTGACCCCTTCTGTTTTAGGCTTATTTTGAGCCCCTCTACAACTTTGTAGAAGGTCTCAACCCTGTTTGGTGTCTCCATGATATACTTCTTTCAATACCACTCTTTAGGCCATTAATTTGCATGCTTTGTTTGCTTTTGAGTGATCTGATTTCGAGCATACTATATACTGTGAGTGGGCTTATTTTGAGCCCCTATTCAACATTGAAGAAGGACTCAACCATGTTTGGATTCTCTATCATGTACTTCCTTTGAAATGCTTCCATTTTACCGTAAAATTGCATGATTGTTTTGGCCTATTTGTGATCTGAGTTGGAGCATGCAACATACTGATATTGTGATTATTTTGAGCCCCTCTTCAACATTGAAGAAGGCTCACCTGGTTTTCTTGCTCTACATATCACTTGCTTTGAATTCTTGTCACAATCCCATTTTGCATGCTTTTTTAAGCTCACCATGCTTCGGATTTCAGCCTTCATCAGGCCTAGACAGAGCCTTATTTTTGCCTATTCTTCATGTTTTGTTAAGGGCCTTACGCCATTTGATGACTGTTTTGGTACTTCATGTTGTATCCTCCATATTTTCCGTAAAATTGCATGCTTTGATAAGCTTCCTTAGCCACTGATTTGAGCCTTCATCAGGCTTAGAGAGTGTCTTAGAATGACTAATTCTTCATGTTTTATTAAGGGTCCAAAGTTGTTTGTCATTGCTTATGGTACCTCATGTTGTAGCCCTTTATTGGCTCATTTTTGCATGCCATTTTAAGCATATCTACACACTAAATTGGAGGATCTCATCTACTGTAAATATGCATGTTTTTGGCCCCTCTTCAATTTTGTAGAACTGATTTTTCTGGTTTGAGCATTTATATATATTACTTGCTTTGTAATTCCCCTCTTTTTCCCCATTTTTGCATGCTAATTTGCCATACTTGTGGTTGTTGTTTAGCCTTGCTTTGTACTGAAAAAATGCTATATTTGGGGCTGCCTTGCTACTGGTTTGCATGTCATGATCATTTGTGCATGTTTAGTATGGCTATAGGCCATTTCGGGTACTTAAAATCACATTTCGGGATGATTTCATGCATTGGTTGTCATTTCGTATCATTTCGGGACTGTTTTCCCCTTCATTTAGGTGCTGAAATTTGGTTTGCATGCTTGCATATCATTTCCCGTACCATTTCATGCCTTCGGGCCATGCCTCGGTTTGCGTGCCCGTGTGCACGCATTTTGAGGCACCCCTTTTTCATCTCACGGCATCTTATGTGAGTGTGGCTGAGGCCCTCTCATGTTAGTGTAAGCCCAATTTCCATTTTCATGCCTTTATCCATAGCCTCGATTTGCGCGTCTGTGGGCACGCATTTCGAGGCACTTCATTTTTGTCTCACGGCCTCTTATGTGAGTGCGGCTGAGGCCCTCTCATGTTAGTGTAAGCCCAATTTGCATTTTCCATGTCATTTCATGCTCTAATGCATCGCCTCGGTTTGCGCGCCTGTATGCGCACATTTCGAGGCACTTTGTTTTTATCCGATTGGCCTCCCGTGTGAGTGTAGCTGAGGCTTTCTCATGTTGGTATAAGCCCATTTTGCATTCTGTATGTCATTTTAGTCCTGTTGCATGCCGTATGTCATTTTCTCGGTTTGTGTGCCCGTGGGCACGCATTTCGAGACATCTCATTTTAGTCTCATTGCATATCATTTCCATGCCATTTCATGCCTTACGGCCATTGCCTCGGTTCGCGCGCCCGTGTGTACGCATTTCGAGGCGCTTCATTTTCATCCGTCGGCTTCTTATGTGAGTGTGGCTGAGGTCCACTCGTGTTAGTGTAAGTCCAATTTGCATCGTGTATGCCATTTCAAGCCTTAGGATCATCGCCTCGGTTTGCGCGCCCGTGTGCACGCATTTCGAGGCATCCCATTTTCATAGCATTGTGTATGTTAGGATTGTATCTTAGTTGCATTTCATGCATATCATGCATATTGCATCGTGTTCGGGATAGGAGTTAGCCCGGGCACGGGAAACGAGGCACGTTTCGTACTCCGAGTGACGGAACGGGTCTCAATTCCCAAGTCACCGACACTCCGGATTACCCATGATGGAGTTAGGTTTTGTTGTAGCATTCATCTGCATTCACCCTATATTGAGTTGTGCAATCCGATTCCTCGGCCATCATGCATCGAGATGCGTGATTGGTGGCTCGAGGATCGAGGCATGCATATATTTGTGAAATACATTGCTATGCCCTTTTCCTGCTCTCTGTTGCAGCAAAATAAGGAATCAGCAACTCTTCGGAGTCTGGCGCGCATTTCGAGAAATATTGCAAACAGAGGCTAGATTGGGCATCCCAGTGGATTTCCGCGCAACACAGTCAGCATACATCATTCATCAGAAGCGAGGCAGCCCCTGGCTTGCATGCCAGTTTACAGTCTTTATTAGTTAATTTGTTAATTAATTAGGAATCTGTATTATTTCGGACTGTTTATTTCGGACTGTATATTTATTCGGACCCTCTGCGCGAGGGCATAACTGTAATAAGTGTGGGTGAGTGTGATGTATGTCTTCCAACCCCACGTCTTTCTCCCTTTTATTTACCTGCTTACGATGGTTAGATATAGGGCATATTTCAATTAGCATACAGTATGATAGCATGTTGCATCATTCATCTGTTTTGCACACACCGGGCTCGGCGCATCATACAAACTGCATTTGCATTTCAATTCCAAATTGAATACGTGATAGTTGTAGCATTCCATATACCATGTTTAGAATAGTCGAGCCTGCTATAGTTGCATTATTGCATGCGCTGCATTAGGCATTTCTGTATAAATTAGGATCATGCATGATTTCTAATCAGCTTTCGTTTTTGGCTTGGAGTACTCGGTAAGTACTTATGCTTTAGCATCCTTGCATGCATGTGAGTGTTGCCATGATAGCATGCTTGCCATGAGGCTAACTGCTTATGTGATATTACTGCCTTGAATGCCTGTGGGTGGAGGTTGAGTTGCTTGGATTGGACAATGCGTTGACTGTTTGTTTTAAGCCCACTAGATAGTGGCAAAATCATGTTTTCTAAGCCCACCTGAGGGTGGCAAATCCACGTTTTAGCCTACCTGCGGGTAGCACCATCAAACCATTTTCAAACAAACAAACATGAGATGTTTTGTTCCAATTCAGGTGATCCAGTCTATACTTGTTTGCTGCGAGCATCACATAGTAACCTAGGCTAATAACCGGAATAAGAACTCACAATGTTTTCAAAAACAGATATCATGGTTAGTAGAGGCCAGTCTTTGACCGGGCGAGCGGGGGTGCTCACGATGTGACCTTCCCCAATCGTACCCAAGTTCCCGAGCCAACTTTGGTGATGACGGACGCGTGGCCTTTGGCACCGAGTCAGGGTTTCCTAAATTTCCCATTAAAAAATATTTAGGTGGCGACTCTGTTATCTGGCAAAGCAGTCCATGTTTGGCACTTCTTTCAAAAATCTGTTTTCAAAACGATTTGCCGGATTTGGACTCTTTGGTTCAAGATTAAGAACCGTGACATTTGAGTCCTTGAACTGTAGTGACCCCAACATGAACAGAACGGGACTTAACACCTCCCGGGGCGTTCGGGGCGTTTGAGTGTCCCTTTCCTTACGCGATTTCAGCGTGTTTGGAATTTATCTCAGGTTGCGTTGTGTACGCACCTGGGCGGTTGTTGTTTTGATCTCTTCTCACGATTTCAGCGTGGTTTGAGTGTCCCTTTCCTTACGCGATTTCAGCGTGTTGGAATTTATCTCAGGTTGCGTTGTGTACGCACCTGGGCGGTTGTTGTCTTGATCTCTTCTCACGATTTCAGCGTGGTTTGAGTGTCCCTTTCCTTACGCGATTTCAGCGTGTTTGGAATTTATCTCGGGTTGCGTTGTGTACGCACCTGGGCGGTTGTTTTTGGACCTCCTCTCACGATTTCAGCGTGGTTTGAGTGTCCCTTTCCTTACGCGATTTCAGCGTGTTTGGAATTTATCTCAGGTTGCGTTGTGTACGCACCTGGGCGGTTGTTGTCTTGATCTCCTCTCACGATTTCAGCGTGGTTTGAGTGTCCCGTTCCTCTTCTCACGATTTCAGCGTGGTTAGAGTGTTTCTTTCCTTATGCGATTTCAGCGTGTTTGTAATTTATCTCGGGTTGCGTTGTGTACGCACCTGGGCGGTTGTTTTCGGACCTCCTCTCACGACTTTCAGCGTGTTTTGAGTGTCCCCTTCCTTACGCGATTTCAGCGTGTTTGGAATTTATCTCGGGTTGCGTTGTGTACGCACCTGGGCGGTTGTTTTCGGACCTCCTCTCACGACTTTCAGCGTGTTTTGAGTGTCCCCTTCCTCACGCGATTTTCAGCATGCTTGGAATTTATCTTAGGTTGCGTGGAACGCGCTTCTGATTGATTTTCTTTGTTCTTCCTCCACTCACGAGTCCAGCGTGGTTGGAGTATGTCACCATTTTCCATCTATTGTACTCTCTGTTGCATCTATCGTGAATACTTGCTTCATTACAGCTCTCTTTGCATGATCATGAATGATAATCGGCTTCGCGTAGCGTGTAAGTCCAATTATCAAAATCTCTCTGCATATCATTTGCATTTTGCCCCCTGCCTGCGGGCACGCCTGCGGGCACACATTTATCTGTTCATCTTGTATGATTGTCTCAGTCTTCGGCCTTGTCAAAAATGGGTCGTCTCTGGGCTTTGACATTCACTCCCGTCACTTGTGACTTCCGAGTTCTGTCAAAGAGGGACAACTGTAGACACCCCATTTTTGACCGACCTTAAGACTCAGACGTCACCGATTGAGCGCTTGGTGATGTTGCATGCTGTGCTCGTTCAGAAGTCTCAGAGTCGCGGTCGTGCGCCCTGCCTCCGGACTTCCGAACCTTTTTCGTGCCTTGTCTCGATTTGCGAACCAGACTCGGTTTTCTCTGTTTTCTTTCCTGAGGGGAGGGAGTGGTCCAGTAGACTATCTCCCGGTGGCCGTGAGCTACATTTCGTGGCCGTAGGCCATTTTGCCCATTTCGGAGCCCGGTTCCCGGTTTTCGGGACCGTCAGGCCGTGTGCCTCGGTTCGGGACCGCCCAACCGTCTCCGATTCCTCCGGTTCTTGGCAGGTACCTCTGTTTTGTCATACCGAGAAACCCTGGGGTCTCAGATGCCCACTTCGTGCCGAACGCCACTTTCGGTGCTCACGGCCCATTTTCGGGACCCCGAACCGCGCGGTTTTGGCCCCCGAGCATTCATTTCGCACCGGTTTCTGTTCAAATTTGGCAAGTGCCTCTGTTTTATCATATTGAGGAACACTGGGCCCCTGACGCCCACTTCGTGGCCGTATGCCACTTTCGGTGCTTATAGCCGGTTTTCGGGCCCCGAACCTCGCGGTTTGGCCCCCGAGCATTCGTTTCGCATCGGTTTTCTCCGATTTTTGGCAGGTACCTCTGTTTTATCATAACAGGGAACACTGGGGCCTCTGATGCCCACTTCGTGGCCGAACGCCACTTTTTATTTAGAGCAAAATATCTAGATATTTTGAAAGATATTTTGAAAGATATTTAGAGCAAAATATCTAGATATTTTTCCCACCTTTTTGCCCTCCTTTTTCACCCCTTTTCTTGGCCATAAAAACCAGCAGCCACCAGCTGGTTGAAGGTGAAAAAAAATCCTTTGAGCCTTGCATATACATCTCCTCTATTCCTCTCTTCCAAAAAGCTTCAAACATCCAAGTTTTGCTTCCATTCCTTCATCAACCCTAAGCACAACCAACACCACCTCCATTTCAGCAGCAAGGGAGTAATTTTCAGAGGTTAGGGATCAACAAATTCAAGCCAAGAAGCAAAGAAAGCTTGATCTTCA
Source organism: Camellia japonica (assembly GCA_030407325.1). Lineage (NCBI taxonomy): Eukaryota > Viridiplantae > Streptophyta > Magnoliopsida > Ericales > Theaceae > Camellia > Camellia japonica. Next base: position 25,631,209 of record JAPPVO010000002.1, read on the forward strand.
AGGGTAAGTCTCAAGATCCTTTTTTTTCAGCATTTTCTTGCTTCAAATCTTTACCCTACTTGTGATCTGTTTTGGGCTCTGACCCCTTCTGGTTTTAGGCTTATTTTGAGCCCCTCTACAACTTTGTAGAAGGTCTCAACCCTGTTTGGTGTCTCCATGATATACTTCTTTCAATACCACTCTTTAGGCCATTAATTTGCATGCTTTGTTTGGCTTTTGAGTGATCTGATTTCGAGCATACTATATACTGTGAGTGGGCTTATTTTGAGCCCCTATTCAACATTGAAGAAGGACTCAACCATGTTTGGATTCTCTATCATGTACTTCCTTTGAAATGCTTCCATTTTACCGTAAAATTGCATGATTGTTTTGGCCTATTGTGATCTGAGTTGGAGCATGCAACATACTGATATTGTGATTATTTTGAGCCCCTCTTCAACATTGAAGAAGGCTCAACCTGGTTTTCTTGCTCTACATATCACTTGCTTTGAATTCTTGTCACAATCCCATTTTGCATGCTTTTTTAAGCTCACCATGCTTCGGATTTCAGCCTTCATCAGGCCTAGACAGAGCCTTATTTTTGCCTATTCTTCATGTTTTGTTAAGGGCCTTACGCCATTTGATGACTGGTTTTGGTACTTCATGTTGTATCCTCCATATTTTCCGTAAAATTGCATGCTTTGATAAGCTTCCTTAGCCACTGATTTGAGCCTTCATCAGGCTTAGAGAGTGTCTTAGAATGACTAACTCTTCATGTTTTATTAAGGGTCCAAAGTTGTTTGGTCATTGCTTATGGTACCTCATGTTGTAGCCCTTTATTGGCTCATTTTTGCATGCCATTTTAAGCATATCTACACACTAAATTGGAGGATCTCATCTACTGTAAATATGCATGTTTTTGGCCCCTCTTCAATTTTGTAGAACTGATTTTTCTGGTTTGAGCATTGTATATATTACTTGCTTTGTAATTCCCCTCTTTTTCCCCATTTTTGCATGCTAAGTTTGCCATACTTGTGGTTGTTGTTTAGCCTTGCTTTGTACTGAAAAAATGCTATATTTGGGGCTGCCTTGCTACTGGTTTGCATGCCATGATCATGTTGTGCATGTTAGTATGGCTATAGCCATTCGGGTACTTAAAATCACATTTCGGGATGATTTCATGCATTGGTTGTCATTTCGATCATTTCGGGACTGTTTTCCCCTTCATTTAGGTGCTGAAATTTGGTTTGCATGCTTGCATATCATTTCCCGTACCATTTCATGCCTTCGGGCCATGCCTCGGTTTGCGTGCCCGTGTGCACGCATTTTGAGGCACCCCTTTTCATCTCACGGCATCTTATGTGAGTGTGGCTGAGGCCCTCTCATGTTAGTGTAAGCCCAATTTCCATTTTCATGCCTTTATCCATAGCCTCGGTTTGCGCGCCTGTGGGCACGCATTTCGAGGCACTTCATTTTTGTCTCACGGCCTCTTATGTGAGTGCGCTGAGGCCCTCTCATGTTAGTGTAAGCCCAATTTGCATTTTCCATGTCATTTCATGCTCTAATGCATCGCCTCGGTTTGCGCGCCTGTATGCGCACATTTCGAGGCACTTTGTTTTTATCCGATTGGCCTCCCGTGTGAGTGTAGCTGAGCTTTCTCATGTTGGTATAAGCCCATTTTGCATTCTGTATGTCATTTTAGTCCTGTTGCATGCCGTATGTCATTTTCTCGGTTTGTGTGCCCGTGGGCACGCATTTCGAGACATCTCATTTTAGTCTCATTGCATATCATTTCCATGCCATTTCATGCCTTACGGCCATTGCCTCGGTTCGCGCGCCGTGTGTACGCATTTCGAGGTGCTTCATTTTCATCCGTCGGCTTCTTATGTGAGTGTGGCTGAGGTCCACTCGTGTTAGTGTAAGTCCAATTTGCATCGTGTATGCCATTTCAAGCCTTAGGATCATCGCCTCGGTTTGCGCGCCCGTGTGCACGCATTTCGAGGCATCCCATTTTCATAGCATTGTGTATGTTAGGATTGTATCTTAGTTGCATTTCATGCATATCATGCATATTGCATCGTGTTCGGGATAGGAGTTAGCCCGGGCACGGGAAACGAGGCACGTTTCGTACTCCGAGTGACGGAACGGGTCTCAATTCCAAGTCACCGACACTCCGGATTACCATGATGGAGTTAGGTTTTGTTGTAGCATTCATCTGCATTCACCCTATATTGAGTTGTGCAATCCGATTCCTCGGCCATCATGCATCGAGATGCGTGATTGGTGGCTCGAGGATCGAGGCATGCATATATTTGTGAAATACATTGCTATGCCTTTTTCCTGCTCTCTGTTGCAGCAAAATAAGGAATCAGCAACTCTTCGGAGTCTGGCGCGCATTTCGAGAAATATTGCAAACAGAGGCTAGATTGGGCATCCCAGTGGATTTTCGCGCAACACAGTCCAGCATACATCATTCATCAGAAGCGAGGCAGCCCCTGGCTTGCATGCCAGTTTACAGTCTTTATTAGTTAATTTGTTAATTAATTAGGAATCTGTATTATTTCGGACTGTTTATTTCGGACTGTATATTTATTCGGACCCTCTGCGCGAGGGCATAACTGTAATAAGTGTGGGTGAGTGTGATGTATGTCTTCCAACCCCACGTCTTTCTCCCTTTTATTACCTGCTTACGATGGTTAGATATAGGCATATTTCAATTAGCATACAGTATGATAGCATGTTGCATCATTCATCTGTTTTGCACGCACCGGGCTCGGCGCATCATACAAACTGCATTTGCATTTCAATTCCAAATTGAATACGTGATAGTTGTAGCATTCCATATACCATGTTTAGAATAGCCGAGCCTGCTATAGTTGCATTATTGCATGCGCTGCATTAGGCATTTCTGTATAAATTAGGATCATGCATGATTTCTAATCAGCTTTCGTTTTTGGCTTGGAGTACTCGGTAAGTACTTATGCTTTAGCATCCTTGCATGCGTGTGAGTGTTGCCATGATAGCATGCTTGCCATGAGGCTAACTGCTTATGTGATATTACTGCCTTGAATGCCTGTGGGTGGAGGTTGAGTTGCTTGGATTGGGACAATGCGTTGACTGTTTGTTTTAAGCCCACTAGATAGTGGCAAAATCATGTTTTCTAAGCCCACCTGAGGGTGGCAAATCCACGTTTTAGCCTACCTGCGGGTAGCACCATCAAACCATTTTCAAACAAACAAACATGAGATGTTTTGTTCCAATTCAGTGATCCAGTCTATACTTGTTTGCTGCGAGCATCACATAGTAACCTAGGCTAATAACCGGAATAAGAACTCACAATGTTTTCAAAAACAGATATCATGGTTAGTAGAGGCCGTCTTTGACCGGGCGAGCGGGGGTGCTCACGATGTGACCTTTCCCAATCGTACCCAAGTTCCCGAGCCAACTTTGGTGATGACGGACGCGTGGCCTTTGGCACCGAGTCAGGGTTTCCTAAATTTCCCATTAAAAAATATTTAGGTGGCGACTCTGTTATCTGGCAAAGCAGTCCATGTTTGGCACTTCTTTCAAAAATCTGTTTTCAAAACGATTTGCCGGATTTGGACTCTTTGGTTCAAGATTAAGAACCGTGACATTTGAGTCCTTGAACTGTAGTGACCCCAACATGAACAGAACGGGACTTAACACCTCCCGGGGCGTTCGGGGACGTCTACACGCCCCCGCACAGCAATCAAAGGACAGGCCATCACCGACTTCATCCTAAAATTCACCAACCCTGCCCCAGCCACTACCTATCCACCACCGTCGACTCCTGCTGGGCTAGAAGACCCCCATTCTTGGACTCTCAACGTCGACGGGTCATCCCGGAGGGAAGGTAGCGGGGCTGGTCTCATTCTCACCTCCCCCGAAGGTGGTTGTATCAAGTGCGCCCTCCGTCTCTTGTTTGAAGCCAGCAACAATGAGGCCGAATATGAAGCACTGATCGCAGGACTCCGCCTCACCAAAGACCTTGGTGTTAGCCACATCCGCGTGTTTAGTGACTCCCAGCTCATCGTCGGTCAGATCACGGGGGAATTCGATGCTAAAGATGACACGATGCGGGCTTACAGAAACATGGCACTCCCTCTTGTTCGCCTTTTCAATACCTTCCACATCAAGCACATACCTCGGGCCGAAAACTCCAAAGCAGACGAGATGGCTCAGCTGGCCTTCGCAGACCAGTCTGACCTCAGCCATGGAGTTCGCCTCGAGTACCTTCCCCACTCGGCCATCTCATCCGACTTACAAGAAGTACAATTCCTCCAGCATGAACCCATCCCTTGGGCGTCCGACATCCTCTTATTCTTGACCACAGGACAACTCCCAGATGACCAACAGCAGGCCGCCAAGGTCAGAGCTCGGTCGGCTAACTACGTTTTGGTCGACGGCGTCCTTTACAAACGTGGTTTCTTGCGGCCATATCTGCGATGCCTCAATCCGACCCAAGCAACATATGTCATGCAAGAAATCCATGAGGGAATTTGTGGCAATCATTCGGGCGGCAGGTCTTTGGCCCACAAAATACTCCGCACTGGCTATTTCTGGCCGACTCTCAATCAAGATGCCACTGATTTTGTCCTCAAATGCGATAAGTGCCAGCGCTTTGCCAACATCCCCCATGCTCCTCCCACTGAACTGATTACTCTCTGCAGCCCATACCCATTCGCCAAATGGGGGATCGACCTGATTGGTCCGCTTCCCACTGGCCGAGGCCAGACCAAGTTCGCAGTCGTCGCCATTGACTACTTTACCAAGTGGGTCGAGGCGGAACCCCTCGCCACCAGCACCGAACGGAACACAACCAAATTCATCTGGCAATCAATCGTCTGCAGGTTCGGCGTCCCTCAGGCCATCGTATCAGACAACGGCAAACAATTCGACAACGCCAAATACAGAAAGTTCTGTGCAGACCTCCAAATCCAGCCATGTTTTTCTTCCCCCAGTCATCCCCAAGCCAATGGCCAGGTTGAGGTCACCAATCGGTCTCTTTTGAAGATCATCAAGGCTAAGCTGGAGGCTGCTAAGGGACTCTGGGCTGAAGAACTACCAAATGTACTCTGGGCCTACCGAACTACAGCTCGGACTCCTACCGGGGAAACCCCCTTTCGCCTAACATACGGCGCCGAGGCGGTTATCCCAGTAGAAGTCGGTCTGCTGACCCCCAGGGTCCTACATCCGAATCCAACATTGACTGAAGAGCTCCGTCGAGCGGACCTAGACCTGATCGAAGAACTCAGGGAGACCACTGCTGTCAGACTGGCTTCATACCAACAAAAAATGAGAACACATTATAACCGCAAGGTCCGACCAAGGGAATTTGCTGTGGGGGACTTAGTGCTGAGAGAAGTAACCCTTGCCACCAAGAATCCGACTGAGGGCAAATTGGCGGCCAAATGGGAGGGACCCTACATTGTGAAAGCCAGACCGCATCCAGGCACTTACCGACTTCAAGACATGGAGGGTCGCGATCTTCTCCACCCATGGAACGCTGAACACTTGAAACGCTACTATCAATAAACTATTGCTCTTGTATCACTCAGTTGTTGTACTCTCTTTTTGACGCAATACAAATTTTGATCTTTGGACTACATTCTTCATGACAACAATTTCATTTGCAGATTTCATTTCTTGGACTACATTCTTCATGACAACAATTTCATTTGCAGATCAAAAAAAAAAAAAAACAACAACAATTTCACTTGCGGCACTCCAAAAGCCCCGGCCAGACCGAGCGCTTAAGAGCCTCAGCCAGACCGAGCATTCAAAGCCTCGCCCAGACCGAGCACTCAAAAGCCTCAGCCAGACTGAGCATTCAAAGCCTCGGCCAGACCGAGCACTGAAAAGCCTCAGCCAGTTTGAGCACTCCAAAAGCCCCAGCTAGTCCAAGCGCTCAAAAGCCTCGGCCAGACCGAGCACTCAAGAGCCTCAGCCAGACTGAGCACTCAAAGCCTCAGCCAGACTGAGCACTCAAAGCCTCGGCCAGACCGAGCATTCAAAGCCTCGCCCAGACCGAGCACTCAAGAGCCTCAGCCAGATTGAGCACTCAAAGCCTCAGCCAGACTGAGCACTCAAAGCCTCAGCCAGACTGAGCATTCAAAGCCTCGGCCAGACCGAGCACTCAAAAGCCTCAGCCAGTCTGAGCACTCCAAAAGCCCCAGCTAGTCCAAGCGCTCAAAAGCCTCGGCCAGACCGAGCACTTCAAAGCCTCAGCCAGCCAGAGCCCCCAAAGCTTCAGCCAGACTGAGTACTCCAGAAGCTTCAGCCAGACTGAGCACTGCCAGAGCCCTCAGCCATGACTGAGCGCTCCAACCTCAATTTCACCATCAGTGACCCTCCATAATTATATCCTTAATAAGATCTACATTGCACGTTAAGGAGTTCCTTACTTTCCTTAGGCAATCACAATTCCAGATCAAAGTTTTTACATCACCCTTTACTTAGTCCCATTTCAAAGATGTCCTCACATGCTAATCAGATTAACTTCAATCAACCACTCTCACCCATTAAAATATTATACAAGTCCCATTTCAGCCTACATGGCGCATTAGGGAGTTCTCTACCTCACGTCACATTGAAAATTTATCCAAGTCCAATTTTACCTATCCAAGTCCAATTTTGGCACCACTTCGAATTTCACTACGTTTTGACATTATTTACACAAGTCCAATCTCACTTTGCATGAAGAAATTTTACCAGTTCACTCTTACCCTGCGTGACGGAATTTTTAACCTAACTCTGCATGAAGTTTTCATTACAAGTTGACCTCTACTCAACATCATCACCAGTTCAAGTTCACTTAGTTCACTTAGCTCAAGTTCACCCTGTCTTGTAGTTGAATTTTTTCATAAGTTCCTCACCAATTTTCATTACAAGCATTCGTCCATTTCAAACGCACAAAACAAACCAACACAGTCAATTACAAGACATAAAGGGAGTTTTATTCATTCACAAAATGTGTACACCAGTCCACTGTGGTACTTCAAAAAAAAAAACAAAACAAAACAAAACAACAACTCTTAAAGCACAAAAATCCTCAATCACTCTTCTTTGTCGCTGGAGGCGAGATCCGCTTCTTCAACACCTTCATCCAGGGGGGTCTGGGCCACATCATCTTCCCCAATAGTCACACTACTAAGGTCGAGTTCTGGGAACAGATCTTCAGCCCTCCGTTTGAACATTTTCCACCCACTGTCCCAGTACTCTGCCATTTTGTGTTTGTAGAAATCTGACTGTTAGAAGCTTGCAATGACTTCAGATTCAGTTCTTCCCCCAGCGGTCGCCCTTGATGGGCCAGCCCCCCCAGATTCCTCCCTTGCTAAGCTGATGGCGACCGCAGCATCGACCGCCATCTGAAATTCAGGCGACCCTTTGAATTGGTCAACTGCTGCAATGTACAGATCGGGGTAGGCAGCCCTCTCAGAGGCTGCCTTCGCCCTTTCCTCATCCAGCTCTTTCTGCAGGGTCGCCTTCTCAGCAGAAGCTTTGGTCCTCTCAGCTTCTAATTCCTTTTGCAGGGCCTCATTCTCAGCAATTGCCCTGCCCTTCTCCACCTCCAACTCCTTCTGGAGAACCTTCTTTTCAGCGGTCGCTTTGGCCCTCCCGCTTCCAACTCCTTACGAAGCGTCTCCTTCTTCTCCTCCACCTTGGCGCGTTCGCCCTCCAACTCCTTTTGTAGAGCCTCAACCTTGGCATCCGCCTCATCCTTCTGCCTGACCAGCTCTTCATTGCTGTTCATGGCCTCTTCGTGCCGCTCGATCGCGATGGCACAAGCCTTTTGGGACTCCTCCAACTTTTTCTACTCACCAGCCAACTGGAACTCGAGCGACACAACCTTGCGGCGCGTGTCTTCCAGCTCCAACTTGACTGATTGCAGCTCAGTATGGGCAGTCTTCCACTCAGCGCTCTCCTTCTTCAACTTGGCCAGCTCAGCCTTAGCCTCTTCAGCCTTGAGTTTGGCCCCCCCAGCTTTCCTCAGCAGGGCCCTTGCCAGGGTAGTTACCTCCATTTGGGCGGAGCATAACCCCCTGAACTGGTCGGCCTCATTGAATCCAGAGGCCGAGCGCAGAGCCGTTTCTTCCACGATCTTCACTAGACGGTCTGCCCCGCCTTGGCTGGGATCTCTTCCCCTCCAGACTTCCAGCCACAGCGCGCGCGTGATAAATGGCTGCACCCAGACCAACTCCTCTTTCCTGGGGTGCAAGCCCCCTTTGGGTCTGCTCTCTCCCACTTGGCTCAGCCCCAGTCGACCCAACTCCTACTTGCATCGTTGGGGCGACCTCCAAGCCTCCAGTGGGGGTGACCCCTACTACTTCTGGGGTGTCCCTGACCGCAGGGGTCTCCACCACAACTGGGGTCTCCTTCATCTTCTTGGGCCCAGACTCCTCTGCAGCCCCTTCTGAGGCACTTCTCTTCTTCTTCTTCCTCTTCAGAGCTTCTCCCTCTTTTCTGGCCTTCTCCTTCACAGGATCCACAGGGGGCCTTCGCGACTCAAAAGGGCTCAAGTCCTTCCCTCCCAGCGGCTTTGGGCGTGGTCGGATCCTCTCCTTCGCAATCGGTTGCGTCGCTCGGTCATCCTGCACTTTCTTAAATTGTGTGGCTTTGGCAAGGATGGTTTGATCCTCTGCCTTCTGTGCTTTTCTCCTCGCTTCCAGCTCAGCTAGGTCAAGATCCTCACCGATTGGCTGTGGGCCCAGCCCTGCCTGAAACAACGCAGACGACTGAACAAGGTCGTCCCATTTGGCATTCTCTTTCTCTCTCCATCCTTCACCCTCTTCACCATCTCCTCAGCCTTCGCCCCCAGTCTTGCCTCCATTGACCTGGTGGGCACCTTCCAGATGGTCCGCGCGCCAAGCCCCCCATTGGCAGAAACGTAAAACCACCGTGCTCGCCATCCCTTGATCGACGTTGGCAGCCCCGCCACCAACCCCTTCCCCATTACTGCTTGCAGGGTGATCCACGTTTCTTGCTGCCCTGCGGCCTTGTAACAGGCAAAGAACTCTTCCACCGACATGGCCTCCCCTCCATTTACCTTCGGCCACGCACTTGCACAAGCCAGCAAGATCTTCCACGCATTGGGCATTAGTTGCCCTGGCGCCACCTCTAGATAGTTGAGCACATCCACCACTATTTGCGGGAGTGGCAGCCTCAGACTGCCCTTCAGCGCTTCCTCATAGAGGGAGAACTCCCTTGGCCTGATGTCGGATGGCCTTTCCGTCGATGTTGGCAGCAACAACTCCACCTCCACCGGAATCTGGTATTTCTCGCGAATAGCCTCCAACTCCACCCTAGTTATTGTCGACTTATCTGGTTTCGTGTGCCAATGATCAGGCTCCGCCTGACTGATAGGTTTCGGAGCTGCAATCATGGTGGAACCATGGAAGTGTATCACCGGCCCTCCCACCCTCTCTGTTCTGTACTGCGCTGCTAATTCCACTGCATCATCATCTCCTAGTGGATCCACCCTCACACCCTCGGTTCCTTCTCGTGCCATCTCTGAGGTATGTCTGTGAATCGCTTCTGATGCAGGCGCTAGGAAGTTGAAGAAATGCTCCAATGGTGTATCGCGAGCAACAAACGGGGTAAGACTTGGAATATTTTGGTTCTTTGAACACAGGCAGGTGAATCGAATAATGCCAAAAGCCCACGGTTTACCTGTATTCCAAGGATCCCAATTAATTTTCGCCAGTTTGAAAACTTTTCAAATTATCCGCCAAAACCATCTTTTCAACCCCATAATGACCTATCGTTTCATTTTTACTCCAACGCCTCACTTCCCAACCACGATTCTGCCACGTGTATGGTCCCGATACACTGACTCCTGCCCTTACCTTGTCTTTCCCACTTCAAATCATCACGTGGCACGCCGCCTCTTAAGCCCCGTGCCTTTCCGCTCGGCCACCCTCACGGTCGGCACTCCTCCGCTCGGCCATCCTCGCGGTCGGCACTCCTCCGCTCGGCCACCCTCGCGGTCGGCACTCCTACGCTCGGCCACCATCGCGGTCGGCACTCCGTCGCTCGGCCACCCTCCCGGTCGGCACTCCTCCGCTCGGCCACCCTCGCGGTCGGCTCTCCCTGCGGTCGGCACTTCTCCACTCGGCCACCCTCACGGTCGGCTCTCCCTGCGGTTGGCACTCCTCCGCTCGGCCACCCTCGTGGTCGGCACGCCTCACGGTCAGCTCTTGCCGGCCGGAACCATCTCCCTCACTACTATTCCCTTCGTTGGACTGAAGCTGCACTCGGGAATGGGGGACTACTGACATGGATAGACCCATAAGAACCACAGCCCATAGTGGACAAACCCAAGCCCACCATTTATATCCCATTGCATAACCCGGGTAGCAAAATCCAAGACAGCTGGAGGACAACTGAGCATAGAAGGCCAATGATACTCGGACACATGGCAGGTGCTGTAACAACCCCCGTACCGTTTACTGATTTATGACTGATTGATTACTGATTACTGTTAACTGAGACTGATAATGACTGAACTGACTGACTGAAATTGAACCTGAATTGATTGAGTATATTTATTGTATTGCATATTCTATCTGTTTGATTGATTATATATATGTTCGTGTTTTATGTTTAAACTGCTAATTGAATGCCTTATCAGCGGCCGAACTGGAAATTGATTGATGTTTTATGATCAGTGGAATTTATGTGATTTTATAGTATAATTATCTGAAAACTGATTAGGTATGATTAAATATTGGTTAAAAGCTAAGTTTGGCTTATTTACCATTTTGCCACACTTAGTGGCCCACTATGTCAACACTTGGAGCCTTATAGATGACACGCTCAAGCGGGGATATTGCAGCTCGAGCGGGGACCTTTGTTTGCTTGTCCGCTCGAGCGGGGAAACCTGCGCTCGAGCGGGACTCTGTTTTCTGAAAATTTCTGAAACTGTTTTCTGTACACATCTTTGCATCCTCATCCCATCCTAGGCATTCTTAGGCCTAGTTTAAGACATCTTAATGAGGATATAGATATAGAACACACCGAGGCATAATAGGGAGTTAATTATTCCATTTCCCAACTGTGTAACTCAGAGTGTGTTCAATCTGTTAACTGTTTAGGGTTGGCATTTCGAGGAGACGCTCTAGCTACTGATAGCCCAGAACTCTGTGAGTAACAATTGTGTAAAGATATGTTCAAAATGATTATCCTTTGAATACTGTACTGAACTGTTTACTGTACTGGTATTATTTACTGAATGAATGTATGTCCTTTATTTCTGAACTGTACTGTGGCATCCTTAGCACCTACTGTTTACTGTTACTGTTACTGTTACAAAGATCTCTGTCGGTTCCCTCGTGGAACCACTACTGTTTACTGACTGATGGCCATCATTACTGTTCGGTCTTTTAAGACCTACTGTTACTGTTATGCTGATGGATGTACCACATATGACTGCTTACTGTACTGAACAACTGATATACTGATTTAATTGAACTGTTTTCGTTACTATAAGGACATTCATTCTAAACCTCTTTATGCATTATGTTATTCACTGGTCTTTAGCTCACAGCTCATATATATATGTAGGTGTACAGGCACCGGACCAAAGCTAGACGCGTCGGGGTTATTCCAGTTTTGTCAAGCCAGCCTACGTGCCTCACTGCGAGGTTCCAAGCCTATCATGCCAGGGCTTAGGGGTGTCTTAGCATTCCCCTTTCTGTGCTGTCTCACTGTTTTGTATAAACTGAATGCTTACTGTACTGTTACCAAGGGATTAGGTCCCTGCACTGAGTGACTATAGATATTGGTATAGACTGTACTGTTTTGACTGCATAAATGTATGAAAAATCTTTTGGCATACAGACTGTCACAGCTCATTGGACATTATTTATGTACTGTATTGGCTTCCGCCAGGCCCTGTACTCTGTTTTACTGTATTACTGTTAAGCAGGCCTTCGGTAATCTCGGATTACTGGCCGGTTACGGTGCTAAACCCATAGGGTCGGGTTTGGGTCGTGACAGAGTGGTATCAGAGCGATACTTAACCACGAGTTATACCCCACACACGCGTCCAAATGAGCTATAGGGTGTCCTAGAAAAGTGATTAGGGCATTTCATAAACTTGAAAAGTGTGTGGCTATGTTATGACTGAATACATGTTAATGCGATAACTGTCTAAATATGCAACTATTTATGTTATAATTGCTATAACTGTTATAACTGCTTATAGTGAAATGGACAATGCAAATGAACCTGAATCCTCATCTACTGAGGCAAGAATGGCCAGAATGGAAAGAATGATGGAACTGATAACTGCCAGACTTGAGCAACAACAGAACCAACAGCCCCCACCTCCTCCTCCTCCGGTACAGCCAGAACCCAATGCAAATGTGAATGATGGGGACATAATTGCTCTCACCCAAAAGTTCAACAAACTGAAACCGCCATCCTTTCAGGGAGGCTTGGAACCGTTGAAAGCTGAAGCTTGGGTACTGAGACTGAAAAGTTGTTTGAAGTGTTTCCGTGCTCGGAAGCAAATAAAGTATTGTTAGCTACCTTCACCTTGCAAGAAGAGGCTAGAAGGTGGTGGATGCTGGTCCGTGATACTAACACTGTAGTGACTTGGGCTCAGTTTAAGGAGTCCTTCTTTGAAAAATATTTCCCTAGTGTATCAGGGATAGGAAGGTGACTGAGTTTGAACAACTGAGGCAGGGCACCATGTCCGTTGCCGAATATGAAACAAAGTTCACCGGGCTTGCCAATATGCACCACATATGGTGGACACCGAATACAAGAAGGCCCGAAGGTTTGAAGGCGGCCTGAATGCTGCAATACTGGACAGAATAAGTGTATTAAAACTACCGACCTATGTAGGTGTTCTTGACGAGCATTGATGGCCGAGTCGAACATCAAGGCAGTGAAACAATCTGAAACACCAACAACTGAATGGCATGGCAAAAGGCAGGTTTCAAATTCAAGAAAGGCAAGCATAATCAACTGAACAAAAAGCAAAATACAGGGTCAACGACTACTTCTAGTCCAGGGAACCGTTCCTTTCCGCCCTGTTCCGAATGTGGTAACAACCATAAGGAGTTTGTTATAAACTTTCAGGTGCTTGTTTCAGGTGTGGCAAAGTGGGCCACATGGTGAAAGATTGCCCTTCCACTGCTCCGGGCAATAGTAAAGCTGCAGGCAGCGCCGCAGCGTCAACTGTAGCACCAAAGCCTAACCCCAAAGCTACCGGGAAGGAGCCTATGAGGCAGGGCTGAGTGTTCGCCCTAGTACCGGGAGACGTGCAAAATACTGAGACCGTTGTGTTAGGTATTCTCTCTATTTGTACTCAGAATGCTTATGTACTGATTGATTCGGGGTCTACACATTCTTATGTATCGCATGCTTTTTCACGGAAATTGAATAGACCCTTAGAGCCCATGAATTATCTGTTAGCCGTATCATCACCCGTAGGAGGATCCATGACATGTGCATATATGTATCCTGCTTGTGAGATCATTGTTGGGGATATGCATCTGTTTATTGATTTACTGCCATTGAACATTGACCATTTTGATGTAATACTGGGGATGGACTGGTTACAAAAATATCATGCTACCATTGACTGTGTGACAAAGCAAGTTATTTTTCGTCCACCTGGTTTGCCTGAATTTGTATTCAATGGAGTTGGAGTAGTACCTCCTCCATATTTGATTTCATCTGTGAAAGCTGTTAAATTGATTAGAAAGGGGTGTAAAGGATATCTGTGTTCCATATTGACTGTACCTATTGATGATAATGTTAAAACTGATGTGAACTGTATTCCTATAGTCAGAGAATTCCCAGATGTTTTTCCAGATGAACTGCCAGGGGATTTGATTGACAGGGAGATTGAATTTACGGTTGATGTGATTCCGGGTACACAGCCGATATCCAAAGCTCCCTACAGAATGGCCCCAACTGAACTGAAGGAATTGAAAGTACAACTGCAAGAACTGTTAGACAAAAAGTTTATTAGGCCCAGTACTTCACCGTGGGGCGCTCCTGTTTTGTTTGTAAAGAAGAAAGATGGTTCACTGAGATTGTGCATTGATTACCGCGAACTGAACAAGGTAACTGTAAAGAATAAATATCCTTTACCGCGTATTGATGACCTGTTTGATCAGTTACAGGGTGCACAAGTGTTTTCCAAGATTGATCTCAGATCGGGGTATCATCAACTGAAGGTTAAACCGGAAGACATTGATAAAACTGCTTTTAGAACGAGGTATGGCCACTATGAATTTTTAGTTATGCCCTTCGGAGTCACCAATGCACCAGCTGCATTTATGGACCTTATGAACAGAATTTTTAAGCCATACCTTGATGATTTCATTGTTGTATTTATTGATGACATACTGATTTATTCAAAAAGTGTAGAAGAACATGAACACCATCTGAGACTTGCCCTACAGACGTTAAGAGAACAGAAACTGTATGCTAAACTGTCTAAATGTGAATTTTGGCTTGATCATGTGATGTTTTTGGGGCATGTTGTTAGCAAAGATGGAATTTCTGTTGATCCGCAGAAAATTGAAGCTGTAGTAAACTGGCCTAGACCAACAAATGTGACTGAAGTCCGAAGCTTTTTGGGATTGGCTGGATATTACAGAAGATTTGTCAAAGATTTCTCCAAAATTGCCCTACCATTGACTCAGTTAACTCAGAAGGGGATATCATTTGACTGGACTGACCAGAGGGAATCAGCATTCCAAGAGTTGAAAACTCGACTTGTGACTGCACCGGTTTTGACCTTACCTTCAGGTACGGATGGTTATACTGTATTTAGTGATGCTTCTCATAAGGGTTTGGGGTGTGTTTTAATGCAGAATGGGAGAGTTATTGCTTATGCTTCCCGACAACTGAGACCACATGAAAAGAACTACCCAACCCATGATTTGGAACTTGCAGCAGTAATGTTTGCATTGAAAATCTGGCGTCACTATCTATATGGGGCAATATGTGAAGTTTACACCGACCACAAGAGTCTGAAATACTTCTTCACCCAGAAGGAACTGAATATGAGACAGCGGAGATGGCTAGAACTAATTAAAGACTATGACCTACAGATTCTGTACCATCCGGGAAAAGCCAACACTGTTGCCGACGCATTGAGCCGAAAGTCAATTGCCAACTTGGCTTGTTTGCTCATCGGACAGAAAGAGTTGCTTTATGACCTTGAAAAATCTGAAATTGAAGTTGTTTTGAGGGAACAAGGGGGAACGATAGCTGCTATTACTGCTCAACCGGCATTGATTGAAGAAGTTAAGGAGAAACAGCAACTGGATGACTTCTTGAAGAAGATCATCGAAGAGAGAGAGAGTCTAAACCGAGACCGGGATTTAAATTTGAGAATAATGTACTGACTTTTCAAGGAAGACTGTGTGTACCGAATGATATCGAATTGAAAAGAAGAGTTCTGTAGAGGGCCACAATTCAAAATTTTCGATCCATCCGGGGAATACGAAAATGTACCAAGATCTGAAACAGAATTTTTGGTGGCCGGGAATGAAGAAAGAAATTGCCGACTTTGTGTCAAAATGTCTTCATTGCCAACAAGTCAAAGCGGAACATCAGCGACCCGCAGGCTTACTGCAACCCTTGCCCATACCGGAGTGGAAATGGGAGCATATCACGATGGATTTTATCGTTGGATTGCCTCGCTCCAGAAAAGGTATGGACTCTATTTGGGTTATTGTTGATAGACTGACTAAATCTGCACACTTCTTACCTGTCAAGACAATTTATAATGCGGACAGATTGGCTATACTCTATATTGATGAAATTGTTAGACTGCACGGAGTGCCTGTGTCTATTGTTTCTGACAGGGATTCGAAGTTTACGTCGAGGTTTTGGCAAAGCCTACAGACTGCATTGGGTACTGAATTGAGGCTGAGTAGTGCCTATCATCCTCAGACGGATGGCCAGTCAGAAAGGACCATCCAGACTCTAGAAGATTTACTGAGAATGTGTGTCCTTGATTTTCAGGGAGATTGGGAAAGTCATCTGCCATTAGTTGAATTCGCCTACAACAACAGTTACCATTCAAGTATCGGTATGGCGCCTTTCGAGGCATTGTATGGCAGAAAATGTAGATCTCCAATTTGCTGGGCAGAAGTTGGAGATGGGCCTTTGCTTGGGCCCGAGATTGTTTATGAAACGACTGAGAAAGTGAAACTAATACAGCAGAGACTGAAAACTGCACAGAGCAGACAGAAGAGTTATGCAGATGTCAGAAGACGGGACAGAGAATATGAAGTGGGTGATCACGTGTTTGTGAAAGTGACACCGATGAAAGGCCAGACTCGTTTTGGAGTCAAAGGCAAGTTAGCGCCGAGATATGTCGGACCGTATCAGATTATCGAGAAAATCAATCCGGTGGCGTATCAAGTTGCGCTCCCTCCTGAAATGGAGCATATGCATAACGTCTTCCACATTTCGATGTTGAGAGACTATCTTCGAGATCCGTTTCATGTGATTGAGCCTACCCGGAAATGTTGAGTGATGACTATACTTACGAGGAACGGCCTATATAGATTGTAAACCGACGGATCAAGAAACTGAGAAACAAAGAGATCCCACTGGTGAAAGTGGACTGGCAAAACCATGGTGGCGTGTACGCCACTTGGGAAAGGGAAGATGACATGGCTAAGAGATATCCTGATTTGTTTCCACTGAATCCTGTTTTCTTCCAGAATGAAGGTAACTCGAGTTTAGAGGACTAAACTCTTTGTAAGGAGGGGAGACTGTAACAACCCCCGTACCGTTTACTGATTAATGACTGATTGATTACTGATTACTGTTAACTGAGACTGATAATGACTGAACTGACTGACTGAAATTGAACCTGAATTGATTGAGTATATTTATTGTATTGCATATTCTATCTGTTTGATTGATTATATATCTGTTCGTGTTTTATGTTTAAACTGCTAATTGAAGGCCTTATCAGCGGCCGAACTGGAAATTGATTGATGTTCTATGATCAGTGGAATTTATGTGATTTTATAGTATAATTATCTGAAAACTGATTAGGTATGATTAAATATTGGTTAAAAGCTAAGTTTGGCTTATTTACCATTTTGCCACACTTAGTGGCCCACTATGTCAACACTTGGAGCCTTATACATGTTGAAATAAAACATTTTCCTCAGTCATACTCTTGCTCAAAACCGACCAAGGAAGAGACTTAGAGGGAGAGTGAGAGACTTGACTTGATATTGAGGTTTTGGCTAGCAAAATTGAAGGAATTGTTAGATCAACTCCATAATTGAGCTCCTAAGCCTTGAATACAAGACTAAGGTAGGAAATCCATCCTCTTTTGTTGTCATTAAGCTAGTTCTTGCATGATTCATGCTTCATTGTAGAACTAAGTCATGATTTGGTCCAAAGTGTTGAATTGAAGCTTAATCTTTGCATGCATGTATTCTTTGTTGAGTTTTAAGTGGAATTCATGGCTAATTGTTGCATGCATGTACAAGTTCTAGTTAAGATTCATGAAACCATCATGTTTTCAAAGTAATGAGTTCATGAGAGCATGTTTTCAAGCATGAAAATTGTTTAAAGTTTATGCATGTTCTACTTGAGCATGTTCATGGGAAATGGGTTTGAAAATGAGGTTGATTAAACACCCTTGGGCTTTGATTTCTTCAATTGAGTTTTGAAACATGTGATCCTATGTGTTTTAAAGAGTTTTCCAGAAAATGGGCCCAAGAGGATCGATTTTGGCGTTTGAAAACTTGGTTTTGAACTTGGAGTTCGAATCTGGGTTTTCCAGATTTTGGCCTTCCGCTCGAGCGGGGGAAGTTCCGCTCGAGCGGGGAAAACAAGCTCCCAGCACTTTTGACCTGTTTTACAGTCCGCTCGAGCGGAGTGATTCGCGCTCGAGCGGAGAAATCGTACATCCAGTACTTTGCACTGTTCATCAGACCGCTCGAGTAGGGAAATGTACGCTCGAGCGGAGTGTTGGGTGACACGCTCGAGCGGGGATATTGCCGCTCGAGCGGGGACCTTTGTTTGCTTGTCCGCTCGAGCGGGGAAACCTGCGCTCGAGCGGGACTCTGTTTTCTGAAAATTTCTGAAACTGTTTTCTGTACACATCTTTGCATCCTCATCCCATCCTAGGCATTCTTAGGCCTAGTTTAAGACATCTTAATGAGGATATAGATGTAGAACACACCGAGGCATAATAGGGAGTTAATTATTCCATTTCCCAACTGTGTAACTCAGAGTGTGTTCAATCTGTTAACTGTTTAGGGTTGGCATTTCGAGGAGACGCTCTAGCTACTGATAGCCCAACTCTGTGAGTAACAATTGTGTAAAGATATGTTCAAAATGATTATCTTTGAATACTGAACTGAACTGTTTACTGTACTGGTATTATTTACTGAATGAATGTATGTCCTTTATTTCTGAACTGTACTGTGGCATCTTTAGCACCTACTGTTTACTGTTACTGTTACTGTTACAGAGATCTCTGTCGGTTCCCTCGTGGAACCACTACTGTTTACTGACTGATGGCCATCATTACTGTTCGGTCTTTTAAGACCTACTGTTACTGTTATGCTGATGGATGTACCACATATGACTGCTTACTGTACTGAACAACTGATATACTGATTTAATTGAACTGTTTTCGTTACTGTAAGGACATTCATTCTAAACCTCTTTATGCATTATGTTATTCACTGGGCTTTAGCTCACAGCTCATATATATATGTAGGTGTACAGGCACCGGACCAAAGCTAGACGCGTCGGGGTTATTCCAGTTTTGTCAAGCCAGCCTACGTGCCTCACTGCGAGGTTCCAAGCCTATCATGCCAGGGCTTAGGGGTGTCTTAGCATTCCCCCTCTGTACTGTCTCACTGTTTTGTGTAAACTGAATGCTTACTGTACTGTTACAAAGGGATTAGGTCCCTGCACTGAGTGACTGTAGATATTGGTATAGACTGTACTGTTTTGACTGCATAAATGTATGAAAAATCTTTTGGCATACAGACTGTCACAGCTCATTGGACATTATTTATGTACTGTATTGGCTTCCGCCAGGCCCTGTACTCTGTTTTACTGTATTACTGTTAAGCAGGCCTTCGGTAATCTCGGATTACTGGCCGGTTACGGTGCTAAACCCATAGGGCTGGGTTTGGGTCGTGACAGGTGCAGAACAGGCCACGTCAGCAGATAAAGATCTGCAAAGTTATTGCCACAATACATCACCATTAATGCGGCCCATCACAGCACTTATTGCGACAACACCTCTCAGCCGGAATGGCACCCCCTCACGCTGAACAAGGTAAACCACGGCACAAGCTTTCGGCGGGAAGGTCAGAACGGCAGAGACAGTGAAATGATTACCAAAGGATATAAGCAAAATTGAAAGACAAGAAGAAGGTTAAGTTTTTCTATCCCCCTCTCTCTCTCTCTCTTTGGACATTGTCTACTTCCCCTTTCTAATTCGCACACCGGAGGGTTCGCCAGGGGACTACCCCGTTCCCCGTTGGACTTGTTTGCAGATCTTCCAGTGAGCTTCATCGCTCGGACGTGGGCTTGAGGAGCTTGGATCAGTCTGGTCCATATACCGTGAACGAACCGCATCATCATTTTTCAAAAAAGACAAAAGACAAAATAATTTTATATACTAGTTTAGGTCCTCCAAAATATATGATGATAAAATTTTATAATTTTTAAAATCATTTAAAAGTTTTAAAATTCTATAACTGTTGATCTCTATTTTTTTATTTATAAAATTTACATTTTTTGAATCATTTAGTCAAGATTTGTAAAATAAGATTGATGATGACTATAAAAAAATTTAAAAAAAGAGAGTTGAGGAAATTTCATTGACGTAAAATAGGTTAGTGAAACTTTAATTAGTCAGTGAAATTTTGATAATCAAGTCAGTATTAGTAAAATTTCGATTGATGAGTGAAATTAGAATGACCAAATCAGTTTAAGTCAATGAAATTTCAATTGATCAATGAAATTTCGATGACTAGGGGTTGTTGGGGTGTCCTAAATAAGTGTACTTTTTATCTTTTTAGACTAAAAAATTGAGGTTGAAAATATGGATGTTTGGGTTAATTTTTTGACTTTTTATGGAAAAATATGTAATAAAAAATTGTAAAAATTGATTTGTAGAGAAAAATTCGAATTGAGAGTTGTGCAGCCGTAATTGTTGACTTTTGGTGAATAGTGTTAACTTTTTAACTTTTTGAGTAACTTTTTGTCTTTTTTTTTTTTGAAAGATCCCAAACTAAATCAATGAAATTTCTTGATTTTTTTTTTTAGAATTTCATATTACTTATGAATCTTACTTGAAAGATTTTGTCAATAGGATTTTAAGAATATAAATTTTACAAAAAATGGAGATGTAAATAAAAAATTACTAAATTTTAAAATTACTTAAATAATGTAAAATGTAGGATAGAGGACCTAAGGTACTAAAATAATAGCATAGAGGGATCTTAACTATAAAGATAAATTATATTAGATCGCTCATACTATCCAAACTATGGTCTTATTTGGAAAGTTGACTATTTTAATTAGCTATTTGACTTAGTCTAGCTAAAATAGTTGTGTTTGAGAAATTGGTTGACTTTTTTTTTTTTTTTGTAGTTGATTTGATAATTATAAAAAAAAAAATAAATAATTATAGATTAAATGCGATATTTTATTTTATTAACTATTTTAACTTATTTTATTTTTTAATAGGATATTTTCACCTGACCATCTTTCCGGACACCCTTTTATGGAGGATGTATTGCTAATTTTTTAATAAAATATTCATTTTATTTTAACTTGTCCAATCCATTCATGTGTCTCACTTTAAAAATTAATATATATATATATATTATCTGATTTCTTGTTTTTTTTTTTGGTGGTGATATTTTTATAAGTAGAAAATCTTTACTTTTTAAATCTCATTTTGAAATCATTTTTTAAAATTTTTTATTGGATATTTTTAAAATTATTTTTACTTTTCAAGTTCATTTTATCTAGTAAAACATAAAAATTTTCTTTTTCTAAAAAATCACTAAATTAAAAAAAAAAAAAAAAAACACTGCCAAAAATCAAGTGTAAACCTAACCTTAGATTGTTACTTACCTGAAAAAGTCTGGAAACCAAACACCGTTTAGATTTTTCAGAAAATGCCTAAGACCCCCAGTGGGGGTCACTGGGGGGTCGTGTGTGTTGGCCCCTCATTGGTCTAAAAAAAATTTTTTTTTTTTAATTTTTTTGATTTCAGTGAATGGTGTGCTGTCACGTCACTGGGGATCGACCCCAGTGAGGGTCTGTAGCAACGCTGTAGATTTTTTTGGGTGGAAAGTTAAGTGGTGGGCATTAGGGGCGTTTTTGTCAAACTGGTACAAGTCAGTTTTTTAGTTTTATTTTTTATTTTTTTGAGTCTTATTTGTCTTTTTATTTTTTTATACAAAAAAAAAATTAGAAAAATTGAAAAATTAATTTTTTATCAACTTCTCAAACCACTACGTAATATAAAATTTATATAAAAAATAAATTTAAATTATAAAATAATTTTAAATAATTACTTCTGACTAGTATTGTTTACTTTAAATGTCTCTTCATTATTGTACATAAAGAATAAAAAATAAAAAATGTCTTCGTCAACCTCCAAACCAGAGAGAGAGAATAGATTAGGATAGACCGTCATCGCTGACATGTCTGTTAGCTTTGTTCTTGTAATAGTTTTGGTTGAATTTTCTTCGTCCAGCTCTTTTCCACAACTCTCCAATTGTTCTTACGAGGGACGGATAGAGTCACGTCACCCACAAAGAAATGAACGGTTCATATTTATTTCTCTAAACAAAAAAGAACAAACATCCACTGGTACTCACATTCTCTCTTCGTCCCTTTCTCCCTAACACACTTAGGCTTGATTTGGGAACAGGCTATTTTAATAATTTTTTAATTTTTTATAAAAATATGTGCAGAAAAGTAGAGAGGTGATGTGATGTGTTTTAGTTGATTTTTTGACTTTTTGACTATTTTAACCACTTCCCAAACGAGGCTTTAGAACTATAAAAAATGACCCGCGGCTTGAGATAAGCCTGGCCTGTTTAGGCTCGAATTTTTGGGCAAAGACTTGAGTAGTCGTTTTAAAGTTCAACCTGGCCCATGGGCCCGATCCGTGGCTCAGTCCATCGACCCGCTTAAGACTCACTTAAGGCCCAGCCTAAAGCCCGGCTTGCCTGAGGCCCAGTATATTTTTTAGTAAAAAATAATAAATTTTTGATAAAACCTTTTTAAAAAAAATTTAAAAAAATGGCCACGCTCGCCCCAAGCCCGAGGTTGGGCGCAAGCCCACCAAGCTCGCCCGAAGGAACGACCCACTTGACCGCTCAAGGCCCGAATACCCTTGGGCTTGGGCTAGGGCTAGGGCTAGGGCTAGGGCTTGGACTTGGGCTTAGTTTTTTTGGCCCGTGGGCTAACCCGGCCGGCCTGAATTTTTGGCGAGAGCCCACGAGGCCTGACATGGGTCTAGTTCGGCCCGAACCCGAATAATCCGAGCCGGGTCGGGCCAAATTTACACCCCTACACACACTCACAGCACACTCTCTCTCTATCTCTCTATCACATTTCTAATAAAAAATTAAAATCACACACAGGGCGTGTGCGCATGCACACACTCACACACACACTCTCTCTCTCTCATTTCTAATAAAAATTTTAAAAATTATTTTAATCTTTTTCATTTTATTTTCATAATATATATAATTTTTAATATAAAATTAATATCATTGAAAATATACTTTTAAAATAAGAATAATATTAAATATATTTAATAAAAATTTTAAATAAATAAAAACTAATTACTATGTTTAGTTATGCTTTTAAATTATTATTTTTAAAATACAAAAATTATTTTGATGAAAATGAACATACAAAAATCATATATTTTTGAAATTTTCAAAAATAATCTTCATTCCAAAAAAAAAAAAAATGAAAATAATGACTTTTAATTTAATTTTATTAAGCAAACGAGTTTATAATTTTTTTTGAAGGAAATAAAAATACATACAAATCCAATTTGTGCATAGGTGTAAATTTTTTATTTTCTTTAAAACACAAATTTAATCTATGCATAAGTGTAAATCAAATATAGAATTTTTTTTATTTCCTTTAAAAAAAATTATAAACTCGTTTGGTAAATAAAATAAAATTAAAAGTAATTATTTTCATATGATTTTTTTTAGAATGAAGATTGTTTTTGAGAATTTAAAAAATATATGATTTTTGTGTGTTTATTTCATCAAATTAATTTTTATATTTAAAAAATAATAATTTGAAAACATAACTAAACAGCGTAATTACTTTTTATTTATTTTAATTTTTTATTAAATATATTTAATATTAGTCTCATTTTAAAGGTATATTTTTAATGATTTAATTTTATAAAATTAAGATTTTATATTAAAAATTATATATATATATATATTATGAAAATAAAATAAAAAATTAAAATAATTTTCAAATTTTTTTATTAGAAATGACAGAGAGAGAATGAGTGGTGGGATGTGATGTGACACATTTGTGTCAGTGAGGAAGAAAGAGAAGAGTGTCAAAGAAAAAGGACATGAGATTGTGCGGGTGTGGTTTGAAATTTGGAAAATGGCTGTAGCTTGAAAGTGAAAGGTGGAATGGGTCGAAAATATTTTTTTATCGATAAGAGAATATAAAAAAAAGTTTAAAATGATGTTATTTTAGAATTTCGAGTCATTCGATCTTATGATATTTCGAGCTACCAATCGAAATTGTTGAAATTTTTTGTTTTTTTTGTTTAAAAAAACAAATGTGAGCCATTCATTTTCTTCGACTAATGAATGATGCTTGGGATTGGTTATTACTTTGATGTCATTCTTTTTTCTTTATTAATGTAGGTGTTTGAGAAGTGATTATTTTAAAAAAAATTTGATTATTTTAATAGATTATTTTAATTTTTATGTTTAAAAAGATAAGATAAATTTTTATTTGAATTATTATATTGAAAATTGTGTTTACAAAGATGGTGAAATATAAATTTTTCAAACCGCCCTTCCCGTAATTCAAAAAAAAAAAGGGGACAGATTTGACGTGGCAACCAAATGGGACCAGTTCATGTAATAAATTAATTAATAAATTAAAGGGACCATTAATAAATTCACAGATGAAAGAGATATTTTTACCCACTTAGTGACATACAGCTGGCCACTTGTCTCTCCCTCCGCTACAGTAACGGCTACTGACTTTTGTTTTCCAAATTTGGGGCTAAAATAGCCTCCGAACCGAGATGCCAAACCACCAACAACAACCCCCCCCCCGGGCAAAAAATTTACCAAACTACCCCCACATGCACTCCAAATGGGCTCATATAAGGCTATAGATGTTTGATGTAAGATT
Source organism: Camellia japonica (assembly GCA_030407325.1). Taxonomy (NCBI): domain Eukaryota; kingdom Viridiplantae; phylum Streptophyta; class Magnoliopsida; order Ericales; family Theaceae; genus Camellia; species Camellia japonica. The sequence continues at coordinate 25,655,611 of JAPPVO010000002.1, forward strand.
ATGCTTCCGTTTGGCAAGGGAAATTTGGATTATTTTAATCATTATCGGACAAAAAAGTCTAAATTAGTTAAATTGTCACGTTCTTGGCAATAACCTATGTCACAGTAAATTTATCTAACCACCCCCATATTGTGAGGAGCATCGCGTCACCATACACAAAGTAAAAAAAAATCTTTTTTTAAAAAAAAAAATTAAAAATAAAAATTAGCAGTTGCCACATAATTTAAAAATAAATAAAAATATGAAAAATTATTTTTGAAAAATAAAAATAAATTAATGTATACAAATAAAATTAATGTATATTCTTTTAATTTTATTAATAATTTTTTTTTTGAAAAATTTGTCTATAAATCTTATATTAAGGAATGGTGATCCATTTAGTTATAAGAATTTTTTTATAGACTAATTAGTCACATTAATTTTTGAAAGATAGATTTAATATATTGTTTAAAAATTAGATTTACGATTATACCCTTATTTCTATTATTATTATTATTATTATTATTATTATTTTTATTTTGCTAGAAAGGTAAGGTATACAATATATGATAATTAAATTTAGGATGAATTTTTATATAAAAATCTTTTTTATTTGGAAAACAATTCAAAAGGAATATAAAAATGACTTAACATATGAGAATGATTATGAAAGATTCTCCACCGTTAGATTATACATACAAGAAAACACTACACACTAATCAAAAGATGAAAAATCTTCATGAAGTATTTCATGATGTTTTTTTATGATCCCTAGTATTATTCTTCCAAAAAAAGTAGAATTTTTTAAATATTTCAAAAGGAGTACAAAAACTACTTAGTAAGTTTTGACCAAATGTATAATTTCAAATTGCAATATTCCAATATAACACTAATGTAATACTCTAATTTAACACTAAAAAAAAAAAAAATTACTGTAATAGCCTAATGTAACACATAAAAAAAACATCATACTGTGCTTTTTCCAAATATAACACTCCAATATAACATTTTAAAAAAACTCTTTAGTATAACATTATAATATAACGCACAAAAAAATTTCTTATTATAACACTCTAATGTAACACAAAAAAGAAAAACTCCTTAGTGTATTTTTCCCAAACGTAACACTCTAATATAACACCTCAAAAAAATTCCTTAGTGTAACACACGAAAAAAAACTTTTTAGTGTAACACTTTAATATAATACTCTAAAAAATTCCTTAGTGTAACATTCTAATGTAACACACAAAAATTTCTTAGTGCAACATTCTAATGTAACACACAAAAAACTATTTAGTGTATTTTTTTCCAAATGTAGCACTTCAATATAACAATTTTAATTTTTTTTTTTTAATGTAACACACATGTACTTTTTTCAAATGTAACACTCCAATGTAAAAAAAAAAAACTTATTAGTGTACTTTTCCTAAACGTAACACTCTAATATAATACTTAAAAAAATGTGAGATTCTTCAAACCATTCCAAAAGAAGTACAAATATTCCTTAGTAAGTTTTGGGCAAATGTATAATTTCAAACTATGAGTGTTACGTTTAGAAAAAGTACACAAAGAGTTTTTTTAAGTGTTTTTGTGTGTTATATTAGAGTATGTTACATTGGAAGTGTTAAGTTTGGGATCATACTGATTGGAGTGTTACGTTTGGAAAAGTATACTAAGAATATATATATATATATATATATATTTACATTAGAGCGTTATGTTTGGGAAAAGTAAACCAAAGATTTTTTTTTTTTTTTTGAGTGTTACGTTATGGAAAAGTATACTAATGAGTTTTTTAGTGTGTTACATTTAAGTGTTACGTTATTGGAGTATTATATTAGAGTGTTAGGTTTTGGTTCGTAATGTTGGATTTGTTCTAAAATGAGAAAAAATCCAAAACTTTTATAATACAAATTGCCTAAATGTATAATTTTACATTTTTTTTTTTAGATTCAGCGGAAGTGAAATACAAACAAACATGGACTAAGCCCTTTCCTAGCTAACCCAACCATGTCAGAGACCAAGAGCCTCTGATTTCAGCAGGTGGATCATTTACAACTAGAATGTCCTCAGGTTGTTCAGCTCCAAGTTTGGCCAGGACATCTGCACATAAGTTCCCTTCTCTGTTATAATTTTACATTTTAAGAAATCCACTTTTAGCCATAAAAAATTAAACCAAAATATGTAAGTGATTACTCTTTTCAGGGGTGGGCGCGGGTCGGTTGCGGCCACGGAACTTCCAATTCGCCATCCGTCCGCCAGATTGGCGGATTGGAGAAAATCAATCCGCATCCATCTGCCAATCCGGCGGATGTGGATTGAGCGGATTAGCAGTTTGGTGGATGGATGCGAATCGGCTTGGCGGTTTAAAATTTTATAAATTTTCAACATAATTCAACTTGTACACTTCTTAAAAAAATAAAAAGAAGAAAGTATTACAGCCAATGATTTAAAAAAATATTACAATCATTGCATGCCTTATCCAAAGCAAGAAAGTTTGAAACTTTAGAATATCACAATCACTGTATGCCTCATCCACATACTACAATCGCAGTATGCCTCATCCACATAAAGTATTACAATCTGTGATTCTTAAAATATAAAAACAATTCAAACCACCAAAACCATGAACAGAGCAGTAGTAGAAGTTGTATGCCTTTGTATTGTTACATCTATATCTGTTTTTGAAAACAAAAATCAACCAGCATATATCATATTTTCTATTTATTATTTTTAGAGATAGATTTAAAAATAAAAAAATATAGATAAATAATACGTTTATTTTTTTCAATTCAAAAAAAATATTCAAGTAGAAAACTTTTTTTCAACAGAATATTTAAATTCTTTTTTAATTAAAAACACAAATAGAATATTTAAACAAACTGAAAACACAAAGTCTTATAAATTACAAGGGGTGCTCGCGGTTTGGCGGTTCAGTTGCGGCCAAAGGAATCTCAAATCCACCATCCGTCTGCCAGATTGGCAGATTGGAGAAAATCAATCCACAACCGTCCGCTCGTCATTACGCATCCGTCCAAAATGTGGCGGATCGGTTCGGTTCAGTCGATTTTGGCGGATCGGTATATCCTCTGCTCGCCCCTAACCCTTTTATGTAATTTTCACTTTAGAGAAACCTTTAGATTCATAAGAAAAAATAAAGAACTAAACAATTCACAATATTATATTTTAAGATTTATTGGTACTTCACTTTTTTTTTTTTAATCCATAAAAAAAATTTCACATCATATCCTCTCCTACTGTTGAGTTATTAAACTGAATGAAAGCAGTGAGAAAGGAAAAAACTATTGAAGGACCAACTATTCTAGCCAAGAGATTAATTATTGTGGTGTTCAGTTAGGAGATTGAAGAATAAACTTTAAAAAAAAATTAAAAAAGTAAATGAAATATAAATAAAATATATCTCTATTTTATCTATTTTTAGACATCTTTTTTTCTTTCTTTTTTGAAATCTCCTTCAAAATCTTCTAACCAAACATAACGTAAAAAACTTTAAATTAATTAATTTTAACTTCATCATCTATAAAAACTCCAAGTGAGGCTTTGTTTGGGATATGTGTTGATTTTTTTTACTTTCATGAGATAAAAAATAAAATGATTATGATTTAAATATGATATCTTTTAACTTGGGACAAAAAAATATATTTTATCTTTTTGTAACTATTTTAGTCCCAACCCACACCTAATCCACATGCCAAACCAATGTTGAAAGTCACTTTTTCTAGGTACAAAAATGATCTGATAAAGAGCTCGAATGGCCCGAATAAAAAGCAAAGACCATTATATGTCCTTAGACTCCAAAAGCATCTGTCTATACTCACTCTCTCTTTAAACTCCAAAATCTTATCTCTCTCTATTCACTCCAAAAGTATTCGAGCCCTTAATCTCTTCGAAATCCTCTCATCCGTCTTGTATCCTCTCATCCTTCATCATTCTATGAAACATCCATCTCTGTGAACGCGTAGAGACAGATCTTGAGCTACGGGCATCGACTGACTGCTTTTTAGTTGACTTATTTTCAAATAAAATTCGTTTACCTACCGGGTGCGCAATGCGTTATATAGTATAACGACGCTGGGAAGTCGTTTACCTACCAGAACAAAAGGTAAGCCCAGAATCGCAAAAAAACTAGGGTTTATGTGTTGGGTTCAATGTCTGAACAAATTCGTCGCAGCAGACTGTTTGTGTTTGGATTTTTCTTGCAATTTGTGTTAGAGTTTTGGTTTTGCCTTGAATTTTGTAGAACATGTTTTTCAGCCTTATGAATTAATGATTGTTAGGGTTTAGGCATTATGGGTTTTGCCTTCAATTTGTTATTGTTATGTTGATTTTGATTGTAAACCAATATTCTAACTTCTGAAATTTGTGCATGTGAAATGTGGATATCTGTTGATGAAAGTTGTTTTTTTCCCATTATTCTTTGACTCAATTTGATGGCAAATGTGAATGAACATCCCTAAATGATTGAAATCTGGAAATCTTCAAATGTGGTTAACTTAATTTACTTCACAAGGTTCAATTAGAAAAGCATGGACAACACAATGCTTAAAACTGTGCATTTAAAATTTGGATATTTGTTGATGAAATCTGTTATTTACCCATTATTCTCTGACTCAATTCGATGGCCAATGTGAATGAACATCCGTAAATGGTTGAAATCTGGAAATGTGGTTAACTTAAGGTCATAAATCTGTTGTGGGTTTGTCAAATTATTTTAACTACTTTTTAGTGTCTTTGTTGAATTGTATGCTATCATCAGGTTGAACAGGGTTTATGTGTTAGGTTAGAGTCCGTTGTTTAGTTAAAGTGTCAACAGTAGCTATCTACATATCATGTCTCTGTTTTGTATTTTGTATGCAGATTAAAAAATGGCTTGTTCCTCTACTAACAATAGCAACATAAGATTAAAACCAAGATTGTGTGATTGTAGGAGAACAGCTGTCATGTACATTGTCTGAACCAATAAGAATGGAAATCAAGGGCATTTCTTTGTTTGCCCATCAAATGTAAGTAGTAAGGAAATTTGTTTGTTAATTTTTTTGGAAATTGATCAGCCTGATTTAATTAATTGATTGTCATGCATTGTAGAGTAATAAGGAACGCTGTAATTACTTCAAGTTCGCAGATGATGACAACGACGATGTGATCTCCACAATTCGTTCCAATGCTGGACTTCGTAAAGCTATAAGAAACGAAGAATTTAACAATCTAAGAACAAGGGTTTCTGAGATGGATATTGAAATTCATGAACATGGTAGAAGGCTTCGAAGGATGGAGAAGAATTTCAAGGCAATGCTTTATGTCATTGTATTTTGTATTTTTTTTCTATTTTATAATGTAAATTACTGAGTTGTTAGCTTTTGGGGAATTTCATGAATGTACTTATGGATTGAATGGACTTGATGGATTGTGGGTATGTGTTGTGATGATTTCAATGTGTGTAATGAAAAACTTGTTTTGTTTTCAATATGTTGTTCAAAAACTTGTTATGTTTGTTGGCAATATGTTGTTCAAAAACCTGTTTTGTTTTCACCCACAACTAGAATTCAATTTAATGGAAAACTTGCTCTATTTGTTAGCAATATGTTGTTCAAAAACCTGTTCTGTTTTCACCCACAATTAGAATTCAATTTAATAAAAGCAAAAAATTTACAAATTAACAAATTAACCAAAACCTGATTTGTTTTCACCAAAACCTGCTCTATTTGTTAGCAATATGTTGTTCTATAAGCTATAGCAAATCTAAGGTGTTTTGCATATTTAGCATAAAATGTGTACACTTCTTGCCTTGAGGTAAAATGCATACCCTTCTTCGGTTCTTTAACTTCACCACTCTCATTTAATGAAAGATCATTCTCCGATTCTTTAACTTCCTCAATCCCATTGAATGAAGTATTGTTTGAATCAATGTCCATTGTAGCTTAAAATTGAAATATAGATTCACAATGAGAAAGAGTATACAATCCTAAATAATTCCAAACCTTTACGTACTCAGTACAACAAAATCCAATCAACATACTTTTATTTGAAAATAAATCAACTAAAAACCAGCCGAAGCAGGAACCATAAACACATGTTTGCAACCAAAAATTGAAAGTGTACAAACAACCAAATCAGATAGCAGCTTAAAACTTACAATAACATTCATTGTCCAAAAGCCCAATAAAGAACAAAATTTCCTTGTCCAAAGATCATATTTTAAAAAATTAAAAAGAAAAAGGAAAAACTCTCATTGTTCAAAAACTTGTAATAGTAAAGGCTATGAATAGCTCCAAAATTTAATTATAAGAATAAAAGAAAAAAATTACATTGTAAAGTTATAATATATGAAATTATAAAATATTATTTAAATGTTAAAAAAGGCCTCTCATTAAGATTTTTCCGTAAGCCCCATTGAGGGTTGGGCCATCCTTGCATGCATTTTACATGTATCAACATCTTGGTGACATATGGTGGAACCATAAAGCCCTACTGAACTAGATGCATGTTTGAGACAAGTAAACTGAAATAAATCAATTAAAATGAAGACATTAAACTTGTTTAGTGAATAGTTTTTGAAAACTATTATCAGGAAAATTTTCTAAAAACAAACTACCTTATAGGAAAACACAAACAAACAAAGCAAATATTTTCAAATGCAGTTTCAAAAACAATATCAAACATTTAATAATGGTTGATGCAGCCAACTATCCAAATATGAGGTTCTGATATGAAGCATCACATTCTACTAGAAATGATTAGGCAGTCTCCCTTTCAAATCTAACTCCACCAACCCAATCCCCAAACAATTAAAATAGACCACTAGAAAATCTGAAGGAATTAAATGAAGTAATGATGAATATTCATGTAACTAAACTGACTATATCCTCAATTAGTTCAAAAGAAAAGAAAGATTTTTCTCCTTAAAAAGGTTCCTATTATTTAACAATTGTTTCAAAAATTAAACCTTTACAACTATTTTTATTTCATTTTCATAGAAAGAACCAATTAAACAGGCTCAGTAAAACACCTTGTTTTAAACCAAAAGTCTCAATTTGTTTGTATCATATTACTTATTCGGGCTTGAAAATCACATAGTATATCATAGGTACAAATCATTACCAAATCATAGTATATCATTAACAGTTTCAAGATTTCCCATACAAATTTTAGATCATTTATAGCGACTCCGGTTTTGATCCGATCCTTGTTGTAATCTGGAATACGGGTTTTTTGGTTTCGTACTATTGAACATGTCTTGCTTACCTTCCTTTCCCTTAAACTTGGCTTTGCGATTGTTGTGGTTGTGTTTGGAACAGGTTGGTTGCCTAGTTTTCAAACTCTTGTTGCCTAGATTTTTGGTCTTCCGCTCTAGCGGCACTTCTTGCACTCGAGTGGGCTTTGTGAACTCTCAGTACTTTTGCAAGTCTGTAAAACTGCTAGGATAGTGTTTTCTACACTCGAGCAGCATTTCTTATGCTCGACCGGGTGAGAGTTTGAGTGGCCTTATTTGCTCTCGAGCATTGGTCTGTTGTTTGCAAAACTACTGGATATGTGTTTTCCACGCTTGAGTGTCACTTCTTGCGCTCGAGCAGAACAACTTATTATCTGATGCTCAAGCGTCACTTCTTGCACTCGAGCGGACTGTGCGTATATCAGATCGTGAAAATGACTTTTTACATCACTTTTTCAGATCTATTTTTCTCTAAAACATATAGTTGAGACCCTCTCTCTCTAAAACCTACATTCTGTCTACTTTTTCATCTAGATCTAGTGATTTCTCCACCCTTGGGCCTTTGTTAAAAAGGTGGAGCACATCAATAGCTACATTTTGATTCGAATCAACCTTAGTTTCGGTATCTTTGGAGTTTCTCACTTCTCCTTTGGTCTTCTAACTTCGAGGTAGGAATTTTTTCTACACTTTCATATGGTTTTTAGCTTAGTTGTTGGTTGTTGTGTGACAATGGTGGGATTTTGGGAGTATGTTGGACAAACCTAGGGTTTGGGTTAAAAATGAAAAGAGGGGTTTCTATGTGAATATGATATAAAGGATTATAGGGTTTGAAAATAAGGTTGTATGGTGACAAAATAGTTGATTTTGGCATTTGGGTGATATTTGGGAAAGAGGGAAGTTTTCCCTAAAATGTTACAAATATTTATTTTATATAAATAAATGAAATTGGTATTGTAAAATATGAAATGGAATGGAACTAGACATGAATGGTGGAGAAGAATATGTATTATCTCTCACTTGTGAAATTTTGAATAAATTATCTGTCTTGAGATTGACTATCTGTGTAGAAATATCTGTGTTGGGCTATCGGTGGAGAATGGCTATGAGTGTTGTAGAAATTGCATGAGGATTAGGTGAATTGAAACTAAACTCTTGTTAATTGTCATTGAATATGACTATGTTTTAAATACATTGTATATGTATGATTATTTGGAAGGAGGAAGGGATGTACTCCATTATTTAGGAAGAGATAGGGGATGGACTCCATTGAAATTAAGTTGGCCTGTGTGTCCAGGGTGAAAGTCTCGAAACTGTAGACAAAATTTTGGGAATGGACTACATGGGTGCCGATCCCGCAGACAAAATTTTCGTAAAATAGCAAATTGAAGTATTTGTATGATGGTTTTGTTATTTTGGGAACCACTGAGTTGTAGTTTCAGATGGGTTGTCTGAAAGATAATGAAATTGGCTCATGAATTGAGATGAAATGAATTAACTTGAATTGACGAGAAAGAAAAATGATTGAGATATGAACTTTGGTACTTTATGACTATACAGAATATGAATGTTTTACTACTGGCATTGTAAATGCACATTATGCTTATATCTTCGTTAAATCTCATATATTGTGTTAGATTGTTCCTAGTGGGTTTTGGTTCACCCTATTTAGGGAAAACTATTTTCAGGTGTTGGTGATATGCCTCCGCTAAGGCAATAGCTTGGAGGGACTTTGGAGCAAAAGCTTATTTTTTGTTGTATTTCCTTTTGCATAGCCAAGGGCTTTATTTGTATAGAGCTAGTCTCATTTTTGTTGTAACCAAGTAACGACTTAGAAAGATGTAAGCCTTTAGGGCATGTAATTATCTGTTCAACTTTCATCTTTTGTCTACTTGCTGTAGATTTAGGATAGAGTATTTATGAATGTATATTGCATGTGTCATATTTTGTATACAAACTCTGATGAATGAAAGTAAGTTAATTCAATTATATTTTCGCTTATGAGGTGAGTTTGTTGTATTTATTTTTGGGGCATTACATCATTACTCCACCATGATTTGTTTCAAGATTTCTCCCACAAAATCTCTATTTGTTTCAAGATTTCCCCATAAATTTCAGATCATTAATCAATATTTTGTAAACCTTAACTATTCCAGATCATTACTCCACCATTTCAACATAAGCAAATCATCGAACACCTTGAGAGCAGAAAATCCAGGGACTTACATTCCAACATTTCATAAGCATATATATATATATACACATATTACACAAAAGGGTAAGGAGCAGTTGAAGTTGAAAACACACATACCCGTGAGTTGAAGACACACACAGGCGAAATGCGATTCACGAACAGGCCGGTGGTCAGCGGCAACAAAAGGAGAAGTTTGGTGTTCGTTGGTGGTCACCCAAATTGATCCTCAGTAGCACCAACTAGGCCGGTGATCAGCAATGGCACACAGGTTGGCCAGTAGGTCATGAGCTACAGTTTCGTCGTCCTCTCTGTACTCCCGCTTCATCTCTGGTTTTCTCTCTATTCTCGTTTTGTCTATGTTTTTGGAAATCAAACGCGTGCTTTCACGAAGGTATGCGACTAGGCGAAAGAGAAGACAACCGTTTTGCCAACTCATTCGGGCCATTCGAGCTGAGTGAAATGCGAGCTACGTTAGGTAGTAGAAACCAAGGACAATGTCATTCTACGTCCCAAAAATTTGCATATCATATATATATTTCTTGTCACAAAATTACGTAAGCTTTCATGAATTTACGTAAAGAGTTTATTACACTTTTTACTCTTAAATTATCGTCAAATTATTTATTTAGTCTCTGAAGTATCGATTGAATATATTTAGTCCATAAAATATATAAATCAAAGTTTATTTAGTTCTTAAACTATCGATTGAATCTATTAATTCACTAAAATATTTAATTTGAACCTATTTAGTCCCTATAAAGATTACAAAAATAAAATATATGCACATACGTATTATAAAGTAACAAAAGACTATCCCTGTAGAGACCTTAAATTTTGCTAATTACACTTGAAACCCTAAGCCTTAGGTTAATTGCATTTTAGTCCCAAATTTCATAAAATTTTACAAAGTGGCCCAATAAAGGATAATTTTCCCGTATATTAACATAAGTAAATTGTGGAACATCATTTTATAATTGGAAGTACCCTAAAACTTGGTTTTATTTATTTACCTCCTAGTTTATGAATTAGTTTATACATTTTATTTTTATTTTTATTTTTGTTTTTGTTGTTCTTTCATTTATTATTTATTTGAATAGTGAGAGGGAGATTTGCGCCGGTCAAGACGATTGAGTTACGGTAGCACAGGATATGATGATGGACCCTGCGAGGACCGGACCATGTTGACCGAACTGAATCGACATGGCCCCCCCGCCCATCATGTTTGGCCGAGCAATATCGCTGACCAGAATGTGGAGACTTGCATGTGCCCAACTGAGCTATGACTCCTGATATTCGGTTGGATCTGCAGTGATGCGTTGGGACCGAGCCGAGTACAGCCCGGAATGAATTTGGGCTGAGATGAAGGATGGCACGCTTCACGGCCGGTCAGTTCAGATGAACTGACTTATTACAGTTCAGCCGTCCCAGTCATGGTGGTGTTTCTTTCCCAAGAGATAGGTCGGTCGAGATAGCCCGGTTGTGTGTGCCATCTGGACTAATGATATGAGGAAGGGGAAATCCACTCTTGGTATGCGTCAATACCGTTTGGCAGTTCCACAAACACTGTTTAGAGGTTTTGCTCTCTACACGTGTAAGGAAGGTAGGGGGGAGCACAACCACCTGTCCAGGGAAGGACAACAGAGGTAGTGCGCCCACAATCCCTAAGGCTGCATGGCCAGCCTAGAAAAGGAGGAATGAGAAAACGTTGGAGGTAAGAAATCAGGGTAATTCCCAAATCTCTCTTTCTAAAGCGCTCTCTTCCTCTTCTTCTTCAAGTGTGCTGACTTGATCGTAGGAGGGTTTATCTAACAGCACACCGCCCGGCAGCTCATCGTATTTCTGTTTTCAAGTCAAGCGACGTTACATAAAGCTCGAGTTCAAGGAGTACGGAGAACAGAGGGTATTTCATTCCTGTACAATTGGCACCATCTGTGGGAAAAACTTTGATAGACAAACCTTACTCTACAAGCTTTTTCGACCATTTCCATGGCTAACCACGATGAAACTCCACTGTTTGTTGTCGATGGTGTCACGCCAGAGTCTGTCCGACGAAGAGATGGCCCTCCTGCTATTCCTACCATGGCGAGCCTAGAGACTTCTTCCAGGGATGCGCGAGACAAACGCGCAAGGAGCACTGATTACTCGAAGAGTCCAGAGGGCCGCCGACGACGGGGAGAGTCGCATGCTCAGCGCCTGAAGCACAAATTCAAAGACCAGGACGCTCTCATTCACAAGATGGCGGCTGAAATGGAGGCACTGAAGCACCAGATAAAGATGAAGGGTATTACTGGAGAGGGCAACCACAACGAGCGCACCCCGCCCTCTCGCTCTGGCAGTCGCCGCCAAGATAGGATGCCCTCTCTCTCTATCACCAGAAGCTATGGGGTAGGGGACTCCGACTCACAGGTGGGTAGATCTCACACTCGCAACAATAGCTACCGTCCTTCACGTTCGTTGATGACATTGAGATACTCTTTCTCCGCTCGTTCGGGAGACCTGAGGGATGTGTTAGAATAGAGGGCTCACCATAGAGAGACCCAAAGATTGCTGGCATTGCAAAGGCTGAGTCCCTAAATCCGTTGTAGTGAGGAAGTGGCAATGCCAGCGCCTAGACTAATAGCACCAGCACCAGTGGATAGAGAGCTAGCGAGACTTATCACTACCCTACTGTCCCCAAAAATCGAGAGCACGCCGCTTCTTGCCGGATTCCACCAGCCTAAGTTCACGTTGTACGATGGCAAGACGGATTCATACATGCACGTGAGTCATTACCGGCAAGTAATGGTTGGACATCGGCGCAATGACGCCTTGACGTGCCTCATATTCCCAGCAAGCTTGGGAGAACTGGGCCTGAAATAGTTCGAAAGGCTTCCGGAGGGGAGCATCGAGGGATGGCAACAACTAGCAGAGGCCTTCGTCACCAGATTCAAAACCAACACTCGAACACTGAAGTAGGTCGACCATCTCTTGAGCGCCAAGATGGAGTCTGGAGGCTCTTTGAAGGCATACAACGCCAAGTATTAGGAAACCTACAATGAGATCCTCGACTACCCCATCAATCTGGCGATCAATACAAACGGGGTCTCCCAGTCGGACATAGACTGCGAGATTCGCTTATAATGCCCTAGCCCAAAACCATGGAATCCTTGATATAGTGGATCAACGAACACAACCGAGTACAGGATGATGCCGCCACCGCAACCGAAAAGGCGAATTTGGTCACAGTAGACAGAAGAGTAGTGGGGAAGGTTCACTCGGTGGGGCAGGAGGACAACCGCCCAAATGACTGGGCTAAAGATCAACGTCGCGGCTCAAACTACGACGATAGGAACAAAGGTCACAGAAATGACCGAGCTAACGCTCCTTGTGATGAAGGGGAAGATGCCAAAAGAAAGTTAAAAGCGCTAACCGGCATCACCACTATCTTTAAAATCCCTATTTACTGCATCTTGAGTGAAATCCGAGGTGAACCTTACATTCGTTGGCCGGCCAAGTTGGGAAACACGCAGAGAGGCTTCAACTTGAGGTATCGCTGCACCTTTCATGAAGAACGAGGGCACCGAACGGAAGACTGTGTGCCGTTCAAACAACATTTGGAAGAGCTAGTGGCGGCAGGGCATCTAGACCAGTACATAGACGGCGGTATGAGAGCCACTCTCCAGGGTCAGGCTGAGCCAAACGGCCTCGCCGTCCTGGATGCAGCACCCCAAGGTGTAATCAATGTCATCCATGGCATCATTGAGCCAGCACGGGTCTGTGAGCTGAGAGGGATGATCAAAAAAGCCGAGTACATGAGGGAGGTGCTCTCTGTTCAGTCTACCGTGAAGAAAGGAAAGACTGAGGTAAAAGACGTCTTGACCTTTTCAAGTAAAGACTTGGAGAGAATTCAAGTGCCTCATAATGACGCCTTAGTGGTGACCCTCCGTGTCAAAGACTTCGACATCAAAAGAATTTTGATTGACCAAGGGAGTTCGGTCGAGATCATGTATTATGACGCGTTCAAACAAATGAAGTTGGAGGACAAGGACTTAGCCCTCGCAACGTCTCTTTTGTTTGGCTTCAACTCTCAGCCAGAATGGCCGATCGGAAAGATCATATTGCCGGTCAAAACGGGATCGGTCATGAAGCAAGTGGAATTTTGGGTGCTTAAGGTCCCATCAACCTATAACTTAATTTTGGGCAGGGGCTGGTTGCATGCCATGCAAGCAGTAGCATCAACCTACCATCAGGTCTTGTGCTTTTCCAGCATCGACTGGAAAAGTAGAAGAGGTTTGGGGAGACCAAGTGATGGCAAAATAGTGTTTCGTCGCAGTAAATGGCAGCCGAGCTGCCAAAGGCTTTGTGCAAATGATAGAGGGTCCGGAAGGAAATGAAGTCCTGGAAGACGTAAGAAGAAAGGCCGAGGAGAAATCGGTCGAAGATTTGGTGGAGGTACACATCAACGAGAATGATCCAAATAAGTTCTTCCTTTTGGGCTCATCTCTATCTAACGTCGAGCGGCTCGATTATGTCGACTTTTTGGTTTCCAACATGGAGGCCTTTGCATGGACACCTTACGATATGCCAGGCGTCGACCCTAGCTTCATTTGCCACTAGTTGAATGTCTTTCTGAATGCATGGCCGGTCATCCAGAGGACACGGCTCTCGACCTTGCACCATGCCGAGATAGTGGCAGAAGAGGTCAAGAACTTATTAGAAGCAGGGGCAATAGAAGAAGTGCAATACCCTAGATGGATCTCTAACACGGTGGTAGTGCCGAAAAAGAACAGTAAATGACGGGCGTGCGTTGATTATAAGACGGTCAACCGTGCGTGCCCAAAGGATAGCTTCCCCCTCCCAAGAATCGACCAGCTGGTAGATCTAACCGCTGGCCATCAGAGGTTAAGCTTCCTGGATGCATATCGTGGCTACCACCAGATAGCTATGTATGAACCAGACCGAGAGATCACTTCGTTCACCACTCCACGAGGCCTGTACTGCTACAAGGTCATGCCATTCAGACTAAAAAATACGGGGGCAACTTTTCAAAGGATGGTAACCAAGATGTTCGCTCCCCTTCTTGGCCGCACTATGGAGTCTTATATCGATGATATGGTGGTAAAGAGCAAGAAAAAGTCTCAACACCTCACCGACTTAGCAGAGATGTTCGCCATACTTAAATATCACAAGCTGTGTTTGAATGCCTCCAAGTGCGCCTTCGGAGTTGGCACCAGAAAATTTCTAGGTTTTTTGGTTATGAATTGAGGGATTGAAGCCGACCTTTCCCAGATCAAGACAATACAAGAACTGGAGCGTCCAAACTCCACGAAGGACGTGCAACATCTCGCCGGGATAGCAGCCACGTTGAACTAATTTATCAGCCGGTCTTCAGATCGTTGCAGGCCCTTCTTCAAAACTTTGAAGGCCAAGTTCTTCTAGGATGACGAATGTGACCGTACATTAGCGAATCTAAAAATGTACCTTTCCTCAGCCCCAATCCTGGTCACACCGAAACCGGGTGAAGAACTGTTTCTCTACTTGGCAGTCTCTCAACACGCGGTAAGCGTCGTCCTCGTCCGTACTAAAGGTACCCATCACCTCCCCATCTTCTACGTAAGCAAGACCCTGTTCCTGGATGAATCAAGGTATCTGCTGCTAGAAAAATTGGCTCTGGCCCTAATGATGGCTTCCAGAAAGCTAGCACACTATTTTCATGCCCACACAATAGTTGTGCTAACCAAATTTCCACTTAAAGTGCTCTTTGAAAAGGCAGATTTTACCGGTAGAATTCTGAAGTGGGCCGTGGAATTGGGGCAATACGATATCAAGTTCTAACCGCGTGGCAGAATTTGCCCCAGGAACACACTCTGTTTGCCTTGTCGATTTGGCCAGCATGGATTTGGCGTAGCCCATGGCTCAGACAACAGAGACAAATGGTGGACAACAAGTGGCAGAAGGGCAAAAGAAAGCCGAACAAGAAATGGAGGAACCGGATAACCTACCAAAACACGGGCTCGACCGGGATATAGAAAGAGACCAGAATGAACCGACTAGTACCTCAGAGTTAAGGAGCTCCCAAAATCCCTCCGACTGCTGAAAGTTGTTCATTGGCGAGATGTGGAAGCTTTTCGTCGATAGGGCCTCCAACAGACATGACGTCGGGCTAGGGATCGTGCTGACTTCCCCAAACGGGCTGACCATTGAGCACGCAATCACACTCGATTTCCTAGCCTCCAACAATGAGGCGGAATATGAAGCCCTCCTCGCTAGATTGAAAAGTGCATTGAGAATGAAAGCGTCGGAACTTATGGTATTCAGCGACTCCAAGTTGGTGGTCAATTAGGTCTCCGGGGAGTATGAGGCCAGGGATGAAAGGATGGCCAAATATCAGGTGCTAGTACACGCAGAAATCAAAAAGTTCACTGCAATAAGAATGGAACAAATTAACTGTGAGGAAAACAACGTAGCTGACGAACTGCCTGGCATCCATGCAAACAACTTTTCCCAATCATTTGATGATAGAATTCTTACCCCGGCCAAGCATTGAGGAACCAGAGGTGCCCGAAGTACTCTACGTCGACTTGGGACCGTCCTGGATGGACCCCATCGTCGCCTTCCTAAATGATGGAATTCTATCCACGAAAAAAGAAGGAGGCCAACAAGATCAAGGCCAAATCAAAGCAGTTTTGGCTCTCTCCATCTGGTGCCTTATACAAGAAGTCTTTCACTGGGCCGTACCTGAAGTGTGTCCACTCCAACAAGGTAGGAACTTTCCTCTTCGAGATTCATGAAGGCATCTACGGGAGTCATATTGGGAGTAGGTCTTTGGCCTACTGAGCAACTTTCCAAGGTTATTGGTGGCCATGCATGCAGGTGGACGCACAGAAATTCGTTCGCAGGTGTGGAAAATGTCAAAAATTTGCTCACCAAATCCACCAGCTGGCTAGAGAGTTGCTCCCCCTTATAAGTCCTTGGCCATTCGCGCTTGGGGACTGGATATTGTAGGACCACTTCCAACAGCTCCGGGTAACCGCAAGTTTTTCATCGCTGCTATTGACTACTTCACTAAGTGGGTTGAGGCCGAGCCGTTGGCAACCATCAAGGAGAAAGATGTAAAAAAGTTCGTTTAGCAGAATGTCATCACTTGCTTCGGTATCTTGAAGGCCCTCATTTCGGATAATGACACTCAGTTCGATGGGAAACTCTTTTACGGATTTTGCGAAGAGTTAAAGATTGAGTTTTATAACTCCATACTGGCCTACCCTCAGTCAAATGGTCAAGCAGAAGCTTCAAACAAGACCATCCTGGATGGGCTGAAGAAGCGACTGGAGAAAGCCAATGAGAAGTGGGCTGAAGAACTCCCCAATGTGCTTTGGGCATACCGTACCACGCCGAGACGCTCGAGCGGGAAAACTCCATTTGCCTTGGCCTATGGCATAGAGGCTGTCATCCTATTGAAAATCGGTATGCCAACCATCCGATCTGAAAGTTTTCGGCCAGACTTGAACAATGAAGCTGTGGCCCTGGAACTTGACCTAGCTGAAGAAAGAAGGGAACGAGCCCTAATCCACACAACGACCTACCAGCAAGAACTCTCCAGAAAATACAACAAGGCCGTGCATCCTAGGCTATTCAGGATCGGAGACTAGGTCTTAAGGAAGGTAATGGAAAACACAGTGATCCCTGGCAAAGACAAACTAGGAGCAAATTGGGAGGGGCCATACAAGGTAACTGGCCTTGCAGGCAAAGGGGCATACCATCTGAAAGACTTAGATGGTAAAGCTATCCCCGGACCGTGAAATGCAGCTAATCTCAAGATATTTTACTTTTGAAATGTAATATTTTATATTCCTTTGCCTTCTGAATCTTGGCCCTTTGGCATTAGATGTAAACCACTGACGTGTAATAAAAGATAGCCCCACATTTTCCTTATACTATGTGTTTCTGTACAAAGACATTACAAGGATATTGAGCTACTATGAAAATACCAGGGGCAAGAAGCCAACAACAGCTTAACTTTGGCCGTGCAAAGAGTTGGCGTTTTGCCCAATTTACACAAGGGCCGAGCTGATATTGCTCTCCCGTACTAACAGTTAGTATTTTGCCCAACTCGTTTTAGGGCCGAGCTGACATTGCTCGCCCGTATAGACTTGGAGTTTTACCCAACTTGCATTAAGGCCGAGCTGATATTGCTCGCCCGTACAAATAGTTGGCGTTCTGCGCAACTGAAGCTGAGGCTGAGCTAACTTTGCTCGCCAGTACGAACAGTTGGTGTTTTTCCCAACCTGTTATCGGGCCGAGCTGACATTGTTCGCCCCGTCTGGACTGTTGGTGTTTTGCTCAACTGGATTTGAGGCCGAGCTGATATTACTCGGTCGTTCAGACAGTACTTCCCAATTTGCACGTGGGGCGGACCAATTTTGCTCGAATCGTCATGCTAATTGGCTCACAACTGACCGAGCTAGTATTTGCTCGCCAAGTGAAGTGTAGAATTTGCTCGTCATAACCCGAGCTGTTACTTGCTCACCGAAGTGGAGCTGATCTTGCTCACTCACCGAGCTGACATTATTCACTTGCTTAAGATGGTGTTGTATTCAACAAATATTTTAAAATATGGCAAGTTTGCTCGTTAGACAGAAGAAAACGACAATCGCACAAGGCAAAACGAAGAAAAAGATTCACATAACATGGCGAGCAGAAAGTCAAAAACTTTTCATTGATTATAAAGAGGGATTACAAAAGTGGGGCGTGGCCCAGTTACATCAAAACCAAAAAAAAAAAAAAAAGACAAAAGAGAGAAGCAAAAAGATCAATCTAAATCGACTGTGTCAGCCTGTTCGGTAGCCCCCATCTCGGCGTCACCGACTTGAGCACCGACCACCACATCAACCTCCAGCTCAGTCTCGCGATCTTGGGCCCCTTCCTCAGAAGCTTCAGATGGAGGATTTTGCTTGGCCGGTTGCGCAGTGGTGACTTTGGCCCCAGCTGCCTGCTTCGCCTCTTCAATTAGTCTCTTCTGCACGGTGCTGGCGTAAGCTTGCATATGGACCGGGATGAAAGCAGCTGTTGGGTTTTGAAACATGTCGGAGTCCTGGCCAAGGCCAAGTTTTTCCACGGTGGCTTTCCAACCGCATTGGAAAAAAATGTCCTTGGTCCCCTTTACCTGCCGTTCGTAAGCTCTCTTGCCCTCCACATAACTGCGGTCTTCAGGATCGTCGACTTGTTTGTCCAACTCGGCTTTGTGGGCGTCGCGGAGTTTGCGCAGCTCGGTGATGTATCAGGCCTTGGTCACTTGGAGGCGCTCTTCTTATCTTCATCCGCTCAAGCCAACTGCTCAGCAAGTCTGTTGCGCTCGGCCGTTGCTTCATCCTGCGCGACCTTCAGTTTTGCCAGCTTGGCTGTCTTGGCCTTATTGTTGGCAATGGCCTCCCGCAGACTTTTTTGCATGGCGATCATTCTCTCGTGGGCCAGGTAGTTCTTCTGCGTGACCTGCAAAGAGAACGAAAATGTCAGAACGCCAGAACCGAGCAGGAACTTGACGACAGGAGAGGTTGCAAACGTACCAACACTATTGACTTTGCTGCCAAGCTTAGGACCTTTAGGTCAGACAGCTCCTCATGCTTCTTCATGTCGGTAGGGAGGAGCAACCCTTCGGTCATGTTGAAGCCGAGAGAGTAGTTCTTGTTGGTGTAGATTGAATCGGCAATGGAGATAGCCCGACCTTTGTATGTCACCTAGGGCGACCAGACTGGGGAAGCACTGGACCGAGCGGATGGCTCGGTGATCGGTTGTTTAGTCTAGTCCCCCAAGTCGGCAGAAGCATGCTCGGTGGAATCCTTATCTGCCAAATGTTGTTCGGCTGGATTTCTTCTCGGCCTTTTCTTCAACCAACCTGCAACTTGTTCACTGGTGAAAGCCAGCACAGCCCATTTGTCTTGCACGGCCGACATTGAAGAAGTTTTCCCAACTGCCTCCGGTAGCTAAGAGTCGCTCGGTTCACCGGTGATCATTGACTTGATAGCTCGGGTTTTAGCCATCTCTTGTTCAGCTATCAAAGGAACCAATTTGATTGGAGGAAGGTTGGGATCTGGTTCTGGAGAAGCTGCTCGAAGGAAGTCGGTCACCCTGCTCTTGTGCGGTGCTGTGTAGCGGTAGCTCGGTTGAAGCTAAGCAGCTTTTGGGATTCTCATTCCCCGGCCAGATGTCGCAACGCAACCCTAATGGCCTCTTGGTTTGAGCGGGAGTAATCCTCTACCAAGAGTTTATAGTCTGCAACAGGAAAGCAAGTGTTAGATCGGTAGTAAAAAGACCAATTTCAAAAAAAATATATGCCGAGATGCTCACCAGCACTTCTAAAATCTTTTCTTATGTACCAGCCCGATATGGGCGCTTCGGTGTCCTCATAATTACCAGACACCCACAAGAAATCGTCATCGTTGGTCTCTTTGTCCGGGTTACCCTCGATGAGTTTTGCTTGGCTTTTGTTGACCTTCAGATACCAGCAAAACCCTTCTTTATTTTTGCTAAGTGTATATTGATGAAATATCTTGGCGAGGCTGAGATTTAGACCGAGTATCCTATTTAGCTCGGCCACGCCGTTTATTATTTTGTATGTATTGTTGGAGACTTGGGTCAGGCATAGCCTAGTCTGCCTTAAAAACTCATAGATCAGGGGTTGGACCGAGAAGCGCAGGCCTCCTTCCACAATGGACACCACTGTGAAGGGGCATTTGTCCAGGTCGCCCCAGGGAGTGTCTCCTTTCTTAGCCAGCTCCAAGTGGACATCGTCTGGAATATGGTACTCTCTATGGAACTCGGCCAGTGTCCCAGGAGAATTGACCATGAACCGATACTTCCCCATCTATCCCGGTTTTATTTAGTTGGGTAATTTTGGTCGTATCTCGGTAAAAATTTGGTGATTGTTTGCTCAGACTTTGAGCCTCACCGATTGTAATGCTGAATGGGCCTGGTCAGTCCTAGTTTGTTCTGCATTATTAAGAAATAAGTCCAAGTATTAGCACAACATAAATTGCACGGCTATTATGAGGAAGTTTCTAGCTCGGTAAAGGATCCTGGGGCGTTTCACCGGTTCAATTCTCCTATCTCGGTTCAACTATCTAGCTGATTTGGCCTTCCTAGATCGATTCTAGCTCCCTATTTGTAGCTCGGTCTCAGCCTCAGGAGAAGACCACAAACCTGTTTTTGCTCGACTAAAATCGTGTTTATGGATCTAAAAGTTGGATTCTGCTCAGTCTTACCCAGGGTTCATGCTATTCATCCTAAATGTGAAGTTTGTGCATTGAAACTAAGGGAAACGAGGGGCACGAAGGCCCTATTCGCTTCTTCAATTCCAGTTTTTCCTAATGTGTACTAGTTTTACGCCAAAGAGGGGGCACTGGCAGGGTACCAACGATCCCAGACAAGAACATGAAGAACGTTAATGGAAAATACAAAGCACGACAAAAAAACTTACGGATATGGATGCCAAGCAAAGATCAGTCGACCACGGCCTTGTCTGCAGCCTTTGTGAGGAGGATGATGGTTCAAAATGACTCGAAGAGCAGCGATGGTAGTGGTGGCAGAAACTTGGCGATGTGAAGGCTAGGGTTTGGCTCGAGTGGAAAGATGAATAGTAGAGGCGTGTGTGGCCCCTCATGTATGTATAAAAAGGGGGGGAGGGGAAAGCCAAAAGGCGGCAACCTTTTGAATTTTGCATGTGAGGGAGACAGCTATGGGGCTGCACGGGACCAATGGCGTGAAGCCACATGGCATTGAAAAGATGGCTTGTCAGTACAGTTGAACGATCGATGACAAGACACTGGCGCAATCCCCGATGACCGACCAATTTGAATAGCTCAGTCAAAATAATAATCCCAAATCACGCTCAGCTCGGATGGGATTAAGGGGCAATTGAGAGGGAGATTTGTACCGGTCAAGATAATTGAGCTACGGTAGTGCGAGACATGATGATGGGCCCTACGAGGACCGGACTGTGTCTGACCGAACTAAATTGACACGGCCCTTCAGGCCCATCATGTTTGGCCGAGCAATATCGCCGACCAGAATGTGGAGACTTGCATGTGCCCAATCGAGCTATGACTCCTGATATTCGGTTGGATCTACAGTGATGTGTTGGAACCGAACCGAGTACAGCCCGGAATGAATTTGGGCCGAGATGAAAGACGGCACGCCTTACGGCCGGTCAGTTCAGATGATCAGACTTATTACAGTTCAGCTGTCCCAGTCATGGGGGTGTTTCTTCCCCAAGGGATAGGTTGGTCATGATAGCCCGATTGTGTGTGCCACCTGGACCAATGATGTGAGGAAGGGGAAATCCACTCCTGGTACGCGCCAATACCATTTGGGGGTTCCACAAACACTGTTTGGAGGTTTTGGTCTCTACACATGTAAGGAAGGTAGAGGGGAGCACAACCACCTGTCTAGGGAAGAACAGTAGAGGTAGTGCTCCTACAATTCCTGAGGCTGCATGGCCAGCCTAGAAAAAGAGGAATAAGAAAACGTTGGAGGTAAGCAATCAGGGGAATTCCCAAATCTCTCTCTCTCTAAAGTGCTCTCTTCCTCTTCTTTTTCTTCAAGTGTGCTAACTTGATCATCGGAGGGTTTATCCGACAGCACACCGCCGGGCAGCTCACTGTATTTCTATTTTCAGGTCAAATGACGTTACGTAAAGCTCGAGTTCAAGGAGTATGGAGAACAGATGGTATTTCATCCCCGTGCAAATAGAATATTATTATTTATTTGAATATGTATATAGGTATTATAAATAATATTTTGGTGAAAAATTGGTTGAAAAACAAAATTAAAAAAAAAAATCTAGATATTTATGCTTTCCTTAGTCATTAAGGTAATTTTCTTAGCCATTAAGGAACAATAATTCAGTAAGGGTAAAATTATCTTTTCAACCTAAATCCCTTGCCTATAAATTGAGAACATTTTCCACATTCCCTACACATATTTTTAGCAGCCAAGGAAAGGGTAAGAGGAGGAGATTGTGAACTACAAGGAAGTGAAGAACAAGAAGAAGGACGAAAAGTTGTTTTCTTGAGTTAATGTAAGAAGACACCCCTTCCATGTCTTCTCCAATTCTTTCACCCATCTCATCCTATTGTCTAGATGCCCTTTTGTGTTGCATATTAATGGTAAATAGGGTTTTTGATGTGTATGAAAGTGCGGGTTTGATTTAGTAACTTTGCCTTACAAATTGTCAAATTATGCACTGCTGTAACTTCTCTAATTTAAAAGAAATATCAAATTTATTTATTTCTCAAATTTGAATTTAATGTAGGATATTTGGTGTGTTTAGAGCTTGTGATAATTTTATTAGCCCCTCATTGTGTGATTTTAGGGCTTGGATATTGTGTTTAAAAATTTGTTCATGCGTCTCTGAAAAACAGTCCACTTCTTGCAATTTTATAAAATTCCAGAAAAATCATCTCATGTTGGTTCTTCTGTCAAAATTTAGAATTCTGAGTCTTCTTTCCAACAGAGCTTATTTGGGTGAAATCATCGGGTAGATTGAAAGGAAAGGTAGTTTTCCCAAAGGGTGACAAATCTGGACAGGTTTTAGAATATAGCTTGTAAACGAATTTCTAGAGGTTCTGTGAAAATTTTGAGAATTGGAACTGAAACTAGATAGGTTGATTATCATTTCTGTGCAATATCAGCCCCTAATTTGACCTGGAAGTATTTTTACCAAAGCATTCTTGTTAGCCCTTCAGAATTGAACAGTGCTGGAAAAGGTGTTTTATTATGTTAGTTGTCTCCAAGTATTTCAAAGCATGCCTAATGTTGTTTGCTTGCCGTACCATACTTATGTATGATTATTATGGGCTATATTTCCTCTCTTATGGTTGTCTCATGCTCTTTTATATTACCGAATTACCGAATGTGACTAACTTGATTGGTAAAAGATCTAATAAATGGTAAATGATAAAGGTTGGCAATGGGTGACGTTCACATTAGTGTTGTGGAATAATTTATACATATGAATGACATGAATTCTGATGGGACTAAAACCAAATGAGTTAAGTCTTGCACAAGCGGTCTAAGCGAGCCCCTAGGTTGACACGGATGTATTCAGACTATGTGGTGGTTTCAGGGTGTAAGCAAGCCCTAGGCACGATTTGGGTGTAAGCGAGCCCACTTGTTTGGCCATCCCTTTTGAGGTCCATCAATGTCATTGACCGGTAAATAACCGGGAGGTGGGCATAGGTGGTAAGGTCTGCAAAGCAGCAAAATGAGGCGTTCTGAATAGTCCGGTGTTCAATCCTTGTGGTTGGGTAGAAGGATCTCTTTGGGGGATTCTAGATGTCTAATCTAACTACTAATTCATAGAACCTTGTTGTAATATTGTATGTCATGTTACCCGATTTGTTCTATGTATGGTTGATAGAAGATATGGGGATGTGTGTGTTTTTACTAGGCATTCCAAGCTCATGGCGTGTCATACCAAGTGATGAAGCAGTTAACAATGGTGAAGGTTATTTCGAAGGCAAATAAGATGAAGTGTTGGAGGAGCTGTGATTCGTTTGAAGACTTAGACTAGTAGTTTTTTTTTTTTTTTTTTTCCTTTTGACTTTTGGTTTGGCAATGTTTTGGTAATCCTGTAATGGAACATAAACGAATTAATTGTGATATTAACTCTGGTTATGTATGTATATTAAGGTGTTTTGGTTATCTATCCTACTTGTGTTGCATTATTGTATGTATTTAACGGCCCGGAAGTTGGGGTGTTACAATCTCTAATTAAGATTTTATTACAAAAAAATCTTTTAAAATTTTATTTTATTTTTAAAAAATATTTTATTTCATTGTGTGTTTAAATTAATATTATAGTATAATTTTTCAGTCTTACTAATAAATTATATGAATGTTAGATATACTGAAGAAATGGAATTAGATAATTTAACATTTCTCTTAAAATAGTAATAAAACAAAATAATACATTAATAAAGTAATAAAAGCAAAAAGCCTAAAAATAATAAATTAGAATTACAAATAAAATTTGGCAAGTAATACTAGATAAAAGTAAGCACATATCCATTGTACAAGAAAAGTAAGAAAATATTATAAATAATTATCCTTATCCTTATAAAGGAAATTCAATATATGGATTGATGCATACTTTTCATAGAATAAAAAATTTAATATTTTTTGAAATAAAATTTTAACTAGATAGAATCTTTTACTAATTTATAATATTTATGGACTTATAATTTATTCTTATAATCTTTTTAGAAATTAAATAAGTTTGAATTAAATATTTTAGAACTCAATGAATTCAATCGGTAGTTTGAAAACTAAATAGATTTTAATTTAGCGTAAAAATCACTTTATCCCTTTATGGTTTTGGGTGGTTACAGATGACCCTGACATTTGAATATATGTAGACACCTCCCTTATAATTTTGAATTAAATTACAATCTTTAAACTTTCCGTTCAAAGTAATGAAATTTGCAATACACGAGCCAAGCTCACAAGTAGACTTTTTTTTTTTTTTCAAATAAAAAATTAAAATAAAATTAAACTAAAATGACATTTATACCTTTATCATATTCGTCTCCACCAAAGCTTAACAACCCTAACTTAAGTCTACAAAGCCTAACTTGTAACACCATACTTCCTCACTCACCACCTTCAGCAACCCCATTTCCTTTCCCAAGCTCCATTGTTGTCACCTCTTACAATCCCGACCATCGCCACCACTCGATCTCCTTTCCCCTCTCTAACCCCGTCACCACCTCATCTCTCCCCACCACCAGAGTTATTTCCTCTTCCCTCATCTGTATGTGTATATTTGATTTTTTTAATCGATTTGCTTTGCAAATTAATTTGATTTGATTTGATTTGCTTTGCTTTGCCGATCTATATATTCTGTATGCATGTACCCTCTGTGTGTATATATATTGTTGGTGAAAATACCAGAAAAATTATATTTTATTGATAAATAATGTAAAGAAAATGAGATACAAATAGATCAGGCTGAGGTACGGATATCTCGTTTTCTTTAAAGAGATCAAGCCCACTACGGTAGGAAGAATCCAAATACCGATGCAGCAGTCACTAAACTATAACTGGTCCCCTCCAGGATACAACAGCCCGACCACTTGTCGTATGGTTTAGGCCAACTCTGCACAAGATGGTG
The DNA here is from genome assembly GCA_030407325.1 of Camellia japonica. NCBI lineage: Eukaryota > Viridiplantae > Streptophyta > Magnoliopsida > Ericales > Theaceae > Camellia > Camellia japonica. Next base: position 25,681,156 of record JAPPVO010000002.1, read on the forward strand.
AACCCAAAGCTCTACTAAGAAAAAATACCCTTCTTTGGCTAGTAATCTCTCAAGTGTAAAAAATAGTTGGTCTAGAAAATAGTAGATAAGAGGAACAATTTATAGGCCACTAGGACTTTACAAATTACACCAAAAATAATGACCATTAAACTAGAGAAAAGGGAGAGTCCCAAAACCTCAAAATATTAACTCATCACCAATCCGATGACCTTCCAATTAATCATGACCAAAACATAAGGTCACCAAAAAAAATAAGATTCATGAACAAGATAAAAGGTCACCAAAATAAAAATATAAATAATAAATAAATAAAGGATATTAAAATGGTCCAACAATCCCCTACTCATTTTAATATCAACAAGGACAAGAGAGATTACCAAACAAAGATAGACTAGTATGCATCATGAAGGTGTGCTCTGTATTGAACCTTCATTAGTGAAACATCAACCTCTACTCCAGAGTCAGTAGTGGTCTTAGACTTGAACTATGACTACTTAGGGGAAGTAAAGTATTACTTCTTACACATACTGATCCAGGTGTTGACATGAGCTTTTAATAGCCAGCACATTATGGCATTGTGCCTATTCCAGTTTTCATGAGCATATTTGAGAATGAACCTTGTTCTCATAGAAAGCGGCTCCACTTCCATGCTCACATAGGTGAAATCTGTCAAGGATATTCTTGTAATTTACACACCCCACTCAACAAGAGCTATAGAATTTCAGTAAGAGTATAAAAACTCAACCTTCTAACATTATGGGACAAATGCACTTACATCATAGGGATGGATAACAAAATATTAAGGAGTGCATTTTTTTTTTACAACCACCATATGATTCATTCTTCCCATTGAACCAAGTTACAGGATCTTTGGTCCCCAGGTTGGGTGTCCTCATACATGGTTTATGATTTTATAGGCTTCAAACCCATCCCCTCGATGTATTCCAAACCTTATCTCTCGCCAAGGCCTTGGCTAACGAATCCATAAGATTATCACAAGATTTTACATAATTCACAGTTATGATGCCATTACTCAAATAGGATCTCACATTACTATGTTTCCTTCGAATAGATCTAGATTTACCATGATAAAAATGGTTGTTCACTCTACCAATAGCAGTAGTGCTATCACAACGAATAACACAGAAGGAATTGGTTTTACCTAAAAAAGGATTTCATGTAACAAATCTCTCAACTAATTCGCTTCTTCACATGCTGAAGCTAACGCTATAAGCTCAATTTCCATTGTAGAATTAGCAATTATAGTCTGTATTTTAGACTTCCAACATATAGCACCACCACCCAAGGTAAAAATAAAACCTGAGGTAGAGAGAGAATCACCTGACAAAGTATTCCAATCGGCATCACTACATCTCTTAAGTACCGCAGGATACTTGTTATAAAACAAACCATAATTTTTGGTACCAGATAAATATCTTATAATTCTTCCCATAGATAGCCAATGATCTCGACTTGATTTGCTAGTAAATCTGCTAAGTACTTCAATAGCATATACAATGTCAGGTCTAGTATAGTCAGTAGCATATCTCAAACTACCAATCATGCTAGCATATTCCTTTTGATTAATTACTTCTTTTTCATTTGTTACAACAGATAAATGTATGCTTGCATCAAAAGGAGTAGCAATATGTTTACAGTCTAGAAAGTTATATTTCTTTAAAATTTTCTCAACATAATACGACTGATCAAGAAAAATGCCATCAATAGTCTTGGTAATTTTAATTTCCAAAATAAAATTGGTTTCACCAAGATCTTTCATATCAAAGTGGCTATTAAGCATATTTTTAGTCTCATTTATAATATGTAAATTAGAGCCAAAGATAAGTAGATCATCCACATATAGGCTACTAATCACATGTGCATTCTCACAAGTTTTATAATATATGCACTTATCACATTCATTAGTTTTATAGCCATTATTAAGCATGCAGGAATCAAATTTCTCATGCCACTGTTTAGGAGCTTGTTTTAAACCATAATCCTTAGTTAGCTTACACACCTTGCTTTCCTGGCCAAGGGCTACAAAGCCCTTAGGTTGGTGCATGTAAATCTCCTCATCTAGATCTTCATTTAAAAATGTTGTTTTTACATCCATTTGATGAATTTTTAAATCATGAATTGAAGCCACTGCTATCAACAATCTAATAGGTGTAACTCTAGTAATTGGAGAAAAAGTATCAAAGAAATCAAGATTAACTTGTTGCTTAAAACCTTTAGCGACAAGCCTCGCTTTATATTTATTTATAGTTCCATCCGGTTTAAGTTTTTTACGAAGGACCCATTTACACCCAATAGTTTTACAACCTGGAGGTAAATCCACTAGCTTCCATGTTTTAATTGAAAGTAGTGAATCTATCCCATCATTTACAGCCTCTCTCCAGAAAATAGCATCAGGTAACGATAAAACTTCTTGCATCGTAAGAGGAATTTCTTCTACATTGTAAAGATAATAGTCAAGGTCAAAATGTTTTTCAACTCTAGCTCATTTACTCCTCCTTGGTTGGATTTGAGAATTTTCTTGTTCTTGAAAAACTTGAGATGGAGTTTAAGAGTTAAGCATGGATAAAATATTTTCAGAAATTATTTGATCCCCACTATTTCTATATTTGAAAGGAAATTTATTTTCATGAAAAATAGCATCACCTGATTCAAAAATAATATTATTTCCATATCAAAAAATCTATAAACTGTACTATGCAACGCATACCCAAGAAGAACACAAGTGGTAGCTCGTTCACCCAATTTAGGTCGTTTAGGATCTGTAAGCCTCACAAAAGCTAAACAATCCCAAACCCTCAAATAACCTAGATTTGGTTTATGCCCCCGCCACAACTCATACGGTACCATTTTATTTTTTTTTGTGTGGCACTCTATTTATCACATGGCAAGCTATCAAAATAGCCTCGCCCCAAAGATTTGAGGGAGCACCTGAATCAATAAGCATAGCATTTGTCAAGTCAATTAACGTTCTATTTTTTCTTTCAGCTACGCCATTAGATGAAGGTGAATATGGTGAAGTAGTCTTATGAATAATTCCCAATGACTGAACAAAAGAGTTGAATCCAAGAGACTCATACTCCGGGCCTCTATCACTTCTAATTCTCTTAATCTTTTTACCGAATTGATTTTCCACTTCAAAAAGGAATTCTTCAATTTCTCAAAAGCATCACTTTTATTTTTTAATAAATATACGTTTGTGTAATTTGAAAAATCATCAATAAAAGTGATAAAATATTGGTTACCACCACGAGTTAAAATTTCTTCAAACTCACACAAATCAGTATGAAATAATTCTAGTAATTTGGTATTTTTCTTAACAATTTTATGAGGCCTCTTAGTAATTTTTGCTTTACTGCAAATTTCACATTTCTCAATTTTTTTTGTCACTTTAGGAATTAATCCTAAACTACTCATGATTCCCATATATTTACTGTTAATATGACACAAGCGAGTATGCCAAAAATTAATAGAAGACAACTTATAAACCGAATTGGTAGATGGTTTATTAATCTTAACATTCAGTTTGAACATCGCATCACAAGCATAACCCTTATCCACAAAAATACCCTTCTTGGTAATCACATATTGATCAGATTCCATAGTTTGCTTAAAGCCAACCTTATTTAACAAATAACTTGACATCAAATTCTTTTTCATGGACGGTGTATAAAGCATATCTTTTAAAATAAGCACACATCCATAGGTGAACTTAAGGTCAACCTCATCACTTCCAAGTATTTTGATTTGACTAGAGTCACCAAGCATAATTGTTTTCTTATCATCAAAGGGAGTATACACCTTGAACCAAGCTTTATCATAACAAACATGTCTATTAGCACCAGAATCTGCCACAGACAAAGTATGTAAAATTCTGTGAATGTGGTGGACCTTAGTTCTTATTTGGATTAATCCATTTATTGTGAGGTTTACCGTAATCCTTCATATTCTTTTTAGAAGGCTTCAAATAAGCATTCTTGGAATTGTGACATTTGGATAAGTTATTATTTGCTGAAACAAAGTTTACCTTTGTAATGGAATTGTCATTACCCTCTTGTGTTATTAATGCATCTTGGCCTCTAGCCTTCTCTTCGACTCGGATGCGAGTGATCAACGCCTCTAAGGAAGTCTCCTTTTGTTAGTGGCGCATGCGCTTTTGAAATTCTCTCCAAGATGGCGATAACTTGTCAACAAGTCCTGCAACTACCAAGTTATCACCAATCTTGATACTTTCAGATCTTACTTCTGTAACTATCATTTGAAAATCTTGTGCTTGCTCTACAACAGATTTTTCATCTGCATACTTTTTTACTCTTGCCTTTTCAGTATCATATTTAGTCTGTAAAGCTTTCCAAAATTTTTTTGCGGAAGTGTAAGTGGTGTCATAGTAATCATAAAATCGATCAACAAGGCAATTTAAGAGATAAAAACGACATTTATATTTATCTGTATTGTATGAAGCCACTTTTGCTTCATGTACTCGTAGTCTTCATTATTTATCTCCTCGATTGAGATTTTGTTTGGCTTCTTCTCGATAAGAACATAAGCAACTTTCAAAAGACCGAGGTAAAAAGAACTTTTCCTTTCCACCTCTTAAAATGAACTCTCTTGAATTTGAAAGGCCTGTTGAGATCTCTAATTCCACCATTGATTTTTTTTGGTACTTGTTCCATTTTGATCTCCTTAAAATTGTTGGTGAAAATACCAAAAGAATTATATTTTATTGATAAATAATGTAAAGAAAATGAGATACAAATAGATCAGGCTGAGGCACAGATATTTCATTTTCTTTAAGGAGATCAAACTCACTGCGGTAAGAAGAACCCAAATACCGATGCAACAGTCACTAAACTATGACTTGTCTCCTCTAAGATACAACAACCCGACCACTTGTCGTATGGTTTAGGCCAACTCTGCACAAGATGGTGAACCGAAAGCTCTACCAAAATACCCTTCTTTGGCTAGTAATCTCTCAAGTGTAAAAAATAGTTGGTTTACAAAAGAATAGATGAAAGGAATAATTTATAGGTTACTAGGACCTTACAAATTACACCAAAAAATAATGACCATTAAATTAGAGAAAATGGAGAGTCCCAAAACCTCCAAATATTAACTAACCACCAATCCCATGACCTTACAATTAATCTTTATTCATGAACAAAACAAAATATCACCAAACAAAATAAGATTCTTGAATAAGACAAAAGGCCACAAAAAAAATATAAATAAATAAATAAATGAATAAAAGATATTAAAATGGTCCAACATATATAATAAGTATGTGGCAAGCACTTCATCCGCGGAGGGTCCATTGTAGGCTTTGGATACGTAATCGAACAAAGGCAACTCTGCCATCGCTGCAGCCGAAGACCTTCAGGCGGCGAGGCGGTGTAAACGCTTGGCCTGAAGGCTTCGAGAGATGAGATTCCTCCTCAGTGCTATGCATGATCGTTAATCCAACTTCAATTTCTCTGCAAAATCAATTTATTTATGTGTACACATATATATTAGTTACATATTCATGTGTGTATATATATATTATATATAAGCTAGTAAGTATTCACAAATACATTTTATTTATTTATTTTTTGCACAAGGCTAAAATAGTCTATTAACTTTTGAAGTTGACGATGTTAGATTGCAATTTAGTCTAAAATTACAACAGAGATTCATATATTTAAACATTAGGGAGTCATCTTCAACCGCTCAAAATCACAAGGAGATAAAGTGCTTTTTACCTTTTAATTTATATACTTTAGGGACCTAGTAGACACAATCAATAATTTAGGGATTAAATAGACAATTTGATAATAATTTAGGAATATAAAGTGTAATAAACCCTTTACGTAAATGATATCATAAAAATGTATAAATTGAATATAAATTTATGTAAGTCATAAATTTTCACGAACGTACGTGAATTTATATTCGACTTATGTATTTTTATAAAATTACTTATATAAATTCGTAAAATTTTATATAACCTTATGAAAGAATTGCATAGAATATACATTGCACATCGAAATATTTATCCGTCCCCTGTAAAAGAAAGACTCCCAACTTGGAGTCATTTTCTTTCCAAACTGATGGCCATAAATTAACACTGTTAATCGAAGGCTGAAGTGAGACCCAATGAATGGATTACACAACCAAAGTCAAACCACACTCCAATTCAACCCACTGTTTCATAATATTCCTCTATATCTTTGATTACATTGTTGATGGATTATTTAAGAATTGACTGCGGCCAAACTATTGGAATTTATGAGTAAATCGAATATAACTTGATATAGTTTTATATATTTTTAAATATTTTGAATTTTTTAAAAAAAAATTACCGATGAGGTTAATAAACAGCACTATAATTATTATAAATAATTTAGGAAAATTATCACACCCAGTTGTATTTTGACAAAATTATTATAAATTGATGAAAATATTTAAGAATTTAATTATTAATATTTATAAAACTTATCATTGATTTATAATTATTTTCTAAATTATACTAAAATTTCTCCAATAATTTGCAAAACAAAAGACCAGACCTTACTAGAATTGTGGTCCTTAAATTTTATGAGACTAAAGTCTCAGCTCACTGTCTTTAATCCCCTCGCACATTGACTTATAATTAGCGACGTTCTTTTGTAACGAATTTTTTAAATTATTATTAAAAATTAAAAATCAGTAACATTTTTTAAAATTATTGTTAAAACTTATAATTAATGATATTTTTTATAACAAAATTTTCAAATTGTCATTAAAAATTAACAATTCAAAATATTTAATAAAAAATATCATTAATTATTATAAGACTTATTAAATATTAAATCTATTTATTAGAATATACACAGAAATACTCTTAAATTTTATGAGACTGAAGTCTCAGCTCACATTCTTTAATCACCTCGCATATTGACTTGTAAGACGACCCACCTTTGCTCAGCGCATTCTTGCCACTATTTTTCATTTCCTTCACTCTCTCCCTCATCTCCTTCCTCCCATGCTTGGACTCCATTACACAGTTCTCACCATCTTCTCTATCTCTTCCCTCCTCACCACCTTCGGCTTGACGGCGACTCCGAGCTCCACTGCCAGCATGGTTGCATTCATTCTCTGCTCAGCGTAGAGTGGCCATGCAATCATGGGCACTCCGTTGGTTAGACTCTCCAAAGTGGAGTTCCACCCAGAGTGTGATAAAAATCTCCCCACTGATGGGTGGCTCAATATCTCCATTTGTGGGGCCCAACAACGTTGTGGGTCCGGGTTAAGAACCCATCAGGCAGGCAGTCTGGGGTGCCATCTGGGCCACTCCCTGACTTGAAAAAGGATGCACCCTATGCCCCTCTGTGGGTGGGCGTAGCACCGAAACAAACCTCTGCTGGCTTAGCTCCAAGCCCCAAGCCAGCTCTATGGTTTGCTCAGCCGACAACGTCCTGCCACTCCCGAACGAGACATATATTGGGTTGCTTGTCGAGCCACTCCAACAACTCGCTCTTTGGACGGGCCGGTTCAACCGGTTTTGTTAATGGTCCGATAGGATAGACCGGAACCTTAACTATTGATCGCAGCATTTCATCATCTCGTAAAGCTTTGATTGATGTACGCTCCAGATCTTCCCCAGTGTTCATCAAGATCCCATCAGATAGTGAATATTCTACCCCCGAGCGCACGGAGTTCGGATCATCGGCCGCACTACTCTGCGGCCCTCCCTGCCGCACACTCCAAACGATGTCATTTTAGTTTTAGTTTTTTCTTTCTTTTTTCACTCCTTCTTCTTACTTTGCTTTTTCAGCCCCTGTTTAATTGATTGGCTTTTCTCACCATTATCTTCAAAATCTTTGATTGCTCTTTACAGAGTAGTTCCACTTAGAAGGAAAAAAGAAAATATTTAGAAAGAAAAAATTAGAAGTAGAGGCAAGAGTGCAGAGAGAAGAATGAAGGAAGAGGTATCACCGAAAAATTATTAGAAGGAAAGGGAAACCAAATTGACAACTCGATCAGACTCATAAACAACTAGATTAGAGGGAAAATTATTTCATTTGATTTGAGATTTTATTAGATATGTGGGTCTTTATGTGATTTGTTGCAGATTTGAGATTGCATCTATATTGAATCTATATTTGAGAAGCTTGTAGGTTTGCAATTTTTCATTTTGGGTTTGAATCTGGGTTTATTTTGTAGTTTTTAGAGAGAGAAAAAAGGAAGAAGAAGGAGATGGAGAAGAAGAGACAGTGGGTTTGGTAGTTCTTATACATAGAATAGAAAGGAAGAAGAAGGAGATGGAGAAGAAGAGGTGGTGGGTTTGATATGCAGATTTGAGATTGCATCTATATTGAATCTATATTTGAGAAGCTTATAGGCATTTTTTGGGTTTGAATCTTGATTTATTTTGTAGTGTGTGTGATTTGGTAGTTTTTAGAGAGAGAAAAAAGGGAGAAGGAGATGGAGAAGAAGAGATGGTGGGTTTGGTTGGTAGTTTCTACAGGTCAAAAGGAAGAAGGAGATAAAGAAGAGGCGGTGGGTTTGGTTCAAACGATAAGGGGCTGAAAAAAAAAAAACAAAAAAACACAAACGACATCGTTTGGAGTGTGCGGCCGACGATCCGAACTCGAGCGCACGTACTCATAATAGCCCTGATTGGTCCGGTTCAGCATCAGGTCGACAAATCTTCTAGTCAAACCGGCTTGCAACCCGGAAGTCTTGAGGGATTCATTTTGATCGACGTTCTCACCCTCAACCTCACCGTCAAGCATATGGAGTTGTATTTTGAGTTTTGAATTTTTGAATTATGATTTGAAAAGAGAAAATTTATTTGGTTATGAGTTTCAAAAATAGTTTTGGGATGATTTGTAATTTTTAATATTTTTTTTTTGATTGATTGATGTATAGATTGTGAGAGAATGTAAGAGAAAAGAGGAGCGATGAGAGAGAGAAACTGATTGGTCGATTGATCGATTAATAATAATAATAAAAAAAGAGAATAGAGGGGTTTTGAAAGTAATTTTAAATTGTATTTTAAAAATATTTTTAGTTAACATGTTGCATCCAAATCATGATTTAAAAACAGAATTGAGTTTTGCAAAGTAAATCAATCGTAACGTCATTTTTGTTTGGATGAACAGATTTGGAAGTGGAGTAGTTGAGGTTCAGATATAAGAATCAATACACTACTAGAAAAATGACCTTTTGCTACTATATTATTTGCGACCCCCTAATTATCAGTCGCAAATAATCTATTTGTTCCTTATATTTATTTTTTCTTCCTTTTTTCCCTTATAATTGCCCTAGCCCTATTTCACAAACATTGATATCGTTCCCCCCCCTTCTCTCTCTCTCTCTCTCTCTCTCTCTCTCTCTCAAATCAATCGTCGAAGGTCTCAGTTCTCAGGTCGCCATTAACGTTTCTCTCTCATTCGGCTGCCTCGCCTTCGCCCCTGCCCTCTTCAACCTCACTACAGGAAAAAGGAGATATGGTAGCGTTTTTTTAACGACGTTTTTTTAATAGAAAATGCCTTCAAATGCGGTGCCACACGCGCCTCCTTTTGTGAGACCTTATTTTGAATCAGAACCCTCTCTAAAGGTTCAGAACCTTATTTTGATTGAAGATTCAGAACTCTCTCTCTCTCTCTCAACTCTTATACGCACACATCTCTCTCTCCCTCTCAACCCTCTCTAAGCTCCATCGAAGATTCAGATCGAAGCTCCATCGAAGCGATTTTGAAGCTCCATCAAAGATTCATACCTAAGCTCCATCGAAGATTCAGATCGAAGCCCCATGGAAGCGATTTCGAAGCTGCACTGGCGAGGTAGCGAGCTCCACCGGCTCATTTGCAAAGATTCAGTGATTTCCAGAAGCTGAGATCTGAACTCTGACCCCTCGATTACTCGCATTTCAAGCTCCGATCTGGAAAAAATCTCAGTTCGATTCTTGAGGTATGTTCGGATTGACTCAATTTGTACGATTATTTGTTGTTCCCTTCATCTCTCTCTCTCTCTCTCTCTCTCTTATGGTTCTGCAATGGTGGAGGGGCTGGGAAGGGGTAAGTAGATCGTCGGATTTTGGAGGATAGGCAAGGGGATTACTGAGTTTGGTCCTGGAGGGAGGGATTTCTATATCAATGTGCAGATACATAAATGATATATACTGATATATATATATATATATATATTTTAATAATGTCTATTGGAAATGTTTCCAGTGTTGTTTCTGTTGAGAATGAAACCAGATTTTATTCTAGTTACATTCATTATATGTTCAATGAATTTACTCTCTGAAAATAATCGAAGTTATTGTGAGAAAATTATCTTTCAAACATGTTGAGGAGTTATTCCCTTTTACAGAAATAAATATTCTCATAATGGTTAGTTCTGTGTAAAATTTTCAGGTATGCTTATGTGCTTTCTGGTTTTTCTGCATCACTGCTGGGTGGTAAGCTATAACCCAGCCTGATGAGTAGTTATTGTTTGCAAATACACTTCTGTATTCTGATTCAGTTCCTTAATTAAATTTAGGATGGACATCTCAGAATCTTTGAATGGCCAACCCTGCGCATCATTTTAGATGAACCAAGAGCTCACAATTCCTTCCAAGATATGGATTTTAGGTTGGAATTTAGCTGACTTGTTCCTTATTATGTGATATTTCATGCATAATAATATGTTTACATTGTTGGTGTGCACATCTGTAATGTATTTATCCATATATAGGCGAATGCATTTGAAATGCAAAAGTTTGGCTTAAAGGTTTTCAATAGTGGAGATCCACATTTATGCAGGCAGTTTGTAAAATAATTTTTAAATGTGACAGTTCCGTAACATTTTGAAACATTGTAAAAGTTACACAGTCTTGAGTAAAATTTATATTAAAAGTTAGCTAAAAAATTAGCTAGAGTTGAGAATGCCCTGATTTACTTATTACTTTTGTATCCAAGCAACAGGGATACATATCCATACTCAAACTCTGATACCATATTACACCATTTTGGTAGAATTCATGAAGGTGTGTGCTCACTCACTGTAGACACCCCATTTTTGACCGCCCTTAAGACTTGGGCACCACTGATGGTCTGCTCGATGATGAAATGTGTGCAGGGCACAGGTCCAATTTCTTCGGCAAGGAGAGAGGCGAATCTCAACTTCACACCCCATTTTGGACCAAAATTATTTTGGATGGTTTTTATACCTTAAAACCCTCTCTTTCAAAACATTTTTGAAATAAAATTCCCACGATGTTCCGACGCTCGCATTTCAGTAAATGTTGCGCTTTTCGGTAAACCGAGCAAGGACAAAGGGGGAGATGAATGAAAGAGAGATGAAATCTTTGAAAAATCTTTCAAAACACCTTACTTAGGGGTTTGAAGTTGAAGAAAAGAGGAGAAGAGGGGAGAAAACTAGTTTGGGAGTGGTTCAGCATGAATCCGGGAAGGAGAAAAGTCTGCGCGGCTTCCCCGAAACGGGCGTAACTCTTTGTACAAGGGGAATTAAAATATGGGGCCACCACCATTGGAAACCTTACTTCCGGGGCTTCATTTTGCACTCAAGAATCTCCTAAGTCCAAATCCGGGGGGAGGAGATATGGTTGGTTGAAGCCCGGTTGGACTGAATCTGCGCGGCTTTACGGAAACTGGCATAACTTTTTCTACAGAAGGAATTTTAATGCAAGGTTTGCGCCATTGGAAAGCTAACTTCCGGGGCTTCAATCTAGACTTCCACCGGCACTTTTTGACCTTACCGGCTGCCGACCGGCACAAAAGATTGCCGATCGGCACAAAAGAGTGCCGGCCGGCCAAAAGTGCCCAGAACTCAGATTTTTGACAGATATTTATCAATACACTGTGGCAGATATTTTCAATTGGGATATTTCGACCAAAAGCTCCTATTTTGATATATATAGAGCCTTATATCATATATGGCTGAGGTTAGAACAAAAAGGGCAAGTTTTGGGAGCTTCTCACTCTACAAAATCCCTCTCTCTCTCTACACTTTCAAGTTCCAAACCTCTCAAATCCTTGGCCATTTCTTCATTACTACCAAGCACCACCACCACCACTCCATTTCCAGCAACAAGGAGAGGTTCTTAGGGGCTTAGAAGCAACATTTCTCAAGCCAAGAAGCAAAGAAAGAGTGGTCTTCAAGGGTAAGTTCTCATTTCCCTCTTTTGTAACACTTTCTTGCCTCTTTTCTTAAGCCTACTTTGTTACTGTTTTGGGCTCCGACCTTAACTTAAACTAGGTATATTTTGAGCCATTCTCCATGTTTGATCAAGGGCTCAACCCTGTTTGAGCCCTCCATCTTGTACTTGCTTCAATAACATCTTGTATGTCAATATCTTACATGCTTTTTCTAGCCTATGAGTGATCTGTTTTCGAGCATAATGTAAACTGTGAGTGGGCCTATTTTGAGCCCCTTTTAAACATTGAAGAAGAGCTCAACCCTGTTTGGCCTCTCTATCATACACTTGCTTCACAATTTCTCATGTTTACCGTAAACTTGCATGATTTGTTTGACCTACATGTAGTCTGTTTTGGAGCATGTCATGAGCTGTGAGTAAGCTTATTTTGTGTCCCTCTACAACATTGTAGAAGGGATCAACCTTGTTGGGGGTCTCCATGTTATACTTGTCATTATACCCCTCTTTGGCCCCCATTCTTGCATGCTTTTTTAAGCTTATCTAGCTTCTGTTTTCGGCCATCATCAGAACTGGAAAGAGTCATATTTTGACCTTCTTGACATATTTCATTAAGGGTCTTTTCTGGTTTGATGAATTTTTGGGGTACCTCATGTTATAGCCTTGTATATCCTCAATCTTGCATAGCATTTTTATCATGTTTGCATACTGAGTTGGGGGATGTCATCTACTGTAAATGTGCATATTTTTAGTCCCTCATCAGTGTTGTATAAGGGTACTTTTTCATTTGGGCATCGCATGTATCACTTGCTTCAATACCCCTCTCTTGGCCCGTATTTTCGCATACTATTGTTGCCCTATCTATGCTTGCTATTTAGCCCTTTTGATGACTGAAAAATGCTTGTATTGGGGCTGCCTTGCTACTGCATTTTCATTCCATGTCCATATTATGCATGCATTGTATGGCTATAGGCCATTTCGGGCGCCTAATATTGCATTTCGGGATCATTCCATGTTTCGGATGCACTTTGGCCATGTTTCGGGACTGTTTTCCCACATTTCAGTGCTGAAATTCCATTGGCATGTTTGCATATCATATTCCATGTCATTTCATGCCTTAATGCCATTGCCTCGGTTTGCGTGCCCGTGTACACGCATTTCGAGGCATCTCATTTTCATCTATTGGCCACTGATGTGAGTGTGGCTGAGGTCCATTCACGTTGGTGTAAGCCCATCTTGCATTGTGTATGCCATGTTACAATGCGTTGTGCATGTTATGTTGTTGCATTGCGTCATGCCTTGCATGCTTGTTCGCATAATCATATTGCATACTTAGCTCGCATGCTTAGGTTGCATTTGGCATGCATCCCTTGCCTCTTGATCGAGCATGATAGAGGTTGGGGCCCTTGATGTGTTTTGTGCTTGCATTTCATTTGATATCAAAGTTGCCAACTTGGTTCTTTGGGCCATCATGCATGGAAATGCGTGATTGGTGGCCCGAGAATCGAGGCACATCCTCCTTTGAGTCACAAACATGATAAGGAATGTGTTTGGTGCATATATTGCTTGAATTGTATTTCCATGCAAGTTTTGCCCTCTGCTGCTGTGAGTTGCAGGTTCTGCAGGCATTTTGTGCCGACTGGCAGTGTTTAGTGCCGACCGGCATTCAATTATCAGCCGATGGATAAATTATGTGCCGATGGCCATATATAGCAGCCGGTGGCTATTCTGTTCAGTCGGTGGTGATCCCCAGTATCTAAGGAAGCAGTTCTGAGACTTTGGCAGTTTTCAGAGGAACAAAGCAGGGAAAACAGAGGCAAGCTAGGCATGGCAGTGCAATTCCGAGCAGGACCCGAGCACGTGCTGCATTTGGCTCTCCTCCCGAGGCGTTTACTGTTTTTCCTTAGATTAATTAATTTGTTAATTTAATTAATTTGTAATATTTAATTAGCTTGAGCAGTTAATTATTTGTATTATTATTTTGGTCCCTCTGTGTGAGGGCATATTTGTAATAAGTGTGGGTGAGTGTGTGTATGTCTTCCAACCCCATTTCTTTCTTCCCTTTTATTTACCTGCTTATGATGGTAGATTAGGGCATATTTAAAATTAGCATACCTTATGCAATGCATGCGTGCATTCATGCATTTGTTTACATGCACCGGGCTCGGTACATCATACAAACTGCATTGTATTTCAAATCTAACTTGAATACGTGCTACTCGCGCATTTCACATGCCATGCTTAGGATAGCCGAGCCTGTCTAGATTACATTCCGTATGCGCTGCATTAGTCACTTAACATAAACTAGGTCATGCATGTTTTGCTAACTGGTTTCCTGTTTTGGCACGGAGTACGATGTAAGTTTTATGCTTTAGCATGTCACATGCGTGTGAATGTTGCCATGACAGTATGCTTACCATGCGGCTAAGTGCTTACGTGTTATAAACTGTTTGAATGCCTGTGGGTGGAGGTTGGATTGCGTGAGTTGGAACAACTCATTGAAATCCGTATTTTAGCCTACTTGCGAGTAGCAAAAACCAACACGTTTTTCGAGACAAAACGGATATGCAATGATTATTTCCGAATTAGGAAACCTAGTCTATACTTGTTTGCTGTGCGCATAACGTAGTAAATCTAGGCTAATAACCGGTACAGGAATGCATAATGTTTTCAAAATCGGATATCACGGTTAGTAGAGGCCGGTCTTCGGACCGGGCGAAAGGGGTTGCTCATAGCTGACCTTCCCCGATCGTACCCAAGCTCCCGAGCCAAGACATTTGGTGATGACGGACACGTGGCCTTCGGCACCGAGTCAGGGTTTCCTAAATTCCCCCATAAAAAAAATATTTAGGTGGCGACTCTGTAATCTGGCAAAGCAGTCCATGTTTGGCACTACTTTTTCAAAAATCTGTTTTCTTCAAAACGATTTGCCAGAGTTGGACTCTTTGGTTCAGATTCAGAACCGTGACAAATTGAGTCCGAACTGTAGCGAGGTCCCCCGCGGGCGTTGTTACACTCACTCTCATAGTCAACTGTCATGGTAGGCTGGTAGGAGCTGGTGTAAATCCTGATCCATTGGTGGTGCCCATTGTGAATCTGCAGTAAAAATGATTTGCGTAAGCATCAAATTATATACAATTAATATAGTCAACTGACATACGATTTCCAGTGTAATTTAGTTTTTTTTGTTTTTTTGGATATGTAAGCATTATTGAAGAGGAAAACATGCTTTGTACACCTCACTTCCAGAATAATTTTAATTCGTGGCACATAGCATTTTTTTTTCTTGATATGTAATGATTGATAATACACGATGTATCAATCAATTGGTGAGAATGAAAATTAAGTGTATCAATTGGTTCGCATATTATTAGTTCATCACCACATGATTTCACAGTCAATACGACTTAATCAACTGCTTAAAAACTCTTTTTTACATATAATGATTTAAAAAATACATGGATTTAGAATTTTATTGCTTTTTATTACACCTAAAAGGCGGTACAAGTAAGTTATTACTCAAGTACTTGTAGGTTTAGTTATTCATTGAGTTTGGTAGTTTGAGAAACCAATCACCTCCTATTGATGCTTAATTTATATTTGACTGAGTCTTGGAAGGAGATCATGCTTCGTTTGTCGAGTTGGTGCCTTTCAGTTATATTGCTACGTTCACGCTCTTCCAGTTTGCATATCTTCTATTATGTTTTGGCATTACATGGATACCAATAGCTGGGATATTGTTTCCCACACCATTTTTTCTGCTCATAATCATTAGGCAGCATCTCCTTCCCAAACTGTTTCACTCACATTATCTTCAGGAGCTGGATGCACCTGCGTATGAGGAAATTGCCGGTAATCAAAATCGTAGTCAAAGCATGCCATTCAAGGTAAATTGTATATGAATCAATTGTTATGCCAATGATAGCCAATTAGGTATTGTGAATGCTAGGATTACACTAAGTTTTCCTTAGTGTGTAAAATTCAGTATTTATTTGCAATGTATATAAAATGAGTTTATATTGAATCTATTCTCAATTCTTTTATGCTTCTTTGATGCATCTTGCTCAAAGGCTCAACTCTTTCGCCAAATCAGATGAAATTGGAATTGTATCATTAGTTATGTGTTTCATTAGTTATGTGTTTCATACCATTTTAGTTCTGAAACTTATGTGAACGTCAGTTTAGTTTTATAGCTAATTAGCAATGCTTGATATGTGCAGGATTAGAGAGAAAGCTGGGAAAAGGGGATTTTGGGCAAGTTTATGTCGGAAGAAGGGTGACAGGTGGCTCAGGGTGCACTGGCTCAAATGCTGTTGAGGTATGTTTTTTCTTCTCATGGGTCTGTTGGATATCTGGACAATTTCTTTGGAATTTATTCTGTCAGTAATGATGGTCTCCCTTTTTCTTTGTTCTTTTCTTTGTTATGGGTGGGGGGTTGGCAATAGGTTGCTTTGAAACTTGAGCATCGAAAGAGTAAAGGATGCAGTTATGGTCCTCCTTCTGAGTGGCAAGTTTACAGGTATGCAAGATTCATCTGCATTGTCAATCAAACTTCATTTTTCATGCCTTATTATTTGAGAATGACTGGTTTAAAAATCTTATGGTTTGATTTTCATCTCTTCATGAAGCACTCTTAATGGTTGTTATGGAATTCCTTTGGTCCATTACAAAGGTCGCCAAGGAGACTATTATATCCTCGTGAGTAAAACTAAACTATGATATCAATTAACTTCTCATTCTAACCTTAGTGCCATTGGCTTTGGTTGCATAAGTTGGAATTGAGACACCCTTGTTCAACAGTTTGAGAATTCATATCTGGAATTACAAAATTGCAATATCAAACCTGTTTGCTACGAGATATGGAGTCATCGATGTGGAGTGAAAAATCAACTTTGCATGAGTAAAAAAGGTCTACTAATGTCATTCTGGAAAGCAAATCCACTGTCATTGCGTTAGGAAGCTAGTAATCCCTCACGTGGAATTAAAATCATAATGCTCCTAATTTGCCTTTTCGTAGTTATTGACGTATTTACCTTCTTCATTAAGTTCACCCTTCCCGTAATTCTTTATGTTTCTTGATCTATATGCAGCTATATGCTAGGAGACACTTCTTGTTTCCACCACTGAATATTGAAGAATATAATGACCGTGTAATGGCAGTAGTACGTTGTGAGGCACAGGTATGAACTGTTCATATTTCGTCATAATATGTGGATGTTTAGCTGAATTAGCAATAATTTGGCTTTTTTAAGGATGTTGTCCATATATTGCTGCAAATTTCAAGAGTATAATAGTTACCTTTCCTTAGCATAGAGTTTTGGAATTTTTCAATTTTCATGGTAATGAAATTCTTTGGTCTGCAATGGTTTTCCCTAATCATTTTATTTGCTTTTTTTTTTTTTTTTGTTTTCCTCCCCTTTCTCTACTTGTGTACATATTTTTTGGATGCCAAGCATGTGATGAATATTTAGAGTTACCCTTTTATTTTCTAGCATCACCTACACATTTTTCATCTTTACAGTATTACTTCTGTGGATGTCGTAGTATGAATGCAATAATCTGGGTTGTATTTGAAGGTCATTGAGTTTGACTGCTGCTTGAGAGAATCACTTTTGTGCTTCTATATCCTTTTGTACTCCCCTCCTTACTTTCCTTCCCCAAGGCCTATCTTGCTCAACTGTGCTACCTTATTTTTCATACCTAAATAGTAAAATATTTGGAAGGAGTTATGCTACCTTATTTTTCATAGGAGAAATGATGATATAATTAAATATGCCAGAGGGCAAGTAATGCCTTTTAGAGCTTTTGAATTTTCAATCTTAGTGCCCCTCACATTTATTGTTCTTTCTTTTTGACTACTGAGTTTCATGGAACTTCAATGAGATTCTCTCTCTCTCTCTCTCTCTCTCTCATATGCTCAACTCAATAAAGCCTCGTCCCAGCTACTTGGAGTTGGCTACATGAATACTATTTCTCCATTCTATGGGATCAGAGGTCATTGCTTCATTTTTAATTTTTTTTTTAATACTTTTAGTGACCCACTGGAAGGTACTTGTGGTCAAGGTTGTGCTTCTCACATATGATACCTTTTTGAAACCTCTATAGGTGTTGTGCTTTTGTTTGTAGTTATCTGTTGAATGTTAAAAAGGTTATTAATGGAAACTGGAAAGTATACTAGAGTTTTTGCTATTGACCAAGTTGCTATACTAACGACATTTAATAAATCTCTACTGTAGGGATGTTCTTCGGTGGGGAAAAAATATTGGCTCAGCTAAAACACGGACCAAAAAGCGTGCTGGTGTAGCAGTTTACAACAGAGCGTCTTCGCTAGAAACACTGGTCGTCTTCGCTAGAAACACGGACCAAATAGCCTCAATTGCTGGATTTGGTTGTAAGTTCATTCTATAATGGGTTATTTTCAATTTCATTAAAGTTCATTGTATAATGGGTTAGTTGCTGGATTTACAGTGGTATTGAGGCTAAAGAATTTTTTTCTATTTCTAGTTGTAATAATTTTCACATATGGCTTCAATTTTTGAGACTCAAATGCAATGGCTTCAATTTTGAGTGTTTAATGTTACACTTTCTTTTTCTTTTTCTTTTTTTTTTTTTTTTTTTTGCGACGGTAACAAGATGGTCGCCAAAAAATATGTTAGCATTTTTTTTGTTTTTTGCGACGGCAAAATAGCGGTCGCCATAAGTAGTTTAGACGGTCGCAAATCATTTGCGACCGTTGTTTGCCGTCGCAAAAAGTATTTGCCACCCCCATAATCGCGACCCCCATTTGCCGTCGCATGAGCCGTCGCAAAAGGTCTTTTGCGACTGTATTTTTATTATTTGCGACGGCTTGTGACAGTCGCAAAAACCACTTTTTTTAGTAGGAGGATAAGATATTAGGGTTAGATCACTTGGGGAGAGGTGAGCATAGAGATGTGAACCTCATATACAATCCATCAATAAATACGATTGCTAGGATCGAATCCTTAATTTCTTATTACCAATCCATCAATCTAAATACAACCAAACATCACTTAAAAGTAATTTTATTTTCAAAATCAAAGTTTTATATATTGCACTGGAGAAAGTTTTTACATATAAGGAGCATGTTTGATGTTTACATTTTGTTTTATACTTCCCTGGGATAGTTGTTTGGCACCACTTCATTGAGTAATGGTTTTTTAAGTTAATTTGAGCTGCCTCTACCATGTCCTTGGGAAAGGAGTAAATATCTTCCAGGAAAGAATTATCGAAGTTCAGTTTTATACTCCAATTACTGTCACAGTTTTTTACTTTTTGGATTCTGTAGTTTTAAATTATAAATGCCTATTCTCTAATCACCTTTCGAAACTGTAAATTTAGATTCCACCTTCCTCCCCTTGTCGTTAGGGCTAATTTTATCCGGGGTCTTAAAAATCATTTCTGGATTTTTAGTCAGGTTCTCAAGGGTCACATTGCATTAGGGAATGCTTGCTTTCCAAATGGAACCAATGGTATTACAGACTTTCCATTGTTTTTATGCTTTTAATATTAATAATTGAGCAGTTTTTGTTTCAGAGAAGACAAAGACCATTCGATGGAGAGTGGATCACTAAATACACGTTTTACCTATTGCTATTTTTGATCCTTATGATAATTGAAATTTTGCTCTGTATAGGGCATGCTCTTGACATTCTTGCTCGAATTCCTTTGTGGAAGGATGGACCTGATTATCGACATGGTACTGGTCATGGAATCGGCTCGTACTTAAATGTTCATGAGGGTAAGCGACGACAAAAAAAGTTTGTCCCCTGTTGTCTTAAGTCAACTTTTATGAAGACTAGGTTGACATATATTGTTGTCTTTATATATTGGACAGGACCTCATTTAATTAGTTTCAGACCACATGTCAGGAATGTCCCAATACAAGCTTCAATGACTGTAACAGATGGTGAGTCGCATGTTCACTTTGGATTATGGCTCTAGATGGAATTTCTACACTTCATTGCGCACTGCATCGGTTATCTTATCACATTCGTGTATCAAATAATTGAGCTTTTAATAGTTGTTGCATGTCTATGCAATCATTCTTCTTTGAGGTTTTTACTCTCTACCTTATTAAAGTTATTTTTTTTTTTTTCAAAGTTATTCTGACAAAAGTTCATGCAAGTGAGTAATTAATGGCTCGACGAATGAGGACCGATTTTGAGTTACCAAAGAATTACTTTGAATCCAACATTTGAATACCTTTTTTCTTTTCTTTGGTTTTCTTTTATTTATTTATTTATTAAATTATTGAAGACAATCATAGATCACTGTGTTAAAATATCTCCATCATAGTTCATATTCAATGTGCTGGTTCTCCATTTTCTTTTTTGCTTTCAAATTTTTTTATTGAAATTAAATTATCAGAACCTGGCTATTGCAAGGATGGGAACTTCGGTATTTGATTGGAGAACGTGCTGATAGTCAATGACGCTGGTACAAAGTTTAATTTTGGGGACAAGTGTTACTTATCATTTGAGCACATAACATGGGTAAGTTTTTTATCTTTAGCATCCTGTTTTTACCCTATAATGACGTGAGAAACTTAAATTTGGGACTAGTGAAGAATCGTGGGTGAATTGACTTGGCCAAAAGAATCAAATTAAAACAAATACAAAAAAATAAGGCTTATTTAATCTTTCTTTGTGAAGGTGGCACATTTTTTTGAATTCTGCTTTCACCACAACTGTAAAGAATGACATATGTATAGAAATTTTATTTTATTTTATTTTTTTTTGTGTCCAATTTTCTTTATTGTTTGTATTGCTGTTGACATAACTGTGATATTGCAAGATTGCTAATCATTCTTCTGATATGTGACATGCTTTGTCTTATATCCAGGCACCGTACCAGCAAAAGCTGATTGACTTGAGCCTTTCAACGCCAGAAGAAGTAGATTGGTTGAACACCTACCATTCCAAATGTAGGGATGTTTCGGCCTCATATATGAACGAATCCGAAATGGCATGGCTAAAGAAAGCTACTGAACCGATATGTGCTTGAGTGGTTCTCTCTGTTCTTCAGAGTTAAAAACCAAAAACCGCCAACCCACCACTCTCTCTTCTCGCACTTCCTACAGGTACCTGCATATTGAGTTATTAGCCCCAATTTTTATATTTTTATATTTTATTTAATGGAACATAAGTTAGCTTGGGCATCATTAGTTGGTTCATATTTTGTTATACTTGAGGTACCTGTTTCTTTTTCCTTCCTTATTTTTTAAAATGTAATTTAATTTTTTTATATTTTTATTTATGCAATTGATTCACATATTGGATGACTGAAAGGTAAGAATGGTGCCCCCCAGCAAATGCATAAGTTTCGATGTTTAGTGTTAATAGTTGGGCATCTTTGGTTGGTTTGAACTATTTGTTTTTCATTGGCTAATTGTCTCCAAACTTTTGCCAACAAAAGCCAAAAATTAACATTATACTTCAGTTCAAATAGAGAATGATATTTACACTTCATTTTAAATATTTTTGTTTTTTTATTTTTTATTTTTATATATCTTTCATCATCTTAGAGCATTTTTATCAAATTAGTTATATTTTTTTGGGGTCAAATTTGAGCTAAAACGCTACTTTTTTTCCCCTCTATTTTTTTTATATATATAAATATATATATTATTAAATAGTTAAGTAGCCGGTTTGGCTTGACTGATGAAGATGCTCTTATTATAAGGAGAGTTGGGAGTGTGAATAATGATACATAAAAAATTACACAAAATCATAGTCTGTTTAGTAATGTAAGGGGCAGAAAATGGAATTTTGTTTGGTTTCATTTTTAGAATATACTTCTTTTAAAAAAATAAAAATTAATTTGGTCAAAAAAATTGAAGAAATGAAAAATACTTCTCATTTTCATATGATTTTATCTATTTGGGAGCGGAAATCTATTGTCTTTGTAAAAATAAAGTTTAGAAAACAAAATTATGAAAATAAAATCAAACAAAATTTTAAACATTTTTTTTTTTATAAATTTCAAAATTACTTCCAGAGTTTTCATTTATTCCAAAACACTTCTCACAAATTCTAAAAACACTTTATCTTAAATTTTGTTTATTTCCTGGAAAATGTTTTACTTGTATTTAGTTCCGTTTGTTTGGTAAAACAAAAAGTAATAATGTCCAAAATGACTTGCTATTGAAAAATTGTAAATTGATTTTACATCACTACAAGAAATCAGCTTTTTAGGGACAAATTTATTCTGTCCCTAAAAGTGTAATATTTGTTGGAAAAAACTTTGGCCAACAAATTTCCTCCGTCGCGAAGTTTGTCCCAAATGGCCCGTCCTGAAAAGTCAAAAAATGACTTTTAGAGACAAAATTTTGCATTTGTTACTATAAATAGACTTTTAGAGACAAAAATATGTGGTTGCAAAAAGTTTTGATTTTGAGACAACCAAAATTTGTCTTTAAAAGTCTAATTATAGTCCAAGCCATAAGTGGTGGTTATGGAGACAAAAAAATTAATTTTTGAGACAACACAAATTGGTGTCTAAAAGTTTTAATTTTTGGAACAAATGATAGTAGTCTCTAAAAGTTTTAGTTTTTTAGGGCAAATGAAAGTGGTGGTTAAAAGTTTTAGTTTTTGGGACAAATAAAAGTGGTGGCTAAAAGTTTGTTAAATTTTTTTTACGACAAATAAAATTGGTCTCTAAAAGTTTGATAATTATTTTTTATTTTTTATTTTGTAACAATTATTCTAAAAATACTAGTTTGAACATCAACTTATATTCCTTTCTTGATTTCTCAATAACCAAACAGAAAATATATGTCACCAGACCATCCGCTCATCTCCAAGTTAAAATTCAACTACATCAAAAAAAAAAAAAAAAAATGCTCATCACATTCAATAACAAACAAATACCATCCTCTGATTCATTATTACGTAATATCTTGATTGTATGTCTGACAGAAATTTCAAAAGTATCATTTCCAATTTATAAGGCTAGTGTCATAAGCATTGTTTGTAGCATTCAACTATTCAATGAACAGATTGTAATTAAAGTTATATCTACCTACATAACAAAACAACTCAACTCATTGCATCTTCTTCTCAATGGTTTCGTTGAAATGGCATTCAAAATCTAGCAGAGAGCTCCCAAGCTTTAAATCGACACAAGCTTGCAGGACCTGTATATAATAGGCCAAACTCTCAAAGAGATTACCAATTAAAAATTATCCAATGATAGATTAATTTAATAAATTACAATTTAATGTGCCAATTGTAGTATTTGAAGTTCAATTACAAACATTACTCCCGGTGAAAACAATTTCCTGTAGAACAATAAGTAAAAGGAATAACTCCTATAAAAAGTGTAATTATGCAAATATATATATATAGACGAAAAGGAGAATGTTTTTCTAAATCACCTATCATACTCCTGAGTGAGATACATGTGGGCCTCACACAAATGGACCCCACTGTTTGTCTCTCATGTGATCCATTCTTCCAAAAAATTTTGTCTACTTATATTTTCTAAAGAGTAATGCAAGAGACCTCTAAAAAATAGTCCCTAAATTTACCCCTAAGGTGGTATAAATCAGTAGCCACCTTACCACAGGTCCACAGCTGGTATATATCCAGCAAGTTGTGATGAGTTCAAAACTAGTCCTCAGAAATTGTCTTCGCCCACTCATTATTATGTAATCCATTTCCTTCAGAGAAAAAGAGTTCAAAACTAGTCCTTCCCCTTGCTCATAAATTAATGTAATCTTATCTTACAAAATCACTCTAGAAAGTTAATACTCACAATTTCTAGAAAAGGGAATGTATAGTCCTTTCCTCTTATCTGTGTCTGCTGGGCACAGTAAAAAGAGAAGTAGACAATTGTTTTTATACACTGTTCAAGTGTGTTCTCCACTTCCTCTCTAGTTCCTAGATCTAGAGGTGATAAGAGGAAAAGTATCTGGTCAGTGCTTTTCTTGTTGCCATGTATTCAGCTCAGAGAGAGTTTCTAAACCTCAATTTCCAGCATAATTTCCATTGACCTCATCAAAAACTTAAAAACCAAATTTAGCTCTTATATATGAATTTTAGATGTGTATGAACCCCTCACATACCCCACTTATCAAGAAGAAGAAGAAAGGAACTCCCCAACTCAGTCATCAAAGCAATTTTAAGGTCAATTGAAATTAATAATCTATTTAATTTCCAGACCTAATCTCAAAAACTTTCCTGCATTAGAATTTAGATACATGGACACATTTATGGTGTTTGCTCTGTTTCTGAAGCCTCTCATGTAATCAAAGATATTAGTCAAACCCAGAGAAAAGCCATATCCTTGTAAATATTTTCAACTTCCTCTTGTTTCAATGTTATATATAATCAACAATATATTAATAATGAACAGACCAATATCACAATCCAGAATGGTCAAGTAATATAAACAAAAGTCAACCAACAATCTAGTGCTTTAATTATTAATTCCAAATATAAAAAAAGCAACAATGTAGACTACGTTCTCAACAATATTGATTGAAATTCAGCAATTAACAATCATGGGTATGTCAAAGAAAACAATTAGCATTTGAAGAATTAACAAACCTTGATTTGGAATTTGGTTTTGGGAACATCGGTTCATATTGGCAATTCAAGAACTCTTCAACACATAGAAAAAGAACAACATTAATTTCACTCAACCTATATAACTGAAAGTATAAAAAAGGGGCATTTCCAATGAAATCAAACAATATATACAGAATTTCAAAAGCCTTAGAAAATTAAATAGCAGCAAATTTCATTGACTATCATCACTATCATAATCAATCATATCATCATTGACTTCATCATCTTCAAGTTTCTCCTCGTGGAATTCGCCATCAATATCAACACATATCATTTCCATGTCTTCTTTGCATAATTCTATGGGTTGATCATCCATGTGCACTGCATTTCCAAGACCAAATGATTCAAATTCTTGGTATGGTTCATCATTGTCTTTTTCTTCCTCTTCGTCTTTCTCTTCCTCTTCATTCCCTTTCACTAGAATGTCATATATTGCTCGAGGTATTATTCTTTGTACAACTCGATAATTGTTGCCAAATTTCATGTCCTTCATATAAAACACTTGTACAGCTTGGCATGCTAGCACAAACGGTTCATCCTTGTACCAAGTTCTTGTAACATTCACACTAACATATTTATAATCATCGAATTTCATTCCATTTTTTTCATTGCCAACATCCCACCAATCACACTTAAAGAGGAACACCCAATTTCTCCCTAGATATTTCAACTTGACTATATCTCTAACAACTCCATAAAAATCAATAGCTTCTCCTTTATGGTCACCCTTAATAACCACACCACTATTTTGAGTTTTTCGGTTCATGTCACGATCTTGAGCGTGAAATCTGGTCCCATTGATAATGTAACCACTGTATCGTGTCACTCAACTATCAGGACCTCGGGCTAGGTTCATAAGTTGATTGGAAGCGTCCATGGTCCTTTCAAGTTCTTGCTTTGTGACCTAATTCCATTTATGATGTGAAATGTATTAGCATATACTTAGCTACATTATTTAAATGCACAAATAAGGTTAAAAATTTATAGCTCTTATGTATTTTAGAAACCATGTATGAAACTCTAATTCTAGCCTCTCTTGAACATTTCTCAAACCTTGTCTCTCAAGTTCATCCATGTATTGCCTATAAATTATTACACAACATTATTTGACACATATAGTTGTGAAAGTAGTAGAATTCAAAATGAAAAATTTTCTAGTGAATATAATCATATGGTGGTTTACTTATCTCACATATGGTTGAACTTCATCACAATTATTCAACACATACCATCGAGCTTTCTTCAAATCTTTTAAATTCAATAGATCATTAACTGCAGCTCCTATTCCACGTACTTTTTGTTTAGCCTCATTGTAAAAGCATGGAAGCGTTTCACCAATGGGAAGTGCCTCCTTCAACAATTCCAACAACATTGTGAGTGATTTGTTGCTCCGTCTATTAAATATCTTTAGATGTAGCAACTTAACCATGAATGATAGTTTGGAGAATCGTTGGCAATCCGGATACAAATCTTGCTCCGCATCCCTCATTAATCTTGCAAATTTATTTGTTTCTCCACCACAACTACTTGGTAAGTCAGGATTACGACTACTAGATGCTTCTCCCACATAACCAAATGTGGTTGTTCCACTTCGTATGTCATGAATAACTTCTCGCACCTCAGTATTAGGACTATTTGACTTCTTTGTCACATTGTCGAGATATTCGTCATTTTCATTTTGTGAGTCATCATTATCATTCAACTCAAAACCTTCCCCATGATACACCCACCTAGTGTAACTCGTGACCACCCCATATGCATACAAATGAATTTCAACTTCCTCTATGATTTTTTGAATATGGTTGTTGCATCTATAACATGGACACCAAATCTTATCTGCCCCTGGTTTCATATGATCACGAGCAAACAAGATAAATTCCCTCACCCCATCAATGTACTGAGGTGACTTTCTATTACAAAGTTGCATCCAACTCCTATCCATGGTGGAAAAGAACTAAAGAAGAAAGAGAAAAAAAAAAAAAAGAAGGTAAAAGCTTAAAAAATAGGATATACTAAAAATAGGAAACATAATGCTACAATTTTCGACTCTAATAAAACAAGCGAATCAAAATAAATTTAACAATGCAATCAATCGAATTGGCATCTACATTTCCAAATAACACAAATATAATCAAATCAAACAAATCAGGATTAGATCAAACCATATCATCAAAGCAAAAGAAACATTAGATTACGCATTAATATAGGGATTCTACGAATTCTTCATCACCACACAATCACCCCCTCAAAAAATTCTAAATGGATAAATCTTGATTTTAGATACATGTATAAATCAACAATATGTGAAGAGCATATAAATAAGCTAAATTAAAAGCCTTTGTGTGCATAAGGGGAATTAACACAGGTAGTTGAAATAAGCAATATAGTAATATTATTTCCATATAATAATTTAATTATTAAAAAAAGTGCAACTAAAACAGTAAGCAGGTGGCATTGTAACAAGAAGGCAATCATAAAACCAATTTCAAAGTGGGGTAACAAAAAACCATAATCATTTTTAAACTCTCCCTACCTGAAAGAGGAGCAAGCATGCATGAAAAGTGCAAAACCATGCTAACAAGCTTCAATACTCAAATAAAAATAAAGAACTAACTAGCAGTACAAGAAAACACAATCACCAAAAAAATGCAATCACACAATAAATTGCAAATCTCAAAGTCCTTCATCATGATTTCAGTAACCTCACAAGCAGTCTACTCCAATTGTAAAGAATGAACCGTAAATCCTAAGTTTAACCTTGACATTGCATTTGACATAAATTATTACCCATAATTTGCAGGAAATGAGTTTAACCTTTAAGTGAAATTGTTCCATAATTCTACAGGTTAACAGATTATAGGTACTACATTCAACCACTCATAATTCCATTTGCCCTCTGAATGTGAAATTGTTCCCCTCACTCCATCATGGCTTTACATTAACAGAGCATCGGTTGGATGATCTATGATGGACTGAGGCCTAGATTGGATATGATCATCATCATTACATGAATGAATGTAGCAAATGTAGATTGACAGGAAATTGAACAACAATTTAAATATAGGCGATTCATAAATATGATAGTCGATTATCAAATAAGTTGATAATATATGGTATCTGATCGGAATCGCTACCAGAGATTTGCCGAGAAATCGGAGAATCAAGGAGAGATGAGGCGCCAACGGAGCGATCCAAATATCGAATCTGTAGATAAGAGATATATGAATCAGTAGAGAAGAGATATATGAAAAGAAATTAGGGATTTGAGAGAGAAGGAGAGAGAGAGAGAGGAAGAGAGTGAGTGATGAAACCTTTTTTTTGTGTTTGTTTTTTATAGTCCCCGATTATTGAGTTCATAAATTAATATATAAAATATAATAATATATGATTTGGGTTTATTAGGGACCAATTAAAATTGTAGGGATATGATTTGGGTTTATTAGGGACCAATTAAAATTGTAGGGAAAAGTGATGGGTATATTAGGGACAAACTAAAATTGTAGGGAAAAGTGATTGATCCTTTTACAACCAAATAAATTTGTCTAGAAAATGTAATAACATGATTAAATATAATTTTTAAAAAATTCTTTCATTTTGTCCTTAAAAGTATAATTTTTACAAACAAATTATTTTTGTCCCTAAAAATTTGCCTTTAAAACCTTAATTTCTTGCCGTGCATATTCATCTTTTCAAAGGTAAAAATGTGACTCTTCATTGGTTTTACTATGTTTTTAGCTTTTTGTTATTTTTAATGCAGCATGGGTAAGCAACATGGTCTTGTAGGCTTGCGTGGTAGTTTTTTAAATTTTTTTTTTTAAATTTTAAATTTATAACTTTTATATGATAAGATATAATAATTATTTTAACGGTGTTAACAAGTTCCTAAAGCATAACCAGGGAAAAAAAAAAAAAAATCAAGTTTTTATGTGGGTGAATCTTTTGGTTGCCTTTAGATAAATTAATTGAAAATAGAATTTGTGAGAAAAATGATGAGGTTTGTTGATGGGTCGTTGAACACACCAAAAATAATCACTAAACTATACCAAATTCTATCAGAATAATGGCAAGTCCAGATATCGATCCACAAGGATAATTGTGAAATTAAACTAATTTAATTGTTAAATTCTTAAATTAATTTTGATAAAAAGATTGATTGTTCATAGCCTAAATTAATAACAAATAAATTAAACTAAGAAATTAAATTATCAATAATAAATGATATTGGGTTTACTGAATTGAGGGAAAAACTAGGGCAAAGAGTCTACCACTAGCCACATAATTAGGGTTTCCAATTGAAATCAATTATGCTATGGTTTGAACAGATTAATGCTTCGCAACTACAAACTCAAAGCATTTAAAAAGAAGATCATCACATTCAATGTACGAGCACGAGCCATCTCAAGTAATACGAATCGTTCACTCTAAACTAAGGTAGTGATTCGTTCCTCGTAGCATGGTTCGTCTCATACCTTGAATGTGAAGGAATAGAAAACTCATGTATGGATAACATTCAACAATCACAGAAAGTCAAATATTCGAATAAATAATGAAAAATATATAAAAGAAACTTCTAAATCACCATACAAATGTTCAAACCTTTACATAATTAAAAATCAAAAAGAAAACTAAATAATTACATGGTTAGGGTTTCATCAAAACCCTAGAAAATGAGACTAGCCACTCATGGAGGAGTGGAAGGAGGTAGATGGAGAAGGAACCACCATGGGAGACATCCTTGAAGCTTTTAGTTTCCCTTCCCTTCCAAACCCTAGCCTCTCTCTTTAGGTCAAAACAAGTTCAGAACCCTAATCCAGCCTTTTCCTTGCCTTTTTATACTTCTGATCACTTCCAAACAGGTTTAAAACGTCGGGTTGCATTTCCCAGAAAAAGTCAACGCACATGCGGGAAAGTCAACGCACGTGCGGGAAAGTCAACTCTCTCTAAATTTTGTCTTTTTGCCCATTTTATGCTCCGACTATGTACAACCTGATTGACATTCAACACACATAAAGTATACAGTTTGACCAGCAAGTGAAGTTAAAAGATTCTAATTAACGGCCTCAATGATGTACATTTCGGCCTTAATCACATTTCCCAACTTACTACTTGCTAGTCCTTAAGCAAGTAATAAAAATAAAATCAAATCAAACAAAATCTAGCTAGTTCCTCTTTCGTGGGAGAACGGTTACATTTAGCATATGCAACAAGCCTTTAAACCACAAAGTTACCCCAAGTGGATGAGTAAAGTCTCGTGAGGGTTTCCAGAAATGATACCCACAAACATTAACATATTCATATATACTTAATAACAATTGACCACACTACTCTACCTAACAATCAACTTATGTGCCACTACAGTGTGATATTGAGACATAATGAGTCATTAAAGGCACAGTGAACAAGCATGAAGGAACCTATTGAGTCAAAACTACAATTCAGTTAATACAAAAGTAAAGTTCCTTGTACTTGTGCATGCTAGTAGACAAGTCATGAGTACCCTTGGTGTAAAGTGCAATCTCCATATTAGTTAACTGTCCACTATAATAGCCCAGTGTAACTCATAATAACACCCAACATATACAGAAAAACTAACCTGTTGCAGCCAAGATTCTCAAAAGTTTTTTTTTTTTTGATGACTGTGCAATGTCTTGATCCATTAAGCTTTCTAATCAACCCATGTAACAAGTATTAGGCCAATGACTCCCAAACCAGACGGTTTTAGGGCATTAGATGTAAAGACACCCCTACAGGCTTAATGACTCGAGTTGAAAAGGCTACGAATCCGAACTAGTCATTCTTCTTATTTTTCCTTAACTGTGCAATGTCCAAGTCCCTTAAGCTTTCTAATTAACCCATGTAGCAAGTTTTGGGCCAATGACTCCCAAACCAGACGGTTTTAGGGCATTAGGTGTAAAGACACCCCTACGGGCTTAATAACTCGAGTTAAGAAGGCTACGAACTCAAACAAGTCAAGTGTGCTTTTTTTTTTTTTTTTTAAGAATCTTGGCTCCTCATTTATTCTTTTCTGCAACTCTAGCTATTATCAATGATGTACACCAGGGATTATAATAAAAAGATCACCGCTATGATAGTGTGTTCATGTGAATTAAGGCATACTCATGACAAGTGTACTAATACCACAAACACAGACAACTCTCCTCGTGCAAACATGGCATGCAAGTATCTACCCAATAAATCCTTTTCATACAAGTCTACTATGCTCTCCAATAAACATATGCAAATATCATCACCCTACTAGCAAAAAGTCACATCAAGTGAAGTAATGCATTCAAGTGAAATAGATATAAGTATAAATTATGAGCCAAATAGAAATGCACAAAAGAAAATATAAAATATAACCCTCATCTCTCAACTTGAATATGACAGTGTCCTCAATGGAAAAATAAAGAGAAATGAGAGAATATTACCAGAATTGTAGGTGCACATCCAGGTAGGCAGAGAGTAACATATACACACTTCAAAAAAAAAAAAATTTCTTTTTGGTTTTTTTTTTTGAAAGAAAAGAAAGAACTAAAACTAAAAAGAAAAATAAAAATAAAAGAGACAAAGCAATATACAGTCGAGTACTACAGGGAAGCCGGTGGTGGTGGGGGCGGGAAATGCTGGGCAAACAAGGCGTGCATCAAAGAGCGCGTCTCAAAGGCGTAATCTTGAACCTGTTGTTGGATGGCGAGGTTGTCGGCGTGTAGCTGGTCGAAGGTTGCTTGAGAATAGTTTCGATGCGCCTGAAAATCCGTGCGCAACTCCATGAGACTCTGGTGGTGATCACGAAGAGTACTGTGGACCTGATCCACAGAGTGCTGAAGTTGTAAGTACTCCTCGCGAGTCATGTAGAGTGGGGTCCCTTGGGGAGGCACAAGGGGAACAGGAGGAGCTGGGTGGTCATGTACGGGGTCCTGGGCCTCATCAACTGGGGCACCAACCGGTTGTGGCATGCGAGATATGCTATGCTGCCATTCCCGCTGACCGAAAGTCGGATACCCTCTATCAATCTCCTCATCCTCAGCAATGGGGAGGTGGTTCAGCTCAAACACAAGTGTCAACAAATTGGCAAATGGTAGTGGCCAAGTCAGGTTCTGCATATGATCAGGCTGAACTGCCTCCCGTAGAAATTTTCACAAATGCATCCAGATGGTATGCGCAAGCGGGACCTAATAGCCATACTGATACCCGTGTAAGACCCGAACAAACTCCAAACAATGCTCAGCTCGATGCCCAAGTGGAAGGACATTCTTATGGATCACGGAATCAATGAATAGCAAGCGGCTAGGCAGCTTGCTCCGCCGCAAGCATGTGAAACTGAGGTCACCGTGGGCCCCCGGGAAGTATTGCTGGATGAGGCTATGTATGGGCTGTTGATTCTCAACTTCCGAGAATGGCTGATATTCTGGCTTGGCGAAAACCCTAACACGGTGGCAATCACGGATGAGGTGATGTGGACAGGATGATCATCAATGGTAGAGAGCATTTCATCCTCGGTGGGTGACTCATATAGGTTCTGGTAGAAGAGTCGTACCAAACGAGGATAAGTGGGCGCTGCCACAGTGCAAAACGCCCAACTGCTGTTGGAGTCGGAGCTGCTCAACCGCCCAAGTAGTGTCCTCATCACGCTGGAAAAATTGTATGTTGAACTGCGTGAGCTTGTGAAGAGGGCGTGAAGCCCACTCCGGCCTTGGCAAGTCACCCGGTGGTGGTGGCGAGGATGGTGGTGACGGTGGTGGTGGTAGCGGTGGCGCCGAAGAGGAGGAACCCCTGGCCTTTTTGGAGGCCCAAGCAGATACACGTCGACTCATATCCTGCACACACCAACAATAAATACATATACTCGTGAAACCAGCATGAGAATCAAATAAAATATGAAAGCACAAATTTGCCCACTAATGTACCACATGCAATTCCCACCATTTTTTTATTTTATTTTTTTAGGTAAAAACGAAAATAATTAAATAAATGAATAAAAATGACATTAAATTAAATTAACTAAACTATAAAATAAGATAAACTAAACTAGACTATAAAATAACTAAACTACAAAAGAGACTAAAGTATAGAATAAAATAACCTAACTAAACATTTTTTTTTTAATTTAGTTAATAGAAGAAAAGAAAAGAAAATAATATGAAATAAAAATTCAGAAAATAAAATAAAATAAAAACTAAACTACTTAATAATTAAATGAACAATTACATCATAGAATAAATAATTAAAATGAGATCACCAACTAACCAAATAAAATTAAAAATAAAAATAAAACCAAAACAATACACAAACTAATTAAACTAATGAAACAATTTAAACTAAACAAATATAGCGAATAAAAAAAAAACTAAATTAGGATTATTGTTAGCACCATGATTTCTGAGAGATTTTTTTTTGCTTGGTCCGCACGTGCGCCGAGAGGGCCGTACGTGCGGCTCTCATCTTCTCTTCCTACGCAGATGCAGATTGTTGTTGATGTTGTTGGTTTTTTTTTTTTTTTAGAAACAAACTAAGTAAACATAGCTAAGTAATAAAATAAAAAAAATAAAAGAAAGAAGAAACAACTAACAACAAACATGGCTAAGCATTTTTTTTTTATTTGTTTATTATTATTTGTTTATTATTTTTGAGGATGAACACTAGATTTGATCCAAAAACAAAAATAAAATAAAATAAAATCAAAACTCTACTTCTCTACTCCTAGGCCCACAAATCTAAACATAAAAGAAAAGAAAAAAACCTTGAAAAAGTGGAGAAAGAGAGAAAAAGAATGGAGGTTCGCCGAAAAAAATGGTGGTCGCCGGAGATTCGTCGGACGGAGAGGGAAGTGATGTCGGCGGTGAGATGATGGTGGTGAGGAAGAAGAAAGAAGAAGAAAAGGGAAGAAGAAGGAAGAAGAAGAAGAAGAAGATGGGTTTGTGGATTTTTGTGGGTTGTGGGGTTGAGAGAGGAGAGTGAGATAGATAAGGTAGGGAGAGAGAGTGAAATCTGAGAGTGAGAGTGATTGGGAGAGAGAGAGTGATAGATAAGGTTGTGTTTTTTTTTTTTTTTTTTTTGTACGAAAATAGAAAATAGGAAATAAAAATAAAATAAAATACGATTTAAAAATATATATATATATATATATATAAAATTATAAATAAAATAATTGTATATTTATTTATTTAAAAATTATTTACTCCAATAAAATAAAAGATGAAATGAAAGACAAAAAAAATAAAAATAATAAAAATAAAAATAAATAAGTAAAACAAAACCAAACTTTTTTTTTTTTTTTCCCGCACTTGACCCCCGCACCTGCTTATTAAGTAGTGTGCGATTTCACAAATGCACAATTTCTCGCACGTGCGGGGCCCAGGCCACACGTACGGCAATTTCCTCGATCGCAATTTTTTTTTTTTTTTTTTTGAAAAATCGGCGTCCCGCACGTGCGGCTTGGTCAACGCACCACCGCCCGCACCTACGTTTAAAGCAGTGGGCAACTTCTTGGAATGGGAATTATGCCGCACGTGCGTGGGTTTTCCCGCACGTGCGGGAATTTTATTTTATTTTTATTTTTTTTTAAGTACAACACATTTTTTATTTTTATTTTAAAAAATGAACAAGCATAACCCCCCCTTTTTTTTTTTTTTTTAAATGTGGTTGAATACTTAATTTCCCAAATACCACAAAGCAAAAATCAAGGTCTTACCCAGGCTAGGGAGGGTCCCTTCCACCCACACGCATGCAATGACCTTTTTCTGCTACATTGCAACAGCATAGTTTAACAAAAACAAGAAGCACTCGCAAGCGTATATGCTTCAAGAGAATGGAAAACTAACTCTCAATACCTAACAAAAGGCACCAGAGTTATGGCATAAAGTTGCCACTTCAGAATCCCCCAGGTAATAAAACCCAGCGTAGTTTATAGCCTTCGGGCTAGTACAACCCAAATATACTTAACCATTTCTACCTTCAATTGACATCCGAAACAAATATAGCCTATAAGAACATAACGGAATGCCCACTAAAGGTATAATCTTCACGCGAAAACCACGGGTACTACTTTTCTCCCTAACTGTGTTTGTAACTTTCCCTATTCTCCAACAGGGTGATAGACTAGGTTGATTCGGTATTCAAAATCAAGGCGCATAAAGCTACTTCAACCTATGGGGCTGCCATACAGAGTTCAAGCTGAGGTAGTTTTGAAGCAATCTCCACACCCATGGGTATTTAAACCAGACTCTAGTCTTGGAAATCCCAAACCTTTGTGTTCTAGGCTTTGCCATTCGAACTCTAGTTTCCACCGTCTCAGTTGGTCTCCTAGGAACTCACTACAAACACGGTTAGGTGACTATACTAGACCGTCAGATGCCGTTCGGGCACGGCTAACACCAAAGGAATTACACCTTTAGAGGATTTAAAGTCTCCTAGACGCAAATAAAGCATGCCAAGAACAAAGAAAAACAAAATAACATAGAAGGGAAAGAAAAGAGAACAAGAAATTAATCTATCAATCGTAGTAAAATGGGTCCATCAAAGCAATGGACTCAATCATATCCCCATTCCCAATCCCCTCTATATATGGTTTCAATCTTTGGCCATTCATTTTGAAAGTGTGGCCAGTCTTTGGATCTCGCATCTCAACGGTGCCATGAATAAATGCCTCAACAACTACAAAAGGGCCATCCCATCTTGATCTTAGCTTACCCGGAAAGAGTCTCAATTTTGAATTAAAAAGCCACACTTTTTGGTCGGGTTCAAAGGATTTCCTATTAATGTGCTTGTCATGGAATTCTTTAGTCCGAGCTTTAAAAACTCTCGAACTCTCATATGCATCATTCCGGATTTCCTCTAACTCATTGAGTTACAATTTCCGGTTGAGCCCAGCCACGGCCATATCAAAGTTAAACTTCTTTATGGCCCACAATGCTCAGTGCTCGAGTTTAACCGGGAGATGGCAAGCTTTTCCGAACACCGCTTTATATGGTGACATCCCAATGGGTGTCTTATAAGCAGTACGGTAAGCCCATAATGCATCAATTAACCGTTGTGACCAATCTTTCCTATCCGGTCTCACCGTTTTCTCAATTATGTGCTTTACCTCCCTATTTGAGACTTCCACTTGGCCACTAGTTTGAGGGTGGTATGGAGTGTCAACTTTATGAGTGATAGAGTATTTCTTAACTACCGACTCAAAGAACCGGTTACAAAAATATGTACCCTGATTACTTATTATGGCTCTAGGAAACCCAAAACGACTAAAGATGTTTTCATGCAAAAATTTGATTACCACTCTATGATCGTTTATTCGGGTAGCTATTGCCTCCACCCACTTAGACACATAATCTACTGCCAAGAGAATGTACTCAAACCCGAATGACGACAAGAAAGGGCCCATAAAATCAATCCCCCAAACATCAAATACTTCTACCACAAGAATAGGGGACATTGGCATCATGTCACACCAAGACATCGAACCCATTTGCTGACAGCTCAAACAAGCTCTACAAAATTGATGGGCATCTTTAAAAATTGTGGGCCAATAAAACCCACTCTGTAAAATCTTGGCGGCCGTTTTATGCCCACTAAAATGACTGCCACATGTAGAAGAATGACAAAATGTAAGAATACTATGCACCTCACTCTTCGGCGCACACCGTCGGATCACTTGGTCGGAGCAATATTTAAACAACTCCGGATCCTCCCAAAAGTAATACCTGACCTGCGAAAAGAATCGGTCTTTGTATTGCTTAGACCAATTCTGCGGAATTTGCCCAATGGCCAAGTAATTCACAATATGTGCAAACCACGGGGGGCTCGCTTGTGACAGCTCAAAGAGTTGTTCGTCCGGAAACGAATCATGCAAAATAAGAGGGTCACTATTATACTCAACAAGGATTCGGGAGAGATGATCCGCCACCACATTCTCCGATCCCTTCTTATCTCGGATCTCTAGGTCAAATTCATGGAGCAACAAAATCCATCTAATTAACCTAGGTTTGGTCTCTTTCTTTGATAGTAAATACCGTAAAGCGGCATGATCAGTGAAGACTATGACCTTGGAACCTAGGAGATACGACCGGAATTTGTCTAAGGCAAAGACCACAACTAGCAACTCTTTCTCGGTGGTAGTGTAATTCAATTGTGCATCCGAGAGAGTGCGACTAGCATAGTATATAGCAAATGGTGCCTTATTGACCCTTTGGCCCAACACAGCCCCGACAGCAAAATCGGAGGCATCACACATGATTTCAAAGGGAAGCGACCAATCTGGTGATTTCATGATTGGGGCGGTGGTCAAGGCCATTCTCAATGTTTCAAATGCCTTTAAGCATGCACCATCAAAGACAAAAGGCGCGTCCTTAACTAGTAAACTAACAAAGGACGTGATATCTTACTAAAGTCTTTGATGAACCTACGGTAAAAACCTGCATGCCCTAAGAAAGACCTAATTTGACGCACGGAATTGGGTGGAGGAAGGCCTGCAATGAGGTTAACCTTAGCCTTGTCAACCTCTATACCTCGAAGGGACACGATGTGTCCCAACACTATACCCTCACGAACCATAAAATGGCTCTTTTCCCAACTCAAGATTAGGTTTGCCTCAGTATATCGTTCTAACACTCTAGTCAAGTTCCTAAGGCATTCCTCAAAAGACGGTCCAAACACCGAAAAGTCATCCATAAAAACCTCTAAGAATTTCTCCACCATATCAGAGAAAATGGCCATCATACACCGTTGAAAAGTCGCCGGTGCATTACATAGCCCAAAGGGCATGCGCCTGTACGCAAAAGTGACAAAAGGGCAAGTGAATGTGGTCTTTTCCTGGTCAGCGGGGTACACCGGGACTTGATTATACCCCAAGTAGCCATCAAGAAAACAATAGAAACCCTGCCCCGCTAACCGCTCTAGGATTTGGTCAATGAAAGGTAAGGGAAAATAATCATTCCTAGTCGAGGAATTTAGTCTCCTATAATCAATGCACACTCGCCACCCAGTAGTGGTT
This sequence comes from Camellia japonica, assembly GCA_030407325.1. Classification (NCBI taxonomy): domain Eukaryota; kingdom Viridiplantae; phylum Streptophyta; class Magnoliopsida; order Ericales; family Theaceae; genus Camellia; species Camellia japonica. The sequence goes on from JAPPVO010000002.1 coordinate 25,718,879, forward strand.
TGTGTGGGGACTAACTCTCCTATCTCATTCTCAACAACGGTGATGCCCGATTTCTTGGGCACCACTTGTGTGGGACTCACCCACTTGCTATCTGAAATGGGGTATATGATACCCGCATCCAACAATTTCAATACCTCCTTTTTCACCACCTCTTTCATGTTAGGATTCTCCGTTGTATTTCGCGAGAAGGTTTGGTGTCCTCCTCTAGGTGTATATAATGCATGCACACGGAGGGATCTATCCTTTTCAAATCAGCCACTGACCACCCTATAGCACTCCGATGTGCCACGAGAACACTCATTAACTGACTCTCCTGCTCCGCAGTCAAGTCAGATGCAATGATAACTGGTAAAGTCTCCTGGGGCCCTAAAAATGCATACTTGAGTGTGGCCGGAAGTGGCTTCAACTCAAGTGTAGGTGGTGTGACCAAAGATGGTATGGCAAGCTCTCTTGACAGAGGAGGAAGTGACTCAAACTAGGCTTTCTATGGAGGAAAATCCGGTGTAGAAGAAGCATTAAGCAAGACATTCACCTCCTCAACTGACCCATCAATATCAAAATTTTCAAACCCAAAATGAGCTAGACAAGCCTCTAAAGGGTCCTCTACAAGAATGGAGGGCAAAGCCTCCTCCACAATCTCATCCACAACATCCACTAATAGGCACTCCTCTCTCTCATGAGGTTGTTGGGATGCTTGGAAAACATTAAATTTCACTTGCATGTTACCAAATGAAACTTTCATCACCCCGGTCCGACAATTAATGCATGCATTGGCCGTAGCCAAGAAAGGTCAACCTAAGATCACCGGGATTTGTTTCCTAGAACTAGCTACCGATTCCATATCTAAAACCAAAAAAGTCAACAGGGAAGTAGAACCTATCAACTTTAACTAGCACATCCTCAATCATGCCACGTGGCACTTTAAGGGACCGGTCAGCCAACTGAAGAGTGACAGTAGTAGGCTTCAACTCGCCAAGTCCAAATTCCTCGTACACAGAGTACGGCAACAAATTGACACTAGCCCCTAAATCCAATAAGGCCCTATCAATGAAATGGTCCCCTATAATGCATGCAATGGTTGGGGCACCCGGGTCCTTAAGTTTAGGAGGTGTGTCATTCAACAAGATGGAGCTTACTTGCTCCGTGAGTAGGACCTTTTGGGACACATGTGTCCTGGATTTACGCTTTTGCGTACAAAGGTCCTTCAGAAATTTGGCATATGATGGTACTTGCTTAATCACCTCCAACAGGGGGAGGTTGATTTTTACCTGTTTAAAGACCTCCATCATTGCCTCCATAGATGCTGCCTTCTTATTAAAAGGGGACGGTGTATCAAGGCACTGGGGAAAGGGTGCCTTAGGCACATATGGTGCCTTGGGCTCAAGTGAAGTGCTAGGGACTAAGTCATCCCTCTTAAGTGTTTCCCCCTCACCCTTGCTCTCCCTAGGTGAACCACCGTAGTCACCATTCCTAACTTTAGTTGCATCAGACGCAACTGACTGAGGCTCTAACTCCCTACCACTTCTCAAAGCAACCACCGCCTGCACTTGCTCATGTTGCTTCCCATTCCTACCCGAACTCTCTGCCCCGTATTGTCCCTTAGGGTTGGCCACAGTTTGACTTGGTAATTTTCCCTCCTCTCTCTGATTCATGTTGTTAGCCATTTGACCCAATTGGGTCTCTAGCTTGGCAATAGAGTGAGTGTGAGAGTGAACTACCGGTGCTAACCCCTTAAGTTCTGAGAGAACTTCCAATACCTGAGTCTCAAAGACAGAGTTGCCCTGAGGAACAGGCGGGGGTTGTGGTTCCCGTTACGGTTGTAGGGGTCTATAAGGTTGCGGTGGTCGGTAAGATGATTGGTTGGCAAAATTATTGAAATTCTGCCTTGGTGGTGGATGATTGTAAGAAGTGCCTTGTGAATGGGGTCTCCATGAGAAATTAGGGTGATTTCTCCATCCCGGATTGTATGTGTTGGAGTATGGATCATTACCCAGGTTGGAGAATCCTTGAGCCGCATTCACATGCTCTTGGACTAACTCCGAAAATTTTGATGCCGAAAGGCACTCACTCAAGTCATGAGCAGGGCTCGCACAAATAACACATGCCTCGTGAAATTGAGGCTGATCTTGCTGGATAGGGGCATGTCTCGTAGCTCATAATTTGTCCATTTTGCGGGACAGTACCTCTACTTGTTGGGCTAACTCTAGGTTTTGCCCAACCTCATAAATGCCCCCTCTTTTCGGGGCTCCAACTACTAGTTGCCGGACTTGCCGGGCTGTGGAGGCATGGTGAAGGGAATTATCACTTAGGTTCTCAAACAATTGCCATGCCTCGGCATCATTTTTAGACATAAATGTCCCATCACATGATGAATCCACCATTTGGCGGTGCGGCTCAGTTAAGCCATAATAAAATGTTTGAACAAGTTGCCAATCAGGCACTTGGTGGTGGGGACACTGTTGGAGAAGGTCTCGAAGTCTTTCCCACGTCTTATGGAATTGCTCGCCATCCATTTGAGCAAAATTTGTGATGGCTCGCCTAAGTTGGTTGGTTTTACCTATGGGAAAGTACTTCTCCAAAAATCGTTGCTGTAATTGGTCCCAAGTTGTGATTGAATTAGCAAGTAAAGAATTTAGCCAGTGTTTGGCTTTATCCTTTAACGAGAATGGAAATAATCGCAACATTAAGGCCTCATTTGTGAAATTCTGGATCCTCACTGTCGAGCAAAATTCCAGAAATTCATTCAAATGCTTATAAGGATCATCATGAGTTAGTCCATGGAATGATGGGAGCATTTGTATGGTGCTGGACTTAATCTCATAATGAGCAGCAGTGGTGTTGGGTAATTGGATGTATGATAGTGATGTATATGCAGTGGGTGTAAAACAATCCTTAAGGGTCCGGTTAGGCACATTTGGGACATTAGGATCTGCCATCTCTAATGGCTCAATGTATGAATATGAATATTCAAACCTAGGAACACGGGCAGAGGCCCTAAGTCTCCTAAGGGTCCTTTCTAGTTCAAGGTCCAAACTCCACAATTCAGGGCGACAAGAACGGTGCCCGTGCATACACTACCCACACACACACAAAAAGTTCGACTCTGTACACTAAGTTACGAAAGCAGAATGCTAAAGGAGAAATACTCATAACAGTTCAACGAAAACGCTTTACTCGTCTTGCGAATGCTTGACGGGTAGACGTTGTCTCCAACCTCTATTTGAGCTTTGACTTTCATTTTAGCACTTTGGTGCTTTGCTTGTGAGTGTTTGTTTCTGTTTACTCACTTTAGTGCTGCAATTTTTTTTTTATATTTTTAAAGCTCGGCTGCGCTCCGCTTGCACTTCGGTGATAGCTCCAATTTCAAACGCTCTACACACTTAGCAACACAAAAGCATAAAATTCTAAACTAAAAATTAAAATAAGAATGTAACTTTAAATTAACCAATTTCGCTAGAAGTCACTGGCAAGGGCGCCAAAATTTGATGGGTCGTTGAACACACCAAAAATAATCACTAAACTATACCAAATTCTATCATAATAATGGCAAGTCCAGGTATCGATCCACAGGAACAATTGTGAAATTAAACTAATTTAATTGTTAAATTCCTAAATTAATTTTGATAAAAAGATTGATTGTTCATAGCCTAAATTAATAACAAATAAATTAAACTAAGGAATTAAATTATCAATAATAAATGAAATTGGGTTTACTGAATTGGGGGAAAAACTAGGACAAAGAGTCCACTACTAGCCACGTAATTAGGGTTTCCAATTGAAATCAATTATACTATGGTTTGAACGGATTAATGCTTCGCAACTACAAGCTCAAAGCATTTAACAAGAAGATCATCACATTCAATGTACGAGCACGAGCCATCTCAAGTAATACGAATCGTTCATTCTAAACTAAGGTAGTGATACGACTCGTTCCTCGTAGCATGGTTCGTCTCATACCTTGAATGTGAAGGAATAGAAAACTCATGTATAGATAACATTCAATAATCACAGAAAGTCAAATATTCGAATAAATAATGAAAAATATATAAAAGAAACTTCTAAATCACCATACAAATGTTCAAACATTTACATAATTAAAAATAAAAAAGAAAACTAAATAATTACATGGTTAGGGTTTCATCAAAGCCCTAGAAAAGGAGATTAGCCACTCATAGAGGAGTGGAAGGAGGTAGATGGAGAAGGAACCACCATGGGAGACATCCTTGAAGCTTTTAGTTTCTCTTTCCTTCCAAACCCTAGCTTCTCTCTTTAGGTCAAAACAAGTTCAGAACCCTAATCCAGCCTTTTCCTTGCCTTTTTATACTTCTGATCACTTTCAAACAGGTTTAAAACGTCAGGTTGACTTTTCCAGAAAAAGTCAACGCACGTGCAGGAAAGTCAACGCACGTGCGGGAGAGTCAACTCTCTCCAAATTCTGTCTTTTTGCCCATTTTATGCTCTGACTATGTACAACCTGATTGACATTCAACACACATAAAGTATACAGTTTGACCAGCAAGTGAAGTTAAAAGATTTTAATTAGGGGTCGTTTGGGAAAGGCTTCCGGGCTAAATTAGCCACTAAATGCCAAAAGAGGCTAATTTAGCCAGTAAAGGACAAAAGAGCCATAGTTGGTTGGCAACAATAAACGGTCAGGGGAATTTACGAAACTACCCCTCATGAAGAGGGGCATGCGGTAGCACAAACAAAAAATAAAATAAAAAAAAATTTCCCAAAAAACACATTTTCTCAGAAAAAACAAAGTTGAAAAAAAAAATTAAAAACATTTTTTTTGTTTTTTGTTAAAATATTTTATAAAAATAAATTCAAACTCTATTTTATAAAAATAGTTTTAAATATTTCAATTTTTTTGTTATGTATTTGGTTATGATTTGAGTGTAGAGTTGTGAAAGTACTGTAGAGTTTCAAGTTATGTGTTTAGTTATGAGTTTTAAAAATAATTTATTACTTAAGTTTTATTTTATGTGTTTAGTTATGATTTGAGTGTAGAGTTGTTTTTAAATTTAAAATATTAACATTTTAAATTATTTAAATTTTTACGATTTCAATTTTGTGAATATTTATTTTAATTTTTTACTTATTCAATTTTGTAGATTATTTACATTATTTAAATATTTAAAATAAAATATTACGATTTAACATATTATGATTTGAGTGTAGAGTTGTGAAAGTAGTATGGAATTTCGAGTTATGTGTTTGGTTATGAGTTAACTCAATAATTTATTAATTGAGTTTCATTTTATGTGTTTGGTTACGACTTGAGTGTAGAGTTGTTTTTAAATTTAAAATATTAACATTTTAAATTATTTAAATTTTTTGAATATTTAAATTATTTAAATTTTGTTGTTAAAATAAATTTTTTATTATTTAAATTGATTAAATTTTTATGATTTACATATTTTTGAATATTTAATTTAAATTTTTGCGCATTAAATTTAAATATTAAAAATAAAATAAAATAAAATTATTTAAAATACACAGGACAATAAAATAAAACCTCACTTTTTATCATTTTACAGAAAATGAAAACAAATTAAAATTAAAAATAGAATAAAAATAAAAACCACATGAAAAACTATTTGAAAAAAAAAAAAAAAAAAAAAAAAAAAACTTAGCCTGGGTTGGTGACGTCACTGTCAGGACAGCCGCGCAAATAGAAACAAAATTTAATACCAGGAGCAGTTTAGTAATATTACATATGGACACCTCACCAAAAAGTCAAAAAGTCAAAAAAGCCAAAAAGCCCTTCCCAAACCAGACTTTTTAGCCCAGGCTAAAATAGTCAAAAAAGCCAAAAAATCAAAAAGTCAACTCACTTCCCAAACGAAAGCTTAACGACCTCAATGATGTACATTTTGGCCTTAATCATTTGTTCTCACAACAAGACTTAAATATACCTTAATCCATAATTGTAGGTTAGGGTTGTTCAACTTTCATCACTAATTAATAGATTATGTGAAATGAGTCCTATCAAAGTGAAACGCCAACTTTGTCCAAACTAGTGGTTAAGCTAACATCAATGAAGTAGTTTATAGATAAGATTGGTTTTAGTACCTAAAAACGTCATTTTTTAAAATTAAAAAAAAAATTTAATATTTTTAAAATTGGTCAATAGTTTTTTACTTATATATATATATATATATATATATTTGTGTAGAAGAGTTTAAAAAGTTAAAACAATAATAAAAAAATAAAAAATTTACTAACCACAAGAAAAGGTAAAAAATCAGTTCTTTAGTTTTTTATCAAATTTTTTTTAGAGACTTCTAGTTTAGTAGAATCCAAAAATAAAGAATTAAAAAAATAATAATAATGAAAAAAAGTTAACAAATAACTGCTAAAAAAATCAATTGTGAAATCTCAATCAGCACTATTTGGCGGCATTTTTTTTAAATTACATCATCTCTATTTTTTTACATATCTTTTTTTAAAAAATTAAAAAATATACTTATTTAAATCATTTAAATCACTATGGTTGTCTAGGCTTGAACCAAAGTTACCTTATCCCAAACATTATTACGAAAGTTGGTTAAAAAGGCTTATTATTTTATACTTATTCAATAGAAAAAGAGAGAAATCTTTCTACTACTTTTAACTTGTTCGAATGGAAAGATAGAAATCCTACTACTTTTTATAATTAATAGTATGTTTGTTATTATCTTCCGTGATAAGGTTGGAAGCCTGATTTATCATTGTTATTGATTTGAATTACTCGCCGGGTGTGTTGTGGCCTCACTAATATATGAATTGTCATTCGGTAGAGTTAGCGGAAAAAATCATGCAAAGATTAAGTAAAAATCAATAGTCATATTATTTTATTACAAAATAATAGAGAGAAAAAATTCATTTTCTTGAATGATTTTGTAATATGATATGTGATTATTAATATTCAATTAACTTAGTTTTTTTATACAAATAGTTATTGTGATGAATAACATAAATTCATATTAAATTTTTATTTTTTATTTTTGTTATACCGTCTAATCTACTTAAATGGACTGAAAAGAAACCTTATATACATATATATATATATATATATATATATATTCTTAAATCGCATTGATGACGACACGTACGAAGTTCTCATATTTTTATTTTTTATTTTTTTTTGGTTATTACCAAGTTTTCGTTTACATTGCACCCATGCTTTGACATTCATTGTTTAGGTTGGCTACAAATTCAACCAAAGGAACAGTTTACTTTGAAGCCCATACATCGAAAGCTATTAATTTGTTTGGTATATTTATTAGATTATAAATTTAAATTATTGAGTAGTGTTTATTAAATAAGTTATGAAATAACTTTTTGAATTAATTTTTATTTTTTGTTATTTACTTTTGTCTATATTTCTCATAAATAATAATAATAATTCATAGTCCATTTAAGTCTTTTTCTATTTTTTAAAAAATAAAAAATAAAAAAATCTAAGAGTATAATCTTAAATTAACATGTTCAGAGTATAAGCTAATAATCAGAAGTAAAGGATGAGCAGCTTCTCAGAATCAACTTTTTTGAGTTAAAATAAGTTACTAGAATCAGAAGCTGTTTGAAATAAGTTTAATCAAACAGTCTAAAATAACTTTTACAAAACTAGAATTCATAAGTTAGCCAAAATAAGTCACACCAAACACCCCCATCATAGGGCGGCTAACATAAGTATATTAAAATCAATCATATAAAATAATTTTGAATATACATATAAAATAGTAAAACCCATTATCAAGAAACAATTTTATTCATGATATTTTTTGCATCTATATTTTCTCTTTTCTTTTTGTTTCCATTATTAATATAAAGTGATGATAGAGAATATTAGAATTAGAACTATAATGTCAATTCTAGTGATGTGACAATTCATATAAAAGAAAAGGTAAATTACAAATATATCTCTTGAGATTTGCTTAAAAAACAAATTGTCCCATGTAGTTTGGAAAATTACAAATACTTTCTTGTTAGAATTTTTTATTTAACAGAATTAATTAAAAAAGTGAAATTTATAACTGTTCACCTATACAATAATAAAATTATTTGAATTATTAATTGAAATAAAATTTTAACATTATTAAAAATTATTAATTAACTTGATGATTTATTAATAAAATGACCTATTTGTTATGAAATTAGTAATCTTAGGGGGCATAATGTAATTTTTAGAACCACATGGGATAATTTGTAATTTAAAAAAATCTCAGGGGATGTGTTTGTAATTTACCCTTAAAAAAATACAACATAAAGCAAAATATCAAATCATAAGGTAAGACCTACCTCTAGAGTTCCTCATTTAGAGGTCTCAAACATTTTTGATTAATATATTATCTGTGTTCTCTTATTTTTAGTTAGTTTATAGTTAGTTTTGTGTTTGTGAATTTATTGACGGGATAGAACCGTTTATTTTGAAGTCCAGACATCTATTGTGAGACTGAGTGGGTGTTTTTGTTATTTTAGTAGGTTATTTTAGTTTTGAATTTTTTAACATGTTAAAATTTTTGTGTTTGAGAAGATGATTGAATTTTTTTATAGTTGAATGTAATGTTTGTGAGAGAAAAAGTGAAATGATTATAAATTTGATGTGAAATTTTATCTTATTAATTATTTTAGCCTATTTTATCTTTTAGTGCTATGTCAGCTAAAAAATTTCTTCCCAAATGCCCCTAAAAGTATTTCAAGATAAAAATGCAAAGATAATTTTAAAATAGAAAAAAATTTTACTTGAGATCTATAAGTCAAATGTGTGGCTAAAAATATATGAAGATCAAATCAAACCAACTTAATGTGACTGGTTAGGGATGGCAATTTAAACCCGGCCCAACGGGGACCTGACCCTCCGACCCCGATTTGTGCGGTTTTTTCCTTAAAAATATCCCCAACAGGGCAGGGATGGTATTTAAAAATCAATCTCCGATCAATTTTGGGCCGGAGACGGGGATAAGTGTTCTAACCCCGTAACCGACCCCATTCCCGGCCCCGTTTTTCCCCGAAGTAAAATTACTACTTTACCCCTTTATATTTTACCCTTTCCATCTACTGCGTCTCTCATCTCTCTCTCTCTCTCTCTCTCTCTCTCTCTCTCCCCTCACTCAGATTTCACTCTCGCTGTGTCTCACTTCTTATCATCATCATCATCATCCAGAACAGATCTGCCGACACCACTCCCTTCTCCGTCACAGCACCGCTTCTGTCTGGCCTCCGCCGCAGCTCCGGTGTTTGACCCAAACGACGGCAACATATCTAAATAGATTTGAACAATTTCAGTTTCAGGTCTCTTCTTTTTTTCTTTTTTTTTTTAAGTTGTTGATGATGATGATGATAGATAGATAGATATATATATATATATATATATATGTATGTAATGAACTATTTTAGAATTTTTTTTTTATTTTTAAGTTTTTGATGATTGTTGTTGATGATGATAGATACATATATGTATATGTGTGTGTATTGAACAATTTCAGTTTCAGATCTCTTCTTTTCTTTTCTTTTCTTTTTTTAAGTTGTTGATGATGATGATGATGATAGATACATATAGATATATATGTGTGTGTGTGTACTGAACTATTTCAGATTTTTTTTTTTTTTTAAAGTTTTTGATGATTGTTGTTGATGATGATAGATACATATATGTGTGTGTGTCTATGTGTGTGTTGAACAATGTCAATTTCAGTTTCAGTTCTTTTTTTCTTTGTTTTTTTTAAGTTGTTGATGATGATGATGATAGATACATATATATATATATATATACATGTGTGTTTTGGAAAAAATGGTTTAATATAAGCATATTTTTTAGCCCAAATTTGAGTGAGCGCCAAACGTCTTTTGCGGTGGATCCGAAGAGGTGAAGTGTTCCTTGCCGCGTGGCAAGTCACACGGTGAAGATGGAACGTCAAAACTATTTATGAGTGAATGGAAAATTGACATCGTTTTCGAGTCTAACATTAATTTTTATTTGATAAAATTCATTTGAATTTTTTCAATAAAAAATTATTGTGGGAATTTAATTTAATTTAATTCTAAATTCAAATTTTGGGTTCCTCAGTGGTTTCCTAAAATTTGTAATTGTGGGAATTTAATTTAATTCTAAATTCAAATTCTTAGTTCCTAAGTGGTTTCCTAAAAATTGATTAAACTATTTAAATAGTTTAATAAAGTTATTCCATTCAGTGAAAGGTTTTATTGAATTAACTATTCTAATAGTTTAATTATAAAAGTTTCAAACAGTTTGATTAACTGTTACACCTACGGATCACTATTCAAATTGTTTGAAAGTGTGTTCAACGGTCTCTACGGCTTTTTGAATTCAAATTCTGAGGTTGTCTAAGTTTTGCACCTGTTCACTTTGGAAATAAACCGGTTCGGGTCAGATCCTTGTGCCTATATATACCAACTTTCCAGTAGTGGTTTAGGATCGAAAAATCAGTCTAAGAAAATTCCTTTTGCTGTCCAAACTTTGATTTTTTGGTGCATTATTCTTCATTTTAGTTTTAGTATAAATTTTAGAGAGTATTAGAATACAGGTTTGGTTCGCCGTACAAATTTGTTTGGTGTGCTACAACAATTTTGTGAAGATCATTGTATCTTGGGAGATAGACGCCACTCAACCCTAAACACCGTAGCGGGGCAAATCTGTCTTAAGGACAGAGTGTCACACACTCGACTTGGTCTTGAATTATTTATTCGGTTCTACGAAATAAATTTTGTAAGATTTATTTTATTTTGTTTGATTTAATTTCAGTTTATTTTATTTACACAGAAGATTGTTCCAACTGTCACGACCTGCTCCCCGTACCCAAGGGTTAAGCATGGTGATGGCCAGTAACTGAAGTTACCTACGGCTAATTCAAAAACAAATTAATAAACGCAAGCGGAAGAAATATTTGAGTAAGGGTACCAAAATAATCATTGGAGTTTCTATTTTTATTACAAAATTTATTGACCAAAAAGGCCGATATTTACATATAAAAATATCATAAAAATACTGTGTGTGCCTATTTCGCAGCCCCGCATCTAAGACTTTCTAGAAGCTATTTCTGAATTGCATGTTTCCTGAAAATTGGTAAAAAACTATAAGCACATAGCAGAGTGAGAAACATTATACCAAGAGTATAAGGGACACGAAATAACCATGTATCATTAGTTAGGCCAAAATATTTACATAAATAAATCATTTGAGTAGCAGAAATCATTTAAGTAGCAGAAACTGAAATACAAATATTATATAATATATAACCATAACCACGGTACAGAACAGAACAGAACAGAACAGAGGTCACAGAAGTGACAATCAGAACAGAGGTACGGATTCAAGAGGTGGCTCGTACGGATTCTAGAGGTGGCTTCCACAATAGTGTAGCACATAGCTCCGCACAACACTTTGGTCCGCACAGAACAGAGGTCAATGGATCCATGACAAACAGAGGACCACAAAGTGGTCAAACAGAGGTCAATGGTTATTTAAGTCCCCTAAGGCGTGGGACTCCCGTGGTGATACTTACAAGACATAATTGTATATAAGGTCATAGCCAAATATTCTTTAAAATATAAACAAAGATATCAATGGGTTTCCTTTTAAGCAAATAAGGTTTAGAATTTAAACCACGTAACTGAAATGTTTATATAATTTATAATAGTTTATAAAACATAACGTATATAAAATAAGTATGGTAAGTCAAAACATAAGTAAAATACATTTTGGTAACTCAAGGTATAATATAACTCACCTTAACTTTAATACCTTACTCTTTCCTTCTATTATTAAAAATTCTTTCAACTTCCACCATTTTTTTTCCTTTCTTTCTTTCTCTCTTCTTTTCTTCTTTCTTTTCCTTTTCTTTGCCCAGATTAGCGCCTTCTCCCTTTTATAGGGAGGTGAGGCCATTCTCTCGCCAACACGTGGCGACACGTCCCTTCCCTCAGATTTAATTCATAATTATATAGATTCGTTCTTATCCTTAATAGATATTTAAGTTAATTACTTTTTGACCAAATATTTTAATATAATTATATATATTAATTAATTCTTAATTAAATTACACTTTATCATACACCAATAGAAAATTAATTATTTATTTTAGTACCACACCCATTATTATTATTATTTATATTATCTATATTATTATTATTATTTATATTTTGACCCCTAAACTTTTAATAATTGTATTATTTTACAAAATTACACATAATAATATATAATAAATTATATATTTTCCGAACTGAGATTAAATAATATTAGTATAAATTCTATAGAATAATTAAAAATCTGGGTTGTTACACCAACAGTGTGTGTGTGTGTGTAATGAAACAGAATAATATATATATATATGATGATGATGATGAAATAGGTTAATTTTTTATTTTTTTTTATTTTTTTTGTGTTGAACAAAATTAAAATTAAAAAAAAACAAACAAACAGGTCGGGGATTTTTCGGGGTCGGGGAAACCCGATCCCCGTTAAGGGGAAGGGGCGGGGGCGGCGGCAGAGGGCGGGGGGTGATGGCGTCCCCACCAGGGATTCGGGACGAGAACGGAAATTTTTTTGCTGTCGGGGATTGAGGACGGAGGGTGTGATCTCCGACCCCGATTCCTACCCCAGCCCCGGCCCGGCCCGTTGCCATTCCTACTACTGGTTCGACTACTAGTGTAGAGTGGTGATGATTAAAGTCTAAGAGAAGGTCCATTAGGTTTAGATAGATGTATTCTTACAAGAATTATTTATAAAAATAATATGATAGTGGTATTTTTTAAAATATAAAACTATGCTGATATTATTTTAGCTTTGAATTGATAAATTAAGATTTAAGTTTACGTGTTCATCTGTATCTATCTATAGTATTATAAAAGGAGGGTTTGAGATGATATTATATTGATATAATGTCACAATTTGATTTTTGAAAATATCGTTTTAATTTATTTAAGATGTAAAATTATATGATTTATGAAAATATCTTCCTAAGCTATATAAAATATAAAATTATATAAAAAGAAGGTTGAGACCTTTGATTTGATAGACAAAAATCTATATTTTTAAATCAAATTAAAATTTATATTTTTTAAATTTAACTACCAACTCATTAAGTCAGCAGACCCCAATAAAATATGTATACCGTCGCAGACTCGCAGAATAATTTTTTATTAGAAAATGATTTGTCTTTCTAAAAAAGCTTTCCTAAAACGACGTCGTTTTGAGTTTTTTTTTTTTTTTTTTGAAAGTTAGGGAGATTAAGGGGCCAAAAATTAGGAGATGTAGCACAGTCCTTTTTTATTGTATACCGTTTTTATTGTATACCGTTGCAGAATAATTTTTTCCTACGGCCGTATACAGTGGCGGAGCTACATGGGTCTAGGGGTCATGTGTTCTCTGAATTTTTGATTTTTTTTTAACATATGTATATAAATAAAATTTTAAACAAAAATAATATTTAGAATAAAATGTTAAGGGCATTTTTAAATTTATAAAAATAATAGTGATTGTTTTATTGAAAATGAAGTGACTACAACAAATTATATTTTTATATATGAAAATTTTATGAAAAAATCTCAATTTTAAGTTAATATCCATCATTTTTTATATACAAATATAATTAATCTCACTATATATATACAAAAATTACTAAGAGTGTTAGTTATATTTGTATGTGGAGTTTACCCTTCATATGTTGCTTTACTATTAGTTGGTGATATCATATGTCAACAATGACGTTATATTACTATTATATGAAATTTTTATTTAAATTTTGTAAAAAATTGATTTATCTTACTATTACATAATTTATTTTAAAACTTAAATATATGACTGTTTTTTACATGAACACATGATATATTAGTTACACGTAATACTTTCTTTTCGATTTTACTCGAAATTAATTGTAAAATTTTATATGAAATACGTTTATAATAATTTATTTAAGTTTTTGAACTTAATATTAATTCAAAAATTATTATTATCTTTTCATTATAGGTTATGAAAAAAAAATTAAAGTTATAATCAAGAAATATCTCTACTGATTCAATTCTTGGCTCTGCCACTACAGTATATAACAGATTGTTTGGTTGGATATTCTACTAACCTCTAACTATCAAATGGACTCTCGATAAAGGATGCAAATAGTACACACAAAATGGTTGGGACCTTAAAATAGTATTCACAATTATATGGTAGATAAAATATGTGTTAATTTTTAATTTAATTTATTACATATTTAATAATAGTAAACTTAACACTCAAACCACGTCATTGTTGATAAATTTATAAATATAAATGTTTGGTCTCTACCGTTACTACACTGAAAAGCTACAAAGTGCATGGATTAAGTGCACACACAACACAAAATAAAATATTATTAGAATGACTAAAATTTTTTACTAAATTTATTTATTATATAAAACCTCACCTTACCTGCCGTTCATCTATTCTTAGATGAAAGATGAACATAGTAGTCTGAATCCGTCAAATAATAGACAAATTTAATACAAAAATTTAGTAACATAATTACTTTATACCATTGCACCTTAATTACTGTTGTAAGGCTTGGAGTTTATGAGATCAAGTCTCAGCTGACAGTCTTTATTAATCACCTCGCACATTGACTTGTAAGACGACCCACCTTTGCTCAGCGCATTCTTACCACTATTTTTAAGTTCCTTGGCTCTCTCCTTCATCTCCTTCCTTCCATGCTTGTTGGACTCCATTACAATTGTCACCATCTCCTCTATCTCTTCCCTCCTCACCACCTTCTTCGTCGGCAACACCTTCGGCTTGACGGCCACGCCGAGCTCCTCCTCTAGCATGGTTGCATTCATTTTCTGCTCAGCATACAGTGGCCATGCAATCATGGGCACTCCGTTGCTAAGACTCTCCAAAGTGGAGTTCCACCCACAGTGTGATAGAAATCCTCCCACTGACGGGTGGCTCAATATCTTCACTTGTGGGGCCCAAAGTGGGACCACCACCCCGACGTTGTGGGTCCTGGTCAAGAACCCATCAGGCAGGCAGTCTGGGGTGCCATCTGGGCCACTCCCTGACGTGAAAAAGGATGAACCCCCATGCCCCTCAGTGGGTGGGCGTAGCACCCAAACAAACCTCTGCTGGCTTAGCTCCAAACCCCAAGCCAGCTCTATGGTTTGCTCAGCCGACAACGTCCCGCCACTCCCGAACGAGACATATATCACCGACTCACTGGGTTGCTTGTCGAGCCACTCCAACAACTCGCTCCTCGGACCGGCCGGTTCAACCGGTTTTGTTAATGGACCGATAGGATAAACCGGAACCTTAATTATTGATCGCATGATTTTATGATCACGCAAGGCTTTGAGCGATGTACCCTCCAGATCTTCCCAAGTGTTCATCAAGATCCCATCAGATAGCGAATATTCGACCCCTATGCGCATGTACTCATAATAGTCCTGATTAGTCCGGTCCAGCATCGGGTCGACTACGTCTTCCGGACGAACCGGCTTGCAACCCGGAAGTCTGAGGGGTTCATTTTGATCGACGTACTCACCTTCAACTTCCTTGTCAAGCACATGACAGTAGATGGTTAGAGCGGTGAACCATGCAGTGGAGGTCACAAACACGTACTTGGACATGTTAAACTCGTTGGCGATCTCAAAAGCTTCAGATCCGAAGAGATCGACGATGAACATGGCTGGGCGGTGCTCCATGGCAGAGAGAGCGGACCGAAGGGAGGGTCGAGCCTGGCGCATGATAATGGCGAGCAGTGTGACGATCTTGGTGTCCGGGTTAACTAGGCTGGAGATGTCGACCGGAGGGAGTTGGAGGATGCGGAGGTGTTTGGGGGCGGTGGAGGGATCGAGTAGTTGGGATTCTGCGGGTGAGGAATGGGTGGTGACGACGAGGACGGTGACTTCTAAGCCGTGATGGGTGGCGAGGCGTTTGCCTAGCTCGAGGACTGGGACAAGGTGACCCATGCCAGGGCTGGAAAGTATGGCCGCATGAAGCTTTGTGCTTTCCATGGATGCAACTTTGTGAGAGAGAGAGAGAGAGAGAGAGAGAAGGAATGCCTCAGGTAGTGAGTTTGCTACAAGGTACGCACCCTTAACAAAAGCATAATTAAATGAAAAAGAAAAAGAAAAATGATATATTCAAGCCGACCTTTTAGATTCACACTATGTTTCATATAATTTTTTACAAAGTAGGCCCCCTTAATGAAAGCATAATTAAAAAAGAAATAATGTTTATACAAGTTTTCATAAAAGCATAAAAGTAGTGTTTTAGTCAAGTTTGGAAAATTTCAAAAAACTCAAAAATTACTTAAAAGGTTAAAAAGTTATCATTATTCATCAAAAGTCAACAATTACAGTTGCACAACTCTTAATATTAATTTTTTTCTACACATTAATTTATACAATTTTTTAATACACATTTTTTCATAAAAAGTAAAAAAGTTAATCCAAACATTTATATTTTCAACCTCAACTTTTTAGTTTAAAAAGACAAAAAGTGCACTTGTTTAGGACACCCCAAACAACCTTATTCAGGTTGAAAAATTTGATAAGTATAATGTGATACTCCAATGTGGCTGGTATTAATATGATACTTTAATGATGTGACACTTTAAAAAAATTAAAAATTTCTTAGTATATTTTTCTTAAATGTAACAACGTAACGGGTATGATGTGACACTCCAAAATTTTTATTCAAAAAAAAAAATTATTTAGTGCACTTTTTTCAAATGTGACAATGTATAGATCAGGTGGTATTTACAGTCGCCGGTAGGAGGATCAGGGACTAGTCCCGGACCATCCCTTGTTCCCTGGCAAAGCTAAGATCAAATCAAGAGATCCCCAATAATGGGGTTTTTACAATTCTTCCAAAACGGATTGTACCGTCATGGTGACTAAAGAAAAACGTAAGATCGATACCCTGATGGGTGATTGTTTTCATCCAAATAGGAGCCTTTTCTACCATTGATTCTATAAAGATTCTTCGGCATAGCCCGAATTGGAGTAGTTTGTTCTTCTCTTGTTGCTGTTGCAAACCCAGGACTTCACTCGCTAAGTAAAGATCAAATTAAGAGATCCCCAATAATGAGCAATGAGGTTTTTTTTGATTCTTCCTAAACCGATTCTACGGCCATCTTGAGTATGTGGCGATATGATGTGACACTTCAAAAAAAATAAAAATTTCTAAGTGTACTTTTTTTTAAAGGTGATAACGTGACGGGTATGATGTAATACTCTAAAAAAAATTAAAAATTCTTTAGTATACTTTTTTCAAACGTGACATGTGACACTCTAACGCGGTGGGTATGATGTGACCTCTAAAAAAATTAAAAACTCTTTAGTGTACTTTCTCAAATGTAACACTCTACCGTGACGAGTATGATGTGACACTCCAATATGACGAGTAAATGAGTCATTACACATCCAAAAGGACTAAATGGATCACAAAAAAAAAAAAAAAATTATATAAATTACAAATCCAAAATATGAGATTTATTGATTAATCTCCATAAATATTAATAATTTAGTTAATAAACTTTTCCATAAAATTACATTTTTTAGTCTATGACATCACTGACGAGTAATAATTTTCACTAAAAATCCCATAATAATAAGGTCTTATTTGTTATAATCTAAAAAAGTTAAAAAATCACAATCTTATTTAAGTCACATTATCTTTCTATTACATCACTTCAAACTCAACCAATATTTTATAAAAAATCAAAAAATATATTTATTTAAATCATTCCAAATATCTTTTAAGATAGGTGTTATATTAATAAAAAAAATTATAAAATATATTAGCTTGTACTTCACTGTTCCCAAAAAGAGTGAGACGACGCGGTGAAACCTGGGATGAAATCATTAAAGTGTGGGTTTTTCATCTAATAAATAAGTGTATTTTTTGACTTTTTATTATGAGTTGGGTATAGGTTAAATTTAAAGTGATGCGGTAGAAAGATGATATGACTTAAATATGATAGTGATTTTTTAACCTTTTTACTTTTTTTGATTATGTCAAACCAAGCCTTAATATCTCTAATATTTTTTGAAAAGATAAGAGTAAAATAATTTTCTATATTAATTTAAAGTCCTTCAAAATATATGATGACAAAAGTTTATAATTTTTTTTAATTCATTTAAAAATTTTAAAATTCTATAACTGTTGATCTAGATCTATATATTTTTTTATTTATAAAATTTAAATTTTTGGAATTGTTTTATCAAGATTTGTAAAATAAGATCTATGATGAATTTAAAATTTTTAAAATAAATAAATAAATAAGTTCATGAAATCTCATTGATCTAAGACAAGTTAATGAAATTTCGATGTTCAAGTCAGTGAAATTTTGATGATCAAGTCAGTATAAGTGAAATTTCGATTGATGAGTGAAATTTTAATGACCAAGTCAATGTAAGTCAGTGAAATTTCGGTTGGTTAATGAAATTTCGATGACCAAGTCAGTGAATTTTTATGATTTTATTTATTTTTTTGATTTTTTTCTCTAGAATTTCATATTACTTATGAATCTTGTTTGAAAGATATTGTCAATAGGATTCTAAGAATATAAATTTTACAAAAATTGTTTGAAAGTTTTAAAATCACTTAAATAATATAAAATGTAAGATAGAGGACCTCAGAGCATCTCCAATGGCAATGTTATGGCAAATGCTATAATAATATTGTAAGTACTATAATTTAATAATGAGTAGTAATAAATTATCAAATTATAACAATGGTGCTCCAATAATTAATTGTCATTTTGATAGAACTAAACACAAAAACACAGAAACGGTGCTCCCCGAAAACACTGCCAAAAGCCAAGTGTGAAACCCAAGATTGTTATTTACTTGAGAAAAAGTCTAGGACCAGACTTCACTACTTAGGCTATCTCCAACGATTCACCAGATGCATCATCGAATTTGAATTTGATGAAAAAAATACACTTTTTTTTGGCTCCAACGGTTTTATCAAAATGATATTAAATTGAGAACGCCCCAAAATTTTGACCAAATTGAGGATGTCTTGCATCTTTCAGCAATTTAATGCGCACACTACAACAAAATTGAATTTTTACAGCTTGTAATGCATGCCGTAAAAACTCTTTCACGGCATGCACACAAATGTCGTTATATGACATGCCGTGGAAAGTTGAGTGTCATTTACAGCATGCTGGTAAAGTTGTAAAAAATAATAAATTAAATATTAATGGCATATTTTGTATGTCATAAATAATTTTTTACGACATTTTTGTCATGTCATAAATCATCATACTTTCCATGGCATAATTTTGTATGCCGTAGAAGATTATTTTTAATATATTTATTGCATACTTTGTATGCCGTATAAAATATTTTACGACATTTTCTTGCATGTCATAAATCATCACTTTTCACGACATAATTTTGTATGTCGTAAAATGATATTTTTAATATATTTATGACATACTTTGTATGCCGTATATAATCTTTTACGGCATTTTCTTACATGTCATAAATTATTACACTTTTCATGACATAATTTTATATGTCATAGAGGTTATTTTTAATATATAATATATATATACAAGAATAATACTTTACCTAACAGTATGTAGATAGTAACTTATAAAATGCAACATGTTAACAAACCAAGCAGAAGTAGCAACTATGAAGGAAGCAAAAAAATCTAATATACATACACCAAACAACCTGCATACTAACTTTCATCCTCAACTTCTATCATATCAAGCTGATAACAACTTCAAACATACAAATTAAGAAAAGTATTCAAATCATAAGATTCACTAATCTCTAAAATACGATTTTAAACATCCAAAAAGTATAACTACAAATAGTAAATCAATTAGTCTAATATTTAGTCCAAAAGAATGAATTGACTAGGTCAAGCAACTGTACTTCCTATTGCATCTTGAAGATCATACATTTTATGAGTAGAACGAAACAACGATACGTTGATTGTTACATGATGCATCTTTGACTTGGGATTCCTTGATTCAATTTGGCCTTCTACAACCACCAAGTTTGTCCCCTCCCAATGCAACAACTTGCATTTGATATTCTCTAAGCTCGACACACCATTACTTTGATGCTACAAAAATTAAGAGTATATAAGCATACTGCATAACATTCATCCCATGTACCAAGTATTAGTTCAACAAAGGAAATGAAAGTGTCAAAAAGCTTCAAGGAGAACTCACTTATATATGTCATCAATTTCAGAAAAGAAAATTTCAACCTGATGAATACATATTTTGAGGTGATCACACTTATGAGTCTACTCAACCTAATGAATTTATAAAAACTAAATGAACATTCTAATTCAAGTGGATCTCTGATAAGTCCCTCAGTTCTTCACTAAAGAACACAAGAAGATGGTTTTGGAGTCCTCATTATGAGAGTTGTATTATAAAAAAATTTAAAAAAAAAAACACACACACACACACACACAGATCTAAAAGTGTAAAAAAGAACAGAGTAGAAGCAGAGTTATAGAGGAGGTGAGATAGAATGAGAAAATCCAAATAGTTGTTTGTTGAAATCACTCATCTTCTCAAGAACCCAAATGGGATGTTGAGAAAGAAAGGTCCAAGGGGATTGAATCAAATAGGAAATTGAGAAAACTAAGAAGCACGGTTCCAAACTTAGACCTATTGCTTCCAATTATATGTGGCAAAGAAGTGTAGAGATAGTATAAGAGAAGGAAAAGAACAGAGGACACAAGATCAAGTACATCTAAAAGCTATAGCACAGTTCTCAATGCTCAAAAAGTAATAACAATAATAAGATCAGAAGAACAATTGAAACTGCATTTGGCTCTAGATAGGGGCTGAAATTGTATATAGCTCTGCATTTTGAAGATTTGTGATTCTTTTCTTTATATTTATTGTCATTTACTATTACCACTACTAATTATGTTTATTTAATTTTCAATGAATAGAGTACTAAAATTGGTTAAAGGATTGTTCTACCAAACAATGCTATTTTAATAACAGATCTTTCAAACTTAAACTCAAACTCAAGCAATTTGGAATTTGTTTTCCAAACCCATGTTTTGAAAATATGATTTCGCTAAAGTTTTGTTATGAAACTATGACTTTAATTGTAACAATTGAGACTTCTAAAAAGAGCATAACCTACCGTATCTAAACCAGTTGGAAGATTTGCAATTGAAGAACTAGCACGTTTAGATATTTTCATAGCTTCAATGCTTTCAGTAACAGAACGAACTTCATTCACCTAAAAAACCATAAAAACACTTCATTAAGCATATAACTACCACAGAATTCCAACAATTAAAGATATGAGGAGTAGATAAAAATGTTCCGACAAATACTATTTTCACTCACCGAAGTTGGAAGGTTGTCATGAGGAGTAGATCGGAGCTTCTTTGGAAGGGAATAAAGTACCTCTCCACTCATCTTGCTAGTTAACAATTTCAAAATTCAACTGTTAATAAGAAAATGGGCATTTACAATAACAAGCAGATCAACAAGTAATGTGGACTACATTTGCATAAGCAACAGGAAATTTCCATAACTAACACTGCACTCGAATAAATCACAAATCACAGGTATAAACATTCATATTAGAAAGCCTATTCTCGATTTAACATGGCACAAATAGAATGATATTCCAGCTGGTGCAACAACAATATCACATTAATAATTCCTTACAACCAATTACATGACCATTTCCTTCACTACTGGGTTGCAAAAATAGTTGCCGCATCAAACCAAACCACATAAGTTCTCATTGTGTAACAAAATTCACATAATCTACCTCACAAAAAGACTCCAAAACATAATAATCATAATAAATTCTCATTTTCATCTAAAAAAATACACTTCACACAAGATGGAAAAAAATCATCCTAAAACTAATTCGTTAAAAGATTGCATTACATTTCGAAAGTACAATAGTTTTAATTCAATGAAAAACATCATTACATCTCACAGACTAAATTGACAGATGACATAATAGTGTCAAGTTTCAGAACCAAACAAATAAATTTTTATAAGTGTACCTAACAAATATGTAATCAAATTTAAATAATCAACCGATAAGATTCTGCATGAAAGCTCTGCATCGTTATTGACGTGAACGTAAGATCTCATACTTCAAACAACACAACATGATTAAAAAAGCTAACTACTTAGATCAAAAAAACACCAGACAATTCAAATGAATTGTTACATGCAAAAACTTGTAAGAAAGTTATCGGAAGTTCATAGAGAAACTCATCTCATCTAGATCTACACAGAAAAAATGTATCCACAAAATTAAATTTTTATTTAAATTTAATTCTTATATAATGAAATTCACATTTAAAATAAATTTTAATTATTTCACATATTTTTACACATTTTTTATACATTTAAATATATTTTTACACATAATACAAATATATATATATAACTTCAAATCACAAAAAAAATCTCTCCATATGAGACTCCATAGGAAGCTTCTTTACTATACCACTGGATTAAAGGGTATTGGAGTTAAAATAAATAAAAAAAAAAAAATCAACAACAGTGTAAAGCCCACATCCCCTAATCCCATGTTTGGCTGGCCACTAAAGGGGTATTAGATGTCCGGTTGGATATATAGTTCCCAAAATTAAGGATAAATAATAGGGGTACTTACCAATTAGTCCTATTAACTAGACTTATTTACCTACAGGTCCTAACTAATAAATTTAACACTATAAAAATAAGAGAGTGATAAATTTATCATTAAAAATTTATTCATAAAAACAAAAAGACTGATAAATTTATCACTATAAATTTATTCATAAAAATAAAAGACTGATAAATTTATCTTTATCACTCAATAAATTTATCAATAGGACTTAATGGGTAATAAGTCTCCAAAGTAGGACCTATTGGGTAATAAGCCTCCAAAGTAGGACCTATTGGTAGTTTACCCTAAATAATATGACCCCCTTTGGATATTTGCTTCCCTCCCTTCATCCAAAGGCCAAAAAATAATCTTCAAATCTTATCTCATGCTTTATCTAAGTCTAACCAAACATAGTACTCAATATTATCATAATATATATAAAATCATTTAACATCTCTTCAAACATATATAATATATAAACCTGAATCTTCTCATTTCAAAAAATTATTAGATTATCCTAGAGTACCGTATGGTATAGTATTGCATATGCTTTGAATCTAACATAATACGCTCTGGAACTAATAAATAATTTCCTACATTATTCCTTATCACATAATCCCCTAATTGCATTATAATAATAAATAAACAAATATGGCCTAACTGTACTCCAAAATCGCTGGGATTTGGTCTATAGAAATTGATAGTTGGAGAATCAGAGCACAAAACATGCATCACCACAAAATATACATATCAGCTAACCAACTAATAATTGTAATATATATAAGGCCTAGAAGGTGCCCAGGATTGGAGCTAGAAGAAAAGATTACACCCACAATCAGAAAACAGAGAACATGGAATTCGGCGAATGGAAACATGAAGTACATGTTTCAACCACAAAGTACTCATTATCACATGACATATGCTGTAAAATATACTAGTAACTGATTTGAATTAAACAGATCTCTCACTCACATATGAAACAAACTTGGCCCTTCAAGGTCTAGCAAGGGTGCCATTGTTCCTTGTGCAAACAAGATTTGCTGACCTATTCTAAGGGCTGCTGACCTATTTCACTGACTTCACTCTCTCTATCTCTCTGTTGCTTTCATTTTCTATCCCAATCTATTGCTTTCAGATCTAAATATCACTCCATTTTTTTTTATGACCCTTGATTTTCATTTATGGAAAAAAGGGGTAGTAATTTTGAACTGGAATCAAATGAAACAATACTGCAAATATAGGAACCAGTACTTTCAGCAAAGCATTGCAAATCACTATAAAATTTTAAAGCAAGTTTAAGTTGGAGTATAGAACATTAGTTTTGTAACAATAATTTGAGAGAGAGAGAGAGAGAGAGCGAGAGAGAGAGAGCAACTGAATGGCTCTGTATATTGTTACATTATATGTGTTTACAATGGAGAATGAACTCTCTTTTATAGAGAGAATGGGGATACAAATGGAACACCGAAAGCATATAATTTATATTAAATAATATACGCACTAATTTGAGAGTGGGGTGGTTGCCAAAAGTATGAACTAAAGTATATGCACTAAGTATATGCACTAACTAAAGTATACGCACTAACTAAAGTATGATATAGTAATATATATTAACAGCCCCCCGCAAACTCAAGGAGGGTAGGCATCGACCAAATTGAGTTTGGAAACAAGATCACGGAAGCGCCCAGGAGGATGAGCCTTGGTGAAAATATCAGCAGGTTGATCGGCAGAAGCAATAGGGAGAAGATGAACAGTACCACGTGTAACATGCTGGCGAATGAAATGACAATCAATCTCAATATGCTTTGTGCGATCATCAAACACATCATTGTGAGCAATCTGAATGGTGCTCTGATTGTTACAATAAAGAGAGGTAGCGCCAGAAGAGGAAACACCCATATCAGTGAGGAGCCAGCGAAGCCAGAGAAGTTCCTGAGTAGTATCAGCAAGAGCTCGGTATTCAGCTTCGGTGCTAGAACGGGCAGTGAGGGATTGTTTCTTGCTACGCCAAGTAATAAGAGAATCCCCTAAGAAGAAACAAAATCTTGTAGTGGAGCGTTGATCCGTAGGATCCCCAGCCCAATCAGCATCAGAAAAGGCACATAGTTCAAGAGAGGAGGAAGCAGAGTAGTGAAGGCCATGGAACAGAGTGCCTTTGAGGTATCGAAGGATGTGGAGTAGAGCAGTATAGTGGGGAGTGCGAGGAGCCGACATGTACTGACTGACAATGTGAACAGCATATGCAATATCAGGACGAGTCACTGTGAGATAGACAAGACTACCGACGAGCTGGTGATAAAGAGTAGCATCATTGAGGAGATCCCTATCGAGAGGAGTGAGACGAATCTGAGGATCAACTGGAGTAGAGGTAGTTTTACAATCGGTAAGACCAGCACGAGCCAGAAGATCTGATGCATATTTGGCCTGAGATAAATAAGAACCAGTAGAATCATGAGAGACTTCAAGGCCTAAAAAGTAGTTAAGAGTACCAAGGTCCTTCATCTCAAACTGACGGTGGAGAAAACGTTTGAGTTGGAGAATACCAGCTGCATCATTGCCAGTGATAATCATATCATCCACATACAGAAGGAGAAGAGTGGTACCATGAGTAGTAGTCCGAATAAAAAGAGCAGAGTCATAGGAGCTAGAGGTGAACCCAAAGTCATGAATGGTAGAACTGAATTTAGCAAACCAAGCACGGGGTGCTTGCTTGAGGCCATAGAGGGCACGCTGTAGTTTGCAAACCTTATGAGGTGGAAAAGTGGACCCAGGTGGAGGTTGCATGTAGGCCTCCTCAAGAAGATTACCATTGAGGAAAGCATTTTTGACATCCATCTGAAAGAGGTCCCAGTGGCGAGCAGCAGAAACAACAAGTAAACTGCGAACAGAGGTAAGCCGAGCAACAGGGGAGAAGGTTTCCTCATAATCAATCCCATATTCCTGGTTGAAACCCTTGGCAACAAGCCGAGCTTTGTAGCATTCAATAAAGCCATCAGAATGAGTCTTGATTTTGTAAACCCATTTGCAACCAATCGCAGTTTTGCCAGGAGGAAGATCAACAAGATCCCAAGTATGAGTTTTGTCCAAAGCTTGGAGTTCATCAGTCATAGCTTGCTGCCAAAGAGGATTAGTACAAGCCTTACGATAGGAGGTAGGTTATAAGTAGAAAAGGCAGCAGATCCAATAATATAATCACGAAGATGGATAGGAGGTTGAGTTACCCGGTGTGGTCGACCCGGAGGAGGATCGGTGGGAGGAAGAACCGGTGGAGAAGGAGGTGGTGTAATGAGAGGTGGACCTTCAGGGAGAGCAGTCTGGTCGGGAGCAGGAGTGAGCAAGGGCGTCTCAATGAAGGAAGAACCTGTATCAAAATCATCAGAGAAGAGATCGATGGATGGATTAGTAAACAATACATTAGTGGAATGTGCGGGTAAGTGAAAGGAGGAGAGAGAGGAAAACATTTTGTGCTCCCAGAAAACGACATGGCGGGAGATACGAAGACGTTTAGAGAGAGGGTCCCAATAGCGAAAGCCTTTATGTTCAATTCCATACCCAAGAAAGCAACAAAGACGAGAACGAGGTTCAAGCTTGGTGTGTTCATGAGATTGAAGTAGAACAAAGCAGGCAGAGCCAAAAACCCGAAGATTAGTATATGGAGGGGGAGTGCCATGCAGACGTTCAAAGGGAGTTTGATTATGGATGACAGGGGAAGGAGCACAATTGATAGTGTAGACAGCAGTGAGGGCAGCTTCCCCCCAAAAGTTTTCAGGGCAGGAAGAAGAAAGAAGGAGAGCGCGAGTAGTGTCAAGAATATGCCTAAGTTTCCGTTCAGCACGGCCATTTTGCTGGGACGTGCCAGCACAGGAACGATGAGGCAGTGTACCATGACTCTGAAGAAAAGAAAGGAAATCGGAGTCCCGATATTCCATAGCATTGTCAGAGCGAAAAAGTTTGATGGTTTTGGAAAATTGGGTGTGGATCATTTGGGCAAAGTTATAATAAAGGGTTTTGAGTTCAGACCGAGTTTTCATGAGAAAAATCCAAGTAAACCGTGAAAAATCATCAATAAAAACAACAAAATAACGAGATCCCCCATAGTAGGAGTAGGGGAGGGCCCCAAATATCCGAATGTATAAGATCAAAAGGGGCACAGGAAACAGAAGTACTTTTATTGAATGATAAAGCAGGTTGTTTGGCAAGTTGACAGGGTATACAATCGAAAGTATCCAGAAGTACATGACCAATTGTCCACTAGAGACCAAAGACTTTAAGCGATTAACAGAAATATGCCCTAACCGACAATGCCAAAGATGAAAAGGAGATAAGAAGGAAGCAGATGCAGGAGCAGCGATCTGAGGAGAGTCAGGAACATGAAGGTAAATGAGCTCATAGAGACATCCGTGCTTACGGCCGATCCCAATAGTCTGCCTCGTCTGAGGGTCCTGCACCAAACAATGAGTAGCAGAAAATGTGACAGTTAGACCAAGTTCACATAATTGACCAATAGAAATAAGGTTTAAAGTGAGAGCAGGGATATGATAAACTTGAGGCAAAGATAAAGAAGATGTGGAAACAGTACCAATATGATGGACAGTCATGAGAGAACCATCAGCAGTTTGAATTGAGGGAATATGAGGAGATGAAGAGATAGAAGAAAATATAGTAGAACTGGAGGTCATATGATTACAACAGGCAGAGTTAAAATACCAAGAAGAGTTACCTGGAATCACAGAAAAAGTAGTAGGAGGAGGTGTACCGGAAGGGGAGAGAAGGTGTTTGAACATGGCCTCTACATCCGTTGGAGAAAAGAGAGGGGTAGATGGAGCAGGAGACTCAGAAAAACCCTCAGAGGCAGCAGTAGAGGCAGCAGCAGCAGTGTGATGAGACTGATTCCCAGAATGAGACTGATTCCCGGAACGATGAAAGCTCCCCCGGGAAGAACCATCGCGAGAAGAGTGGTTGTTGGAGGAGGAGGAGCAGGATGGATTGCGAAAACAATCCTGTTGCAGATGACCAGGACTAAGTTTGTTGCAGTATCGGCAGGTTTTGACAGGGCAATTGACCAGGAGATGTGTTGAAGGAAGGCCCCGATTTTGACAATAGAGGCAGGCAGTGGTCCGCTGGGTAAGTGATGGCCGGTACGGAGGAGTGGCAAGAACAGAGTCCACATGATGAGTTTGGAGAGTGCCAAGACGAGTCTCCTCTGATAGCAGCTCAGAAATGGCTTGTTCCAGAGTGGGCAAAGGATGGCGATGAAGAAGAGAGGCACGTACGGGCTCAAAAGATGAAGTGAGAGCCATGAGAAAGTGCACCAACCTTTGCTGATTACGATAGGCAGTAAATAAGACAGCATCTTCTCGGTGAGGCCAAGTCGGCTAGGAAAGAGCAAGCTGGTCCCAAACGGAGTACATTTGAGAAAGGAAGTCATTGATGGACTGACTAGATTCTTGGCGCATCCGATGAAGTTGGCTCTGAAGTTGATATTGATGAGCAAGACCAGTAGTCTGGTATCGTTCTTTCAAAAAATCCCAGATGTCTTTTGCAGAGTAGTGACAGAGTCAAGCTGAAAGCGACCAAACTGAAGACTGATAGAGGTAACAGAAGTATTTCGAAACCAGGTAATGATTTGGTAATTCTTACTGTCCCATTCCTCAAGTCGGTCTTCATATGTAGGAGTAGCAGTAGAAATAGTGGTTTCAGCAGTGTCTTTCACTGGTTGGGTCACATCCCCGGTGATAATTCGCCAGAGCTTCTTTCCTTTGAGGAAGGAAGACATGGCTTGGGCCCATAAAACATAGTTGGAACCATTCAAAATAACGAAAATGGGATGGGAGGCGTCTTGATGATCCATAATAATAGTTGAGTAGGGCTAAATTGATAGGAATAGACCTGTAGGAGCAAAATTAGGTAAAACAGAGTGTACCAGTGAGTCTGGAAGGTCGAAAATAACTAGGAAATGTGGATTGTGCAGAGATGATGTCAGCAGGATGGAAAATGATGTCAGTGGCGCACGTTAGCAGAGAGGGCGTGTGGCGTACAGTAGCAGAAAGGCGCACGCGGGTGCACAATAGCGGAACGGCGCACGCGCGGCTCACGGTAGACGAAGGGCGCACGCGGGTGCACGGTAGCAGGCGCGACGCACGAAAGAGCAGAGTTGAAGGCGCGTGTGAGCGTGGCAACGGAAGCAGAGACGCGCCGAGAAAAAGGGCGGCGCGTGGGAGCGCTTGAGAGCGTTTCTGGTGACGGGCTTGGTGCCGTTGGAATCGTAAGGAGATTCCAAGTTGTTTGGTGTAGTTCCACTGTGTACGGGACTAAGCACCAAAATTAAAAAATGCCAGAATTGTATTACTGTGCTCTGATACCATGTAACAATAATTTGAGAGAGTGAGAGAGAGAGAGAGAGAGAGAGAGAAAGAGCAACTGAATGGCTCTGTATATCTGTTATATTATATGTGTTTACAATGGAGAATGAACTCTCTTTTATAGAGAGAATGGGGATACAAATGGAGCACCGAAAGCATATAATTTACATTAAATAATATACGCACTAATTTGAGAGTGGGGTGGTTGCCGAAAGTATGAACTAAAGTATATGCACTAAGTATATGCACTAACTAAAGTATACGCACTAACTAAAGTATGATATAGTAATATATATTAACAAGTTTCATGGATCCATTCACAATCAACACACAATTAGTCAGCACAAACAAATGACATTCAAAGCCCACCTCCTCTGGGTGAAGATAATGACTGGTCAGCTTGAAAGATGTTTAGGACTCATCTATCTGGTCCTGCACAAAGACCATAGAAAATTAAAGTTAAATCTTCAATCAGCCTAATTCTGCAATTATAGGAATTATGCAGGAAGATATATAATAATCTTGAACATGATGACATTGTGCCTTAGAGAGAGAGAGAGAGAGAGAGAGAGAGAGAGAGAGAGGAAGAGATGACTAATCTGCATGTCTGAAGTCCAGAGAGTGAGATTGTCCCTTAGCAGTTGCATAATGAGAGTGCTGTCCTTGTATGATTCTTCACCTAAAGTGTCAAGTTTCGCTATTGCTTCCTCAAATGCCTGTACACAAGGACAATAATGAGACGAATCAATAGAAGTCCAATATGCTGCTTCGAAAATGAGAACCTCTATATAACACCAACCTCTAGTATAATTTATGGCAACATGATATGTAGTTATGCACAAGAGGCAGACTGAGGGTAACTCAGAAAAGGTCACTTAGTTTGATTCTACAATCAGAGAAAATTTTAGTCTTGGCATGGAAAAAACACAAACATGCACACATTTAGATACTTGGGTATACTTAACAATTCAGTTCGACACAACATGCCTTAATCCCAAAGGAAATAATAGTCCATTACCAAGCATACTATAGAGCCCACCAAATTACAGCAAAAGAGAAAACACAACTCCATCCATAATGATACATAAACAGCAATACAGAACAAATAATCAACATAAGGATATCCAAGCAATCATTTAAGTCTTTATATCGAAGTACGACTCAACTGTTTTTAATTTAATAAAACACAAACATACAGCACTCATCTGAAATGATTGAAATGAGTCAATAGTTTGCTTTTGTAATTGCGAACGTGTAAATAAAGAAGTATAGAAAAGGAAAACTAAAACGATAACAAGTGCATCACTTTCTGGAATATGCAATGATAGGTATCTAAGATGTCAAAGCTTCAAGATCAATTGTTTCAACAAAAGTGTTCAGAAGATTAACAAGCAAAATTAGATCTCCAAGGCAGTGGCAGAACATCCAAAAGTATACATGATTCCAACATTTAAGACCATGTAGTTAATGAGCTACTAAAAGATGAAACAACAAGCGCCAAGCTCGGAATCAATCGATTGGTGCTCGTGTAACATCACTGTGTCCCAGCTTCTCTTATATCCAGATATTGTTTTATCCCCTGCAGACTATCCATATCACTAAACAAAAGACAATGTTTTCAAGTTAACTCAATGATATGTACCAACATTTTGTGCTCCAACCTTGGGTGAACTTAGATTGAACTAGTTACGCGATGCAGAAAACAGTAAGCCACAATCTGCTTAGCCTTTTTTAAGTAATATGCTTGCCATTTGAAGTAGAAATAGAGCAACATTTACTTTCAAAATGAATGGAAGTTTTCCACAATGTCAACAAATGATTGTCAGATGGTAAGGAAAGAGTACCATATGAAATTACTAAGATGAATGCAAGTTTGATTTTCATGAGGAACTCAACAAGTCACAATTCATACTCTAAATTTCTCCGGAGAACCAAAATGAAGAAAAAACTTAGATAAAAAATGGTTAACAAACATTGACTGAAGACACTTGCTTTCAAAATTAATCCAATTAAATCACAGAGAAACATCACAAAAAAATCACATAATTAATTCCAATCCATCATTGACAATCATTTCACCGTCATTTGACCTAACACACCAATTGCATCAAATACGAACGCTTCTAGAATGAGAGGAAACTGAATAAGTTAGAAACTCACAAAGAAAATCAAATCTGTGAAGGGGCTCAGAATCAGAATCGAACTCCAAGCTCAGAATTAGAATCAAACGCCAAGCTCTGAATCAATCGATTGGTGCTCGTAGAACTAACTGTTGGAAAAATGGTTTAAATTCTGATGTTTCGGAAACTTTATGCTAATTATTATATAGGACCCACAAGTCATTTATTGAGGGTTCGAGTAGCAATGTATTCGTTCTATATGGTGAACAAGATTATATAATTAGTGAGTCAAAACCATTTATAGGTGAATGGAAAATTGACTTCTAAGTAAGGTTTATGAACATTAGACATGTTCGTGGAAATTCTCAAAATGGTGTTGCATCATTTTCTACATAGGAAAATTATGAACAATTTGGAGAATATATATAAGGTCCTAAATAAGTTAGGTTTGGGTCAAGCCCATTACTTTTTTTTCTTGGGCCCAAATTGTTTGAATTAATGTTAGTTTGTTGCTGGGAAGTTTGAATTTTATATTCAAATTGTAATGGATTGCAACGGACATCAACGGACATATTTTCAAATTGCACAGACATGTCTTTCCATAACAGGTTTCCATTGCCTATATTAAGGCAGTCCTCCGTCCTTTTTATGTCTAAGAAAGATAACATTTTTTTTCCAGATCTACCTTTTACTTCTCTATTCATCTTGCATATTCCATTTTTAGAGTTTAAGTTTGAGAGAGTATAAAGCACATATTTTGGTTCGCTGTACACGTAGAGTTAGTGCAAATTCTGTGTGTGTTGATTGTTATATCCTGGAGACAGGACGTCCATTGATCTCGTGCACCAGTGGAGAGGGCGTAATTCTGTCTTAAAGACACAGTGTCCATACACTGACCTCAATCACAATTTCATACCAATGTTTAATCTACTATAAAGTTGTAAGTTTTGTTTATTTGTTTTATTCATTCACATGTAAATTCGCATGTAATTAATTATTCGCATGTAAATTCACATGTAATTAATTTACCGAACTTATACTCCAACAATTTTAAGACAGATTATAATATATATGTATATCTAATAGAAACCATGACGTTAAACAAAAAAAAAAAAATATAACCCAGAATATTTAACTAAGCAGATTCAAACAAACAGGACTAACATATATACATATATCTATATAATAAGGCAATAAGCTTTTTGAAAATGTATAGAAATGTCTCAGAGATACATTTAATTGGACGGCTGAGATCAACCTTCAGTATATATCAATGGCTCTGAATTATTTATTTCCCGCCCAAACACTTCTCTTCCTTAACCTTCTCACCTACCCACGTCTCTCTCTCCCTCTCCGCTCTCACCCACGTCTCTTCCTTCATTCTTTATCTCTCTCTCCCTCTCTGTTTATTCTTCAACAGAACCCTCTCGACCACCGCCATTGCGACCACCTCTCTTCTTCCTCGCAGGACCTTCTCTGTTTCTCCTTCTTCAACAGATCCGTCGACCACCGCCATCACGACAGCCTCTTCCTCATCCCCCTTTATCACTTCAGTCCTCTCCTTCTCTCAGCAGATCTCGCCAAAACCCTCTTTGCCTCTTTGCTACCGATGCTTGGCAAGGTACGATTTTTGTTTTGTTTGATTTCGATTTTTCTGAATTTGGAGTTTATTTGGGTTACTTATTTTCCTCCACCGTTGTTGTTTGTTGAGTTGAGGTCTGTTGTGTTCAGAGGTTTTTGGATTGTGAGTTTAAAATTTGTGGTTATTGTGTTGTGTTTGTGTTTTTTTCCCAGATCTGGTGTGTAATTTTTGCTAATTTTAATTTATTTTTTTTGGGCTAGGATTGTGATTCTAATCGGACTGTTTTTTATTTATTTAAAGTCTCGACAAAGCATGGTTTTTGAAGATTGAGAGTTTTGATTACGAAGATGAAGAGGGCTAGAGATGATATGTACATGGCTTCTCAACTCAAACGCCCCATCGTCTCCTCTCGTGCCAAACCGTGAGTCCTTTCTCTGTCTCTCTCTTAGTTTGTTTTTTTTTAACTCTCATTTTTCTAATATTGTGATATTGTAAGCTGTGATTATGAGTGCTTCTTTATTTAATAAAAAAATTATAAGCAAGTAAAATTTCTGAAAATTTGGTGAATCATGTTTGAAATTGTTGAGTGCGAGTCTGTTAGTTATTTACTAATTAGGTATTTTGTTTGGCTTCGGATTTTAAGCTTCAGTATTTTTGTTTTTCATTCTTTTACTCAGTATGTCGTTCCTTCAAGGAGAACAAAGATCTGATTTTTGTTGAATTTTTCTTTATAAAATTTTTCTGAAGTTTGATTATATATCTAGGGTTGAAGCTAAAAATAGGAATTAAGACCCACCTTTGTTGAAAGAATATATTTTGACCTAAGTTTAATGATAAAATTAGTATATTGATTTTTTATTTTTTTATTTTGGTGTGGGTAATGAAGCTCTGGGCAATCCCAGATGATGGGTGGAGCGAGCACACAGAAACTAACTACCAATGATGCATTGGCATATCTCAAGGTAGTTAAGGACATATTTCAAGATAAAAGGGATAAATATGATGAGTTTCTTGAAGTTATGAAAGGTTTCAAGGCTCAAAGGTTTGGTCATTTATTCCTTCTTTTACTTCTAGAATCTAAATAAAGTTCTCATTTATTGATCCCAATGTTACATTGTTTGAGACAAAGTTGGGAGAGATTTGCTTTTCAAAGTTAGGAGAGAGGCTCAAGTTTCACAGATTTGCTTTTCTCTTATCCCCACACCCCAATTTGCTTCTTTCCTCCCTCATATTTTAATCTTATCCCCACACAGATTTTAATCTTAATATTTTCTCTTTCTCTTGAACTAATTTATAATTTATGAACTTATTGAAGATACAATATTGATAGAAATAGTGAAAAACATATATATATATATATATATTACATTCAATAGAACATGAAGAGAAAATGTTCTTATTCTGCCAAATGTTGGTTGTTGCTTATAACTTTTTTTATTTGGAAATTAATATCAAAGTATTTGGTATAAGACAGATAAAATTTAAATAAATTAAAAAGTTGGGAGAGAGAGAGAGAGAGTGTTCATTGGTTTTAGTCCAGGTAACTCCCTTGGTTTCTCTATGTATTTGACAGTGCTTTGTGTTTTATGTCTTTTGTTACAAGGGAAAGAAGAAAGAGAAGAGAGTTCATCATCTGGGCTGAAAATGAGGAATTCTTGGGGTTTCTTGGCTGCTCCAAAGCCTAACATTTCAACTGGAATACACAGATTGGTGAAGACTTTCAAAAACTTCTCTCAATTATTTGGTAAGTGGATTATTAGATAACCAAACTCTCTCTCCTTCTCTTTCTCTTGAACTAATTTATAATTTATGAACTTATTGAAGATACAATATTGATAGAAATAGTGAAAAAAAAATATATATATTACATTCAATAGAACATGAAGAGAAAATGTTCTTATTCTGCCAAATGTTGGTTGTTGCTTATAACTTTTTTTATTTGGAAATTAATATCAAAGTATTTGGTATAAGACAGATAAAATTTAAATAAATTAAAAAGTTGGGAGAGAGAGAGAGAGAGAGAGAGAGAGAGAGAGAGAGAGAGAGAGAGAGTTCATTAGTTTCAGTCCAGGTAACTCCCTTGGTTTCTCTGTGTGTATTTGACAGTGCTTTGTGTTTTATGTCTTTTATTACAAGGGAAAGAAGAAAGAGAAGAGAGTTCATCATCTGGGCTGAAAATGAGGAATTCTTGGGGTTTCTTGGCTGCTCCAAAGCCTAATAAGGTATATCAAAATAAGGTATATCCAATATATACAGTCTTACGAGACTCCATTATCAGTATAATTGTAACTAAGTAACTAAGTATAGATATACCCATTATTGGATAATTGAGACTCCATTATCAGAATAATGCAAAGCAATTATCAGAATAATGGGTATATCAGAATATGGGTATATCAGAATATTGGAGTAGGATGTATTATGTTGAAAAAAAGTATAATTGTAACTAAGTAACTAAGTATAGATATACACATTATTGGATAATTGAGACTCAATTATCAGAATAATGCAAAGTAATAATGGATGGTTATACCCATAATTGAGACTAAGTAAATCATAACCCATGGTATTGAGAATAACTGATTGAGATACAAAGTATACTACATAGCGTTGATGCATTTGGATATAATCCAAAGTAATATTGTACAAATAATAGTCCGATATATCAAAAAGTATATTCTGCCCGTTATCTAGATGGGTATATCTTAACTAAGTAGCTATGATATTATTGGTCCGGTAATGGGTATATCAGAATAATGGAGTCTCAATTATGATAACGGGCAGAATAATGGTATATCATAACTAAGATTGAAGTTATCTCTCTCCCTAGATACTTCCTAACACATGAGAGATTATATGTTGAGATATTATCCTTTAGGCCAATAATGGAGTCCCATGGCCGGAGATATTATCTGTGTAATGAAGTTATTCTGCTTTAGCCCATTAATATTATCCGTTATAGTTTGACCCATGTGTTATAAATTAAATGTTAGGTATTGAGATATTATTAAACATTTAATCAATTAAAACTAAATGCTTTCTGCTATGATACCATGTGAAGTTATTTGGGACCAATTCATTTAAAGGCTTAATTGTTTTAGAGAGGGGTAATTTTATTTAGCCTTTCTGCACATCCCCCTTTATTTTTAGGGGTACTTACCAATTAGTCCTATTAACTAGACTTATTTACCTACAGGTCCTAACTAATAAATTTAGCACTATAAAAATAAGAGAGTGGTAAATTTATCACTAAAAATTTATTCATAAAAACAAAGAGACTGATAAATTTATCACTATAAATTTATTCATAAAAATAAAAGACTGATAAATTTATCTTTATCACTTAATAAATTTATCAATAGGACTTAATGGGTAATAAGTCTCCAAAGTAGGACCTATTGGGTAATAAGTCTCCAAAGTAGGACCTATTGGTAGTTTACCCTTATTTTTAGTGATTTGTTGTGCCTTTGGGTTGAATACCTGCGTTGTGTTTTTTTTATCGTGGACGAGGACTTGATGCCTTAAGGTATGAACATATTACTGGGATGATAACTTTGGTCTCCATTGGCTCTAATGGGACCTGTGAAAGATTGTTTGCTGAATGGAAGTTTGTTGCCCTGTTAATCGAATTTAATGATGTGATGGCCAAAGAAAGAACACTCCATAAAGGTGTTTTTCTTCATGGGTTTTATAGGTATGTGTTTAGTGTTGTCCCAAACTACTTTCAGAACTACAGAATCCAGATTGACAGTAAATCAAATTCGTTGGCAATACCACACAGGAAGCATCTGGGATGAAGACATGGGTGTTTGGATCAATTAGACAATCAATTAGCCAGTGACAGGTCTGTCATGAACCCACATGGGAACACTATCTGAGGGCACCTCACATTTTTCCAACACAAAAGCTTATTTACCTTTTTAGTTGATTCCAATTTACAGGCTGATGGAAGTAAGACAGGAAATTAATACATAACAAATTTGCTTGCATATCATTCATATGCCACTTATTGTTGTTGGAGAAATATGTTGTAATTCAGGAATAGATGGAAGTGATAACAACAAATTTCAGAGGCTTATATTTTTCTCTTATTTGGTGTTCTGATGCATTGACAGATTGTAGAGCATATTGTTATCTCAAGTGAATCAGATGCTGAAAACATTCTTAATTCTGCTAATTGCAGGTTGGATATTGGAGATGGCAAAGAGGTTGATCTTAAAGAATGTCCAAGATCAAAGCTTCGGCAACAATGCATCAAGTATCTTGGACCTGTATGTGCTCTCATGAATCAGTTTTTCTCGATCTCCATTTTGAAATTATATTCTGATTGCGTATTTCAAATTGTATTGAACTGTTAGCTATTAATTTTTATCCTAATACGTGCTCTCTCTAACTCTCTCTTTTTTTATGTGGTGGGTTTTTTTGGGGAAAATCAGCAAGAGAGAGAATATTTTGAATATATTGTTGTGGAGGGGAAAATAGTGCACAAACAAACTGGAAATTTTCTTAATACGAACAAAGGAATGAAATGGATATTTGTGATGAGCACCTCCAAGAAACACTACAAGAAATTGCATTTTTCGCAACGCAACAAAATATGTTGCTAAAAGGGAAAATTCGTTGGCAAAAAGTTTTACCGACACACAAAGCTACGTTGGCAACCCGTAGCCAAAAGTGAGTTGGCAAAAGTTTTTGCCGACGAAATTATGATTGCGTTGGTAAAAGTAATGCCTTTAGCGACGAACATAGTCGTCGCTAAAAGCCTCCATATATCGTCGGCAATTTACCTTGCGTTGGTAAAAGTCATTAAAATATGATGATTGTGTGGCACTTTTCGCGACACAAATTTGCATGGGCAAAAAATATACTTTTAGCAACAACATATGCGTCGGCAAAAGTAAACTTTTGGCGACACATTTACGTCGGTAAATGTTGTCATTTGCCTACGATTTGTTTGTCGCTAAAACTTCACTTTTGGCAACGACAAATTAGCATTGGCAAAAAATACACTTTTGGCAACACATTTACGTCGGTAAATCTTGCCATTTGCCGACGATTTGTTTGTTGGTAAAGGTTTACTTTTGGCAACGACGAATTGGCATTGGCAAAAAATACACTTCTAGCAACACAATATGAGTGGACAAAAATAAACTTTTGGCGACACATTTACTAACAAACATAATTGAAAATAATGTATATATTTTTATAAGATTTACAAATTTACAAGAGGCATCCCTCAGGCACCACTATTACAAACTAATAACATTGATATGAAATCACCTAAAGTTGATGTGCAAGCAAAAAAAACACTACTGATACTGCTTTTAGAAGCAATGTATAAAACCTAAAAGGGTAAAGTCACTAAAATACCCAAATACATCCAAATTGTGAACCCACATTAGAAACAACAAATAACAAAATAAAAATATGAAACTAACAAAGACAGGCAAAATAGCATGAAAATCACCCACAAACTTATCCAGCAGATCAACATCTAGTAGCAGCCGCCTCACAGCAACATTGCAGCAGCAGCAGCAGCCGCCCAACAAGCATCAGCCACGAGGGCGGCAGCAGCAAACCAGCAGATGTAGCAAACCAACAAGCAACAACCATCAGCCATCAGCCCCCAGCAAAAAGGAGGATCTGGTAGCAATCTGTATTGATCAATGACACGTTTAAAACAAAGTCCATTAGCTTGTTTATTGATCTGGAAGCAGTCTTTGTGTGTGTGTGTGTGTGTGTTAATAGATATGCAAGCGTAAGTACTGGCCAAAACATAAACTTTTACCATCATCCGATAAAAAATAAAATAAAATAAAAACCTTCAATTTCCAACTATACTAAAACAATCAGTAGCAGTAGATCCAATGCATTCTACACTCCAGTGAAAAAAATGTTGTCCAAGTTACAAATCATTCACTTGCAACAATGGCAATAATTTACACAAGGCAAACTAATTTCAGATTCTGTACTAATATTCAGATAAGGTCCATTTCAATGATTTCTGATATGGAAGGCATATGCATTATCTCTGCGATATGTACAGAGGTTTCAGATTCTCTGTAGTCAGACAACAATATGATGATATTACAATACAAAACTCCTAATCATTATCAAGTTCACATCATTCAATAATTTGGCAACAAGAAGAAAACAAATAAAATAATTGCATTCACTAAGAAACATAAACTTAAAAACTATAGGTAAGAGGCAACCTTACAGGTGATCAGCTAGTAAAAAGTGGCACCCACAATGAGCTACATCTCAGCCTATCTGTCATCTCTTTGAGTGCTAAAGCGAGCAGACATGCCTCCACACCCATGCAAGAGAGAGAGACTGAGACCGATCTTCCTTATAGTCCCCTCAACACAACCAAAGGACACTTTTTGAAGGTACTAGAACTATTCAGTAAGATTCAAGTAGAATGGTCATTTCTGACATCAGATCGTGGTGGTCATTGCTGACAAAGGCAACAGTATGAATAAGGGTCATTGTGATATATTTGTTTCCAACAAAAATGGACATGATGTTCAGTGGGATTCAGGTAGGCAAAGATGATGTCAATACTGCTGCAGTCCTGGTGATGATCATGGTGAAGATGGTAGTCCCCCAGTGATTATTGCCTCTGATTGCTGGCACCAATACGAGTTGGTTACAAATTTATTTTGGGTTGACAACGACAGCAATGAAATTGTTGCATTGACATCATTTTTTACCATTCTTACTTCTTATTCATTGAATTTACCCCTCATTTCTGTTTTCCCCTTTTCCTCGTGAGATTCTAATAAAATGAAATGTGCATGGTTAATGCAATACTTTTCAAAAAAACTGTATGATGGAAAGCAGAAAAGAAGAAGATGACAACAAAAATATTTTCAATATGAGAAAACTAGGATTTCAAGAAATTGAAGGTTCTGAAATGGTCCCTCCTAATGCATTCACTTACTCGAAAAGCCCAATAAGAGACCAAAAGAAATCAGAGAGACACATAAAAAGAGAGAATTAGTATAAGCATTACTATAGTAGGCTTAAAATGACACGATTTAAGTGCAGAAAACAAACCACATCAATATATTGTAAACTACATACTTCTCAAGCAAATCCTAGCAAACTGGGCACTTACAAAAACCTAAGGAAAAAGGAATTAATTTCCTCTATTGTGCCAAATTCAATGTATTCAAAGAAAAACTGAGATATCTAACCCTTGCTGCAAAAAA
The DNA here is from genome assembly GCA_030407325.1 of Camellia japonica. Taxonomy (NCBI): domain Eukaryota; kingdom Viridiplantae; phylum Streptophyta; class Magnoliopsida; order Ericales; family Theaceae; genus Camellia; species Camellia japonica. The sequence goes on from JAPPVO010000002.1 coordinate 25,758,759, forward strand.
GTGGCTTATATGTTTTGGTTTTGGTAGTTGGCTTGGATATCCCTCTGTATTAGTTCTGTTGTGATGGCCTCATATCATTAGATCATTATAGGGATTCTGGGAGGTCATCATACGACTTTTTGTTTAACTATATGATACACGATCATACAGTTTTCCCCTGGCAAAGAACATTATATGTATCTTTATAAAATCTCTAAGGACTCTAGTTCAGAATATGAAGTCTATTTTATATATAAACTTTGATTTATAAATGAGCTTTGTTTTGGTACATGTATATGATGATATCCATATAGATTCTTTTGTGCACTTGGTATGCTATTATCCCTGAGCATTGGCTCACACCATTCCATCTTAAAAGTTTTCAGGTGATGGGAGTTTAGAAAAGATGTCAAGCGTTTATATGTATTTATGTACATAGTTAAGGAGATCATTTCATTGATCTAGAAAGTAGAAACCAAGATGGAAGACATTGTGCATGCGATACTGTTAAAAAATTGGATTCTAAACCTAGTTTTAAAAGAAGTTCATCAATTGATCAAAAGGATGAATCTCAAACTGTGGGATTGAAACAGAGGTATGAGTTGATTGATTTGCCACCAGATGCAAGACCCTTGTTAGTTTTCATTAACAAGAAGAGTGGGGCTCAGCGAGAAGGTTCACTCAGGCAACGTTTGAACATGCTCTTGAATCCTGTTCAGGTCAGATTTTTTTGACCAAAATTTATTGCTTCCCCTCCCCCCTCTCACTAAAGCAATACAACATATATTCCCTCTGTAATCTTTTATTAATAATCTTCAGCTAATCACGGTGAAAACTGGATCTGGGATGTGATTTCTTAAAGAGATGTATCCTCTTAGTTAAGTTTTAAAATGTTTGATCTTTGATCCTGTTTCCTATAGGTTTTTGAGTTGAGTTCAACACAAGGGCCAGAAGTGGGTCTCTATTTACTTAGACGAGTGCCCCACTTTAGAATTCTTGTATGTGGAGGAGATGGTACTGTTGGCTGGGTTCTGAATGCCATAGACAAGCAAAATTTTGTTTCTCCTCCTCCAGTTGCAATTCTTCCTGCAGGAACGGGAAATGACTTGGCCCGGGTTTTGTCATGGGGAGGTGGTTTGGGTTCAATGGAGAGACAATGGGGCCTTTGCACATTGTTGCATCACATAGAACATGCTGTTGTAACCATTCTTGATCGATGGAAGATAGCAACTCTAAATCAGCAGGGAAAGCAACTTCAAACCCCAAAATTTATGAACAACTATCTAGGTAAGTCAATAGATTTTATTTCTGACCAGTTAAAGGTATATCTAGAGGATGAAATATATGCCCTGATATAGATTACAAGTTCAGTTTGTATAATGACATATACACATGCCAGACATGTTAATTTGTTGAGACTGGATTCTGGTTTTGCTTGTTTTCGAAATGATACCTTAGCTGAATGTCTAGAGTGTCTTCTGGGATTATACCCATCGTGCTTGACCATAAGTAAAGTCATCCAAACCTTACTTAAACCTAATTTTGGAGGTTTAGTTTGGGGTGCAACATCTACCTGTCTTGGGTGGACATGATAGAATCTACAATATTTGATCTTTCTCAATGTATGTTCTTTATGCGTATAAATGTGAACATTTCTGTATGCATTACTATATATTCTTACCTTAATCTAATTGATATTTGTATCAGATGTTCCTTCTTTGATCATTACGTAGTGACCAATTGAATGGGATAATTATTAGTATTATGGTTCGCTAATGGGTGCGATGTAGGGTAAGTGTGGGGAACACTCTTTTACAAGTAGTAAGCCAATGGATAAGGTTTGGCAGCAATTTGAAGGCTTTGTTAGGGTTAATATTAACTGATTTATAGTGGCTGGAAGATTGGTAGAATATGGGTTTTTCTTAGGGTTGCTAAGGGGTAATTCAAAGGTAGGCTTTTTGAGCAAAAACAAAGGATTTATGGGCTGTTCATCAGGGCTGTGAGAGGTGTCCAAGAACAGTAAGTTTGGTTTCTGATGTGCTTATGTTGTATAATTTGACGAGGGATGGATCAAGCTTGACCTATGGAAGGTTACTGCTAAAATATGTTACATGGACTCTGCTGAGGTGCAGGGGTAGCTTAAAAGGTTGCAGAAACTAAAGAAAATAAAAAGAAAGATAATCCTAGGCATCACTCTTAATATTATAAACTTATAGTTGTATAACAAAATTCAAAAGAGCTTTGAAAGTTTCACAAATCTCTAAAACATGTTCTCTGTTGAGTTAGAAAAATTCCATTGCTATTTAAGCTTCAAAAAATCCTATACCAACTAGAAGTAGGTTTCCTAAATAGGAAATTAGATTTTCAGAAACTTGACATTGACTTCTAAAACCCATGTAAACCCTATTATGACACCTAATAAAACCAATTACAGAAGGCAACTCGTATTACGACCTATGGTGGCTCCTAAAGTCCACACCCATAAATTTAAAATTACCAAAACACCCTTAATCCTTTGAACAATAAAGAAACTTAGAAAGCATATAATAAACTCATCAGATTAAGGGCTAAATTATACATCATAGCATGCACAATGTAGCTCTTTGGTATTGTGTGATGAAATTTAGTAGTACGTGCAATGCCTAAAGGATTATATAGAGTTTCTTCTTCCTCCCTTTCTTTCTTTTTTTTTTTATTCTAATTTTTTTACTCTTTCAAGTCATTAAGAGCCATAACCAAACCTTATTATGCCTCTACCAATATCCAAACTTCATTTAACAAACCTAAATAATCTAAAACTAGCCAGGATACTGTTAACAGAACCCAGAACAGCCCTAAAATTTACCTTGTTTCTTTAGACTTCAAAATCCTAATTCCTTTGTTACATCCGTTATAAACCCTAAAACCCTACAGGCCTAAAATCCCATCAATAATGTTGTCCTACATCAAAAAAAATAGTGAAGATAGCAATAATTTAAATTCAATTCAATACTGCTCTAAGAGAAAAAGAACTATGATAATTAACAGATGGATAACAGTCATTTGATCCAAATTAAAATATCTTGTACCATGAGAAAATAGATCACTGACTGCAGCATAACAGTGATATGATGCTTTCAATTTTTCATCAAAATGTTCATCATATTCAGCATATTTCGAAAATTTTATATAAATTGAACACTTCATCTATAACAACAAGTTTCTGGACAAAAATTTGCTCACCTGCTCCATGTACTTCTACATGACATTCAAAGCGAGGAGATTTCTTCCCATGAATTCCTAAATAAACAAATGTACATAAAATATGTGAAATGGAAAAACATGGTCTCAAAATGACTTCAAGGGATCAGAGTAATAAACAGAAGATGACAAATGAAAATTTTAGCAAATGTAAAAATACCAAATCTGTAAGAGCCAAGAAAGATTGGAATCAGAATTCTGAGAGAACCCTACACAGAGAAAAAAGGGGAAAAATTAGAGAGAAGAGGATTTTACAAGAGGGACGATTTCAGAGAGAGAAAATACGGTTTCAGGAGAGGGAGGGTTTAAAAAATAATCAATTGAGAGAGAAATACCTTCAGATTTTCTGATTGTTCTTCAAATTCTTTTCTCTTTCTTTGTTGGATTAGGGTTTTAGGTAGAGTGAAATTACCACAGCCACTCCAATCACACCGCCAACTACACCGAATGCGAGAGTGAGAGCGAGAGAGAGCCGAAACAAGGTTTTAGGAACAAGGAAGAGAAAAGAGAAGAGATGAGAAGAGTGCCTTACCGTCCAATTAGTCTTGCCGCCGCAAAGATGAGAGTACCATTTGCCTCTCACAGCAAGATCCTCTCTCTGTTTTGTGTACGTCGACACAGCGTATGGCTTTGAAGAACCTCCAAAGGGCTTCGGGACTACCGTGTTTGCCTCTCAATCTCCACCGATTCAATTGATAGTAGAACTTTGAAGAACAAGGGTTTGAAGAACCCTTTCCCCTTCCAACCAATTCACTGTCTTTCTTCTCCCTCTGTTTCTTCTATGTTACCTATGATTAGAACCCACTATCAGTGTTTGTAGGTCGTCGATGTGGTTTGGTAAAAAATCAATTTTATTGTAGCCTATGACTTAAAAGATAAAATTATATAAAAATAATAAGTATATTTTTTATTTTTATTTTTTCACCCAAATTTTTTATTATATAGTTTTTTGGGAAAAAAATTAAACTAATTTATGAAAATAAAATCAAATATAAAATCACAATGAAAAGAATCTGAAAATAAAACCAAACATATTAAAATTGATAATCTAACCACATTTTTTAGAAAAGTTTAAATTAACTCAAATTAGCCATCTCAATTTAAGAGTATGTTTGGCCTTGATGGGTTCATTTTGTGATCTAATTCAATGATCACTTTGATTTTACAATTCAATAACTATAATATTTAAAACTCTTTCAAAAGTTTTAATAAAAACACAAATCAATTTTTAAGAGGGAAATGTCGCTGATCTTTACCTGCTCTACCCAAAAAAATAAATAAAATAAAATAAAATAAAATATTCAAAACAATTTTTAGATTTGTTTTTTTTTTTTTAAATTAAAAATAATTTCAGAGCAATAAAAATTAAAATTATATTTTTAAAATTTTAAAAAGTATTTATGACCTAAAAGATTATAAAAAAAAAAAATTAGATTTGTTTTTTTGAAAAAATTAAAAATAATTTGAAAGCAATAAAAATCAAAATTATATTTTTAAAATTTTAAAAAGTATTTATGACCTAAAAGATAAAAATATACAAAAATAATAAGTTTTTTTTTTCACCCAATTTTTTTTTTTTTTTTGTTTTTTAGGGAAAAAAAAAATTAAAACTAGTTTCTGAAAATAAAAACAAACATATTGAAATTGATAATCTAACCATATTTCTTTGAAAAAGTTTAAATTATCTCAAATTAGTCATATCAACTTAAGAGTGTGTTTGGGCTCAATGGGTTCATTTTGTAATCTAATTCAATGATCATTTTAATTTTACAATTCAGTAACTAAATTTTTTAAAACTCTTTCAAAAATTATAATCAAAAACACAAATCACTAATCACATCATTCCACTAGCAAAACTTTTACCGACGAATAGTGTCATCATCGCTAAATGGTTAACTCTTTGCCCACGCCAACTTGTCGTCGCCAAAAGTAAGCACACTAATAGCAACGCTCATTGTATTGCTAAAACATAAGCCTCGTAGGTAAAAGTTTTGAAATTTTGGCGCCAACCAAAAAATTTGGCGCTAAAATAATGTTATGCCTTTTTAGCGACGACAACAAATTGCGTCGGTAAAGGCATACTTTTACCAACGAAATTGATCACTGTGTCGCCAAAAGTATACTTTTGGCGATGAAAAATTGACGTCGTTGCCAAAAGTAGTCGCCAAAAGTGTAATTTCTTGTAGTGAAACTTTATGCTGGTCAGGTGAGACCTAAATGAAAAGCAGAATTATTTGATATTTAATTTTTTTTTTTTTTTGTGTTTGATTTGTTTGGAATTGTAGAGTGTAGTCTATTAAATATATTTTTATAATTGCATTTTAATCTTAAATTTAAATAGTGTTGCGATTATAATTATATTATAATTCTAATATTATTTACACCGTGCCTTCAGGGACGGGCATACGCTAGTATATATATATATATATATATAACAGAATCCTCTACGTTAACAGAAAATTCAATCCAGAATTTAACTTATGCATTACCCCAGATCATACAGAATTTACAGCATGAAGTTTTGTATTAAAACAGAACAGAAAAACAGTTTAAAACCACATTGTTTAGAACCAGCAGATTAAAATTCTGTATATAACTAACTAACTCAAATTAGATATTAAATTACAAAATTAAAAAAAAAAACCAGTAGCCAAAATAAAAGACAAAACAGTAGTGATGCATGCAGAACACACCACAAACTATAAATATAAAAATAAACTTATTAAGTTTTGTTACTCTTAACAAACAAACAGACTCAAGCAATATATAAATATATGAGATATAATTACCCAACCTGAAGCATAATATAAATAAACCATAATTCACTACTCCTATGGTTACTTCACATCCCACCACTGTCCCGGTTAACCACAATGAAAAGCCGGAAAAATTTAATGGGACAGAGTTTAAGAGATGGCAGCAAAAAATGCTGTTTTATCTTACAACTCTGAATTTTGCAAGATTTGTCAAAGAGAATGCACCTGCCTTGAGCGAGGACCAAACTGATCGGCAAGCAATTGCTGCAGTTAAGGCGTGGAAGCATTCTGATTTTTTGTGCCGAAACTATATTTTGAATGGATTGGACAACACATTGTATAACGTATATAGTCCATTACAAACGGCTAGAGAATTGTGGGAATCCTTGGACAAGAAGTACAAAACGGAAGATGCGGGAATCAAGAAATATGTAGTGGGCCGTTTTCTTGAATACATGATGGTGGACTCGAAGACCGTAATTAGTCAAGTCCAAGAGCTTCAACTGATTTTACATGAAATTCATGCAGCGGGTATGAGTTTGAGCGAATCTTTCCAAGTGGCAGCAATCATTGAGAAACTACCACCGTCTTGGAAAGAGTTCAAGAACTATCTGAAGCACAAACGTAAGGAAATGAAGTTAGAGAACTTGATTGTTCGGTTACGGATTGAGGAAGATAACCGCGAGGCAGAAAAGAAAAGAAATCCGGGATTTGTTTTCAAAGCTAAGGCTAACATATTGGAGCATGGACAAAAAGAGAAAAAAAGAGACAGCGTTCTAAGCAAAACTCTAAACAAACTGTTGGTCAGAGTTTTAAGATTGGATCTATAAAGTTCAAAGGAAAGTGCTTTGTGTGCAACAAGGTAGGACATCGGGCCAAAGACTGTCGGAATCGCAAAGATCAACAAGGTCATTCCAAAAAGACAAAGTATGAACAGGCACAAATAACTGAATTGGGGACTTTGTCTGATGGAATGACTGAGATGAACCTGGCAGCAGTTGTGTCTGAGGTAAATCTGATGGGGTCAAATTCCAAGGAATGGTGGGTAGACACCGAGGCAACACGACATGTGTGTGCAGATAAGAAAATGTTTACTACCTATCAACAAGTTAAGGATGAAGAGCAGCTTTTCATGGGAAACTCCTCTACTACAAAAGTTGAAGGACAAGGGAAGATTGTGCTCAAAATGACTTCGGGCAAGGAGTTGACGCTTAACAATGTTTTGCATGTTCCAGAAATTCGGAAGAACTTGGTGTCTGGATCATTGTTAAGCAAGAATGGTTTTAAATTGGTTTTTGTTTCTGATAAATTTGTTCTGTGTAAGGATGGTGTTTATGTAGGGAAAGGATACCTGTGTGACGGGTTATTCAAAATGAATGTACTGACTGTAATTCCTACTATTAATAAGAACTCCACATCTTCTGCTTATTTGTTTGAGTCTTCTCATGTTTGGCATGGTAGATTAGGTCATGTTAACTATGATTCATTGCGTAGATTAATTCACTTAGACTATCTACCTAATTTTTCTATTGACTCAAATCATAAATGTGAAGTATGTGTTGAGGCTAAATTTACTAAGACACCATTTAATTCAGTTGAAAGAAGTACTGAGCCTCTGGATTTAATTCATAGTGATATTTGTGATTTGAAATTTGTTCAAACACGAAGAGGCAAGAAGTACTTCATCACTTTTATTGATGATAGTACCAAATATTGCTATGTATATTTATTATGAAGCAAGGATGAAGCCTTAGAAAAATTCATTGAATATAAAACTAAGGTTGAGAATCAACTTGGCAGGAAAATTAAGGCATTAAGAAGTGATCGAGGTGGTGAATATGATGCTCCTTTTGGAACGTTATGTTCACAACTTGGCATCATTCATCAAACTACTGTGCCTTATGCACCACAACAAAATGGAGTTGCTGAGTGGAAAAATCGTACATTGAAAGAAATGATGAATGCCATGTTGATTAGCTCAGGTTTACCCCAGAACTTATGGGGGGAAGCGATTCTTTCCGCTAATTATATTTTGAATAAAATACCTCACAAGAAGATTCTTAAAACTCCATATGAATTATGGAAAGGTCGGAATCCTTCTTACAAGTATCTGAAAGTGTGGGGGTGTTTAGCTAAGGTGGCCATTCCCGATCCTAAAAAGGTCAAAATCGGACCTAAAACTGTTGATTGCATATTCATAGGATATGCACATAACAGTAGTGCTTATCGATTTTTAGTATACAAAAGTGACAATTCAGATGTGCATGTCAATACTATAATCGAGTCGAGAAATGCATCTTTCTTCGAACATATATTTCCTTGTAAATCTATACAAGAATCAAGTTCTTCTAAACGTTCTTATGAAAATGCATTTGATAATAATCAAGGACATATTGAGGAAAATCAAGAAGGAACAAATGAGGCAGAACCTAGACGTAGTAAGTGAGCTAGGACTAGTAAATCCTTTGGTCCTGATTTCTTAACTTATCTACTGGAAAATGAGCCTCAAACATTTAAGGAAGCTATGTCTAGGCCTGAAGCTCCTTTATGGAAGGAAGCTATTAATAGTGAAATTGAGTCCATTTTACAAAATCATACCTGGGAATTGGTGGATCTTCCACCAGGATGTAAGCCTCTTGGATATAAATGGATATTCAAGAGAAAAATGAAGCTTGATGGATCAATTGAGAAATACAAGGCCAGACTTGTAGTGAAAGGTTATAGGCAAACTGAGGGAATAGATTATTTTGACACTTATTTGCCTGTAACAAGAATAACATCCAGTAGAATGTTGATTGCTATAGCGGCTTTATACAATCTTGAAATAAATCAAATGGATGTTAAGACTTCATTTTTAAATGGAGATCTTAATGAAGAAATCTACATGGAACAACCAGGAGGTTTTATAGTTCCAGGGCAAGAAAAGAAAGTGTGCAAGCTTGTAAAATCTCTTTATGGTTTAAAACAAGCTCCAAAACAATGGCATGAAAAATTTGACAATGTGATGATGTCAAATGGATTCAAAATAAATGAATGTGACAAATGTGTTTATGTGAAAGACACAGAAAAGGGTTATGTCATTGTTTGCCTATATGTAGATGATATGCTTATTTGGTAGTAATAATGAAATTATAAAAACTACCGAGAAAATGTTGAACACTAAGTTTGACATGAAAGACATGGGGATAGCAGATGTAATTTTAGGAATTAAAATTACTAAAACATCTGATGGATATGTTTTGTCTCAAGGTCATTATGTGGAAAAAATCCTTGAGAAATTTAATAAACATGATGATCGTCTTTCAAAAACCCCTGTGGATGCTAGTCTTCATTTAATGAAGAACATGGGTGAAGGTGTATCACAACTAGAGTACTCCCGAATAATTGGAAGTTTAATGTATCTTATGAATTGCACACGTCCTGACATAGCATATGCTGTCAGTAAATTGAGCAGGTACACAAGTAATCCAGGAAAAGATCATTGGATAGCCATAATAAGAGTACTTAGATATCTAAGATATACTTGTAATTATGGATTGAACTATACAAGATATCCAGCAGTACTGGAAGGGTACAGCGACGCTAATTGGATATCCGACACTAAAGACTCTAAGTCTACTAGTGGCTATGTCTTTACCTTGGGAAGTGCAGCAGTCTCTTGGAAATCGTCCAAACAGACGTGCATTGCCAGGTCCACAATGGAATCCGAGTTTATTGCATTGGATAAAGCAGGAGAAGAAGCAGAATGGCTTCGACATTTCTTGGAAGATATTCCAATATGGCCCAAACCTGTGCCCGCAATTTGCATCCATTGCGATAGCCAAACAGCTATGGCTAGGGCACAAAATAATATGTATAACGGTAAGTCTCGTCATATACGTCGTAGACATAATACCATTAAACAACTGCTCTCAAATGGAATTATTTCCATTGAATATCTAAGGTCAAGAGATAACATTGCGGATCCGTTAACAAAAGGTTTGACTAGAGAGCAAGTTATGAGATCATCGAGGGGAATGGGATTAAAGCCTACCAATTAAGAACCGACTTAATGGCAACCCAACCTAGCTGATTGGAGATCCCAAGATCTAGGTTCAAAGGGACAACCGAATTAAGTATGATTCCTAACCATCACTAAAGAGAAAATCTCTTACCCATTTCTATGATAACAAGTGATGTCTGTAGCGAGAATTAGGATAAGTTTTACTTTTAATGAAGTTCATATCTTGGAAAACCAAGTAGGGTATAGCAGAATACTCTTAATGAGCATCACCTATATGAGTGTGAATTGGGCCGATTCTATGAGAATGCTAAGGCTACATTCTCTAGAGCACTCATGAAAACCAGGTATTGCCCAGGGCCAAAACGGGCACAACCGAAAGAACCAAGTTATGTATGAAAACAAAACTGTGTGAAAGCTGTTGTCTCGGTTTACACTAACGGCAGAACAGTTCAAGACATCATGTTCACTGGTCAGCCAGTAAACCCGATAGTTTTTCACAAGGGAGGGTTCAAGGCCACAAGCTACCTATCCTATGCAGGATGTTTTCAGTTTTGTATTTTCTCAGGTTGCATGTTGTTGCATTTCCTTTTTGTCAATTTCATTCATGTGGGGGATTGTTGGAAAAATGGTTTAAATTCTGATGTTTCGGAAACTTTATGCTAATTATTATATAGGACCCACAAGTCATTTATTGAGGGTTCGAGTAGCAATGTATTCGTTCTATATGGTGAACAAGATTATATAATTAGTGAGTCAAAACCATTTATAGGTGAATGGAAAATTGACTTCTAAGTAAGGTTTATGAACATTAGACATGTTTGTGGAAATTCTCAAAATGGTGTTGCATCATTTTCTACACAGGAAAATTATGAACAATTTGGAGAATATATATAAGGTCCTAAATAAGTTGGGTTTGGGTCAAGCCCATTACTTTTTTTTCTTGGGCCCAAATTGTTTGAATTAATGTTAGTTTGTTGCTGGGAAGTTTGAATTTTATATTCAAATTGCAATGGATTGCAACGGACATCAACAGACATATTTTCAAATTGCACAGACATGTCTTTCCATAACAGGTTTCCATTTCCTATATTAAGGCAGTCCTCCGTCCTTTTTATGTCTAAGAAAGATAACATTTTTTTTCCAGATCTACCTTTTACTTCTCTATTCATCTTGCATATTCCATTTTTAGAGTTTAAGTTTGAGAGAGTATAAAGCACATATTTTGGTTCGCTGTACACGTAGAGTTAGTGCAAATTCTGTGTGTGTTGATTGTTGTATCCTGGAGACAGGACGCCCATTGATCTCGTGCACCAGTGGAGAGGGCGTAATTCTGTCTTAAAGACACAGTGTCCATACACTGGCCTCAATCACAATTTCATACCATTGTTTAATCTGCTATAAAGTTGTAAGTTTTGTTTATTTGTTTTATTCATTCACATGTAAATTCGCATGTAATTAATTATTCGCATGTAAATTCACATGTAATTAATTTACCGAAATTATTCTCCAACACTAACATCACTGTGGCTCGGAATCAATCAATTTGTGCTCGGTGGAGCAGTGGCTGGTGGTGGTGGGTGGTGGTGCTCGTGTGTTTGTGTGAGATGTCGATGGAGAGAGAGAGAGAGAGAGAGAGAGAGAGAGACGCATATACAAGAATGGAAAAAATGTGTGAGCTAATAAAATGTTAAAACTCTAATTAAAAAAAAAAACTGTTATTTTAAAACAGATTGCTAATAAATCTGTTCAAAAAAAACAAATGACAATACTAATAAATAAATAAAATTTAGAGTAGAAAATTTTAGATAAAAAATATAAGTATAGGTTTATAAATTATTTTTGTATTAAAAAAATCTAGATTAGAAATAGAATATCTAGTTTATTGGAAAAAAAATGAAAATTTCTTGTATCTACTAGAAATTTATAAATATTTAAGAACATCAAGAATTTTTATTTTATTACTTATAATTAAAATATAATTTCTCTAGAGAATGAGAGGGTTTGGGACCAAAATATGTATGGATCTAGAATGGGAGGGAGTGTGGCATAAGTTTTTAAATATTTTTTTTTTTACTTTTAAATTCAAATAATTTACATATACTTAAAAGGAAAATATTTTTTTAATTTTCTAAAAAAAATACTAAATTCAAAAAAATATAAAATTTAATATTTTACGACATGAAATGTATGTTGTTTTAAGTAAAAATATTTTATAATATATTTTGAATGCCGTGAAAATATACATTTTTTACGGCATATTTTTGCATGTCATAAAAAAATCGGATTGAATTTTTTTTTTTTGTAAAAGTTTTCACGACATTCATTAGCATGTCGTGTAAAGTTATAATATTTTACAACATGAAATGTATGTCGTCTTAAGTGTAAATATTTTACGACATATTTTTGTAAGTTATAAAAATACACATTTTTTACGGCATTGTAGACACCTCATTTTTGACCGCCCTTAAGATTTGGGCGCCACTGATCGTTTACTTGGTGGTGAAGTTGTGCAGAGCACAGGTTCGGTTTCTTCGGCAAGGAGAGAGAGCCAAATCCCAACCTTACACCCCGTTTTTGGACCAAAACTATTTTGACCAAAGATTTTAGATCTTAAAACCCTCACTTTCAAAAAATTTTTGAAAAGAAGTTTCTACGATGTTCTGAGGCTCGCATTTTGTTAAATGTTGCGCTTTTCGGTAAACTGAGCAAGGACAAAGTGGAAATGAATGAAAGAGAGATGAAATCTTTGAAAAATCTTTCAAAACACCTTATTTAGGGGTTTGGGGTTGAAGAAAAGAGGAGAGGAGAGAACAAAACTAGTTTGGGAGAAGTTCGACATGAATCCGGGAAGGATCGGAACTGAGCGGCTTTACTAAAATGAGCATAAGTTTTTGCACAGTTGGAATTTTGATGTGAGGCTGCCACCATTGGAAAGCTTACTTCTGGGGCTTCAATTTGGACATAAGAATGACCTAAAAAGAAGTCCATATGTAGGAGATATACTCATTTGAAGTTTGACCTACAGAGCAAATTTTTGCTATCGGCCAGAAAAGTAGCCGGTCGGCTAGTTGAGGTAGCCGGTCGGCCAGTTGAAGTAGCCTACCGGCCACTTATGTCAAAAATCAGATTTTTTGCAGATATTTTCCCTCCAGCTGTTGTGCACAACCTCCAGCTGTCCCAATTCAGATATTTTCGACCAAGGCTCCATTTTTGCTATATATGGAGGCCATATCTCATGTTTTGAGAGGTTAGAACATTTTAGCAAGTTTGGGAGCTTCTCACACTAAAATCCCTCTCTCTCTACAAAATTTTCAGAGCTAAATCTCTGCCTCTCTCTCTAGAGTTCACTCTCTCTTGCCCTTTTGTGCATGAAAGCTTTGACAAACCATACTTTTGCATACACATCCTTGATCAAACTTGACCACCATTGGGCTGAGATTCTTTGGGACTTTGTTTGAGCCCCAAAAGGTGATTTTGGCTCAGATTTGGGCTGGTTTTGCTGCTGTGCTTCAAGGGTAAGCACTTCTCTCTTTCAAGCTTGTGTTTTGCACACTTGCTTTATCCCCCTTTTCCCATTGTTTTGTCCTATTTTGGGGCTAGTTTTGAACCATAAAAAACTCTGATTTTGAGGTTCTAAAATGGTAGTTTAAGCCCCTTTTGTGTTAGGAGGTTGTCTCTCCCTTTGCTCTTTGGCTTGCAAAGCCTTTTGAGCCACCTTTCAAAACTTTTGAAACCATCTCTTTTTGGCCCTTTAACCACTGAATTCCAGAGGAATTTCAGTGGTGGAAAGTTGATTTTAAGGTCCCAAATAGGAGGGGGTGGTCCCCCCCTCTTGTCTTGTTTACATGTGTTGATGGCCTATCAAATGAGCATGCTTTTATACCCTTTTGAAGCTTGGTTTAAGCATGTTTTTGCCACTGATTTGCCATGTTATAACTCTATTTTTGGCTGATTTGGTTACCTCTTGCATGCATCTTGCACTTGTAGTGTAAAGTTGCTCACTAGCCTAGTGTATTTGATGGTTTAGCCTATTAATCTAGCATGTGTATGCTCCACTCCAGCATGTTTTTGGCTCTGATTTAGCATGCTTTAGGACTGTTTTGAGTGGTCTTGATCATATGGTTCATGCATTGTATAGCTATAGTGCAAGTGCCTTAACTAGCTTTGAGTTTTAGGACCTTTAGCATGCTTTGCTTGGGTTGTTTGCATGCCATAGCATCATTTTGTATGTGATTTCAGAGCATATTCCTTTGTCAAACTCTCACATATATCACTCTTTAAATGCTTTCAAGAGTCATGCCTTATGCCTTGCTTGTTAGCCAATTTGTGTGCATGTTTGTCTAGTCTTTTGAGTTTCATTTCCAGCACATCTTGGCCACTGTTTTGGCCTATTTGAGGTCTGTCCATAGCTAGTTTGGCCATTTGAATTTGATATTGCATGCTTCTAGTGTAAAACACTTCACTAGCGTTGATGCCTTTGGCTATTAACATGCATCACATGAATTGTTTGCATGATTTCAAGTCATTTTGCATGCCATTTCAGTGCTGAAATACATGCCATATTACTCCATGCTTCACTCTTTCGTTCGCTTTGAAAGAGGTCTTTAGCCCCTTGTTGGCTTGAGCATGGAATTGAGGCTCTCATGCCTAATGGTTTTAGCCTTCTCTTGAGGGTTTCTACTAATCAAAAGCATGAGGCTTCTTTCATGCTTAAGGTGCTTGTGGCTTAGGCCATCTTTCCCGTTAGAGGACACTCACATTACACTTAACCGGTTAAAAAATGAATCTGTAATGTTAAAATGTGTAAACAATTTCAATCAAGTAAAACATGCCAAGATAACACATGTTGTTTGCATTGCATTGTGTTTGGATCGGACGTTAATCCAAACACAAGAAATGTGAGACGTTTCAAACTCCAAGTGATAAAACGTGTCACATTTCTTGGTCGCCGACCCTCTTGACCATGCACGATAGAGGTGAAGGCTCTTATGTGTTGTTTGTGCATTCACTAACATTGTGCAAGCTTGACTCTTCGGCCATCATGCATTGAGATGCGTGGTTGGTGGCTTGAGAGCCGAGTACTACGCTCCTTTGAGCTTGAGAAATGATAAGGAGAGTAGTTGCACACACATTTCCTTGCAAATGCATTGTTGTGCCTTTGTTGTTCTCTGTTGCAGCAAAAGTGAGATTCTGGAAGGAAAGGTGGCTGGCCGACCACTTGCACTAGCCGACCGACCACTTGTACTGGCCGGCCGGCCAGTTGAGGTAGCCTACCGACCAGTTGAGGTGGCCGGCCGGCCACTTGCAGCAAAATTGTCCAAAGTGTTCCTGTTTTGGAGCAGGTGCAACCTGGAAGTCCGTATGATGTCCTGAGATCACCGCGAGTGCAAACAGAGACAACTCATGGCAAGGCAGTGCATTTCCGAGCGGAAGCGAACCGAGCATGCATCTCTCCCTCGCCCTCGAGGCCATTTTACTGCTTTACTTAGCTAGTTAATTTGCCGGTTTTGTAATTAATTAGTTAATGTGCTTAGCTAATTTAATTCGTCTTTGTAATATTCTAATTAGCTTAGTATAGCTAGTTTCAATTCGGTTTGTAATTAATTAGCTTAGCATAATTAATTAGTTGATTTGTAATAAGTAGCTTAGCTTAGCTCTTATTTATTCGGATCCTCCTGCGAGAGGGCGTATTGTTGTAATAAGTGTGCTTGCGTGTGTGTGTGCATGCCTTCCAACCCCATTTCTTTCTCCCTTTTACTTATCAGCTTTTGATGGTTAGTTTAGGGCATATTTCAATTAGCATACCTTATACTTTGCATGCGTTCATCATTCATTTGTCTTGCATGCACCGGGCTCGGCGCATCATTCAAACTGCATTGTATTTCAATACACTTTCTTGAATACGAGTTTCAAAGCATGTTATCAAGTGTTGCATTCATATACCATTTTAGATAGCCGAGCCTATTTTAGTTGCATTTTGCATGTGTTGCATTAGGCATTGTTGACATAGTTAGGATCATGCATGATTTCTAACTAGCTTCTGTTTTGGCTCGGAGTACACTGTAAGTGTTTACGCTTTAGCATCCTTGCATGAATGTAAGTGATTGCCATGTTTAGCATGCTTGCCATGTTTAGCATGCTTGCCATGAGGCTATGTGCTTAAATGATTAACTGCATGAATGCCTGTGGATGAAGGCTTCATTACTTGAATTGGAACAATTCATCAAAATGTGAGTTTTAAACCCACTTGAAGTGGCAAATCATCATGTTTTAAGCCCACCTTGTTTGGTGGCAAATCCGCGTTTTAGCCTACTTGCGAGTAGCATCTTCAAACCACTTTCGAAAAACAAACATGAGATGTTTTGTTCCAAATCGAGCGATTTAGTCTATACTTGTGTGTTGTGCGCATCACATAGTAAGTTAGCTAATAATTGGAATAAGAACACATGTGTTTTCAAAACAACATATCATGCTTAGTAGAGGCCGATCTTTTGATCGGGCGAGCGGGGGTGCTCATTTCATGACCTTCCCCCCTCGTACCCAAGTTCCTAAGCCGAGGCAACTTTGGTGATGATGGACACGTGGCCTTTGGTGCGAGTCAGGGTTTCCTAAATTTCTCAAAACAAAACATTTAGGTGGCGACTCTGTAATCTGGCAAAGCAGTCTATGTTTGCCGCTTTTTGATTAAAATCGATTTTCTAAAACGATTTGCCGGATTTGGACTCTTTGGTGATTTATCAGTCTTACATTGCACTTTGTAAGATTAGATATCAGAACCGTGACAGGAGTCCGAACTGTAGGACCAATTCGAGCCTCTCCGAAAGGGGGCGCGTGAAAAAGTCGAGCTACAGTTTCTGGCGACTCCGCTGAGAATTTAGAGAACTTGACTCGAACTCATGATATGTTGTTTTATTTACATTTATGTGTTTCTTTGCGTTGCATTTGCATTGGTGCGCCTAAGTCACAGTGTTCGCCATCTGTTATTCCTGAACAGTTTGCCGGAGGCTTGCTTGGAAAAGCGTGCCATAAGGCTGACCGATTACGGGCTCTGCCACGATGGGAACACAAACCTCGGATCAGGATCACCGCCGAGGCACCCTTTTTGACCAATCGACCTAGTCGCATATCGGAAGCCATAGAGACCATTCCAAACTAGGACATGTTGCTCACCCGAATGTAGGATTGTTTGAAACCACATGCGTGCGTAATGAAACCCTAGCTCTTGACAAAACTAGGATAGGGAAACCTTACCCTATCATAGGGGTGTTTTGGCTCTCATTACTTGGTATGTGCTTTACAGTGAAACTGTACAGGGATGTGCGTTTCAGTCGCCAAGTTGGTATCTGTTTTGAAGCAGAAGTCAGTAGAGAGCACAGTTATTCAGCTATGCTCATATCTGTTCTGGTGAAATCAGGCTGAGATGCTGTCTGTTTTCTCTTTTGCAAGGTAGTCTTGGAACCATAGCTTCAAAGGCTCCAATATCCCCCGGGTACATTGGACTTGTGTTGATAGACTTTGTCAGGTTAGAGATTTGATTCAAGGGCAACCAACGTTTCCTTTGCCAGAGGCAAGGCAAAGAAAGGCCAGTCAGGGCTCACCGGTTCAACTGATCCGACAGTCACCAGTCGCATCACCTTCGTTCAAACTCAGCAGACCGTGATGGCACAGAGTCGGGAAGAAGTTATTGCCGTGATAGCGGCATTAAACCAGGGACTCGCCATGCAGGATGAGACCAATGCCGAAGTGCAATGCCTATCTGGGGCACCTACCACACATCCGATCTCGGGACCCCAGCCGAACTTTGACCCACTTCCACCAGCTGAAGATTTGCATGGTCCAGATCCCCGAGAAGGGTTGGCTCAAAACCGAGTTTTCGAACCCCTGATGCAGCCTAATGAGAGGCTTTATCCCTTTGGTACTAATGATCTCGAACCGAGCTCGGTGAAACTTGCTAAACTTGAAAAGCAAGTCGACATTGGAGATGGGTACACCGAAGCTGCCATACAACTCCCAAACAGATTCAAAATGCCACATATTGACTGTTTCGACGGGTCTGGGGATCCTATGGTACAGGTTCGGCTTTTCGTGGATGTCTTGAAATCGACAGGTCTAACTAAGCCGTAGAAACTCTCTCTGTATGGCAGAACCTTATTGGGTGCAGCCGCTACTTGGTACGCCAAGTTGGAGGATACAGTGAAGCAAAACTGGGAAAAGTTGGCTGAGGCCTTTGTCGATCAGTATTCTTGCAATACCCAACTTGAAATGACCATGCAAGAGCTTGAAGCAACCCGCCAGAACCCAACGGAGCCTTTTGTGGAATTTGTTGCAAGGTGGAGAGCAAAGGCAGCACAGATGACAGATCGCCCTTCTGAGAGGGATCAAGTGCGGATGGTGGTGCAGAACTTGGAGCCTGATATGTTGCAAAAGTTAATAGTGGCTCCACTATTCACTTTCCAAAGTTTGCATGAACTAGGGGTTTAGATTGAGAATGCGTTCAACAGAGGGATTATTCCCAGAACAAGGGAACTGATAAGGAGAGTTTTTGCTGGAAGTACCAATGTTGGTGCTAGCACTGCTCCCAAACCCACTAAAATCCATACAGTTGCCACAGCCGACCCTTTTGCTAAGGCCAGCCTACAAATAGCCAGCCCAGCCCGAGCTTAGGGCAGAACTTTCACCCCCCTCTATATGAGCCTAACCAACGCACTAAAAGTCCTGATGGAGAGAGGGTATCTCAAACCCCTTGTGTAACACGTCCGCGGGGGACCTCGGCTACAGTTCGGACTCCCTTTTGTGTTGCGGTTCTAAATCTGAACCAAAGAGTCCAACTCTGGCAAATCGTTTTGAAGAAAAACAGATTTTTGAAAAGTAGTGCCAAACATGGACTGCTTTGCCAGATTACAGAGTCGCCACCTAAATATTTTTTATGGGGGAATTTAGGAAACCCTGACTCGGTGCCGAAGGCCACGTGTCCGTCATCACCAAATGTCTTGGCTCGGGAGCTTGGGTACGATCGGGGAAGGTCAGCTATGAGCACCCCCTTTCGCCCGGTCCGAAGACCGGCCTCTACTAACCGTGATATCTGATTTTGAAAACGTTACGTGTTCTTATTCCAATTATTAGCCTAGAATTACTATGTTATGCGCGCAGCAAACAAGTATAGACTAGATTGCCTAATTTGGAAATAAACATTGCATATCCGTTGGTTTGAAAAATACTTGGAATTTGCTACTCGCAAGTAGGCTAAAATACGGATTTCAATGAGTTATTCCAACTCAAGCAATCCAACCTCCACCCACAGGCATTCAAACAGTTTATCTCATGTAAGCATTTAGCCGCATGGTAAGCATACTGTCATGGCAACATTTACACGCATGTGGCATGCTAAAGCATAAAACTTACATCGTATTCCGCGCCAAAACAATAACCCGGTTAGCAAACATGCATGACCTAGTTCATGTTAAGTGGCCAATGCAACACAGGCATAGATGCAATCTAGAGTAGGCTCGGCTAACCCTAAACATGGTATATGAAATGTGCGAATAGCACGTATTCAATTTGGAATTGAAAATTGCAATGCGGTTTGTATGATGTACCGAGCCCGGTGCATGTAAACAAATGCGTGAATGCACGCATGCATTGCATAAGGTATGCTAAAATAGACGTGCCCTAATCTACCATCGTAAGCAGGTAAATAAAAGGGATAGAAAGAAATGGGGATTGGAAGACATACACCCACTCACACACACTTATTACAAATACGCCCTCACTCGGAGGGACCAAAACAATAATACAAATTAATGAACTACGCAAGTAAATTAATTATTACAAATTAACTAAATTAATCAAATAAATTAATTAATCTCTATAAAGCAGTAAACCGCCTCGGGATGAGGTCCGGATGCAACACGCGCTCGGGATTGGCTCGGAACCACACTGCCATGCACGGATTGCCTCTGTTTCCCCTGCTTTCCTCCTCTGAAAATTGCCAAAGTCCCAGAAGCACCTCTCAGGGCACTGGGGAGTACCACCGGCTGGGGTAGGGCACCACCGGCTGAAGGAGGAGGCCACCGGCACTGAATTGTCCATCGGTTGGGAATTGACTGCCGGTCGGCACTAAAAAGTGCCGGTCGGCACAAAATGTTCTGCAGATCCTGCAACTCACACAGCAGAGAGGACAAACTATGCATGGCAAGGTAATTCAAAGCATGTATGCACAAAACACATCCCACATCATGTTAATGACTCAATGGGGCATGTGCCTCGATCCCCGGACCACCAATCGCGCATTTTCATGCATGATGGCCCTAAGAATCAAGAATGCAACTTTACTATAAAATGCAATGCAACTAAATAAACACACAAAAGTGCCCAACCTCTATCACATTTCATTTCAAGAGGCCAAGCATGCATGCTCATGTGATGCAACTCTAAGCATGGCAAGCTAGTATGCAATATGGACAATGTGATGCACTTATGCAAACATGCAAACGAGCATATAAGGCAAGCACGCAAACCAATGAAATGATGGACTTAGACATGAATTAGGCAACTCAAAAAGGCCTAAAATCAGTAGCCAAAATGCCTACAATTGGGGACTAAACACACACACACACATGCACATGTTAAGGTGCCAAACCCAAGGCATAATAAATAACATTCAAGCACACTTGAGATGAGTTGAATATGGGCTACTAGCATACATGAAAAGCTCTGAAATCCATGCAAAACTTGATGCCAAATCATGCAACAAAGCAAGCCAAAGCATGCAACAAATGGCCCAAGTCTTGAAACAAGCCAATGAGGCATTGAACTACACTTATGCAAAGCAATTATGGCATGCATTAAACAACCTAAAACAGAGTTATAGCATGTTAAAACAAAGCCAAATGGCTACTTAGATGGCATCTAAGAAGCTTGAAATCAAGGGCATGCATCATGACCAAAACATGGAGCATTTAACATTAGCTTAAGAAGTCACAAAGAGGCATGCAATGTAAACATACAAGCACTTCTAGGGGACTGAAAGAGCATGCTAGGTGGTTCCAGACCATCAAAACACATGCAGGCAAAGCATGCTACACACTCATGCTCTTAAGGCCAACCCCAAATGCAAAGGGGCTATATTAAACATGCTAATTGACCAAAATACTTATGGACAGACCTAAAACATGGTAATATGAGCACAAAATCTTCACAAACACAAGTCTAAAACATGCTAGAAATGGAGGCATACAACCTAAGCATGTTAAGGCATAAAGAGGCATTACAAGACAACTATACTAAGCATGCATAGGAGACCAAAATCAACTTGGAGGCATGTTATATCATGGCAATATAAGCATGGAAAACAACCAAGACATGCTCAACACACACTCAAACATGGTGCTCCTTTGGAAGCCAAAACTTGCCCTTTTCAAGGACATCAAGGAGAGGGGATGGCCCTCCCCTTTCTAGGACTTTAAGGCACCATCTCCACCACTGAAATCCCTCAAGATTTCAGTGGTAGAGAGGTCCAAGCACACAAGTCCCAGATCTCTCCAAAATAGCACAAAAAAGTGCCCTTTTCAAGGCCTAAGGGTGGTCAAACTTGCTCAAACCACAAAACACTCTTAATATACAATGAAGAGGCTTAAAAAACAGAACTTTTATGTATTATATGCTAAGCACAAAAACTGTTTTAAAGTAAGCAAAAAGAGGGTGCAAAAATGGGTAAAAAGAGGACTAGTGTCTCACCCTTGTTGACCTCTTTAACAAAGTTGTAGTTGATGCTTCCTTAGGCTCAAAATCTGTCAAGAACTTCAAAAACCAGCCCTTAGAACCTTAGTTGCAAGGAGAAGGTGAAACACTAGGTGTTTGTGTGCAATAGTAAGGCACAAAACACCTAGACACACAAGAGAATGATGGAGATAGAATGTGTATGCAACTCAAACCCTAGAAAAACCAGAGCTTCTCTCTCTCTTTTCCTCTCTCACTCTCCAAATTTCTAACCCTTGAGCCAAGAGAAGAGCCTTCTCTCTTATAGACAACCAAGACTTACAAGCTAAGTCATCCAAGGGCTCATCCCCTCCATACACGTGTATGGAGGGGAAAACAAACGCCAACAGCTATCTAAAAATATCCCATAAAGCAGCTGTAAAGGAGTCGGCAGGGCAAAATGGTCATTTTGCCAAAAAAGGTGCCGACCGGCACAAAAGAGTGCCGACCGGCACAATAAAGTGCCGATGGCAACACCATCCAGCCGGTGGCCTCTAGCCACAGCCGGTGGTATGTGGGGGTGCCTCACAAAGCAATCCCTGCCCTTCCAAGGCAAAACACAAGTGTTTGGTGCAAAACCAAGCACAAAACGGTCGAGTTCGGAGGTCCTGAGGCAAGGCGCGTGAGCCGAGAACTCCGGGAACTCCAAACGAACACAAACATGGATAATCACCGAGTGTTCCAACGGTGACGTCCAAGTCTTGAGGACGGTCAAAAATGGGGTGTCTACACCTTGATCCTCAACTTTTGCCTAACCCACTCCCTGCGGGGCATAACCCCACGAACTACTGTGTGTATTATCAGCATGCACCATGGCACCGATTGTTGCTACTGCCTTCGTCATGAGATCCAAAATCTCATTGACAACCGGACAATAGCTCCAGCTCAAAACCCCAAAGACCAAGTACCTCATCCACATCTCAACCTCGACCATACACTGAAACCCACCTGCAATCCTAGTATATACACCCCGACCCATATATCCAAGCCTGAGGTGTTTATCCCAGAAAGCATGGGCTTAAGCATGATGGATGCACTTGAACCCCAATCATCTCAAACCCGTGAACCCACTACTTCTGAGCTAGGAAGCATGATTGAAGATTTGCAAAGAACTATGGCAAATTTAGCCTTTGGAATTTTGGCTCCATCGTCGACCATATCACAGGCTAGAAGTTTCAATCCAAAAAGGCTCCTCGATCTTGGGGCAAGCTGCAACTGAAAAGGGCCAACCTGAAGCCATCTCAGATCTGGGTGTTGGCGTGTGGACAACAACTGAGCTCCGTTCTGATATAACGACCCGATCCTTTGACAAGGTGGAGGCAAGTGGTAAGAACAAGGTAGGGGCAGGCATTGGTCCCCATGGACACCTTCTGTGGGCTGTTAAGGCTTTGAAGGTCGAAGGATTGAACAAACAACAAGTGCTCGCAGTTGTTGCAAAAATTGTGGAGGACACTTTTGTTGCTCAAGTTGGGGGCATTTCGAAACAAGGGGCAAGCCAGGAAAAAGGATGTCGTATCAGAAACGCCCCTTTCAGCTCCAATCCTACTCTCAGAAGAGATTAGCAAACCAAGCCAGCACCTGCCGACCCCTTTGCTGGTGCATCCATGACTCCACAAACCTCGAAGCACCAACCCCGGGGCTAGAGGGTCTTCGCCCCGCTTTACATGACCTTATCCAAGGCTCTTCAAATCCTTATAGGGCAAGGTCATCTTGAGCCCCTTGAGCCTCGGCCACTCCCGAAATCCCTTCTGGCTGGGCATGATGCTGCCAAGTACTGTGCCTTCCATCAACAAGCTGGCCATGACACTAACATGTGTTTTCGTCTTCGCCACGAAATACAAGATCTGATTGATAACAAGGTCATTGTCGTGCCAGGTCCTGCAAAGTCTATCGGCACTGGATCGATGAATGTGAGGGATAATATGATGTGATCGGGGGATGAACCACTTGCTGATGGCACTCAGTTTACTCCAGATTTGGGGATGGCACGCACTATTTTAAGCAATGTGCAAATGCTGTTTATTGTACTTGCTGACTTAGATATTGGGTTAGTCTTGTTGTGTTGTATTGAGTCAGTCTTTTTGTGTTGAGTTTGTCGAGTCTGTCTTGTTGTATCGAGTCAGTCCTGTGGTGCTTAGAGTCAGGTGATTTCGGGGGTGTTACCTCAAACATCAGTTTCTTGTTTTGTGTTTGTCTTTTACACTCTTTATTTTGCGTCTGTTTCTATCTTTGAGCCAATTGCGCCAGAAGATCTAAATGAAACAACAGTGATTTTCCCCCTTCTGCATTTGTTTATGTTATTGAGCCAATTGTGCCGGAAGATCTGAATGAAACGGCAGTGCTTTTCACCTACTTTTCTGTGTCTTGAAATCATTATATTGACCAAAGTTTTTCAAAACTGTTTGAACACTGTGATGAAAACAAAGAGGGAGGAATTCCTCGGGATTTGCAAAAATTTGACCAAATTGAGAGAAAGAAAGGTGTGCTAAGCCCTTAATGAATGAAATCATGTTTGTTAATGTGAGTACTGAGAAGGATCCTGGCTTGATCCAGATTGGTTCTACATTGTCTTCCGCGTGAGCGACGAGTCGCTTTCTTAAAAGATTTCAAAAAATGTTTTGCGTGGTCTTGCGAAGACCTATGTGGATTCACTCTTGAGATTGTGCAGCATAGGATCACTCTCGGCCTTGAGACTCGACCCTTTTTGCTTTCAAACCTTGAACTTGGATTCAGAATGTTCAACGGTCAACCACAATGTGAGGCTTATATGGCCAGATTTGAAGTAGCCCACGAACCAGGGGCAATAAGGTCGTATGACATCAAAGGAGGCCTGCCAGGCCAGATTTGGAAATATCCCCGAACTGGGGGCAAGAAAGTCAGATCAAGAAGATCAGATGTTAGCAAAGGAAGCTTACAAAGCTAGATCAGAAGCATCCTTTGAACTAGGGGCGAAAAATATCAAATGTACTCGAAGAGTCAAAGATGAGTCTTTTCTGTAAACCAATGAAGACTGGCCAGAAAGCCAAATCCGAGAAACAGAGGGAAGAAAATTTTTGCTGAAGGACAATTGAGTTCCTATCCGCAACACTAGGGGCAACTTCAGTCCCCATTGGATGGACTCCTACATCATCAGCAAACAGCAGCCATTCTCCTAGATTCAGATGGCTTCGAGATCCTATGACCAGTCAACATGGACAAGTTACACTTTTTACCCTTGAGAGGCTCGCTGGGCCGAAAACCTGGAAGGGCGACCCAGGCAAAAGTTAGAGCAAAGGAAAAGATGAAAAGAAAAGATGAAAAGAAAAGAAGAAAAGAATTGAAGAAAAGGAAAAGAGCAGAAATGAAAAGAAAAGAAAAATAGAGCTCACAAGGTTGAAAACCCAGAAGGGCGACCTTGGCAAAAGTTAGAGCGCAAAAGGATAGCGTCAACACCCGAGTGAACCCCAACCTGAAACTACGTCAGGCCTGATTCCCATGTTTGGGATACGTAGGCAACTTCATCTTGAAGTTCGGCCCCAATCATTTTCAGCCTGCTTGGCTCATCCATGTTGATTGGTTTATCCTTGTTCAACTCGGCTATCCTATCCATGTGCAAATTGGCTCGTCTTCGTTCAAATTCAGTTGTTCTATTTCGTTGGAAGATTCAGCTGTAAGACAAATCAAGTTCAGATCTAAGGTTGTGCATCTCGAGAGTAGATTTTGTGCTCGTTGAACAGTGGCCATTTGTAAAAATAGTTTTTGAGAATTTTTAATGAGGTTGACTAATTTTCTCAAAAATTACGCCATTTTTCCAAAACTAGACCATTTCTTGGACCCAAAAAAGGAAAATTTTCAGTGCTCACAGCCTGAGCTGCATGATTTCAAATCAGAAAATCGAACAAGCATGTTAATCTAACTCTCATATTGATTAAAATTGTTTTAGCAGAAGCCAAAAACAAAAAATCGTCAAAATGATGAACTAGGGGCATAGTTGAGTCAGGTTTTCTGTCTTTTCCCTGTTGTCAGCATACTTGCCAGAAAAGGGCACCATACTTGCCGGAAAGGGCACCATATTCGCCAAGAAGGGCATAACTAAAACTAACAACAGAGGCCAAAAGACTTTCTCATCCTCCAAGCAGCGAGGTATTAAGCCAAGTGCGAAGCACGAACTGGAATGGAGCAGAATATTCCACTCCCTCATCTGGACAGGTCTGATCACATTCAAGCTAAACCAGGGCATCGTCAATTGATGTCAGTTGCAGATCTGCTGTACATCCAGTCGCATCACAATCCCTCTGTGGAAAAGTTCACTGTTGTGAGCAAAAGAAGGAGCATCTAGTAGAATACTGGGGGCAAGAGCCCATAACTTCCTGTTTATCCATCAACCACCCAGGGGAGGGATAAAAAAACAAGAGAGATTGAAAAATAGAGAGATGTGCGCTGAGAGAAAAAGTGAGAAAATGGCTTTTTCAGAAAACAAGAGATAGAGTGCCAGAGTGGTGTGAGAATCACAAATAAGAAAGGGTGGGAAACAATACCTGGCGAAGCTGTGGGCTCTTTGTGAACTGAGAGGTCTCTAGCCATTGGAACACATCTGAGTGTTATGTGTGTGTTTTTGTTTGTCTTCAGTCTTGTTTGAGTCGTTTCGAGTGTCAATAGATGTGTTTTGGTTGTTTACCTCTGTTTTCCTTTGTTGAGTCGTTTTGATTGTGATTAGTCGTAGGCTCAATACCTGGTCAAGAACTCATTTCTCAATTTCAAAAATAAATCATTTTGTGCTCAGAGTGCTGTGCTGTTCTCCACATATGTGCAAAATAGGATTTGTTCTTTCATAAAACTGTAGGGTTCAACCCAGGTCATATGAGAACAATAGAACAAGGACCTATCTGAAGCTATATGGGTTCTAGACTGCAAAGCAAAAGAAAAGAAGAAAAATCGAAGCATCTGAGTGTGTTCACCTTCAGCAAATTCCGGGATTGCATTCCGGGTGTACCTCTTCAGGCCTTGTCAGTGCTCCGAAGTATGAGTGTGCCTCTACCTCAAGCTCAAGCCTGCTTCAAGCCAGAATGATGATCAGAAGTGCTCTCCCTGAGTACCATTCCTTGTTAGAGACATCTTGGCTGTGTTTGCAATGAGTTCCTAGGAGACCAACTGCGACGGTGGAAACTAGAGTTCGAATGGCTGATGCCTAGAACGCAAAGGTTCGGGATTTCTGAGACTAAAGTCTGGTTTAAATACCTAGGGGTGTGTCCCTGGCTTGAAATTTGTATAGAAGCCCCATAGGTTGAGGTAGTGGGTATGTGCCTCAATTCTGGATACTGAACCAACCTAGTCTGTCACCCCGTTGGAGAATAGGGAAAGTTGTGAACAGGGCCAAGAAGAAAGGTAGTAACTGCGGTTTGGAAGCACAATCGAAAAGCAGAAGATCCTCAGTAGCATAAGGCACGATATTGTATGCACAGTTCACTCAGAGGCATTCCGGGTAAGATCATTCCTGTCATTTGAACTCCGTTGGTTAGAAACACTCGGGTACGCCCGGTGTTTATACCCCACTCCGTTGGTTAGAAACACTCGGGTATGCCCAGTGTTTATGCCTCTCTGCTTTGGTTAGAAGCATTTGGGGCGTGTGCTCGACGCTTATACCTTGCTTTGGTTAGAAGTGTTTAGGGCGTATGCCCGACGCTTATACCTCTCTGCTTTGGTTAGAAGCGTTTGGGGCGTGTGCCCGACGCTTATACCTTGCTTCGGTTGGAAGCGTTCAGGGCGTGTGCCCGACACTTATACCCTGTTTTGGTTAGAAGCGTTTGGGGCGTGTGCCCGACGCTTATACCGCTCTGCTTTGGTTAGAAGTGTTTGGGGTGTGTGCCCGACGCTTATACTGCTCTGCTTTGGTTAGAAGTGTTTGGGGTGTATGCCCGACGCTTATACTGCTCTGCTTTGTTAGAAGCATTTGGGGCGTGTGCCCGACGCTTATACCTTGCTTTGGTTGGAAGCGTTCGGGGCATGTGCCCGACGCTTATATCGCTCTTGCTTTGGTTAGAAGCGTTTGGACCGTGTGCCCGACGCTTATACCTCCCTGTTGGTTAGACACATTGGGTCGTGTGCCTGATATTTATACCACCTCCTTCGGTTAGAAGCGTTCGGGACGTGTGTCCGATGCTTATACCACCCCATTGGTTAGAGACATTGGGTTGTGCGCCCGATGTCTATACCATTTCTTCAGTTAAGAGTGTTTGGACCGTGTGTTCGACGCTTATACCATCCCGTTGGTTAGAGACATTGGGTCGTGTATCCGATGTTTATGCCACCCTTTTGGTTAGAAGTGTTTGGACCATGTGTCCGACGCTTAATACCACTTTTCTAGTTAAAAGCGTTTGGAACGAGTTTCGACGCTTATACCTCTCTGTTTTGGGTTAGAAACATTGGAACGTGTTCTGATGATTATACCACCCTTCGGTGTTTGCACCGCTCCCTTTTCCCTCTCGTGCGTGGCACGTTAGGATGCTTTGGTTCAAAGCATCTGGACGAATTCTAATGCTTATACTGCTCTTTGCATAATGTTTGGATTGCATCTCAATTGCTATCACTATTCCCTGTGGCTCAGAACCTTAGGATGTGTCCTTAGGTTCACACCACTTCTTTCCTCGCATGTGCCATGCGTTGGGATCTTGTTTGCCGCCTCGGGTGCGCCCGACGGTTGTTATTCTTTTGGCTATTTCTACGTGATGCGTAGTTAAAATTGCATAATTTTCTTACATCCTTTCTGTGTGAAATACGGTTCGACTTATGCTTCTCATGCGTGGCGTGTTTATTTGTTCACTTCTTCTCACGTTTGAGATTGTTGTACCTTATTGGTTTGCTTAAAATGTCGTATTTTATTTGCATGATACTTGCATTTAAATGTTTCATTACAGCTACCTTTGCATGATCATAAGTTATGTTCTGCATCGTGCATATCATTTTCATCCTGCCCCTGAACTACGTTGGTTTGATTCCCTACAAAGGGATACGTAGGCAGCCTGTGGGCACAACCATTTGTTTTTGCATCTTCATTCTGTTTGTTTGTCCAAGTCTTCGGCTTTGTCAAAAATGGGTCGTCTCTAAGCTTTGACATTCACTTATGTCATTTTATGACTTCGAGCTCTATCCAAGAGGGGCAACTGTAGACACCCCATTTTTGACCGCCCTGAAGACTTGGGCGCCACTGATCGTTTACTTGGTGGTGAAGTTGTGCAGAGCACAAGTTCGGTTTCTTTGGCAAGGAGAGAGAGTCAAATCCCAACCTTACACCTCGTTTTTGGACCAAAACTATTTTGACCAAAGATTTTAGACCTTAAAACCCTCTCTTTCAAATTTTGTTTTGAAAAGAAGTTTCTACGATGTTCCGAGGCTCGCATTTCGTTAAATGTTGCGCTTTTCGGTAAACCGAGCAAGGACAAAGTGAAAATGAATGAAAGAGAGATGAAATCTTTGAAAAATATTTCAAAACACCTTTTTTAGGGGTTTGGGGTTGAAGAAAAGAGGAGAGGAGAGGAGAGAAGAAAACTAGTTTGGGAGAAGTTCGGCATGAATCCGGGAAGGATCGGAACTGAGCGGCTTCACTAAAAGGAGTATAACTTTTCGCACAGTTGGAATTTTGATGTGAGACTGCCACCATTGGAAAGCTTACTTCTGGGGCTTCAATTTGGACACAAGAATGATCTGAAAAGGAGTCCATTTGAAGGAGATATGCCCATTTGAAGTTTGATCTGCAGAGTAGATTTTTGCTGTCGGCCAGAAAAGTAACCGGTCAGCCAATTGAAGTAGCCTACCGGCCACTTATGTCAAAAATAAGATATTTTGCAGATCTTTTTCCTCCAGCTGTTGTGCACAACCTCCAGCTGTCCCAATTCAGATATTTTCGACCAAGGCTTCATTTTTGCTATATATGGAGGCCATATCTAATGTTTTGAGAGGTTAGAACATTTTAGCAAGTTTGGGAGCTTCTCAAACTAAAATCCCTCTCTCTCTACAAAATTTTCAGAGCTAAATCTCTGCCTCTCTCTCTCTAGAGTTCACTCTCTCTTGCCTTTTTGTGCATGAAAGCTTAGATACACCATACTTTTGCATACACATCCATGATCAAACTTGACCACCATTGGGCTGAGATTCTTTGGGACTTTGTTTGAGCCCCAAAAGGTGGTTTTGGCTGGTTTTGCTGCTGTGCTTCAAGGGTAAGCACTTCTCCCTTTCAAGCTTGTTTTTGCACACTTGCTTTATCCCCCTTTCCCCATTGTTTTGTACTATTTTGGGGCTGGTTTTGAACCATAAAAAACTTTGATTTTGAGGTTCTAAAATGGTAGTTTAAGCCCCTTTTGTGTTAGGGGGTTGTCTCTCCCTTTGCTCTTTGGCTTGCAAAGCCTTTTGAGCCACCTTTCAAAACTTTTGAAACCATCTCTTTTTGGCCCTTTAACCACTGAATTCCAGAGGAATTTCAGTGGTGGAAAGTTGATTTTGAGGTCCCAAATAGGAGGGGGTGGTCCCCCCTCCTTTTGTCTTGTTTGCATGTGTTAATGGCCTATCAAATGAGCATGCTTTTCTACCCTTTTGAAGCTTGGTTTAAGCATGTTTTTGCCACTGATTTCCATGTTATAACTCTGTTTTTGGCTGATTTGGTCACCTCTTGCATGCATCTTGCACTTGTAGTGTAAAGTTGTTCACTAGCCTAGTGTACTTGATGGTTTAGCCTATTAATCTAGCATGTTTTTGGCTCTGATTTAGCATGCTTTAGGACTATTTTGAGTGGTCTTGATCATATGGTTCATGCATTGTATAGCTATAGTGCAAGTGCCTTAACTAGCTTTGAGTTTTAGGACCTCTAGCATGCTTTGCTTGGGTTGTTTGCGTGCCATAGCATCATTTTGTATGTGATTTCAGAGCATATTCCTCTATCAAACTCTCACATATATCACTCTTTAAATGCTTTCAAGAGTCATGCCTTATGCCTTGCTTGTGAGCCAATTTGTGTGCATGTTTGTCTAGTCTTTTGAGTTTCATTTCCAGCACATCTTGGCCACTGTTTTGGCCTGTTTGAGGTCTATCCATAGCTGGTTTGGCCATTTGAATTTGATATTGCATGCTTCTAGTGTAAAACACTTCACTAGCTGTAGACGTCCCCGAACGCCCCGGGAGGGTTAAGTCCCGTTCTGTTCTTTTGGGTTCACTACAGTTCGGACTCAAATTGTCATGGTTCTTAATCTTGAACCAAAGAGTCCAAATCCGGCAAATCGTTTTTGAGAAAACAGATTTTTAAAAGAAGTGCCAAACATGGACTGCTTTGCCAAATACAGAGTCGCCACCTAAATATTTTTTAAAATGGGAAATTTAGGAAACCCTGACTCGGTGCCGAAGGCCACGTGTCCGTCATCACCAAAGTTGTCTTGGCTCGAGAGCTTGGGTACGATCGGGGAAGGTCAGCTATGAGCACCCCCTTTCGCCCGGTCGAAGACCGGCCTCTACTAACCATGATATCCGATTTTGAAAACCTTATGTGCTCTTATTCCGGTTATTAGCCTAGAATTACTATGTTATGCGCACATCAAACAAGTATAGACTAGATTGCCTAATTTGGAAACAAGCATTGCATATCCGTTTTGTTTTGAAAAGCGCTTTGGAATTTGCTACTCGCAAGTAGGCTAAAAACACGGATTTCAACGAGTTTTTCCAACTCAAACAATCCAACCTTCACCCACAGGCATTCAGGCAGTTTATTTCATATAAGCATTTAGCCACATGGTAAGCATACTGTCATGTTAACATTCACACGCATGCGAGATGCTAAAGCATAAATACTTACATTGCACTCTATGCCAAGACGATAAACTAGTTAGCAATCATGCATGTCCTAGTTCATGTTAGAATGGCTAATGCAACGCATACAGAGATGCAGTTTAGAGTAGGCTCGGCTAACCCTAAATTGTCATGTGAAATGCTACAATTATCACTTATTCAATTCGGAATTAAAAATACAATGCAGTTTGCATGATGTACCGAGCCCGGTGCATGTCAACAAATGCATGGATGCACGCATGCATAGCATAAGGTATGCTAATTTAAACATGCCCTAATACTAACCATCAAAGCAGGTAAATAAAAGGGAAGAAAGACGTGGAGGTTGGAAGACATACACACCATTCACGCACACTTATTACAAATACGCCCTCACACGGAGGGACCAAAAGAATAATACATTCCGAATAATAAATCAACTATCCTAGCTAACTAATTATTACAAAACTTCTAATTTAATTAACAAATTAAATGCAAAAAGGAAAAGGCCGTAGCCCCGCCTCGAGATGTGCGAATGATGCATGTTTGACTTGCCTTGCTCGGAAACTCGCTGCCATAGCACTGTTGCCTCTGTTTTCACTGCTTAGCTTCTCTGAAAATTGCACAAATCTCAGGACAGGTTCTTTGCACACTGTGGAACACCACCGGCTGGGAGGGATGGCCACCGGCCATGGGAAAAGGTCACCGGCCTCTGATGAAGTTATCGGCCAAAAATCCCTGGCCGGTCGGCACTCTATGTAGCCGACCGGCCAAAAACTTCCTGCAGAACCTGCAATTGACAGCAGCAGAGGGCAAGCAGTGTATGGCATGGAATTTCAAGCAAATGTGTGCATGAACACACTCCCTATCATGCAACGGACTCAAGGGAGCATGGCCCTCGACCCCCGGGCCATCAATCACGCATTTCAATGCATGATGGCCCAAAAGCCAAGTTAGCAACTTTGATATC
This sequence comes from Camellia japonica, assembly GCA_030407325.1. Taxonomy (NCBI): domain Eukaryota; kingdom Viridiplantae; phylum Streptophyta; class Magnoliopsida; order Ericales; family Theaceae; genus Camellia; species Camellia japonica. The sequence continues at coordinate 25,791,250 of JAPPVO010000002.1, forward strand.
AAATGAAATGCAAGCACAAAACACATCAAAGGCCCCAACCTCTATCATGCTCGATCAAGAGGCAAGGGATGCATGCCAAATGCAACCTAAGCATGCGAGCTAAGTATGCAATATGAGTATGCGAACAAGCATGCAAGGCATGACACAATGCAACAACATAACATGCACAACGCATTGTAACATGGCATACACAATGCAAAATGGGTTTACACCAATACAAGTTGACCTCAGCCACACTCATATCAGTGGCCATAAGATGAAAACAAGATAACTCGAAATGCGTGCACGCGTGCACGCAAATCGAGGACCGATCCCCAGGCACCGAAATGCCACTCTAATGAGACATGGCGAAGACATGGAATATGATATGCAAACATGCAAAAATCAGTAGCAAAATGAGGGGGGAAAACAGCCCCGAAACAAGGCGAAATGACACCCGATGCATGGAATCTCTCCCGAAATGCAAAACTAGGTACATAAAATGGCTTACAGCTATACAAAGCATGCATAATTGGTACATGGAATGAGAAGACAGAAGAAAGGCAGCCCCAAAATAAGCATTTTTACAGTCCAAAGCATGGCCAAACAGTAAGCACAAGTGGGACTAAATTAGCATACAAAAATGGCTCCGCAAGGGAGGCAATGAAGCAAGTGGTAGATGCAAAGCCCAAAAAGAAAAAGACCCTTCTACAACACTGGAGAGGGACCAAAAATATGACTACTTACAGTTTATGGAAGCCCCCAAAACAGTATACAAACACACTCAAAATGTCATGCAAGATGAGGCTCAAAAGAGGCTATAACACAAAGTATACAAAATATTCATCAAACAGCCAAAGACCCTTAATGAAACATGACAAGGGGGTCAAAATATGTCCACTTTCAGCTCTGATCAAGGTCGAAAAACAGAATCTTAATAAGTTAATAAATCATGCAAAAATGGGGACCAAAGAGGGGTACAATGGAAAGTGATACATGGAGGTCCCCAACAGTGTTGAGCCCTTCTTCAATGTTCAAGAAGGGCTCAAAATAAGCCTATCTACAGTTTATGACATGCTCCAAAACAGATCACACATAGGCTAAAAATATCATGCAAAATAATGGCATTCAAGAGGATAATGAAGCAAGTGCCAAAAATAAGCTTCAAACTGCAATGAGCCCTTAATGAAACATGGAATATAGCTTAAAAAAATGACATTTTCAGTTTTGGTCGGAGCTCAAAACAGCAATAAAATGGGGCTAAGCAATGGTACAAAATAAGGCCAAAAGAGAGGGGAAATGAACTTACCCTTGAAGACTACTCCTTGGCTGCCTTTTGAACTGAGAAATGGTGCCTCCAAGCCTCTGAGAAGACCCTCCAAGCTTTTGGAATGGAGGTGGTGGGGTGGTGCTACGTGTTGGTGTAGGAATGGAGCCAAGAACCTTATACTTTGAGGCTAAAATGGAGAGATACAAGGGGGGAGAGTGTATGTCTCCTCTGGAATTTCAGCACCCTAATTATGGAAGAGGAGGGCTTGCTTTATAGAGCCAAGGGAGTAAGACTTCTCTTAGAAGCTTCAAAACCAAGAGCCAAGATCCTCCATACACGTGTATGGAGGATCCAGTCTGTGCCCTCCAGCTGGCACAGCTGTCATCCATTCAATCTGTAGAATACTCCGGAAGGTCGTCGGCTAGCAAAATTGGCCGGTCGGCTACTTTTACTGGCCGGTCGGCCATTTATTTGGCCGGTCGGCTAAATGGATGGCCGATGGGTGGCCTATGAGGTCAAAAAGTGCCGGTGGATATCTAGATTGAAGCCCCGGAAGTTAGCTTTCCAATGGCGCAAACCTTGCATTAAAATTCCTCCTGTGGAAAAAGTTATGCCCATTTTGGTGAAGCCGCGCAGATTCTATCCAACTGGGATGATGCCCACCTTCAACTGATCATGTCTCCCCCACCCGGACTTGGCTTTAAGAATTCTTGAGTGCAAAATGAAGCCCCGGAAGTAAGCTTTCCAATGGTGGTGGCCCCATAGCTAAAATCCAGGTATGCAAATGAATAAGCCCGATTCAGCGAGGGCTGCTCGACCCTCTTCTACCCGGATTCATGCCGAACTTCTTCTCCAACTTGGTTTCCCCCCTCTCTCTCCTCTTTCTTTTCAACTTCAAACCCCTAAGTAAGGTGTTTTGAAAGATTTTTCAAAGATTTCATCTCTCTTTCATTCATCTCCACTTTGTCCTTGCTCGGTTTACCGAAAATGCAACATTTACCGAAATGCGAGCGTCGGAACATCGTGGGAATTTAATTTTAAAAATGTTTTGAAAGAGAGGGTTTTAAGGTCTAAAAATCATCCAAAATAATTTTGGTCCAAAATGGGGTGTGAAGTTGAGATTTCTCTCTCTCCTTGCTGAAGAAATTGAACCTTTCCCCTGCACACCTTTCATCACCGAGCAAACCATCAGTAACGCCCAAGTCTCGAGGGCGGTCAAAAATGGGGTGTCTACACTAGCTTTGATGCCTTTGGCTATTAACATGCATCACATGAGTTGTTTGCATGATTTCAAGTCATTTTGCATGCCATTTCAGTGCTGAAATACATGCCATATTACTCCATGCTTCACTCTTTCGTTCGCTCTGAAAGAGGTCTTTAGCCCCTTGTTGGCTTGAGCATGGAGTTGAGGCTCTCATGCCTAATGGTTTTAGCCTTCTCTTGAGGGTTTCTACTAACCAAAACTATGAGGCTTCTTTCATGCTTAAGGTGCTTGTGGCTTAGGCCATCTTTCCCGTTAGAGGACACTCACATTACACTTAACCGGTTAAAGAATGAATCGGTAATGTTAAAATGTGTAAACAAAATCAACCAAGTAAAACATGCCAAGATAACACATGTTGTTTGCATTGCATTGTGTTTGGATCGGACGTTAATCCAAACACAAGAAATGTGAGGCGTTTCAAACTCCAAGTGATAAAACGTGTCACGTTTCTTGGTCGCCGACCTTCTTGACCATGCATGATAGAGGTGGAGGCTCTTATGTGTTGTTTGTGCATTCACTAACATTGTGCAAGCTTGACTCTTCGGCCATCATGCATTGAGATGCGTGGTTGGTGGCTTGAGAGCCGAGTACTACGCTCCTTTGAGCTTGAGAAATGATAAGGAGAGTAGTTGCACACACATTTCCTTGCAAATGCATTGCTGTGCCTTTGTTGTTCTCTGTTGCAGCAAAAGTGGGATTCTGGAAGGAAAGGTGGCTGGCCGACCACTTGCACTAGTCGACCGACCACTTGTACTGGCCGCCCGGCCAATTGAGGTAACCTACCGACCAGTTGAGGTGGCCGGCTGGCCACTTGCAGCAAAATTGTCCGAAGTGTTCCTGTTTTGGAGCAGGTGTAACCTAGAAGTCCGTATGATGTCTTGAGATCACCGCGAGTGCAAATAGAGGCAACTCATGGCGAGGCAGTGCGTTTCCGAGCGGAAGCGAACCGAGCATGCATCTCTCCCTCGCCCTCGCCCTCGAGGCCATTTTACCACTTTACTTAGCTAGTTAATTTGCCGGTTTTGTAATTAATTAGTTAATGTGCTTAGCTAATTTAATTCGTCTTTATAATATTTTAATTAGCTTAGTATAGCTAGTTTCAATTCGGTTTGTAATTAATTAGCTTAGCATAATTAATTAGTTGATTTGTAATAAGTAGCTTAGCTTAGCTCTTATTTATTCGAATCCTCCTGTGAGAGGGCGCATTGTTGTAATAAGTGTGCGTGTTTGTGTGCATGTCTTCCAACCCTATTTTTTTCTCCCTTTTACTTATCAGTTTTTGATGGTTAGTTTAGGGCATATTTCAATTAGCATACCTTATACTTTGCATGCGTTCATCATTCATTTGTCTGGCATGCGCCGGGCTCGGCGCATCATTCAAACTGCATTGTATTTCAATACACTTTCTTGAATACGTGTTTCAAAGCATGTTATCAAGTGTTGCACTTATATGCCATTTTAGATAGCCGATCCTATTTTAGTTGCATTTTGCATGTGTTGCATTAGGCATTGTTGACATAGTTAGGATCATGCATGATTTCTAACTAGCTTCTGTTTTGGCTCAGAGTACACTGTAAGTGTTTACGCTTTAGCATCCTTGCATGAGTGTAAGTGATTGCCATGTTTAGCATGCTTGCGATGAGGCTATGTGCTTAAATGATTAACTGCATGAATGCTTGTGGATAAAGGCTTCATTACTTGAATTGGAACAATTTATCAAAATGTGAGTTTTAAGCTCACTTGAAGTGACAAATCATCATGTTTTAAGCTCACCTTGTTTGGTGGCAAATCCGTGTTTTAGCCTACTTGTGGGTAGCATCTTCAAACCACTTTCGAAAAACAAACATGAGATGTTTTGTTCCAAATCGAGCGATTTAGTCTATACTTATATGTTGTGCGCATCACATAGTAAGTTAGCTAATAATTGGAATAAGAACACATGTGTTTTCAAAACAACATATCATGCTTAGTAGAGGCCGATCCTTTGATCGGGCGAGCGGGGGTGCTCATTTCATGACCTTCCCCCCTCATACCCAAGTTCCCGAGCCGAGGCAACTTTGGTGATGACGGACACGTGGCCTTTGGCGCGAGTCAAGGTTTCCTAAATTTCTCAAAGCAAAACATTTAGGTGGCGACTTTGTAATCTGGTAAAGCAGTCCATGTTTGGCCTTTTTTTGATTAAAATCTATTTTCCAAAACGATTTGTCAGATTTGGACTCTTTGGTGATTTATCAGTCTTACATTGCACTTTGTAAGATTAGATACAGAACTGTGGCAGGAGTCTGAACTGTAGGACCAATTCGAGCATCTCCGAAAGGGGGTGCGCGAAAAAGTCGAGCTACAGGCATACTTTTGCATGCCATAAATATATGAATTAACGACTTACATGGTATGTATGTTATTATTGACAAAATATTAACGGCTTGCCAAAAAAAAAAATGTTGTAGAATGTACTAACTACGACATGCATTTAATGCATGCTATAAACATAATGTTATAAATAGTTAGTTTTGTTGTAGTGGCATAGCCGATGAGTGTGGACTCACCGAACGACTGGCTGGACATACTCCCGGATGACCACCTCAAGCAAAATTTTGTGAAAAGTTTACACTGGGAGGTCGACCCCCCTGTTGACCACCCGGTTGACCCCAAGATGAAAGAAAGCCTTGTTTGATCAATGATGTGGGTTTTCCAAAATAGAGTTGTATGTGTAAACTTGGCCAAAATATTCAAAGAAAATTCATACAATTCATTTTTGCCAATCAGTCCTTCTTCTTCCAACCATCACTTCGCTAGTATCTCAAATCTCTCAACCCAACCCCCTCTATCTCTCTTTATATATATATATATATCTGCAAGTGCAACAACGCATCTAACAATACTATACTAGTTTGGAAAGGAAACCAACAATCAACACTCAAAACGTAACAATTTAACTAACATATTTATCAAAAATGTTTACTAAACTCTGCAATCCAAAACCCATGACGCATAACTTATTTTTTGGGGAAAGAGAAAGAGCCAAGGTACCCACAGTTACAGAAATTGGAGGAGAGTATTCGACACATGAATCGTTTCATTTGAGGGATTCAAAGATTGAAGAAATATAATTGTTTTTTTGCAATCATAATAATAATTATCCGAGAAAAAAAATAGCGACAATTACTTTTTAGAGAGACGAATATAAACATATCCTACCTTGCAAACTCATCAAAATCACAACAACCATTTTACACCTACTTTTTTTTGTTAGCAAAATGTAAGCATATTCGGTGGTTGCTTCGACTCCAAGCACAACAATTGTCTTGGTGTTTGATCAAAACTCGTGTGCACTATTCTTCCTCTCTCTCTCCCTGTCTCTCTCTCTCTCTCTCTCTGCTTGAAATGCGAAGCCCTATCTAGCCCTTGACTCCCCTACAGTAACTACATTCGACATCGCAACCTGTGGGCCTATTTTTAGAGCAGTCACTGGGAAAGGAATTGAGGAAACAAAAATGGAGGGAAAAAAAATTATTTTCCTCTTTCCGGTCGACCGGCCGGTCGTCTCCCCGGACATCTAGTGTGTTTTGATAAAAGCTACAGTATGTACCGTTGGAGTGGCTGATATCATATTGAGGAATTCGTCTTTTTTTTTACTCAGATTTGATGAAATTTCTGATAAACCGTTGGAGATGCCCTTACATATTTTTTGGGTGGTGGGTTGTATGATGAAGATTAAATATATGTAGTGTGAGATTTATATGTAAAATAAATTTAAATTATAAGATAATTTTTAAGTAATTAAGGTTTTGTTTGGCATGTGTTAAAATAGCATATGTTATTTTAGTATATTATTTTATTTGGGTCATAATTATCTTATTTAGGTCACATCATCTCTCTATCATATCACTTTAAACTCAACTCATATTTTATATTTTTTCGTAAAAAGTTAAAAAGTATACTAATTTAGCACTTTTCAAACAACCTCTAAGTTACCATCTTCAAAAGATTGCGTTATTTTAATTGTATCAATACCATTTTAGCATATTACAATATCAAAATGTCATATTTTATTAGGCGCATTCCAATAATATATGACTTGTTTTGGAAAGTAAATTGAAAGTTAACTTTTTGACTTTTTTTAATTTTTTTTAAATATATAAAAAAATAAAGAGGTGATGCACCTTAAAAAAAAAAAAAAAAACTACTTTAACCGAGTGGCCAAAACAAGCCTATATGTCATTTTTTAGCACAATTCAATTTACACTGTATGATATGATTGAAGGGCTAAAAGGGACATTTGGCTATAGAATTTTCCATGATCAAACATTTAGGTTGTTTTGGAAAGAGGAGTAAAAGTTACTTCTTCGACTTTTTAATTTTTTTTAAAAAAAAAATTATGAAAAAATAAAAAAATAATGTGACTTAAAAGAGATTAAAAGAAAAAAAAAAAAAAAAACTTTTAACCTCTTCCCACAAAAGGCCAAAGTCGTTTTAAGACACCATTTTGGAATGAATATATCGCCCGTGTTAGAATTATGGACACATTCAACCCCGAAATAAATTAGCAATAGATAGAGAAGATTTTAAAATAGAGTTTGATTTCTATCAATTTGTCATCCTAAAAAGTTTAATAACTAAAATTCATTTTTTCTAATAATTTTACTTAATAAAAATAAATAAATGATTTAAATTAAAAAATAATTTAAAATATTTTAATTTAAATTGATAAAATTAAATTTTCATATTTTATTTTATTAGAATGCTCAAACCTTAAAGTTTTTATTCTATTTTATAATTTTCTCTAATAATAATATACTAATAAAGTAGATTAACATAGAAAATATTTTGAATAATCTAAATAAATATATTTTTTAATTTTTTATTAAAAAAAATATACATAAAAATAAAAAATAATATAATTTAAATAAATATATTTATATAGATTATGTCAAACATTCTTTAAATCTGATTTCTTAAATCTGACTTCATAATATTGTTGTTTACTTAAATGTCTCTTCATTATTGCCAAAATAAAATAAAAATATCTTGACCTCCAAAGAGCAACCCTCTACAACTTCGAGAGACCGTCATCTTTGACATCTCTGTTAGCTTTGTTATAATATTAGGAGTGTTTTCAGAAATAGATTAAAAATTAATTTTTTTAATATTTTTTAAAAATATATATAAAAAATAAAAAATAATAAGAAAAAAATTGACTTTTGACTATATGCTAAAATAGACTCTCGTCTGGCATATAACAATTTTAGCTTAAAAGTCAAAAAATTATTAAAAAATTAAAAAGTCTATAATTTATATCAAAAAGTCAAAAATTTTCTTTTCTCTTTATTTTTTGCATATTTTTTGATAAAAAATTAAAAATTTATTCTAAACATACTATTTTTTTTTTACCTTATATTTTAATTAAAAAATTAAAAAAATTACTAAAATAGTATATTTCCAAAGGAGGAAAATTTTCTTTAACCATGGGTTTGGGTTTTGCAGAGGATTGACATTTTTAAAGATACTTGGGATGATTGATTATCATTTTGATGCTTATAACATCCTTCTTTTATCTTTATCAATGTTTGATGTAAGATTGTATCTATTATATAAGATAAATAAGAAAATATTATAAATAATTACTTTTACCCTCATAAAAAAAATTTAATATATAAATTGGCGTTTACTTTTTAAAAATAAAATAAAAAATTTAAGATTTTTTTAAAAATAAAGTTTTAATTAGATAAGATTTTTTACTAATTTATAATATTTATCGGCTTATAATTTATTTTTATAATCCTTTTAGAGATAAATAATAGTTTCAATTATGGAAAATTTACTTATAAATCACATCTTAAGGAATGGTGATCCATTTAGTCTTAAAGATTTTTTTATAGACCAATTAGTCCTATTGATTTTGGAAATGTAGATTTAATATATTATTTAAAAATTAGATTTACGATTATACTTTTATTTCTATTATGTTCATTTTCCTTTTTTCTTTTGTGCTAAAAAGGTAAGGTTAAATCAAATTTGGGATGAATTTTTATGTAAAAATCTTTTTTATTTGGAAAACATTTCAAAATGAATACAAAAATGAGTTAAAATATGAGATTTTTCAACCATTCCAAAAAGATGTAAGATTTTTTAAACATTTCAAAAGGAGTACAAAAACTACTTGGTAAGTTTTGGCTAAATGTATAATTTTAAACTATAATACTCCAATGTAACACTCAAACGTAACACTCTAATATAACATTAAAAAAAAAAAAATCTTAGTATAATACCCTAATGTAATACATTAAAAAAAACTCCTTACTGTACTTTTTTCAAACGTAACACTTTAATATAACACTAAAAAAAAGCTCCTTAGTGTAACACTCTAATTTAACACACAAAAATTTCTTATTGTAACACTAATGTAACACAAAAAAATTTCTTAGTGTAATCAAACGTAATACTTTAATATAACACTCCAAAAAAACTCTTTAGTGTAACACACAAAAAAAATTTTAGTGTATTTTTTTCCCAAATGTAACACTTTAATATAATACTCTAAAAAAATTCTTTAGTGTAATACTCTAATGTAACACACAAAAACTCCTTAGTGTAACATTCTAATGTATTTTTTTTAAACATAACACTTCAATACAACACTCAAAATTTTTTTCTTAGTGTAACACTTTAATGTAACTCACAAAAAAAACTCTTTGGTGTACTTTTTCCATACGTAACACTCCAATGTAACACAAAAAAAAAAAAAACCTAGTGTACTTTTTGTAAGCGTAACACTCCAATGTAATACTAAAAAAAAAAGAATGTGAGATTTTTCAAACCATTCCAAAAAGGAGTATAAATATTCCTTAGTAAGTTTTGGGCAAATGTATAATTTCAAACTGTGAGTGTTACAGTTGGAAAAAATACATTAATGAGTTTTTTCTTAGTGTTTTGTGTGTCACATTAGACACTACAAGAAAATGCACTTTTGGCGACCACTTTTGCCGACTAAAAAAATTTTGGTCACCAAAAGTTGTGGAATTGGCAAACAAAAATTATGTTAGTTGGCAAAAGTATAATATTTAGCTACTAAATTTTTTTAGTCGGGGTATATTGATTATTGGCGACTAAAAAAAATGTAGTCGCTAAAAATGCCACAATTGGAGACTAAAAAAAATTTAGTCGCTAAATTTGCCACAATTGGCGACTAAACAAATAGTTTAGTCGTAGGATAGTTAGTTTTGGCTACTAAAATTATTTAGTCATCGAATGAAAAACAAAAATTAACTGTTTGTTTTTGGCGACCAAAAGTTTGGTCGCTAAATATTTATTTTCAGCAACTAAAAAATATTTTAGTCGCTGTATTGTTAATTTTGGCTACTAAAATTGTTTAGTCACCAATGAAATACAAAAATTTACTTTTTATCTTTGGCGACCAAAAGTTTGATGGCCAAATATTTATTTGCAGCGACTAAAAAAGATTTTAGTCGCTGTATAGTTTGTTGTGGCTACTAAAATTATTTAGTCGCTGAATGAAAAATCAAAATTTTCTTTTTATCTTTGGTGACAAAAAGTTTGGTTGTCAAATATTTATTTTCAGCGACTAAAAATAGTTTTGGCTACTAAAATTATTTAGTCGCTGACTGAAAAATAAAAATTTACTTTTTATCTTTGGCGACCAAAAGTTTGGTCGCCAAATATTTATTTTCATCGACTAAAACAATTTTTAGTCGCAAAAGAACTAAAATATTTAGAGGGAGACATTTCAAAATTTGGAGAGATTTATAAAATATTTTTAGCACCTAAAAAATATTTTAGTTTCCAATAACCATATATATATATATTCTTCTTTCCCCATTTTGTTGCCCTAAATTGAATTTGTTTCTCTGAAACAGCTCTCTTCCCCATCTGTGGGTCATCGATCTCAATCCCTCAAGCCGCTTTGTATGACCTTGCCACCATCGCTGACACCACCGGCGGTCTTTGCTGGCACATCCGACTGTAAGCCTTGTGGTAGTGATACCAGAGAGCAACTTATCGGTAGCGGCTATGCTAAGGCTCCACACTGTTCAAGCCACCACCGGTTTGACTAATTTCATGGTCGGTCCACCGCCGTTCTATGGGAACAACCGGACCACTGCTGGCTTCTTAGCTTTGTTCACTTCCATTAGAGGTGGGCTTGATGTTGCATTGGCTAGTGGCGGAGCTAGGAAAATGAGTTAGAGGGGGTACTTATTAATTACAATTTGTTATTTAAAAAAAAAATGATCAGCATTAAGATAATAATAATTTTATAGGCTAAATTTAAGCATAACAAATTAAAAATCATGATTAATATGAGGCAAACAAAATTCCATAATAGTGTATAATAACTCGGTGCGAGATGGTGATATAATTTTGTAATTTTAGCACAAAAAATTCCCGATTTTATAAAATAAAAACATATAATTTATAGCACAAATTATTATAAAATCTATTTAATTTTTATTTGACAGAAAATATTAAAGAGATGATATTGCTTATAAATGATGTGTTTTGAATGAAAATGTTAGCCAAAGAAAATGTTAAGAAAAAAATGAATACATTTTGTATATGACCACAAAACAAAAACAAACAAAAAAATTCAAAATTGAGAGGGGGCGCGTGACCCCCCAGGCCTTCTTTGGCTTTGTCCCTGGTGGCGGCGACTTCATAAATTTGGAGGAGTGAATTCCTCGGCTGAAGAATGTTGGAAAGATTTATCTGAAATTACATTTTTCCCAACTAGTTTTGCGGACTACCTTTTATTTTGTCGAAATTTTGTTTCATTTGGCGACTAAATTAAAATTTGGTAGGCAAAGGTTTGGAGTTTTGTCAACTAATATTTTGTAGTTGCCAAAATAGAATTTTCTGTGACCAAAATTGAAATTTGGTCGGCAAAGGTCGAATCTGGAAGACCAAAAAAAAGTGGAAAAATAAAAAAAATTTAGCGACCAAAATAATTTGGTCGCAGATAATAAAACGACGCCATTTTGAATGTAATTTAAGTAAATTGAAGGACAATGCCGACCAACTAGTTTTGTAGGGAAAAATTGCCCTATATCAACGGAGTAAAAATTTTCAAACTCTTTATACAGTATATACCGCGCGCCACTCCCGTACACCACTCATCATTCGCATCTCATTGTCGATTCTCCTACTTGATTGTAGTCACCAAAGTCGCTTCTTTGACCAAACATCAGCGGCGCTTCGAGAAGTACTTGGGCCTCCATTGTTGGGTATGTATTCTCTCTCTCTCTCTCTCTCTCAATCGTTGTATTTGTGTTCCATTACTCCTCTTACTCACATGGTTGCTCTCTCTTTTCGCACCTAATAGCACGACCATCACTATTTTTCTATTACTACTAGTTCGCCTATCTTCAAACAACCCCGAGATTAGGTATGGGTCATCTCTCTCTCTGTTGCTCAATTTCTCTATTATCCTTTGTTTTCCCTAATTTTGAAAACCAATTTTTTTGTTTTCCCTAATTTTCGAAACCCTAATGAGTGAATATTTGAAGGGATGGCCTCAAATCATACTCTTCGGACAATGAACAAAAATGAAAACTTCTATATATATATATGTGTATTGTTGTTTGTTCTGGTTGGATATTTAGACCACATGCAAGTATACCAGATTTGTTTTCTATAATTTGCTTATTAGTAGGGAATTTTGTGTATCATTGTTTGTATGATGTGGGTTATCCTTGGATAGCATGATCAATAATTTTAATCTCATCGACTGCCTTTTATGTACACACACACACACACACACACATACACACACACATATATATAAAGAGGTTTGATCTTTTTCTGTGTAAACAGGACTCTTTTTCATTATTTTTTATTTTTTGTTTTTTCTCCTCCCAAAAGGCATATTTTTGGGGTTTTGTAATACTTAATCTTTTAACGTTTCTTATTAACTGAACGAATGTGACAAGAGAGTTGTCACAGCTTGTGACTGCTTGTTGATTTTGTTTGTAGATCCCACATATATATCCCACAAAACTCTATCATACCAGTTTGACACACACAGATGTAGCTCTATTGTCTATTGTCTGTTTCTCAATTTTTTTTTTTTTTTAGGAAATGAAGGAGCAACAGCAAAAAATGGAACTTGAAAATAATAATAATAATAATAATAATAATAATAATAATAATAATAATAATAATATAATAATAATATAATAATAATAATAATAATAATAAACAACAAAGCTGTGCTAAGTTGAGTTGAGTTAGAGGTCTTTATTTTCTCTGCATCAATCAAAAGAATTCATTTTCGTTGAACTTTGCAATTATTTTGATTGTTTGGTTTGTTTTTGTGAAGTTTATGTATCTTTGTCCTCCTAGTTTATTGCATAATTTAGGTTGAGTAAGTTTTTAATTATGTATATGCTTTCACCAAGTGAATTCTGAGCATATCTAATTAAACGTAGTATGTTTATATAGTGGATTTGTTTGGTGATTTCATTAGGACCTACTTCTTTAGGGATCCGATTGGTTATACTGTTGAGGTTAATTATTATTTGTTGGCTATGAATTAGATGACTTGTGAGTTAGGATGATGGTTACCTTGAAAAGGCATTTCATGTGTGGTGGCAATTTACCTAATAGTGTCTAATGGTTCAATTATAAATCTTGTCGGACGTGTGGCATAATTGGCCAAGCCCCAACAAAAGACTGAGATTTCAGATGTGTTACTGCCTTTTAAATGTAAAAGAAATTTAAGTGGTTTGAATTCCTACCCCTCAACAAAACAAAACCAAACCAAGAAATTTAGATATTTCATTTCATTTCTATTTTCTTTCTATCATCATCACTTTCACTTTACTTTTCTTTTGACTTAACAAATCCAAGTTTGTAAACATATGCACAACAACTTATATGCTACCAAGTCGCAGGCACTTCGCAAAAAATAAATTAAAATTGCTCTACATACCAAACCTGTAAGTTATTACCTGAATGGGACTGAATAAGTGTACTTGTTGCAGTCCATCATTGATTTTTTCAACTTGTGACATTGATATTTAAGGATGGGCCCTGTTATGGTGCAACCAGTTGATCTGGTTTTGTCTTAGTATGGGGATGCTCTAGGATATTGTCTTGTTTCAATGTGTAAACTAATTATAAGATACATGGTCTTGTCATTCTATTTGTGATTTAACAACATAAGAAACAGTAGCATCATAATTTTTTCTTCTTTACCAAATTGACATGAACAGAAACACAATAATGTTATATACACAGAACACACACATACATGAGTCTCGTATGGAATTGTAAACTTCTTAACTTCATAAGTTTTGAATAATGTGCACTTAAGTGTGTGACTAATGAAAAAACCTTTTACTGAGGGAATTGATTTTCAAATTCTACATCTGCATATTAAAGATAAGTTTTATTATATGCCCTCTTTCCGAGCTACAAAGGCATGTTTGCACCCCTTCATGCAGTAGCCCAAAGTGAAGAGAGTAGTTATAGAGATGGCTAGAGACAAAAAAACAAAAATAATGTTAAAGCTAACAGCAGCATCATTACTACTAATAATGCAATTATTTGATGACTGTTACAGTTGATGACATCAACAACTATATAATAGATAGCATATTAAGGTATTGTTGCCTTTTAAATGTAGAAAAACTTTAAGTAGTTTGAAATCCTACCTTTTTTCCCAAATTTTCAATTGTTTTTATATTTTTTTTCAGCCTTTAGTCATTTCTTCCAGAAATCTCAAACTTCTATATGCTTATTAGTGTTATTGAATATTCAAATGTGTTTAAATATATGATAACCATGGACCTGAAATGCATAATGCATCATGCTTCTTGTAATAAGCCCTATAGTTCGGACTCCCGCGATTTTGAATCTGATCTCACAAGTGCAATGCGAAATAGATAAACACCAAAGAGTCCAAATATGGCAAATCTTTTGCAAAATCAATTTTGAATCAAAATTCCAAAAATGGACTGCTTTGCTTGATATAGAGTCGTCACCTAAATATTTTTGAGAAATTTAGGAAATTCATGACTCGTGCCAAAGGCCACGTGTCCGTCATCACCAAGATTGTCTTGGCTCAGGAACTTAGGTACGAGAGGAGAAAGTCATGAATTGAGCATCCCTGCTCACCTGATCAAAGATTGGCCTCTACTAATCATGATATGAATCTTATGTACATTATATGCTTTTGTTCCGTTTTATTAGGCTAGCATTACTATGTGATGCGTACACACAAGTATAGACTAACTTACAAGAATTGGAATACTAAATTCATGTTTGTTTTTGAAAATTGTTTCGAATATGTACCACTTGCAAAAGTGATCGCATATAAACATTACTCAAATTATTCCAATTCAAGCAATTAGCCTTCATCCGCAGGCATTCAAGCAATTTATCAGATAAGTATTTAGCCTCATGGAAAGCATGCTAAAATATGGCAACAATCACAAACATGCGATATGCCAAAACGAGTAAAGGCTCGTCTAGTACTCCAAGCCAAAAGAGAAACTAGTTAGAAAAATGCATGATTCCTGACTATGCGATATAACTAATGCAACACATGTGATATGTAATTACTAGGCTCAGCTACTAATATGGCATATGAATCAAGTTGATAACATGCGATCTAAGCACGTATTCAAAGAAGTATTAAACGACAATGCAAGTTAGAATGATGAACCGAGCCTCGGTGCATGTAATACAAATGGATGCAAACATAAAGAATACTAAACAAAACATGATGCCCTAAACTAACCATCATAAGCTAGTAAATAAAAGGGAGAAAGACGTGGGGTTGGAAGACATACACGTTATTACAACATTGCGCTCTCACGAAGGAAAGTCCGAATGAACTAACTAGCTAACTAGATAACTAATTAATACAAAACAAATTAAATTAGCTAAGCTACTTAACTAATTATTACAAACCGAATTAATTAACTATTCTAGCTAAGAACTAATTACAGCACGAGACAAATTAGGTATTCTAACTAATTAATTACAAAACCATTATTTAAGCACGACATTAATATATACAACACGGATCCCGAGGATCGATAGAAGGCTTATGCATGAATGCGGAAAAAGCCACAGTTTCTGCTGCTGAATGCCTCTGTTGCATAGTAGACCACTAGCACTGATTTCCACCTCCACAGCAACTCTGTTCTGTTGGGGGAGTACACAGCTAGATTTTGCATTGGTGGCTGGCAGAGGGGCTGCCGGCCACTAGTGACAGAACTCTCTACTGTAACAGAGAGCAAATAGAGCAAAGACAAGGTATTCTCAAGGGTTTGTTTACACAATTTACCCCTCCTTATCATTTGAATAGCTTAAAGGAGTAGTAAACTTGATTCACAAACCATTAATCTATGTAATTTCATTACATGATGGCCTATGAACCAAAGTGTGCAAGTTCAATGAATGCAATAAAATAAGACTCTCAAAACCACCTCCCTATCATGAAAGATCAAGGGAAGTAGTTGATAATAAATCTTGAACCGTTTCCATCACTAATGAGTATAAAATGACTTAAGACTCAAGGGTTCAATTAACGTCCGATTGAACCCAAACAAGTTATTATCTTGCACCTTTTTTTAGCCTCAATTTTATTACTTCATTTTAGTTTATCAACCATTCTTTAATCAATTGAGTCCAAATGGTGAATTTAAGTCTTCTAATGGAAAGAGGGCTCAAACCAAGAGTTACTTTAGGCATGAAAGAGACATCATACCATTGGTAATGAAACCCCAAAAGGGATTAAACCATTAAGTATGACATCTCAATCTCATGCTTAAACAAATAAGTAGTTTGAAACCACTTTCAAAGCAAAACAAAAGCCAAGAAAGGATGGAGGTTGTAGAGGTAATTAAGAGTGATCACAAGTATGGAAAGTCATAAATAAATGCAATCAACTCAAATAAGATGGTGTCTAATGCCTAAAACACCAAACTCATGATGACAATTACACTACAAGCATGCAAAACAAAGCTCAAATGCAACAAACACTTAGAAACAATCCTAAAACAGTCCTAAAACATGCTGGAATTAAGCCAAAAATAGCTAGATTAATAAGCTAAAACATGGATCATGCTAGGCTAGGGGTGAGCAGCGGATATACCGATCCACCAAAACTGACCGAACCGAACCGAACCGATCCGCTGCATTTTGGACGGATGTGTGATGACGAGCGGACGGTTGCAGATTGATTTTCTCCAATCCGCCAATCTGGCGGACGGATGGCGGATTTGAGATTCTTTTGACTGCGACCGAACCGCCAAACCGCGAGCACCCCTAGTAATTTATAAGACTTTGTGTTTTCAGTTTGTTTAAATATTCTGTTTGTGTTTTCAATTAAAAAAGAGTTTAAATATTTTGTTGAAAAAAAGTTTTCAACTTGAATATCTTTTTTGAATTGAAAAAAATAAACGTATTATTTATCTATATTTTTTGGTTTTTAAATCTATCACTAAAAATAATAAATAGAAAATATGATATATGCTGGTTGGTTTTTGTTTTCAAAAACAGATATAGATGTAACAATACAGAGACATACAATCTCTACGACTGCTCTATTTATGGTTTTGGTGGTTCGAATTGTTTTTATATTTTAAGAACCACAAATTGTAATACTTTATGTGGATAAGGCATGCTGTAATTGTGATATTCTAACGTTTCAAACTTTCTTGCTTTGGATGAGGCATGTAGTGATTATAATATTTTTTTAAGTCATTGACTGTAATACTTTCTTCTTCTTTTTTGAGGAAGTGCACAAGTTGAATTATGTTGAAAATTTATAAAATTTTAAACCGCCAAACCGATTCGCATCCATCCGCCAAACCGCCAATCCGCCAATCCGCTCAATCCATATTCGCCGGATTGGCGGACGGATGCGGATTGATTTTCTCTAATTCGCCAATCTGGCAGACGGATGGCAGATTGGAGGTTCCGTGGCCGCAATTGACCCGCGCCCACCCCTATGCTAGGCTAGTAAGTAAGACACAAGGAGAGTAGGCCAACCCCTCAAATTTTGGATTTCAAAACATGATTTTAGCTACTGAAATAACTCTGAAAATTAGTGTTTAAAAGCTCAAAAAAAGATTGTGCAAATGTGGGAAACACAAGGGTAAAGGCCTTGAAAGCAAGGTGTGAAGAAGGGTGAACCACCCCTCAACCTTTATTGACCTTAAAACCCAAGTTTCAGCCCAAAAACAGTTGGAAAATAGCAAGAAAAAGAGTGACTAAAGCAAGTAAAGGGACAAAACTTTATACCTCTTGAAGAGAAGATCTAATTTCAAGTAATAAAACAAGACCAACACACCCTCAAGAGCTCAAACAAAGCTCAAAGGTACCTCAACTCAAAGATGGAGAGGTTTGGTTAAGAGTGTATAGGCAAAGATGAAGAGTGTATAGGCAAAGGTTAAGAAATTTGCAAGAGAGAGAGAGAGAATTATAGAGAGAGGAAAATTTTGCTCCAAAATTTTTCTAACCCCAAAGCAAGAGGGGAGGCTTTCTATATATAGAAAACATAAATCTCCCTCATAAACATCCAGCCATACACGTGGGAGCAGATGCATGCATCTGTGCAAACAGCTGGCATAGTTATCACAAAATATCTACAAAAGACACTAGTGGCCGGCAGACCACATTAGTGGCCGGAAGGCCACCAGGGGTTGCAGGCTTGAAAATTACTAGGTTTGGTCCAAAAACAAGGTAACAGGGGTGCAAAGTTTGAAAGGCTCAAAGTTGTGGCATTCCACTGAGGACTTTGAGCACTTGACAAGCATATGCATTCATCATTGGGGTGTGCAAGCAATGACGTCCAAGTCATAAGGGCCGTAAAAAATAGGGTGTCTACAGTTGCCCATTTTTGACAGAACTCGGAGTCATGAAATGCCGTGAGTGAATGTCAAAGCCCGAAGATGACCTATTTTGACAAGGTCATAAGACTTAGACAAACAATCAAAGTCAGGCTGCCTACGTATCCCTTTGTAAGGAATCAAACTAGTGTAGTTCTGGTGTAAGATGAAAACGATATGCACAATGCAACTTTGAAAAGCTAGACTCACACCCCTTGCGAAGTTGGCTATTTTGAAAACTTATGATCATGCGAGATGATGCAATAAGCAATAACAAATGCAATAAGCAAGATAATGAGATAACAACATATGAATGAGCAGCTTCAAGTTTAAAACCAACACAGGTTCCATGCAAAAAGATCTAAAACACACTCTAACCACGCCAAAACACAAGATAAGGAAAGAAAACACAGCTTAGGGTTGTTTCTCGTGCATCCTGAGAAATTGAGCAACATAAACCACTCAGGATCGTGTTTCACATGTCCCGAGATGAAAACCGCGCTTCACGCACCCTAAGAAACAAGAAAAACTGCTTGAGCTTGCGCTTCACGCGTCCCGAGATAGAACTTGCCCAAGGCCATGCTTCACGCATCCTGAGAAACAAGAAAAATCGCTCGAGCAGGCGCTTCACGCGCCCTGAGATACAAGAAAAATCGCTTGGGCTCGCGCATCACGCATCCCGAGATAAAACTTGCCTAGGGCCACGCTTCACACGTCCTGAGAAACAAGAAAAATCATTCGGGCTCGCACTTCACGCGCCCTGAGATACAAGAAAAACCGCTCGGGCTAACGCTTTATGCGTCCTTAGATAAAACATGTCCAGAGCCGCGCATCAAACGTCCTAAGAAAAGGGGAAACTGCTCGGGCTTGCACTTCACGTGTCCCGAGATACAACACGCCCAGGGCCGTGCGTCATGCGTCCTAAGCTAAGGGAAAACCGCTCGGGCTCGCGCTTCATGTGTCCCGAGATAAAACAGAGATGTGTGCGATAGATGCACAAAAGTAATCGTGTGCGATAGATGCACAAAGTGAACAAAGATTACAAATTAATATAGTGACAACGCATGTTCCATATAAGATAGATAACCGACGTATGATGTTAATTGAAAGCATGTTTTACGCAAGAAAAAAAAAAGCATATTCTATGCAAGATTGAAAGCATGTTCTATGCAAAATCGAAAGCATGTACGCATGAATCATGAATGATGCAAGACATGTGTGCAACATAAGTGTATGTGAAATGCATATTCTATGCGACGGAAGAGCATAAATATGTAATTCAACATGACGACGAAAACCAATATTCGGTGACGCCCACCGACTTACCTCTCAGAGATGTCACAACATGTTCCCAAAAGATACACCTTGTTCATAGCAGTAAGTGGGACACGTTCACACTAGAACGCAGATGCAAGCTTTCGAAACAGAACCTTCCATACACTACTCAGAAAGTAGAAGTACATAACAGCACCAAGACCTACCTGAGAACCACTAGCCACCTGCCGGCCATCAAAACACCTTGTCGGTCACCAATGGTGGCCTGCCGACCACCGATGGCAGATTCGGGGCAATCTTGTCATTTTGCTTCGGGTCTTTAAATACGAGCCTCAAGGCTTCATTTCCTCACACCCACAAGACTGAAATTGCTCTCCCTCTCTCTCTAGACACTTTCTCTCTCTAGACTCATGCTTTATATGCGTTTTCTAGTGCCCCACGCAAACTTTTTTTTATAAAACCCTGTTAGTTCTCTATATTTTGAATCGATTAGATTTTGATTTCGTCATTTTTTCTCGGATTTCCACCACTTTAGGCTTGTTCCCCTCGAGTTTCTCTCGGGTTTCGTGAACTTTTATGGGCTTTGACTTTTTCTCTTATTTTCTCTTTCCTGCGGTTGACTTTTTCCAAGTTTACCCTCTTTTTCCCATTTTTCTTCACTTTTCACCTACTTTTCACCCATTTTCCAGATGGCAGATAATATTCCTCATGACAAAGCCCCTCCAGAGGTTCCACCTGTATTTGTACCCATTGCCAAGGTAGAGGAGGGGGTAGTTGCCGAGGCTGGCGAGGCAGCTCAAGGCATTGAGGCCGACCTTGAGGCGAAGTTTGAGCCAAAGCCGTTACCATTGAGGGTATGGCCTTTTGATCCAACGAGATATCATTCCCACACATATATCTTACCACCTGGAGGCATTAGGCACTTTAACAACTTTGCTCACGGTGTACCAAAGGACCTTCTGTTGAGGGAGACGGCTTCACACCTTTTATCGAGCGCTACTGAGGTATAAGCTATGTTTTCATGCATTCCTGTCTTTATTTTAACTGCATTTCTTGTACTGCCTTTCATCTGACTGTACTTTCATTTGCCTTTCATCTGATTCATCTGTTCTATGCCACAGGGAGACTCCCATGCCTGTAGGGGGTACGGAGAAATGATAGCGAGGGATTGGTATGACGAGCTCCCTGCTGGGGTCCGCGACATTGTCGATGAGACTGACTTTGAACTTTTCTGCTCTGGCCTGACACGCGTCATTGAGAGCCGTCCTCTTTTGGAAGCGCTAGTGGAGAGGTGGTGGGACACCACCAACTCTTTCCACTTCTCTACTGCCAGAGAGATGACGATGACTTCCTACGACTTCGCCATGATCACAGGCTTAGGAGTAGGGGCGATTCGATCCCTTTTGACACCGACATGGGAGAGTGAGAGGCTACTTAAAATGACCTATTGGGAGTGAGCCCACCTCTGTATTTGCCAACCATGGTGAGGTATAGTTGGTTTGTTGAGCAGTTCTGAGGAAGCGAGCCCGAAACGCTGGAAGAGATGGAGCAGTATGCTTGAGGTTTCCTGATGTTTGTCCCCGGTACCACATTGTTTTCGAACAGGTGAAACACCGTGGGCTTATATCTGTTGAGCGCCCTAGTGACCCTTCCTCGGGTACGCTTCTACAACTGGGACGGAGCTGGCCTCGCTATCCTCTATGGCTATATGAGCTCTACCTCCCGCCTGAGGGGAGAGCGGATCGAAGGCTACTGGCAAGCCTAGGAGGTATGCATTTCAGTTCATTCTTTGCACTTTACACTTTTTACTTCACATTTTTTGCATTATAACTGTTTAACACCTGTGCTTTCTGCTTTGCACTTTCTATATCTGTTCATGCCCTGTGCTTTATACTTTGCACTTTCTACATCTATTCATGCTTTGATCACATATCACTGCACTTTTCTTGCAGCTATGAGTTTATGCATATTTTCCAACCCTAGCTCCAGAGCCCATGGAAGATCTTCCCCCGATGGTTCCCTACTCGGCGCGATATAATGGCCGGTGTCAACGCCGGAGCCACGAGTCATATGCCTTCTTTCGTCATTACTTTGACACTGTGGCTGCCCACGAGGCAACCCGAAACACAGTCATTTTTGCTTTAACACTGCTCTGATTCACATTTCGGCAACTGATGGCAACTAACAATCTATACACCCTCTGTTTGCAGATCGCGTGGCAGCCTTGGGCTATGATGCCGGTCGGGGTATAGGACCAGTACGCGAGAGCGTGGGTGTAGACACCCCATTTTTGACCGACCTTAAGACTCAGACGTCATCGATTGAGCGCTCGGTGATAGTGCATGTTGTGCTCGTTTCGAGTTTCTGGAGTTTTCGGCTGAGTGCCTTGCCTCCGGGCCTCTGAACTCTTTGTGCTTTGGCTCGGTTTGTGGACCAAGCCTTGTTTTCCTTGCCTAGAGGGGAGGGAGAGGTCTGTAGACCCATTTTTTTTGGTCGTAGACCACTTTTCCTGCTTGGAGATTAGTTTCCGATTTTCGAAGCCTTCGGCCGCTCGCTTTGTCTCGGGACCGCTTAACGTTCTCCGTTTGGCTTGGTTTTTGAACCATGCCTTGTTGCCTTGGTTTAGAGGGACACTGTGGTCTGGGAGACCACTTTTTGTGGTTGTAGACCACTTTCCCCTCGTGGACCACTTTTGGTATCCGTAGACTAGTTTTTGAGGCTTCCGGCTGCGTGCCTTGCCTCTCGAACTCTCGTCTTGCATTCTTTTTGGTTTGTTCTTGGCACAAACCTTGTTTTCCTTTCTTGGAGAGTGGAATAAGGGTGGGAGACCAGTTTCTCTCCCTGAAAACCACTTTTCTTCCCCGCCAGCTAGTTTTCTGGTCGGCCAACTGGTCTTCTTGGTCTTTGGACCACCAAAAGTGGTCGGCCACCACACCATTGCCTTGCTTTCAGTGTGCAGACCACCTTTCCACCATGGCCGACCACTTGCCTCCCTGGCCGACCACTTTCACTAGTCGGCCGACCAGTGTAAGTACCTGGCCGACCACTTCAAGTGGTCGGCAGCTTTCCTTCACCTTTCTGGAGATATTTTCTAGCCAGCTGTAACAGCTGGAGGGCACAGAAACCATCCTCCATACACGTGTATGGAGGGATGGCTTTAGACCTTAAGCTTGTTCAACAAGCTTGAACTTTGGTTCTCTATAAAAGAGAACCTCCCCCCTCTTGCCTTAGGTTCAAAAAATTGTGCTTGAGCTATACATATCATTCTATCTCTATAATTCTCCATCCTCTTTATATTTGTGCTTGAAAGTGCATTTTCATCATACTATTGCACACAAACACACACTCAAACACCACCCTTTTGTTGCTGAGGCCCTTTGAGGTTGGTTTTGGAGTTCTTGGACTGGTTTTGATCCAAAATAGCTACTGGAGTAGTTGCTCTAAAGTGGTTCTACAAGGGTGAGTCAACTAGCCCTTTAACCCTTTGTTTTGATTAAGCTTTTGGACCTATTTGCATGCTCATTTTGGCTTGACTTTCTACTACAAAAAGTTTTGATTTTGCATGCTTGTAATGTTTGTTTAAGTCCTTGTTGGTGTTGGGGGTGGTCTACCCCCTCTTGTGCCTTGTTTGGCCTTGTTTTGAGCCATCCCTTTAGGCTTTTGTTTTAGCCTTTATATGACCTTTCTACCACTGAATTCCAGAGGAATTTCAGTGGTGGAAATGGTGTTTTGAGGTCCCAAATAGGAGGGGGTCATCTCCTCTCCTTGTGTCATGTATGCTTGCTTCATTTGCCTCATGTTTGAGCATGTTTGTTAAGCTTATGTTGACTCCATCTTAGCATGTATTTGGGGTTATTTTGACATGGCATACCACTATTTTGACTTGGTTTGGTCACCCCATGCATGCCTTATACACTTGTAGTGTAGATGTTACAAACTAGCTTTGTGTGCTTCATGAAGTATCATGTCTTTCTAGCATGTTTTGAGTCCATCTCAGTAGATTTTTGGTGTTGTTTTAACATGCCTTAGATCTTTTTTGGGTTGGTTTGAAGGCCCCATGCATGCTCCATGCACTTGTAGTGCATTTTCATTTACTAGCCTAACATGCATCATGCTTTTGATCATCATTCTAGCATGCTTTTGGCTCAGCTCTAAGAAGCTTTTGTCCATGTTTTAGCATGCTTAAGCTCTGATTTGTGTTGTTTTGGTCATGCATGCATTGCTTTGTATAGCCATGGTTCAATCTTGCTCACTAGCTTTGTGTATTAAGTCCATTAGCATGCATTACTTGGACTATTTTCATGATTTAGCATCATTTGAAATGTGATTTTAGTGCATGTTCCATGTTCATGCATTCACATCTTTCACTCTTTCCATGCTTTGAAGGGTTGGTCCTTTATGCCCTAAACATGAGTCATTGTGTATGCCATCATGCGTAAGCTTGCGAGCTATCATTTCAATGTGTTTTTGGGATTATTTTGCCATGACATAACTCTGATTTTTGTTGGCGAAGCCATCTCATGCTTGGTCTTGGCAGGTGTAGTGTAATCCTCCCTTTTGGCCTTGCATACTCCATGCTTCATGCCCTCCATGCTAGCTTATCTTGGCTTCCTTCCATACATGTTTTAGCATCATTTTGACATGCTCTAGGACTGTTTTGGGTTGTCTTGGCCATATGTTTCATGTATTGCATAGCTGTAGTGCAAGTACATATGCTAGCTTCAAGCTTTGAGTACCATAGCAGGCTTCATTTGTGACATATGCATGATTTGGCATCATTTAACATGACATTTCAGAGCATATAGGACTGTCATGTTCCCATTTCTTTCACCCTTTGAGTGCCTCTAAGGGTTGTGTATTGTTGCCTTGTTTGTGGCTTAATATGTATGCATGCATGCTTAGGCCTTTGAGCCCCCATCTCAGCATGTCTTGGTCTTTGCTTTGACCTACTTGAGCTCTATTTGTGGCTAGTTCGTGCATTTGTGCCATGTATTGCATGCCCCCTTTGTAGTCCTCTTTGCTAGCCTTATGTCTTAAGGACTCTAGTATGCTATACTTGTTTTGATTGGATGGTTTGGCATCATTTCTTATTTAATTTTAGAGCTTATAGTGTTGTTACACTTCCACATTTTTCACTCCTTGAGTACTCTTGAGAGTTGTGTTCTTAGGCCTAGTTGATGGGCCATTGCATGTGCATGCATTTACCTTGCATTTCATGCCATCATTTTAGCATTATGGCCATTGATTTGGGCATGACTGAGGTCTGTCCATTTTTGGTTTAAGTCCATTGAGCATGTTTGTTTTCATGTTTTGTATGCTTATGTTGCCTTGCATTGTGCATGCATGCCATTAGCATTGATAGGTTGATCGTATTGCCTTGCATTGTGTATGCATGCCATTAGCCTAGATAAGTTAATCATGTTACATTGCATTGAGTATGCCATGTTGCATGCATTGTATTGTGTTCGGATTGAGTGTCAATCCAAACACGGGAAACGAGGGACATTTCATACTTGAAGTGATGAAACGTGCCTCATTTCTCGGTTGCCGACACTCTTGATCACACATGATAGAGTTTAAGGCATTTATGTGTTATGTGTGCATTCATTTCACATTGATTCGTGCAATCTTGGCTTCTCGGCCATCATGCATCGAGATGCGCGATTGGTGGCCCGAGGGTCGAGAACTACACTCCCTTGAGATCTTGAAATGATAGGGAGGATGGTTATGCACACATATGTTGCAAATACATTGCCATGCCTCTTTTTGTCCTCTGTTGCAGCAAACTGGAAATGTGGCAGCAAAACTGGTCGGCCGACCAGAAAAACTAGCTGGCCAACCACTTTTTCTGGTCAGCAGCAATGGTAGGTGGTCGGCAGGTGGTTGGCAACATCAATAACTAGCCGGCAATGCTCCTACAGGTTCCCAAGGTGGAGTAGACACTATCTGGAGCTTTGTGCAAGGTTCTGAGAACAATTGAAAACAGAGGCAAGTTGGGGTATCGCGATGGATTTCCGAACGAGGCGACCGAGCATGCATACACTTCTCGCCTCGAGGCTCCTGTTTTATTGCTTTGCTTAGATAGCTAGCTTATGCTTTGTTTTGTATTTAAGTAGTTAATGCGTTTAACTATTCATTTGTGTTGTAATAACCTAGTTAGTTAACTTGTTAGTTAATTAGCTTCTTAATTAGTTAGCTTGTTAGTTAATTAGTTTTGTGATGTAATAATTAGTTTAATTAGCTTACATTAGCTAGTTAGCTTATTTATTCGGACCCTCCGTCGAGAGGGCACAACTGTTGTAATAAGCGTGCGTGTGTGTGATGCATGTCTTCCAACCCCTATTTCTTTCTCCCTTTTACTTAACCTCTTACGATGGTTAGTTTTAGGACATGTTTCAATTAGCATCCTTATGCTTCGCATGCGTGCACCTATTCATCTGTATTGCATGCACCGGGCTCGGCGCATCATACTAACTGCATTGTATTTTCAATACATTTACTTGAATACGTGTTCAACAGCATGTTATCAAGTTGCATTCACATGACTTCTTAGAATAGCCGAGCCTATTTTAGTTGCATTTTGCATGTGTTGCATTAACCATCTTAACATGAACTAGGATCATACATGATTTCTAACTAGTTCTTTGTTTTAGCTCAGAGTACACTGTGAGTGTTTACGCTTTAGCATACTGCATTAGATGTGTATGTTGCCATGTTTAGGATGCTTGTCATGAGGCTAACTGCTTAATTGATTAACTGCATGAATGTCTGTGGATAAAGGTTGGATTGCTTGAATTAAAACAATTCATCAAAACTGTGAGTTTTAAGCCCACTTGAGAGTGGCAAAATCATGTTTTCTAAGCCCACTTGAGGGTGGCAAAATCCACGACTTAGCCTACTTGCGAGTAGCACCTCTAAACTGTTTTCAAACAAACGAACATGAAATGTTTTGTTCTAACTTAGGCGATCTAGTCTATACTTGTATGTTGTGCGCATTACATAGTAATTCTAGGTTAATAAACCGGAATAAGAATGCATGTGTTTTCAAAAACAATATATCATGTTAGTAAAGGCCGATCTTTTGATCGGGCGAGCGGGGGTGCTCATTGCATGACCTTCCCCTCTCGCACCCAAGTTCCCGAGTCGATGCAACTTTGGTGATGACGGACACGTGGCCTTAGGCATGAGTCAGGGTTTTCTAAATTTCCCCAAAATAAAACATTTAGGTGGCGACTCTGTATCTGGCAAAGCAGTCCATGTTTTGCACTTCTTTATTAAAATCAGTTTTCCAAAATGATTTGCCGGATTTGGACTTTTTGGTGATTTATCGGTCTCACATTGCACTTTGTGAGATTAGATTCAGAACCGTGACACGAGTCCGAACTGTAGTAGCTAATGAACAAACGATTCACGCCCTTGCGCGCGAAGCAGGAGTTCCGGGCGGTCTACAGTTTCTGGCAACTCTGCTGGGGATTTAGAGAACTTGACTCGAACTCATGATATCTTGTTTTGACTACACTTATGTGTTTCTTTGCATTGCATTTGCATTGGTATGCCTAAGACACCGTGTTCGCCATCTGCTATTCCTGAACGGTTTGCCGGAGGTTGCGTGCCATAAGGCAGACCGGTTACGGGCTCTGCCACGATGGGAACACAAACCTCGGTTGTTATCGAGGCACCCTTTTTGACCATTCGACCTAGTGCATATCGGAATCCATAGTGACCATTCCAAACTAGGACAGGTTGCTTACCCGAATGTAGGTTGTTTGAAAACCGCTGCGTGTGTAGTGAAACCCTAGCTCCTGAAAAAATAGGACAGGGAAACCCTACCCCTCCATAGGGGTGTTTTGGCTCTCATTTGCTTGCTATGTGCTTTTAGAGTGCGTCTCTACAGGAATGCATGTATCAGTTTGCAAGTCTGGGTATCAGGCCTGAGGGCACCAGTATTTGGAGAATCAGTTTTACCTGAGGGTATCAGATCTGGGGCAGTGATTTGGGAACAGTGATAAGAGTTTGAGAATAGTGTATTCAGCTTACAAATGCCAACTGTGTGTTGTCTTTATTTAAGCCGTTATGTTGCTCGTTTTTCTGCTTATTGTTTCCTTATTATGCTTTATTTATCTTTTTGCAAGGTAGTTTAGCACAATTGCATCCGACCAGGCAGATATTCCCCCAGCACTTTGGGTTAGAGGTCGCAGACTTCATCAATCCGTGGATCTGATAGACGGACAACCAGTGTTCCCCTCATTACCCTCGGTTATTAGACGGAGATCAGTTAGGCGTAGTGCGTCAGTACAGCGGTTGCCAGATCAGTGGTCCTTACCCATTCCGCCAGTGACTAGTTAGGTTGAGGTTCTAGTTTTTACCGCAGAGACAGATATACCGGTTGTTCAGTTAAATCAGCACAATATGGCATCTATGGAGGACATGATGCGTCAGCTCCAGGAGAGTATGCAAGCCATGCAGCAGGATACTGCCCGCCAGGCAGAGTTTGTCGTGTGACAGGCCGAGGTTATGGCTCAACAAGCAGAGCTGATTACTAGAATTCAGCAACAACAACAACCACAGCAAGCCGGAGCATCTGCTTCGCACCCATCTCCTCCCCCACCTAGAGTTCCAATACTTGGAGCAACTGCAAACGTCCAGGAAAATACGGACGTTCCAACAGGGCCAACTCGGCCCCCAATCCTACCCCAGCTATCCAAAGCGCCCACCAATCTAGTGGATTCACCGTTTGAATTTGAGGTGGACCCAACAACGCTAAAAGTGAGCAAGCTAGAAAAGCTTTTCAAGAAGGCTCAAGGAGTGAAATCCATTCCGGATATAAAGGATGGATACATCGACTCGGCCGTGACGCTGCCGGACCGGTTTAAGATGCCGCACATAGACCGTTTTGACGGTTCTGGAGATCCTATGGTGCACCTGCGACTGTTTTTGGATATCTTAAGGCCAATGGGCCTCTCCAGATTGCAGAAGCTTTCCCTCTTTGGCCGGACCCTGTCGGGTGTTGCGGCTATTTGGTACGCAAAGCTAGAGGACTCTGTCAAGAGAAGCTGGGAGGAGATGACCGAGGCCTTTATAGCTTAATACTCTTACAACACGCAGATCGAGGTCACAACTCGTGATCTCGAGACAACCAGGCAGGAGTCGAAGGAGAGCTTCTCTAATTTTGTGACCCGTTGGAGGGTTAAAGCCTCGATGATGACCATCAGGCCCTTTGACAAAGATCAGATTCGGATGGTTGTGCGCAACCTCCAGCCCAAGCTCATGCAAAAGATGATCGTCCTCCCTCTTCCTACCTTTGCGGATTTACACGAGATAGGGGTGCAGATCGAGGACGCCATGAAACAGGTCTGATTGACTATGAGAGAGAGCAGCCCAAGAGGGCATTCAACCACAGTACGAATGCAGGCGCGAGTAGTGCTGCAGCTGCTAGAACTTTAGATGTGGGCATGGTCACCACTACCACTTCGAAAACCCTCGCAGCTACACCCTTTACCGGTGCGTCCGGAAGTAGTTCGCAAATAACCAGATATGCACCCCGAGGCCAGAGAACCTTCACACCGTTATACATGTCTCTGTCCAAAGCTTTGGGGGTTTTGATCAAGAAAGGGCACTTGAAGCCCCTAGAGCTGCGGCCATTACCAGAAAAGCTTCATCCCTCCCATAACCCAGCAACGTATTGTGCCTTTCACCAACAGTATGGTCATGAAACCGACCAGTGCTTTCGATTGCGTCATGAGATTCAGGATCTCATTAACAACAGGGTGATCATGCCTTTGGAGAAGCCGAATGTCACCACCAACCCACTCCCACCACATAACCAAGCTCCACCTCCCAAATGCATCAATCTAATCCAAACCTCGGCCATCCCGTATGACCCGAGCATATATATCACACCCTCTCACTTACCCAAGCCGGAGGTGTTCATCTTGGACAGCATGGATTTGTGCATGTTGAGCACCCCCCAAACCCAACCTGAACTGATGGTGGTGATTATCGAAGATAGAATTGGGTCGACTGTAGAGGCAGATGAGAATGATCATTCAGAGCCTGAGGGATCTGCGAGCTTCATGTACAACCCTAGTGGTTACATCACATCAACGGATCAGTCTAGGCCAAGGGTAGAGTTGCCGGTTGGGGCAGAGATCTGTGTAGTTCGGGAGGATGGACCTAATCAGGGGCTAGATAACCTAGCGGAGCTGGAGGAGGATATTGCAAATCTGCAATTCTTTGAAGAGCAGGACTCAGGGGACGTGACTGTCAACTGGTTCGACTTGGAAGGATCAACGGAAGCTACTGGGTGGCTCAGCGACGAGCCAGATGTTGTTGAGTAGCCTTAGCCAGAACGGGGTCCGTCAAAGACGGGGACATCAGCAGTGGCCGGAATGGCTGAGAACCAGAATGGATCGCCGGAGAGCACCGATGTTAAGAATTTTGCTTAGGGTCAGAGCAGTTTGAGTATAGAAGATACCAAACAGTAGGCTGTACTGAAGCAGTTTGAGCGGGAAAAGATCGAAGATCTGGAAACGGCTAGAAAAGCCAAAGCCCCTGCGGGAACGGAACGTGCTGTGCGCACAAAAGTAGTTGTAACGGAACCGGACAGGTGTCTGTCGGTTGCCGATGGTATGCGGTGGGAAGACGACGACTTATGTCTTGCCCACACTGACGAAGATTGGGGGCAAAACCAACCGGATGATACCTGGTACATTGAGGAGGTTGACCACATGACTAGAAGTGGGCGGTATTTCAAGCCCCAACACTTAGATCAACCAGAGGCGTCCGAGAAGGACAAAGAAATAGAGAAATAGAAAGAAAGACTGCTCGAAGAGGAGGCTGTGCTGAAACAGCTTAAGAAAATCCAAGCAGACATCTCCATCTGGGGACTGCTTATGGCCTCAAGAGTTCATCGACAAGCTGTCCTTTCTGCAATGGACAAGGCCAAACTTTCAATAGATACCACACCTGAGCAGCTGGTAGGGCTGGTCTTTCCGAGAGGAGCTTCCCCGACGTTGACCTTCACTGACAAGGAATTGCCGCCTGAGGGCTCAAACCATAACAAACCTCTTTACATCTCTATCGACTGTAGAGAGAAATGGATACCGGTGGTCCTTGTTGATACAGGATCTGCTATCAATGTGTGTTCGTCGAGAACAGCATATGCAATCGGGTTGAAGCCCGCGGATTTTGTGCCTACGGCCCAGGTGATATGGGCGTATGACAATACTAGCATAAAGGTGATGGGGACTGTAAAGATTTAGACTTAGGTTGGTCCAGGACAACAGGATGTAGACTTTCATGTCTTGGACGTTCCCGCAGCCTTTAATCTACTCGTAGGGCGGCCGTGGCTGCACCAGGTAAAGGCGGTCTCTTCCACCCTGCACCAGATGTTGAAGTACCCCCACGGAAAGGGGGTAGCTATAGTTTTTGGGAATTCGACAATTCATCTGCTGCCAGAGGTTTCTACACCAGTTTTGGATATTGAGCATGGCGCGGAGGATGTGTTCTTGTCAGGATTTACCTTAGCCGAGGCTCGGGTTGTACAGAACATCCTAGCTGTTGATGAGGGGCTATACGTTAGCGCACAGTCTGTCTACCTTATGAACAAGCTCCAGTACATCCCCGGGATGGGATTAGGGCGAAGTGGCCGGAAAGGCATTGCAACATCGGCTGTAGTGCCGCATAACCCACATACCTTTGGTTTAGGTTATCTACCTACCAGGGAAGACTGGGTGAGGAAAGGAAAGAGATGGCCGGAAGGGCCAGAGCAAAGCAAACCGGGAAGCCTTATGAGTTGGTGCACCGGCCCATCCAAGGTACCCTGAACGGACGCTTTGTCCGGGAGGGGGAAGACTTTCTGTTCTACGGCTTCCCAGAGCCATGGCTAAATGCAGAGAGGCGGCGCTTGCCGGGATT
This sequence comes from Camellia japonica, assembly GCA_030407325.1. Taxonomy (NCBI): domain Eukaryota; kingdom Viridiplantae; phylum Streptophyta; class Magnoliopsida; order Ericales; family Theaceae; genus Camellia; species Camellia japonica. The sequence continues at coordinate 25,822,808 of JAPPVO010000002.1, forward strand.
TGAGATTTTCTTTGACTTACAATTGTCCGGGGATGATGTTGCCGAAGAGCAGACAAATCCACCAGCTGAGGCTGAACAGTGCAAGGGGGAGGATTCCGGAGCACAGAGATTGAAATAGGGGTAGCACTGGCTTGTCTACTCTCAGATCCTCCGATCGTACATGAGTGCTTGGGGGATAACTTCTCAGTGTCCATGATCAGGAATGAAGCGGCTGTGAGCCCATCTTCAAACATTCTGGATGCATCCATCGCACCCTCTCTCATCTGGCAATACGATGAGGGCTTTTTATCGAGCAGCACCGGGTCAAGTAGTGAGCCGGAATCTGATTCCACTGAGTCTGTGGAGTTAGAATCAGGTTCCAGCTCGTCTGAGTCTGAGTCCGGTATTCTTGGGGGTGACAACCCGAATGCCATAGTCCTGTCTAGGTCGTCTTTTTCTTTTTCCTTTGAGTCTTGTGGGGGCCGAGATTCGGGAGTCGTAGAGATTCCGGATAGTCGAATCTGGTAGAGTCGAGGTTCGAAGCACTCGGCAATTGGCTCGAAAGCTCAAATCCAACCCTACTCGGCCAAATAACCAATTAAGCGAGGGGCCGAGTGAAGATCGGTCCATTATAAAATGTGCCGAATATGAGGTGGGGGATGGATCTAATCCCAAGGCCCAAAGAAGAAAAGATATAAATAGAAGAAACATCAGCCAGAATGAGGTATGTGGGAATTATTATGCTTAACTTAGAACACAAGCATTCTTGAGTGTAGAGACTGACTTGTCCATCGGAGTGCTAATTCCAGCACCCTTGACCGGAGTGTTTATCCCATTTCAGGTGACTATCAGCGGATCTCGAGCGCTCCCCAGGATCAGAAGAGTATTTCCAAACCACTTCTCCACAAGTTTGTTGTAACAGAGGAATCAGGTGATTTGGAAGTGATTAGTGAGAATGGTATGGCTGTGGCTTCCGAGTACTTTTTTGTGCCCTTAATTTATTGCATTAATCAAGACTTTCAAAATTTTGATGAAAACAACGAGGAAGAAATTCCTCCGGTTTTACAACGTTTGCTTGATCAAGAGCAGGAGAGGTTTGTTAAACCCTTGGTTGATGAAATCACCACAATTAATGTTGGTACTGAGAAGGACCCGCAGTTGGTCCAGATCGGGTCCACGTTGTCTTCGGAGGAGCGCGAGCGCTTAGTCGCTTTGTTAAAAGATTTCAAAGACATTTTCGCGTGGTCCTACAAAGACATGCCTGGAATCGATCCTGAGATTGTACAGCACCGGATCCCTCTTGACCCAAAAGGCCGACCTGTTAAGCAGAAGCTCCGAAGGATCCGCCCAGACTGGGCTCTCAAGATCAAAGAAGAGGTCACCAAGCAAATTGACGCAGGGTTCCTGCTGGTATCTGAATACCCAACTTGGTTGGCCAATATAGTTCCAGTGCCGAAAAAGGACGGCATAATTCAGGTATGTGAGGACTTCAGGGATTTGAACAAAGCCAGTCTGAAGGACAACTTTCCTCTGCCGCATATCGACGAATTAGTGGACTTTACTGCTGGGCATGTGCTGCTCTCGTTCATGGATGGATTTTCAGGCTATAATCAGATTTTGATGGCACCCAAAGATTGGGAGAAGACTGCTTTTACCACCCCGTGGGGAACCTATTGTTATAGGGTGATGCCGTTTGGGCTGAAGAACGCTGGGGCTACGTATCAACGCGCCACAACCACAATTTTGCATGATATGATCCATAAAGAGGTTGAGGTGTATGTGGACGACATGATTGTCAAGTCCAAGGAAAGAGAGGGCCACTACACCGACTTACAAAAATTCTTTCAACGAATTAGAGAGTATCGGTTGTGGTTGAATCCTCAGAAGTGTACATTTGGTGTTACAGCAGGGAAAATGCTGGGGTTCTTGATCACACAGAGAGGTATCAAGGTCGATCCTTCCAAAATCAAAGCCATCTTAGAAATGCCACCACCGAGGACTGAAAAGGAGGTACGAGGCTTTCTGGGTAAAGTGCAATTCATAAGACGGTTTATTGCAAAATTAACCTAGACTTGTGAACCACTCTTTGGTCTCCTAAAGAAAGGAAAGAAATTCTAATGGGACAATCGATGCCAAGCTGCTTTCGAACAAATTAAGCAATATTTACAGAACCCACCTATGTTGTCACCGCCTGAGTCGGGGAAACCGTTGATTCTGTACCTTTCAGTGACTGAAACTACAATGGGCTGCATGCTCGCACAGGAGTCTGAGGACAAAGTGGAGAAGGCTATCTACTACCTGGGCAAGAAGATGCTGGATTACGAGACTCGCTACACTCCGCTGGAGAAGGCTTGTTTGGCCTTGGTATAGGCTACCAGGAAGCTGCGGCACTACCTGTTAGCTCACTCTGTAATACTGGTTTCGAGATTAGATCCCATCAAATATCTCTTCGAGAAACCAACACTTATGGGTAGGCTAGCTCGTTGGCTGCTTTTGCTTTCCGAATTCGGTCTGAAGTACATGACGCGCAAGTCATTGAAAGGGAGAGCGGTAGCGGAGTTCCTAGCCGATCACCTAGTGGATGGGGATGAAGCAGTTAAGTATTTGTTCCAGACGAGGCCATTCTGCATGTCGAAGAAGAGACTTGGATGATGTAGTTTGACGGCGCGTCAAACCAATACAGGTATGGGATAGGGGTGTTGCTGATAGCACTCGATAATTCCCGCATACCCTTAGCATTCAAACTTTGGTTCAGAGTATCAAACAATGAGGCAGAATATGAGGCATGTATTGCTGGATTAGAAGTCGCCCTAGAACTAGGGGCGAAACGGTTGGATGTCATCAGGGACTCGAACCTTGTTGTATCTCAAGCTAAAGGAGATTACAAAGTTAAAGAAGAAAAGATGAGAATCTATCACCAGACCTTGGACGTGCTAATTCCTCGATTTGAGAAGCTGAATTTCGCTCATCTGTTAAGAGAGAACAACAGGTTCGCTGATTCATTAGCAACTCTATCTTCTATGATAGACATCCCTTTCGGAGTCTGGATGCATCCGATCATCATCGAACATAAATTCGTGCCAGCCTACGAGCTGATTACTGCCATAGATGAGGTACAAGATGAGAATCCATGGTATTACGACATCTGGAACTTCTTGGAAAAGGAAGCGTATCCACCAGGGGCAAATGCCAAAGATAAGTGGGCAATTCAAAGAATGGCTGCTCAGTTCATCGTCTGCGGGGGTAAACTGTACAAGAGAGGTCATCTCGGGATGCATAAATTGTGTGTTGATGCTGAAGAATCCAAGCACCTGATGGAGGCCATCCACGGAGGAGAGTGCGGAGCGCACATGAACGGGTTGATGCTAGCTCGGAAGATCCTTAGACAGGGTTATTACTGGTCCACCATGGAGGAGGATTGTATTGGCTTTGTCCGGCGATGCCACAAATGTCAGATTCATGCAAACCACATGAACATTCCACCGTCGAAGCTATACAACATGACTTCCCCATGTCCGTTTTCAGTCTGGGGGATTGATGTAATTGGGGCTGTCACTCCAAAGGGGTCCAACGGGCATGAGTACATTTTGGTAGTGATAGACTACTTCACGAAGTGGGTTGAGGCCCAATCTTACGCGGTGTTGAAGGCATCGCACGTCGCTAAGTTCATCAGGAACAACATCATCTGTCGCTAAGGGGTTCCGAATGAGATCATTTCAGATAATGGTTCCCACTTCAAGAAGGAGGTGATCGACTTGTTGGAGAAGTACAACGTGGCTTTTCATAAGTCATCTACATATCGGCCGCAGACCAATGGAGCAGTTGAGGCCGCCAACAAGAACATCAAGCACATTCTGCAGAAGATGGTGGAAACCTACCGGGACTGGCCAGATAAGCTGCCATTTGCTCTTTGGGGCTACCGGACTTTAATTCGAACTTCTACTGGAGCAACTCCGTATTCTTTGGTCTATGGGATGGAGGCTGTTCTGCCTATCAAAGTTGAGGTTCCGTCATTACGGGTATTGGCTGAATGTCAGATAGCTGAGGCAGATTGGTAGCAAAGCAGGTTCGAAGAACTCATGCTCTTCGATGAAAGAAGGCTGAAAGCACTGTATCATGTCCAGGGTTATCAACGAAGAATTTCCACGGCTTTCAACAAGAAGGTTAAGTCCAGGAATTTGAAGGAAGGAGATCTAGTGCTCAAAGACAACCGAGCTCCCATTCACGACCCTAGGGGCAAGTTCAGACCCAATTGGACTAGACCTTACATCATCAAGTCTATCTGGTCGGGTGGAGCTGTCGTTTTGATGGACCTAGATGGCCTAGAGTTCTCCCAGCTGATCAACATGGACAAGTTGAAAAAAAATACTATCCCTGAGTGGGTCGCTAGGCCGAAAACCCAAAAGGGCGACCTAGGCAAAAGTTAGAGCATGAAAATTTTGAAATAATAAAAATTGAGCTCGCAAGGTTGAAAAGCCAGAAAGGGCGGCCTTGGCAAAAGTTAGAGCGCAAAAGGAGAGTTAATACACGAGTGAACCTGAACCGAACTACGTAAGGCTTGATTCCCATCTTTGGGATACGTAGACAACTTCATTCTGAAGTCCAGCCATAAACACTTCCAAATCAACTTTTCCATGTGATCATGTTGGTCATCTTTGTCTATTCTGCATTCAAGAACTCAGTTGTGATTTCCAGTGTAGTGCTATTCAGACTAGGGGCAACTTTCCAGTTGCTTTGATCCGGGGTTGTACATCTCAGCGATAGATCTCAGGCGTGTCCAGTTGTGATCCATATCGAAAATGGTTTTGAAAAGTTTTAATAAAAGTTGATTTTGCTCAAATTAATCTTTTTACGACTTAGACCATTTTTGGATCAAACGGAAAATTTTTAGTACCCACAACCTTCAATTACATTGATTTCAGTACAGAGTTCTCTTACTGTTGAATAACAAATTGAAGTTGTTTTTTATTACATTCATAAAGAAAACTTGAAAGTACTGATAAAGCAATAAATTCGGGGCATGGATAAGTCAGGTGTTCCTATGCCCCCTCCTAAAGCTGGTCGAAGCCTCCGATATCAAAGTAGGCCCAACCTGTGCCTCTTCGTCAAGCCAAGCTATGCACTCATCAGAGAGGGTGCAACTGAAAGTGGGAGCGGGGGCCAGAAGCTCTCTAGTCCTCCATGATGTGGCATACCGAGCTAGCTGTGCGCCTCGTAATGGAAATGCAGTAAGGTACTCTATCCCTTCTTCCGGACAGGTCTGATCATGTCCGAACTGGCACCGGAATCGGAACGAAAAGTAAAAGACACAGTGTGTCAGGCCGATCAACTAAATCCCGGGCTGGCGAGACATGCTATAACTCATCGTCGACAGATTAAGCCAAGGGCAGCGCCAAGCAATACTGGTAGTGGATAGACTACATATCCATTCGTACCACCATCCTTCATCGGGGGCATCGACTAGACATTGCCGGAAGAAATAGCCGCGAGCTGAATATGTTGGGCATGAGTCCACAACCTTCAACTTATCCATCAACCATATCTGGGGAGGAATGAAAAATGAGAGATTAAAGAATAGAGAGGTGTACGTTGAGAGAAAAGTGAGAAAAAGGGTTTTGAGAGAAAAACCGAGCCCAAGGGTCGAGTGATGTGAGAAATATATGTGAGATGAGGTGGGAAACATTACCTGTAACAGTAGTGGACTCCCCGCGAATCTAGTCGTCTCCCGACGATGGAAAGTATCCAAACCCATCAATGTCTCAGCTAGTGTCATGGCGATACGGCTCTTGCCCTCTTTTAAGCCTTGGGTAACTTCGATCAAACGGACGCTAGACCCTCTGGAGCTTGAGGCAAGCAAGAAATGAGACAACATGTACAAGCAAAGCGCATGTCGCCGAAAACCCTGCTAGTGATGATCGCCGCGGTCACCAGCATCAGAAAACCGATGAACCAAGCTGGGGATGTCCAATTCTCCATCGCGAATCAAAGACCGAGCGTCATGCATGGTGAGCCCGCACATCCGTCCTAAGGCTTGAATGTGGCCAAAGCGGAATTGTGGCAAAATCTCTTCCTCGCGTTCGGACTCCATCAAAGCTTGGAAGTCTTCGAAAGTAGGACATATCTCTTGTCCACCAAAGCTAAAGACGTGTGTTACCGAATTCCAAAACCTTGCCGCGGCATGAAGAAACGGAAGACGCAGCGGGGTGCGACTCAGCGTGAATAGTGCATTTATGCTGAAGCCTCGGAAATTCATCTTTTCCGAGCCATCCAAGGTAGCAATCCAATTTGTGAGATTTTGGACAAGAAATGCCTCCATTTTGGTGCAAAACTGAGTTAGAATGAGGGAACCACGAAGCTGGAACCTTTATGGAGGATAAGGCACTGTTTGGAGGACAAGTGTCAGAAAACTGGAGGTCCCCAGGCCAACTGGTCGGCCGGCCACTTTTTCTGGTCAGCCAGCTACATTTTCTGGTCTGCAGACCAAGAAAGTGGTCGGCCAGCCACTTTTGGTGGTCGACCATGAAGAAAAGGTGGTCTGCAGCCTTTTCTTGTCTCCAGAAGAGGATTCCTAGCCTTCCTATGTGTTGAGAGTGCTGAGGGTCTCAATTTACTGCTATTTTGGATGCGTTCTGTCGCTTTGTTTACCCAAAATGCATTTGCTTATTGAGTTATTGCTCATTTGTTTATTGAGTTATTGCTCATTTGTTTATCGAGTTGTTGCTCATTTGTTTATCGAGTTGTTACTCTTTGCTTATCGAGTTGTAAACTTGTTAAGATCTTGTTGTTGCTTATTGAGTTAAGCTGTTTAGTTTATTACGTTGGTTCACTACCTGACTTGGCAATACACGATGTTCAAATTCCATTCAATCTCATTTTGGTGCAAAATGATGCGATGCGATGCTTAGAATACAAGTACAACACTTTTTGAACAAAAAGTTGTTTTCATTCCATCATAGCTTCTTTTTTTACAACATTTTACAACAAGGTACAAGTTTTGAAGAAAATAAAGCTGCCTAAGCTGTACAATGTGCTACAACTACATGTAAAAAGAAAAATAAAGCAGGAACATCTGCATCAGTGCTATCAAGCTCAAGACCGCGAGGCTCTATTCACCCTCTTCGGCTGAGCAGCCTTTACACCACCGCCGCCGACACCACGGTCTGAATCGGAGCTGCCATCCTCAAAATCCTCCTCGGCGTCACCTCCGTCCTCAGAACCGGAACTAAATTCATCATCTCTGCCTGTGGATGTCTCCGACTGAGGATGCGCTGACTCCTCCTCCTCACTAGACTCGTCATCGCATCTAGCAGGTGCTCTGGGTCTCCCTCGGCCGCTAGTCGAGACCCCTCTCCGGCTGCTCGAGAAGGCCTGGATGGCCCGGCCTGTAGCGGTGTGACCTGAAAATGGAGTTTGGATACATCAGCCAGAGTATGTATATTAGATGCAGATGCAAGTATGATGCATGGAGTGTGTGCATGCAGATATAGTTTGTGAATGTGATGTGTCAGATGTGCTCTACACATGCAGTGAATCAATATAGTGAAATATTCAGCTTCCATATGTCATCAGAAATATGATAAATGCAAGGAAATTGAAAAGTACCGGAATGCCGAAGGCATACAACAGCGTCTCCCTCCGCAAGACCATGCTCTCGAGTGAGGCCACCACTCCGAGTAACCCCTTAGTATACTTTTTGGGAGGCTGCAGATACAAGTTCAAGTCATCAGTGAATGAATGAATGTCTAAATATCTGATCGATAAATGAAAACTGTGGAGCATACCGGTAGTAAGTCAGGGTCACTGACATATCGATGATCGGGCAATGGAGGCTCCAGTGGAATCGGGTAAGATGTCCCATACTGCTAACCCGTCAGCTCAGTCGGAAGATCTGGCCACCCAGTATACTGGCAAGTTGGGGGGATCCCTCTAGCCCCACTCCTCGATGTGCCGGCCCTGCTAGTCGAAGGGACGTCTGCAGCTCGGGCTCGACTCGATGATGGCATATCAGCAGCTCTCCTCGTAGGAGTACGGACACCTGTCAGTGGAGGCATCAAGTATGTATGGCGGTATGTCGCGTACTCCCCCTCCTCCAGGAAAAGAACTGCGTTGACACCCAGCATAACGTCGTCAACCTCCCGGGGAGTGAGACTCTCAGTGGACCGCATGTCCAGTGGAGGCGGCGAAGGAATCTCCTGGGCGAGATTACCCATCGTCTGGCGCATGAAGCGATCCCCGAGAAACTAGGCTCTGCCGACTAGTCCCTCAAACAAAATCCTGTATCGGGAGGCGCCCCATGCCCCAGCGAACTGGAACCGAGAATACCCCGGCATCGCCAACCAAGGCTGCCAAGTGATCTACGGATAACAAGCGCATAAACTGATTAGTTGTCATAAATATGCAAGATGAATCAAAGCTGAAAGCGTGAAGAACTGAGAGTTCTGGTTTACCTTGGTCGCCCACATAGTGTCAAAATACTGCCGGAGATATGGCAGAGTCTCCCAGGGCCTGGGCCGGCACCGATCCTCGAATCTGCGTGAGTACGGTATCTCAAGCGGTACCTTGACCTCTAGCTCGGAGGGCAAGTATCAGGAAGTAGGTGTAAACCCACAGTTGTGAAAGGCAAGATAGTGGTAATGAGTACAGAATGTACAGAGAATGCAAAATGCTGAGTGCAGAATGTGAATACAGAATGTATAGAAAATGCAGAATGCTGAGTGCAGAATGCAGAGTACAGAATGTAATGTGTGCAATGTGTACAATGCGCAGTGTACAGATAATGAAAAGCAGAAATGCAAATCAAGAGGGTAGAATGTACCTCACAGGCTCTCTAGTAGCCACCTACTATGGTCCCCCGCTCTCGGGAGGTCGCGCTCATGTAGCAGTAAAGTGTAGCGAGGCCAGCGCCGCCCCAATCGAAGTGCCAGACCTATGATAGGTCTACCAGAGCACTGAGAAGATATAGCCCGACTGTGTTCCCCTTGTCGGAGAACAGAGTGGTCCTGAGAAGGAACATCAAGAATCCCCGGGCATACTGCTATATGGCCTCAAAAGTCTTGGGCGTAGTCCTCCTATACTGCTCTGCAAACCAGGTGTACCTGACCATGCACGATGACCTGCAGACTGGCGGATGGGCTCTGAGTAGGTAAATCCAAGTTGCCTCTCACTCGCCCATGTCAAAATCGTATGGGATTGGCCGGCCTGCCACGTCGAGGCCCGTCAGCATGGAAAAGTCATATGGGGTCATCGTCATGTCTCCGGCAGCAGAGAAATGGAAGGAGTTGGTGGTGTCCCACCATCTCTCTACAAGTGCACCCAGAAGGGTCCTGCTCGCCGGATGACATGACAACCCCATACAAAATGGGCCAAACCCTGCCTCATCTACAATCTGCCGAACAGCATCCGGGAGCTCCATGTACCACTCCCTCGCAATGATCGACCCGTAACCCCGTATGAAACGGGAAGATACTTGCGGGTAGAAAGAACAGATGTATTCAGTTCAAAATAAATAGAATGCTGTGTTATGAGCTGCGTGCAAAATAAACCAAATGCTGTGTTATGAGCTGTGTGTTCAGAATGAACAGTGTGCTATTTTATGAGCTGTGTGCCAAATAAACTGAATGCTGTGTTATGAGCTGTGTGTTCAGATTGAACGGTGTGCTATTTTATGAGTTGTGTGCCAAATAAACCGAATGCTGTGTTATGAGTTATGTGTTCAGATTGAACAGTGTGCTATGTTATGAGCTGCATGCCAAATAAACTGAATGTTGTGTTATGAGCTGTGTGTTCAGATTGAGCAGTGTATTGTGTTATGAGCTACGTGCAAAATAAACCGAATGCTGTGTTATGAGCTATATATTTAGATTGAACAGTGTGCTATGTTATGAGCTGCATGCCAAATAAACCGAATGCTGTGTTATGAGCTGTGTGTTCAGATTGAACAGTGTGCTATGTTATGAGTCGTGTGTCAAATAAACCGAATACTGTGTTATGAACTGTGTTCAGATTTAACAGTGTGCTATGTTATAAGCCGTGTGCCAAATAAACAAAATACTGTGTTATGAACTGTGTTCAGATTGAGCGGTGTTATGTATGAGCTGTGTGTTCAAAATCAACCAAATACTACGTTATGAACTGTGCGTTCAGATTGAGCAAAATACTACATTATGAACTGTGTGTTCAGATTGAGCAAAATACTGCGTTATGAACTGTGTGTTCAGATTGAGCAAAATAACGCGTTATGAACTGTGTGTTCAGATTGAGCAAAATACTGCGTTATGAACTGTGTGTTAAGATTGAGCAAAATACTGCGTTATGAAATGTGTGTTCAGATTGAGCAAATACTACGTTATAAACTGTGTGTTCAGATTGAGCAAAATACCGCGTTATGAACTGTGTGTTCAGATTGAGCAAAATACTGCATTATGAACTGTGTGTTCAGATTGAGCAAAACACTGCATTATGAACTGTGTGTTCAGATTGAGCAAAATACCGCGTTATGAACTATGTGTTCAGATTGAGCAAAATACTGTGTTATGAACTGCGTGTTCAGATTGAACAATGTGCTACGTTATGAGCTGCGTGCCAAGTGAACAAAATACTGTGTTATGAGCTATGTGTTCAGAATGAGCAGAATACTGTATTATGAGCTGTGTGCCCAAAAGAGCTGTGTGCTCAAATGAGCCGTGTGCCCAAATGAGCTGTGTGCCCAAAAGAGCTGCGTGCCAAATAAACAAAGTGTTGTGTTGTGAGCTGCGTGCCAAGTGAGCAAAGTGTTATGTTGAGAGCTGTGTGCCCATATGAACCGGAGGCTATGTGCAAGTTATGTTCAGAACAAGCAAAAATGATGTGTATGTAAATGTGTTCAGAACGAGCAGATATAATACATAGCGAAAGCATGAAATGTGCAAGAAATACAAAATACTTCGTAGAAAATGTAAAAGTGAAGTACGCACCTCGCGCGCATGATGAGATAGGTGGGACTCCGGCTCCCGTAGCAGCAAGTCTGCGGGCGCCCGTCACGCGAAATCGGTAAAGCGGTGAAAGGTGCTCGGAGGTAGGATGTGCTCCTGCGGGTGGTACCCCTCCAGGTCGAAAGGACGCATCCTCGGCGGCAAGGACATAATGTCGGGCTCATCCTCTACTCTTGGAGAACCTCCGTCGTGCGGGATATCATCGGCCATCTGAAGAAATCTACAAAAATGAGCGAAATGAGCCAAAATTGCAAAAAGTCAACAAAAGTCAACTCTCGGGAAGAGAAAAAGTCAACAAATGTCAACGCCCGGGAAAAGGTGGTAAACTTCGAGAGAAACGTACCTCAAGTGGTGAAAATGGAGAAAGAAGCTCCGAAAACAAATTCTAATCGGTTCAAAAAGAAGAGAATCGAAAGTTTTCGCGTGGGGCATTGGAAAACGTGTATAAAGTGCAGATCTGAGGGGGAAAAGTGTCTAGGAGCAAAGGAGAATGTATTTCGGCCTTGTGTTTGTGGAGCAAAAGTGATTTGGAGTGGTATACTTAAAAGGCTGACCTTAAAATGACCAAGCTGTCCCTGTTTTCATAAACTGGTCGGCCCGCCAGTTTTTCTGGCTGGCCGACCACTTACATGGTCAACAACTGGTCGACAGCCATTCTAGGTGGTCGGCAGGCCTCCTGGATGATCTTCAGGGCTCCATTGTTCTTCCTGTGTGTTTTGGTGATGATTGGAGTCCTTGGCTCTCGGGAAAGTGCAAGAAAAGTACACTTTTCGGCTCGAATTGTCCCCGCGGGAACTTTAATTCAAGTCTTCGATGCGTGGCTCATCATTACTCGTCAAGAGCAAGGTGTATCCTTTTGAATACATTGTGACCCCTCCGAGAGGTAAATCGGAGGTTCCGGTTAAATTGCTTGCGTTAAGGCTTGTATCTCTTTTTTCAGTATTTCGCTTCGAACGTACTTTTGGAGTTACACATTTCAAATGCATCGTTATGCACACTTTTCTTGCATTGTCATGCACACTTTAAGCGCATTGTTATGCACACTACTCGTCGCATTGTTATGCACACTATTCGTTGCGTTGTTATGCACTCTACTTGCATTGTCACGCATGTTTACCTTGCATTGTTATGCACCTTTGCTTGCTTTGTCACACACTTTTCACTTGCATTGCTATGCATGTTTCCATCGGAATCATATGTGCACGTGTTTATCTTGTGTTGATATTGTATCTTGATATAGCGTTGATCATATGTTCTTGTTATATTGTACCTGTTGAATCTCTCTTTAGCAATATTGTATGTACGGTTCATTTGAAGTTGGTGAAACCGGACGATATTGTATGTATTCCATGCGAGACGCAATGAGAATTGCATAATTTTCTTCCATCCTTTCTGCATGAAATGTAGTTTGGTTCGTATTCGCTTGCTTAAACTGTTGCATTTATTATGTATGATTGCTTCATTACAGCTTTCTTTGCATGATCATAAGTTATGTTCGGCATTGTGCATGTCATTTGCATTTTGCCCCTGCCTGCGGGCGCATCTTTTTGTTATCTTGCCTGTCTGTCTAAGTCTTCGGCTTGTCAAAAATGGGTCGTCTCTGGGCTTTGACATTTACTCATGTCACTTCTTGACTTCTGAGTTCTGTCAAAGAGGGGCAACTGTAGACACCCATTTTTGACCGACCTTAAGACTCAGACGTCATCGATTGAGGTCTCGGTGATAGTGCATGTTGTGCTCGTTTCGAGTTTCCGGAGTTTTCGGCTGAGTGCCTTGCCTCCAGGCCTCTGAACTCTTTGTCCTTTGGCTCGGTTTGTGGACCAAGCCTTGTTTTCCTTGCCTGGAGGGGAGGGAGAGGTCTGTAGACCACCTTTTTGTGGTCGTAGACCACTTTTCCTGCTTGGATATTAGTTTACGGTTTTCGAAGCCTTCGGCTGTGCGCTTTCTCTCGGGGTACTTAATGTTCTCCGTTTGGCTTAGTTTTTGAACCATGCCTTGTTGCCTGGTTTAGAGGGACACTGTGGTCTGGGAGACCACTTTCCCTCGTGGACCGCTTTTGGTGCCTGTAGACTAGTTTTCGAGGCTTTCGGCTGCGCGCTTTGCCTCCCGGACTCTTGTTTTGCATCCTTTTTGGTTTGTTCTTGGCACAAACCTTGTTTTCCTTTCTTGGAGAGTGGAATAAGGGTGGGAGACCAGTTTCTCTCCCTGAAAACCACTTTTCTTCCCCGCCAACCAGTTTTCTGGTCGCCCAACTGGTCTTCTTGGTCTTTGGACCACCAAAAGTGGTCGGCCACCACACTATTGCCTTGCTTTCAATGTGCAAACCACCTTTCCACCATGGCCGACCACTTGCCTCCCTAGCCGACCACTTTCACTGGTCAGCCAACCAGTGTAAGTAGCTGGCCGACCACTTCAAATGGTCGGCAGCTTTCCTTCACCTTTCTGGAGATATTTTCTAGCCAGCTGTAACAGCTGGAGGGCACAGAAACCATCCTCCATACACGTGTATGGAGGGATGGCTTTAGACCTAAGCTTGTTCAACAAGCTTGAACTTTGGTTCTCTATAAAAGAGAACCTCCCCCCTCTTGCCTTAGGTTCAAAAAATTGTGCTTGAGCTATACATATCATTCTATCTCTATAATTCTCCATCCTCTTCATATTTGTGCTTGAAAGTGCATTTTCATCATACTACTGCACACAAACACACACTCAAACACCACCCTTTTGTTGCTGAGGTCCTTTGAGGTTGGTTTTGGAGTTCTTGGACTGGTTTTGATCCAAAATAGCTGCTGGAGTTGTTGCTCTAAAGTGGTTCTACAAGGGTGAGTCAACTAGCCCTTTAACCCTTTGTTTTGATTAAGCTTTTGGACCTATTTGCATGCTCATTTTGGCTTGACTTTCTACTGCAAAAAGTTTTGATTTTGCATGCTTGTAATGTTTGTTTAAGGCCTTGTTAGTGTTGGGGGTGGTCTACCCCTCTTGTGCCTTGTTTGGCCTTGTTTTGAGCCATCCCTTTAACTTTTGTTTTAGCCTTTATACCTTTCTACCACTGAATTCCAGAGGAATTTCAGTGGTGGAAATGGTGTTTTGAGGTCCAAATAGGAGGGGGTCATCTCCTCTCCTATGTCTTGTATGCTTGCTTCATTTGCCTCATGTTTGAGCATGTTTGTTAAGCTTATGTTGACTCCATCTTAGCATGTATTTGGGGTTATTTTGACATGGCATACCACTATTTTGACTTGGTTTGGTCACCCCATGCATGCCTTATACACTTGTAGTGTAGATGTTACAAACTAGCTTTGTGTGCTTCATGAAGTATCATGTCTTTCTAGCATGTTTTGAGTCCATCTCAGTAGGTTTTTGGTGTTGTTTTAACATGCCTTAGATCTGTTTTGGGTTGGTTTGATGGCCCCATGCATGCTCCATGCACTTATAGTGCATTTCCATTTACTAGCCTAACATGCATCATGCTTTTAATCATCATTCTAGCATGCTTTTGGCTCAACTCTAAGAAGCTTTTGTCCATGTTTTAGCATGCTTAAGCTCTGATTTATATTGTTTTGGTCATGCATGCATTGCTTTCTATAGCCTTGGTTCAATCTTGCTCACTAGCTTTGTGTATTGAGTCCACTAGCATGCATTACTTGGACTATTTTCATGATTTGGCATCATTTGAAATGTGATTTCAGTGCATGTTCTATGTTCATGCATTCACATCTTTCACTCTTTCCATGCTTTGAAGGGTTGGTCCTTTATGCCCTAAACATGAGTCATTGTGTATGCCATCATGCCTAAGCTTGCGAGCTATCATTTCAATGTGTTTTTGGGGTTATTTTGCCATGACATAACTCAAATTTTTGTTAGCAAAGCCATCTCATGCTTGGTCTTAGTAGGTGTAGTGTAATCCTCCATTTTGGCCTTGCATACTCCATGCTTCATGCCCTCCATGCTAGCTTATCTTGGCTTCCTTCCATACATGTTTTAGCATCATTTTAACATGCTCTAGGGTTGTTTTGGGTTGTCTTGGCCATATGCTTCATGTATTGCATAGCTGTAGTGCAAGTACATATGCTAGCTTCAAGCTTTGAGTACCATAGCATGCTTCATTTGTGACATGTGCATGATTTGACATCATTTAACATAATATTTCAGAGCATATAGGAATGCCATGTTCCCATTTCTTTCACCCTTTGAGTGCTTCTAAGGGTTGTGTATTGTTGCCTTATTTGTGGCTTAATATGTATGCATGCATGCTTAGGCTTTTGAGCCCCCATCTCAGCATGTCTTGGTCTTTGTTTTGACCTACCTGAGCTCTGTTTGTGGCTGGTTTGTGCATTTGTGCCATGTATTGCATGCCCCTTTTGTAGTCTTCTTTGCTAGCCTTATGCCTTAAGGACTCTAGTATGCTATACTTGTTTTGATTAGATGGTTTGGCATCATTTCTTATTTAATTTCAGAGCTTATAGTGTTGTTACACTTCCACATTTTTTACTCCTTGAGCACTCTTGAGAGTTGTGCTCTTAGGCCTAGTTGATGGGCCATTGCATGTGCATGCATTTACCTTGCATTTCATGCCATCATTTTAGCATTATGGCCACTGATTTGGGCGTGACTGAGGTCTATCCATTTTTGGTTTAAGTCCATTGAGCATGTTTGTTTTCATGTTTTGTATGTTTATGTTGCCTTGCATTGTGCATGCATGCCATTAGCATTGATAGGTTGATCGTATTGCCTTGCATTGTGTATGCATGCCATTAGCCTAGATAAGTTAATCATGTTACATTGCATTGAGTATGCCATGTTGCATGCATTGCATTGTGTTCAGATTGAGCGTCAATCCAAACACGAGAAACGAGAGACGTTTCATACTTGAAGTGATGAAACGTGCCTCATTTCTTGGTCGTCGACACTCTTGATCACACATGATAGAGTTTAAGGCATTTATGTGTTATGTGTGCATTCATTTCACATTGATTCGTGCAATCTTGGCTTCTCGGCCATCATGCATCGAGATGCGCGATTGGTGGCCCGAGGGTCGAGAACTACACTTCCTTGAGATCATGAAATGATAGGGAGGATGGTTATGCACACATATGTTGCAAATACATTGCCATGCCTCTTCTTGTCCTCTGTTGCAGCAAACTGGAAGTGTGGCAGGAAAACTGGTCGGCCGACCAGAAAAACTAGCTGGCCGACCACTTTTTCTGGTCTGCAGCAATGGTAGGTGGTCGGCAGGTGGTTGGTAACATCAACAACTGGTCGGCAATGCTCCTACAGGTTCCCAAGGTGGAGTAGACACTATCTGGAGCTTTGTGCAAGGTTCTGAGAACAATTGAAAATAGAGGCAAGTTGGGGCATCGCGATGGATTTCCGAACGAGGCGACCGAGCATGCATACACTTCTCGCCTCGAGGCTCCTGTTTTATTGCTTTGCTTAGATAGCTAGCTTATGCTTTGTTTTGTACTTAAGTAGTTAATGCGTTTAACTATTCATTTGTGTTGTAATAACCTAGTTAGTTAACTTGTTAGTTAATTAGTTTTGTGACGTAATAATTAGTTTAATTAACTTAGATTAGCTAGTTAGCTTATTTATTCGGACCCTCCGTCGAGAGGGCACAACTGTTGTAATAAGCGTGCGTGTGTGTGATTCATGTCTTCTAACCCCCATTTCTTTCTCCTTTTTACTTAACCGCTTACGATGGTTAGTTTTAGGACATGTTTCAATTAGCATCCTTATGCTTCGCATGCGTGCATCCATTCATCTGTATTGCATGCACCGGGCTCGGCGCCTCATACTAACTACATTGTATTTTTAATACATTTACTTGAATACGTGTTCAACAGCATGTTATCAAGTTGCATTCACATGACTTCTTAGAATAGCCGAGCCTATTTTCGTTGCATTTTTGCATGTGTTGCATTAACCATCTTAACATGAACTAGGATCATACATGATTTCTAACTAGTTCTTTGTTTTGGCTCAGAGTACACTGTGAGTGTTTATGCTTTAGCATACTGCATGAGATGTGTATGTTGCCATGTTTAGCATGCTTGCCATGAGGCTAACTGCTTAATTGATTAACTGCATGAATGCCTGTGGATGAGGGTTGGATTGCTTGAATTGGAATAATTCATCAAAACTATGAGTTTTAAGCCCACTTGAGAGTGGCAAAATCATGTTTTCTAAGCCCACTTGAGGGTGGCAAAATCCACGACTTAGCCTACTTGCGAGTAGCACCTCTAAACCGTTTTCAAACAAACGAACATGAAATGTTTTATTCCAACTTAGGCGATCTAGTCTATACTTGTATGCTGTGTGCATCACATAGTAATTCTAGGTTAATAAACCAGAATAAGAACGCATGTGTTTTCAAAAACAACATATCATGTTAGTAAAGGCCGATCTTTTGATCGAGCGAGCGGGGGTGCTCATTGCATGACCTTCCCCTCTCGTACCCAAGTTCCTGAGCCGAGGCAACTTTGGTGATGACGGACACGTGGCCTTAGGCATGAGTCAGGGTTTCCTAAATTTTCCCAAAATAAAACATTTAGGTGGCGACTCTGTATCTGGCAAAGCTGTCCATGTTTGGCACTTCTTTATTAAAATCAGTTTTCCAGAACGATTTGTCGAATTTGGACTCTTTGGTGATTTATCGGTCTCACATTGCATTTTGTGAGATTAGATTCAGAACCGTGACACGAGTCCGAACTGTAGTAGCTAATGAACAAACGATTCGCGCCCTCGCGCTCGGAGCGGGAGTTCCGGGCAGTCTACAGTGGGGCACGTCACGCTTTCGGATCCTGCTGGAGGGCCTAGTTTTCGGGCCTGGTTCTTGAACAAGAGATTCATTCGCCTGACTGTGGGCTTGCCGGATCTGGTCGTTTCGATGCCACCTCCACAGTCCATGAAGTCAGCGAATAGTCTATTCGTTGATGTAATCACACAGTTTATGGTGGGCTTGGATGTTGATTTCTTCAGAGACGAGGGCGACTACACTACCTTTATTCAGACCCACCTTATGCCTCCTCTGATAGGCGCTCATGGAGATGAGAAGGCAGGGGCTCCTGCGATAGGCGATGTGACTTGGGCGAGTAGGGCCCATGCTAGAGGGGCTCCCCTTGTTGAGCAGACTATTCGTTGGCCAGAGCTTCCCACTATGCTCACACGCTGGAGGCCTATTGGGACTGCTTATCAGATCCCGATTGAGCCGGCAGAGGCTCGACATGAGCTTGTCGGAGTTCGAGGCTCATCCCAGGTATGGACCACACTTTATCATTTGCATCCTCATTTCATTTCAGATATGTTTATTGCAGACATTGATCATTCAAATGCATTTGCAGACATCTATAGAGTATACGGGGAGCGCTATTGAGCTGGCGGCTTCCTTGATGGACATGGTATAGATGAGGGAGACGCTGTTTGGTCTCCACGGTATTCAGGTAATTTTCTTTAGTTTGCGCTTCATGCTATCATATTTCCACTGATACATCAGCATTTCGGCTATATTCTTTCCCAAACTGCACTGTTACACTTAGGGGTGTGCATAATATCGCCGAAACCGCCAAAACCGCACCGAGCCGCACCGCCAAGGCAAATTCGTTATTATTTGCCAATCGAACCGCCGGTTTTTGGTAAGAAAAATGGCAAATTCTAGTGACACTTTTATCAATCTGCCGGTTTCTATTTTTCTTCTAAACCGCACCGACCCGCACCGCTATTAAATCATGTTTTATAAGATTCTAAAAATTCTTTTTCACTTAAGTTTGCTTGTTGTTCTATACCTTAGAATATAGTATTACATACTGCTCGAGGGAATTCAAGATGTCAGTAATCCAAAATAAAGTTGGATTCCAATTCACTTTTCAATCTTTTTTTTTTTTTTTTGGCCATGTTGCAAACTTACATCAGCTCAATTTTCAATCTAAATACTTTTCAACAGTAAACATTTTCAATATATTGTAAACCTGAATGATATTAATTTTATGTATTGTATTTGATCATTGTAGCTTCCACAGATGCTTGTAATGAACTGATGGCATAGTCGTTGATATTATCATGTTGTTGCTACACTTGCTGCATCAGAAGAAAGCTTCGCAAGATGCTTAACATCACGGTATCTCTCGTATTTTTTTTACTCTTTGATTTAAGTTTTGTAATTTGAATTATATTTTTATAAACCGCCAATCCGCCCAAACCGCCAAGGCAAATCCGCCATTATTTGCCAACCGAACCGCCGGTTTTTGATAAGGAAAATGGCAAATTCTAGTGACACTTTTATCAATCCGCCACCCGCCATACGGCTTCTATTTTTCTCTCAAACCGCACCGACCCGCACCGCACACACCCCTAGATACACTGCATTGGCACACTGTATTCATACACTGTACTCATACACTGTATTTAATTTCTGCATACCACTTATTCTGCATACTATTGTAGACACCCTATTTTTAACTGTCCTCAAGATTTGGACGTCATCGTTTGTGCACTCGATGATTATGATTGCATGTGCTCGTTTTAGTGCCCGAAGTCCTCGGCGTAATGTCCTGTCTTTGAGCCTTTAAACCTCATCCATTATGTGCCCTATTTTGGACCAAAACCTTCAAGCCTGCAACCCCTGGTGGCTGCCGGCCACCAATTGAGGCCGTCGGCCATCATTGGTGGCCTGCCGGCCACTAGTGTCTTTTTTCAGATATTATGTGACAGCTGTTCCAACTGTTGACACAATGGGCTTCATCTCTATACACGTGTATGGATGGTTATTTCTCAGCCAAATGCATGTTTTTCTATATATAGGGGGTCTCCTCCCCCATTTTTGAGGGTTGGATTTTTTTGGAGCAAGAATCTCTCTCTTTCTCTCTACATTTCTCTGTCTCTCTCTCTCTCTCTCTCTTGCAAATTTGTGCACATTAGTTTATATACACCACACTTTTGCCTACACCTCCTTAACCAAAGTTGATCATTTTTGAGCTGAGGTTTCTTGAGGTCTTTTAGAGCTCTAGAAAGTGGTTTTGACTTGAATTGTTGCCTAAAGTTGATCTTTGCTTCAAAAAGTATAATACTTACCTTTTTAGCTTGTTTTACATATTTGCTTTTCTATCTATTCCCACTGTTTTTGGGCTGTTTTTGAGCTATAAAAAAACTCTGTTTTGTGGGCTAAAATTGGTGGTTTTAGGCCATTTAAGGTTAGGGTGTGAATCACCCTTCTTTGTTCTTTGTTCATAAGGCTCTTCTACCTTTGTTTCCCATTTTCAAACTATCTTTTTTTTGTGTTTTTAAACACTAAATTTCAGAGCATTTTCAATGGTAAAAATCATGTTTTGAAGTCCAAATTTGGAGGGGTTAGCCTCCCCTCCTTGTGCCTTGTTTGCTAGCCTAGTTAGCTCTATGTGTTAGCTTAATTTTCTAGCCTTTTGTAGCTTAATTCCAGCATGTTTTATGCTCTATTTTAGACTATTTTAACTCTATTTTTGGCTGGTTATTGCATGTGAGTCTTGTTTTGCATGCTTCTAGTGTAAGTGTTCTCACAAACTTGGTGTTTTAGACCTTTAGACACCACTTGTTTGAGTTGGTTACATGTTTTAGTATTTTTCTCACTTAACTTCAGCACTCATTAACCTCTGCAACCTCCCTCATTTCTTAACTTTTTATTTGCTTTGAGGGTTGTTTCAACCTTAGGATAGTTTAAGCTTGAGATTGAGGTTCATTGCTTAATGGTTTAACCCTCTTTTGGGGGGTTTATTATCAACGGCATGACACTTCTCTCTTGCCTTAAATTACCCCTTGTTTGACACTTCCATCTCTTTTAGAGCACTTACTCACCAATGGACTTAATTGGTTAAAGAATGGTTGGTAATCTAAAATGAGTAAATAAAAATGGAAACTAAAATTGTGCAAGATAAGATTTTGGTTGTGTTTTGGTGTGTTCAATCGGACGTTATTTGAACACAAGGAAAAGTGGAGCATTTCATACTCAAAGTGATGAAATGTGCCAAGTTTTCAAGTTTTCCATTGCCCTTGATCATGCATGATAGGGTGGTGGTTTTTGGTCTTGTTTGTACATTTATTAAAATTGTACATCTTGGTTCCTTAGCCATCGTGCAATCAAATTGCTTGAATTGATGGTTTGAGGACCAAGTGTATCACCCCCTTTGAGATGTTTTGATGATAAGGGAAGATACATAGTACAAACAACCTGTGAGAATACTCTCTCTCTGCCCTGTTTTCTCTCTGTTGTAGCAAGAATTGGAGTATCATCAGTGGCTGGCGGGCCACTGTTATTGGCCGGCAGGCTATCAGTATTAGATGGCAACCCCCCAATGGTGGCCGGCCGGCCACCACTTCTGGCCTGCCAGCCACCAATGAATTTTGTGCAGTGTGTTTGTGAATCATAGCAGAGTTGATCAGGAAAAGGAAATTAGTGCAAAGGTTGTGCAACAGAGGCTTTTGGAAAGCAATAGTGGATGTTCTTCGGCTGGAGACCGAGCGTGCACGGGCCTCCCTCACTTCCTAGGACTAGCTAATCAGTTTAATTAGCAATTAATCATTTATTTGTTGTAATTAATTAGTTGTAGCTAATTAGTTTGTTTTATATTTATTTAATTAATTTAGATTGATTAATTAAATTAGCTTCGTATTGTAATATTTAATTAGCTTAGATAGCTAGATTATTCATTCGGTTTTGTAATAATTAGTTAAGTAGTTTAGCTTAGCTAGTTTATTCATCCGAACCCTCCTGAGCAAGGGCATCAATGTTGTAATAATGTGTATGTCTTCCAACCACACGTCTTTCTCCCTTTTATTTATCCTCATACGATGGTTAGATTAGGAGCATCACGTTTCGTTTAGCATACCTTATGCTTGCATCCATTCATTTGTCTTGCATGCACCGACGCTCGGTTCATCATTCAAACTTGCATTGTCATTTCAATACCTCGTTGAATACGTGTTTAAACGCATGCTATGAAATTGTTACAAATGACATGTTAAGTAGCCGAGCCTATTTTAGTTGCATTATTGCATGTGTTGCATTAGACATTTGGCATAATTAGGAATCATGCATTTCTCTAACTAGTTTCTCTTTTGGCTTGGAGTACTAGGTGAGTTTTTAGTGCTTTAGCATACTTGCATGAGTGTGAGTGATTGCCATGGCTAGCATGCTTGCCATGAGGCTAAGTGCTTACTTGTTAAACTGCTTGAATGCCTGCGGATGAAGGCTTGTTGCTTGAATTGGAATAATTCAATGAATGTACGTTTTAAGCCCACTTTGTCAAGTGACAAATTCACAAACTTTAAGCCCATTTTGTTTAGTGGCAAAATCAAACCCTTTTCGAAAAACAAACATGAAATTGAAATTGTTCCAATTTGAGCAAACTAGTCTATACCTTATATGTGCGCATCACATAGTAATAATTGGACAAGATCATATAATGTTGATAAAAATCATATCATGATTAGTAGAGGCTAATCTTTGATCGGGCGAGTGAGGGTGCTCAATTCAAGACCTTCCCCTCTCGTACCTAAGATGCCGAGTCGAGGCAATCTTGGTGATGACGAACACGTGGCCTTTGGCACGAGTCATGGGTTTCCTAAATTTTTCAAAAATAAAATATTTAGGTGGCAACTCTGTATCTGGAAAAATAGTCCAATTTTAGCATTTTTTATTCAAAATCTATTTTCCAAAAGATTTGCCAGATTTGGACTCTTTGATGTTTATTAAATTTCACATTGCACTTATGAAATTAGATTCAGAACTGCGGGAGTTCGAACTGTAAGGCTTCTTTTCAAACTTCTGAAAAATGATGCAAAAAAGCCGAGCTACAACTATGCATGTATCTGATACACACTATAATGATATGTTGACAACTGTCTTTTTCTAGATTCCATCTACATCGATGACACTAGCGACAGCGGTAACACCAGCACCGGTAGCACCTCCTCCAACAGTAGGGAGAAGAGAGAGACAGGCCTAGCTCGTGGCCAAAATGTGAGTCGCGGTCGAGGCAGAGATAAGGGCGCCCGAGGCCATAGGAGTCCTTCAGAACCCATCTTGAGTGATGACGATGCTGAGACTAGTAACTCCGATGAGGCAATGAGTCGGCATTCTGAGTCGTCCGAGAGCGGAGACGATGGTGCTGGCTCGGGGTCCGAGAGCGGAGGCAACGCCGAAGCAGGCTCTGAGGCAGAGAGTGGAGACGACATCGGCTCTGGTTCAGAGTCTGATTCTGACAGCGGTGCTGATGGAGATAATGCCCCCGAGTCCTCCCCTTTGAGGAAGAGGACGAAGAGGGCCTCTCGGGCCTGAGGCGAGTGGCGCTGATTTTTTGTACTTTTGCTTAGTTTCTTTTTGTTTAGTAGCACTAGCACATGTATAGCTTCAGATAAGTTTTATTTTGCTTTGAAACTCGTACTCCTCTTTTGTAAAAACATGATCGAAATGAAACCTCGCAGTTTTTATAAAAAGTGTTGTTATTTTTGCATCACGAGCACCATATTTGCATAAATGGACATGGAATATTTGCAAATGAAAACTGAACACTTGTATTGGCACAATGTTGACATTCTTAATCGGGTAATGAGCTGACCAATAACCAAAATACAAAATATAAAATACAACTCAATAAACAACGCAAAAAAAAAATTCAAATACAAATAAACAAACTTGCTAAAACCAAAAAGACTCAAAACAAGACCTTGAAACACACAAAGATCATGACAAAACACATGCTTCCAACACTACCAGCACACAGGTGAACGGTAGGCCAGAAAGAGAAACTGCCGGCCACACAGGGAAGTTGCCGGCCAGAAGGTAAAGATTGCCGGCCAAGGAGGTGGCCTGCCAGCCACCAAAGTAGCCGGCCGGCCACCAATGTAAAGAATCTCCAGATTGTTGACAATTGGCTTCCACTCACAGCCTTATCTTCTACAAAAGGTTTAGCTTCGTGATTTCTTCTCTAGAACCTCATTTCAGCTGCAATTTCTTCTACAAATGGAGATATTCCTTGCCGAGAAGCTCACGGATTGGATAAATGCTTTAGACAACACGGAAAAGGTAAATTTCTGGGGTTTCGGCATAAATGTACTTTTTTTGTTGAGCCGTACTCCACTTTATTTTCCATTCCTCCATGCCACGGCCCGATGCTGGGACCCAATTACACACGTCTTTCATTTCGGGGGACAAGAAATATGCCCAACAATTGAAGAATTTCAGGCACTAATGGAATCCTGGCGCGATGAGGAAATCATGCCTTAGCACTGTTTTGTCCACGCCCAAGCTTTGAGGACAGATATGTGGGCTCACTCTGCACGAGGCTCGATTTTTGGCCCACAATGGAGATCTAGACATACCCACCTTGATTCGTCGATTTTTTGACATCAGTGACAGAGGTGACCTTCTCTGGCGAGGTTTTCAGCAACATGCCCTCTGCTTATGTATGCTTGCACATTTCTTTCTTGCCCCTAGTTTCGGCGGGTCCGGCATTCGATTGATTGAAGTGGCCCAAGGTTTGAAAGAAGGCAAGAGTTGTATTGGTTTAGCACTGGCCGAGACCTTGATGGGCTTAGACGCCTTTCATCGGCGAGAGAGTACCAAATTCGTGGAGAGTCCACTACTTCTTCAGGTATTGTTTCCCACCCTTTCTCATACATGTTTCTCACATCACTCAACACCCATGCTCTATTTTTCTCTCAAAGCCCTTTTCCTCACTTTTCTCTCAACATACATCTCTCTATTGTTTAATCTCTCTTTTCTTTCATCCCTTCCCAGGTGTGGCTTATGGATAAGCTAAAGGTAGTGGAGTCTTGCCCTGAGTACTTAGCTCGAGGCTATTTCTTTCGCCATCGACTAGTGAATTTCCCGAATGAAGGATGGTGGTGCGACTGGATGTGCAACAGGTCTGCGACTGACATAGCTTGGCGTTGCCCCTAGCTTAATCTGACAGAGATAAGTTACAGCATGGCTGGGTAGCCTGGCATACAGTTGATTGGTCACACACACTGCGTGTTCTATTTTCCTTTCCGGTTTAAACATCAGTTTAGGCATGATCAGACCTGCCCAAAGGAGGGGGTAGAGTACTCGGTTTCATTCCCCATCCATGGTTCACACTTGGCTAGGTAGCTCACTACATGGAGGACGAGAGAGCTTCTAGCCCCTGTCCCTAGTTTCAGTTGCGCCCTTTCTGGTGAATGCTTGGCTCGGCTCGAGGATGAGGCACAAACCGGGCTCACTTTGGCTTCAGAAGCTTCCACAAGCACGGGCAGGGGACGCAGGAGCACCTGACTCACCTATGCCCCTAATTTATTGCTTTGACCTTTCTTTTCAAGTTTTTTAATGTAATAAAAGCAACTTTGATTTGTATTAGAGAATTGGAGAACTTTTATGTTGAAATCAATGAAATTAAGGTTGTAAGCACTGAAAATTTCCCTTTTGGTCCAAAAATGGTCTAAGTCGTAAAAGGTAAAATTTTGAACAAAATCAACTTTTATCAAAACTTTTCAAAACTATTTTCGAAAAGGATCACCACCTAACACGCACGGAATCAATCCTCAAGATATGCAACCCCAAATCGAAAGATCATAAATGCCCCTGATTGAACACCACTACTCTGCATTGTAACTAGCTCTTCTTTCAGAGTAAAGATCACAACCGAACTCTCGGGTAAAGAACAGACAAAGATGACCTGACCAAACACATGGATAGAACAGTTGAGATGGAGGTGATTACGGCCGAACTTTAGGATGAAGTTGCCTACGTATCCCGAAGATGGGAAGCAGGCCTTACGTAGTTCGGTTCAGATTCACTCGAGTATTAACTCTCTCCTTTTGCGCTCTAACTTTTGCCAAAGTTGCCCTTTAGGATTTTCAACCTTGCGAGCTTAGTTTTTCTTTATTTCTAATTTTTCATGCTCTAACTTTTGCCTAGGTCGTCCTCCCGGGTTTTCAGCCTAGCGAGCCTCTCAAGGATAGTATTTCTTTAACTTGTCCATGTTGATCGGTTGTGAAAATTCCAGGCCATCTAAGTCCATAAGAATAATAGCTCCACCAGACCAGATAGCTTTGATGATGTAAGGACCAGTCCAATTGGGTCTGAACTTGCCCCTAGGGTCATGAATGGGAGCTCGGTTGTCATTTAGCACCATATCCCTTTCCTTGAGATTCTGGGACTTAACTTTCTTGTTAAAAGCCCTGGCAATTCTGTGTTGGTAGCCCTGAACATGATACAATGCTTTTAGCCTTCTCTCATCAAACATTAAGTCCTCAAATCTGCTCTATTACCAATTTGCCTCTGTTATCTAACACTCAGCCATAACTCGCAGCGACGGGACTTTTATTTCAATTGGCAAAATAGCTTCCATCCCGTAGATGAGAGAATAAGGAGTTGTCCCTGTAGACGTTCGAATTGAAGTTCTATAGCCCTAGAGTGCAAATGGTAATTTATCTGGCCAGTCCCTATAGGTCTCAACCATCTTCTGCAAGATGTTCTTGATGTTCTTGTTAGCGGCTTCAACGGCTCCATTATTCTGCGGCCTCTATGTATATGACTTATGGAAAGCCACATTGTATTTTTCCAACAAGTCTATCACCTTTTTCTTGAAGTGGGAACCATTATCTGATATGATCTCATTTGGGACTCCATATCGGCAAATGATGTTGTTTCTGATGAACTTGGCCACATGCGATGCTTTGAATTCTGCATAGGACTGAGTTTTCACCCACTTTGTAAAGTAATCAATTGCCACCAAGATGTATTCATGCCCATTCGATCCTTTTGGTGTGACTACACTGATAACGTCAATTCCCCAGATTGAGAAAGGCCATGGCGAAGTCATGTTGTATAGTTTTGACGGCGGGATGTTCATGTGATTAGCTTGAATTTGGCATTTGTGGCATCGCTGAACAAAACCAATACAATCCTCCTCCATAGTAGACCAGTAGTGACCTTGCCTGAGAATCTTCTGGGCTAATATCACTCCGTTCATGTGCGCTCCGCATTCTCCTCCATGGATGGCCTCCATCGGGCGCTTTGATTCCTCTTCTTCGACACACAACTTATGCATTCCAAGATGACCTCTTTTATACAGTTTACCTTCGCAGATGATAAATTGGATGGCTATTCTCTATATTCCCTTTTTGTCCTTGGCATTTGCCCCTGGTGGATAAATCTCATTTTCCAAGAAGTTCCAAATATCATAATACCAAAGATTTTTGTCTTGCGCTTTATCTATTGTGGCGATAGTTTCATAGGCCGGCGTGTATTTCTGCTCAATAATAATCGGACGCATCCGGACTCCAAGTGGGATGTCTACCATAGAAGATAGAGTTGCTAAAGCATCAGCGAACCTGTTGTTCTTTCTCAGTAGATGCGTAAAAGTCAATTTTTCAAATCTAAGGATCAGAACATCCAGGGTCTAGTGATAAACCTTCATCTTTTCTTCTTTGACTTTCCAATCTCTATTTGCTTGAGAAACAACCAAGTTTGAGTCCCCGATAACGTCTAATCTTTTTGCCTCTAGTTCTAGGGCAGCTTCTTAACCAGCGATATACGCTTCATATTCTGCTTCATTATTGGACACTCTGAATCATAGTTTGAAGGCTAAAGGTATATGGGAGTCGTCGGGTGCTATCAGCAACACAACTATCCCATAACCGTACTGATTGGATGCTCTGTCAAAGTACATCGTCCAAGTCTCTTCCTCAACTTGCAGAATGGCTTCATCTAGGAACAGGTATTCCACCACTTCATCCCCTTCTACCAGGTGATCTTCCGGGAACTCCGCTACAGCTCTTCCCTTGACCGACTTGCGGGTGACATACTTGAGATCAAATTCGGAGAGGAGAAGCAACCAACAGGCTAGCTTACCCATAAGCGCTGGTTTCTCAAAGAGATATTTGATGGGATCTAATCTTGAAACCAGGATTACAGAGTAAGCTAACAAGTAGTGCCTCAACTTCCTGGTAGCCCATACTAAGGCTAGGCAAGCTTTCTCCAACGAAGTATAGCGGGTCTCGTAATCCAACATTTTCTTGCTCAAGTAGTTAATGGCTTTCTCCACCCTATCTTTAGATTCCTGAGCAAGCATACATCCCATGGTCGTGTTTGTCACTAAAAAATATAGAATCAAAGGCCTTCCCAGCTTTGGCGGTGATAATACAGGCGGATTCTGGAAGTGCTACTTAACTTGCTCAAAGGAGAATTGACATCGATCATCCCATCGGAATTTCTTCCCTTTCTTTAGGAGACCAAATAGTGGTTCACAAGTCAAGGTTAATTTGGAAATAAACCGTCTTATGAATTGCACTTTACCCAGAAAGCCTTGCACCTCCTTTTCAGTGCTTGGTGGTGACATTTCTAGGATAGCTTTGATTTTGGAAGGATCTACTTTGATGCCCCTCTGTGTGATCAAAAAGCCCAGCATTTTTCCTGCTGTCACGCCGAAAGTACATTTCTGCAGATTCAACCTCAACTTGTATTCTCTAATCCGTAGAAAGAATTTCTCCAAGGCGGTGTAGTGGCCCTCACTTTCTTTGGACTTGACAATCATGTCGTCCACATACACCTCGACCTTTTTGTGGATCATATCATGCAGAATGGTGGTCACAGCTCTCTGATAGGTAGCCCCGGCATTCTTCAGCCCAAATGGCATAACCCAATAGCAGTAGGTACCATCAGAATTTGGTTGTACCCGAAAAACCCATCCATAAAGGATAGCAATGCATGGCATGCAGTGAAATCCACTAACTCATCAATGTACGGCAGAGGAAAGTCGTCATTCGGACTGGCTTTGTTCAAATCCCGGAAGTCTACACATACTCGAATTTTACTATCCTTTTTCGGCACTGGGATGATGTTGGCCAACCAAGTCGAATACTTAGATACTAACAAGAAACCTACCTTGATCTGCTTGGTGACCTCTTCCTTGATTTTCAGCGCCCAATCCGGATGGACTCTACGCAGCTTCTACTTGACAGGTCGGGCCTCGGGGTCAAGAGGGATCCGATGCTATACAATCTCAGGATCGATTCAAGGCTTGTCTTCGTAGGACCACGCAAAAACATCTTTGTATTCTTTTAATAAAGTGACTAAGCGCTTGTGCTCCTCCGAAGACAACGTGGACCCGATCTAGACCAGAAGCGGATCCTTCTTAGTACCCACATTAATAGCAATGATTTCATCAGAATAGGGTTTAACAAACCTTTCCTCTTCTTGATTAATCAAGTTTTTCAAAACCTGAGGAATTGTTTCCTCTTCATTTTCATTAAAATTCTAAAAATCTTAGTCAATACAATAAATAAGCGGCATAAAGAAATACTCAGAATCGGTAGCGTTCTTGTAGTTCGACTTTTTCGCACCCCATTTCGGAAGGTGAATAAGCCCTACAGTATCGGACTCCCACTGTTCTGAATCTGATCTCACAAGTGCAATGTGAAATAGATAAACACCCAAGAGTCTCAATCCAGCAAATCTTTTGGAAAATTGATTTTGCATCAAATTGCCAAAAATAGACTGTTTTGCCAGATACAGAGTCGCCACCTAAATATTTTTAGGAAATCTAGGAAACTCATGACTCGTGCCAAAGGCCACGTGTCCATCATCACCAAGATTGTCTCAGCTCGGGAACTTAGGTACGAGAGGGGAAGGTAATGAATGAATTTGAGCACCCCCGCTCACCCGGTCAAAGATCGGCCTCTACTAATCATGATATGAATCTTATTTACATTATATGTTCTTGTTCTGGTGTATTAGGCTAGCATTACTATGTGATACGCACGCATACAAGTATAGACTAACTTGCAAGATTTGGAACATTTGATTCATGTTTGTTTGCAAAATTGTTTCGAATATGTATCACTTGAAAAAGTGATCGCACAGGAACATTACTCAAATTATTCCAATTCAAGCAATAAGCCTTCATCCATAGGCATTTAAGCAATTTATCAATTAAGCACTTAGCCTCATGGCAAGCATGCTAGATATGGAAACAATCACACGCATGCGATATGCTAAAGAGAATAAAACTCACCTAGTACTCCAAGCCAAAAGAAAAATGAGTAAGAAAAATGCATGATTTCTAACTATGCATTTATGACTAATGCAACACATGCGATATGCAATTAAATAGGCTTGGCTACTTAACATGATATGTGAAGCAATTTTGATAGCATGCGGTCTAAGCACGTATTCAAAGAAGTATTAAACTAACAATGTAGTTAGAGCGATGAACTAAGTCTTAGTGCATGCAATACAAATGGATACAAACATGGAGTATGCTAAACAAAACATGATGTCCCTAAACTAACCATCATAAGCTAGTAAATAAAAGGAAGAAAGACGTGGGTTGGAAGACATACATGTTATTACAAGTTTGCGCTCTCATGAAGGAGAGTCCGAATGAACTAACTAGCTAACTAATTAAAGCTAAGCTAAGCTAATTATTACAAAAACAAATGAATAAATAGCTAAACTACTTAACTAATTATTACAAACCGAAGTAATTAACTATTCTAGCTAATTAAAATAATTACAAGACGAAATCAAACAACTAGTTAACTATCTAATTAATTACAACACTTTACAAAATTAACTTGCTACAACTAATTAATTACAACAAATCTCTATGCTAAACATTTAAACTTAAACATGCTCAGTACATGAGAAATGCTCATGCCCATGCTTGGTTTCCACTCGAAAATCCACTGTTTTACTTTTGGAGAGCCTCAGTTGCACAGAGAACACTAACACCTTTGCCCACTTCCAGAATAACTTTGCTTTGCTTCACAAACACATTGCTGAATTTTGTATTGGTGGCCGGCCGGCCACCAGTGATAGCAGGCCGGCCATCAAAGGTGGCCTGCCAGCCACTGAAAATGGCCTGCCGACCACTGTAGCCGAGTTCATCTTGCTGCAACAGAGAACAAACAGAGCATCCACAGGGTGTTTTCAAGGGTTTGTTTGCACAACTCACCCCTCATTTTCATGAACAAATCAAAGGAATAACAATCTTGGTTCATAAACTCAAGCAATTTCATTACATTATGGCATATGAACCAAAGTGTGCAATTTCAATAAATGCAATGAAATGAGACTCTCAAGACTACCTCCCTATCATGGAAGATCAAGGGAAGTAGTGACCTTGGAAACTTGAGCCATTTCATTACTAATGACTATGAAATGCCTCAAGCTTCCATGTGTTCAATTAACGTCCGATTGAACACAAACAAATTATTATCTTGCACCTTTTCATTCGCCAATTTTATTACTCTATTTTAGATTACCAACCATTCTTTAATGAATTGAGTCCAAAGGGTGAGTTTAAGTCCTCTAATGGAAAGAGTGATCAAACTAAAAGTTATTTTAGGTATGAAAGAGACATCATACTGTTGGTAATGAACCCCCTAAGGGATTAAACCATTAAGCATGACATCTCAATCTCATGCTTTAAACAAACAAGTTGTTTGAACCACTTTCAAAGTAAAACAAAAGCTAAGAAAGGAGGGGGGTTGCAGAGATAATTAAGTGTGATTACAAGTATGAAAATCCATAAATAAATGCAATCAACTCAAACAAGATGGTGTCTAAGGCCTAGAACATCAAACTTATGAGGACAATTACAATATAAGCATGCAAAACAAAGCTCAAATGCAACTAACAGCCCAAAGCAGTGCTAAAATAGTCTGAAATAAGTCCTAAAACATGCTGGAATTAAGCTAATAAAAGCTAGATTAATATGTTAAAACATGGCACAAGCTAGGCTAGTAAGCAAGACACAAGGAGGGGAGGCTAGCCCCTCCAAATTTGGACTTCAAAACATAATTTTGACCACTGAAAAAGCTCTGAAAAACAGTGTTTGAAAGCTCAAAAACAAATAGTAAAAGGGTGGGAAACACAAGGGTAAAGGCCTAAAAAACAAGGTGCAAAGAAGGGTGAACTATCCCCAACCTTTAATGGCCTTAGGACCCAAGTTTTAGTCCAAAAATACAGAAGTTTTATAGCCCAAAAATAGTTGGAAAATTGCAAGAAAAAGAGTAGACAAAGCAAGCAAATAGGCAAATCCTTATACCTTTGAAGAGGAAAACCACTTCCAAGCAACAAAACCAAGCAAACACACCCTTTAGAGCTCCAACAAGGCTTAAGAATACCTCAGCTCAAAGATGAAGAGGTTTGGTTAAGAGTGTATAGGCAAAGGTTGAAGATTTGTAAACAAAAGTGTAGGAATTTGCTAGAGAGAGAAAAAAGTTTGTTCTAAAATTTTTCTAACCCTAAAACATGAGAGGGAGGCCCTCTATATATAGAAAACATGAAGTCCCCTCAAAAACATCCATCCCTATACGTGGGAGCAGACGCAAGCATCTATATAAACAACTGGCACAGCTATCACAAAATATCTGCAAAAGACACTGGTGGCCGGCAGGCCACATCATTGGCCGACAACCAAAAGTGATGGTCGGCTACCCAAAAAGGTAGCCGGCAGGCCACCAAGGGTTGCAGGCTTGAACAACCAAGGTTTGGTCTAAGAATGAGGAAACAGGGGTGTAGGGTTTGAAAGTCTCAAAGTTGTGGCATTCCACTGAGGACTTTGAGCACTTGACAAGCATGTAAACTCATTAATGGGTGTGCATGCGATGGCGTCCAAATCATAAGGGCCATCAAAAATGGGGTGTCTACAATTCTCATTCACAAGATCCAGATCTTCGGTTACAACCGACTCAGAAGCAAAAGGAAAAAAGGACCTGGACAAGACCTTGGCATCCGAGTTATCACCCTCAGGAATACCGGACTCAGACTCAGAAGAACCGAAATCTGATCCCGACTCCACAGAGTCAATCGAATCAGATTCTGACTCATCACTCGACTCAGAACTAGACAGATAGCCCTCCTCCAGTTGCCAGATAAGAGATGGTGCTTCTGATGCATCCAAAATGCTATTGGATGGGTTCACACCTGGTTGATCCCCGATCATGGAGATGGTAAGGTTATCCCCTAAGTTCTTTGAGTCAGCCGCAGGATCTGCAAGGAGACATGCCAATGCTGCCCCTACTCCAAGCTCACTGTTGTCCGAGTCACTCTCCATGCTCTGTTCAGCTTCAGTACTTGGTTCAGTCTTTTCCTCGGTATCACTATCTTACAACTGCAAGTCGAAGAAGATTTCAAACCCGAGGACATGCTGCTTCGTGGAATTCATCCAGGGTTCAGGAAAGCTACAAAAGGGGAAATCTTCTCCCTTCCGAACAAAGTGACCATTCAGCATTCCCCGGATTGGCCTGTAAATGAGCTCATAGTGTTTCCCGGCTTGCTCGACTCTAGCTCTGGCTCTGGCTCTGATTTCTTCTCCTTTCCTGATCCAGTCCTCTTTAGTGGGTACGTAACCTAAACCAAAGGCATGTGGATTGTACGGCACATCAGCCAATGCTGTGACACCTTTTCGGTCACTTCTTCCAAGTCTCATTCCTGGCACATGCTGCAGTTTGTTCATGACATAGATAGATTGAGCGCTGACGTACATGCCCTCATCTGCTGTTAAAATGGTCTGCACTACCCGGGCTTCAGCCAGAGTGAGCCCTGAGAGGAATACATCCTCCTCGCCATGAGTGATCTCCAACACTGGTGTAGTTACCTCTGGCGGTGGATGGATGGATGCATTCCCGAAAATAATCGCCACTCCTTTCTCGTGAGGGTATTTCAACATTTGGTGGAGAGTAGAGGAGACAGCTTTCAAATGATGTAGCCAGGGCCTCCCTAGCAGTAAGTTGAAGGTAGCCGGCACATCCAGGACATGGAACTCGACATCTTGCTGAGCTAGGCCCACCTGGACTCTAATTTGCACCGTGCCCATAACCTCTCTGCTCGTATTATCATATGCCCGAATTACTTGGGCCGTGGGCACAAAGTCTGCCGATCTAAGGCCGATGACATAAACTGTGCAAGAAGGACATACATTGATAGTCAAACCAGTGTCTATTAACACCACCGGTACCCATTTCTCCCTGCATTCAACAGATATGTACAAGGGTTTGTTGTGAGCTGAGCCTTCCGACGGCAGTTCTTTGTTAGAAAAGGTTAGGGTTGGCCCAGCGCCACCTGGGAAGACCAATCCTACAAGCTGTTCAGGGGTAGTGTCAATGGACAATTTTGCTTTGTCCATTGCTGACAGTACTGCTTGTCGATGTACTCGGGAGGCCATGAGAAGACCCCAAATTGAGATGTCAGCTTGGATTTTCTTAAGTTTCTTCAACATCGCCTCTTCTTCTATCTGCTTCTTTTTCTATTTCTCAATCTCTCTTTCTTTCCCAGATGCCTCAACTTGATCTAAGTGCGGTGGCTTAAAATTCCGCTCACTTCCTGTTATGTGATCTATCTCTTCTGCATACCACATGTTGTCTGGAAGGCACTCACCCCAGTCTTTGATGGTGTGAGCCAAATGTAGATCGGCATCCTCCTACCATACACCTTCAACAGCCCATAAACAGTTGTTCGGCTCCGTTCGGATCACTTTCTGTGACAACCCTCACCTCTGATTACTGCTAAACTGTGACTGAGCATGATAAGTAATTGATCAGACTGAAATTCTAAATTTATTGCATAAGTGTGTTATCTTAATTGCATTCTATCTGTTTGTCGTAGATTGATCTGTTTGTGTTTTTAATTTCGAATTGCGAATTGAAGGCCTTATCGGCGGCCGAATCCGTAATTGATTGGTGTTTTACGTTATGTGATTTTATGGTAGGTTTAATTTGAAATTGATTTGGTGTGATTAAATTAGATTAAATAAAGCTAAATCGCATTGGTTCAAGTTATTTACCAAATTACCATTGAGTGGGCCACTTTGTTATTACATGTTTGGAGCCTTGTTCATATTTGTTACACCATTTCTCCATCTCCTAGAGCAAAACGTGAGAGAGAGAAAGAGAGAGAGAGAGAGAGAGAGAGAGAGAGAGTTCGGAGAACATTAGTTTCATTGAGAATTTAGCTTGGAGACTTAGAAGAATTGAGGGGAATTTGCATAATTGAGCTTCTATACCTAAAATTGAAGACCTAAGGTAGGATATTTACCTTCTTGTTTATGAATTCAAGTCATTTCTTGCATGATTCATGGATGAATAGGAGCTTAAGGTCAAGAATTAAAGTAAAGTGTTGAATTATGAGCTAATTCATGCATGCATGTTCATATTCTTGCATTTTGAGGTTGTTTAGCATGAATTTCTTCCATGCATGTGTATATTTTGAATGTAGTCCATGAATTCACCATGTTCTTAAGCTTAATCTTGCATTTGGCCAAGTTTTAGAGCACTTAATTCATAAGAGTTCTTGCATGTTATGTTTTTACATAGTTCATGAGAGTTTCTTTGAAATTGTGTTCAATTGACTTACCTTTAGGCTTGATTTTACAAAATTGATCTTCAAAACATGTTGTAGTATGAGTTTTCAAGTGTTTTCCAGAAAATGGGTCCAAAAGGTTGAGTTTTGATGTGTTGAATGCTTGGTTTGAGCTTGGGAGGCAAATTTGGAAATTCTAGATTTTGGCTTCCACGCTCGAGCGAAGGATTCCACGCTCGAGCGAGCCCCTATGTATTCAGAGGTCCGCTCGAGCGACGGAATGTTGGCTCGAGCGTGAATTGCAAGCTCTCAGGTTTTTGGTGCACGCAGACGCACGCTCGAGCGAGAGAACCTACGCTCGAGCGAGGACTGTGTCTCACGCTCGAGCGAGCGTCGAGCGGGGATTTTCAACATCCAGCACTTTTTGCATTTTTACAGACTGCTCGAGCGAGGAAGTCCACGCTCGAGCGACCCCACTGTTTTGACAATCTCGCTCGAGCGAAGAAAGCCACGCTCGAGCAAGACCCCTGTTTTCTGAAAATTTTGAAAAGTGTTTTAAAGTACATCTTTGCATCCTCATTTCATCCTAGGCATTCCTAGGCCTAGTTTAAGGCATCTTAATGAGGTTATTGATGTAGAACCACACCGGGTCAAGATAGGGACAAAGTTGTTGATTCCCAAGTGTGTAACTTAGTGTGTGTTCATTCTGTAACTGTGTAGGGTTGGCATCCGAGGACGCTCATTAGCTGCTTATAGCCCAGTGCTCTGTGAGTAATAATGTTGTAAAGATATGTTCAATTATGAATATTTTCTGAATGATCAACTGTTCTGTTTACTGAAACGTTATTGTTTAATGAATGAATGTTTGTCCTATTTGTAAACTGTATTCGTGGCATCCATAACAATTTACTGTTACTGTACTGTTACTACTACTGTCACAGAGATCTCTGTCGGTTCCCATGTTTGGAACCATTACTGTTTACTGTTATGATGGCCATCAACTGACTGTTCGGTCTGTTAAGACCTACTGTACTGTTTTGCTATTGGATGTACCACTTATAACTGCTATGGTTTCTAAATGACTGATATGACTGTTTAATGACTGAAAGGACATTCATTCTTAACCTCTTTACACAACTATTATTCACTGGGCTTTAGCTCACTGTTTATACTTATATGTAGGTGTCCAGACACCGGACCGGAGCTAGGAGCATCGGGTTAACCTCCTTTTTGTCAAGCCAACCATTGTGCCTCACCTCGAGGTTCTAAGTCTGACTGAGCTAAGGCTGTTTTAGGGTGTCCCAGTTTCACCTTTCCGTCTCTGTTTTGTAATACTGTTTAAGACTTGTACTGTACTGTGCTAATTAGGGATTTGGTCCCTAACCTGAATATTTGTACATATGGTGTATATATGTTTTGCTTATCAATGTGAATAAGTTTGGAAAAGTTTTTTTGCATACAGACTGTCACAGCTCATTGGACATCTTTTATTACTGTTTTGGCTTCCGCCAGTCCCTGTACTCTGTATTACTGTCTTTACTGTTAAGCAGGCCTTCGGTAATCATGGATTATTGGCCGGTTACGGTGCTAAACCCATAGGGGCGGGTTTAGGTCGTGACACTTTCACATCATAGGTATCCTCCACAGGGGGTTGGGCCAGCACTACTTTCTAGTTGACTTCGACCCTCTCTTGTTCAAACTGCTTCAGCGCAGCTTCTTGTTCTGTGTCCACAGTGCTCACAGTGCCCAATTCCTGAGCTGAATTTTCCACACCGGTGTTCTCCGATAATTTTTTCTTCTCATCGGCCCTACCGGCCTTAAAGCAATTCCTGCTTCCTTTGCCTCTGATTTCATTTCAGTTCCTTCCTCCCTGTCCGGCTCATCGCTCAACTACCCAGAGTTATCGGTTAATCCATTCAAATCGAACCAACCAATCTGCACATCCCTTTGATCTTGTTCGTCAAAGAACTACAGGTTGTCTAAATCCTTCTCTAGTTCTGCCAAATCATCCAATCCTTGGCTCGGGCCATCATCTCTAACCACATTAACCTCCACTACAGTTAGCAACACCAATTCTGGCTTGACTTGATCAATCGGCACAATGTAGCAGCTTGGATCGTACACCCCCTTAGACAAGTCCTCAGAGTGCTCAGGCAATGGACTCGTATTCTCCTCTAAGGCCAGCCTCCCTTCTACTGCAACTGTCACCACCACAAGCTTAGGTTGAAGTGTGGACATGTCCATCATGCACAAATCTGTGCTTTGAAGAATGAACACCGTCGGTCTTGGTAGGTGAAAAAGGGTAATATACACATTGGGGTCGTAGGGGACGGCTAGTGTATGGATTAGGTTTAGATTTTGGGGTGGAAGAACTTAATTATGTGTTGGAAGAGGGTTTGTAGTTACATTTGATTTTTGGGATGGTGCAATCACCTTGTTGTCAATGAGGTCTTGAATCTGATGACGCAGACAGAAACATTGGTCAATATCGTGACCATGCTGCTAGTGAAATGCACAGTACTTTGCTGGGTTATATTTCGATGGAAGAAGATCAGGTAGTGGGCGAGGCTCTAATGGTTTGAGGTGCCCTTTTTTGACCAACCTTCATGGCTTAAGATAGGGTCATGTAGAGTTGGGTAAAGGTCATCTGGGATTGGGCAGGGTTGGCTGAAGTTTGTGGAGCTGTATTAGCGAAGAGATTGGCAGTCTTGGTTGTGATGGTGACAACGCTCACATCTGACAGCTTCGCAGCTGTGCTACCAATGGTGGTAGCATTGGAACTGCGCACAAAAGGCCTCTTTGCCTGCTCCTTCTCATCAGTAATCAGACCTTGTTTCATGGCGTCTTCAATCTGAACCCCCATCTCATAGAGCTCGGTGAATGTGAATAGAGGTACGAGGATCATTTTCTGCAACAACTTCCCCTGCAGATTGCAGACTACCATCCTTATATGATCTTTCTAGAAGGCCTTATAGTCATCATTGAAGCTTTAGCCCTCCATCTCGTCATAAATTCTGAAAAGCTCTCCTTTGGCTCCTGGCGTGTTGCCTTAAGATCACAAGTTGTGACCTCAATTTGTGTGTTGTACGAGTACTGAGCAATAAAGGCCTCAATTATTTCCTCCAAATTCTACTTCACAGAATCCTCCAACTTTGCATACCATATAGCTGCTATTCCTGACATGGTCCGACCAAAAAGAGAAAGCTTCTATAATCTAGTCAGGCCCATCGACCGCAAGATGTCTGAAAACAACCGCAAATGAACCATGGGATCTCCGGAGATGTCGAATCGATCGATGTGCGGCATTTTGAACCGATCTGGCAATGTCACTACAGAGTCGGTATACCCGTCCTCTATGTCGAGGATGGAGTTAACACCTTGTGCTA
This sequence comes from Camellia japonica, assembly GCA_030407325.1. NCBI lineage: Eukaryota > Viridiplantae > Streptophyta > Magnoliopsida > Ericales > Theaceae > Camellia > Camellia japonica. The sequence goes on from JAPPVO010000002.1 coordinate 25,861,453, forward strand.
TCTTGAATAGCTTCTCCATCTTGTTGACCTTAAGCACAGTTGAATCAACCTCAAATTCAAATGGAGCCTCAGTTTGATACACAGGTGCTTTGGAGGCTTGTGGTGGGATTGGCTCCGCCAGATTGCCCTGATTTTCAGCATGGGCATTAGTAGTATGGGCAGTGGGTCTAGGTGCTGGAATACCCGTAGGAGGTGCATGAGATGCAGAAGCCGCTGTGGGCTGTGGTTATTGTTGTTGCAGCCTGTTTATTACCTCAACCTGGTGGGCTGTGACCTCAGCCTGACGAGCAACGTCTTGCTGCAGGGTTTCAACTGTTTGCTGAAGATGATGGATCAATTCCTCTATACTGACTGGGGGATACTGTGTCATCGGAATAGGCGAGTGATCTCGTACTGGACTAGAAGTAGAAGACTGTCCCTGAGCATGACTGGATGCAGGTGAATTGAGGGATGACTGCTGTAAAAACTGGACCGGTGAACTCTGCCGGACTCTCCCCCGTCTCGTAACCGATGGAGTGAAGTAAACATGAGTTGTTCCCTAACAAGATCTTCGGCTTTGCAAAGCCTTCTAACTCGGGTCCAGAGCACTTGGGGGATATCCGAACTTTCTGAAACTATGGTGTTATACTACCTAGCAAAAGAAATAAAGCAAAAAAAAAAAAGAAGCAGTAATTAGAAACCGCACAGCACCTCAACTAATGATGTTACCAATACAGATGTAATCAAAGCTGTAGAACTACACTCAACACTGAATTCTGCCCCGCAAAAAGGATACCAAACTTGCAACAACTGATACGCACATTCTTGTATAGTTTCATTGTAAAGTACATACCAGTTAAGTGAGAGCCAAAACACTCCTATGACGGGGTAGGGATACCCTATCCTAGTTTCGTCAAGAACTAGGGTTCACTATTCAAACAAAGCGGTTTCATGCAATTGTGTATTCAGGCGATCATCCTGTCCTAGTTTGGAACAGTCTCTATGGTTTTTCAATATGCAACTAGGCCAAATAGTCAAAAGGGTACCTCAACAAGACTACCTAATATACCTCTCACACCTAACACCGAGAAGTAAAAGGAGGATCAAACAGTACAGCGGTAGTCGAGACACAAGGGTTGTGTTTCTATCATGGCAGAGCCCGTGGCCGGTCAGTCTTTTGGCAACCTTTTAGGCAAGCCTCTGGCAATCCATCCAGGAATAGCAGATGGCAAACACAATGACTTAAACGCACCAATGCAAATACAATGTAAAGAAACATATAAGTGTAGATAAAATTTCATATCATGAATTTCAAGTCAAGTTCTCTAATTCCCCAGTAGAGTCGACAGAAACTGTAGCTCGACTTTTCATGCCCCCTTTCCGAAAATGAATAAGCCCTACAGTTCGGACTCCCGTGGTTCTGAATCTGATCTCACAAGTGCAATGCGAAATAGATAAACACCAAAGAGTCTAAATTTGGAAAATCTTTTGCAAAATCAATTTTCAATCAAAATGCCAAAAATGGACTGTTTTGCTAGACACAGAGTCACCGCCTAAATATTTTTGGAAAATTTATGAAACTCATGACTCGTGCCAAAGGTCACGTGTCCATCATCACCAAGATTGTCTTGGCTCGGGAATTTATGTACGAGAGAGGAAGGTCAGAAATTGAGCACCCCCGCTCGCTCGATCAAAGATCGGCCTCTACTAATCATGATATGAATCTTATGTCCATTATATGCTTTTGTTCCGTTTTATTAGGCTAGCATTACTATGTGATGCGCACACACAAGTATAGACTAACTTGCAAGAATTGGAACACTTAATTCATGTTTGTTTTTGAAAATTGTTTCAAATATGTACCACTTGAAAAAGTGATCGCATATAAACATTACTCAAATTATTCCAATTCAAGCAATTAGCTTTCATCCATAGGCATTCAAGCAATTTATCAGATAAGCATTTAGCCTCATGGCAAGCATGCTAAAATATGACAACAATCACACACATGCGATATGCTAAAACGAGTAAAGGTTCACCTAATACTCCAAGCCAAAAGAGAAACTAGTTAGAAAAATGCATGATTCCTGACTATGCGATATGACTAATGCAACACATACAATATGGAATTACTAGGCTCGGCTACTAATATGGTATATGAATCAAGTTGATAACATGCGGTCTAAACATGTATTCAAAGAAGTATTAAACGACAATGCAAGTTAGAATGATGAACCGAGCCTCTGTGCATGTAATACAAATGGATGCAAACATGGAGAATGCTAAACAAAACATGATATCCCTAAACTAACCATCATAATCTAGTAAATAAAATGGAGAAAGACATGGGGTTAGAAGACATACACGTTATTACAACATTGCGCTCTCACGAAAGACAGTCCGAATAAACTAACTAGCTGACTAGCTGACTAGCTAACTAATTAATACAAAACAAATTAAATTAGCTAAGCTACTTAGCTAATTATTACAAACTGAATTAATTAACTATTCTAGCTAAGAAATAATTACAGCACGAGACAAATTAGGTATTCTAACTAATTAATTACAAAGCTACTATTTAAGCATGACATTAATATATACAAGACGGATCCCAAGGATCGATGGCAAGCTTATGCATGAATGGGGTTTCCACCCGAAAAAGCCATAGTTTCTATTGCTGAATGCCTCTGTTGCACAGTAGACCACTGGCACTGATTTCCACCTCCAGATCAACTTTGTCCTGCTGGGGGAGTACACTGTTGGATTTTGCATTGGTGACCGGTAGAGGCCTGCCGTCCACTGATGATGGCCTGCCGGCCACTGATGGTGGCCTGCCGACCACAAAAGATGGCCTGTCGGCCATTGGTGACAGAACTTCCCTGTTGCAACAGAGAGCAAATAGAGCAGAGACAGGGTATTCTCAAGGGTTTGTTTGCACAATTTATCCCTTCTTATCATTTGAACAGCTAAAAGGAGTAGTAAACTTGGTTCACAAACCATCAATCTATGCAATTTCATTACATGATGGCCTATGAACCAAAGTATGGAAGTTCAATGAATACAATAAAATAAGACTCTTAAAACCACCACCCTATCATGAAAGATCAAGGAAAGTAGTTGACAATGAATCTTGAACCGTTTTCATCACTAATTAGTATGAAACGACTCAAGACTCAAGGGTTCAATTAACGTCTGATTAAACCCAAACAAGTTATTATCTTACACCTTTTTTTAGTCTCAATTTTATTACTTCATTTTAATTTACCAACCATTCTTTAATCAATTGAGTCCAAAGGGTGAATTTAAGTCTTCTAATGGAAAGAGGGCTCAAATCAAGAGTTGCTTTAGGCATGAAAGAGACATCATACCGTTAGTAATGAACCCCCAAAAGGGATTAAACCATTAAGTATGACATCTCAATCTCATGTTTAAACAAATAAGTAGTTTGAAACCACTTTCAAAGCAAAACAAAAGCCAAAAAAGGAGAGAGGTTGCAAAGGTGATTAAGAGTGATCACAAGTATGGAAAGCCATAAGTAAATGCAATCAACTCAAATAAGATGGTGTCTAATGCCTAAAACACCAAACTCGAGAGGACAATTACACTAAAAGCATGCAAAACAAAGCTCAAATGCAATAAACAATTAGAAACAGTCCAAAAATAGTCCTAAAATATGTTGGAATTAAACCAAAAATAGCTAGATTAATAAGCTAAAACATGGATCATGCTAGGCTAGTAAGCAAGACACAAGGAGGGGAGGCTAACCCCTCTAATTTTGGACTTCAAAACATGATTTTAGCCACTGAAATAACTCTAAAAATCAGTGTTTAAAAGCTCAAAAAAAAGATAGTGCAAAGGTGGGAAACACAAGGGTAAAGGCCTTGAAAGCAAGGTGTGAAAAATGGTGAACCACCCCTCAACCTTTATTGACCTTAAAACCCAAGTTTCAGCCCAAAAATACAAAGTTTTTATAACCCAAAAACAGTTGGAAAATAGTAAGAAAAAGAGTGACTAAAGCAAGTAAAGGGACAAAGCTTTATACCTCTTGAAGAGAAGATCCAATTTCAAGCAATAAAATAAGACTAACACATCCTCAAGAGCTCAAACAAAGCTCAAAGGTACCTCAACTCAAAGATTGAGAGGTTTGGTTAAGAGTGTATAGGCAAAGATGAAGAGTATAGGCAAAGGTTAAGAAATTTGCAAGAGAGAGAGGAAAAATTTGGCTTCAAAAATTTTTCTAACCCCAAAGTAAGAGAGGAGGCTCTCTATATATAGAAAACATGAATCTCTCTCATAAACATCCAGCCATACACCTGGGAGCAGATGCATGCATCTGTGCAAATAGCTTGCACAACTGTCACAAAATATCTGCAAAAGACATTGGTGGCTGACAGACCACATCAGTGGCCAGTAACCAAGAGTGATGGCCGGCAGGCCAAAACAGTGGCTAGCAGGCCACTAGAGGTTGTAGGCTTGAAAATCACTGGTTTTGGTCCAAAAATAAGGCAACAGGGGTGCAAGGTTTGAAAGGCTCAAAGCTGTGGCATTCCGCCGAGGACTTCAAGCACTTGATAAGCATATGCACTCATCATTAGAGTGTGCAAGCGATGACGTCCAAGTCATAAGGGCCGTCAAAAATGGGGTGTCTACACTTCTACAGTTGATTGTCCTTCATGAATTTTGGGAGGGACTAGAAGTAACTTGTACAAACTTATAGAATAATCACAATACTCATCATTGTAAGTTTAAGCTCCAACTTGCATTTATTGAATGCATGAGCTTAGAAATAAGCACTTAGAGGGAAAAATCATAAAATAACAAGCTGTACATACTTGAAAATCAGTATGAATAGCTTAGTATGCATAAAAGTAACTTGATGAATCTCATGGAACCATCATGGACCAGAGATATTAGTCATAAAGAAATTAACCCATCACCAATCCTTAACTCACTATCAAAAAATAATTAAGTGGGAATTGAAAAAAGCAATAGATACACCTAATCAATCCAATTCATTGAAAATGAGTAGATAACATCTGTAGAAAAATAGTTGCCATTGTGTTTAGGGTTCAAGTAATTTGTGGATTATGCTGTTATTGTGTTTTTTTTTTTGGCTCCAACTAGGAATGCTTTATTGAAGTGTTGAACTCGACTTACCAACTCTTGTTTTAATTGCAAGTTAATCCAAACATATGTCCAAATAGGCCGAAAAGAAATTTTTTGATACTTCAATGCACGCATACGTATGTTGTTCACTTATTTTTCTTACTTATTTATAATTATGGGTGTTATTTCTTGAGTCATAAGGTGCATTGATGTTTATGAATGAAGTTTCTTCATTTCTTTAGAACCATAAACATTCATAGGTCACTAAAATCATAGATTTCACCTAAACTACTTTATGAATTATGTTACCAGTGTTGAAAAAAACAATTAATTGTAAAAGTCAATACTTTATTATTTTGCTCTGCTGCTACTTATTTGCTTGGCCTTTTCTAGGGCCTTATTACCAGGCTATAAAACCACCAAATGAGCCCATTTTTTTTTCATCTACAAAATAAATGTTTAACATGTTTAGGGTAGTTTATTACACTTTCTCTAATATCTTCTAGATTAATTAATGTAATGGTTGTCTTTAACCTTTCAGATGGCCCAAATAGACAAGGGTTAGATGACAATAAAAAATAGATTAAGCAGTAGGAGTATCAAGAAGGGGTGAATTCATTTATTGAATTTGCAAAGATAAATGTAGGCTTCGAGGATAAGATTCGGTGTCCGTGTATTGATTGCTTGAATGAAAAAATACATATGATCCACGTGGTAAAGATTCATTTGATTTGAAGAGGGATATCTCTTTCTTACAAGACTTGGGTGCACCATGGGGAACATGTTCCTGTGTCTCAACCTCTCATACCGAATGAAGGTCACCAGGTCATATATAGTGAAATTGTACGGGAAGATCAGGATGGCGGGGATGATTTGCCTACTATGTTGGAAGAGGTTTGTAGCGGCTTTGCAATAAATGAGGAAGGGGACCAATTACCTGCTAGTTTTGAAAATGTGGAGGGGCGAAACTTTGATAAGTTATTTGAAGATGCTCAATGTAAACTATACCCGGACAGCACAAGTTTCACTATGTTGTCATTTGTTATTAAGATGCTTCATATTAAAGTGTACAACTAGTAGAGCAATAACTCATTTGATATGGTTATGAAAGTTTTCAAGGCCACTCTACCTAAGTGTGATGAGACTATTCCATGGATCATATATGCCGCCAAAAAATTCTTACGTGACTTGGGTTTGGGCTACATTCCCATTCATACGTGTAGGTATGACTGTGCATTATTTTGGAAGAAGAATGCAAATCTTCATAATTGCCCTAAGTGTAAAGAGCCTAGATACAAGTTAGACAACGAAAACGGTAAGAAGATCCCTCATAAGATATTGAGGTACTTTCTGTTGACACTAAGATTGAAGAGATTGTATATGTCCAATAAAACCGCTATAGATATGAGATGGCACAAGAAGAAACGTCTGGATGATGGAATATTGAGGCATCCGGTTAACGCTGAGGCATGGAAAGAGTTTGATCGGCAGCATCCTATGTTTGCCATGGATCCACGAAATGTAAGGCTAGGGCTCGCCACCGATGGTTTCAATCCATTTAAAAAAATGAGCACATCATACAGTATGTGGCCCGTTATCCTAATGCCTTACAACCTCCCACCGTGGAAATGTATGAAAGAGCCTTTCTCCATGATGTCATTGCTTATTCTTGGACGATCGGCACCTGGAAGAGATATTAATGTTTACTTACAGCCATTAGTTGATGAGTTGAAGGACTTATAGGGGGATGGGGTGCAAACTTATGATGCCAAAAATAAACAATCATTTACAATGCATGCTGCAGTGATTTGGACCATCAACGACTTCCCTATATATGGTAACATGTCTGGGTGGACTACCAAAAGTTATTTGGCTTGTCCCACTTGTAACGAGGACGCATCATCACAAAGGTTAACAAATAAGATAGGGTACATGGGTGCTCGTCGTTACTTGCCCGAAAACCACAGATTGCGAAGGAGTAAGTTGTTTAATGAACAAAATGAAGTCAGGTGCAGACCTGTGGAGTTATCAGGGGAGCAAATATTAGAGTAGATTGAGACTTGGACATACAAGCCATTTGGAAAGCATCCAAATAACAGAAAAAAGACAAAGGGACGAAAATCCAGTGTTCAATTGGACAAAGAGAAGCATTATGTTTGAGTTGCCTTACTGGAAGACGCTTAAGTTTCGACACAACCTTGATGTCATGCACATAGAGAAGAACATTTGTGACCATTTGATAGGGACACTATTAAATGTTGATGGGAAAAACAAGGACACAGAAAAAGCACGGATGGTAAATTTAAAAATTCGAAAGGAGTTACACCTACAGAGGTGTGGAGATGGGTCATTTGTGAAGCTGCCAGCTATGTACGCATTATCCACCAAAAAAAGACAAGGCTTTTGTGCTTTTTTGAAATCAATCAAGTATCCTGACGGTTTTGCAGTGTGACGACCCAGACTTGCTAATCGTGATTTTAATTAATTAATTATGTATTAATTCTAATTAAACTAAGTGCCTAGTAATTTAATTTGTGCCTATTTACCCAAATAGGAAAAAGGTTACAACTTTGAAACTGAAATTGACAATCTTATTGGGTGCACAAATTGAAATTGAGTGCATGGATGGGCTTATGGGAATTTTTAGAGCCATTTAGCAAGTTTAATTGAAAATTGATTCAGTTTACTGAAATTGTCTGTGATTGAATTCACCCTTAATTGGAACTATTAACTATGTTCCTACATGTTAATTATGTGATTAAGTGTTATTGATTGTTATGAGATTTATTGACTTTGAACAGATAGGTTAGAATGAAAATTAAACCTATCTGATTCACTAATTTTAACAAGTTATAATTAATTAATTAATTAAGCAATTAGAGCCTAATTCACCTTAGTTTATTTTAATTTAGTTTAATTGAGATCATAATAGGATGAGAATTTATTTAATGTAAGTGACTTTGGTATTCCATCTAATTTTCCACTTAAGTGTAAGTCTTGAATAATTAAAAGCTCATTACATATCCTTGAGCCTATTTCATAATCAGCACAGGAAGAGAGTGGGTGCTTGGTGTTGAGCTCTCCTAGTATACACGTAAAAAGAGAGAGAGAGAGAGAGAGAGAGAGAGAGTGAGTTCATTTAGACCACCAATGTTGGAAATTTCCTACAAGTTTCAAAACTTTATTTATATTTATTTGTATTTTATTTTATATTATTTTTATTTGTATTTATTTATTTATTTATTTCTTTTGACATCTTATTTGTTTGAATTTTAAATAAATATTTGGTTTCAAAACAAAGAGTGTGTCTGTTCCAAACAGACACCAAAGAGCCTATTTAAATAGGACTCTTACTCAGGAAAAGATATACAACGTTCTCTGTTTTCTCTCTCTCTCTTTCTCCTCTTTATAGTATTTTTTATATTTCATATTTCTGGGCAAGCGATACATTCTTGGCAAATTCTTCTGGTGCAACTGTGCATTGTATCAGATCTTGTAAAGTTTTGGGTTGTATCTTGGAGTCGTTTGTGATCGTTAAAACCTACATGGAGGGAGCGCATAACGACTTTAGGACAACGTATGTGACGTGCCTCTCACAATCACACAGGCTATTTTCTGAACCCTTTTTCTTTATCTTTTACTTATTCTGTTATATATATGTATACATAGTTTTATTGAATTTTAAAAACCTATTTTTTCAGAATCTGTAATAAAATTGATTTAAAATAATTATTATTCAATTCCCACAACCACCAAGAGGAAGAAGAAAAGAACACCAAGAGGAAGAAGAAAATTGAAAGAAATGTAGGAATTCAACTCAATTATTTAACTCTAGGTAAGAATTCCTTGCTTGTGTCTCACCAATTTGAAATATTTATGGAATTCTAGATTATTTAAGAAGAATATAAACTTGATGAGGTGAATTAAACTTGATTGTAAGAGATGTTGATATAAATGGAAAATTTATACATGCATGACAAGATTTTTAAAGATTCATGATCATACATTCATGTCCTTGTATCAACCTCCAATTGAAGAGAAAACTCCATGGGAATTAAGAATTTGAAGCTTATTATGGCAAGCTATATGTGTATGTAAATATATGATCATAAAAATAAGAAATTAGATGTATTGGTTTCTTTGTATCTTTAACACTTACCATGCATGGCATGAATTCATAATATTCTTGTTATATCATATAAATTCTTGCATGAACTTCATGGATTCTAAAGTTTCCAAAAGGATTTCTTGAACTATGAGATTGAAATTTCAAAATACATCATTTCTTGCATGGTTTTACAAGAAATCTTCAAAGTGTTGGACTTAGAACTCATACATGTATGGTTCCATGATTTTATGCTTTGAATCTAAAAGTTTGATCCTTGTATGGCATAGATTTCATGAAATCCATGATCATACATTTGTTTCTTACATGAGTGTCCAAAATTAAGAGGAAATACCATGGGTCTTGAAGATTTGAATTTCAAATGTACAAGTTCTATGAACTTTCATAACAATATAAAATTTGAAGCTTTTGCATGGAAATGTAGTTTTGATTTGAAGTTATAAATTTGTTGAAAGTTAAATATGTAAAGTTCAATATGCTCATGAAAGGTTTTGGGTCTTGAATTGCATGAAATAGAGTTGCAATTGAAAAATGAAGACTTTAATAATGAGGCAGATTTTCGAACCAAACAGACCTAGAACCGCACATGCAGCCTAGGGTCCCACACGTGTGGAAAACAGGGTAGTTTTGAAATGTATTTTGAAATAATTGCACCTACGGGAGAAGGTGCGGAGATGGTCCCGCATGTGCAGCCCCTTTGAGTAGTCCCGGTTTCGTTTTTCGCTCCACTTTTCCATCTTCCGGACCTCCGCTTACATCGTCTTAAAATGTTTTTCATGTGCATTGCATTCATGTATGTTTGATAGACACGAAACAAAATAAAGAATCGAATAAGAACCAAACAAGAGAAAACGAATAGAGGTCAAACTATCGAATTGAATGGTATTGTAAGAATGCGATTGTAATTGTGCTATGCTTGAATTTGTTTGTTTAGGTCAGACGCCGCATCTTTAGTGCATTTTAGCACGTGTTTCAGGAATCCCACTGTGAGTAACAATGTTGTAAAAATATGTTCAAATTGTATTTATTTTCTGAATGATAAATTATATTGTTTTTGAACGGTTACTTTTTACTGATTGAATGATGATCCTCTTTTGAATTGTATTCGTGGCATCCATAGCGTGTTCTTATTGTCATTGTTATTGATTTTGCCACTGTTACAGAGATATCTGTCAGTTCCAATTCGTAGAACTATTGTCTATTATTTGATGGCCATCAATTGATCGTTCGGTCTTTAAGACCTATTGTATTGTTGCTATTGGATGTACCACGTATGACCTATATGAATATGATTGATTGAATTGAGCGATTGAACGATTGATTGACAAATGATACTGATTGAAAATGTTCTAATGATAATTGATTGTTTCAAAGGCAGTAAGGACATCACTCTTAACCTTTTTACACATCTGTTATTCACTGGGCTCTAGCTCATTGTTTATTTTATATATGTAGATGATCAGGCACCAGATCAGAGTTAGCGGCGTCGACCTGAACCCTGTTTTTGTCAAGCCAACTACTGTGCCTCACTGCAAGGTTCCATACCATTGCATGTCAGGATTTATTGGGTGATTCAAATTCACCCTTTTGACATTGTGTTTATGAGATAAGAATGTTTATTGAGTTTTGTTAATTGTTTTTGGCAATAGTATTTAATTCCTTAGCTTATGTTTTGTTATGAACACATGTGTGTTATGGACTTAAGTTTTTGTATAATTCCAAGTGTGTGAAATTTGTTTTGTTCATTTAAGTCCCCATAGCTCATTGGACGGTATTTTGTATTATTGATTGGCTTCCGCCAACCCCTTTATATTGTATTATTGTCATCATTGTAAAACAGGCCTTCGGTAATCACGAATTACTAGCCGGTTACGACGCTAAACATATAAGAGCGGGTTTAGGATGTGACATGCAGCAAACATCTCCAATTGTGTGAATGCTGACAGTGGAAAAATCTCAGGCCTCAAAAGTCATGATTGTCATGTGCTTGTACAACGACTACTTCCGGTTGGGATGCGTGGGTATCTTAATGTAGCTCAGTTTTTTCACGCCTCCTGTCGGAAGTTTGAAAGAAAGCCCTACAGTTCGGACTCCCGCGGTTCTTAATCTAATCTCACAAGTGCAATGTGAAATTGATAAACACCAAAGAGTCCAAATCTGACAAATCTTTTGAAAAATCGATTTTGAATCAAAAATACCAAAATTTGACTGCTTTGCCAGATACAGAATTGCCACTGTCACCTAAATATTTTATTTTGGGAAAATTTAGGAAACCCATGACTCGTGCCAAAGGCCACGTGTCTGTCATCACCAAAGTTGCCTCGGCTCGGGAACTTGGATACGAGAGGGGAAGGTCATGAATACATTTGAGCACCCATGCTCGCCCGATCAAAGATCGGCCTCTACTAATCACGATATGATTTTTATCAACATTATATGCTCTTGTTCCGGTTTATTAGACTAGCATTACTATGTGATACGCACACACAAGGTATAGACTAGTTTGCCCGAATTGGAACAATTCAATTTCATGTTTGTTTGCGAAAAGGGTTTGAATTTTCCACTTAACAAAGTGGGCTTAAAGTTTGCAAGTTTGCCACTTGACAAAGTGGGCTTAAACGTACATTTATTAAATCGTTCCAATTCAAACAACAAGCCTCTATACACAGGCATTCACACAGTTCAACAAGTAAGCACTTAGCCTCATGGCAAGGATGCTAGTCATGGCAATCATTCACACTCATGTAAGTATACTAAAGCACTAAAAACTCACCTAGTACTCCGAGCCAAGATAGACCAAAAGAGTTAGAAAAAAAATGCATAATTCCAAACTATGCCAAATAGCTAATGCAACACATGCAATAATGCAACTAAAATAGGTTTGGCTACTTAACATGTTATATGGATCAATTAAATAACATCCGGTCTAAGGACGTATTCAAAGAAGTATTGAAACGACAATGTAGCTAGAATGATGCACCGAGCCTCGGTGCATGCAATACAAATGAATGAATGCAAGCATGCGATATGCTAATTGAAACGTGATGCTCCTAAACTAACCATCGAAAGTGATTAAGTAAAAGGAAGAAAGACGTGGGGTTGGAAGATATACACATTATTACAATACGCTCTCACGAAGGAGAGTCCGAATAGCTAAGCTACACTACTTAACTAAGCTAAGCTAATTAAGCTAATTAAGCTAAGCTAAGCTAATTATTACAAACCAAAATGAATAACTAGCTAAACTACTTAACTAATTATTACAAAACTTGAATGAATAATTAAATTAACTAGGCTAAGCTAATTAAATATTACAACATAAACTAGTTTAATCAAAACTAATTAAATAGGTATAAAACATACTAATTAGCTACAACTAATTAAGTACAACATATAAATGGCTAAATGCTAATTAAACTAATTAACTATTCCCGGGAAGCGAGAGAGGCCCATGCATGCTCGGTTTCGATCCAAAGAACATTCGTTGTTTGCCCTCAGAAGCCTCTGTTGCACAACCCTTGCACTATTTTCCTTCTCCAGATTAACTCTACCATGCTTCACAAGCACACTGCTCAAAATTCATTGGTGGCCAGCAGGCCAGTAGTGGTGACCGGCCGGCCATCATTGAGGGGTTACCATCCAACAGTGATGGCTTGCCGATGTAGACACCCCATTTTTGACCGTCCTCAAGACTTGGACGTCACCGTTGGAACGTTCGGTGATTATCCATGTTTGTGTTCGTTTTGAGTTCCCGGAGGTCCCGGCTGCGCGTCGTGCCTCAAGACTTCTCAACCGGCTTGTTCTGTGCTTGGTTTTACACCAAGACTTGTGTGTTTTTGCATTTGAGGGTAGGGGGAGGCTTGTTAGCCATCCCTGAAGCCCACCGGCTGCCCCCACACCACACCGGCACTCTTTTTTGGCCATTGGCACTGTTTTCTCAAACACTTTGGCCGGTCGGCACTGTATGTTGCCGACCGGCACTTTTTGGTGCCGGTGACTGTTTTGGCCGGCCGACATGCACCCTTTGAACCCCTGGGACATGGTGCATGCCAGCTGTGCCAGCTGGAATGCACCATCACATTCCCCTGTGCACAGGTGTGGCCATTTTGCACCCTTTGCACCCTTTAAGCTTCTAGAAGCTTGCACCTTTGGCCAAGCTTCTTGGAGAAGCTTGGCCAGCTGTCTTAGCTTCTCCAAGAAGCCAAGGCCCCTTTGCACCTCTTGCCCCTTTTCCTTTGCTTAGCCATTAAGTCTTGTGGCTTAGTCTTGGCCTATATAAGCACCATTCCTCTCCCTTTGTTAGGGGTTAGCCATTTTCAACACAAAACCAGAGCTCCTATATCTCACTCTCTCTCATCCTTGTGTGTGTGTTTTGAGCCTAAATAGTGTGTTTTTACCTCACTTTTGCACCAATACACACACCATTACACCTTATTTCGAGATTGAGGGACTTGGAGGGTTGTTGTTGAGTTTTTGGACTGGTTTTGCTCACTAGAGGAGGGCTGCACCATTTGTTCTTCAAGTGTTCTTCAAAGGTGAGCTAGTTACTTTAGTTTCCCCATTTTTGTAACTAGTTTTTACCCATCTTGCTTTGTGTTTTAGTCTTTGTGTATAACTGAAAAAAAGCTTGTTTTTCCTTGTTTAAGAACATTCATTAAGGTCACTTTGTGGTTTGAGTGAAAACTCACCCTCTTGGGCCTTGTTTGGCCTTTTTGGTGCTTCCATTTTTAGGCCTTGTTTGCTTGTGTGTTTGTTTCTTTTCACCACTGAAAATCAGTGGATTTTCAGTGGTAAGGAGGTTGGTTTGAAGTCTTGTATAGGGGAGGGACACCCCTCTCCCCTTTGTCCCTCTCTTGCCTTTGTTTTGGCTTAATATAGTAGCATGCATGTCTAGTCTTATATGGCCTTATTTCAGACCTTTTTAGGTGTCTTTTGATCATAATATATCCCTATTATTGGTCGGATTGGTGCTCCATTGTGTGCATGTTGCACTTGTTTTGTATGCCTCTCTTATGCTTAGAAGTATGCCATGCATTTAGGCCATGATCTTTGCATGATTTGACTTAACTTCATGAAGTTACTAGCCTTGTTTTGCCCTGCATAAGGTCTGTTAGCCACTATTTTGGTCATATTTGGCATGCTTGATGTGGTTGCTTTGCATTCCGGCTTGTAGGCCTTGAGTATTTTGGCTTCTAGCATGCTTAGCCTACCTTAGCCTTATGATTTGGCATCATTTAGGGTCATATTTCAGTCCATAAATCATATTTGTATGTTTGCATATGTGGCTTATTTCATGCTTTTAGGGTGTGCCCTTTTATGCCTAGGAATAGGCCTTATGCAAGCTTGTATGTTTAGAGCATTTCGAGGCTGCCATATCAAGGGGATTTGGGTGTGTTTTTGCATGCTAGAACTCTGTTTTTATGCGCCTAATATATGCCATGAATGGTCATGATAATGGTAGCAAGGAGTGTTCCCTTTGTGCCTTAACCTTAGGCCCTTTGACTTGCATGTTTGCATAGGTGATTGGTCACCATTTTGGGCATGTTTTGCCACTGTTTTGGGTTGGTTTGAGGGCTGCCCCATTGTGGTCTAGTCCACCATCACATGCTTGCCTCATGTCTATTGCTTAATTGATTCATTAAGTGTTGTAGTATGTTGGTCTTGTTGCTTGGTTGGTCCATGTTTGCATGACATTTGCATCTTGTATACTCTAGCATTTTGCATGCTTAACATGGTAGTGGTATGACATTTGGTGTGCTTGCATCCTAATGCCCATGTTGCATCATTTGAGCTATGTTGCATACATGCATTTCATGGCTTGGTTTGGGGTTGTCAAACCAAGCATAAGGGTTGAAGGAAGTTCACACTACAAGTGGTGCAACTTGTTTCAACTCTTGGTCCCCAAGGCCCTTGACCAACACATGATAAGGTCTTGGTTTCATTTGTGTGTTTGCATGCATTTTTACATTAAAATGCAATCTTGGTTCCTTAGGCTATCATGCACCAAGATGCATAGTTGATGGCCCAAGAACCAAGGGTCATGCTTCCTTGAGTTCCATACATGAGAGGGAGCATTGACCATGCTTACATTTGCTCTAAAATCCATATCATGCACTGTCTGCCTGCTGTTGCTGTCAAACTGTCCTCTGCAGGAATTTTGTGCCGACCGGCAGTATAGAGTGCCGACCGGCACTTTATGGGTAGCCGATAACCTCTCAAGCAGCCGGTGGTCATTTTACATGGCCGGTGGACATTCCATCCGGCCGGTGGTGTACAGCAGCATTCAAGAAAGGTGTTCTGGGACTTTGGCAATTTTTGGAGGGACAGGGCAGTAAAAACAGAGGCAGCAGTGTCATGATGCGGGTTTCCGGGCGAGTCGGATTCGAGCATACATCATTCGCACATCCCAAGGCAGGGCTGAGGCCCCTCTTTTTTTATATACTGAATTTAATTTGATAATTAGAAATTTCTGTAATAATTAATTTATTCTGTATTTGGACTGTACTATTTGGGACTGTATATTCTTTTGGTCCCTCCGAGCGAGGGCATATTTGTAATAAGTGTGGGTGAGTGGTTTGTATGTCTTCCAACCCCCACTTCTTTCTTCCCTTTTATTTACCTGCTTATGATGGTAGATTAGGGCACGTCTATTTTAGCATACCTTATGCAATGCATGCGTGCATCCATGCATTTGTCTAAACATGCACCGGGCTCGGTACATCATACAAACTGCATCGTACTTTCAATTCCAAATTGAATACGTGATAGTTGTAGCATTTCGCGTACCATTTTAGGGTTAGCCGAGCCTACTCTAAATTGCATCCTTGCCTGTGTTGCATTAGCCACTTAACATGACCTAGGGACATGCATGTCTGCTAACTAGTTTCTTGTTTTGGCACGGAGTACGATGTAAGTATTTTACGCTTTAGCATACCACATGCGTGTGAATGTTGCCATGACAGTATGCTTACCATGCGGCTAAGTGCTTATGTGAGATAAACTGTTTGAATGCCTGTGGGTGGAGGTTGGGTTGCTTGAGTTGGAAAACTCATTGAAATCCGTATTTTAGCCTACTTGCGAGTAGCAAACTCCAAAACGCTTTCAAAATGAACGGATATGCAATGTTTATTCCCAAATTAGGCGATCTAGTCTATACTTGTTTTGCTGTGCGCATAATATAGTAATTCTAGGCTAAATAATTGGGGTAAGAACGCATAATGTTTTCAAAATCGGATATCACGGTTAGTAGAGGCCGGTCTTCGGACCGGGCGAAAGGGGGTGCTCATAGCTGACCTTCCCCGATCGTACCCAAGCTCCCAAGCCAAGACATTTGGTGATGACGGACACGTGGCCTTCGGCACCGAGTCAGGGTTTCCTAAATTTCCCATTTTAAAAATATTTAGGTGGCGACTGTGTATCTGGCAAAGCAGTCCATGTTTGGCACTACTTTTCAAAAATCTATTTTTCTTCAAAACGATTTGCCAGAGTTGGACTCTTTGGTTCAGATTACGAACCGCAACAAACAAAAAAGGGAGTCTGAACTGTAGCAAGGTCCCCCGCGGGCTTGTTACAGCCGGCCACTAGTGATGCACAGTTCCATGCTGCAACAGAGAGCAAACATGGCAAAAAGAGGGTATTCTCACAAGTTGTTTGTACTGTGTATTCCTCCTTATCATAAAAAAAAAAAAACATCTCAAAGGAGTGATACACTTGGTCCTCAAACCACCAATCAAGCAATTTCATTGCATGATGGCTAAAGAACCAATTTGTACAAGTTTAATCAATGCACAAACAAGACTCAAGACCATCACCCTATCATGCAAGATCAAGGGCAATGGAGACCTAGGAAACTTGACACATTTCATCACTTTGAGTATGAAATGCCCCAATTTTCATTGTGTTCAATTAACGTCCAATTGAACACATCAAAACACAACCAAATTCTTATCTTTGCTCACTTTTAGTTTCAACTTTACTCATTTTAATTTACATCCTTTAACCAATTAAGTCCAATGGTGAGTAAGTCCTCTGAAAGAGAAAGAAATATCAAACAAGGGGTAGTTTAAGGCAAGAGAGAGGTGTCATGTCATTGGTAATGAACCCCTAAAAAAGGATTAAACCATTAAGCAATGAACCTCAATCTTAAGCTTAAACTATCCTAAGGTTGAAACAACTCTCAAAACAAGTAAAGAGTGAAAAAATGGGGGAGATTGTAGAGATTATAAGTGCTGAAATGAAGTGAGAAAAGCACTAAAACATGCAATCAACTCAAATAAGTGGTGTCCAAAGGCCTAAAACGCTAAGCTTATGAGGACTATTACACTAGAAGCATGCAAAACAAGACTCACATGCAACAACCAACCCAAAACAAAGTTAAAACAGTCCAAAATATAGCCTAAAACATGCTGGAATTAAGCTACAAAATGCTAGAAAAATTAGCTAACACATAGAGCTATCTAGGCTAGCAAACTAAGCACAAGGAGGGGAGGCTAACCCCTTTAATTTTGGACTTCAAAACATGATTTTTACCACTGAGAATACTCTAAAATTCAGTGTTCAAAAGCCCAAAAAAAGATAGTTTAAAGGTGGGAAACAAAGGTGAAAAAGCCTTTCAAGTAAGGAATAAAGAAGGGTGAGATACCCCCCTAACCTTAAATGGCCTAAAACACCAATTTCAGCCCACAAAAATAAAGCTTTTCGGAGCTCAAAAACAGCCGAAAAACAGTGGAAAGAGATAGAAAAAACAAGTATACAAAGCAAGCTTAAAAGGGAAATAGTATACCTCTTGAAGCAAAAATCAACTTTGGGCAACAATTCAAGCCAAAACCACCTTCAAGAGCTCTAAGAAGGCTTCAAGGAACCTCAACTCAAAAATGATGAACTTTGGTTAAGGAGGTATAGGCAAAAGTGTAGTGTATCTAAGCTAATGTGCACAAATTTGCAAGAGAGAGAGAGAGAGAGATTTTTGTTCCAAATTTTATAACCTTTAAAAATAGGGGAGGAGACCCTATATATATAGAAAAACATGCATTTGGCTTAGAGAAATCCCTCTATACACGTGTAGGGAGATGAAAACAAAACAGCTGGAACAGCTGTCAACAAAATATTTGCAAAAAAGGTCATTAGTGGCCGGCAGGCCACTTGGATGGCCGACAGCCTCAATTGGTGGCCGGCTGGCCACCAGGGGTTGCAAGCTTGAAGCACTAAGGTTTTGGGCTGGAAACACTAAGGTTTTGGTCCAAAATAAGGCATAAAAAGGATAAGGTTTAAAGGCTCAAAGACAGGGCACTCTGCCGCGGACTTCAGGCACTAAAACGAGCACATGCAATCACAATCATCGAGTGCACAAGCGATGACGTCCAAGTCTTGAGGACGGTCAAAAATGAGGTGTCTACACTTAACAATGCAATTGGTACAACCCTTTTTGAGTTAGGAAATATCTTCAAACAACTGTGTTCAAAGACGTTGAAGGTGACAGATTTAGAGAAGCTACAAGATCAAAGCATACTTATACTTTGCAAGCTTGAGAAGATTTTCCCTCCAACTTTCTTTGATGTCATGGTTCATTTGGTTATTTATTTGCCACGCAAGGTTGTACTTGGAGGGCCAATGCAATATCGATGGATGTACCCAATTGAACGATAATTATCTATGCTCTTACCATATCACAATCATCAACCTTTAATGGTAGTCCATATTGTTGTTTAGTATAGACATAATAAAAATTTTCCCTCTTGTAGGCTACTTGGAATTCTAAAAGGATTTGTTGCCAATAAAGCTCATCCTGAAGGTTCAATTACAAAGGCATACATTTCCAAAGAGTGTACAACTTTATGCTCGATGTATCTTGATGGAATTGAAATAGTGTTTAATCGAGAAAAAAAGAATGATGACGATGGTGACCATGGCTCAGAGTTAGCCATCTTCTCTCAAAATGTTCGTCTATTTGGTCTAATCTGTAGGGCACCTGATATGTCTGTCAATGAACGAGAGATGGCTCACTGGTTTGTCTTGTACAATACCTTTGAAGTGGAAACAATATGTAGAGTAAGTTTTCACAGTAGAAAGAATTTACAGACCAAATTTGTGTTTGTCCAATTATTCGTAATTATCTCTCTTACTTATCTACTCTTTTTATTAACTATGGAGCACAAGAACATTTTGCAAAACGGAAGTACATGTGACACCACAAAAAGGCAACAGAATGAATTTCCTAAGTGGTTCAAAGAATGTGTAAGACATCTATTTATCAAACATTTGAGCACATTATGCTATAATCACCTTCAAGAAAGTAACATAACAAGTATTGCTTATGTAGATAAATCAGTTGCGGATTCAAGGGTCGTTGGAAGCAACCGATGAATTGTGTGGGAAATGACATATTTGTTTAGACATCGAGTTGTTTTGTATAAATGTGAATGGTATAACACCGGTAGCAAGAAGACTTGTCTCACGAATACACATGTCATAAGTGTTGATGTAAAAAGTCGATGGTATGAACATGACCCCTTCATATTCCCAGCTCAAGTAGAACAAGTATTCTACATTAATGATACCAAATTAGGTGGGAATTGGAAAGTTGTAGAACGATTCCACCATCAAGGAATCTGGAATGTGCCAGAGATGAATGGTGTACCTGATGATGTTCTCAATAGTGTGTTCCAACAAGACGAAACCACCAAGGTTGTAACAATCGTGGACGGAAACAGTATGCAAATTGAAGATGGTGGCGATGAAGAGGTTTTGTGTAGAGATGATATTGCATGTGAAATTATTCCAAATACAATGGTTTTCCAATCTCGTAGTCAAACACAAGATAAGGTGTTGATGATGCTTTCATTTGTGATAGCGATGAAGATGACTTCATTGAGGATGATGATGAGCAAGAAGAAGACGAATTTGACATTGTTTAACTATGTAAAGCATGACGTAGAACCTTCATGTATTTATTTAGTACATAATGATTACGGAGATAGTATCACAGTTTTTGTTATCTATGTTGTCAATATCACTTGTAAATTTACATACATGGATTAATATATATATATATATGTGTGTGTGTGTGTGTGTGTGTGTGTGTGTGAAATTACGATGCTTCATGGGTGTTCATTTCTTACTTAAATGTTTGTTAATTATCAGTCTTGATGTAGATGTCTATACGCATTAAAAATTTGTGCTTATCCATGTGTTTATTGTGCTCTTTGCCTTTGATTATGTTAAAATGTAACAGAATGGCTCCTGCGAAAAAGGTATGCCATGTAACACCACCAAAGAGGGCATTAATTGAACCATACTCATCCCCGACCGATACACCTATACTTGCTCCTAAAGGTGTTGTAGCAGATGGATCTCAGACTATTGCACCATCTCCGTCTAAAAGTAATGCATTGTCAGGATCTGAGATTGTTGCACCATCTCCATATGAAACTAATGTACCAGCTGTATCTGAGACTTGTGAAGCATCTCTGTCTGAAACGAATGCACCATCTCCTCAAAGTCAACCGAGTGGCGCGGGTAATTAAATATGTTTCATTTGTCTTCAATTTATATATTGTTTATATTTTGTAATTTGTAAGTACACTAATAATATTATCAATTACCAGGTGCATCTTCATCAAGGCGTGTGCGGGGACCAACAGTTAGAAAAGCAATAGAAAAAAGAGTTGCCAACAGTAATAGAAGCAAGCTGTACATTCCAATCACTACGACATTTAATGCATTCGAAGTTGTGCTAGCAACCCTAGGATCTAATGAGATCGGCCTTCAGATTAGGAGGATGTGCCCTATTCAAGGCGTTAACAGTTGGACTGTTGCTGATTTGTTTTCTTTATTTACAATATAATCATTATGGACAAAACTATCAACACTCCAAAGTCCAAACCCGCAGCCAGCTGACAAAACCAAATAATTGTCATGCCCAGCTCTCTACACACCAGTTTGGCAGGAAAAAAAAATTAGGATCTTTAACAGTTAGAACTTTCTCTGTCATATCAAAAATTAGGATCTTTAACAGTTAGAATTTTTTATATTTTATAATAGAAAATTAATATATCACATCTATAAGGGTAATAATATCAATAAAAAGTATAAAATATGGAATTTAGGATTTGGTGGATTAAATCTCCCAAATAATAAGATTTATTGTTGAGATACAAAAATATGCATAAAACTAATTATGATACAAGTCTGTAAAAATGTATATACTATTAAACTCCCTTTAAAAGAAAAAAAAATAAAAAATAGAGCTTACTGCTAATACATTGGAGAAGCTGTTCTTTAACTCCCATGAAGAAGGTTTTGATTGGATGAATGTTTTCCAATAAAATAAGACTATCTTTATCTTTTTTTTCTTTTTTGTCTTTTTTCTTTTTGTAGCTTTTTTTTTTTTTTTCTTCTTCTTTTTGGTGGTGGCAAAATAAGACAAACTCATAGTCAGTAGCACACTTGGCTCAAATTGAAGAATAGTTAATTTATTGTTAAAGAACATTCTTTTAGTAGGATTTAGGAGCTTAGTAGGTGAATGCAAGTAATCATTTTTTAACTGTAGGACTTGAATCATTTCATTGGATGTGAATTGCTGTGGTGTTTAGACTGAGAACAGGATTTGGTGTTATGTGTACTCAAGAAATGTATAGTGGATCATATGCTCATTTTAATCACTCAGTTGGAGTGTAGTAATTAATTTTCATATATCCACAAAACATGATTAGTTCAAAAGTTGTTGTATGCTTATGCTGGCTTTAACATTTCAATGGAGGGATTGGGTTAGGAGTTAGATTATTATTAGTTTCGATCCAAACATATGATGGCCTAATTTTGTCCTTTTTTTTTTTAAACGCATCTGTCCAAAACATGGATGCTACTCATTATCGATTTATGGAGACATATTACATGTTGTTGGGATCAAGACCAGTAAGCTTTTGATTTTATAGTGTGAACTTGTGTCTTTTTCATTTTGTTAGGTATGGGCCTTAATAAAATGAGTAAAGATTCACAAAATGAGCCTACCATGCCAAGAGTGAATCAAATGGAGGGCTGAGTGGACTGAGATTTGGATTCACAAAATGAACTAATTGCTTCAAATGAACTCTTCACACTCTCTTCCTTGGATTCTCTACTAGTGGTCTGGTCTTTTGTATCTACAATGAAAATGATCTTCATAGACATATACATAGACTAAACTGTTGGAATTTGGGCATAGGAGTTAAATTAGGATCTTTAACAGTTATGTCAAGCCTTAGTTAACAGTGTTGTTTTCATGTGCATATAGGAGCTCATCTGTTTTCTTTGTTTACTTTGTTGGTTATGAAAGCTTGAAAAAGTCTAATTACACATTCACATACAAAGTGTTTAAAAGCAAAACCAACAGTCATGTCAAGTCTTAGTTAACATCTAGTAACAATATAATCATTCTGGACAAAACTATCAACACTCCAAAGTCCAAACCCCCAGCCAGCTGACAGAACCAAATAATTGTCATGCCCAGCTCTCTCCACACCAGTTTGGCAAAAAAAAATTAGGATATTTAACAGTTAGAACTTTCTCTGTCATATCAAAAAAATATGCACAGTGGCCTTCTCTTCAAACAGCAGATGAAACTCAGAGGATATTTCTTCCTTCTAATCTATCAATCCAGCAACGTCTCACTTCCCCTTTAAAATTGGCTCTAATGTGCTATGCAGTTTCCTAAGATCCAAATTTTTACTTATCTCATAAAAGGCAGTTAATTCACGAATTTCACGTCTCACACACACACACACACACACACAAAAATAAAGGTCTTTCCATGCATCAATAACTTTTTGTAATATGTTATTCTACAAAGTGGTGACAGGGAAAATCATTGCCATTTTACTATGTGATTCTATAAAGAGATACTGATGTGTGTGTGTGTGCATGCACGCCAGAGAGAGAGAGAGAGAGAGCACTCGTCAATGGCATGAAACAAGTGCCAATCAAGCAATGAAGAGAAGAAAATTTATTCAACTTGTGTCTACAAATAAGGAGCCCATTCCATCTTAGATTTTTTGGGGAGGGGGTGTTCTAAGTCATTCATAGAAAACACAGTTCTGAGTTTTTGGCTATTCAACTATGACTCAACATCTTACCTATTATGGATTATTTTCAATTACATCAGAAAATTCACTATTAGAAAAAGTGTGAAACAAAACCAAGGCATAAAATGGCATGCAAATGAACATATTTAACTGAAAGGATAGACCTAAAGTTCATGCCCAATGCTGAACATATCAAGTAAAAAAATAGAGATAAAAAATAGTATCAAAAGAAACCAAGTAATGGGAAAACAACCATAAATATTTTCCATATCTAATGGGTAAAAAAGAGTATACATCTTGTTCAACTGCCAAGCGACGCTCTTGCAAAGCTTGCTTTCTTCTCTTCAAGCTAGCTTGTAAAATAGCATTTCCTCTAGCCTAACATAGATGGTAGCCAAATTTCGTTAGTGAGAATGCTACTGTTCTCAAGTATTACCCCTTTTGCAATCGTATGTTACAAGTCATTCTTTGTAATTTCAAGCCTTTGGATAGCTAGTATAGAAACAAGTCATCAAATCTATTTGTCAATAGATAGGTTTCTATATCTATATATACATATATACACACACACAAAAGGTATTGCACCATAGAGCAAATCCATGACAATTAACTTGTGTTTAACATTAAAATAATATGGTCAGCAAATTCTTTCTTCACAGATTGAAATATGAAAGTGGTGGATCATATATCATGGCAAGACTATAGGGAGTCTTGGTCAGAGCTCCCTCATTTAAACTAGTATAATGACACCATTTTAAGGTTTTCTCACTCTTAACATATTTTTAGCTTTCACATTACATTAGTTAAGTTACTTATTTGGTTTGTATTGATTGTAGGATAAATTTGAGATTGGGGAGAATTACGAGGAGAATTCACTATCCCATCAAGTTGTGGAAAAGAAGTGTTATGTGTTACATAAAGATTGGAAGTGCAGAATGAAGAAGAAATGGGAAAAGCTAGTGGATGTGGGAACTGATGCCTATGCTCATCCATACAAAGAAGTAAATTTCAATGATTGGAAGTATTTGATTGACCAAGTATGGTTAAATCCTAAAACAAAGGTATGTTATGATTTAGTTATTACTTAGTACTCTTATCATTGTTTAACTATATATGTAGCAAACCCTTACAATCTGGATTATGTAACGTCGCTACGACGTCGGCAAACTTAATAGGAGCAAGCTATCCTACAATCACACTAGTGGGTCGCGACCTTTTTCGGTGACAATGAACATTGCGGTGAGATGTGTGTCATTGATTTTATTAACTTTATCCACACTTATTTCATATGTTATCATATTAATGAAGGAGTATTGATCTCGGTGTTTGGCATATCACAGGTGAAGGAAAATGGTGGCTTGCTGCCAGATATTTGTGATATCTACAAGGACACTCATCAGCACAAGAAGACAAAAGAATGGATTGATCCTATATGCGGTGATTTACATGCAAGTATTCCGATCATTTGGACACTTATAGTAACTACTGTGTTTGATTTATATTAACAATATTTATATGTCACAATTACAGGAGCAAATGATGATGGTATGGGATGAGTCTATCGAGTCTGGAACGCTGATGACACAAAAGGATATATCAAGAATGGTTCTTGGGAAGAAGAAGAAGGGATACTTGAGAGGTTTTGGGGTCGAACCAAAGCCCTCATCCTGTGATTCTGGGTCGAATGCGGCATCACAAGCACTGGAAAAGCACTTGAAAAGGCTTACATCAGAGTTGGAGATACTGCGTGTGGAGCAGTAGAGTGACCATGAGGAGAAGCAAAAAAAGGAAGAGGAGCAACAAATAAAAGAGGTAGAGAATGCAAGACAACGTGAAGAGATACAGAGGCAAATTTTTGGACTTCAGAACATGTTGGCACAAGTTTTGGAAAAGCTCAATCCACCAAAGTTCCCACCATAGCTACTTATGGTAATAGGTAAGTGTGTTAAACCAGATTGCATTATATTTATGTTCAAAGTAAAGGCAAATAAACATGTTATGAGAATACTAGAGAACAAATTGTGAGGCAAAAAGGGGAAAACATCCCATTCGAGGGAAAAATTGGAAACAACACCGAAACAACCTTAATATCGTAATGGTCACCTCGGCCTACATTAAAAAAAAAAGTGTGAGAGAAAGCGACGCATCGATCGGACGCATGGTTAAAGAGTTAGACAAAAAAAAATGTGAGGAAAAAGGCGAAAACGGGCCATTTGGGGGGCAACATAAAGAAAAAAAAAAAAAACCCCCAAACATCCTGGAGATCATCATGGTCACCTCCAACTAGATTAAAGAAACTTGTGAGAGCAAGCGGTGTGTCGATAGGACACACGGTTAGAAATGTAGACAAAAAAAATGTGAAAAAAAAATACGAAATAGGTCATTTGGGGGCAACATAAATAAAAAAAAAAAACCCCCCAAACATCTCGGAGATCATCACGGTCTCCTCCGACTAGATTAAAGAAACTTGTGAGACCAAACGGTGTGTCGATAGGACTAGGGTTGTGGATATATATTTGATATTAATGCATGCATGAATGCTTAGGTTGTTAAGAGATGATCAACAAAATACTTTACATGTTGGACTAGAGTGATGTGCATCTTTGATATCCCAATATTTCTTATCTAGGGTTTCCTTTTTTAGCTGAGAAAGTGGAGTTCACAGTACTTTAATGTTGGTCTTTCTGTTTCTTATGGCAGTCACTGCATTTATTGATCATTTTAGTACAGGTCAACACTAGATCAAAGGCAAACTTTGCATAACGGCCCAAATGAAAAATCTTAGGTGTTATCTGTTGATCAAAGGATATTATTCAGATTGTATTTGTGTTCAAGCAGCAAGGATATATCCCAATTAGATTGAGACACCCTTCAAAAATCTCATTGTAACAGCTCCAGTAGCACAAAGCAACAATTATAATTTATAACAGCACATAAGGAAAAAACACATTTACCACAAGACGCATCAGCAGCTTAGCATCAAACTCTTCACAACCCTTGACTCCCAAAAACACTTTGCCTTAAAATATATGCATTGTCGACCAAAATTTTTGATCGTGGAAACGGATTACAATTGCCGACCAAACTTTTTGGTCATTGATGTACGAATTGGTGACTAACATGTTTGGTTGGGAAAATATGATTTTTCGCGACTAAAGTGTTTTAGCTACTAAATGAATTAGTCGCAATAATTATATATTTAGCGATCAAAAACTTAGTCGACAAATAAAACTTTTTCGCAACTAAAAAACTTTTTAGTCGCTAATTACTTTTCACGACCCTCAATTGGTGACCAAAGTGGTGACCAAAAAAATTAGTTGCAGATAACTTTTGTCGACTAAAAATGAACTTTTGCTGACTAAATTTTTAATCGGCAAAAGTGCAAATTCTTGTAGTGAGAGTATGTTAAATTGAAATGCTACATTTGGGATTACACTGATTAGAGTTTTACGTTTGAGAAAAATACACTAATTTTTTTTTTTTTTTTTTGTGTTACATTAAAACGTTACGTTGGGAAAAAAATACACCAAAGAGTTTTTTTTTTTTTTTTAGTGTTACGTTGTTACGTTTGGAAAATATATACCAATGAGTTTTTTAATGTTTTGCATTAGAGTGTTAGGTTTTTATTCGTAACATTAAATTTGTTCTAGAATGAGAGAAAATCCAAAACTTCTATAGTGCAAATTACCCAAATGTGTTTTTTTTTTTTTTTTTTTTTGATAAACCTACTTTTATCTCTAAAAAATTAAACCAAATTTGTAAGTGACTATCGTTTTATGTAATTTCCACTTTAATGAGACTTTTGGGTTCATAAAAAATAAAAAATAAAAAAATAAAAAAAAAGGAAGAAGGAAGGACTAAACAAGTTCACATGATCACATTTTGAAATTTATTAATGTTTCACCCTTAAATTAAACACTTTAGGAATTCAATGAATTTAATCGATAATTTAAAAATTAAATAAATTTTAATTTAAGGTAAAAAACATTTTACCTTCTTATGATTTTAAACAGTTGCAGATGACCCTCTGACATTTGAATACATACATACACTTCCCTTACAATTTTAAACTAAATTGTAACCGTTACACTTTCCGGCCAAAGTAACAGAATTTGCAATACATGCCCCCAATTCACGAATAGACATTTTTTTCAAATGAAAAATTAAAATTAAATTAAACTTAAACGCTTATCATCTTCTTCTCCACCAAAGCTTAACAACCCTAACTTAACTCTGCAGACCCTAACGTGTAACACCATACTTCCTCGCTCACCACCTCCAGCAACCCCATCTTCCCTCCCCAAGTTTCGTTGTCGTCACCTTTTACAATCCCCACCATCGCCACCACCTGATTTCCCTACCACTCTCCAACTCCCGTCACCACCCCATCTCTTCTCCCCACCACCAGAGTTGTTCCCTCTTCCCTCCTCTGTATGTGTATATTTGATTTTTTAATTGATTTGCTTTGCCGATTAATTTGATTTGATTTCATTTGCTTTGCCGATCTATATATTTTGCATGCATATACCCTCTGTGTGTATATGTATATATAAGTATGTGGCAAATATTTCATTGGCAGAGGGTCCATTGTAGGGTTTGCGCACGTAATTGAACAGACGCAGCTCCGCCGTCGCCGGAGAGCTTCGGGCAGCGAGGCCGTGCAAATCCTTGCCCTGAAGGCTTTGAAAAATGAGATTCCTCCGCCACGCCATGGATGATTGATAATCCAACTTCAATTTCTCTGCAAAATCAATTTATTTATGTATATACGTATATATTAATTACATATTCATGTGTGTATATATATTATATATATAAGCCTGTAAGTATCCACGTATACATATATATTATTTTTTTGCACAGGGGTAAAATAGTCTTTTAACCTCTAAAGTTAACAGATGTTATTGCATTAGTCCAAACCACAATGGTGATATCTACGTATATTCAAACATCAGATGTTATTTGTAACCACTCAAAATCACAAGAGGGTAAAGTATTTTTTACTCTTTAATTTATGAGAGGGTAATTTATATGAAAATTGGGCCGAGCTGGGTAATGGGCCGTTATGGGCCATAGTACGAAGGGCTGAGTAAAAAGGCCATGAAGTTACTTCGGTCCAAGAGAGGCTTGAAGTTACTCCGGTCCTAAAGAGCTCGGTCACCATAATCTGGACAAGCAGCTCGGTCGTACCATATCGAGCGGAAGTGTTGAGATAGCCTTGTGATTAGATCGATCATTGCGATTTGACTGATGGCAGTTAGTCCAGTCCAAGCTTGTTAAAGTTAGTCCGGTCCGAGCTTGTTAAGGTTAGTTCGGTTTCAGCAGGAGAAACCGAGATACAAACTATAAAAGAAAGATTCGAGCTAAGCAGAGTTCGGTCGTTTCTGCCTGTCTTGTATGGCAGTGTTATTTCGGTCGTATGGTAATCTGACCATAGTAAAACCATCTCACTTGGTTTAAGCAGTGAGGGGGGTGTTGATGGATAAGCATCATCTGTCAGGAATGTAATTCCTAGGAGGACTCTACCTGGAGGAGTAAGAGTCCTATTAGGATTGTGCCACACGGAACCTATAAAAGCTCACCTCATCACCTATGGAGAGGTAACACAACTTTGATTTCCGAATACACAGAGCTTTTGTCTACTTGTCTATTTTGCTGACTTAGGCATCGGAGAGGTTTCCGGCACACACCCGCCGACTAGCTCACGTTTGTGTTTTCAGGGAATAAAGCGACGACGTACAGAGGAGCACAGACTTGATCAATAGGATTATACGAGAAGGTTTATTTTTTTCCCGTACAATTGGTGCCGTCTGTGGGAAATCAGACTAAAACAAAACCTCTTGATTAAGTTTTCCTTGCTAATAAAAAGTAATGGCGCACAACGAAGATTTGCCGCAGTCCGCCATTGATGGACAAACCCCAAAAGGAGGTGGGAGGCGCGAAGGTTTGCCTCCTGTCCCTCCCATGGCGGACTTGGAGCCCCAACGACATAACCCCAGGAGGGATGCTAGGGGGAGGCGAAATAACAGCCCCCGTCACTCTCGTTCACAAAGTCCTGACAGACAAAGGCGGAGGATCGACCCTCAAGCTCTGGAGGATCGCGTGAAAGAACATGATGAATTAATAAGGAAGATGGCGGCGGATATGGAGGCCATGAAACGCCAAATCAAGGGAAAAGGGGTGGCGACAGGAGAGGGGCGTAAAGGCAACACGTCCCCTCACCACTCAGAAGATCGCAGTAGGCATATCATGCCATCACAAACAGAGAGTAGGAGCCTCAGAACAGGCGACACTCAATCTAGGACTTCCAGAATTCGTCACTCCAGGTCCGAGAGGACGAGATCTGAGAGGTCATACACAGAGGGAAGTACTTATCGGCCCTCACGCACGCACCAGACGTCATCCAGACAAACGAAGTTACCAAGATCGTCTGACTTACGAACTGTGCTAGAAGAAAGGGCACGATGGAAGGAGGATGCCAGGGTGCGTGACCCACACAGAGTTTTTACCCTTCAGCGGTTGGCTCCTCGGACGCATGGAAGCGTCGAGGTAGGAATGCCAATACCGCGCCCAGCCTACAAACCAACGGACAAAACATTAGCGAGGCTGCAGACCTCGCCGTTCGTTCCGGCAATTGAGAATGTGTCCCTACCGTCAGGCTTCCTACAGCCCAAGTTCACTACATATGAAGGGAAGACGGACCCCTACTCGCACTTGAGCCACTTCCGCTAGGTTATGGCGGTATATTGGCGAAACGAGGCTCTGATGTGCATCCTCTTCCCATCCAGCCTCAGCGACCTAGGCTTGACTTGGTTCGAAAAGCTTCCAGAAGGCAGCATAGTCTCCTGGGCACAATTAGCGGAGGCATTCGTAACAAGGTTCAGAACAAACACCAAGACCCCGGTGGAGATCGATCAGCTACTCTCCATCGACATGGGCGACAAGGAGACCTTAAGATCCTACAATAGCCGCTACTGGGAGACATTCAACCAGATTGGGGACTGCCCCACCAATCTCGCCATCGCACAGTATAAAAAAGGCCTTCCAGTCAGGAACAGACTAAGGGACTCAATCACTATGACACCGCCTCTCACGATGGAGGCCTTAATGGAGAGAGTGCACCAGCACATTCGGGTGGAAGAGGATGGCGCCCGTGCTAAAGCAAAGTCTAGCACAACCGCAGTACCTGATAAAAAGACCGCGGCAAAGGTCAACACGGTAGAACGTCCGAACAAAAACGGACGAGGCAGGCGGGACAACGGAGAAGACCAGGATAAAAGATGGTTGAGAGTCCGCACTGCCATTACCACGGTATTCAAAAAGCCAATCTACCGGATTCTTAGCGAGATACACTATGAACCTTTTGTCAGATGGCCTGCTAAGCTAAGAGAGGCTCAGAAGGACTACGACGAAAGATGACGGTGCACCTTCCATAAAGAAAAGGGGCACCACACTGAAAATTGTACACCATTGAGACAGCATCTAGAGGAGCTGGTGGCAGCCGGTCACTTGGACAAATACATTGAAGGAGGGGCGCAGCCAGCCCCCCAGAATGACAACCACCCGAACAGAACGCCAATCGACGCCCCACCTCAAGGCGTAATCAATGTGATACATGGAATCTTCGAGCCTGAGCGTGTATGCGAGCTCAGAGGGTCAATCAAGAAGGCCGAGCACTTAAGGGAGGTACTAAGTGCACAACCTACTATCAAAAAGGGGAAGACAGAGGCCACGAACATCATGTCTTTTTCAGATAGAGACTTGGCGAGGATATATTGTCCCCACAATGATGCCCTGGTTGTCACTCTCCGAGTCAAGGATTTTGACGTCAAGCGGATTTTGATCGACCAGGGTAGTTCATGTGAGATAATGTATTACGAAACATTCAAACAATTGAAGCTACAAGACAAAGACTTGGCACCTGCCGTATCTCTCCTGATTAGATTCAACTCAATGCTAGAATGGCCAGTCGGCAAAATAATCCTCCCAATCAGAGGGGGAAGCGTAACAAAACAAGTGGAATTCTGGGTGCTGAAAGTCCCTTCCACTTACAACATAATCTTGGGAAGAACATGGCTGCATGCCATGCGATCGGTAGCGTTATCCTACCACCAAGTAATGCGGTTCCCCAACGAAGCCGAGGTAATTAAAGAAGTCTTTGGAGACCAAATTATGTCCAAGCAATGCTTTGTCACGGTAAACGGCAGCCGCGCTGCCAAGGGATATGTTCATTCAGTGGAAGAACCTGAGAGCAATGAAATGTTCGCAGATGTCGGCAAAGCCGCTGAACAGAAGGCAGTGGAAGACCTGGTACAGGTAAGAATAGATGAAAAGAACCCGGATAAGTTCTTTCTGCTCGGTTCGTCGTTGTCCAGCACTGAGAGATTAGAGGTCTTGGAATTCTTAACCTCTAACATCGAAGTGTTCGCCTGGACACCCTACGACATGCCAGGCATTGATCCAAACTTCATCTGTCACCAACTCAATGTCCACCCATCCGCCAGACCAATCATTCAGCGCACTCGCAGATCGGCAATCCACCACGCCGAGATAGTGGCGGAAGAAGTAGGAAATCTGCTAGAGGCAGGAGCTATCAGAGAGGTGCACTACCCCAGATGGATTTCCAACACAGTCGTGGTGCCAAAGAAGAATGGCAAATGGCGTGTCTGCGTCGACTATAAGACAGTCAACACAAAGCATGCCCAAAGGACAGCTTCCCCCTACCACGGATAGATCAACTGGTAGACCTAACGGCGGGGCACAACCGACTTAGCTTTCTTGATGCGTACAGAGGCTACCATCAGATCGCCATGTACGAACCAGACCAGGAGGTCACGTCCTTTACAACTCAAGAGAACTGTATTGCTACAAGGTCATGCCCTTTGGCCTAAAGAACGCAGGGGCAACATTCCAGAGAATGGTCACCAAGATGTTTGAGCCGTTGTTAGGCAGAACAATGGAGGCTTACATCGACGACATGGTGGTCAAGAGCAAGGATGAGAACGACCATCTAAGGGACCTAGGTGAGATGTTCCAGATTCTGAAGAGGCACAAGTTGCGCCTTAATGCATCTAAGTGCGCGTTCGGTGTAGGATCTGGCAAATTCCTGGGCTTCCTGGTGACCAACCGGGGTATAGAGGCAGACCCCTCCCAGATCAAAGCTATTCAGGATCTGGAGAGGCCTAACTCAGTAAAAGAAGTGCAGCATCTCACCGGCATGGCAGCACTCAACCGATTCATTAGCCGGTCGTCAGACAGACTACGACCATTTTTTCAAGCATTAAAAGCCAAGTTCGAGTGGAATGAAGAATGCGACCGCGCTCTGAAAAACTGAAAGAATACATGTCTTCTCCACCACTGCTTGTCACCCCAAATACCTGGAGAAGAACTCTTCCTGTACCTGGCAGTCTCTCAGCACGCAATTAGCGCAGTGTTGGTCCGTGCGGAAGGAATCCAACATCTGCCCATCTTTTATGTCAGCAAGACATTGCTGGCGCCGAAAACGAGGTACTTGCCACTGGAAAAACTGGCCTTGGCCTTGATGATGAGGCCTCAAGGAAGTTGTCGCACTACTTTCACGCCCACACCATAGTGTCCTCACAGCTTTCCCATTAAAAGCTTTGTTTGAGAGGGCGAACTTTTCTGGGCGAATCTTGAAGTGGGCAGTAGAGTTGGGACAATTCGACATCAAGTTCCAACCTAGAACCGCGATAAAGGCCCAAGCTTTGGCAGACTTTGTCGCAGAATTTACCCTAGGAAGTCATCATATCTGCCCAGTTGACCTGACTGACACAACCGAACTAGGGATAGAAGTTGACACCGGAATAGCGCAACCCCTGGTGCAGGATACTCAGTCAGACCCCAAGGCAGACCAGAGTAAAGAAAGCAAGGAAGAAGCGAACCATACTACACCAAGCCAAGACCCACCAACAAATAAAGACTTGGTACAATCAGATAGCAAAGGGCAAACAGCAAGCATGGACCTTGAAGAAAACACCAGCAACATTCTGGACCCCAAGGCATCATCTGATCCCTCCACTTGCTGGAAGTTATTCGTTGGAGAGATGTGGAAGCTCTTCGTGGATAGAGCATCCAACCGGCATGGAGCAGGACTCGGCATAGTCCCCATCTCTCCAGACGGCCTAGGTAGTGGAGCAAGCAGTTAACCTTGGCTTCCAGCATCAAACAACGAAGCGGAGTATGAAGCGCTTCTTGCAGCCTCAAATCAGCATTCTACATGAAGGCCACCGAGCTAATGGTTTACAGCGACTCACAGCTGGTGGTAAACCAAATTTCAGGCGACTACGAAGCAAAGGACGACAGGATGGCTAAGTACCAAGAGTTGGTCAGAACAGAAATCAAGAAATTTGAAGTAGTCAGGATAGAACAAAATCGGCAGGGAGGAAAACAGCAGAGCAGATGAACTAGCAGGCTTTGCTTCAATGGCAGATACATTCATCCCTCATTCGTTGCTAATTGACTACTTACCAAGACCAAGCACTGAAGACCCCGAAGCAGAAGAAGTATGTTGCACCGAACTAGGCCCCTCATGGATGGATCCCATCATACTATTCTTAAAAGACGGCATTTTACCGAAAGAAAAGAAAGAAGCCAACAGAATTAGAGCAAAGTCACAGCAATTTTGGCTCTCCCCTTCTATGGCATTGTACAAGAAATCGTTCTCAGGACCCTACCTAAAGTGTGTTCATCCCAGCAAAGTTGAAGCATTTTTATTCGAAATACACGAAGGCGTATGCGGAAGCCATCAAGGGGGAAGGTCACTAGCATACAGAGCAATCTCGCAAGGATATTGGTGGCCTTACATGCAAGCAGACTCAGAGAAATATGTGAAGAAGTACGAGAAATGTCAGAAGTTCGCACACCAAATACATCAACCTACCAGAGAGCTTCTACCCTTAACCAGCCCATGGCCCTTCGCAATGTGGGGCCTGGACATAGTAGGACCACTTCCAACAGCACCAGGCAATAGGAAGTTCTTTCTCGCAGCAACAGACTACTTTACAAAGTGGGTAGAAGCAGAAGCATTAGCATCAATCAAGGAAAAAGATGTGAAGAAGTTCGTCTGGCAGAATATCATTACTCGGTTCGGCATACCTAAAGCCCTAATATCAGACAATGGTACTCAGTTCGACGGCAGAATCTTTAGAGGCTTTTGTGAAGAATAAGATAGAGTTCTACAATTCTACACCAGCATATCCTCAAGCAAATGGCCAAGCAGAAGCATCAAACAAGGTTGTCTTGGATGGACTGAAGAAAAGGTTAGAGAAGGCAAAAGGCAAGTGGGCTGAGGAACTTCCTTACGTTTTATGGGCTTACCGCACCACACCTCGACGATCAACAGGAGAAACACCATTCTCCTTAGCTTATGGCATAGAAGCAGTAATCCCACTAGAGATTGGCCTCCCCACAATTCGAAGCGAAAAATTTGATCCAGACTTAAATGGCGAAGCCATAGCATTGGAGCTCGACCTTGCAGAAGAAAGAAGAGAAAGAGCACTGGTTCACATTGCCTCATACCAACAAGAGTTATCTAGGAAATACAACAAAACAGTGCATCCAAGGCAATTCAAGATCGGCGATTGGGTGCTGCGCAAAGTGATGGGAAACACCATAGTACCAGGAGATGGCAAGTTAGGGCCCAATTGGGAAGGACCTTACAAAGTGGTTGGATTAGTAGGAAAAGGGGCATACCACTTAGAAGATGAGGACGACAAAGCCATTCCCAGGCCGTGGAACACTGCCAATCTCAAATTATTTTATTTTTAACTTTTTTCAAGCATATGTAATTTTCCTTTTCCTTTCTCAATAAAACAAGTAGATTCTTTTCAGTATAAGTTATTTTCTGTAAAAGATAGTTTTAGTGAGTTAGGAACATTGTAAACATAGTTGGCTGCATTAAACCAACACCCCTCCTAAGCCCAGGATAAGGATCCAGGCTGCAGGACGTTTGGTTGGAACAACCAAACATTTTACTCTAGGTTGGTTGGAAAAACCAACTTAGAGGTTGGCTAGATTAAACCAACACCCCTCCTAAGCCCAGGATAAGGATCCAGGCTGCAGGACGTTTGGTCAGAATAACCAAACATTTTACTCTAGGTTGGCTGGAAAAACCAACTTAGAGGTTGGCTGGATTAAACCAACACCCCTCCTAAGCCCAGGATAAGGATCCAGGCTGCAAGACGTTTGGCAGGAATAACCAAACATTTTTTTAAATTGGCAGGAATAAACAATTTAGAGGTTGGCTGGATTAAACCAACTCTTAGTACTCTTCAGCCGAAGTAAGGATATCGGCTAAAGAATGGTTGGCTGGATTAAACCAACACTTGGTACTCTTTAGCCGAAATAAGGATATCGGCTAAAGAGTGGTTGGCTGGAATAAACCAACACTTGGTACTCTTCAGCCGAGGTAGGTATCTTGGCTAAAAGAGTGGTTGGCTGGACTAAACCAACTCTTAGTACTCTTCAGCCGAGATAGGTATCTCAGCTCAAGAGTGGTTGGCAGGTATAATTATAGTTGCAAATGTTTAAGACGATATAAAGTATCTCGGCAAGTGAATGATGTACCTTATCCAAGACTTCAGTTAGAAAGTAAAGTACAAGCATAGAGATCAACCAAAATAAGAGTTGGAACAAAAAAGCAGACTTCATTGAAAATTCAAAGCAAGTACAAAAGGTGGGGCCTCAGCCCGATTACAATCTGCGTCCAAAAGCAAAGAAAAGAAAAAAGCAAAAAGAAGAGAAATGCAAAGTCAGGCAAACAGATCATCCAGATCAGCATCCAACTCAACTCTGAGTCCGGTCTCAGCAGGAAGATCGGTTGTGGCAAGAACCTCTTGGTTGGGCTCAGTTGAAACTAGCCCCCCTTGGTCTGGCTCGGTTGAAGGCACCACAATAGTTGAAGCAGGTGCTGGAGGGTTAGAAACCACTGGAATTGGAGAGGTAGATTGGTGACCGGGCTGGGAGTTGTCCTCAAAAGCAGAATCTTCATCATCACCTTCTTCAAGAAATTGTTGCTGAAGAGCAGCAGCATATTTCGCCATGGAACTCGGTATGAAGTATGCAGGAGCGGTGAAGACCTCGGTCTCTGGACCGTGACCGAGCTGCACTACAGCCACCCTCCACCCGCATTTGAAGAAGAGATCCTTGGCAGCTTCACATTATTTAATGTAAGTCGCCTCGCCCTCCTTGTAACCCCGGAGCTCGGTGTCATCGGCACTCTTCTTCAACTTCTCTATCTCGGCGTTCTTCTTTCCCTCAAGTTTAGCCAGTTCGCGCAGGTATTTGTCTTTTATCACGGCTGCAGCCTTTTGTTTTTCTGCTTCAGCCGAGCTAACAAGCCCGGTCAGACGACCGTTCTCGGATTTTAGCTCGGCTATTTGCTTCCTAGCTTGTTTTAGCTAGGCAGTTTTTTCAGTCGCTTTGGCCAGGGCTTGCCTTGTAGTCTTGCAAAGTTCAAGCACACGCTTATGAGCGATGTGGTTCTTCTGCATGGCCTGCAAAAGAATGGGAAGACTTGTAATCAAACCGAAATGAAAGTTGTGCAAATTAGAAAGATTAACAGAAGACGCTACTTACAAGCACCATGGATTTTGTGGCCGAGCGGATGGCCTTCAGTTCAGTCAGATGATTGTGGTGCTCCATATCTGCTGGAAGGCAAACACTCTTGGCAAGATTGAATGCCATTAAGTGATCTTTCTCAGCAACCACTGAATCAGTGTCCTGAATAGCTCGGTTCTGGAAAGTGATTTTGGGTGCCCACTTGGAGGAGCTAGCCCAGTCGGAACGCTCCGGTTGCGGACTCGGTGGAGGGCTTGGTGGAAGAATAGTTTCGTCTTCATCGACAAGGCGTTGCTCGGTTGGGGTAGTCCGGGCACGCTTGCTTGGACGAGATGAGGAGGGTTGTTGAGATGGAAGAGCTACCACGGTCTTAGTGGATTGACCGGTTTGTGGTACCCCGGCTTGGTGTGTTTCGGTTAGCAAGGCCCTTACTCTGTTCCTCTTTGCCATCTCTTGTTCAGCGGCAGTTCGGACCAAGTTGATTTGAGGCAAGGATGGATCCGGTTCGGGAGAGGCTTCCAGCAAGAAGTCTGTTACTCTGGCTTTTCGTCGGCTGCTGTATCTATACGTCGGTTCAAAATTTAGTAGCTTGGCCCAACTTCTTTCGGGATATCGTAGTGCGGCACGAAGTACGCCTAAGTTGGGGTAGCTATACAGTGATTTGAGATGGGCTGAATCTACAGAAAGAAGGCAAACAGTTAGCTCGGTTCAGGGAGTGGAAACCGAGGTAAAATAAAACATGCAATAGAGCCGAAGTAATTATACCAGGGATTCCTTTATTCCAGTTTATTCTACGACCAGGGATCTGAGCTTGGTGATCTTCAAAATTCCCAAATACCCAGAAAAAATCATCGTCATTCAAGTCTTTATCCGGTGTGTCCTTTATTATTTTCTCTCGACGGCGGCGTATTCTTAGATAATAGACCCAGCCATCTTCTTTTGATCCTATAGAGTATTGATGGAAGAGTTCGGCTAAGTCGAGGTTAATACCAGCTCGGCGGTTTAGCTCGGCTATGCCATTTATTATGCGGTATGAATTTGTGGAAAGCTGGGTAGGACATATCCTAGTTTGCCTAAGGAATTCACAAAGTAAAGGCTGTACAGGGATCTTAGTCCGGTTTCTATAATGGACAGAAGGGTAAAAGGTACAAAACCATGGTTTCCCCATGGTGTGACATCTTGCTTGGCTAATGAGGTGGACATCGTTAGAAATATTATACTCCCTTCGGAATTCGGCCAAGCCACCAGGTGTGTCTACTAAAAACCTATATTTACCCATTTTTCTCTTAAGTTATGAATAAATTATACTTGTGTTAGCTCGGTCGGAGAAAGGTGCTGAGTAGCCCGGTTGAGCGCTCAAAGGAGTGCCTGGGCAACCTAAAGTCTGCAAAGTGAAAAACAAAAGTGTTAAGCACAGATCGTGGGACCGTGCTAAAAGAAATAAAGGCAAGATGAATGTAGTCCTAGCTCGGTTTTAGCAAGGGGTTCGATAGCTCGGTTTGTGCAAAGGGTTTTGTTATCCCGGTTTGCACAAGGGATTGTTGTCTCGGTTTGTGCAAGGGTTTTTTTTAGCCCGGTTGAGCCTCTAGGGGCTGCGCTCTTAGTTCGGTAATGCTGGTTTAGCCCCAAGTTATAGCTCGGCCGTGATTAAGACTATCAAGCACACTATTACGCAGCCTTAGTACGGTTTGTTAGCTCGGCTAAGATAAATCAAAAGATGGTTTGACTTGTTAAAACTACTAGTATAGCATGAAGTGTTAGTTCGGTTGAATGGTCTGCCTAGATTGACATTAACTACAAACAACTTCCTAGTTCGGTTACATATTGATTTTGGATCGAAACCAGTGTTTCTCAGGGTATTTCATAAATACAAATGGTTCTAACATGGTTTTTTCAGAAAACGCAAGGCAAGGCAAAAAATAGAAGTAAAATGTGTTTTGCAAAAACACATAAAACAAATGCTATGGATTAAACAAGTGCGAAAACAAGAAAAATAGAACAAATTTCTGAAGCTTACCAGGTTGAGAGGAAGACAATGGAAGTCGTAGCAACGAAGGACACAGGAAGCACGGAGTTGAGGAGAAATGGAGGCTCGAAGAGAAAGAGGAAAGAAGGTGAATAGTAGAGTGAATGATTCAAAGCATTAGGGTTGGTTTTTGTGTAGAGGGAAGGACAAAAAAGAGCGGGACTGTTCAAATTTCACGAGATACGAAGACAGCGTGACAGCTACGCCTGGCTAATCAGAATCTGCCACGTGTACACAGAATGGGAAGCGGTTCAGTTGCAACAACTGAAGAGACATTTTAACCGGACAGGTACAGCCCGGTGTGAATTTAGCTTGGCTGGAAAGGCTAAAGAGGGTTTTTAGCTCGACTGGAAAGGCTTAAGAGTTTAGCTCGGTCATAAGGCTAAAATTGTTAGCTCGGCTAATAAACAGGTAATCCCTATCATGCTATGTAGATGGAATTAAGGGGTAATTGAGAGGGTAATTTATATGAAAATTGGGCCGAGCTGGGTAATGGGCCGTTATGGGCCATAGTACGAAGGGCTGAGTAAAAAGGCCATGAAGTTACTCTGGTCCAAGAGAGGCTTGAAGTTACTCCGGTCCTAAAGAGCTCGGTCACCGCAATCTGGACAAGCAGCTCGGTCGTACCATATCGAGTCGAAGTGTTGAGATAGCCTTGTGATTAGATCGATCATTGCGATTTGACTGATGGCAGTTAGTCCGGTCCAAGCTTGTTAAAGTTAGTCTGGTCCGAGCTTGTTAAGGTTAGTTCGGTTTCAGCAAGAGAAACCGAGATACAAACTATAAAAGGAAGATTCGAGCTAAGCAGAGTTCGATCGTTTCTGCCTGTCTAGTATGGCAGTGTTATTTCGGTCGTATGGTAATCTGACCATAGTAAAACCATCTCACTTGGTTTAAGCAGTGAGGGGGGTGTTGATGGATAAGCATCATCTGTCAAGAATGTAATTCGTAGGAGGACTCTACCTGGAGGAGTAAGAGTCCTATTAGGATTGTGCCACACGGAACCTATAAAAGCTCACCTCATCACCTATGGAGAGGTAACACAACTTTGATTTCCTAATACACAGAGCTTTTGTCTACTTGTCTATTTTGCTAACTTAGGCATCGGAGAGGTTTCCGGCACACACCCGCCGGCTAGCTCACGTTTGTGTTTTCAGGGAATAAAGCGACGACGTACGGAGGAGCGCAGACTTGATCAACAAGATTATACGAGAAGGTTTATTTCTTTCCCGTACAATTTATATACTTTA
The DNA here is from genome assembly GCA_030407325.1 of Camellia japonica. Taxonomy (NCBI): domain Eukaryota; kingdom Viridiplantae; phylum Streptophyta; class Magnoliopsida; order Ericales; family Theaceae; genus Camellia; species Camellia japonica. Next base: position 25,901,575 of record JAPPVO010000002.1, read on the forward strand.
GAGATTTAAGAGACACAATCGATAATTTAGGAATTAAATAGACAATTTAGTGATAGTTTAAGAGTGTAAGGTGTAATAAACCCTTTACGTAAGTGATATCATAAAAATATATTAGTTGAACATAAATTTACAGAAGTCATAAATTTTTACGAACTTATTATATTCAACTTATGTATTTTCGTGAAATCATTTATATAAATTTATAAAAATTTACATAATTTTATAATAAAATTACAAAAAATATGCATTGCACACCAAAACATTTCTCTGTCCCCTATAAAAAAAAATTCCGACCTGAGTCATTTTCTTACCAAACTGATGGCCATAAGTTAACAAATGTTAATCTAAGGCTGAAGTGAGACCCAATGAATGGATTGCACAACAAAAGTTCAAACCACAGTCCTATAATTCAACCCAATGTTTAATAATATTGTTCTATATTTTTTATTACATTGTTGATGGTGTACGGGAGTCAAATATCCAACGTTATCTGTACTCTTCGTGTTCAAGCTGCGATTCACTCTGTTTAACCTAAAAACACAACGACGGTGAGTTACCCGACGGTGTGCTACCAGAAAACCCCTTCGACAGTCAAGTTAGCACACTTAAAGAGAGAGAGAGAAATAAGAGATGAGACAAAGTGGCAGGTAAGCTCTGATTAGAGGATGTTCCAGCCCTGAGTATGGAGGCGCAGCGTCGTTTATATAGTTTCTGCGCGCGCTTTTGCGCCCATCCCCCTTGGGACGTGTAGACCTGCTATCCTCTTACGTTTCTCCACGTGTCAGCGCTAATACAACTAAACGCCACCTAACGAAACTGCCAAACGGTATTGACGCGTATGGACAGCGAAATCTCTTTCTCGCAGTCCTGTGGCGCCGCGTTGTACTCCCCACCAAGCTACGCTTGGCACAGCGCCGCGCCGCCACCTTACGACCGTGCTACTTGTCCGGTTTCCTTGATAATTCCACACCGTGGCTCAACCGAGCTCCTTAGTCACGACCAAGCTCTTGCTCGGTCCATCCTGATGCTGGGAGGACTAATCCCGTCCAACCCTGTAGAGCGCACATCCCCTTCGGACTGGCAATCTAAAGCTGTTCCAACTTGATCGGACTGAGTCCTCGATACAATGTGCGTCCAACGTCTGACCAAGCAAGGGCTTGTCTCTAGCCCAAACCAGCTCGGCCCAATATTAGATCATAAACCTCCCTCTTAGATGGATTATTTAAGAATTGACTGCTGCTAAACTATGGAATTTATGAGTAAATCGAATATAACTTGATATAGTTTTATATATTTTAAATATTTTTTTCTTAAAAATTACTGGTGAGGTTAATAAACAACACTTTAATTATTATAAAAAAATTTAAAAAATTATCACACCCAACTGCATTTTCACAAAATTATTATAAATTGATGAAAATGTTTAAGAATTTAATTATTAATATTTATAAAACTTATCATTGATCTATAATTATTTTCTAAAGTATACTAAAATTTCTCCAATAATTTACAAAACAAAAGACCAGACCTTACTAGAATTGTAATCCTTAAATTTTAGGGTAAACTACTAATGTGTCCTAATAATTGGATTCAATTTTCACTAAGTCCTATTAAAAGTTAGTCATGGTAAAATTATTGTTAAAAATAATTTTTTATGACGATTTTTTACATATGTCGCTAAAACTTAACAATTAATAACTTTTTTATCACGATTTTAAATTGTTGTTAAAACTTATAATTAGTAACGTTTTTCTGTGACGAATTTTTCAAATTATCATTAAAAATTGAAAATTAGTGACATTTTTTTAAACTATCGATAAAACTTATAATTAATGATATTTTTTATGATAAAATTTTTAAACTATCACTAAAAATTAACAATTCAAAACTTTTTTTAAAATATTTAATAAAAATATTATTAATTATTATAAGACTTATTACATAATAAATCTATTTATTAGGATGTACATGGAAATGCTCTTAAATTTTATGAGACTGAAGTCTCAGCTCACATTCTTTAACCACCTCGCATATTGACTTGTAAGACGACCCACCTTTGCTCAGCGCATTCTTGCCACTTTTTTGCAGTTCCTTCACTCTCTCCCTCATCTCCTTCCTCCCATGCTTGGACTCCATTGCAGTTCTCACCATCTCCTCTATCTCTTCCCTCCTCACCACCTTCTTCGTTGGCAACACCTTCGACTTGATGGCGACTCCGAGCTCCTCCGCCAGCATGGTTGCATTCAATCTTTGCTCGGCATTGAGTGGCCATGCAATCATTGGCACACCATTGCTTAGACTCTCCAAAGTCGAGTTCCACCCACAATGTGATAAAAATCCCCCCACTGATGGATGGCTCAGTATCTCCAATTGTGGAGCCCAAAGTGGAACCACCACCCCAGCCTTGTGGGTCCGGGTCAAGAATCCATCAGGCAGGAACTCTGGGGTGCCATCTGGGCCGCTCCCTGACGTGAAAAAGGATGCGTCTGCATGGTCTTCTTTGGGTGGGCGTAGTACCCAAACAAATCTCTGCCGGCTCAGCTCCAAACCCCAAGCCAGCTCAGTGGTTTGATCAGCCGACAACGTCCCGCCACTCCCGAACGAGACATATATCACTGACTCACTGGGTTGCTTGTCGAGCCACTCCAACAACTCACTCTTTGGACCAGCCGGTTCAAGTGGCTTTGTTAATGGACCGACAGGATAAACCGGCACCTTAACAACAGATCGTAAGGTTTCATCAGCTTGTAGGGCTTTGATTGATGTACGCTCCAGATCTTCCCAAGTGTTTATCAAGATCCCATCACACATCGAATATTCGACCCCTACGCGCAGGTACTCATAATACTGTTGATGATTCCGGTCCAGCATTGGGTCGACCACGTCTTCCGGTCGAACCGGCTTGCAACCCGGAAGTCTCAGTGGTTCTTTTTGATCAACGCACTGACCCTCAACCTCCTTATCAAGCACATGACAGTACAACGTTAGAGCGGTGAACCATGCAGTGGATGTCACGAATAGGTACTTGGACATGTGAAACTCGTCGGCAATCCCGAAAGCTTCATTTCCAAAGAGGTCGACTATGAACATGGCCGGGCGGTGCTTCATGGAGGAGAGAACGGACCGGATGGCTGGTCGAGCCTCACGCATTATGATGGCGAGCTGTGAGACAACCTTGATGTCGGGGTTAACTACGGTGGAGATGTCTACTGGCGGGAGTCGGAGAATATGGAGGTGTTTCGGGGCGGTGGAGGGATCGAGAAGTTGGGATTCTGCAGGTGAGGAATGGGTGGCGACGACGAGAATGGTGACTTCTAAGCCATGATTGGTGGCGAGGTGCTTGCCGAGCTCGAGGACTGGGACAAGGTGACCCATGCCGGGGCTGGAGAGTATAGCCGCATGTAGTTTTCTGCTTTCCGTGGATACAATTGTGAGAGAGAGACAGAGAGATGATGCAGAGAAGCATTATTCTAGCCAAGTGAGTTTATAAAAGGAGTAGTTTTTGTATACTATATGTCACATTGTGCTTTTTATTAGTGTGATTAATTTTGATAGTAAAATCAATCACATTTATGTTGAATATTTAAAAAATAATAAAATATATATATATTTATAATTAGTGAAAGGTAATACAGATAAAATATATGCCACTTGGTACAACTTCATTAATTTTTATTTCCAGGGATGCCGGTCAACTTGCAATCAATCCTGATTTAATTTGAAGAAGAATCCAATAGAGAGAGATCGATGGTGGTTAACAAAATAAAAGTATATAGTTTTTCTTTTTTTACTCTCTTCGTAGGTACTATGTGAGACGCCGAAGCATGATTATACTCTTAAATAATCATATGCATGTGGAAGTAACATGGGTAGGGTATGGTTTTGCTGCATTTTTCAAAGATGCGGTTGGGTTTGTTTTTGTATGAGCAAAACTATTAATTATGAATCAGGCATTAATAAACGAAAAGATAAAAGAATAAAGGAACAGTAATGTTAGGTATCATGAAAAATCTTTCATAAAAATAATCATGAAAGCTTTGTGACCCTTGGATTACACTTAGAATAAAGTACCGCACACTAATCAAGGTAATTCAAGGATCATAACTCTTTCATGATTATTTTCATGAAAAAATTTTCATGATCCCTAACTTTTCTCATAAAGGAATAGTACTATAAACATTATAATAAAGAACTATAATCTCAACTACGTTGCCCCAATCAATATATGTCATGTGTCTTTATGGCAGGCAGCAAACTTGTTTTTGCTTGATATTTATTTAAAATTAATAAATCATCATTTCATCTCATTCAAGTTTAGAGAAATGCTAAAAAAATATCCTTGTCACACTTGTTAGTGTTAAAAAAATGTGTGAAAAGGTGTATTGAAATGTTTAAAATTATTTTGAGATAGATAAAAGGTGTATTGATATTATAAATTACTCCCTCATATGCACTATCATCAGAAGATTACCAAAGAATCCCTCTAAATATGGACAGTCTGATATGATAATTTCATACCAATGAAGTTCTGATTCAATAGAATTATGCAAACGAAAGTGCTAATAAGTTGATTTTTTTGTTTATTTTAAAAGGATGCGTAAAAAGTAAAAATGTGATGTAACCCAAATAAGTTAACAAATTGACTTATAAGTCACTTTTCAAAAGAGGTCTGACTGCAAAGTAAAATTAGATATTTGGAACTAATTTTCTGAATTTAATTTTTTAAAATTTGAGTTTTGTTTTTTTAATTTTTTTCGTGTCTTTCTGTTTTTGGTAAATTTTTAAAAATATTTTATGCAAATTTAAAACTTTTTAGATACACTTAATAAAAATACAATTAAAAAATATAATATTTGTAAAAAAATCTTTAAAAATTCACTAAATACAATAAATACAAAAAAAAAATTCAATATATTTTCATATTCTTATATTCTTATTGATTTTTTTAAAATGATTTTTTTATAAATATTTTATTTTTTAGGTATATTTAGGTTAGGTGTATCTAAAAAGTAAAAAAAAAAAATTCTATTCATCAAGTAGTTGTGTACTTTACATATATATATAGGGGTCATTTGGGAACATGAATAACAAGTCAAAAGTCAACAGTCAACTTTTAATTCATTTTTAGTCATATCATCTCTCACATAAAAAAATCAAAAAAAATTAAAAAACCCAAAAAATTAACTTTTAATTATCTTCTTAAAACACCCCATAAAAAAAAATCAAAAAATCAAGTTGACTAATCAAAATATATATATATATATTATATATACAAGTCACCATTTTGCTTTCTAGTCCTCGAAATGCACTAGTGCCATGGCCAATGTACTTGATATGGTATCACTGTGATGTTTGTCTTTCTTTTCTTATTCCCACCAACTAATTTTTGTCTGCCTGATTTGTTCGGGGGGGGGGGGTGGATTCACGTAGAGTTTGATTTCTTTTAAATTAAAAATTCAACTTGAGAATATTTGGATTTAATGGGTTTATTGTGAGTTAAATTTTAGTGATTTGAATCATTTGTATTTTAAAATTTGTTAAGAATAATAAATATGTAAAAAATTAAAATGATTGGATTTCAGTAATTATATATTTGAATTACATTTATCTTAAAAAAATTAACGATTATTCTTGAGATTATATTTATCGTCTATTTTTTTTAAGACAAATGTGATTCAAATATACAGTTTTCGAAGTCCAGTTTTCTTAATTTTTTATATGTTTATTATTCTCAATAAATTATAAAAAGTGAAAAGTTCAAATTACCAAAATTAAAATTACAATAAACACACTAAACTCAAATACTCTGTCAAGTTATATTTTTAACTTGAGAGAAATCCACCTCTTCACTCTTCATCTAATTTGCAAAAGCCCTACGGCCATAAAACAGATTGTTTTGGTTGAATATTCCACTAATATCTCTAGGTCATGTTTGATTCACAATATTAATAGTGAAATATTAATAATCCTATTAAATTAGTGTGGTATTCACTATCCAATAGGATTAATATTCATTGGATTAATAATCCCACCCCTACCCCATTACTAATAATCCTACAAATTTGTTGGATTAATTATTCATTGGATTAATAATCCTAAACTAAAATGTTAAAACAAATATAGGATAATTGGGCCTACGGATTAATAATCCTAATCCCATGTTCTAATCTACCCAATCAAACATGCTCCTATAGTATTCGAAAGGATTCGTAATAAAAAAAATACGTTAAAAAAATCATATATAAGTTCCATTTTTTAAATTTATTTTTTAAATTTGATAATGTTTAAAAGATATGATTGATTTATAATTGGAGAAAATATGAAAAAATGAGTACTACACTAAAAATTATTACATTATTGAATTTGAAATATGTCTAATTTCTTAACCTAAATAGTACTGCACTAAAAATTAACCTGTTTCTTTTATTCATTGGAAAGCTATAAAGGTCAATTGGTTGCGTAAAGTTATTCATTAAAAAAACTTAAATTCATTCATAATTATAACCATCTGAATTCAGGGAAATTATTCAATAATCCGGGAGTACCATGTGTCCATATTTCCTAACCAATTATTATTCAATATGCTCCCTCATGTTCATCAATCACCCAACATAATACCTCACCTATTCACCTTATTCACTAATCACAATACTATGGAGTACCACGTGTCTATACTCCCGGATTACTGAATAATTACCCTGAATTCATTACATTTGTTTAGAAAAAAAAAAAATTAGATGACAAACAACTTTGAAAATAAATTATTTAATTTTTAAAGATAAACACAATAAAATCATCTGCTAATGATTATTAGATTAATTTAATTTTTTCATAAATGATTGACACAAAACCTTTGAAAATAAGCATTTCAAATGGCTAAGCAATTTTTTTCTTCCTATATGGTGTAACTTATTGGAAGCAAAAAATTAATAATCAAAAAGTAGAAGTTGAAAATAACTCCCGAACTTTTAGATAATTAATTTTTTTAACTTATTTAGCTTATTTTTATCTAATAAATTATAACCATAAATTGCATCAAATAATATAACACAAACTCTCAAATTAAAATAAATTATAATCACTGAAATTTTTTAAATTGTAACAAACTGTGCCATTGTGCCTGGTACATGATCCATGGCACCTTACAATTATTGGCCTTGGGTTTTAACCGACTGTCTCAACTGGCAGTCTTTAATAGGGGTGCAACTCGAGCGGGTTCGGTCAGTTTGGGAGGTTGTTCAAGCCCAACTCAAGTTGTGCTAAGACCTACCCAGGCCCGCTCAGGCCCGAATTATAACCCGAAATTGTCTGCCCAAGCCCGACCCGAGTTAAACCCGAGTTGTCCAAATTATAAATGAACTAGCGTATGCCCGTGCCTAAAGGCATGGTGTAAATAATTTTAAGATTAAAATGCAATTATAATTGATACGTATTATGTTGAAATTTATAAAGTTTGTGTCATTTTTTATAAAGATACTGAAAAAATATATTGAAATATTTTTCTTCTTAAAGAACTTATAACAATTTTGCTTGTATTACACACTCTACAAAACTCAAATAAAATAACAACTCCCCCTAATCTTAATGCAAATTAAGAAACAAACATATAGGATTTAAAGTTATATTGCATATCAAAATATAAAAGGCCGTAAAAAAAAGTGTAAACACTGAACGAAAAACAGAAATAAAGTTATACTGTCATACACCAAAAGAGTAGGTTAAACTTTACAAAAAGTGGGTTAAAGCTTTACAAAAGATGTATGCTTTACAAAAGATGTGTCACTAACATGTCATACACCAAAAATATGTATGCTTTACAAAATATGTGTCAATAACATGTCTTCAAATATGCGTTTGCCCAAACTTCCTCCTCATTACTTTCCAAAAAGTCTTTGTATCAACTTTTATGTATCCCCAATGAGGAATATGCACAACAATCTGATAATTTGTAGAAACAAAAAAAATATAGATTAGTACATTTGTTGGAAATATACATGTCAAAATACTTTGAGATTGAAATTACCTTATTACATCCCCATCGAAGCAAGGTAGTCGTATTTCTCCGTTTAAGCTCCATAGATTTTTCGGTCCAATCCTACAAAAGTCCAAATTTCAAAATATTATTAAATTGAAATTTTTTAAAAAGTTATATAATCAACAAACATAAATCTACGTGGTTACCTTCTAATAAAACGTCATTTAATCTGCATAGAATACTACAGCAACACTTCTGGATAAACAATATTTGTAGTAGAATCCAAATTATCTTTAGGGAGGAGAATACTTATACGATCAAAGGATGTACATCTAGACAATGCCACATATAATTGCCCATGGCTAAACACTGGTATACGCAAATCAACCCCAACAAATTTCACAGATTGTCCTTGAGATTTATTAATGGTCAAGGCATATGCCAATCGGACTGGAAATTGACGTCTTGTCATTTGGAAAGCATTTCTGAAGAAGATGGTGTCAAAGATATCCTTGGTATGAATGCCAAATTGCCAAACTTTTCTCCAGTTAAAATTTGAGCTTCAATTATGCGAGTGCCGCACCTAGTAACCATCAATCTTGTACCATTACATAGTCCATCTTTCGGTGCAATGTTTCTCAACAATATTATAGGACAACCCACTTTCAACTCTAACTTAAAAGTTGGCAACCCAGGAGGATCTAATGAATTTAAATATTCATTAGGATATCTATTTGTAATGGTAGGATCAATTTCATTATCTTCAGACATTTTTTCTGCGGCAAGATAAGTATATAATCTCCCTGGAAAGATATTCAACGCAATAGTATTAATGTCACTAACATCATCGTTACGCGTAGACAGAATTGTGCGTTCAGTTAAAAATATTGGGGTTGACGTCTCTATCATATTCAATTGTGGATAAACTGTAGAGAGTAATTCATTCAAATCTTGACATTTGTGTATTGTTGATGGAAGGTTAACGATTTCTTGAGGATTGGTCCCAATCTAAAAAAAAGTGAAATCAATAAAAAAAAAAGTAAGTGTAAACACAATTTATTAATTTAAAATAATCTATATAATACAGGTTAAAGTAGTGTTACCTCTATCAAGAAATTTGCAAAATTAGCATTTTCATGGCCTTCATGATTCAAGCGCATATTCAAATCCAAAGTCAAGATATATATATATGCTTCCATAGAACAGAGTGTCTTAATGATGCATTCACAATTTGCTCACGAACTCCTTTGGGTATAACTGGTAAGATTTGTCGAAAGTCTCCTCCAAGAACAACAGTAATACCCCCAAATGGCTTTTCACTATCACAAATATCCCTCAATGTACGATCAACCGCCTCAACACAATGTCTATGTTGCATAGGAACTTCATCCCAAATTATGAGTTTTGTTTCTCTAAATAACTCAGCTTGTAATGATTGTTTGCTAAACCCACAAAGTGAATTTTCCAATACATCTAACGGAATGGAAAATGTTGAATGTGCAGTGCGACCTCCTACCAGTAACAGTGATGCAATTCCAACGAAGCCACAGTAACAACGATATGCCCAAGGCTACGACATTTTAATGCAATCGTATTGTATAGAAATGTTTTCCCTGTTCCTGCACCCCCATTCAGAAAGAAAACAGTTCCTTTATTTTGGAAAACTGAAGAAGTGATTGTATTATAAGCATTCCGCTGTCCATTATTGAGACAATCAATAGTAATTTGTGGATCTGCATGTTGTGCCTCACTCTGCAGTTGTTGATGTTCAACTATCAATCGATTACCAACTACTGCACTCCAATTTGCAGTAGGTTGTGGCATGGGTGGGAAGTCAATTAAACTTTTTCCTGATTCATGAAGCATTTGATTCAAAAGATGGAGACCATAATCTTCAATTTGAGCCTCAGTTGGTTTAAAAATGACAAACAATGTACAAATCTTATGTGCAAGATCATCACATATATGCGTTGAAAATTGATTCCATAATGCACATGGATTTAGTGGAGAGCACTGTGTGAGAATAATACTAAACAATCTCCTCAATTGATATCCAGTTTTTATGACTGCAGCCTCTTTCAAGCATTGTATCCATTCTTCATCATCTTCTAAAAGCCCCCTTGCAACACATGCTAATTTAAATGTATCATGCACAACATTATCGACCGTGCGTAAAGACTGAAACGACTTTGGTCCTTTGACAACGGTTAGTAACAAACGTAGATAAAATCTTTCACCACAATTAGGGCTAGCAAAGTACATTCTACCAATTGCATATCCCCTTTCTCTTGATTTCCATCTCTTTTCTGACTTGAGCCAAACAAAATGTTGTGGAAATTCTTGATAAGTGAATGGACATTCATCTTCACTGGCAGCACAATATGCAAAGAAGCCAGTAAGAGTTGACATTTGTTGATCAGCTCTAGATTGAATCGTTTGTAATGACTCTTCTGGGTTAAAAACAACACGATGCATTCCAGGTAAATGAAGTGCCAATCGTACAACTGTTGGCATCTCTGCATGCAAAGGATGACCAAATATTCGCCAAGCAGCTTCTGGAGGTCCAATATACCTTGCATCGAGATATTGTTGAATCTCATTTATCATTCCTAACACCATCGTTGTACGATCATAACCCTTATAAATGTACTTATGTATATACTTGACACATCTCATTCCGGCACAAACTTCCACATTTATATGACAGTTGAAAAGTTTTGAAAGATATGCATTGTATGGTACGACATCCCTGTTATCAACTTCTTGCCCTCTCACAGTATGTACTTGACCATTATTGCGACGACGGTAGATAGGGTATCCATCTTGATCCATAGTTGTTGTTTCTGTGAAAGCTCGAGGGTATCTCTTAGTGCATCTACCATTTTCCATACATGGTGCTTGCGGATTTCGAGCACCACATGGTCCATGTACCATACAACATTTGATAGTTTCAAAAAGCATAGGATCATCTTTTGGGTCTGGAAATTCTGCACAGACCAATTTGTCTACTTGAGCACATGTCCGAATTTTGTCTGGACCCTTGAGAAATAAAAGTGCATGCATATGAGGGAGGCCTCGTTTTTGAAATTCAATTGTAAAAACATGTGCAACTTTATTTCCAAACACTTTATTTGTTTCTATCTCCTTCATCAAACATTTTCTCTTCAACTCAAAAACACGGGCAATTAAATCAGGACGATCAATAGGTTTTTGATATGGTAATAATGCTGAAGTAATTTCTGGCCAATTGGGATTTGCAGTCATGGTAAGAAAAATATCTGGGTGTTGGTTGTATCGTGTGATAGCCATTGAATCTTGAAAGATTTCAAACATATGTCTAGGACTACCAGTAAATGAAGATGGCAAAACAAACCTTTGACCAATTTGTCCAGGTCGTACATAATTTGGATCCATATCTGACAACTCTTGGTAAAGCTCAGCCCGAAGTTTCCCTTGATTAAGCTTGTAGTATGTCAATCGATTTTGCTCAGTTGCAGCCCAAGCATCTACCAAAAACTCTTGAAATAGTTTCCCACCTCTCAAAATTGTTGAATACTCTGTGGGTCGTTCAAACAAACGATAACTATAAAAATTCATTTGAGTAAGTCGATCAGTTGAAGGTCGATCATACTGAACATTCCACAATTTCAACTCAGGTTCCCATCCAAGCTCACCATATGGAAATAATAGAACATAATGTAATGGCAAGTATGCTGGGTGACATTCATTAATTTGCATCAACTCATTATTTCCTCGGAAATATAAAATAATATCTCTCATTCCATTTACCTCTGTTCCATCACCTGGTATTACAATTGCAATCTCATCTGTAGTTGGTAGGTTATACCGACGTCGATCAGTTGTTGAACTGTAATGAAGATGAGCAGGTAGATTGTGTCCTGCCGAGTCTAATTGATGTAAAATGGCATGAGCCTGGCGATATTTATCTACAAATGCATTGACTTGCAACAAACTATTCTGAATAGTTTTGAGAACATCCCTTCTCAAGTTAGGATTTCTACGATTACGAATTTCTAAAGCTGAATAAGGGTCATAGATATACAGCTGAGCATAACTCGCATCCTGCCCTGGTTGTGGTTGTAGTGATCATGTTCGATGTTGCAATTCCCCATGAATTGTGAATGATGTAGGGCCCCTTCCACTGAGTACTCTAGGATCCAATGTAGCACCAAGACTCGTAAAAGCATTGGCTGCATTGTACACTCGAGTATAACTTCGAAAGGATTTTGATTGATCATTATTCCCATCATACAATGCCTGAAGTGGTGGAGGGGGTGTAATAAGTAAAGGTAGCCTAATCTTTCCTTCCAAACAGCAAGTTCCGAACAAGGGACGCTTTATAGATGATTTTGTCAATTTTTCATCCATCCAATGTAAGGCTGAACAATAAGGACATAATACATCCATCTTGCCAAGATAATGGTGGCAAGAATCTTTGTGTGCCCCGGCGTCAATTGATATACTCGTAGGCAAATCTTCTAATTCATCATCAGTACATAGATCTTATTAAAGAAATTGATTTATAGGAGTAGACCTACGAATATTTGTGTATAAATAACATTTTGTAAAACAAAACGGTATGAGTAAAAGTATGTATTTCAAGATTAGACACAGTAGTTTACCGATTCCTTTGTGAATTTGAAGATGTGCTTGGCATAGAAAACGAACATGTAGAATGATGGGTAACCATTGTTCGTTTTTGTGCCGACTGAGAATCTTCAGTTATTGTTTCCCACTCCAAGTGAGTGCGATCGCGACGAATTAGTGTTGAAGAACGTTGTCTTAGTTGAACACATTCTTCTAATCCCTCTTGCTCTCGTTGTAAGCATTGAATTTCAATTTTTTCACGCTCTCGCCGTGCCCGTTGGGCCAATGCAGCTTTTGATATTACATTATCATTTTGTGCCTAAAAAGAAAATATTTTATCATTGAAACAAAATATGTGAACATTTTGTGCTTAAAATGAAACTATCTTCTTATTTCTTCCATTTCTCTTAATTTTGTTTTCTATTTTATTTGTTTTAATAGTGTTATCTTTATTTCTTTTTTTCTTATTTCTTCCCTTTCTATCTTCTTATTTCTTCCCCTTTTCCTTTCCTTTTCTTTGTTTTCTATTTTAGATATTAAATAAGAAATAAAAACCTATCTTATTTAGTTTCTCCTTTCTTTATATATTTTTTCTTTATTTCTTCGTTTCTTTTTTCCTATTCTCTTTATATAAGTAGCAACTTATGGATGGTACATTATAAATGCACACGTATCCATGCAAAATAAGAATAAATAAATTTGAAAAACACATACAAATAATAGCAAGTTACAGGAAAACATATTACAATCATTCTACAAAAACAACATAAAACAATAAATTCATTTTATACACTCATATATTTTAACTATTCAAAATTTTGATTAGTTTTGCATCATATTTTTAAAAAAGAATATATACCACTTGACATGCATTTGTCATTCTCTTGCCGGAAGGAGCCATCTTTTCTTTTCCTTTAGACATTGGGTTGACCTTTTCTTTATCTTTTGCCTAACAAATATAAATAAAACATTGAAAAGATTAAAAAAATCTTATATAAATAAAATACATACAATGTTTGACTTGATTTTGTACTTACCGCACGAACACGGATAACATTAAGGTCGTGCTCATCACGGATGACCACACCAACATTTCTACATGGAGTTGTAGGAGGAGGCCTATAGAAATAGATTGTGAACAAATTAAAATCTATATAATAAAGTGGTAATAGTAAGAGTAAAAAATTCAAGATTGTCTTGAGTAAAAAATTCTTTTTCTTTTTACCAATTTGGTGTTAAAGAAGGTTGTCTTGGGTTAATACATTCCTTCGATCTTTCTCTTTCTCGTTCTCGTCGCAGGCGTTGTCCCAATTGGTATGCAGAACATGGCTTTTGATTTTTTTCACGTTCTCGCCGTGCACATTGGGCCAATGCAGCTTTTGATAGCACATTATCATTGTGTGCCTAAAATGAAAATATCATATAAGAAGGTGCATAAAATGTGAAGATTAACTAACTTGCTTCCCTTTCATCATGTATTTTTTCTTCCTTTTAACTAACTTTTCCTCTTCACTCGGTTAAGTTGTTAGTCATATAAGAACTAATGCATGTATTTATGAAATTTAAAAAGGAAGGGAAAAATAATTTGAAAACACATTAAGCACACACAACTGCAAACTCACTATGTACGCACTTATTGGTTTTAAGACACTACCCATCTCTTTACAAAATGTACGTTGAAAAGGTAAATATTAGATCATTGGGTACGTAAAATGTGAATATTAGCGTGTAATGTCTTGTACTTTCCTTTTCTCTCTTCTTGTTGTTTCTGTTATATTAAAATGCATTTTTGTCTTTTTCTTCTTTCCTTAATAACTTCTTATAAGAAAAATAAAAATTAAAAAAAATTATATTATGTAGTTTCCTTTTCATCACATATTTGTTCTTTCTTCTTATTTTCCTTTTTCATTTTCTTCTATTATATTTTTACAACATATTATATTTTTACATATTTGTAGATGCAACATATTATACAAATGCAACATATTTTTATCATACAAATAGACAAACATATTAAAAATTTAAATTAATGTTCATACAAATGCATTAGCATATTGTACAGATGCTTACTTTAACATGCTTCAGAAAAACATTTCACATTCAATAAAAAGAATTGAATAAATTTTTGAAGAAGAAACTTTTGAAAAATGTACATAAAAAATAGTATATGACACTGCAATTCCTAAAAAAATCTATATAATATTCGAAAAAGAAACTTTTAAAAATTATTGAGAAAGCATACTATGGGATGTGCATTTTCATTTCCTTTGCCATAAGGAATAGCTTTTTTTGTTTCCTTTGATATTGCTTTGTCTTTTTCCTTTGCCTTTGCCTTTGCCTATAAAAAATAAGTAGAATATATTTATAAATTATTTTTAAAATGATAAGAAAATACATGTCCAATGTTCAAGTGACTTTTAGGCTTACCTCATGAATGCGAATAGTATTAAGGTCACGCTCATCGCAAATAACAACATTAACATTTCTTTCTTGAAGAAATCGAACCTATACATACAAAAACTTTAGAGTGATAAATAAAACTTTATACACATAAATAAGAAAATTAGTAAAGGGAGGTGATATTACGGTTCGGTGTAAGTCCCCATCCACCTATAAAGTATGAGGAAAAAAAAAATTAGAATAGTGATATTGTCCATAACTGTTGTACTTAAATTTATAAGAGAGGTACTTAAATTTATATGAAGAAAAAAAAAAAAAAAAAAACTTACTTGACCAAAAATAGTGATATTGTTCATAACTGTTATACTTCAACCTAAAAATGATTGGTTATATAATTTTAGACACAAAGAAACAAAAAATTAGTAATAATAAAAGTTAACATGGATTTCATTGGCAATGAAATGTTATTTCCAAATATGTTGCTACCAAATCGAATAATAAAATTCACAATTTTATTTAAATAAATAACTACCATGAATAGAAAATACTTAACGGGTTACAATCAAGAGGAAAAGAAATAACTAAAAATATAAACTTCTAAGAAAAAGAAAAAGGTCAACAGATACTAGAGGCACGTGCCTTCTCTGTTTAGAATGGTACAATTTTTTTATAACAAAATGTTAAATACATTTTTTTGGGTTAAGTTAAATACTCGGTGAATTTGATTCAAAACAAAACGGATTATGTTAAATACTTGCGTTAAGTTTAATACATTTTTTTTTCATGAAGACAACTAAAGTAATACACACAGACATAAGGATTGACCAGAATTTTTGAAATACAACATAGAATATTATATTCCCTTAAAAAGGTGCCAAAAAAAAAAAAAAAAAAAACTCTCCTGCCATATTACACATAAATGTTAAAATGCCAAGTCTTTCAAATTTTTCTTTTAATTAGGAACTCTAGATATTCACAAAAAAATTAAATGAAGAATATTTATCATCTATACATTAGAATCACACAGCAAATAAATATTACATTTGAATGGTACAACTAAATAAATATATTACACAGCAAATAAAATGTTAAATAAATTTTTCTGAGTGTCAGTTTAATTTTTTTGTTGCAGGAAGATCAACTAAATAAATCACCCTTACTTTCTTTTTAAATAGCTCCAAACAAACAGTCCCTTCCCCCTCCCCCCCTCTCTCTCTCTCTCTACATTCTTTGCGAAACCCATAATCAAACTCACATTTTCTGAGTCAAACCAGCATTTAGAATAGATGTTTTTTAACAGTCACATTAAAATGATAAATTAAAACTGGAGCACAATGAAATAGTCTAAATTTGAACTTTTCTCTTTGTTAACTGACTTCAATTTTATAAAGATGAAATTAAAACCAAAATCACACAACAAATATATTACATTTGAATGGTACAACTAAATAAATATATTACACAGCAAATAAAATGTTAAACTGTACTCCCTTAAAAAGGTGCAAAAAATAAAAAAATAAAAAATCATAAACTCTCTTGCCATATTACACATAAATGTTAAAATGCCAAGACTTTCAAATTTTTCTTTTAATTAGGAACTCTAGATATTCAAAAATATATATATATATATGAAAAAAACAGTCCCTTTCTTTTTAGAATCACACAACAAATATACTACATTTGAATGATACAATTTTTTGTTTTAATTTTTTATAACAAAATGTTAAATACATTTTTGTGGGTTAAGTTAAATACTTGGTGAATTTGATTCAAAGTGAAACAGATTATGTTAAATACTTGCGTTAAGTTAAATACTTGTAAGTTTAATACATTTTTTTTTTCATGAAGACAACTAAAGTAATACACACATATATACATTGACCAGAATTTTTTGAAATACAACATAGAGTACTATACTCCCTTAAAAAGGTGCCAAAAAAAGAAAACATAAACTCTCTTGCCATATTACACATAAATGTTAAAATGCCAAGTCTCTGAAATTTTTCTTTTAATTAGGAACTCTAGATATTAAAAAAAATTAAATGAAAAAAATCAGTCCCTTTCTTTTTAGAATCACACAACAAATATACTACGTTTGAATGGTACAATTTTTGTGTAAAGGTATATCGTAGTGATGTCTCTCTCTATATCTTGCATACATGTGTGACCTACTAAATGAAATGTTCTTTCATTAAAAGGGTGACTAAATCATGGTTGATTGCATCTATTTTTGAAAAACAAAATTGAGCGTGTAGAGTTCTTCAACTGAGCATTCCAGTGATTAGTGATGCGCTTGATGGTTTAGTAAGTTGAATAGCAATGAATAATGCCTAGGTTTTTATTTTGGAAAGAATAAATAAATAAAAGGGAGAATAGAAGCCCATATTACATCAAAAGATATCATCACATAACTACGATGAAGCAACCCGACTATGCCTCACTAAGGGCACAATGCAAGTAGCAGTGCACACATGATTTTCAATATCAAGTTAATCTACAAAACTACCAACTACTACTATATCTAGCACTCAAGCCTTCAAGAAGAACCAAAAAATAAATAATTGTGAAGGTCCTTGGGTTAGGGTATGAGAGAGAGTACTTGACTTCTTTCTAATAATGCAGCAAAATTGATCAAATTTAAACAAATCTTGACCAAATTTTAAAAATTTAAGACAGACCAATTTTATGAATAGCGATGTAATCAGCTAAATGTTTTACACTTCAATTTACCCACCGGAGTCAGGACAACCAATCCTAATCCAAGCTTTAAGTTCTAACAACAACAATAAGGAGTCAGGACAACCAAACCATGATGGTTATGATTAGTAAATTACTTAACTTACTCTCTGTCTCTCTCTCTCTCTCTGTTCATCAAATTTGAGTGAAAATTTGATTAAAAGCTTGATCTGATATGAATACTCCAATCCTTACTCTCTTCACATCTTCAAATCTTTTCAAAAAAATTCCAAACTTATCCTAAAAACCATCTCCTATCCATACCATTTTTTATGAAAGAAAACCATCTCCTATCCATAATCTATTTTAAAATTTTATCAAAAAAGATTAAAAGTATTATTATTGGAGATTTGGTGAAATTTTTTGTTCATCCTTGATTTAGTGAAAATTTTGGATCTATTACGTTTTTCCTGTGTATAATAGCCAAATAATTTTGAGACCAACCTTATGTGTAAGGACCAAATTTGTGCTTAATAGTTCAAATAATTGACAGTAATTATTTGATGAAAAAATAATTTAGGCTTAATGTTTTTTTTTTTTTTTTTGATTAAAAAAATTGGCAATAATTCTGATTAAAAATTGACAGAAATTTGGTGATGAGAGACATTTCCTCAATGTTTAATAGTTCTAAGAGAAATTTGGTTCACAATAATTCTGGTTAATGTTTAATCAAAATTGACAGAAATTTGGTTCACATAATGTTTTTTTTTAAATTCTTTGATGAAATTTAGTTCAAATAATTTCTGCTTCATAGTTCAAATAATTGGCAATAATTGACAGACCAACTATTATACACAGTTGATAGTAAACACAATGTGTATAACCTTTTTTTTTTTTTTTTGAACAGCAAACCAATTTCTACTTAATGTTCCAAATTTGTGCTTAATAGTTCAAATAATTGACAGTAATTCTTTGATGAAAAAATAATTTATGCTTAATGTTTTTTTTATTAAAAAAATTGGCAATAATTCTGATTAAAAATTGACAGAAATTTGGTGATGAGAGACACATTTCCTCAATGTTTAATAGTTCTGAGAGAAATTTGGTTCACAATAATTATGCTCAATGTTTAATCAAAATTGACAGAGGCACGATGTAAATAATTTTAAGATTAAAATGCAGTTATAAAAATATATTTAATTTTTTTTTTCTTAAAGAACTTGTAACATTTTGCTTGTATTACATGCTCTACAAAACTAAAATAAATAACAACTCTCCCTAATGTTAATGCAAATTAAGAAATAAACATATAAGATTTTTAATGTTCACCAATACTGCAAATCAAAATATAAGAGCAAGTAAAAAAAAAATTGTAAACACTAACAGAAACTAAAGTTATTGTATACTAAATCTATAATAAAAAGAAAAAAAATACACCTAATATTTTCTTAGTTGATGATTAAGTAAACAAACAAACCAAATTTTTAAAATTGAATTTATGCACAATTTGTATATACAGAATCTTTTTATATAATACACCTAATATTAAAAAATCCAAGGCACTCATGTGAATCAAAATTTGGAAACACACAAATTCACATGATTCACATGATTTGTCAAGATCATCTATTTTTTTAAGAGCACTGAATTCCATTTTAAATAACAAACATAGAAAAATCAAAGCACATCTGTAAAAACCTTTTTTGAAACCAATTTTCTAGTGTATAACACCAAACTAATTTAAAAAATCCATTGAGCAGAATTTTTGGCTTCACCAAAATTTATGATTTTGGTGATAAACAGTTGACAGTAAACATATTGAGCAGAATTTGGTGATTTTGGTGATAAAAAACATAGCCTTTGCAACTACTCTTTGGTGATAAGAAATTCTGCTTTGAAAACTTGAGCAAAATTCTTCTTCAGTTTTACTCAGTTGGCTCAATATCAAAGTAAAGCAATAACAGAAGTTGCACCAAACGTTACCAAAGCAATAAACTAACCGAGCAGCCGAGCTTTTTATTTTTTATGGCTCCAAGTTCCTGATTAACTAACCGAGCAGCCAGCAGCCGAGCAAAGTTCCTATTTCAAGTTCAAGTTCCTGATTTCAATTAAAAAATAAGTAATATATCAAAATCAAAACCGAAATCAAAACCGAAATCATACAAACCCATTTCAAAATCAAAACCGAAATCATTCAAACCCATTTCAAAATCAAAATTAAAACTGAACCAACTAAGAATTTAATATATTTCTACCATAAATATATTTTACTGAGTAGTCATTAAGTATAAATATTTACTGAGGATATATGAAAACTAAGTGTATGTTATATAAAATTTCATCAAAGAATTTCATCCCTTATTGAACTAAATTTGAACTAAAATATACTGAGTATGTGGTTCATATAAATATCAGTTATTGGTTCATGTGGGTTAAGTTAAATTTATATGATATATCAGTTATTGGTTCATGTATATTGGTTCATGTATATTGGTTCGTGTATATCAGTTATTGGTTCATGAAATAGCAGTTATTGGGTTAAGTTAAATTTGAAATATCAGTTATTGGTTCATGTATATTTTAGTGTGAACTAAATTATATGAACCAAATATCAGTTTGAGCTAAATTTGAAATATCAGTTTGAACTAAATTATATGAACCAAATTATAATTTGAAAAAATATATTTGAACTAAATATGTGGTTCATATAATAAGGGAAGAAATATCTATATAATAAGGGAAGAAACTAAGTGCAAGGGGATATATGAAAACTAAGTGTATGTTATATAAATTTGGAGTAGTCATTTTGTTTCACATTACCGAGCAAAGTTCCTGTTTCACATTACCGAGCAGCCGAGTTAATCATTTCCACCTCTGTTTCAAGTTCCTGTTTCACATGGAGCCAGAGTGAACAACGGTGAGAGTGGTCAGAGTGATCCACAGAAGCTCTGATGAAGGCAAAAGCTGAGAGAGGAAGAACAAAAATGAGAGAATAAAAATGCAGTTAAGAAGAACAAAAATGCAGTCAAGAAGAAGAACAAAAATGAGAGAATACTAAATAATAAATAATAAGAATACTCTATTGAACCCATATATCTATTGAATTGGACCCAGCAGTTAAGAACCCAGCATATATGAATTCAATAACTGTGCAGAATTTGAATTCAACCCAGCATATGTTCAAACTGATATTTAGTCTTCAACCTAAATATTAAAGGGTTCAATTTCTTTTATTGCCAAAAACAAAATTAGCTTTTCAGAAAAAGAGAGAAAAATATTAGTGAACATAACAAATCAAGACCATTCAGATTGTCTTATAAAAAAAAATAAATTGAAAACTGAAATTTTAGTCAGTTAAATGATCAGCTCCGATCCATTGATTTTTCTTAGATCATTGTAACCATATGGGTATCCTGCAACCATGGGGGTGTGTGAACACTTTTCTTTTCTGTTTTTTGAAAAAAAAATAATTTAACAAACTTGTTAATATGTTATCATAACATTATTTTATAACATCTGCATATATAGCAATAAAAAAATGTGATTGCCATGTTGCCTGTTACCTGTTACCTGTTATCTGTTATTTATTATCTGTTGTCACTTCCTTTTCATGTAAAATAACAATAATAATAATAAGAAAAATGATGCAGACAACTAATTATATGAACCAAATATCAGTTTGAACTAAATTTATGAACCAAATTATAATTTGAAAAAATATATTTGAACTAAATATGTGGTTCATATAATAAGGGAAGAAATATCTATATAATAAGGGAAGAAACTAAGTGCAAGGGGATATATGAGAACTAAGTGTATGTTATATAAAAATTTGACTGTGCAGAATTTGAATTCAACCCAGCAGTTAAGAGTGCAGAATTTGAATTCAATAACTTTTGAACCCAGCAGTTAAGAACCCAGCAGATCATACAGCATATATCATACTTAAATTTAGAGAGGTACAGCATATATCATATATCATATATCATATATCATACAGAGGTTCATGTAATACCACTCGATATTGCTGGGTTCAATATCATGTTTTAAAATTATGTGGTTCAGTTATGTTTTCAACTCTATTAAAGTCATGTTTTCAAATATCATGTTTTCAATACTGAATAATATCATGTTTTCAAAACTATAGTTAAGAACCCAGCAGAATTTCTTTTGAACCCAGAATTTCTTTTCCATAGAACTATAGTTATCATTCAAATCAGCACACAGAATTTCTTTTCCATAACATAGTTATAATATTTTAACTATAGTTATCATCCACAAATCTGCACAAATCTGCACAACTATATTTTAACTACAGTTTCCATAATATCATCCACAAATCTGCACAACTATGGTTATAATATCATCCAGAATTTCTTTTGAACCCAGAATTTCTTTTGAACCCAAAATCCAAACCCAAAAACAGAAAAATAGAAAAACAGAGCAAGGAAATGGAACCACTTAAAAAAACAAATGCAATTAAAAGAACATTTTAGCTCACAGACTGAGTTGTCAAAACTTCTATTATTTTCATTTTTTTTCCCCGAAGGCAAATGAAATCAAATTATGAATCGGATATTGACAAAGGGATTTCGCATATATGACATCGACATCGACATATCATATGAATCGGATATATGACATCGACATATAATCCAAGTAGCAACAGGAAGTTGCATATTCTTTTTCAACCTTCTCAAATCAATTTCGCATGTTATCATCAAATGCTATAACAATAAATACAATACATACCTCACTATCTGCTTCTCTCAACTCTGCAGCAATATATTTTCACAAAGGGAATGGGAAGCTTATTTGCAGCAGCAGTATTTGCCAAGCTCTTTTCTAAATGGGAAGGTTTTTGAATGGGAATGGGAAGCTCTTTTCTAAACCATTACTCTGCAGCAGTATTTGCCAAGCTTCACATCTCATCAGAGAGTAGGAATGGGAAGGTAGATAGAGTGTATGAGAAGACAGATGGTAGACAGAGGGTATGGGGGAGACACAGAAATGTGTTGGGCGGGAACTGTGAGCCATTGATATAAACTTGGGAGCAAATCTCAGCCATTGGATCAAAATGTATCTCACATACATTTTTGACATAAATTCAAAAACCTTTGTGACTTATTATATAGATTTCAATTTTTTTTCTTTCTTTAGCTACATTATTAAATTATTAAAATTTGAGTCTATTTACATTTTTTTATATAGAAAATCATTAATACCACCAAAACAAATAATTTATATAATGTAAGAGAGATACCACTATAGTAATCCTTACAATTTATTAGTGAAAATAAAATAAAAAAAGTAAGATTTTATATTATTCGTATATATATAATAATATATTCAATATGATTTAATAATCTAAATTACTTTAATATCATGTAATGACTAATAATTTATATGTATATTTAATATTTTTATATATCTATATATGTATAATTTGGGTTTCGGGTTGCTCGGGTTATTTGACGTCTTTTCCCAAGCCCGTTTAAATTTAATTCGGGCTTTTGAATTTTTTCTCAAGTCCATACTGAATTCAAAAATATCTTGTCCAAACCCTTAAAAAAAATCAGACTGGATTCAGGCTGCTCGAGTTGAGCCCACCCAAGTTATACCCTAGCCTTTAAACACCTCACATATTGACTTGTAAGAAGACCCACCAATGCTAAGGGCATTCTTAGCACTATTTTTAAGTTCCTTTACTCTTTCCTTCATCTCCTTCCTTCTATGCTTGTATTCCATTACACTTGTTACCATCTCCTCTATTTCTTCCCTCATCACCACCTTTTTCGTCGGCAACACCTACGGCTTGACGGCGACTCCGAGCTCTTCCACTAGCATGGTTGCATTCATTCTCTGCTCAGCGTAGAGTGTCCATGCAATCATGGGCACTCCATTGGTTAGGCTCTCCAAAGTAGAGTTCCACCCAAAGTGTGATAAAAATCCCCCCACTAATGGATGGCTCAATATCTTCATTCATGGGGCCCGAAGTGGGATCACCATCCCAACGTTGTGGGTTCAAGTCAAGAACCCATCAGGCAGGCAGTCTGGGGTACTATCTGGGCAACTCCCTGACGTAAAAAAAGATGCACCTCCATGCCCCTCAGTGGGTGGGCGTAGCACCCAAACAAACCTCTGCTGGCTTAGCACCAAACCCCAACCCAGCTCTATGGTTTTCTTAGCCGACAACGTCCCGCCACTCCCGAACAAGACATATATCACTGACTCACTGGGTTGTTTGTCGAGCCACTCCAACAACTCGCTTGTTGGATCGGCCAGTTCAACTAGTTTTGTTAATGGTCCGATCGGATAAACCGAAACCTTAACTATTAATCACGGCATTTCATCGTCTCATAAGGCTTTGATTGATGTACGCTCCAAATCTTTCCAAGTGTTCATCAAGATTCCATCAAATAGCGAATATTCAACCCCCAAGCGCACGTACTCATAATAGTCCTGATTGGTCTGGTCCAGCAACGGGTCGACTACGTCTTCCGAACGAACTGGCTTGCAACCCGGAAGTCTGAGGGGTTCATTTTGATGGATGTACTCGCCTTCAACCTCCTTGTCAAGAGCATGACAGTAAATGGTTAGAGCAGTGAACCATGCATTGTCGTCGCGATCTCAAAAGCTTCAGATTCGAAGAGGTCGAAGACGAAGATGGTAGGGCGATTCTTCATGGCATAAAGAGCGGACTGGATGGAGGGTCTGTTAGATATTGTAAACCCATTTTGAGGTGTTTGGTTACAGGTGTATTGGGTCTTTTTGTAAAATTATTATATTTTTGTACTTACAAGTAAAATGTGCTTCTAGAACATTTCATAGGTGAAAATATGTGGCTAAAAAGTGAACACATTAATTAGTTTTTTGAATAGAAAAAACAGAGACAAAAACTCTCTATAAAAGAAGAGAAAAAAACGAGAGAAAAAAATGGGTTTTTCTGTGTGTGTGTTGCTATGTACAAGGTGGGGGAGAAAGCTTTGTAAAGCTGATTTTTTAGTGAAAAAAGTGCAAATTTTTGATGCCCAGATAAGTGTTTACTGATATTTTTATTTTCTGATTATTTGTGTTGAAAGTTGTTTGCTTGAAGCTAAAAATCTATACAAAAAAATTTAAATTGTTAATAGCTGTTTTTGTGCTTTGTTTTGGTCCATCCGTGGCTGTTTTTTTTTAATGATATTTTGCATGTAATTAATTCCTAAATTTCCCTAACAAATATGGTATCAGAGCCTTGGGTGTATTGCTTAAATACTGTGGTGAAATTAGAGCTTGTGTTGATGTTTGTTGTTGCTTAAGTTGTGATGAATTTTACTACCAATTTCTTTCAACCCCAATTTCCTAGATTGGGTAAAGACAATTATGAGAAATGAAGTATCCAAATGAGAGTATTGTTGGCCTCTCAAGATTTGTGGGATTTAATTGAAAAATGGTATAAAGAACCCAACTCACAAGAAGATAAAGACAAGTTGTTAGAAAATCAGAAGAATGCACTAAAAGATTGTAAAAAAAGAGACAAGAAAGCATTGTTTTCACTCTACCAATGCATTGATGAGTCAACTTTTGAGAAGATCTCCTCCGCCACTACTTCTAAAGAAGCTTGGGAAATTCTTAGGAATTCACATAGAGGCATTGATAAAACGGTACAAGTACGGCTTCAAATTTTAAGGGCTGAATTTGAGTCGTTGAATATGAATGAAAATGAGTCTGTTTTAGATTACTTTACAAGAAATTTGGGTATTGTAAATCAAATTAGAAGGTATGGTGAAAATCTTGATGATGTGCAAGTGATAAAGAAGGTTCTACGATCACTAAGTTCCAAATTTGAGCATTTGGTTGTTACCATTGAAGAATCGAAGGATCTTAGTACTATGACAGTTGATTAATTGATGTCTACGCTTGAAATACATGAGCAAATGATAAACAAGAAAGCCTCTACTTCCCTTGAGCAAGCTCTCTAATCCAAGCTTTCTTTCAAGGAAGAAAAAGAGCAAGGTGGGACATCCCAAAAAGGAAAAGGAAGAGGCCATGAAAGTCGTGATAGAGGCTATGGAAATCATGGAAGAGGCTATGAAAGCTGTACAAGAGGTTATGAGAGCCATGGTAGAGGTCACGGAAGTAGAGGTAGAAGTGGAAGAAACATTAGTCGAGGTAGAAAAGGCCAAAATTCATACGATCCAAGAGGAAGAGGAAGAGGAAGAGGAAGAGAAAGAGGAGTAAGAAATTACAACCATTCATTCAATAGGCATGGCTATGACAAGAGAAATGTGGAATGCTACAATTGTCATAACTTTGGACACTATAACTGTGAATGTAGAGCAAAATCAAGCAATAAAGTTGGTGAGCAAGTGAACTATGTTGAAAAAGAGAGCAATGAAGTGGGGCCTACTTTGTTACTAGCTTATAATGGGTTGAAAATGATCAAAGGAATGTATGGTTTCTTGATACCGGGGCTAGCAATCACGTGTGTGGCAAGAAGCATATGTTTGTTGAACTTGATGAAGCAGTGCAAGGCCATGTTACATTTGGTGACTCCTCTAAAATTCCGATGAAAGGCGAAGGTAAAATTCTAATCAAACTCAAGAATGGAAATCATGATTTTATTTTCGATGTTTATTATGTTCCGAATATGAAGAATAATATTTTGAGTTTGGGCCAACTTTTAGAGAAGGGTTATGATATTAGCTTGAAAAATCTCTACCTTACTATTAAAGGTTGTGGTAATTTGATTGCTAATATGAAAATGTCCAAGAGTAGAATATTTTCTTTGAATATTCAACATGATGCTGTAAAATGCTTGAATGCTATTGTCAAAGACAAGGCTTGGTCATGGCACTTGAGGTTTGGATATCTCAACTTTGGTGGCTTGAAGCTTTTATCAAGTAAGAACATGGTGAGAGGTTTGCCAAATATTGATCATCCGAATGAAGTGTATGAAGGGTGTATTCTTTGTAAGCATCATAGATCGAGCTTTGCAAAACAAGTGAGGTGGAGAGCATCAAAGCCCTTAGAGCTTGTGGACACCGATGTATATGGACCTTTGAAACCTATGTCAAATGGGAAGAATAGGCATTTCCTCACTTTTATTGATGACTATAGCCGAAAGACGTGGGTATACTTTCTAAAGGAAGTTTGAGGTGTTTGATGTTTTTAAGGAGTTCAAGACACTAGTTGATAAGCAAAGTGGCTACTACATCAAGGTGTTGAGATCCGATCAAGGCAGTGAGTATATATTCGATGTTTTTGAAAATTATTGCAAAGAACATAGAATTATGCATCAAGTAACACCATCATATATGCCACAATTAAATGGAGTCACTGAGAGGAAGAATAGAACAATATTGGATATGGCTAGAAGCATGTTGAAAAGAAAATGTGTACCTAGAGAGTTTTGGGCTGAAGTCGTTGTATGTGCTGTTTACTTGTTGAATAGATGTCCAACAAAAAGTGTTAAATTGAAGACACCGGAAGAGGCTTGGAATTCATTCAAGCCAAGTGTTACTCATTTAAGAGTATTTGGGTGCATTGCTTATGCTAAAATTTCGGAAGCTAGAAGAACAAAACTTGATGACAAAGGTGAAAAATGAATTTTTCTTAGGTATAATGATAGAACAATGGGGTACAAGTTGAATAACCCCATCACTAAGGAAGTGATCATGAGTAGAGATGTCATCTTTGAAGAAGAGGAAATGTAGGATTGGAAGCAAAACAAAGCCCTCAAGGATATTGAACTTATGCTTGAAGAAGAAGATGTTAAAAATTCAAATGAAGTTGAAAGAGAGCCACAAACTCCTCCATATGGGTCTCCCTCATCTTATAGAGGTGATTTCTTATCACCATCATCATCATCATCGGAGGCAAGTTCAAGTGAAAGGCCTAGGAAGACATGAAGCTTACGAGAGATTTATGAAGTTGCTGAAATTGATGAAGACAATCTGAATTTGTTTTGTTTTTTCATGGATTGTGATCCACTTAGCTATGAAGAAGCCATCCAAGAAGAGAAATGGAAGAAAGCTATGAATGAAAAAATCAAGGCAATTGAGAAAAATGACACATGGGTGCTCATTAGCTTACCACAAGGCCACAAAGCAATTGGTGTGAAATGGGTCTATAAAACAAAGACGAATGTAAGTGGTGAAGTACAAAGATGCAAGGCAAGATTGGTTGCCAAAGACTACAAACAAAGGCCTGGAATTGATTATGGTGAAATATTTTCTCATGTGGCTCGTTTAGAGACTATTTGATTGATGATTTCTCTTGCCGCCCATCATAAATGGTGAATTTATCAACTTGATGTGAAATTAGTGTTTTTAAATGGCTTTCTTCAAGAAGAAATTTATGTCGAACAACCCTTGGGATATGTCAAAGTTGGGCATGAAGATAAGGTGTGTAAGTTGAAAAAAACCCTTTATGGGTTAAAACAAACACCACGTGTATCGAATGCTAGAATTGACAAGTATTTTTATGATAATGGATTTGAAAAATGTCCTTATGATCATGCTTTGTATATGAAGACAGATGCCAATAGAAATGTATTACTTGTGTGCCTTTATGTTGATGATTTGATCTTCACGGGGAACAATCCTAAGATGTTCAAGGAATTCAAGATGAGTATGATTCGGGAGTTTGAAATGATAGATATTGGTTTGATGTCTCACTTTCTTGGCATTGAAGTTGTGCAAAGGGAATATGGAATTTTCATTTCTTAAAATGGCTATGCTAAGGAGATACTCAAAAGATTTGGGATGGAGTCTTGTAATCCGGTAAACAATCCAGTAGAGAGTGGGTTAGAGCTAAGGAAGAGCACCAATGGTGGCAATATAGATCCAACTTACTTTAAAAGTTTGGTTGGAAGTCTCCGATACCTTACTTGCACTAAATCAGACATGCTTTATGGAGTTGGGCTAATTAGTAGATACATAGAAGCACCGGATCAATCACATCTCAATGCGGCAAAGAGGATTCTTTGTTATATCAAAGACACTCAATGATGGTTTACTTTATTCATGGACTAATGATTTTACACTCGTTGGATTCTCTGATAGTGATTAAGGAAGAGACTTGAATGAAAGAAAGAGTATTTCAGGTTTTGCTTTCTTCTTGGGAAATGCTGCATTCACTTGGTCGTCTAAAAAGCAAGCAATTGTCACTTTGTCTACTTGTGAAGCAGAGTATGTAGTGGCTAATGCTACTGTTTGTCATGCTATATGGTTAAGGAACCTATTGAAGTACTTGGGATTTCCACAAGAGAGTTCCATAAAGATTTTTTATGATAATAGATCGGCAATAGCCTTGGCAAAGAATCCAATGTATCATGAAAGGAGTAAGCACATTGACACTCGTTATCATTTTATTCGAGAACATGTGAAGCAAAAGGAAGTGGAGCTTGTTCATTGCAAATCTTATGATCAAATTGTTGACATTTTCACAAAGCCTTTGATGCATGATGTATTCAATGAATTGAAGATTATGCTAGACTTTGAACATTGGGTTTAAGGGGGGATGTTAGATATTGTAAACCCATTTTGGGATGTTTGGTTACATGTATATTGGGTCTTTTTTGTAAAATTATTATATTTTTGTACTTGTTAGTAAAATGTGCTTCTAGAACATTTCATAGGTGAAAATATGTGGCTAAAAAGTGAACACATTAGTTAGTTTTTTTTAATAGAAAAAACACAGACAAAAACTCTGTAAGAAAAGAGAAAAAACGAGAGAAAAAAGGGATTTTTGTGTGTATGTGTGTTGCTATGTACAAAGTGGAGGAGAAAGCTTTGTAAAGCTGATTTTTTAGTGAAAAAAGTGCAAAATTTTTACGCCCAGATAAGTGTATACTAATGTTTTTATTTTCTGATTATTTGTGTTGAAAGTTGTTTGCTTGAAGCTGAAAATCTATGAAGAAAAATTCAAATTATTGATAGTTGTGTTTGTGCTCTGTTTTGGTCCATCTGTGGCTATTTTTTTTTAATGATATTGTGCATGATAATGGTGAGCAATGTGACAATCTTGGTGTCCGGGTTAACAAGGCTGGAGATGTCGATCGGAAGGAGTTGGAGGATGTGGAGGTGTTTAGGGGCAGTGGAGGGATCGAGTAGTTGGGATTCTGTGGGTGAAGAATGAGTGGTGACGACGAGGATGGTGACTTCTAAGCTGTGATGGGTGGCAAGGCGTTTGCCTAGCTCGAGGACTGGGACAAGGTGACCCATGTTGGGGCTACACGGTATGGCTGCATGAAGCTTTGTGCTTTCCATGGATGCAGCTTTAAGAGAGAGAGAGAGAGAGAGAGAGGAATGCCTTAGCTAGTGACTTTGTACAAGATAAAGCAGCTCAAATGAAAGCTTGCTTAAATAATGAGCTGGAAAATTATATTGTGATCCAGGCTATCATGTTCTTTGTTTTTGACCAATGAGAGTTCATAACGTTTCTTTTTATTTTTTAATTGAAAAATGACTCGTAGCTCAAATTCGGTGGCCTAAATTCGGCTCGAAACCCAAAACGACGTCGTTTTGGGTTTCGATTTTTTTTTTTTTCTGCCTTTTCTTTCTCTTCCTTTTCTTTCTTTCTTTTCTTCTTCTTCTTTGTTGAACACAGGAGAAGAGCAGAGGAAGAAGAGAGGAGGAGAGAGGGAGAAAGAGAGAGGAGGAGAGGAGATCGTTGCAGTACCACCGCCGTCGCCTCGCCGCCGCCGATCGTCGCAGCACCAGCGATCGTCGCAGCACCACCGCCGTCGCCTCCGACCCCGCCTCCGCCTCCTCCTCCCCCTGTGATTATGCCCCCTCCAGTCCTCCTTCCTCCTCCTCCTCCTTCCTCCTTCTCTTCTTCTCTTCTTCTCCGAATTCAAGCCAAATTCAAGCCTCCAAATTCAAGCTACCTATCGGAACCGTTTTTAATTACTTCATTCAAAATTGTGAATCCTATCTTTTCCGGAAATCACAATTTATCTAGGACGCCATGGAGCGGTGCCAATGACCACCAAATAACTTCTCCAATGAGCTGGCAAAACTTGTATAAAGGTCAACTTAAAAATTAAAAATAATAATAATAAAATCCAAATGCATAAAAAAATGGTTTTTCTAGTTTATTTTTAACTTTCTAGGTGAAAACCAAATATTTTTCAAACCATAAATGCTTATGAATAAAATTTTAAATGTTATGCTTAATGAGTCATGCTATAGTTGTTTTATCATCTCATGAAACATTCGTATATAGAAAAACTTGTAATTAAATATCCTGAATTTGCAAAGCATTATTGTTGGCTACATATTTTGTACAAGTCAATTACAATTCGACGCATGGCAGAATAAGGGTAATACAGGAAAGCTAGTCAAGTCCTCGATCCTGATCGTACACGTGGCAGTTAGTATTGGTTATTACAAGATCTGAGTAGCAGTGGATCAACAAAGAGAGGCAAGGTGATGTGACTTCAACGGTTACTCACATTTAAATTCAAATTTATGAGGGAAGTCTAACTGCAAGTGATGGCATAGTGGGCTAATTACAAGGCAACATGATCAGCGATCATGGAGGAGCAGTTTGACGGTTGGAAACGCAGTTCGATGGTCATTCTTGAGAAGTATAAATAGCAGAGAAGGCCCCAGAAAAAAGGCCCGGACTCAGATCTAAAAAACCAGTCTTATTATACTTATTTTCTTTTTCAGTTTTACATTTCCAGTCTTACATTTCATGTACTTTAAATTCCTGGACTGCACTTCGTTCATAGGAGTAGTTTCAAGTAGATTGTTGCTGTAAACCTCTACGAGGCTGAGTTTGGATCATTGTAAGTTTTCATTTTAATGAAATACTTCAACTGTTCTTCATTTGATTGTTATATTGCTTAATTCTCCTAAATCAAGCTACCAGTAAAAGTCCTTTTCATTGAGGCTGAAAGAACTAAAACACAATCGTCTGATAATTGGTTGGCAATTAATTTTCTGTAAGGACTGATTGATCCTTGCTGGCACGCTCGCAATTACAATAATAACCTTCGAAAGCCAAAAAGCCAACATATATTTTTGGCACGCCCAGTGGGACTCTATTTAAATGGCTAGACGTAGAAGACAAGGAGAAAATGAACGCTTGGAAGAAGGTGTGAAAGGAGAGGTAGAGATACATAATTCGGAGGATAATATGATAACACATCCTGTGGAAACTCCCATTTTATCAGAACCTATGGTCGAACAGACCAGCACTTCAGAACAAGTACCACGTGTTCATAATATTGGACGAGACCAAGGAATTGTACCATCCACTGTTCCATCTACTCAGCCAATAAATCCATGGGGTGGCCTAGTAGATGCTATGGGACAGCAATTAATGAACACAATGGAAAGGTGGGCAACGTCCTTTTTGGATCGAATGAATAACCACCAACTAACAAACGTGAGACACATAGAGGAAGTTTCGAATGTCCCTCAGCAAAGATTAGCTAGAGATAAACAGCTTATGCAAGTTAATGGACATTCTAATGGTCAAAATAGTAATCAGAACTATGAAAGACCATCACCTCAGTCTTGGTACGAACCTATTCCGAGGCCTATAGCAGGTCAAAATGCCTCAGTACTTAACAGTGAAGCCATGCAATTTGGTGGATCTGGCCCAGTACAAGAAAATGGCATAAGAATAGTTCCAAATCCCATGTTCGAAGCCATACCTGGCACAAGGGGGTTCACTAATCTCTTATTCGAATTTACACCCGAGGGGTTAAAAGGTTTTTCTACAAATGGAAGAGACACAACACCAGTTCCAGCACCTTTCACAGGACAGGCTCAAAGGGATTACCCACACCCCCAACAACAACCTGCACCACAGGGACAACCAGTCCCAAATATACCACCTTATGGACCAAGAGGACCACAGGCACAAGTTTGCCCATCAAATTCTATGTTTGCCCCCCCAGTAGTGGTTCAGCAGGCACAAAATATGGTCCCTAGGAACCAAATTACAGATATTGTTAGAGAGATGTGTGGACCGATGGCTCGGGGGGTCCAGACTCCTATGTACAGGAAACCATATCCAGAATGGGTAGACAGGGTACATGAATACCCAAGAGGTTTCAAGATACCAGATTTTGCCCTTTTTTATGGGAATGGAAACCAATCAACAGTAGAGCATATTGCTAGGTTTGCTGCTCAATGCGGCGAATTTACCAATAATGACTATATGAAGTTAAGGTTATTCTCAAATTCCCTAACTAGGGGAGCATTTGTATGGTATATTAACCTTACACCTGGCTCTATCCAGACTTGGCAACAGATGGAAGAGGCATTTCATGCCCAATTCTTCCAATCAGAGCCAGAGGTTTCCATGGCAGACTTGGCAAGATTGAGTCAAAAGCCTGATGAGAAGGCTACTCAGTTTATTGCCAGATTTAAAAAGACTCGAAATAAATGTAGAGTCATCTTACCAGAGCCAGAATTCGTGTAGCGACCCTAATTTTCTTAAGTCATTTATTTATTATTATAATTATTATTATCTTATTTTATTTTTGGTTTTATTACTTGTATGGTCACATGAAAATTTAATGTGGTATTTAATGAATTTAATGTGGTGATTAATTAATTTAATGTGTTATTTAATTATATAATTAATCTTTAAATATTTATGTTTGTTCTATATAAAAAAAAAGAGAGGTGATATAAATATATAGATATATATTTAATTTTATATTTATATTTATATATATTGTAATTATGTTATATTATATAATAGTCATATTAGATTATAATAAGAAATTAGGTTATTATATATATAATAAAATATAAGAATTCAATTAGGTGTATGAGTTTATAAGGAATCCTAAGCAGCCACGGGGAAAAGGCCGAGAGAGAGAGAGAGGAGCTAAGAGAGGTCTGTGCGAGGCGTGCGGCGGGAAGAGAAGGAGGATTAGGGTTAGGATTTTGTTTTGGTGGTTCTATTAATTCTTCAAAGATTTTTTTTGATCTTTAAAATAATATTGTGAGTACAAATCCCACTTCTCTTGATTTATGTTTAATTTGTTGTTTTTATTTATTTATTTATTCTTATTTGTTTGATGTTAGTTAGATTTTGTTTTTACATAAAGATGATTGATTGATTTTAATTATTTTGTTTAGTTGTGTATGTAAAGTTTAGGATTCTTAGATAATTGATTTATTTTAATTACTTTGATTAGTTGTGTAGGTAAAGTTTAGGGTTTATAGATGATTGATTGTTTTTAATTATTTTGTTTAGTTGTGTATGTAAGGTTTATGATTTTTAGTTGATTGATTGATTTTAATTATTTTGATTAGTTGTGTATGTCAGATTTAGAGTTTTTATATGGATTTATTTTATGGTTGTAATCGCCCTCATAATTATATGAAACTAAAATTAATATGGTTATATAAAATTAAAATTAATTAAGAACATATAGATAAATTCCTTATACTCTACCATGACTCCATGGATTGTTGTTTTGTTTGAGTGATGGTGAGAAAGAGTGTATAAAAAAAAGTGAGGATTATGAGATTTATTTGAATGCCTTATGCTCGGCATTGTTATGTTTATTCTCATGTGTGAGATGTTGTGTATATATATATTGTTGCCTCGTTCTCATGAGTAGACGAGTGCTTTGATTTGCGCGCGTACGTATATGCTAACCATCCGGGGAGTGTGGGTCAAACTCGGGACGATATCCCCGTGCAAGTTTGGCTTCGGAGCGGTGTTAGATATACGGGAGGCACATGGGATATATGTGTAGGCCGGAAGGGGAGGGCCGAAGTGGTGGAGTTAAGGTACAAAAATTTAGTTATGAGTTTATTGATTTGTACATCTCGAAAAATAGTAATCGACCTCAATAAAATATGAAATTTGAGCAGAGGCATGTATACGTGATTTTGGACAACTTTTGTGTTGTAGCTTTTTATTAAAAAGATCGATTAGAATTTATAATCGGATGACCTTGGTTATTGTCGGTTAGATTCATTTTGGTAATGCAGATTTTATAGGCTGTTTTAATCCAAGAAACGAGCTTATTTTTATTGGTTTCGCGTAAACTGAAGTAAAACATTATTCTGCACACTTTTCATGTTTTGAACTTTTTCGAAAAAAATCATCTTAGGGAAGTTTTTGTTCATTTTTAGTTTCAGATTTTTCGATTGAATTTTGTCTAGATTTTTAAATCAAGTTTTTCTCTTGACCTGTTCAGTTTCTGTTAAATTCGTTCGCGTTGTCTTTTAGGAAATTTGATTCTGTACAACTTTAGTTTTTTGAGTTTTGGTCAATTCAAATTATTTAAGCAGGAAACGGTGCATTTTTATACGTATTCAGCAATTTACTTATAATTAATTTATACTAACATTATTTTTCTTTTGCAGGATGGTGGGTCTTACTAACTTTTTATGCAGGGCTGACCCACCATAGTTCTATTTCTATTTTGTTTATGTTATAATAAATATATATTTCGTTGTGTACGGACAAGAAACTAAATGCCGCCGTATCTCGGGAAACTACCCATTCGTCTCGATGCGGTTGGAACTACTTGTCTTGTCCCGTGATAAGAATTAAATGTATTTTTTTTTTTGTCTGTGTCTGGTGGACACGTGGGTGTTAAATCTTGTACTCATACCAGTATACCTGTATACTGACCCGTTTTGTCTCTTGGCAACTCGGGTGCGTTCTGTTTGAGCGCAGCCGAGCTTCCTTTGCAGGATTAGTAGAGGCTACGGTGGTGACGAGAAGTAACTATAGTTTTTGGGCATATATCTTGGATTTCTTTTGTTTTCTTGAGCTTAGGGTTGTTAGTAGTTCATGTATTTATTATTTTTTTTATGACTTTAGTATTGGAATAATTTGGTATGGTTTGTAATCGTACATTATTTAAGTTACTTTGATTACGTATTGTTACTTTAATGTTTGAGATATTTGTTAGTTATTAATTGTGGTGGATGGTTTTGTTGGAGTTTAGTTTTTTTCTTGTTTCACCCCTAGGATTTGGATGATGGAATATTGATTGGGGTTTAGCCCTAATTTAATATTTAATTGTCCGAATTTTGGGGCGTGACAATTCGTGAGATTGGCTCAAAATGGTTTAGAGTTTAGGGTTCGAAAGAAGTTTGACTCAACTGAGTTCAGAGATTTAGTGGAACTCACTTATAAGGTGTCTAGGTACGAAGCATTACTAGAGGAGGAACAAGACCGAAATAATGCATCGTACAAGACATATTATAGAGATCCTAATTATGAGATCGATGCAGCAGAGATTGTGGGGAAAGAATCTGTGATCTGTGAAGCATTAATTCATAAGGATACAACAATTGACCAGCAATTTAAAAAGAAAGACCTTCACAGGAAATACTCTTTCGATTTAACTAAGGCATATGACATTTTTGATCATTTGCTTGCAGCCAACTTCCTTAAGTTACCAAAAGGAGTCAAAATTCTATCTCTTGATGAACTTAAAGGAAAAGTATATTGTAAATGGCATAATTCTTGGTCTCACTCGACTAAGGACTATATTGTTTTTCGAGACAGGATCCAAGAACAAATTCGGAAAGGAAGTTTGAAATTCACAGCCAAAACAGAAAAGGCCATGGGGATTGACAGTAATCCATTTCCAGAAATTGGAGATGTGGCAGCCAATGTCATAATGCCAGACTTTCGAAGCTTGTCCTTGAAAGAATTAGGAGAAGTCAATGTGCAGATGCATGTTGCCAACCAGATAACTATCAAGAAGGACACAGGAAATTTACCAGCTATTGGACAAGGTTTCTCACACCAGAGGGAAGACTCTGATGAAGAAGCACTGGATGACGACTCCTTAGAAGCAGCTGTAATGCAAAGGATGTGTCCCAGGTGCAGACTAAGCTACAAATGGTTGAAAGGGCTTCCAATTGATGGGAAGCAATATTACAGGGATGTGCAGAGACGTCCCAAACCAACCAATGCCTACAATAAAAGGCCATATCCATCTGGTGTTAGGCAGCAGCCATTGATGGTTGAACCAACAGCTGATAGAATGCATTCCAAAGGCAAGAGGCCTTTATATGAGTCCAAGCCACCTAATTATTATAGAATGGAGAGCAGTCATTCTGAGAGGAGACTGGAGAGAGGTTCAGTTTATGGGATCAAAGCCAGAGATTTGCCCCCTAGACCAGCCTCACGCAGGACATAAAGTGGACACCTTCATCAAAGGCTTGAGTTAGGCCCAAAGCATGAAGTCAGGGCCAAACAGTGGCCTTCACAGCCAGCTTCGAAGGTGACTTCGAAGGAAGAAAGAAGCAGTTCAACAGCCGAGTCAGTA
Organism: Camellia japonica; assembly: GCA_030407325.1. Classification (NCBI taxonomy): domain Eukaryota; kingdom Viridiplantae; phylum Streptophyta; class Magnoliopsida; order Ericales; family Theaceae; genus Camellia; species Camellia japonica. Next base: position 25,938,495 of record JAPPVO010000002.1, read on the forward strand.
AGTTCGTGGGTACCTGGGGTCCCAGATTGGTTTGTGATGCAGAACAAACCTAGAGAAGTGTTTACCCAAAGAGATGTAATTGGAAACCAAGGCATGATGGTCAAGCCTCCTTTGGTGGCTCCAAACAATTGGGTATTGCTTAAGCACCCAAAAACAAAGGAACCAGATATGGTCCCCGTAATTTCTAGATCACAAAGGAGGAAAATTCAGCGTAGGTACACTCAGTACCAGCAAGACCTGAAAGAGAGTGGAGAGAGTTCTTCATTGGTCAGACAGAAGGAAAGAAGAATCCAAAGTCAGACCATACTCCAAAACCAACTCTACAAGGCAAGATGGGTTGCAGCAGAGAACAGTTGGCCAAAGTTCACTCTGAACTAAAAGCCAGAGAGAAGTCCAGTTTAGCAGGATTGGAGAAGGCGTTGATGGAGAGTGACAGCGAGAGAGAAAGAAGTTGGCTTAGGCCAAAAGAAAGAAATGGTTGAGAAGAAATGTTCGAAGCCTTCATGGCTGAACAAACATTTTTGGTTGAAAAACCAGTCAGAAAAGACCATTTGAAAGAGCTTGTTAGTAAGGAAGTGCCAGAATGCAGTATGGAGGATGCTTCTGAAGTAACTGAACAAGGTGGCCAAGAGGAGAAACAGGCACAGCCAGCCATCCAATTTGGCTCAGTATCAGTGAATATGGTACACATACTACCGCATGAATTCCAAGCTGGAGATGAGAACCAAGAGGGGCAAGAAATGGACCCAATTCCAGTCTCTAGTGAAGACTCACAAGTGAGTATGGTGCAAGATGATTCCGGAATGGCTACCCCAATGGAAACTGAATATGAGAGTGAAGAAGAGGTGAGCATTAACCTCTCATATCCTTTTGAATATCCCTCGAACTCTATGACACAGCATGTCAAGCCTTTGTATATCAAGGCCTTTTTCGATGGGATACAATTGAACCGAGTCTTGATAGATAATGGGGCAGCGGTGAACTTACTACCGAAATCTTCCTTGAAGAAACTAGGGAAAAGGAACCCCAGGTTAATCCCAACCAGCACAACCATTGCTGGTTTCGCGGAGACAAACAGATGGCTCAGGGAATTCTGCCTATCAACCTGAGTGTGGGAACCAGGGACTGCATGACAGCATTCTTCGTCATCGACAGTAATGCTAAGTACAATGCTTTACTTGGTAGAGATTGGATTCACACTAACAAGTGTGTGCCTTCCTCTTTGCATCAGAAAATAATGATGGCCTTGGGCAATGGGAGACAGAGGAAATTGATGCAGATCCTCAACCCTTCATAGCCTGTGCAGACTTCGCAGAGGCCAAATTGTATATTGAGGGAGTGACACCACTCAGTATACTGAGGAAACCTGATGGCTCAGCCGAAGTGACGGCTGATGAGGAAGTGACACACCTGAAGCACTTAGTCCAGGAGAGTGCTGATGAAGAGGTTGTCGTTAAGGATGACAATGATGCCTGGTTGTCGGCAAAGAAATGAAGTCCAAGAAGCCAAGTCTTTGGCTCTAATTAAGTTCTCAATATTGGATGTAAAATCAATAGTCCAGAAGTACAAGAGCAAGAGAAAGAAGCCATGATAATTGGCTGCAAGCAGAAGCAACAACAGGCCAGAGTTTTGGTCCTTGACAAATACTGTGCATTGGACATTGAAACAAAAGTCCAGGAGATACAGGAGGAAGAAGCCTTATGGACAGACTTTGTCTATGAGGAGGAGGGTAAAGATGTTGAATTAAAGAACCTGGGAGCAGAACAAAGCAAGAAGATTGCTTCGAAGGCAGAAGGGATCAAAGAAGAAGCTTCAGTAAGTTCTCAGACACAAGACCCCTTAGAAGAAGTAAATTTAGGGGAAGGTTCTATACAACAGCCCACCTATATAAGTGCTTGTTTGAATGCTCTGGACAGGGACCAGTTGTTGGTTGTTCTGAAGAAATATAAAGATTGTTTTGCATGGTCTTATAATGAACTACCAGGATTGGATAGGTCATTAGTGGAACATAGGCTCCCTATGAGGCCTAATTTCAAGCCATACAAGCAAAAGCCAAGAAGAATGAGTCCAGAAGTGATTCAGAAAGTTAAGGAAGAAATTCTTAGACTACTCAAGGCAGGCTTTATCAGGACAGCCAGGTATGTTGAATGGCTATCCAATATTGTGCCTGTAGTTAAGAAGAATGGTAAAATGAGGGTATGCATTGATTTCAGAAACTTAAATCTAGCAACTCCAAAAGATGAATATCCTATGCCTATAGTAGACTTGTTGGTAGACAGTTCAGCAGGGCATCAAATTTTATCAATGATGGATGGGCACTCTGGTTATAACCAAATCTGCATTGCAGAGGAGGATGTTCACAAGACAGCATTCAGATGTCCTGGGAATATTGGGACCTTCGAATGGGTTAAAATGCCATTTGGCCTGAAGAATGCTGGGGCTACATATCAGAGGGCTATGAACACTATCTTTCATGACCTCATTGGAGGGTATTTAGAGTGTTATATTGATGACATTGTAGTTAAATCCCAATCCATGGAGGAGCATCTGTTTCACTTAGAAGCAGCCTTTGAAAGAATGAGAAAGTTCAAGTTGAAACTCAATCCTCTTAAGTGTGCTTTTGGCGTATCATCTGGAAACTTCTTGGGCTATGTAGTACACAAGAGAGGAATACAGATTGACCAGAATAAAGCCAAAGCCATCATTGAAGCCAGACCTCCATCAAGTAAGAAAGAATTACAAAAGTTCCTTGGACAGGTTAATTTTCTTCGAAGATTCATTTCTAACACTGCAGGAAAACTAAAGTATTTTCTTCCTTATTAAGGCTAAAAGATGAAGAGGAATTTGTGTGGACAGCAGAGCATCAAATTGCTTTCGAAGGTATCAAAGCCTACTTGGCCAACCCTCCAGTGCTGATGCCACCAAAGGGTGATAAGCCTTTAAAGTTGTACATAGCTGCAGCAGAAGATTCATTGGGAGCTTTCTTAGCCCAAGACAATGAAGAAGGTAAGGAGCAAGCTATTTATTACCTTAGTAGGTTTTTAAATTCTTGTGAATGTAAATATTCAGCTATAGAAAAGCTGTGTCTTACATTATATTTTGCTGCAATGAAATTAAGATACTATCTTCTGCCTACAACTGTCTTGGTAATTGCAACCACAAATTTGGTTAAGTATATGTTATCTAGACCTATGTTGAGGGGAATAATTGGCAAATTGATACTAGCCTTATCAGAATTTCATTTAGAATATGTTCCCCAAAAGGCAGTAAAATGGCAAGTTTTAGCCAATTTTTTGGCAGACCATCCATCTCAAACAGAAAGCCAAGAGATAATGGAACTTGGTATGGCTAGTGTTGAGCCATGGCAAATGTGGTTCGATGGATCGAAAGCCAATGGCCTAACTGGAATTGGTATAGTGATTAAGTCACCACAAGGAATAGAAACCACACATGGTTTCAGAGTGGATGAAATTACTTGTTCTAATAATCAAGCTAAATATGAAGCCTTAATAGTGGGATTGGAAATTCTTATTGGACTACAAGTTCATGCAGTTGACATATTTAGAGATTCTCAATTGGTGGTTAACCAAGTGAAAGAGATTTTCAAATGTCAAAGTATAAGCATGTTGCCATACTATGTTGTTACATTACATCTGCTTTCTCAATTTCAAATAGCAAATGTAACTCATGTCCCAAGATTCGTGAATAATAGAGCTAATGATGTGGCTCAGAAAGCTTCGAATTTCAGGAAGAGGGATAATGCTCAAAGGGACATAAGCCAAACAACATATCAGAAATTAATACCACCCTTGAATAAAAGGAATGTGGTCCTGGAAGTCAATCATAATGACTTGCAGGAACAAGATTGGAGGCATCCAATAATGCAGTACTTGGCTGGCCCATCTCGAAGGCCAGCAGAAAAATTAAATTGCAATCTATGCAATACATCATATACGGTAATGCTCTCTACAAAAGGGGGAGATGGTTTATTGCTGGAATGTTTAGGCCCAAAAGAAGCATTGACAGCTATGGCTGAGGTTCATGAAGGCATCTGTGGTGCTCATCAGCCTGGTGTGAAGATGAGGTGGTTGCTTCGAAGGCATTCCTACTATTGGCCAACTATCCTTAAAGACTGCATAGAATATGCAAGGGTTGCCAGGCATGTCAAAAGCATGGCACGATCAGGCATGTGCCCATAACTGACCTGCATGCAGTAGTAAAGCCTTGGCCATTTAGAGGATGGGCCATGGATATGATGGGGAAAATACACCCACCTTCTTCGAAGCATCATTGTTTCATTTTAGTGGCCACTGATTACTTCACTAAGGGTCGAAGCTAAGCCATACAAGGCTGTAGACCAAACTGAGGTTATTGGATTCATTAAGGATTTAATCCACAGATTTGGTATCCCACAGACTATAACTGTTGATAATGGGACTGTGTTTGATGGGAAAATGGTAAAGTCTTTTGTGGCAGAGTTTGGAATTAGCCTTGTTAATTCCACCCCTATTATGCACAAGCCAATGGTCAAGCTGAATCATCCAATAAGTCCTTGAAAAAGGAATACAAAAGTTGTGGAGGACAATCCTAGGGATTGGCATAACTTGTTGTTGGATGTATTGTGGGCTTATAGAACTTCCCCAAGGTCAAGCACAGGAGTCACTCCTTATGCCTTAGTATATGGGCATGATGCAGTGTTACCTGTGGAAATTAATGTTAAGTCCTTGAGGGTAAAATGCCAAGACCAGTTAAATCCTGAGCAATACCATCAGAGTATGTGCTTGGAATTAGAAAGCATAGATGAAGCTAGAATTCTGGCATTAAATAGCATTCTTTTCAAAAGAAGAAAGCAGCCAAAAATTATAATAAAAAGTCAAACACATTGGCTTTGATGAAGGTGATTTGGTTGGAAGACAATACTCCCAATAGGAATTAAAAGCCATAAGTTTGGCAAATGGTCACCTAACTGGGAAGGACCATATCAAATTCATAGAGTCCTGCCTTTTGGAGCATACCATTTGAGAAATTTGAATGGATATGTACATCCCAAAAAGATTAATGGCAGATATTTGAAGCCTTATTTTCTAATCATTTGGGAAACACAAGGAATAAAATAAATACTAAGTACAAATACGAAGAGCTTCCTTCAATATTGATACTTTTGGAGGGAAAAACATATCCCAGATGTTGAAGCCAGCTTCGAAGTATAATATTTGGCTTCGAAACCAGATTTTGGCGCCAAAAGTCAAATAATAAACTGCTTCGAAACTACCAAGCCGGTTTCGAAGCACATTCCATACCTAAAGATGTAAGAATATTCAAGTATTTGTTTGCTTCAAAAGGATTGAAGACCTGTTTTAAGTTTCTCAATAAAAGTAATATCTTTCGAAGTAAAACTTGGGACCCCTTAAGAATGAGAATTGGTATTCGAAATATCAAAACCAATAGTTGGTTTGTATATATACAGACAGAGATTGTCTTTTGAACTAAAAGCAGCATGAACTGTTCTTCGAAGCAAAAATGATCAATTTAAAATTGGTTGATCATACTAACCATGACCATATGTTGGTTATGATTAAAACAAGCTTTAAGGGGTAAGATTGTTAAATTCGAAGCACTAATTCTAAATAAAAATCAGCAAAAATTGTTAACTATATTCCATAAATTGGAAAGGTTCATTATTGGTTCTTTTTAGTGTTTCATTTAAAACGATTGAGTTCGAATTCGAAGGATAAGATTGTTCAGTTCGAAGCCCTGAATTTGCTTTAAAGACAAATGGGGACAAGATCAAACCATACCAACAAAGAAAAGTCTTAGTGGTATTAAAGCAAAAGCAATTACATCGAATGGCCCTATTTGGGTACAAACTCAAGTTCATAAAAATAGGGAATGGAATAAATAACAAGATCATAAAATTTAGTCCAACTATGATCAATGAATTTCTGTTCTTCCTTTATTTTATCCTCTATTTCTTCTAACATTGGCTGCATGAGTTGATGTGCACTCACTTCGTAAAAGAGCTTTTCAGCCTTTATTTCGAATGCTGTTTCTCTCAATCCTTGTTCCAATTCGTCTATATCCAAGTCATCCCAGTACGCAGAATCTTTATTCTTGAAATCATCGAATTCTTCAATGAAGTTCTCTGCTTCGTACTGGGCATGAACTCGAAGGGACGAGAGTTGGTCTAAAGATTGTGTGGTGGCCATAGAGGTCCAATGCTAGTAGAGAAGCAATGAAAGTTGGTCCAAAAACATATGAAGCTCTGCTTGGGCGAGGGGATTGAGGACATGACCCAAGTCAAAATATCACAAGCCCATCAAAGGTTCTTGAGAGGGACTTCGTCCTCAAGAACATTGAAGGGCAAGTGAGAGAAAGCCGTAAGCAGAAGTTGAGCTTGCTTCCGCTCAGCTGGATTAGGGGAAGGTGGAGGCTTGTAAGGTGGAAAGACCTTATCCGTGGAGAGGGCAAGCCTCAGCCTTTCTGTCTAGCAAGGAGTTGGCGGAGGAGAAAGTATGGAAGTCTCCACTTCAGGAGGAGGAGCAAGAACAGAAGGAACAAGGGCATTAATATAATCGAGCCAGTCAGAAGAGCAAAGCTTCGCCTTCTGGGCTAAGAACGATGGATTGTACCCTTGTGCCTCTTCGAGGCGTCGGGCTGCATGCACTGTCTTTGTAGGCATGGAGGATGTATACCATGCTACAAGCAGATTTTCCTCCAAACTGCGTCGATGATCGATGGGCACGTAAGGATAGACCACCGAGCTTCGCACATAGGAAGGGAACTCTAAAGGGTCAGTAAACTCGACAAAGTGATGGTTGATTTGTTCCCTTAAATCACAGGCCTCAGGTTTTGACCAGTGTGTCCAGTTAGAAGTCCTACAGGAAGAAGAAGCTGCAGCCTTATCCCATGCAGAGGGTTGTGAAGAAGAACTTCCCATGTCCATATTTGCAACTTTCTAAATCAAAGGATTGAGAGTAGTTTGTTTGTAGTCCAAGGGTGAGTCAGAAAAAGGATTTCCCATGTCCATATTTATGAGCTTCTGAACCAAAGGATTAAGCGCAATGTGTTCGTAGTCCAAGGGTTGATAATTTGCAAAGGCATCCATGACCTGAATATAGAAAGGTGGGTAAGGGTGGCTAATTAATGCGTGAAGGTTCTTTCGAGGAGGAACAACATCATCATATGACTCTTCGTGTGCTCGATCAATAGAGGAGGAAATTGATTCGGCCATTAAAATGTATCAGTCTGTTCGAATACTAAGGTGGTGGGGGTGTTCAAAAGATTGAAGGGGAGTTAATGCAAATAATGAATGACAGTTGCATTTCTAGAAGAATGCAAAGCCCATGCACGTTCTAAGACGTGGAGAAAAGGGCTTGATCCACTAATATCACCAAGTATTGGGTATATTAGTGCGGGGGGTAATGTTGGCTACATATTTTATACAAACCAATTACAATTCGACGCGTGGCAGAATAAGGGTAATACAGGAAAGCTAGTCAAGTCCTCGATCCTAATCGTACACGTGGCAGTTAGTATTGGTTATTACAAGATCTGAGTAGCAGTGGATCAACAAAGAGATGCAAGGTGATGTGGCTTCAACGGTTACTCACATTTAAATTCAAATTTAGGAGGGAAGTCTAACTGCAAGTGATGGCATAGTGGGCTAATTACAAGGCAACATGATCAGCGATCATATATGAGTAGTTCGACGGTTGGAAACGCAGTTCGATGGTCATCCTTGAGAAGTATAAATAGCAGAGAAGGTCCCAGAAAAAAGGCCCAGACTCAAATCTAAAAAACCAGTCTTATTATACTTATTTTCTTTTCTAGTTTTACATTTCCAGTTTTACATTTCCTGTACTTTAAATTCCTGCACTGCACTTCGTTCATAGGAGTAGTTTCAAGTAAATTGTTGCTGTAAACCTCTACGAGGCTGAGTTTGGATCATTGTAAGTTTTCATTTTAAGGAAATACTTCAACTGTTCTTCATTTGATTGTTATATTGCTTAATTCTCCTAAATCAAGCTACCAGTAAAAGTCATGTTTATTGAGGCTGAAAGAACTAAAACACAATCGTCTGATAATTTGTTGGCAATTAATTTTCTATAAGGACTGATTGATCCTTGCTGGCACGCTCGCAATTACAATAATAACATTCGAAAGTCAAAAAGTCAACAATTATTTTATTCATAAATTAATATACAAATAAATAGTTTGTATAAACTTCTATTATTAATTGATGTTACATTTATATCAAAATTTTATCATTACATCATTGCATGAAACTTCAGTTAATAAAAAGAGTTTATAAAAATTATAAAATTTAAATAATTTTTTTGTTATTCATAAGAGCAATGTTATACAAATAAATAATTTTCATAATTTTTTTCTGTCAAAATAAAAATTATTGATTATTAAATGGTACAAGCCATTGGATATCATCTATCTCTTGTGCTCTGATACCAACTTAATAGTGTAGTTGCTCAATAGAAAAATATAGGGACAATATAAAAAAATCTAAGGTCTGAGTCTTTTCAATTTAAATCATTTTTTTATTTTTGTTAAGTTAATCGACTGAAAAAGAGTATTATAATCATTAAATTTTATATAAGTGAGAGGGTAATTTATATGCACATAAATTGGGCCGAGCTACTTGATAAGCCAGTATGGGCCGAAGTCAAAAAGGTAGCAAGGCCTCGTCGTCACCTCAGGACCGGATGATTGTGGCTAGTTCGGTCGCCGGTTGGCCACGTTCAGAAGATAGTTCGGTCCGAATGAGTGTAGACCGGTCTAAGATGCTCTGGGGTAGACCGGTCTCCGAGTTAGATCGGTGGTAACCCGATATGGCTAGCTCGGTTGAAGAAATAAGGGCAGTTGAAGGAAGAGCCGAACTAATGTTAGTTCGGCCTATACTGCGGTTAACATAGCAATGTTATTTCGGTCGTATGGTAGTTCGGCCATGGTAAAATCATCTCACTTGGTTTAGGCAGTGAGGGGGGTGTTGAAGGATAAGCATTATCTTCCAGGAGTATGAATCCTAGAAGGACTCTACATGGAGGAGTAAGAGTCCTACTGGGATTGTGCCGCACGAAACCTATAAAAGCTCACCAATATCACCTTTGGAGAGGTAACACAACTTTGTTTTCTGAATACACAGAGCTTTTGTCTATTTGTCAAGCTTACTGACTTAGGCATCGGAGAGGTTTACGGCACACACCCGCCGGCTAGCTCACGTTTGTGTTTTCAGGCAGTAGAACGACGACGTACGGAGGAGCGCAGACTTGATCAACAGGATTATACGAGAAGGTGTATTTCTTTCCCGTACAATTGGCGCCGTCTGTGGGAAATCAGACAAGAACAACCTCTTGATCAAGCTTTTTCTCCCAAAAATCAATGGCGAACAACGAAGAATTACCTCAGTCCGCCGTTGACGGACTAACTCCAGAAGGGGGTGCAAGGCGCGAAGGCCTACCCTCGGTCACTCCCATGGCGAACCTGGAACCACACAGACAAAATTCCAGGAGGGACGCAAGGGGACGAAGGCGGAATAACAGCCCCCATCACTCTCGTTCGCAAAGCCCAGAAAGACAAAGACGTAGAATTGATCCTCAAACTTTGGAGGATCGCGTCAAGGAACAAGACGAACTGATCCGTCGGATGGCAGCGGACATGGAATCTCTGAAGCGCCGGGTGAAGGGAAAAGGAGTGGCGACAGGAGAGGGGCGCACAAACAAGACGCCCCCTCGCCACTTGAAAAGTCGTAGCAGGAATACTACACCCTCACAAGGGGAGAACAAGAGCCTCAGGATAGGCGACACGCAATCCAGATCTTCCAGAACTCGTCACTCCAGGTCTGAGAGGACGAGGTCTGAGAGGTCGTACACCGAGGGAAGCACATACTGGCCCTCGCATACGCACCAGACAAGGTCTAGGCAGACGAGTTGCCCAGATCGTCCGACCTACGAACCGTGCTAGAAGAGAAAGCACGGTGGAAGGAGGACTCCAGGGCGCATGATCCACATAGAGTTTCTGCCTTACAGCGGTTGGCTCTCGGACGCATGGAAGCGTCGAGGTTGGAATGTCAATACCGTGCCCGGCTACGAACCAACGGACAAGGCATTGGCGAGGCTGCAAACCTCACCATTCGTCCAGCAATAGAAACGCGCCTCTACCGTCAGGCTTCCTCCAGCCAAATTCACAACATATGAGGGGAAGACGGACCCCTACTCACACTTGAGCCACTTTCGCCAGGTCATGGCTGTATACCGGCGGAATGAGGCCTTGATGTGCATCCTATTCCCTTCAAGCCTTGGCGACCTAGGCCTGACTTGGTTTGAAAAACTTCCAGAAGGCAGCATAGCCTCCTGGGCGCAATTGGCGGAGGCGTTCGTAACAAGGTTCCGAAAAACACTAAAACTCCGGTGGAGATCGACAGCTACTCTCCATCGACATGGGCGGCAAGGAGACCTAAGATCATACAACAGTCGTTACTGGGAGACATTCAACCAGATTGGGGACTGCCCAACCAATCTCGCCATTGCGCAATACAAAAGGGCTCCCAGTCGGGAATAGACTGAGGGACTCTATCACCATGACACCGCCCCTCACCATGGAAGCCCTGATGGAGAGAGTGCATCAGCACATCAGGGTGGAAGAGGATGGCGCACGTGCCAAAGCAAAGTCTGGCGCGACCGCAGTACCAGAAAGAAGGCCTCAGCAAAGGTCAACGTGGTAGACCGTCCGAACAGAAACGGACGTGGCAAAAGAGGACAATGGAGAAGACCAGGACAGAGATGGCTGAGAGTCCGCACGCCATACCACGGTCTTCAAAAAATCGATCTACCGCATACTTAGCGAGATTCGAGACGAGCCTTTCGTCAAGTGGCCAGCCAAGTAGGCGAGGCACAGAAGGCTACGATGACAGATCGAGGTGCACCTTCCACAAAGAAAGGGGCACCGCACTGAGAATTGCACGCCATTAAGGCAGCATCTGGAAGAGTTGGTGGCAGCAGGCCACTTGGGACAAGTACATAGAGGGGGGGCGCAACAGCCCCCAGGACCAAAATATGCCCAATGGAATGCCAATCGACGCCACACAAGGCGTTATCAAGTAATATGGAGTCTTTGAACCTGAGCGTGTATGCGAGCTCAAAGGTTCAATCAAAAAGGTGAACACTTAAGAGAGGTGCTAAGTGCCCAACCAGTCGTCAAAAAGGGGAAGACAGAGGCACAAATGTCAGTCTTTTCGGATAAAGACTTGGCAAGGATTTAGTGGCCCTCACAACGATGCTTGGTCGTCACTCTCGAGTCAAGGATTTGACGTCAAGCGGATTCTGATTGACCAAGGCAGCTCGTGTGAAATCATGTACTATGAAACCTTCAAAAACTAAAGTTGCAAGATAAAGACTTGGCGCCTGCCGTATCTCCCCTTATCGGATTCAACTCCATGCAGAGCGGCCCGTCGGCAAAAATTATCCTCCAGCAGAGCAGGGAGCGTGACGAAACAAGTGGAGTTTGGGTGTTGAAGGTCCCTCCAACTATACATTATTTGGGAGAACTGGCTGCATGCCATGCGCTCGGTGGCGTCCTCTACCACGAAGTGGATGCGATTTCCCAACGACACCGGAGAATGAAGAAGTATATGGAGATCAGATCATGTAAGCAGTGCTTTGTCACGTAAACGGCAGCGGCTGCCAAAGGATACGTACATTCGGTGGAAGAACCTGAGAGTAATGAACTATTCGCAGATGTTGGCAGGGCGGTAGTCAGAAAGCAGTGGAGGACTTGTGGAGGTCAGAATAGATGAAAAGAACCCGGATAAGTTCTTTTTGCTTGGTTCGTCGTTGTCCAGCACTGAGAGATTGGAGGTCTTGGAATTTTTGACCTCCACATCGAAGTGTTCGCCTGGACCCATACGACATGCCAGGCATTGATCCAACTTCATCTGTCACCTCAAATGTCCACCCTTCTGCAGACCCAATCATTCAGCGACCCGCAGATGACTCCACCAGCGAAATAGTGGCAGAAGAAGTAGGAAACCTGCTGGAGGCAGGGGCAATCAGAGAGGTGCATACCCAAGATGGATCTCCAACACCGTCGTAGTGCCAAAGAAGAATGGCAAGTGGCGTGTTTGCGTCGACTACAAAACGGTCAACAAGGCGTGCCCAAAAGATAGCTTTCCTCTACCAAGGATAGATCAACTGGTAGACTTAACGGCAGGGCACAACCGACTTAGTTTTCTGGACGCATACAGAGGCTACCACCAAATTGCCATGCACGAACCAGACCAGGAGGTCACATCCTTCACCACGCCAAGAGGACTATACTGCTACAAGGTCATGCCCTTTGGCCTAAAGAACGCAGGGGCGACATTCCAGAGATGGTCACCAAGATGTTGAACCATTGTTAGGCAGACAATGGAGGCTTACATCGACGATATGGTGGTCAAAAGCAAGATGAGAATGACCATCTCAAAGACCTAGGTGAGATGTTTGAGATCCTGAAGAAGCATAAGTTACGCCTCAACGCGTCGAAGTGTGCATTCGGAGTAGGATCTGGCAAATTCCTGGGCTTCCTGGTGACCAACCGGGGTATAGAGGCAGACCCCTCCCAGATCAAGGCATTCAGGATCTGGAGAGACCAAACTCAGTGAAGAAGTGCAGCATCTCACCGGCATGGCCGCTGCGCTCAATCGATTCATAAGCCGGTCGTCAGACAGACTACGACCATTCTTCCATGCTTAAAGCCAAGTTTGATGGGACGACGAATGCGACCAAGCTCTGGAAAGCTTGAAGGAATACATGTCTTCTCCACCACTACTTGTAACCCCAATTCCTGGAGAAGAACTTCTTGTACCTCGCAGTCTCAGCATGCAATCAGCGCAGTGTTGGTCCGCGCAGAAGGAATCCAACATTGCCCATCTACTATGTCAGCAAGACATTACTGGGCGCCGAAACAAGGTACTTGCCACTGGAGAAACTGGCATTGGCCTTGATGATGGCCTCAAGAAAGTTGTCGCACTACTTTCACGCCCACACCATAGTTGTTCTCACAGCCTTCCCATTAAAGGCTTTATTTGAAAGAGCAAACTTTCTGGGCGAATTCTGAAGTGGGCAGTAGAGTTGGGACAATACGACATCAAGTTCCAACCTAGGACCGCAATAAAAGCACAAGCATTGGCAGATTTTGTCGCAGAATTCACACCAGGAAGTCATCACATCTGCCCAGTCGACCTAACTGAAACAACCGAACTAGGGATGGAAGTTGACGTCGGAATAACGCAACCCCTAGTATGGTTACTCAGTCAGGCCCAAGGCAGACCAGAGTAAGAAAGGAAGGAAGAAACAGACCATGCTACACCAAGTCAGGACTCGCCAACAAATAAAGACTTGGTGCAAACAGAAAGCAAGGGGCAGACAACGAGCATGGACTCTGAAGAAGACACCAGCATCATGGAAGATCCCAAGGCATCATCTGATCCCTCCACCTGCTGGAAGTTGTTCGTGGAGAGATGTGGAAGCTCTTCGTGGATGGAGCATCCAACCGGCATGGAGCAGGACTTGGCATAGTCCTCATCTCTCCAGACGGCCTAGTAGTGGAGCAGGCAATCAACCTTGGCTTCCCAGCATCAAACAACGAAGCGGAGTATGAAGCGCTTCTGGCAGGCCTCAAGTCAGCATTCTACATGAAGGCCACCGAGCTAATGGTTTACAGCGACTCACAGTTGGTGGTAAACCAAATATCTGGCGACTACGAGGCAAAGGATGATAGAATGGCCAAGTACCAAGAATTGGTCAGAACAGAGATAAAGAAGTTTGAAGTGGTGAGGATAGAACAGATCGGCAGAGAGGAAAACAGCAGAGCAGACGAACTAGCAGGCTTCGCCTCAATGGCAGACCTCCATTCCTCACCCACTACTAATCGACTATCTGCCTAGACCAAGCATTGAAGACCCAGAAGCAGAAGAGGTATGTTGCGCAGATTAGGCCCTTCTTGGATGGATCCCATCATACTGTTCCTGAAAGACGGCACCTTACCAGAAGAGAAGAAAGAAGCCAACAGAATAAGAGCAAAGTCGCAGCGATTTTGGCTCTCTCCATCCTTGGCATTATACAAAGTCGTTCTCAGGACCTTACTTAAAGTGTGTTCACCCCAGCAAAGTGGAAGCATTCCTTTCGAAATACATGAGGGTGTATGTGGCAGCCATCAAGGAGGAAGATCATTGGCATATAGAGCGATTTCACAAGGATATTGGTGGCCATACATGCAAGCGGATTCAGAGAAGTATGTTAAAAAGTGCGAAAAGTGTCAAAAATTTGCACACCAAATACACCAACCTGCCAGAGAACTTCTACCTCTAACCAGTCCATGGCCTTTCACAATGTGGGGATTGGACATAGTAGGCCCACTTCCAACAGCTTCAGGCAAGAGGAAGTTCTTTCTTGCCGCAACCGACTACTTTACAAAATGGGTAGAAGCAGAAGCCTTGGCGTCAATCAAGGAAAAAGATGTGAAGAAGTTTGTCTGGCAGAATATCATCACTCGATTTGGCATACCAAAGGCACTGATCTCAGACAACGGCACTCATTCGATGGTAGGATTTTCAGAGGCTTTTGTGAAGAGTACAAGATAGAGTTCTACAATTCTACACCGGCATATCCCCAAGCAAATGGACAGGCAGAGGCGTCAAACAAGGTAGTCTTGGATGGATTGAAGAAAAGGTTAGAAAGAGCCAAAGGCAAGTGGGCAGAAGAGCTCCCCATGTTTTATGGGCTTACCGCACCACGCCTCGACGATCAACAGGAGAAACACCATTCTCCTTAGCTTATGGCATGGAAGCAGTCATCCCATTAGAAGTTGGCCTCCCCACAATTCGAAGCGAAAACTTTGATCCAGACTTAAATGGCGAAGCCATAGCATTGGAGCTTGACCTTGCGGAAGAAAGAAGAGACAGAGCATTGGTTCACATCGCCTCCTACCAACAAGAGTTGTCCAGAAAGTATAACAAAACAGTGCATCCAAGGCAATTCAAGATCGGAGATTGGGTACTGCGCAAAGTGATGGGAAAACCTTGGTTCCAGGAGATGGCAAGCTAGGACCTAACTGGGAAGGACCTTACAAAGTGGTCGGATTAGCAGGCAAAGGGGCATACCACTTAGAAGATGAGGACGGCAAAGCAATTCCCAGGCCATGGAACACTGCAATCTCAAGTTGTTTTATTTTTAGCTTTTTTCTTTTAAGTATGTGTAATTTTTTACTTTCTCAATAAAACAAGTCGATTCTTTTTCAGTATAATTGTTTTCAGTAGACGTACCTTTAAAGTTAGCATTGTAAACATAGTTGGCCGGAATAACCAACTATGACCCTTCCTAAGCCCAGGATCAGGATCCAGGCTGCAGGACGTTTTGGTCGGAATAACCAAACACTTTATTCTAAGTTGGCTGGAAAAACCAACTTAGAGGTTGGCTGGATTAAACCAACACCCTCCTAAGCCCAGGATAAGGATCCAGGCTGCAGGACGTTTGGTCGAATAACCAAACATTATTCTAAGTTGGCTGGAAAAACCAACTTAGAGGTTGGCTGGATTAAAAACTTTGTACTCTTCAGCCGAAGTAAGTGTATGGCTGAAGAGTGGTTGGCTGGATTAAACCAACTCTTGTACTCTTCAGCCGAAGTAAGTTATGGCTGAAGAGTGGTTGGCTGGATTAAACCAACTCTTTGTACTCTTCAGCCGAAGTAAGTGTATGGCTGAAGAGTGGTTGGCTGGATTAAACCAACTCTTGTACTCTTCAGCCGAAGTAAGTTATGGCTGAAGAGTGGTTGGCTGGATTAAACCAACTCTTTGTACTCTTCAGCCGAAGTAAGTTTATGGCTGAAGAGTGGTTGGCTGGATTAAACCAACTCTTTGTACTCTTCAGCCGAAGTAAGTTATATCGGCTGAAGAGTGGTTGGCTGGATTAAACCAACACTGATACTCTTCAGCCGAAGTAGCTATATCGGCTGAAGAGTGGTTGGCTAGTAAGTTAGATAGCTAAAACCGAGATCACAGTTGAGCAAATGAGTCATGGAAAAATCATTACAAGTGCATAACAACATACACAAGAGTTAAAGAAGTTTTTTCATTGAAGTCAAAAGCAAGTACAATTAGGGGCCGCAGCCCGGTTACAAGTTCAAAAGAAGGAAAGAAAAAAGACAATCAAAGGAAGAGTTCATCAATTTCGGCATCAAAGCCATCATTCATTGTCCGGAGTCCGGTGTCGGTTGGGAGCACGGTTTGAGCGGAGAGCTCGGTTTCAGCCTGAACTCGGTCTCAGTTGGTTGCGTCCTGTCAGTTAGCTCGTCGTTGGGTCTTCAGTGACAGGCTCCAACCGAACTGTTGATTGTTCGGTTGTTCATTGACGGCCGGGTGAGAGTTGGCTTCATCTAATCATCATCATCATTCATCATCACCGGACCCCTCGAGGAAATTGCCTTTGAAGGTCAGCAGCGTATTGTGAAGTGAAGCGGAATAGAGTACGGTGGAGCATTGTAGACATCGGTCGGCGAACAACCGAGCTTGCTCCACCGCCCTCCTCCAGCCGCACTTAAAGAAGAGATCCTTGGCTGCATCGCATTGGAGGGTGTGCGTCTTCAGCCTTCTTAAAGCCTCATTTTTCGGCCTTCCTTCATTCCGGCCTTCAGTTGGTTTATCTCGGCGTCTTTTTTCTTCTCAATTTTGCCAAAATGCGCAGGTATTTGTCTTCCGCGTCGTTGGCAACCTTCTGCTTTTCGGCTTCAACCGAATTAGCAACTCGGTAACCGACCGTTCTCTGCTCGTAGTTCGGCCATTTGCTTTTTGGCCTCTTCTAGCTCGGCCGTCTTGCTTCGGCCTCAGCCTGGCTTCCCTTGTGTTTTCCTAAGCTCCATGACCCTCCTGTGCGTAACTTGGTTTTTCTAGATGGCCGCAAAGGAGAAGTAACTTTAGCCGGACTGAAGTTGGAAAAATTTACATAGAAGGAAGAAAGCCATTTACCAGGATCATGGACTTAGTTGAGGGGACCGAATAGACTTGAGTCGGTGGTGTAAGTTGCTTGTAGTGGCTCTATATCTTTTGGAAGGCCACACTCTTGGCTAGATTGAAAGCCATTAAGTGGTCTTCTCGGTGACCACCGAATCTGATTGCAGTATATCTCGGTTGTCAAAGGACAGTTCGGGGACCCATTTAGAGCTGGTAGCTCGGTCAGAGTGCTCGGGCTTGGTGGCTTTGTTGAGGGCTTAGAGGAAGGCTTGGTGGCAAAACGGTCTCTCTCATCAGCAAGACGACGCTCGGTTTAGCTAGTCCGGGCGCGCTTGCCTAGGCGAGATGAGGATGGCTGTTGAGAAGGGAGTGCTACCACGGTCTCAGTTGCCTGACCGGGTTGTGGTACTCGGCTCTGGTTGTTTGCAGTTAGCATGGCCTTCAGTCTGTTTCTTTTAGCCATTTCTTGTTCGGCTGTGAGGGGCACAAGGTTTATCTGGGGCAAGGATGGGTCCGGTTCTGGTGCGTTTTCAAGGAGGAAGTCAGTCACTTGGCTTTTCGACGGCCCTATATCTGTACGTCGGCTCAAAATCTAACAGCTTGATCAACTTCCTCTCCTTAACCCGCAGCGCGGCGCGAAGAATACCTAGGTTGGGGTAGCCGTAATTCGATAGGAGATGGGCTTTATCTGCAAAAGAAGACAACTGTTAGTCCGGTACAAAAGTGAAACCGAAGAAAAATAAGAATGCATGGAAAACGAAGTAGTAAGTATCCAGGGATTCCTTTGTTCTAGTTTATACTTCGGCCTGGGATCTGGGCCTGGTGGTCCTCAAAGTTTCTAGACACCCAGAAGAAATCATCATTTAGGTCCTGTCTGGTGTATCCTTAATTATTTTCTCTCGGCTACGGCGTATTCTCAAATAATAGCACCAGCCGTCGTCTTTGGATCCTATGGAGTATTGATGCAGTATTTCGGCTAAGCTAGGTTGAGACCGGTTTGGCGGTTCAGTTCGGCTATTCCCATTATGATTCGGTAAGTGTTGGTGGAGAGTTGGGTTGGGCATAGTATAGTTTGCTAAGAAACTCACAGATGAAGTGGTTGGACTGGAAATCGTAGTCCGGTTTCTATTATTGACTGAATGGTGAAGGGGACAAGCTTTGTTGCCCCATGGGTCAACGTCTGTTCGGCTAAGGTAAGGTTGACATCGGCAGGAATATTGTAGTCCTTGCGGAATTCGGTAAGCCTCCTGGGGTTTCTACTAAAAACCTAACTTCCCCATTATTGTATAAGTTAAGAATAAATTAATTCGGCTGAGAAGTTGTGCTCAAAAGCTCGGTTGAGCGCACAGAGGGAGTGCCTGGACAACCTAAGTCTGCAGAGTAGAAAAACAAGGTGTTAAGCACAGATCGTTGACCGTGCTACAAAACAAAGCAAGAAAGAGAGTCTTACTTCGGCTACATAGGGTACTACAGGATCTACCTCGGTTTCAACAAGGTGGTTGTTATCTCGGCTCGGCAGGATGTTTGGTTATCTCGGTTCTTCCTATGGGTTTGTTACTCCGGTTGGACACCAAGGGGCAGCTTTCTGAGTTCGGTTTAGAAACTGAGAAAGCTGGCTTAGCCCTCGAAGGCTCAGCTCGGTGGTGGCCACGATTTCTAGTTCGGTGAGTTTTTATTTCGGCTACTGTGAATCAGATGGTTACCCATTGGAATTACTGTGATGTGTACAAGTTCTAGTTCGGTTCCAGTCTACCTAAATCTTTACATAGCAAAAAACTGTTTCTTATTTCGGTTGGACGTGTTTTTTGGATCAAATAAGTGTTCTACTTGCTATTATTCGAAGATTCATGAGGTTCTACAGACAGTTTTTCAAAAAGTACAAATACAGTGGAAGAAAAAAAAAGCGTTTGGCAAAAACACACGAAACAGATTGATGTGGAGCAAACAAAAGCCAAAACAAAATAAAAACAAGGTTTATGATACTTACCAGGGAAAGCAGAAGAGCTGGAAGTGGAACAGCAATAGTAAAAAAAGCGAGAGCTCAGAGGTTGCAAGAAGATTGAAGAAAGAGAGAGCACAAGAAGTGAAGAGTAGAGGTAGATCGAGAAAATGAAGGGAATGTTTTGTGTGTAAAGTGAAAAATGGCGGGAACTGTTCAAAAATTACGAAATCGAAGACGGCGTTGACAGCTGCCTTCAGCCGATGGGAGCATGCCACGTGTGTACGGAATATTAAGCGGTTCAGTTTCTGCAAATTGAAAAGACGTTGTGACGGATAGAGCAGCTCGGTTCATGTTTAGCGCAGCTGGATAAGCTGGATAAATCTTAGTTCGGCTGGAATGGTTAAAATCATAGCTCGGCTGATAAAAGATAATCCCAATCATGCTTTGCAGATGGAATTAAGGGGCAATTGAGAGAGTAATTTATATGCACATAAATTGGGCCGAGCTACTTGATAGGCCGGTATGGGCCGAAGTCAAAAAGGTAAAGGTAGCAGGCCTCGTCGTCACCTCAGGACCGGATGATTGTGGCTAGTTCGGTCGCCGGTTGGTCACGTTCAGAAGATAGTTCGGTCCGAATGAGTGTAGACCGGTCTAAGATGCTCTGGGGTAGACCGGTCTCGAGTTAGATCGGTGGTAACCCGATATGGCTAGCTCGGTTGAAGAAATAAGGGCAGTTGAAGGAAGAGCCGAACTAATGTTAGTTCGGCTTATACTGCGGTTAACATAGCAATGTTATTTCGGTCGTATGGTAGTTCGGCCATGGTAAAACCATCTCACTTGGTTTAAGCAGTGAGGGGGGTGTTGAAGGATAAGCATTATCTTCCAGGAGTATGAATCCTAGAAGGACTCTATATGGAGGAGTAAGAGTCCTACTGGGATTATGCCGCACGAAACCTATAAAAGCTCACCAATATCACCTTTGGAGAGGTAACATAACTTTGTTTTCTGAATACACAGAGCTTTTGTCTATTTGTCAAGCTTACTGACTTAGGCATCGGAGAGGTTTCCGGCACACACCCGCCGGCTAGCTCACGTTTGTGTTTTCAGGCAGTAGAACGACGACGTACGGAGGAGCGCAGACTTGATCAACAGGATTATACGAGAAGGTGTATTTCTTTCCCGTACAATAAGCATTCATAAATGTCTAAAATATACTTTTTATTGAGTTAATGACTAAAATACTAATTTTTATCAATTTTATTTAATGAAATAAACAAATGGTTTAGCTTGAAAATAAATTATAAGTTTAGGATTTAAATTAATAAAATAAAAAATTCAGAATTTATTTTATTTTAAGGTTCAAATTCTGAGTTTTGTTTTTGTTTTTTGTTTTTTGTTTTTTTTTTTGTAATTTCTGCAAAATTAGATTTCCGCATATATTGATAGGGTTTTAATCCAACGTATGTATACAACCAGGTACAAGATAAACGGACAACTATCCATGTGATACATTAGAATTTTGAAGCTATATAGCTAAGATAATGATAACCAGACAGAGTCCAAGAGGTAGAGCCTCGTTGAGAATTGATTATTTTAATTAATTTTTAAATTTTTTATAAAAAATTTAATAAAAAAATAAAGAGAGTAATAAATAATTTATGTGACTTTTTAATTTTTTAACTAAAATCTTAAGTTCCTAACAAGCTCAGAGGTGGTGTTTGTTTTGAGGAATTAAGGGGTGGGTTTGGACTATTAGCCCATCCGGACTAATAATCCGTTGTTTGGTTTAAAATTTTTACACTGGACTATTAGGCCCCGTTTGTTTTGGGAGATAGAATGGAGGGGATTGATAGTGAGGGGATTAATAGTGAGGGGATTGATAGTGAGGGGATTGATAATGAGGAATTGTTAAAATTATTTTTATATAAAATAATAAAACAAATAAAATAATATAAAAATTAAACATTATATTTAAAAAAAAATTCCCAATATAAAAATAAAAAATTTCTAATCCCTCACTATTTTCTAATGCCATCTCTACCTCTTCCTTACCAATCCCCTTCCAAGGGTATTAGCAATACCAAGGGACTAATAGTCCCAAGGCTTTCTTTGCAAACAAACAAGGGCATTAGTAATACCTTGGTATTATTAGTCCTAATACCCTCCCTATAGCCCAAAACAAACGGGGCCTTAGTCCCAAATCCATTGGACTATTGTATCCCATGAGGGGGTGGGACACATATGGAGGGATAGGGGGATACAGGATTAAGTGGTGAAATGATCATTTTGACCATTTACTATTTAATTATGTATTAATATTTAGTAAAATTCATAAAATTTAAATATCTCAATTTAAAAATAAAATAATTTTATTTAATTTTTATTGATGTTTTATTTATTTAATTTTTTTAAATAATTTTTTATAGATATTTTATTGATGTTTTATTTTAAAATTTTGTTTATATTTTATTTAATTCATTATTTAAATTTAATATAGATGTTTTATTTAATTTCATTATAATTATTATTATTTTTTAAAATAAATTTATTTAAAATTTTAATTAAAAAAACATATATTTTTATTGAATTTTTATTTATTTAATTTTAAAAAAATAAATTTATTTAATTGTGTAAAAATAAATAAAATAAATTTTTATTTAATCTACTTGAAAATAATTAAAATATTAAAGGTATGTTTAATATTGTTGTTACTTAGTAAATAATTAAAAAGGATAAAATAGCTATTTGAATATTTATCATTCTCTATAATATCCCAAATAAACATAGGATTCATATCCTATCTAACCAAATAATCCTTTCCTGACATCTAATCCCATGACTAAACAAACATGGGATGCAAATTCAGTCCAACCAAATAGTCCGGGGACAATGTATCTCATGACTAACAATTCGATGAATTTTAATCCCTCTTTATCTAGTTCGTCCAAACAAATACACCTGGCTATGTTTGTTTGGGCGAACTCGATTAGGTTGGATTAGCATTCCTATGACTACAAATTCTTTAGATTATGTGTCATATCCTATGTTTGGATTGAGTTAGAATTATAAGAAGGGATTAATAAAATATTATCCAATTCGATATTTATTTAAGGAGATTAGAATGGATAGGACGTAAGACATCCAATATATTAACCATAATACCTCTATTATGCTCATTTGATAAGTTAGTCCACACTTTGACTTAATCTCCCAATTTATATCACACCCCCCATATGAGTTTGAATAGTCCATCATATGTGGGATATTATATCTGAATGAATTGTTAGACCGTACTTCAATTTTTTAACTAAACATTAGATTAATAATTTTATTAAACTATTAGTCCAATCTCAATCACATCTGAGCCCAAACAAACATAGCCAAAGTGTATCCATTACAAGCAATACAACGAGCATCAACAAGAAAGGTCTTTATTCTTATAAGGAGGTTATCAGTTTAACTCTTTTTTTAGAGAGAGTTAAATTAAGGGGTTAAATGTTTGGTACTTTACAAATGATGGAAATGCTAACTCCTGCTAATCTAATAATTAACAATTGATTTTTGCTAATAAAAAAAAAGTATTCGAACACCATTGTTTAAGTCACACATTCCAACTAAGCTGACCATGCACTTAGAGGTGTGCATAGTGCGATTTGTGCAATTTAAGAATAAAATTATAAATCAAATAGCAAATCAGCGGATTGACAAATCGCAGTTTGGGTGGTTTTAGGCGGATTGCCGGATTGAATAATATTTTAACCAATTATCAAGCATTTGTATAATATATAATACTAATTTATATAATATTTTTCATATATATAATACAAACTAATTTTATATAATATTTTTCATATGTATAATTATTAATTTGTAACAAATTTTACATTTTAAATCTCTCTCATACTTATTTTACTTAATATTTCATCAGAGATTAAAAATAGGGAGATTTACCATAAATCCAAAAATTTGAACTTATGAACCAGTTGGTCCATTTTTATTCTACTAAACCGTTTAGTCCCATTCAATTGTGAGGGACGTAATTACCACTCTTAACGTTAGGTGTGTTACATGTGATACATTGTGAAGGTGCCACACAATGGCAAAGCGCTGTAAGGGGTTTTTGTTTTGGGCTGGGTTGGTGTGTTTGGGGGTTCACACAGGCAGACACACACACATTCAGAACACACACTCATACAGACCACACACACAAACACACACAGAGCATAGAGCACACCAAACCCAGCTTTGTCTTTCTCTCTGTAAGACACACCAGCGCATAAACACATAACCGATATACACACACACACATAGTAATGGCTTTCAACACTGATACACACCACAGCACACACAAGCACACACACACGAAGGCAGCAGCGGCTCTCTCTCACACCCAGATTGAGAAGAGTGTTGATTGGGTGACCCAGTTGGTGAAATCAGAAGAGAAGGTGTGATTGAGAAAAGGTTTTTTGGAGAATCGGTGATTGATGAGAGTTCTTCAATTATGGCGAAGACTGATGTTGATTTTACAGACAGCATAGCTACACCACCGCTGCCATTACCATCACCACCACCTCCCTCCGAATCTCTGAGGGTGTGCCACACAAACCGTCGGCAGGAAGACACCATTCAAATTCGAAAACCAGCGGCTCTCCTCACACCCAGATTGAGAAGAGTGTTGATTTGGGTGACCCAGTTGGTGAAATCGGAAGAGAAGCTGTGATTGAGAAAAGGTTTTTTGGAGAATCGGTGATTGCTGAGAGTTTTTCAATTATGGCGAAGACTGATGTTGATTTTACAGACAGCACAGCATACACCACCGCTGTCATTACCCATCACCACCACCTTCCTTCGAATCTCTGAGGGTGTGCCACACAGCCGTCGGCAAGGAAGAAGCCACATTCAAGTTCGAAAACCCTAACTCACAAATGGTGAACATATTTGAATGTATCACATTAAACCATGGGCGCTTTCGCCCAAACAGTGAAACAAAAATAGAAAAAAAAAAACCAAAAGGGACCAAATCAACCCACTAGCAGGACTATTTGGTATAATAGAATAAAGGTGGGACTATTTGGTATAACAGTTTGTGAAGTAGGATTTATTGGTAAATAATCCTAAAAAGTATATATGTATTAACCATAGCTGAGTAAAGCAGTTTCGAAGGTAAATTATAAATTTTAAAATTTAATTTGCGATTAACAGATTAAACGGTGCAAATTAATGTAATTTTAATAGATTAAATGATATTTTGCACAATTCTACATGCACCAAGCCAAATCATATGCAAATTCTAGGCCAAGCGAAACAAAGTTGATTATGAACACCAAATATCCCTAGTAAAGGCAAGGCCAAATTTAAGAATTATTATAATTCATTTATTAGATGATATGTCAATTTTAATTTTATTATAGTAAATCTCATTTCAAGTATTAAAAATTTATTATTCTAAAACATCAATCGACAAGAAAAGTCTGTAAAAATCTTAAGTTTGTGTAGCATATTCATATTTTAGGGGTAACCAACCCTTACATGACATGTCAGCCAACAAATTAAAAGTGGGAGCATTTTCCTACCATAAACTTGGGGATTTAAGGGCAACTAATTCTTAACTGAATTGTCAACCACTACAAGAAAATACACCTTTGGCGACTAAATTTTTAGTCGCCAAAAGTCCTTTTTTAGTCGCCAAAGGTCGAATTTCCACTTTCCGCGACAAAAACTTTTAGTCGCCACTGTTGTCGCCACTGTACGGTCGCCAATACCTTTGGCGACTAAAAACCTGTTAGTCGGCAATGTACAGGTCTTCAGCGACGAAAGAAATTGTCGCCAAATGCAATTCCATTTTTGGAAATTCGACCTTTGGCGACTAAACTTTTAGTCGCCAATAGTATTTTTTATTATTATTATTTAAACCTTTCGGCGACCAACGACTTTAGTCGCCAAAACCATTTCCAGAAAAAAATATATATATTTGCCTTGGCTGCTCCAAGGTTCGAACCTGGGACGTCCAAGCCATGGTCCCCACTGTGCCTTCGCCCACACGCATTCCCCACGAACCACCCAACATCACATGCGTAATAGTGCAACATATATTAATATATACTATATTCGCTGGTATTAATACAAATTGTATGTATAAAAATCATTATTTTTATTTAATATATTGTATGTAAAAATAAAAAATTTACTAAAAAAAATAGGACAGTAACTTTTGGCGACAAAATCTGAAGTTTAGTCGCCAATTCTCCATTTTTTGGCTACTAATTGCTTTTCTGTCGCTAAAAACAATTAATCTCGCCTAAGGATAGCACTTTTGGCGACAAAACTGAAATTTAGTCGCAAAACTCTACTTTGGGCGACTAAAATGCAATTTAGTCGGCAAAACACCTATAATGGGCGACTAAACTGTTTTTTAGTCGCCAAAACTGTCACTTTCGGCTACTAAACAACCTGTAGTCGCTAAAAACCCTATATTTGGTGACTAAAGTGCCTTTTAGTCGCTAAAACCATTACCTTCGGCGACTAAACTGTTTTAGTCGGCAAAAGTGAGCAACTTTGGCGACTAATTCCATTTTAGTCGCCAAAAATCATACTTTCAGCGACGAAAAAAGAATTTTTAGTCGCCAATTGTGCTTTTTGTTGTAGTGATTAAAAGTGGGAAAATGTTATCAAATAACAAATTTTATGATTTTTTTAAAACTACCTAGTAATTATGTGTCATGCTGGTCTGGACACGGTTATAAAAATATGTGTGTGTGTGTCATGCTATAAAGCAACTTTAAAGAAACAACAATGCAAACAGCAATAATAATACAAGTGTTACATCAATAAGTATTTTTTAAAAAAAATTTATTAGTTGTATATCATTATTTTAAAAATGTTTAGCAATATGCAGTTTGTAAGATATATCAAATGCAGCGGGTAAATGATTCAAGTCATACCTTAGGTGATAAAATCCAAAACGATGAACCATGGTGGTAAATCACGTACTTCTTTAATCACAAATTAAGAACACCCAGCAATAGAGTGATACCACAGTATGAGTATCACCCACTCTAATCACAGTGTAAAGATTGGATCGTTCTTTGATATGGGAGAGAGTTAGAGTTATGGGTAAAAATCACATAACGTATCTGATATTCTTATATCATTCAAATACATATAATCAAATATATAACCATATCAATCTATCTATCTATATCTCCTAAGGATAGGATAGATGTAGATAGATAGAGGGTTATCCTAACTAATAGGATAATCAGGAAATCAAATTCAAATTACATGAGTAATTTGAATGGGTCATGGGTCATGCCACATGGGCGTCCAAATTCGGATTCAATACCCGACCTAATTTCCAACATCTCTCACTCACATATAAGTTGGCATGACGCTGTCACATCTCTATCTCAATCTCCCCAAATATTGAACAATCCCATACTAGCTAATGAACTATGCAACCGTTGAGAAACACCCGCTTGTGGGAGCTCTCTATACTAGAAACTCAAAATGAGCCAGCATAAAGACATCAACCCAAAAAGAATAGAAATAGTGTCTCATATACCCCAGATCCATCTAATTACACCGGTCCAAAAAAAAAAAATCTCTAATCCCTCAAAAGAACATGTTTGACCCTCTCAATTCTTACAATATATTCACACTCAATCCGCCTCTCATACAGAGAGATGTGAGTTGCCGACAGTGAATATACAACAGTAGTGTAATACTAGATGATCTTCCATTTACCCTCATACCATTTAGTTTAGGATTGGCCACTTTCCTAGTGATGTCCCTTAAGGCCGAATCATACATGACCGCAGGCAACATACCAAAATAGCAGAACATCAACCCTTTACCTTATGACATAGTCAAAAGTCACAAAAGGGTATATAAATGAAAGTCATATCAATAATGTCACGTAAGACTTATACGATGAGGAAACAGGGATCCATTCTCTAACCTCATTACTCGGTCGCCAAGCACATATAGTATGAATACATGTTACGGTGGAGTAACTCTTCCAAAAAGTGACGTCATACTCGATACACCATACAGATCTTAGTCTAGTCACTTTCTAACGCCTAACCCGAATTCTCTATTTGCTCGCCTTCTAGGCGCCAAATGAGATCTCCCATCTGGCTAATCATAATAGGCACAACATGGAAAGTGGGTACTAACATCCATGTTTGGTCCTTAACACGACCTCATCTTGGTTGTAACCAAGGCGACATATATAGTGGATAATTTAAGCCTCTCTTGGCTCTAAATAAAAATAAACCACTAGTCTCATCCTTACTCGCTCCCAAGCGCCAAGGGCGATTGCTCGTGTGAGTCAGCCAATCTTGCCTACTGACATCATCATCTGCTAATCATTATGACACAAACCATAATAGTGTCAACATCCCATCATCTCACAACAAATAAGTGATCGATTTAAAAAACACGACCACAGTCTGCTCAATTTTAAATTCCAAGCATAAGCCTTATCAACACCTCTTGCGATAAGCATATACAACAGAATCCTCCATGTGCGCCTCACATGAAGTGGTTCAAGATCACTACCTCTTGCGCAATTACCTCTCTAAAGATATTTTGGTGACCAATTTGCATTTATTCACGATGCGTCCAACTAGCGCATTGAATCTTATAAGGGGCAAATTAATATACTACTAGTAAAGCATTCTATCCACAGTCTAATGAGTAAGGTCAATGTCTAAACTACTTAATTGATCATTTACCAAAGATAACACTTATCATGCCGAATACGCCCACATAGCGTACTTCAGGCTCCCACAAGAAAAAAGATTAAGGAATATAGGTCATCTGTTTCTCCTAAAGACAATCTGAGGATTTATTCAATAGCTAAGGCTCTGGCTTTTACCGATAGGTAAGTCAATGGGTTTGTAATTTTGCATCTAGAATCATTCTAGGATATTCCTTATGTAAGTCATCAAAGACAAACCTAGAATTCTCCCAAAGCAATCCCTAAGGATCGTACATCCAAGCATATAAATTACATCACCCATGTCCATCATAGCTAAAACAGAGGACTGCCCCACCCTAGGTGGCGACAACCTTATAAATTTCTGGCTTATAATAACTAGGGTTAATTACACTAATAGTCCCTATAGTTTGGGACTTGTGTCATTTTGGTCCCTGACTTTTCAATTGTGACACATTTGACCATGAATTTTGAATCTTGTTCCAAATAAGGACAATTGAAAATATTATTAAATTTTTCAAGGGTAAAATCATCAATTTGGTAAAATATAAACTAATTTGACAAAAATAAATGTCAAAAAAATATTTTTAATTTTTTAAAATTATTTTATCCACCAATAATAAAATTATGTAAAATTAATAAAAATTACATGATTAATTTTTTAAAATTAATTTTATAGATCATCATCCAAACACATAATAAAAATTAATTTGGTAAAAAAATAAATAAATGTCTAAAAGATTTATCAATTTTATATAATTTTATTTTTAGTAGGTAGAAATAATTTTTAAAAATTCAAAAATATTTGTTTGAGATTTATTTTGTCAAATTAGTTTATATTTTATCAAATTGACAATTTTACCCTTGAAAAATCTAATTATATATTCAATTGTCCTTATTTGGAACAAGATTCAAAATTCAGGGTCAAATGTGTCACAATTGAAAAGTCAGGGACCAAAGTGACACAAGCCCCAAACTATAGGGACTATTTGTGTAATTTGCCCTAATAACTAAATAAGGAAAAACTTCTTTTTGACCATTGATCATGCCTCAGTGGTCTTCATTGATCATCGTTGGCCTATCATGGCTTGACGAAATCTAAGAACCACTATTTGGATAACTGTTTTAGGCTGTAAAAGATTTATTGGAACTAGCAACCTTTTCGCGCTCCTAACTTTTCACCATAAAAGCAGAAGGTAAATCCCTACGGATCTACTTATCCAATTCTCCAATGAGAAGTTGGGTCACAACATCCACAAATCAATGTTCTGAACTTATGTCAATCATAGCCTAAGTCAAAATAACCTCACTCCCCAAGAGGAAGTCTTCTCATGGTCTACACTTTTCTCAATGGTGCGACTTTTCGATATCTAGCGAGCCTTATGCCTCAACAATGACTATCCAAATTGCGCATAACTTTAGAACAGTTTCGTGTCATAATGGAAAGTCAACCAAATTATAGAAATGGTTAATCTCAAAGACTTTGTCTTAAACTATGCAACATTGATCCACTTTCTAAAAATAGGGGACCAGAGCCTTTGGCATTATCCTAGGCTCTTTATCATCTTGCAGAGCAATCATGAATGTTTTCCTCTCAATCACCCAGTGATGACGTGGAAAATTTTCACATTCGCTACCACGCAACTAAGAATGTAGAGTATTCTTCTCTAATGGAGTAATCCATTAGTAGGCACATCACTCCCACTATTCCTAGATATTGGAAATTTCTTTCCATTCTTAACTAGGCTACATAAAGCGCTATACTTAGAATTCTCTATCTTATAAAGTTCCAAAACTCTATTCACGTCACCTTTACTAAGAAAACTTTACATGACTTAGTTACACTGCCACAAAGCTGCTTACCTATATGCACATGACCCGGAGGGCTTACATGACAACATACAATAATGCGCCACACGACCCTATGTGTTTACAAGATAACATACAATAATGCGCCATAGAACCCTAGGTCTTAACTTCGCAACCTTATGAGAAGTAAAATAAAGATAAACTGTTTAACAGTTACAGATCGCCCATAAATGGCTCTCCGCTAACCCATTACTCAAATGGAGTGTAAAATCTGATATGGAAGGCATTTAGTTAGGGATATAGGCAACAAACTAAAGTGCAATTCCCAATTGGGAAACATTTTGCACCATTATCCACCTAACATTAACAATACTTAATTCTTTATCTCTATTACACCATTGTGTTGTTCAGTACTAGGAATAATCAATTTTCTAAGCATCCATTTCACTTTACAGAGCTTTCTAAAAATAACTCAAATAGATACTCGCTAACTTGGTCAAAACTAAAAGCACGAAAACTGTTATCTGATTGATCTCGACCTCATATGTGCAATGTCAAAAATTATCTCAAAACTTTTGACTTATGGGAGATCATATAGTCTTGACTCAGATACATATCGTAATCTATAAATGTGTCGAGATTGAGGCTAGCTATCATACCCTTACACATATCCAGTCAC
Source organism: Camellia japonica (assembly GCA_030407325.1). Classification (NCBI taxonomy): domain Eukaryota; kingdom Viridiplantae; phylum Streptophyta; class Magnoliopsida; order Ericales; family Theaceae; genus Camellia; species Camellia japonica. The sequence goes on from JAPPVO010000002.1 coordinate 25,968,640, forward strand.
AAATATCATAGTGGACTAAATGCACTAATACAAATGCCCTTCTACGGCTTTCGTACTTACTTGTGCGCAATCATTGCGAACAAAGTTACACATTCATATGAGAGCAGGATGTCACAAGCGAGTGGGCCCGAGAGGGCCTACTCAAACCATCCATGTCATCTTCTCATTAATGTGATTAAGTATAATAAGCCACCATTTCATGACTAATGTCATAAACTAATTCCAATCATCCTAATGTGTGAGTTCTCGAAGACAAGTTTTAAAGGTTTAGGCCTAACTAGGTAATGACTCACGATTAATTCATATTCACTAGATCATAAAAGGATGTCATGGAGATATCAAGTGTGCCTAAGTCGCAAATTTAACTAGTAAGTGTTAATCCCCTGCACTTTCAAGTCAATTTTATTCTCCATACAATTTACTGCATCTAGTTGAAAGATGATGATACTCCTCTTGCCATCTCTGTTTCTCGCTTCATAGTTACTTGCAATTAATTCTACTATCCACAAGAATGAGAGAATAAGCTATCAATCTATGACAGCTCCTTAAGTAACTTAAGCGCAAATTAGGCTAAAGAGTCTAATTCAACACAATGCTCTCACAAGTGATGCGTCAAATTCTTAGTCATTATAACCTTGTCGCCCTTGACCTTTTCATTAATATGCTGCAACGTTTGCACTTAGTGATAAATGTTATTCAAAAACGTTAGCCTAGCTAAGGAATCATACAAAGAAGCCTCTCCTCATGTCTCACACTCAAGTGTGAAAACAGTAAGTGTCCAGACTTAGATAAGTTGACAATGCTAATAGATTTTGCAGCCACTTGGCGCTAATCTTTTCACTTAGTGTTAATAGATTTTGCAACCACTTGGTGCTAATCTTTTCACTTAGTGTTAATAGATTTTTAATGCACACTATTATAGTGCATGAAATTTTGCTCCATCCACTCCCAACAGTTGGATAGAGAGCAAAACACTACTCATACTGGCTACTTGTCTTACACTTAATGATTAATTCATTTAAGCTCACATTTCTTGGATGACGTGACTCTTGAATGTTACTTCATTATGCAATATTATTACAAGTCAAATTACAAAATCAATCCGCGTAGCTTAATAGTCAAGATCATATGCAGATCTATTGAGAGCTTACTAATTTCACAACTCCAAAACTCACCAACCAAAACTACGTAGCATGCCGCTAACCATAACGCACACATCAGTTTTTATTTATTTATTTATTTATTTATATTGTGCCAAAACAAGGCAACAAAACCACGGCGACTTTGAGTCATATTTCCTTACTTTGGCTCAATTAAAGTCTAACCTAAAATCTCCAAGACTTTTTGCTCATCTAATGAATATGATTGCATTGTTCACATTTGAACATCTCTACTAAGTCTAGGTCAACCAAATTAACTTCCATAAGCTAAGTCAATTTAGAAAGAAATTCGCATTGGGATTAATTTGATTAGCAAAATATAATTTTGCCGCAAAAATCTAAATTAAATAGTGACAATATTACACAAGTCGCAAGATCGAAAATCTGCTATACTCGTAATCATCTCTTGCGCCACAGGTGACAATTATCCAAAATTTAATTTAATTCATGCGCAAAATATTAGTTTTCGGGAGTAAATCTACAAAGATTTCTCTCAACCGAACAACCTCCCACTGACTATGGCATGTCTAAAAGCATGATAAAATATTCTAATTCCACACAATAGCATCTTAATGTAGATTTACAATCAACTCATGCTATGTTACATTTAATAATGGAATTTAAATAAATAAATAAATAAATCATGCTATTCTAATCACAACATATTAGAAACTCTAGGCAAAAAATAACAATATGTCGTGTTTAATATTCAAATTATGCCATAACAGAAAATATATCACTTTTGAAATTTTCTGGTATTTTCTGAAATTTTAAATAATTAATAAACACACATAAAATTATAAATAAATATTCTAGAATCTGGGAAAATGCAACAATCATACCAGTAAATAGTAAACCATTACAGTGGTCTACAGTAAAAATTTCAGCTCCAGAAACTTAATCATGCAACACCAGAAGCATTTTAAAGTAGAAATAAGGAATTATTATTTCAAGAAAAATATTTTTTATTTTCATAAAATTTTGAAAATTTTACAGAAGATAGAAAATTTAATTCTGAGTCTAACAGTACCAATCACGCTTAAAACAAAGTTATAACGAATTACTTACGATCATTTAAAGCAATTCTGGAATTTTAAAAAAAAAAACAAACAGGGCCTTACAACCAAGCTAGCACGAAAAAACAGCTTGGCGCCACTCAATGCAGCGCGACTTGGCGCGAGACGGCTCAGCACGGCGCGCACGTGACAGTGCCAACGGCTCGCACGTAGAGAGCGTGGACAGCACACGCGTGCAAAGCACACCTGGCGCGTGCGGGCTGTAGCTGAAGTGTGGAGCGCATGTGGCGACACTGATGTCGTCAGATGGCGCGTGCGACTCACGCGCCACCTTCCAATGTGTTTTTTGATCCAATTTTGGAACTACCGGACTCCATTTTTCAAAATAAAAACATTTGTGGTCTCAAAAATGACATTTAATTAACATAAAAGATGAGGTGTATTACACTCTCTTTCTAATGAGAGTGGAAGTGCAGAAATCCTGCACTTCATCTTCCTCCTTAAGCCATCAAAAAATCAAAACGACCCAAATTAGGGTTTAATGTATCTCATCAACCGTAAGTCGGAATCAAGTCCATAATATATCATTTCGAAGGTATCGAAACAAGGATTCCAAATATGTAATTTTCATAATATAAAAACAAAGCATGTAAAAATAGCATGCAGTCAAAGTTACGAAAAATTAAATGTGAATCTCCATTTTTCTCAAAATCTGACCGTTGGATTTTTATGAAACTTGACAGATATATTTTACATGAAATATACTACAACATATGTAAATTTCAGGTTAATTGGAGAAAGTTCAAAAAAAAAATATTACTTTTTCATGCATATATATATATAATTATATACACATTTTAATGCGTAAAAAATAAGCACGAAAATACCTATTTGAGACTCTGATACCAATGTAAGATATATCAAATGCAGCGGGTAAAAAGATTCAGGTCATACCTTAGGTGATTAAATCCGAAACGATGAACCTTGTGGGTAAATCACGTACTTCTTTAATCACAAACTAAGAACACCCAGCAATGGAGTGATACCACAGTATGAGTATAACCCACTCTAATCACAGTGCAAATGCTGGATCATTCTCTGATATGGGAGAGAGTTAGAGAGAGAGTATGGGAAAAATGTTATGGGTAAAAATCACATAACGTATCTGATATTCTTATATTATTCAAATACATATAATCAAATATATAACCATATCAATCTATCTATCCATATCTCCTAAGGATAGGATAGATGTAGATAGATAGATGGTTATCTTAACAAATAGGATAATCAGGAAATCAAATTCAAATTACATGAGTAATTTGAATGAGTCATGGGTCATGCCACATGGGCGCCTAAATTCGGATCCAATACCCGACCTAATTTCCAACACAGTTAAACTTGAAACACGCTCACCCAAGATGGAATTGAGCCACAATATGACTTTTAACCCAACTAAATTCTAAGCAAGTAGGAGTCAAAAACAGTGATGGTTAGGTTTTTTAAGTGATGAAACCACATCATTTATAAAGCCACTTTCTCACCAAACCCTTGGTGGTTAGTTAACACAGTTATAGAGTATTTGTTTCATGGAATTGAGACATTAGTTTCATATTTAATAGATTTATACTAGTTTATCTTTTAGTTAGAAATGTGAAGGTTAGATTAATATTCAAATATAAATTGGGGATACTAGTTTGTTTGGATTAGATAATGAGAGATTGTAATGCAATGGGCTATTAATCTGAAATAAATGATTTATGAATTATTTGGCTGAATATAATGTGTCTTAACTATTCATCTGATCTTCACTTTTTTAACAAAACAATAGAGTTCAATCCTATGCTTCAATCTCATGAAACAAGCACCTTCATCATTTTTAGTCAAATAGTTAAGAAACTATTTATTAGAACTAATATTCTATTACATTATAATTATTTCATTCAATCTGTCTAACCAAATATCCTCTAAAGTTGAAGTGAGACCAATAAATTGATACACAACCAAGGTTTACTCCAATAATTTCATCCATGTGTATTGTTCTACACTTTTTGATTACTTTGTTGGCGGGTTATTTAAAAATTGATTGCTGGTAAACTACGGATTTCAAGGGTAAATCGAATATTATTTAATATTTTATTTATGTGTGTAAATATTTTAAAAGAAAAAACAAAGACCTTCAACCTAATTCACAATGTTTGTGAAATTTAAGAGTAGTTTAACATATTTAAAAGTAGTTCAATACGTGTAAGTAAGGGTAGATTAACAATCAGTTCTTGTAATCGAAGGACCAACGACGATGAAGGAGGAGAATGAGGAGTATGAGCTAGCTTTAATTGAAGTAGAGGCAAAATCAAAGCAAAGAATTTCTGAGTTCATGCCACGACGATCTATATGGAAGAGCAGTTTTCTTGATGCATTCCTGTTGAGAATGAAGAAGAAGAGAGATCTTTTGAACAGGAAAATTTGGTCATGTAGATCTTCTATTTCGTCAAAATTCATTGATTACTCCGTACGAATTCACAATGGAAAAACTCTTGTTCGTTGTAAGATCACTGAAGGAAAGGGTAGTTCAATACATGTAAGTAGGAGTAGATTAACAATTAGTTCTTGTAACCAGTGCTCTTATAACTTTGTCGATTGTAATACTTGGTACTTATAATTTAATTTTTGTAGCTAAGTGACAAGTTTGAGTATTATTAATCAAGTTTCAGTTATTGTTTTACTTTGTTTCTTTACAACATTTAAAGAGGTCCTTCAATTTGTCAAAGCATATGCCACCAACCACAATTGGTTGATTTGTTTTTGTTTGTGAAATTTTGTTTTCGCCGTCGAATCAACCTTGCTGATTTGGCCGAAACTAGATTTTTGCTAACATTATGCCAATTGACCAATCACAAACTATCATGTCCTCTTATATTTTTTTAATCACTCAACATAAAATTATAAATTTCACTCCTTTTACCAATTATAATACATGTAGAGCACCATGTAACGCTACCCCTTAACCAACAAATAACTTTTCTATCCTTAGTCATGTGTAGGGCATAAAATCGAAAGCAATAAATAACTCAAATTCAATAATGACTATAATAAATAAATAATTTATAAGGAAAAAAATATATAATATAATTTTATAATGCTAGAGAAATAATTATTTATTTATAGAATTCTTTAACAACGAATATTATCTTTTATGATTCCTTCAATTTAAACAAAAAAAATTTATTATGACTCATTATTTTAAATCAAAACATCTATTTATAATTAAAAAATAAAATTCTTTATATTAAAAATATGTTTGCACGTAATTTTCTTTCTAGTTTATTGTGGTTAGTGAATTGCACAACCTCCACGCTAAAAGTGGTCTTAAGATCATAAATTATTTGTACTTTCAAACTATAAAAATTAAAAAGTAGTTGTATATAAAAAATTAAACACAATTTTAATTTAGAATAACACGTTAGGTTTTATCATTATACATATTATGAAAAATGCTAAAAATAATCTTTAGGGTTGTTATTAGTATTGAAAAATATATAAAAAAAATATTAAAATATATAAAAATATTTTGAAAGATGTGTAAAGTGTAATAAAATTATAAATATTTGGATATTTTTAACCTTTAAAACTATTATTAATAGGGCCCATATTTTATTGTTGTGTTGCTTTTAAATTTTGTATATTAGGTCGATGACAACTCACGGTCCACATGAAACAAAAATAAATAATAGCTCATGATCCATGCACACAACAGAATAAAGAGACTCCTGTCTACTTCTTATTGGTTTGATTATAGATTTAAATTAAATGAAAAATTAATCTATTGATTAAAGAAGTATATAAAAAGTAAATATAATAAAAATTAATTTGTTTGACACATCCTTAATTTATTTATTTATTTGTATTTTTCAATGGATTTTTGATATATGCAAAATAAATTTACCAAATAAACTATTATTATTTTTAATTAATAAATAAACTTGGAAACCTCTTAGGCCTCGTTTGGGAACAGACTAATTTAGTAACTTTTTAGCTATTTGGCTAAAATATGAGCTAAAAAAAACTAGTATGTTTGGGATGACTTTTTGGCTTTTTACGAAAAGATGTGCAAAAAGTAGAGAGAAAAGAGAATCTTTGACTTTTTGGTATGGGTTGTTAGCTTTTTGGCTAATTTAGTAACTTTTTTACTTTTGGTATGGGTTGTTAGCTTTTGGCTAATTTAGTAGCTTTTTGACTTTTTGACTAAAAGAGAGGGTTCCCAAACGAGGCCTGAATGAAGCCTTAAACTTTGTGTTCACCGCAATCTTGAATTACTAATCACACTTAAAAAGTGTTTCAAAGATCACACTTAAAAGGTGTGATCTAAATGTTATTAATCACACTTAAAAAGTGTGATTAAAAATGACCATTTTTAATCACACTTCCAAAGATCACACTTAAAAGGTGTGATCTAAATATTTTTAATCACACTTAAAAGGTGTGATCTAAATGTTATTAATCACACTTAAAAAGTGTGATTAAAAATAACCATTTTTAATCACACTCCCAAAGATCACACTTTAATAAAACTTAAAAGGTGTGATTAAATAACATAGATCACACAAAAAAAGTGTGATCTTTATCTGTTTTTGTAGTAGTGAGGGTTCCCAAACGAGGCCTGAATGAAGCCTTAAAACTTTGTGTTCACCGCAATCTTGAATTACTAGGAGAAAAGTCCGAGAGATAGGGTCTTTTGAGAACATATCAAAAAAGTCAGTTTTTTGGCTTTTTAGCTTTTTTAGCTTAAAAAGTCAACTTTTTTATTTAAAACAACCCAGCTTTTTGTCAAAAAAGTCACCAAAAAAGTCAAAAAATCAACTTTTTACCAACTTCCCAAAACACCACACATTGATGGTGGTTGGCAAAATCAAAGTATACTACACATTAATATTCTATGATTAGAGGTGACTCAATTATCAAGTCACTAAAATTGTTGTCACAAGAAAATTTTAAAACAATCTTATTGTTCAAGGTCTCAATTTTTCAAAAAATTAAATAGATAAGGCATGAATTTAATATTTATTAGTCTAAAACTTCCAAAAAATATTGAGCTTAACATGGGTATACCCATAAAGAAAGATGGTAAGTCATCAAATCAATGAAAAGGACAGTGCTGCAGTTTCAAACTTGAATTTCAGAATTTGTAAAAGAAACAAGTGTGATGGTTCGGTGTTGTTCAAGAATCAAATAATTTGAACCAAAATTTAAAATTTTAGATATTAACTTGGGCTTATGTTCTAAATAACTTGGCCCTTAAATGAGCAGGCAGCAGCCAAATTAAATAATTTACTTTGGGCTGGATTTGTGAATTATAGTTCAGGCCCTATTCAAGGCCGCCCTCGGTACGGCTCGGCCCGACGCCATGTCCACCTTTCAACTCCTCAACTTCAACGCATACACTCCTCAGTCTGAGGGGTGACTTTCTTCAAGTCTGCAACCCTCATCGTCTCTCTCTCTATCTCTCCTAACAATGGCGAATCTCTGCATCACTTCTCTCATCTTTCTCTCATTTCTCCCAATCATCTGCCTCTCCTTCTCTCCCGAAAACCCTACCGATCGGCGCATCCTAGTCTTGCTCGACGACTTTGCTCTCAAGTCCTCGCACTCGATCTTCTTCAAAGCTCTTCAGAATCGCGGATTCGAGCTCGATTTCAAGCTTGCCGACGATCGGCAGATCAATTTGCAGAGATACGGCCAGTACATGTACGATGGGCTCGTTCTGTTCGCGCCGAATACTGAGCGTAAGTTTCTAGGTTATTATTATTCAGCACCTGGTGTTGATAGTTTAGCACTTTTTCTGATAAAGCGGTTGAGATTTGTGGAATTGATTTCAGGTTTTGGAGGATCGCTGGATTTGGCTGATGTGTTGGACTTTGTTGATTCGGGTCATGATTTGATTCTCTCGGCTGATGTCAGTGCTTCTGATTTGATCCGGAACATTGCCGCCGAGTGTGGAGTTGATTTTGATGAGGTCGGTGTGGACTCAACTCCATTTGTTGTTATTTTGTTTTTAGTTTTTTTTAGGTGAAATGTATGTGTTATGCAATAATTCTTGTCAATTTTCTGGAATGTTGCTTTACGATTCATTATTGCTTATTCTGGATTACTTGCTTCACTACTTTACACTTGTGACCACAGCTATCTTGTCCCAATTGAACATTTCTAATTAATTTTATACTCTTAATCACGATATTGTCTGATTGCCGGTCACATCTGTTATTACCAACTCAATACCGTTAGGCAATCTCGCCACACCTTTATTATTAAATTTTACGTCCCTTAATTGCTTATCGTACAGTTGCAACTTCTTTACTCCCCTCTTAGTCTTCTTAATATATCGGGTTCTTCCCCGTTGATGTTTGGACAGACTACAAAGATATGCTGTTGGGAAATGTTGAAAGTATTTAGAAGGGTGTCATATATTTAGTGGCCGTTACCGTTAGTGGAAAAATAAATTAGGTAAAGTAAATTCAATACAACTGAAATCACTTGCTGAAATTCCTTCAACAACACCAGTTTTTATATCGTCCACCTCCATTCACTTGAACATTACAAATAAAAATATGTAAAATTAGAATTCTAAACAGTTTAAAGTACATTTGACTCGTTAACGTAATTTTGCATTCTTTTCCACCAACAGTAGCAGCTACAAAATATATGGCACCCTTCTGAATATTTCTAATATTTCCCAACAGCGTATCTTTATAGTCCGTTCAAATATCAACTGGGAAAAATCGGTCCACAACTTAATGTTCAAGTGAATGGAGGTGGACGATATAAAAACTGGTGTTATTGAAAGTGTTTCAGGAAGTGATTTCAGTTGTATTGAACTTACTTTGCCTAATTTATTTTCTCAGTTGAGGTTGAGATACAAACAAAAGAGAATTATTTGCTAATATGGCATCTGTTGTAGCTTGAAGTAAAATGGATATAAACAATTCATTGTTGCTTATTCTAGATTTTTCCACAATTTGGAAACAGTGAAAGTTTTGCTGCTTGTGTGAATGTGTGTGTGTGTGGAGATTTCTCTGCTTTGTATAGTTGTGTCCTTCATGGAGGTAAAGAGTTTGCTAGCAATGGTTCGTAGCAATGAAATCAACCTCAAGGAACAATACTGTAATCTGACAAATAATTGGAGTGACCTTTTCAGGTTTGCTATAAATAGTAGCCTATTGATATCTTCTTCGTTAGGGATGCATTTTTTTAAAGTAATGGGTATCTATTTATATATCAAAATAGCACTGGCGAGATTCCACTTGAATACTTAGGATTTGCAAAAGGTACAAAGCAACCTATGCCATCTATACATCAATCTACTCTAATGATTGTACAAAGTCAAAAAAATTGATTCAATGATAATATGACATCACCCAAAAACCAACTATACAAAATAGACAAAATAAAATATGTTTTTTTTTTCTAATCTACAAATGATCCACATCAAAGTTAAGGGAACCAAAAGAAATGGGGTCTATTTCGCATCAGTCATATTTTTCATGTTTTCGGAAACAAAAGCAATAAAAAGTTTAAAAACACTTATTGTTTTAATTTTTTTGCAAAAACATTTTTCAAGAATTCAAAAACATGAGTTTCCTAGAAAGTGAGTTGTTTTAAGAAAATTTTATTGGAGACAGTTTTCAGAACAAGTTCTCCGTTTTCCAGAAAATGAAAATGATCCCACGCGGGCCCTTGCTTATCAACTTTTGTAGTTGCAACTAAAATCCCACGGCAATTTCCTAGATTCCTTTCTAGTCCTGGTCTCCCCATGGTACCTTTGAAGGGGGAAAACTTTTATGATATCCCTTATGTAAAAGAAGACCTTACTAACAAATCTGTCGCAAAAATCAGGAGATGATAAGGAAATTGCATTGGGAAGGAACTCAAATTAAGGGCTGGTTTGGCAACCTTAGAAAAAGCCAAAAAGTCAAAAAGTTATCAAAAAAGTTTAAAAAATTATCACTATTCACCAAAAAAAAAATATTAAAAAATTAATATACAAATATTAAACTAAATCTACTTTTTGGCCCAAGATTGGTACTGACGTGATCAATAGTCACTGACAGAGAAAAAAAAAAATTTACAACTGGCCCAATCACAAAATTGGATGGTAAAGTTGGGCCCGTGGGGACCCACCATGGGTCCCGTTTTGATAATCTGAACCGTTCAATATGTAGAACCCGTCTAGTACTACATATCTGCAAAAATTATGTCTATCGGATATCGCTAACTACATGATCAAATCAATTTTGTATAAAAATGGATAGTGTTATAGTTAACAGTTAACAAAAAAAACTAACACGATCATATAACTATCGATATCCAATTAACGTGATTTTTTACAAGTACATATTACTCGACGAGTTTTACACATTGAACGGTTCCGATTAGAAAAATAGGACCCGTGGTGGGTCCCCACAGGCCAAACAAAACCATCCAATCAAAGCCCGAGAAGCAGACAATATTTTTTCATCTACTCACCCAGCCGACTCCACTGCCAATCCACTGTCAGCCTGTACGGCCTCCTATCCTATCTTCTCCTACACACTTACTTATACAATTTTTTAATACACATTTTTTCATAAAAAGTCAAAAAGTTAACCCAAACATCCATATTTTTTTCTTCAATTTTTTAGTCCAAAAAAATAAAAAGTGCACTTATTTAGGACACCCCAAACAACCCCTAAATCACTTTCTTTCCATCTCCTTTCCTTATTCTTCCTTGGCATCAACTGTGAAGGGTAAGCAATTTTTCTCATCCACATGTCCTTTCTATCTATTTGAATATCGCTCTACGTTTTCTTTCTATCAATTTGAATACATACCAATGAAATCACTTGCATCTTCATTTAGCACCCCTCTTTTAAGTCCGAGAGATAAAATATTTTCCCTACCTCCTTGGTCAAATATGTCAATCAATGCCCACTTTTAAATTTTCTTTTACGTTGGTAGCTTTTTACTCATGACGAAATGGATTGGCCTATTGGGTAGTATTGATTTATATATCATGCATTCTATGAAATACCATTTTTTGTTTTTTTTTCCTCATAATTAATGTGAAGTATTTCTGTTAGATGTTTGATACTTGGGTTTGGGTATGGAATATGTATCCAACATCCGCAGTTGGATATTTACCCAGCAAGCATATCCAGTCAGCCAAGTTTATTATATAACTATGTGTGAAATCCATGTTAATGCATGAAATGCTCTATGTCATCTTTTCTTGTTGGCGTAGAAGATGTTTGAGGAATGGTAATAGGAAGGCTTGAGGTGTGGCTCTGTTATTCATTATGCGATGCATTTGGAGAGAGATGAATTGTAGATCTTTTGAGGAGAACGGATGCTTCATGTATGCTTTGAAAAAAATGGTGTCAGCATCGTCTTTTTGGCCGAGAGAATATTTTCCCTTTTCATTATATTGTTTTGTAGATTTTTTTAGGGGATTTGAATATAACTGTAGATATATTGGAGGTTCTTGATATAGATGTTCATTTTGCCTTTTGTATATTCCATGTGTACATTGACTTATTACTCAATGTGAAATGAGTCATTACAACCTGACTTATTCAATTGTCTGTTTTTCTGTGAATGATTAATTCTAGTGTTTTCCTTTTGTCATTAATTTCTTATTCATCGTATCGTTGAATGTTCTCTTCTTATTTTGGGTTCTCACAAGTTTATTTAACAATATAGGATCCCTCTGCCATGGTTATCGATCACACTAACTATGCTGTCTCTGACACCGAGGGAGATCATACACTGATTGCCTCAGATGATTTTGTTCAGTCTGATGTGATGTTGGGAAGTGCAAAAATGGAGGTCAGCTTGATAATCAACTATAAGAGTTTGGTTTAACTTATATTACTGCTCTCTCTCTCTCCCTCTCTCTCTCAATGGACTACTGCTCTTTAGAATACTTGAAGCCTTATCTAAAATTTTCAAGGTCATGTATCTAGTTGCTGTTGGTGGTGTACATATCTATCACAGTTTTTATTTTGATATTAACGTTTTCATAATGATTTATCTTTCTATTCATTACTTTCTTTTTTTATGTTTTTCAACTTAAACATCTAAAGTCAATAAATCAATGCTTGCATTTCTGATAGATTCTATATTCAATGAAACAGGCCCCTGTACTTTTCGAAGGGATTGGCCATTCATTAAATTCTGCCAATAACTTGGTAAGGTTAAAGGTCTTTTTGTTTGTCTTTTGCTTTATCTAGTTTTATGTCCCAGTTAGAAGCATGCACATAGAGTGACTCAATGTGTTCGGTGGATTTGTGTTGAGGAATTCACTTTTGTGATATCTTATGTAATTTGTAGGCTATGAAAGTTCTTGGAGCCTCTCCTTCTGCATATTCTGCTAATCCAAACTCCAAGTTGTCAAATCCTCCGTCCCTTACCGGATCTGCTATATCATTGGTTTCAGTTGTGCAGGTCAGTTTTTGTTGTTTTTTTTCTTTCTGCCTCAGAGTTTGTTTAAGCGATCTCTGTAATGCTTTTTGCCTATATCTGCCGATCAAAAAATGCTATATGCCTATATCTTAACATTTTTAGTTAATTTCTTGTGAAATATTTCTGAAAAAAAAATTCTTATTGGCAGGGATGTCTGAACTTCATATTCTTTAACATTTGTTTTGGTGCTTTGACCATCTAATATTTATTTTCCCATAACTGAAATAAGTAATTCATGAATGGTTTGCATTTGCACTAATCATTTCCTGCACCAATTTCTTTTTTAATGTGGTTTCACTTTGGAACTTTAACTATAGTTGACAAAGGTCCAAGTCTTTTTATTTTTTATTTTTCTTTCACTATTTTAAATGAATAAATGCTTACTTTTTGGTTGAGATCTACCAAACTTATAGTTAAATCATATTTGTTGACAACGGTCCAAGTCTTTGTTTAGATATTTTAAGTGGATGAATGCTAACTTCTTGTATTGAGATCTACCAAACTTGAATCATATTTGTTAAAAATTCTTATATGGTGCAGGCTAGAAATAATGCACGGATTATGATCGCTGGCTCTTTAGATATGTTCAGTAATCGGTTTGTATCGTTGTGCACTTAATCTGAACTTTGGAAGTTTCTCAGGATATTTGATCTCATTATTTAACGTTTGTCCTTTATGTGATTCAGATTGTTCAAATCAGGTGTGCAGAAGGCTGGGAGCTCAAATAAGTGAGTAATCCTCTGGTCAATCTTCATTCAGTACTTCTACATGCCAGCTTATTATCCAACTTGTTCTCTGACTTACAATCTAATGGCCCACATTTGTCTGTGTACATCCAAAACATGCATAAAAATGAATAGATGAGACAAAAGTTAAATGCATTAAGGAAGAGTTGAACAGTACCACTCATGAATGTGCATGTGTCTGTGTGTAAGAGAGAGAGATCAGATGTGGTGCCCTGTACCGCCATAGTTTTTGAACACTTAAAAGTGGATTTTCCATTGCTAATTCATCTGTACTTGGTGATCTTTCCTTTGTATTCTTCTACTGTAGTATTGTTCCTTTTGGTTGGTCAATTGTCATACATCTAGAGTGGGCCATTCATCCTGTATTTTCATTGGTATTTGAATAACTAAAAAAGTAGAAGAAACTTATCTTAAGTGGTGGTTCCATCAAAGTGTGCAAAGTACCCAACTTTGGGCCTTTAGGCACAACCTCAAAGAGTGGCTGTCCTTACACTTGAACCACATTCTGCCGCCAGATGCTTGATTCCTTAACCTTTACTATTGTATCAAGCGCTTTACCCTCAAGATATGGACACTCCAAAATTAGGTCTAAAGTGATTGTGCCATTGTTACATAGAGGTGTGGAAGTGGAAGAGTTATGTGTGGCCTACTGGACACCTATATTATATAATTTTCTTTGTTCCTTGGGAAATGACCTAAAATCAATGGTTATTACTACATTAGAGTTATCAGCAGAAAATAAGGTCGTGACTCAATGTTGTGTTTGGTCCCAAGGGATACCAAATTCATAAAATCGTCTTCCAAAAGCTCATGATACAAGTGTCAATGTGGATAGTGGATTTATGCTTTTTTAAAAGAGTTCTATGATCCTTCATAATTGTGGAGGGTTTCACATGAAAGATCCCCAAACTTATTCATCAATGGTTTAGGAAATTTCTACAGAAAACTGGGTATTGTTAAGGAAGAAGGATGATTTTATTTTTTCAAAATATAACTCGACGGGAATTATTTCTTTGTTTTGGATTAATGGGATGAGATATCTATATATATATTTTCGTAAGTCAAATTATGTTTTTTTTTTTTTTTAGATAAAATAATAGAGTTACTACAACATTCTATGACTCCTCTAACATCATCTGCTAGTTGGATGGAAATACAGGGGGGTGCAATATATAGAACATTCTAGGACTAGGACTCCTCTAGCATCATCTGCTAGTTGGATGGAAATAAAAAAGTGGGGGGAATACACGAAAACTTTCAGCAAAAAACACTCTTTGATTTGCTAGAATATCCGCACAGCTATTGGCTTCTCTGTAGATATGATGAAAAGTCACCACACCAAAACTTTAAGCAAAAAACACTCTTTGATTTGCTAGAATATCTGCACAGCTATTGGCTTCTCTGTAGATATGATGAAAAGTCACCACACCCTACCTCCTCAACAGGTACCTGCAGTCAATTATAAAATTTGTGAGGTGGTAATTTTCTGTGTTAGACCCAGAAATGAGTTGTTTTAAGAGCACTGCGTCAGTTTCCACTTCCAAATTCATTATGTTGTTGTCAAGGGCTAGCTTGAGCCCATCCCTCATGGCCCAAAACTCAGCCATGATGCTTGAGCAAATACCAATGTTTCTAGTAAAACCACAAATCCATCGGCCCATATGATCTTGAATTAAACCACCAGCAAAGGCCTGTCCTGGATTCCCTTTAGATGCTCCATCTGTGTGGAGCTTGAAGGAGCCCAAACTAGGGGTTGTCCAGCTAACAGTAATGGGAGGAATTTGGGTTTTGTTGGGACAGTGGTTGGCTATGAACTGCCATTCAACAGTCTGAGCTACTGCCCTAGAAGGAGTGAATAAAGGAGGGTGGTTTGGGTCAAAAGTGCAAGTGCTTCTGTTCTTCCATATGTACCAACAAGAGATGGGGAAAAGGATAGACCAGGGTACTGTTGAAAGATGATGACAGTGGGATGAACAATTGGAATTAACCCAGCTGATAAGGTCAACCGAGAAAGAGGCTAGAACAGAACTAGGGATGTCCAAAGCGTCCCAGAATTTTTTAGCTTCCAAGCCTTCCATATGTCCTTGTTTTTATCTATTTGTTACTGTAAATAGTTTATAGATGCTCTTTAACGGTGTTTTGCTGAAGACCAAAGAATCTGATGTAAATATAAATTGTGACAGGTACGAAAAATCAGGTAATGAGCAGTTTGTGACTGAACTTAGCAAATGGGTCTTCCATGAAAGGGGTCATCTGAAGGTGAGGAACAAACTTGCCTGATATCTGGTTACCTTTGTATCTGATTACGACTGTATATTTTATCAACTTTGGCCAAGTTAAGACTTAAAGCTTTAAGGGATAAAAATGCTACCAGAAAAGGACGTTCTCATAAGATTTTTCAAACTTCCACATGATTATGATGTATTGCACTGCCTGTTGGTGTGTAGTATTAACTTGTATTCTTGATCTTCAGGCTGTTAATGTCAGACATCACAAAGTTGGGGAAACAGATGAGCCTGCAATTTATAGGATTAATGATGACCTGGTAATGCCACCTTTTATTCATTATGTCAAGATTTGGTCGCTGTGAGATTAAATTACAAATAATGGAAGTTTTTGCCACATTCTTACAAATATGAATATTTTGCAGGAATACTCTGTTGAGATTTTTGAGTGGTCTGGAACAAATTGGGAACCATACGTGTCTAATGATGTTCAAGTGCAGTTCTACATGATGAGCCCTTATGTGTTGAAAACCTTATCAACCAATCAGAAGGTAGTCACCAAGGCCACCACTGCGTGTTATCTTAAAATCATATGTTTTATTAACATCTCATTTCATATACACATAAATATTCCTGATATTGCAGGGGCTGTACTATACTTCGTTTAAGGTGCCAGATGTCTATGGGGTTTTCCAGTTCAAAGTTGAGCATCACAGGCTTGGATACACTAGCTTATCTCTTGCAAAACAGGTAAGCTTCCCAGGTCAATCCTTCTTCCTGCTGAAGTATGCATTTTGGTTCAAATCGCTCAGATGGTGGTTCTTCTGGATTGATTTAAATTTGGTTTGATATGTAATTATGTGAAGCTGTCAGGTTTTTGCAGCTATTGGAAAATGCTTTTACCCATGCTGGAGTATTCTAATGCTCATGAAGGAGTATTGGTTTTATAAATTAAAGAAGCTTATTTCTTCATCTACCTATAAATAAAAGACATTTTGCATATGGTTTGCTGTGACCAACCATATAAAAGGAAGTACATATGAGGAATGTCTAACTCTTTGGTGCTTTTTGCTGACAGAAGCATGTAGATTAGTGCTGTATATAATATGACTGCCTTGTTGAATGCTCACATTGGGAAGAGTCACTTCTGTAAAGTATTGTGAATTTTGAATTGCAGATTCCAGTACGGCCCTTCAGACACAACGAATATGAAAGATTTATAACGACTGCTTTCCCTTATTATGGAGCTTCATTTTCTACGGTATACCCTTTCTGTCTTTCTCTTCTTATTGGTGTCTGATTCTTAATGAATATGTACTTACATAAATAATTTAATGGTTCAGATGGCCGGGTTTTTCATCTTCAGCTTCATATACCTATACAGCAAGTAAAACCTTCCATTTGGAGAGAGTACTTCACTGACGCTGAGGTAGTTCTTAGGCTTGTTTTGTCGTTATTTTTGGAAACAAAAGGGAGGGATTTAGACAGTTTTCCCCTCCAGAAATGTTGCTTACGATAGATGCAGTTGGTCAGGTCAAAATTTAACTGTACCAGTTGTTATCTGTAGATCTTTCATATGCCCTGCATGAATTAGAATTTTTTTTTCATATGAATTGCTGGTTGTTCACAAAAAAAAAAAAAAAAAGAGATGGAAAAAAAAAACGTTGGAATATGTTGGTAGGATGTTGAGAAGGAAACAGCAGCGAGGCAACGAATGCTTGCAGCGGTCCTGGTATGACTATGGGTATGTTTGGTTTGTGTTTGAGAGATGTATTTTAGAGATAAAAAGTACGAAAACATGTTTGGTTTGGTTTTTTGGGAAATTTGTTTTGGAAAATTGTTTTGAGAGAGAGTTTTGGAAAAAGTGATTGATTTGATGTGTGTGTGAGAGAGATTTGTTTGGAAAACTTGTTTGGTTTGTGTGTTTTGGGAAATTTTTTTGAGAAAATTTGTTTGGTAGAGAAAATTTCTGAAATTTGTTTGTAGAGAAAATTTCTGAAATTTTTTTCAGAAACACAAACCAAACCTCCCCTATATTTTTAGAGTAGCCATACATGGTTAATAGCCATAACAGCACGTCCCAACTTGATACTTGTAAGCCTTTTCTTCACATTAATTTTCATATTTTCTGCGGATTCTAAAGTACCAATTTAATAAGGGAATTTAATCAAAATTCTTTCATAATAAAATTTTAATACATTAAGGATAATCACAAAAAGTTTTGATCAAAAAGTTTAACACTATTATTAAAATATAGGGAAATTTAGTCAAAATCACTTCATAATAAAATTTTAATGTATTAAGGATAAGTATAAAAAAAAAATTTGAAAAGTCTAATGCATATCATTATTATTAAAATATTAAATTTAAAATAATATAATTTTTAGAATTCTCTAATCAAGATTTATCAAATAAAATTTATGTTGACTATGAAACTTTTTATTAAAAAAAAAATTACCTTTGAAATTGATATAAACAGTAATATGTTATTATGTTTGATAGTAACATGTTATTCTGGTTTACAGTGACATTTTACTCTGGTAATATTGTCTAAAAAATATATATATTTTCTCTGTCCTTGTTTAATTTTGTGTTTTCTCCATAGGGGATTTATGAAGCAAAATAAATTGCGTTGTTCTTTTCACCAAACAAGGGTCTAATGGAGGAATTATAGCTAAATTTTTCTAAAATTATACTCTGTAGTAATTTAATATTTTAAAATTTAAAATAATATAATTTTTGATTTAAATGTTAATTTTTAATAAAATTAATATTTTTAAAATTCTCTCATTAAAATCTATTAAACAAGATTTATGTTGACTATGAAATTTTTTTAAATTATATATATATAGTCGAAATTAATGTAAATAGTAACATGTTATCATGTTATTTTGTTTCACAATAACATTTTACTGTTATAAAAAACACAATACAAATAGATGAATCAACCAAAAATATATATACATAACATTTTTAAAGGGCCTATGAAGTAAAATAAATTAAATTCTTTTTTTCATTAAATAATTGTTTAATAGAAGAATTTTGCCTAAATTTTCCAATTACTTCAATAAATAAAGAGTTAATTACGTAAAAGTCTTATTTACAAATGTTATGGTAGCTCAAGTTTTATCTAAGATTTTTTGAATCAATAAGTCTTCTTTAGTAAACCTAAGAATATTATCAATTTTTTTCCAATTCATAAAACTAATAACATTATCAATTTTTCATAGTAATGTTCTAAAAAATTATTTCACTAACTGATAAAAAAAACAGAGAATGAGATTAAACGTTTTTGTCCTTCTACTTATTGGTTTGATTCAACTATCCAATATAATTGAACTTAAGAACATTATCAATTTTTTCATTTTTAAAGTTTTTTTTTTTTTTTTTTTTCTAGTTTTCCACATCAATATTCTATCATCATGCTTCTTTATAAACACAATTTTTAATTTTGCACAAAAAGTAATTCGGGTTTTTCAATTTTTTCAAAAAAAAAAAAAAAAAAACATAACTTTGTTTGGTTATGGTTTTCAGAAAACGTTTTTAGAAAATTCTATTTTTTTATTTTTCGTATTTTAATGTTTTCGATGAATTTTTTAAATGTTTTAAGCAATTTTTTTAAAAAAATTTAGGCACACCTAACATAAATACACTTAAAAAGTATAATATTTGTGAAAAAAAATCATTAAAAAATACACTAAATACCAAAAAGTATAAAAAAAAAATACAAATTTAGTACATTTTTTTGTATTTTATGTATTTATTAATTTTTTAAAATATTTTTTCACAAATATTTTACTATTTAGATATATCTAAGTAAGGTGCATCTAAAAAAATAAAAATTGCTTAAAATTTAAAAAATATTCAATAAAAACAAAAAAACACGAAAAATAAAAAACTCAATTGTTAGAAAACTGAATTCAAAAAACTGAAATCAAACACATTGATTAGTTTTTTTTTTTTTTTTTTGCATATAATTTTTTTTTTTATGTTTTGAATATAAAAGTTAATGTTTTAAAGTTTTTAAAAATCAAAATAAATGTCAAATTATTATATTCCTTTATAAATAATTATAAATGATGAACAATTATTATTTGAAAGACAATTTCAATTATTTAAAATTTAATGAAATTTAAAGGTCAAAAAAAATCTTAATTAAAATTTAATAAAGTATAAGTTGATAAATAAAAACTTATACTAATATGCCCCATAAAAAAATAAAAAAATAAAAAGACAACACATTTGGACTTCCAATTCACAAGGACAAAAACGCTGAGGCGGATCATCAAGCATGACTCACGAGCTGTTAAGAAACAGCAAGAGTAGCAAAATCAACCAAGCTAAAGTATAACCACGTGATATGTGATTTTAAGTTTTTCGCTCTGTTAGCTTTGAGTTTTTCTCCACGAATGGAAGAAAGCTTTACCGATAGAGGTGTATAAGTTATTGTGTTGTAATTCCTATATTTACGTTACATAGGTGGCGTTTGGTAACACTTACGTTTTTAATTTTCTATTTATATTTATAAAAATTTTAAAAATTTAAATAAAAACTTGTTTGGTAAAATTTTTGATTTATAAATCAGTGGTCTCAATTTATAAATTTGGCCAAAAAATGAAAACACAAAAAATGTGTTTCCGTTTTGAGTTTTGAGTTTTTTTTTTTTTTTACCACCCAACACTAGCCACCACCCGCCATTATTTTCCACCACCGTCTTCCGCCACCACTACCCACTACCCATCCTCCACCACCACCACTCACCACCCACCTGCCAACCACCGCCACCACCGCCACCACCCACTCGCCACCACCACCCACCCCTCGCCACCACCACCGCCACCGCCACGCCACCCACCACCCGCCACCACCACCCACCACCGACCACCGCCCACCACCCACCCCGCCGCACCGCCACCACCACCACCACCCACCTGCCATCTACCCACCGCCACCCACCACCCGTCACTACCATTCATCACCTGCCACCACTACCGGCCACTTACTTGCCACCACCAGCCACCAGCCACCCACCACTTGTCACCTGCCACCACCAACCACCCACCACGCCAGCCACTACCACCACCACCACTACTACTACCATCATCACCCACCACCACCCGCCACCCACTTGCCCACCACCACCACTGCCTACCACCACCACTTGCCACCGTCACCCACCCACCCACCACCACCACAACCCGCCACCCACCCGCCATTCGCCACCCATCTGCCACCACCAACCACCACCACCACTCACTCGCTACCACCCCACCTGCCACCGTCACCCACCCACCCACCCACCACCACTACCTCCACCTACCAGCCTCCACCACCCACCCACTCGCCATCACCCACCACCACCCGCCATTCGCCACCCACCTGCCACCATCACCCACCACCGCCACGTCACCCACCCATCCACCACCACCACCCACCCGCCACGACCAGCTACCCACCACTCACTGTCACCACTTTCCACCACCGTCTTCCGTCGCCACTTGCCACCACTTGCCATTTCTTACTCTTTTTTATATTTTTAAAATTTTTTAAACATTTTGTCAATTACCAAACGCGTTTGTAGCTTATGTTTTTCTAAAAATAAACAAAAAATAAACAAAAACCGGTTTATAAAATTTTTGTAAATAGAAACTGAAAACGTAAACGTTACCAAACACACCCATAGTGTTCTTTTGGGAAGTTGGTAAAAAGTCAGCTTTCAGCTTTTTATTAGTTTTGGGTCACATCACCTCTTATATAACTTACTTACAAAAAGACAAAATAAGTTAAAAAAGTCAAAAAATTAACTTTTTGCTAACTTTCTAAAACACCCCATAATAAATTATTTTAAATTTGAAATTGTTACATAATATATAAAAATACATTTAGTAATATCGAATGTCAATCACAAGTTAAATATGAATTTAAATTTGAAATGATGGAAATAGAAAGAGTAACGACTAACATAATGATGAAAAAAAATAAAAATTAGCTCTAAAAGCAAGATAGCAATGGAGAAAACATTGAAAAAGAAATGGAGGGGAGATCAAGGTTAGAACCGCCGCCCTCCCCCTCAAAGAGCATATTTCAAAGAGAAAGTAAAGGAAGAGAGACGAGCTAGGGTTTCACACACTAATTTCAATATTAAACTGTGCTTTAGTAACATTGCCATTGAAAAAAAAAAATAGAACAACTATTGGGTCAATTATAATTGAGCCGTAATATTATAAATATATTAAAATTTATACCTAAATCTAAAAGGTTATTGATATTAAATTTATAAAAAAATAGATAAGAAATAAAAATTTTGAATTACCAAAATTAGTTTTAAAATAGGTTCACTTAAATCCAATTGGTCTTTCATATTCAACTTGAAAGAATTTAAACTTTTGTAAAATATTAACACGCATCATCAAATACAAAAACCTTATTATTATTATTATTAAACCTATGCCCAATGAGTTCAAACGATTTCGTTAGTTTTTTACACAACGGTTTATGTGAATGCCTGAACCGGATCTAAGTCCGGTTTTCTGTTGAATTGACCGGTTCCGTCCGGTTTTTAAAAACAATGTAAAAGCAAAATTAAAGTAGGCTTTAAACAGGTGTTGAGCAATAAATGATAGTTGCTGACATTCCAATGCTCAACACGTCGATTTGAATAGGGAGCACACAACCACTTATTTTGTCATTTAGATTAAGAAAAATACCATGTATATTATACGAGTGTGGCGCTCATATAAATTATATGTGTGTGAATTTTATATTTATGTAAAAAATTTGGTTGGAAAATTTAATAATTTATTTGAGACTCGTAACATAATTCTTAGATTAAAAGTTAATTTTTAATTTTTTTAAATTACATCATTTTTCTATATTTTTTATATTTTTTTAAAAAAAAATAAAAATTAATAAAAATTTAAAAATAAAATTTTAACCCACTTCCCAACTCTTCAGAATCACAACACACACTCTGTCTGTATATATATATTAGCAAAAATGCTTTAAACCACTAATTAGTGGTAGCTCTAATGATGTGGCAGTGTGTTTTGTGCCTTGGTTTTTGTTTTTATTTTATTTTTTTTAATTGCCACCTCACTAGTAGTGGAGTTAGTGATGATAAATTAGTGGTATGTAACATTGCTCATATATTAGTGAGTGACACGTAATGTGTGTAATTTAGATAAATAAATATAAAAATAAATAATAAAAAAATTAATATCAATAACATTGTATATTGTTTAAATGTTCTTAATGAAATTTAAATCTGAATTACTCACATTTTTAAATAATATTTTTTTATTTTAAGGTAGACAAATTGTCAGAAAGAAAAACGTGTAGATGTGTATATATATATATATAGCTCTATCATTTTCTCACTCACCAAACTTACAGAAATACTCTTTTGTACTCCTCCTCATCTTATGAATCTGGTGATGGATGTCTGCTTGGGTCACCCCTGATAACAGGCACTTCATAGTGGAGGTTATAGCAATTTGAGAAATGCTCTAAAAGCCCTTCACTTCAAACCTTCTGTATCACTCTCTCTCTAGCAAAATTCAATTTGTGTATAAATTCTAGAGGGGATAATAATGAGTCTTGTGAATCTGAGCTCGACATGGGTTCAATCCCATTCCATCTATGGTCTATCAACTAAATCCAGATCTACACCATCCAAGTTCCTCCATCCTCTGAAGGAAAACCCTATTCCTCTCCTGTTTCAGTCCCCAACAACACGACGACCCATCATCATATCTCATCCTTCTCTCTCCATCTCTGCAATTCTCACCAAGAAAGGGAAAGAAGAAGACAAACAAACCCATGTGGAATCCTTACCCACACCCTTCAATTTCAAGGCCTACATGATCGAAAAGGCCAATTCGGTGAACCAAGCCTTAGAAGCCGCAGTTTCGCTTCGGGACCCATTCAAAATCCACGAGTCCATGCGCTACTCCCTCCTCGCCGGCGGCAAACGGGTCCGCCCTGTCCTCTGCATCGCCGCCTGCGAGCTCGTCGGCGGCCACCAGTCCACGGCGATGCCGGCGGCGTGCGCGGTGGAGATGATCCACACCATGTCTCTCATGCACGACGACCTCCCTTGCATGGACAACGACGATCTCCGCCGCGGAAAACCCACAAACCACAAGGTCTTCGGCGAGGACGTCGCCGTTTTGGCCGGCGATGCTCTTCTCGCATTCGCGTTCGAGCACATCGCAACAGCTACGAAAGATGTGTCTTCTGAGAAAATCGTTCGAGTGATCGGTGAATTGGCGAAATCGATTGGAGCAGAAGGGTTAGTTGCAGGCCAAGTGGTTGATATAAGTTCTGAAGGAATTTCTGATGTTGGGTTAGAACACCTTGAATTCATTCATCGCCACAAGACCGCGGCTTTATTGGAGGGGTCTGTGGTTCTTGGGGCGATTTTGGGAGGTGGGTCTGATGAACAAGTTGAGAAGCTGAGAAAGTTTGCGAGATGTATTGGGTTGTTGTTTCAGGTTGTGGATGACATACTCGATGTTACTAAGTCCTCGCAAGAATTGGGGAAGACTGCCGGGAAAGATTTGGTGGCTGATAAGGTTACTTACCCAAAATTGATTGGTATTGAGAAATCGAGTGAGTTTGCGGAGAAATTGAATAATGAGGCGAAGGAACAGCTTTCTGGGTTCGATCAGGGGAAGGCGGCTCCGTTAATTGCTCTGGCGAATTACATTGCTTACCGGGAAAATTAATGTGTTGTTGTTGTTAAATTGTTTGTGTAATTGATCAAAGTGGATTTGTGTAGGCATTGCTCATTCTGTGAACTATAATTCTATAACTGAGAATGGTAAAGGAAGTGTGTGAGCTTCAATAGGTATGGGTCAACTTGGTTTTCTCGTGCTTTAATTTTCATTTTCATTGGCTTTCTTAGAGGATGTATTGATCAATGATGAGTCTGCTTGAGCAGTCATGAATTTGGAACCTTTAATTGATATGAACTTGACTGTAAACTAGAGAAATGTAATCTAGCTGGGATAAAAGGTTTATTATAGAAGGATGTGGATGTTATGATCAAGACAATTGAGAATGATGTGAGAGCCAGAGCTCATTCTTGGAGGCAAGTTAAAAATAGCCAACTAAATTGGCAAATAATATGCATAAAATTAACAAGAAACACTAAAGCTTATGCTAAGATAGTGAACTGTTAAGAGGACTTGGCTATCAGTTATTGTAATGGATTGATGTCCCATAGTTTGTGTTTCAGCTGCTGCAAGCTGTTTCTATTGCTTTAGTTTCATTCCTGAGAGCTGTCATTAAATATGATGTAGCATGTATGAGCTAGTTTGGATGTTACCTTGTTTCTGTTAGCCATTTCTCTTGATAGGTTTTCTGTTTTTTAGGGGTATGCCCCTTCATGCTGTGTACTATTTTGCAAATCTTTCAATAAATTTTTACTGGCCCAAAGAAAAGAAAACAATAACAGGTTGTATTGGGACTTTGCCTCGATTAATAGTTTAGGCATATGTAATCATCTCATACCACGTATAGCAGGTAATTAACGAGTCAAAACACTATCCCAACTAATCCTTTCTGTATGTAATCGTCTCATCCTACATTGGCTAGTTAAAAAATGGATTATTACAGAATACGACAGTGTCTTCTGAACTATATGTAATATTATTTGAGGGCTTAGAAAATTTCTGTTTTTAAGCTAATTTTTTAGGCTTTTGTTTCAGTTGTTTCTTGCAGTTTCTCTTCAATCACCTGGATTCTAATTACGCTCTCTCACATTTGGATTCCATTTGAAGTCTGACTCTATTTTCGTTCTCCCTTCAAAGAACTTTAGAGTGATCTACAGATTTAGTCGAATGGGGGCTTTAGATTGTTGTGTGAATTGTATTATCTCACCATTACAATCAATCAGAATGAGATCATGCTGGGTTCTGTCAAGACTTTTAATAAACACATTGAAAGTCTTGAAACAAGCCTTCCTCGTGTAACATGATGATTCATTCACTCGTCATATGGTATTCATATACCCCACCATAGCATTCTAATCAAACTGGGTCATTTCTTCTGTTGGAAATCAAGTCTGCGCAGTCATGGAAGAGAAGGTATATAATTGTTATTTTGGCATTTGACGCTAGGAACGCATTGTTTAGTTCATATTCTCTTTCATTGAACCCGTCAATAACTTCAGCATCTTAAATGTTTTCTTATCGTCAATTATAAACTTAATTTTCATTTAACTGTACAACCAGCCAACTTTCTAATTCCTTGTGATCTAAGCTCCCACAAGCAATGAAGATGCTGAGGAGGGTTATTTATATTTTAGTGGTTCTAATATTTAAAACCCCATCGTCAAGATAATCATTTTTTGTTAATTTATTTAAGTTATTTTAGCGCATATCTTGGAAGCAAAAAATTATAAAAAATTATAGCACAGTGATACATAGGGGTGATCATGAATCTATCTAACCCAATTGAATCGATCAAATCCGATTGACTTTAGAAGAATGCTTGCATTTCGGCGAAGGGATGGGGATGAAATATTTCAAAATTTACGGATACAGTTCGGATGGCAGGTCAACCATCCCGCATCCTCATGAACCCGATCTGCCCGTGAATGAAGTTTAAAAAAAAAAAAAAAAAAAAAAATGCTAACAAGTAACAATCTAGAATAGAAATAATAAAATATATATTTTTGTAAAACAATACCTAAAAATATGAGTAATACTATATACACCAATTAGTGTACCAATTGATGATGTCGCCTAATTTAAGATGTTTTTAGTATTTGTAATTTGTATAATGAGTGGGGTCAATAATAAGCACATAACTAGTGTCTACACTAGTTAGTATATTAATTAGTACATGCAACACCACTCTAAAAATATAATGTGTGGTGCCATGACCTATTATAGACAAGCAATACATATTTTTTCAGATTACTAGTTATTAGAGATTGTAAAAGTTATAAATGATAACTTAAAAAAAAAAATTCAAAATTTGTAAAGTCCATTGTTAGACCGATCACATTCATCCATTAACCCGTGCGGTCTGCTTAATCTGTATCTGTCAAACTGATAGATGGATCTAGATTGATTTTTTTTCTAATCCATCTAATTTTAAACAGATGACGGCTAGAATACCACCCAACCGAACCCAACCCAATCTACCATCATTATAGTGATGTATAATCTCTCAATCCAATCTACGATGTATAATTATTTAAATTGCACCCAACAAGACCAACAACACCAATAATTGAACTTTGTATTTTGAATAAAATAATCTCATTTGCTTAATTATTCCACATGCTTTGTTTCGTTTAGTTTTTAATTTTTTAGTAATAGTTTGGCAAAAGGAACATCAATTAGTTTGAAGACAAGGAATATGAAAATAATGAGCCTTTCTTTTTATTTTTTGAAAACTTGCGGCGGCCTTTTTCTTAAAAATGATGTTTGCCACATGTTGATCCTTGGTTGGTCGTTAAATAGATGGCCGGAGGAAAAAACTCGAAAGATCAAAAGATTTTTGAGCAAAAAAGAGTTAAAGAAAAAAACGCCGTTGCCGGGGATCGAACCCGGGTCACCCGCGTGACAGGCGGGAATACTTACCACTATACTACAACGACTTTGGTGTTAAAGTGTGCTATTAAATTTACTTTATTAAATTTATGATGCACACCAATTAGCAAAGCCAATTGTTTTATGCCATATCAGAATAGGCATGAGATGGACAACTATAATTGGTCGTCAAGATAATTTGAGATTTCTGGAAAACATAAACTGAATTATTCCAGATTGTTTGTTATTACTTATAAGTTAACATTTGCAATTATATATTTTTATATTATTAACTTAAAAGAATTATAATAAGTTGTAAATCGGTTCAATGTAATTTTTGATAATGTATGGGAAAAAATAGTCCTACTTAGTTAAATAAATTATTACATAATTTTTTGTTCTTTAAACATCCAAAATACAATTAAAAGGTATAGTTAAATTCCATACATTAAGTCACTATATAAAACATCTTAATATCCTTGGAACAAACATTTTTTTTATATGAACGAGCACAATAACTTTAACAATGTAATTGTACATTGCACCATATGAATTATCAAAAGTAGTGAACAAAAGTGATACTAGTAAGGAATAGGACAATCCAACTATTTGGAATCTAACATTAAACAGAACAGTCTCTTATTTCCAAACTCTAATCAAGTAATTGCACGACATGAACGGGGAGGACTGAAAGACGAATGAGCACACCACACAACAAACAGCAATCCTAGGTAATCAAAAATTTTGTCTAAAAAAATACCTAGAAAATAATCATGGGGTAGAGATTCATTTCAAGTATTAGTCCCACTATACAAAAAATTGAATCTGAACCATATGTTTCAAGTTAATAAACGTAAGATTTTTAAAATCCAATAATAGTTAGAAAGTTAACAGTATGAAGCTTAACCACCACTATATAACTACCTTAGATTTTGGTTTGAATTTTAAATTTTAAATAAACTTTTTGAGTTTTTTTTCTCTCTCCTATACTTTGGTTAATTTTCACAACACATTTAAAAAAGATTTAACTTGTTTCTTGTTTGAGGACTGGATAATCTAGTCTAGGCTCATGGGCTCGTCATGAGTTACATTTCGATAATTTAATTGGTTGATATTTTAAGTCCTCCTTGTGCATAAATCATCAAAAAAAAAAAAAAAAGTTCATATTGAAAATAATTTGTTTAGATTTTGAAAACAAATATGCTAAAGTCATGTAGATAAAATTATGGGATTAGTCTCATTTTTTTTAATGAATCTCCAACAATAAATGTCTCTCTCGTGTTGAGTTGATGCTTATTTGAGTTAACTATCTCACTTACATATTTCATTTCATAAGTATCATGATTTGTCATATGTTAGTTATTAGAAATAAACTTGTGCAAATTTTCTAATTTTTTTTTAAAAAATAAGATAAAAGTTGAGATTTTTGGTACACAATAATACTATATACTCAAAATTTTGCCCTGAAATATTTATGTATGGCTCAAATTCATTGTGTAAATGAACCCCATAACACTAATTGGATCTTAACTACACATTTCCTTTCATGGTAAGTAGAGTTTTCCTTCCACACATAACCACTAATTTTTGGTTTAATCTAGAGAACCATATTTTTTAGATCGGAACCAGATTAAGTCCTAGAAAATTACCATGAATTTTTTTATTAATGGTGTGCATTTAAGCTTGTTATTGTCGGGCCAAGTATTGAATAATCTTGACCATTGATTTCAAATTTTGGTTAATATTTTGAAAGTTTTTTTCTAAGTGTGTAGTAGTTTTGCTAATTTTAATAAATGACACTTCTGGATGTCGGATTTTTGTCACTAATTATGGGTTACATGGAGTAAGTTCTTTAAAAAAGTTTAGGATAAATTAAACTTTGCCCCTTTTATATATTTTCATTTTCTCACTTTGATCCTTAAAATTTATTTTTTTCCTCTTTGACCTTCATGTTTCAAGATTTTCTCAATTTACTCCTAAAATTAATTTTTGTTTCAAATTAGATAGAAAATGTTACGCTAACTGCCACATAGGATAAAAATACATTACTGTATTGATATTTGAATTTGTATCAGAAATGTGAATTATATATAATAAAATATTTTTATATCACATGATTGTTAATGTATTATTTTCTATATAATTTTGAATATAAATTAACCTTTGGAGTAAATTGGAAAAAATTTGAAACATCAAGGGCTAAAGTTAGATTTAAAAAAAAAAAAACAAACAAACTTTAAATACCAAAATAAGAAAATGACCAACCATAAAGCCACAAAATTCAATTTATCAAAAAGTGTAAGATCTTATGTGACTTGACACGTCCACAAATTAGGCCAAAAATGATGTAATTTGGGCACATGACGCATTCAGATTTAGCACAAGAACAACTCTATCCAGTATCTCGAGAGAATTTTGTTCAACATCTAAAATAAAAGCTCAAAACCCTTAGCACATGTCTTTCACATTAACAACAATCCAAGAATTTCATGGATTCAGCAATAATAGCAAAGAAAGCCCAAGAAAAGCCCAAAGCTGTTGTAGTTTGGGCTTGACACATCATTCACAAACAAAAGGAGCCCAATCAGCAACACCCCCAAGAAAGAGCCCACTGAACCAGCACCAAGCTATTTTATTTGTCAATATCGAGCTTTGAGGCCCAATATTTCATTAATATCGAGCTCGGAGCACCGCATAGATGGTTTGAGGGGCATTCTATTTGATCCCAAAAAATATCTTAGTACCCCCAATTTAAATTTATAAATTTTAATTGTTATTATATATTAATGTGAATTTACTAATAAGGACAATCCATATTAAACCCTAAAATAATCTCTTTTTTTCCTCATGGTACACCCTAATCTATTATTTCTATTCAAATCTCTATCTTCTTCTCCAAGAGATCAAAGTGAGTTTGTCTCTTCTTCTTCTTCTTTTTCATTCCAAACTCCAATCCATCTTACCGAAACATAGGTTTTTTTTTTTTTTTTGTGAACCAGATGAGCAAAGAACATTAATAATTGTGTTTTTTCGCACCATCTTCTTTGAATAAATTATTTTAAAAAAAACCAATTAGCTAGAACTAAAATTGAATAATATCCTATTTGTCGATTTTTTTTTGAAAAAAATCCTATTCGTTTTTTTCCTTTCCCGAGCTCTCAGAAAAATACAGATCTACTCCAACAAAAATAATCCAATCTATTCCTTGAAAAAGCACAATCTTCAAAATACAACCCTAGTTTGAAATTTATCTTTTAAAACACATGCTTTATTTCTCAAAACTCTGTTCATTTTGACAAAGAATTAAAAGCTAACTTTTAATTGATCTAAGGGTTAGTTGGGGCTGTAACTGTGCAATGCAGTTTCTTTTAATTGATTTTTGTGATTCATAAAGAAAATGTTCAACCAGGGATTATCACTGGACGTACTTGTGTGTATATTTGAGGGATTTTCTTTTGTTTATTAAAGTGTTTATGAGCCTAGGCTTAAATAATGGTAGAGAGTGTGTGGTTCTGAAAGTTGTTTGTGGGTTTCATGTTTTTTTGTTTGATGGTGTTCATCATTCTGTGTGTTTGATGATAATGGTGAGTTTCGGTAAGATGGATTGAAGTTTCCGAGTGAAGAAAGAAGAAGAAGAAGAAGACCAACTCACTTTGATCTCTTGGAAAAGAAGATGTAGAGATTTGAATAGAAATAATTGATTAGGGTGTACCATGAGGAAAAAAAAAGATTTTTTAGGGTTTAATATGGATTGTCCTTATTAGTAAATTTACATTAATATATAATAAAATTAAAATTTATAAATTTAAATTGGGGGTACTAAGATATTTTTTGAGTTCAAATAGAATGCCCCATGGTTTGAACACGTATACAGCCTTTGACAAAAATCTATCATCACGTGGAAAACATGAAAAGCACAAAAATTAAAATAAACTTGTTGAAATTAAACGGCACGAAAGCATCACAAAAGTGATTGAACGTGAGAGGGTTTATATTGATGAAATTAAAGTTACAGCAATCAAAGTGAAACATCACACAAATTAAAGAGATTGATGGTGTAATTTATTTTTTTAAAATATTACGAATCATAATAATCAATGTTTTAATTTGAAACATAAATTATCATAAAAATATGATGTCCAAAAATTACACTTAGAGGGGAAATTGTATTTGGAACACTTTATTTGCAACGTTCCAAGAATTTTCATTTGTAATCATCAGGAGATAAATAATAATAATAATAAAAAAAATAAACAATATTAGAATTTTTATGAACAAAATAATTATACTTTGTAAATATATGTATTGTCAATTCCCTCTTCTAAAAGTTCTTCTCAATGTATGGAATTTATGCTGAATTGCATTCAGTATCATTACTATTTTGAGGGGTGTTTCAGAAAGTTAGATAAAAGTTTACTTTTTTATTTTTTTGTCTTTTTGTGGATGAAAAATGTGAGAGGTGATATAATTTAAAATAGTCAAAAATTAACTTTTAAGCAGTTTGCCAAATGAACCCTGAATCATTTTAAAGGAAGTGATTTTGAAATAAAACAAAATCGTGAGTTCAAGATTGAGCATTGTGAAAACAATTATGGCCTTGTTTAACAAGTTGGTTTTTTAATTTTTTTTTTACTAAAATAATCAATAAAAATAAAATAAATTAAAATAGTTCTTAAGACAAAATATCACATCTAATCTATAATTATTTTATTTTTTCTCTCACAATTATCAAATCAATTATAAAAAAAAAAATTAACTATCTTCCTAAATATAACTATTTTAGTCTGATTAAAATAATTAAAAAGTTAAATAATTAACTTTTCAAATAAAGCTGTATTATAATACAAAAATTATTATAAAAAATTTATATATGTATATATATATATATATAAATATATAAGATTTAATAGAAATTGTTAGTGGAGTCCTTTTGAAAAATCTCATTTATCAATACAAAAAAAAAATTTCTTATGTTAGGTAAGGGTATTTTAGTCATTTTAATTTGATTTGACACCATAAATAAATATTCAATTAAAAAGCAAAAAGTTAATTTTTTACCAACTTTTCAAATCACTTTTCAAAAAATTAAAAAACTTTATAAAAAGTTAAAAGCCAACTTTTTACCAACTTCTCAAAACACTCCCATGTATCTAGTACTGATTTCCATGCTTACCAGATGATATTGACTCCCAGGTCATTGTCATTTACTTGTCAAAGCACTTATTTAGAAGTTGATTGGGGAAATGGCAGCTGTAATGGAATTAATGTAAAGACTCAGGCTAATCCACTCACAAAAATTTTGACTAGGTGGTTGTGTTGTGTAAATTAATTTATATAATATGAGATTTTTATAAATTTTATATGTATAATAAATTTGAATTATAATATCAATATTCTGAATAATTGGTAAAGATAAGTTTGTAGTGATACTTTTAGAGTTGGCTTGCATTTTGACTTGTAACCAAAAAATAAATTTATAAAAAAACAAAAGAAAAAAAATGTGCTTTATTTTCTTGTACATTTTCCTTTACAAATATATTTTTTTGTTCCATTTTCTTCTCTTTTTCAAAATTCAAGAATTTAGTCACAGTTACATAGTGTGAGAATTGAGACTAACATAATTATTTTTGTGATAAATTGAAACTTACGAATTAAAAATCAATATATAAATTGTCATGTTATTATTATTCTCAAATACTTATGCCACATTAAATAATAAATAAAATATGGTGAGGGTAAGTCATATATTTTCCTATTAAATACTATTCAATTCTACGCTGGTATGATTAAATTACATATTAATAGTTCAAAAATTATGTATTGATGGAATTCAATAATATTTTAATTATGAAAAATAGGATTTAATAATAAATTTTTCTAGTTACTAAAGTAACAATTCAACGCCAAAACAGTAATATTACATCTTACTGATTTTGAATCTCCAAAACCAACATCTAATGATATAACAAGCATTCATTGAATAATTTTAATATTTTAATTGGATTCTTACACATCACTTACTATTGATTTGAGAATTTAAAATTGATGATCCAAAATATTTTCCAGGCCCAAAATATCGAGTCTGGATCCTCTCCAGCCAAAAGTCCCTCTTGTCCTCCGGTCAAGGGCCACGATTTGGCCACGTGACCCTTTGAAGATCTACGGCTTAGATAATAAAAAAAAAATGAATTTCGTTTCTCTGCAAATCAACAGAAATGAAAGGAAGAAGAACAGAGGATGCATTTTTTTTTTCTTTTTTCTGCGTTTTTCTGATGCAGATATTTTGGAAGAAGAAAAAGAAGAAAAATCAAGATGATAAAGATTTGTAGATCCGGATCTGCAGAGGAATTTTTTTTTTTTTTTTGGTTGATGAAGATGATGATGATGTTGAAGATGATGAAGATTTGATGCGTTTTGATGCAAATTTTTAATGCAGATATTTTTGATGCAGATTTTTCTGCAGATATTGATGATTTTCAATAAAAAAAACGCATCAAATATATTTTTCTGCAGATTTTAAAATTTTGCGTTTTGATGATCTTCAAATATATGTTGATGATCTTCAAAGATATATATTGATGATCTTCAAAGATCTGATGCGTTTTGAAGATATATATTGATGACTAAAAAATATATATTGATGATCTTCAAGAATATATATTGATGATCTTCAAAGATTTTTTAACACAGAAATCTGCATCAAAACTAAAAAAAAATTCTGCAGATTTTTCTGCCGATATTGATGATCTTCAAGAAAAAAAATTTATGCAGATTTGAAATCTAATTTTTTTTTTTACAGATTTACTCACAGATCTGTATTGAAAATATCAATTTAAAAAAAAAAAACAAAACTGAAATGTTGAGGGGAATAATCAATTAAGTGTTTTGAGGGAGAAAGAGTTATCAGTGAAAAGAAGAAGTTTTTGGTGAAAAACGAAATTTATTTATTTATTTATTTTTTATCTAAGCCGTAGATCTTCAAAGGGCCACGTGACCAAATCGTGACCCTTGACCGGAGGGATCCTTTGACTGGAGAGGATCCGGACTCCAAAATATCTCCCATCACGTGGAACACGAAGCAAAACCACAAGAATCATAAACGCGTACATTGGTATTTTTTTAAATTATTTTAATGTTCATACTTTAACCAACCAAACTGCTCCACGTTTCCAATTGAGGTGGGGCTTCAAAAATTAATTTTTTATTAGTTTTTTTTTTTAACAATTTAATAAAAAAATGTTGTATGCAGTAATAGTTTAATTTGAAACTTTTAAAAAACTTGTTATAATTTGATTTATAATAGTAGAAGGTGGTAACTTTTAATTTATTATACACTCATAATCATATATATATATATATATATATACACTAGCGGTCGGACACACGCGATGCGTGTGCAAACTCATTTGAAGTTATAATATGAAATTAACATTTTTTTAAATAATGTACATATATATAACTATGTGCAATGTAACATTTGATATTACACTCATAATCATATATATATGGTCAAACTCTTTTATGAATAAATTTAAAAATCTAAATTTAACATTTCACTTTTGTGACTTCAAATGGTCGGTAGTGTTACATGTACTAATTAGTATACTAACTAATATACCAACACTAGTTATGATATTATTATTGACCCCACTCATTAATCACATTACAAATATTAAAAATTTCTTAAATTATGTTACATTATCAATTAGTATATTAATTAATACATATAGTATTATTCTCAAATGATGATGGGAAGGTGGTTAATTGAGCATAATTATGTTGGCCCATCGTTTTCTAAACCTAACTGGTTTTGTTATTGGAAAGTTGATTTTTATAGAAATATTAATAAAGTGGACCCAAGTATAAGAATAGGTAGATTCCAAAAAGAAGAAAAAAAACTGTATAAAATCTCACTAATTTTCCATCTACACGAAAGAAAGAAGAAAAAAAAAGTGTCTAAAATCTCACCAATTTCCCATCCATCCGAAAGATCGAATGTGGCTAATTAGAAATGTAGATTATTGAATTGTCAAATGCTCTGATTATATACTTCGTCTTTAATTTTGAAAATGTTCCTTTATATGTTCAAAAAAAAAAAAAATACCAAGAGAAAAATTGAAAACTTCATCAAAGTGGGTGATTATGTTGTGTGGACAAATTTATCAGTGTGGGAAATTGTTTGAAACTTATTTTTAGGGGAAGAATAATACTATATGTATTAATTAGTGTATTAACTAATGTACCAATTGATGATGTGACATAATTTAAGAGATTTTTGGTATTTGTAATTTGTATAATGAGTAAGGTCAATAATAATGTCATAACTAGTGTTAGTACACTAATTAGTACACTAATTGATACATGTAGCACCACCATTCCGAAAAGCCACTAACGAAAATTGCTCAACCATAACCTCTATCCTTAATGATTTCTGTTGCAGATCAGGCCAAAAAATCAATATGAGCAAATCAAAAGTTTTCTTCTCCGCCAACTTGGATGATAATGCCAAGACTCATCTTGCCAACAAACTCCAAATACCGATTACCACCAATCTTGGGAAATATTTTGGTTGCCCTATTCACCACACCCGTCCATCCGCCAACTCTTTCTCCTTCATCATGGAACAAATCCAAAATAAATTGTCCGGTTGGAAATCCAAATTGCTATCCCTCCCGGGTTCAGCCACCCTTATCAAAGCTATCAATTAAGCCATTCCCAACCATGTCATGCAATGCAACTATATCCCTAAGTCTGTTACCAATAAAATAAACAAACTCAATAGGGACTTCCTTTGGGATACTACCTCCGAAAAAAAGAAAATCCACTCCATAAATTGAGATAACATAGCCAAATCTAAAAAAGTTGGAGGGTTAGGTGTTAGACAAGCTAGCCTAGTAAACAATGTCAACATTGCCAAACTCAATTAGAGACTACACTTTGAAAAACATAAACTTTGGGCTAAAGTGCTTAACTCTAAGCTCTAATCCAAGTCCACAATCCTCTCTCCCACTTGGAACGGAATTGATAAAGGGGCCGAACTTTCAAATTAGGCTCCAAAATCCTCGTCCATAATGGTCTCCATTTCTGGTTTGATAATTGGATAGGCTCTGGGCCACTTAGATCACTTATCGAAGGGCCCCTCACCCTTTCAGACCAAAACCTTTCGGTTAGAGATTGTTAGGCTGAAAACTCTTGGAACCTCGCTAGCCTTTCCTTCTCTCTCCTAATCTGTATCACTAACCTTCTTTCTTGCATCACTCTCCAATGGTTTCATCCCTCTGATGATTGCCTCACTTGGAAACTCTCCCTGATGGGTCTTTTACCTCTAGCTCTACTTACCTCCACTCTAAACCTTTTCCCTCATCTCTCCCCCTTTGATAACTGGACTTGGCTTTGGAAGAGTCGAATATCACCTAGAATATCCCATTTCCTCTGCCTCACTCTTCATCAATGCCTTAGTACCAAAGACAACCTCATCCTCCACCGAATCACCAACGACTTTACCTGTCCTCGTTCTTATCTATCCTGAAACCACCAATCACGTCCTTAGGGACTACAAATTTGCCAAACTCTTTTAAGATGCTCTCCACATCCCAACCGATGCCCTTTTTTCTTTCGCCCAGCCTCTTGTTGACTAGATTAAATCCAACTGTACCTCCAACCTAAACCACCACTCATCCTACCGATTGGTCAGTCCTTTTTCCAATCTCTTGTTGGTTTATTTGGAAAAATTGAAATTCTTGGTGTCACTCCACCCCCAACCCTTGCTTCTCAACCCCTCACTAGCCATTGCCTCTGCCATCGAATGTCAACATCTCTCCCAACTAAGCAACCACATTCCTCTCCTTTATCCGTTTTCTCTTAGCTACCCCCCAAACCTAGCTTGTTCAAACTCAATATCGATGGTGCCTCAAAAAACAACCTTGGACCTACCACCGCTGGTGGTATCATTAAGGACTAGACGGGTAAATGGATTTCTGGTTTCTGCTGCAACATTGGCCACTTGTCTAGTATCGAAGCCGAACTGTGGGCTATGCGAGATGGACTAAAACTTGCTCTTGACCTGAATCTCACAGAATAGAAGTGGAAACAGACGCAACAATCATAAAAAATCTCATTCTTGGTAGCCACAAGCATTGTCATCAACTTAGTAATCTCATTTATGACTGCAGGTAGCTCCTGGACCAGCTCGGAACCTTGACTATTAGCCACACCTATCGCGAGGAAAACAAATGCGCGGACTTGCTTCCTAACGAAAAATTTAATCATGAGGATTTACTTGTTTTCTCTTCTATTTCTAACTGTATTTCTTTTTTCTTTTAAAGTATTTGAAGATGCTAAGGTACTTTTATCTTAGAAATGTAACCGCTTAACTCTTTATCAATCTAATTTCGATCTTCATTACCAAAAAAAAAAAAAGTGTAAAATTGATTTTTATGAGATTTAAGTGGTCCTATGTTTAATGAAAGTCTGTTCTTATGTATATGTGATGAAACTTTTTTGTGTGTATCAGGCTTACAATTAAAAGATTTTTATATGTAGTCCAATTATTTAAAAAAAATAACTTTTGCATGTTAGAAAAATAATATTAATTTAATAAAAAAGTTTACGAAATCTTGCAAATTTATCGTTACTATGAAAATATTTTTTTCCAACTCTTCACCAAAACGATTTTTTTTTTCAATTTTATTTTTAAAATTGTTCCACTAATATGTAATTGATTTTATTTTTAGGGTAAATTACAAACACATTCCCTGAGATTTAGTTAATTATAAATTACCCCTGTGATTCTAGAAATTACATTATGCTTCTTAAGGTTTCTAATTTCATAACAAATAAGTCATTTTATTAATAAATTAACAAGTTAATTAACAGTTTTTAATAATGTTAAAATTTTATTTCAATTCATAATTCAAATAATTTTATTATTGTATAAGTTAACAGTTAAAATTTTCACTTTTTCAATTAATTCTGTTAAATAAAAAATTTTGACATAAAGATATTTGTAATTTTTCAAATCACAGTGGACAATTTGTATTTTTTTTTTTTTGGATTCAAAGACAATTCGTATTTTAGGCAAACCTCAGGCAATGTACTTGTAATTTACCCTTATTTTTATTGAGTGTGTTCACTGTAAAGAATTTGTAATTGAAAATTTTCTCATTTTAAAGTAGTATTTAAATTATAATTACAAAATATATGTTATTTAATTAATTTTCCACATAATGTATTCAAATGAAGCATTAAATTATCCTATCAAACAGCATAAAAATGAGAAAATAATGAATATAAATTTCTCACATCTTAAATTCAAACATGACAGAAAGATTATAATAATATTATGATGATCATTTTTATTATCACATTCTATTCAATATAGATTTATGTTACTTAGATACATGAGTCTTGTTTACCCATATTTATAGGCACACATTTTAAGCAAATTTAAAATAATTATATATTTTTCATTATACTCATTTTTATATAAGATGTATAATAATCTTTCAATTCAAATTGTTAGACCTGCGCCCACATAAAAACAAAACTCTGGATATCTTTCTAATGCGATGAATTTAACTAATTATAAAAGTTGGAATCAGTAATTGATTAAGACCTCTTTTATAAAAATCAGTTCACACTTCTTCCTCATCAAAACCTGTTTCTATCATCACCGCCCTCCCCTCCATATCCCAGACAGCAACCCAATAAACAAGCTCAAAAATAGAATTTTTTTTTTTTAAATTAAAAAAAAAAAAAAAAAAACTTCTCATTTACTTCTCTGTGTTTAATTCGATTTCCATTTCAGTTTTATTTCGATTTCATTTTCAAGACAACTCATCTTCACCGTTGATACTTTTCCCGGTCAAATGACGAAGAGGACGATGATCCAGACCATAACATACTACCTATCGGAGCACCCCTCGATCGTCAATTTCCGGTGGAGCCACCCCCAATCATTAGGCTCCACGTGGTCCTTCCTCTTCACCTCCATCTCCTTCTACATCACTTTCTCTCTCTTCCTCCACCTCCTCCTCTCTCTCCTCCTCCGCCGCCGTGGCCACCGTCCCGTCCCCCTCGGCCCCATCCCGGCTATCCACAGCCTCTCCATGTCCCTCATCTCCCTCACCATCTTCGCCGGAATCCTCCTCTCCGCCGCCGCGGAGATCCGCGACACCCGTTGGTTCTGGCGGAGATCCAAAACCCCTTTCCAATGGTTCCTCTGCTTCCCCCTCGGAACCCGACCTTCAGGCCGAGTCTTCTTCTGGTCCTACGTCTTCTACCTCTCCCGCTTCCTCCACACTTTCCGGACCTACTTCGCCATCCTCCGCCGCCGCAATCTCTCCTTCTTCCGCCTCTTCAACCACTCAATCCTCATCGTCATGTCTTTCCTCTGGCTCGAATTCTCTCAATCCTTTCAGGTCGTAGCGATACTTCTCACTACCTCAGTCTACGCCGTCGTTTATGGGTACAGGTTTTGGACTGCGATTGGACTGCCGAGTGCTTGTTTTCCCTTCGAGGTGAGTTGCCAGGTGGTGCTGCTGAGTTGCAATGTACTGTGCCATGTTGGTGTGCTTTTGCTTCATTTCATGAAAGGTGGGTGCAATGGGATCGAAGCTTGGGTCTTCAATTCAGTCCTCAACGCTGCGATTCTCTTCCTCTTCTTGAATTTCTATGTCAAGAAGCATCTCAGGAAGAGGAAGGTCGGTGATTTCAATGCCATCAAGGAATCGAAGATTGGCATGGTCAAAGACAAGGATCTTTGATTTTTTTTTCACTGAAGAAATTGAGGAACAAACAATAAAGGAGGCTCCTTTTATTCCCAGGTTGTAGAATTGTATACATATATGTATGGTTAACCGAAATTATATACAAGAATAGTAACTTTATTAGATTTTTATTTATTTATTTATTTTTTCTTTTCCTCTTCATATTTTTTTTTTTTTTTTTTTTTGATTCACCTGAAGATAAAAACAGAATACAAAACTAGAGTCCTGGGATAGTAGCATCCCTTCTAGAACCAACAGTTATCATGTCAATAGCTAACAAAGAGAAAAGAGAACTAGGTGGATCTTCTACAAAGAGGAGGTGGTCTTGCTGGTTCACTCCAAGATTAGCCATAGCATCTGCACAGTGGTTTGCTTCCCTGGGAATGGTGGCAATAGTGCATTGACATTTTCTTAGTATGAAGTTTGCGTCTTGAATAAGTGCTCGATATGGTGAGTTCTCTCCAGCTCTGTCTCGGATGAGTTCCATAGCCAGTTGGGAATCAGTTTCGATTTGGATGTTAGCTATTCCTTTCTGCATGATTATGGTGAGCCCTCGATATATACCCCAAAGTTTAGCCTCAAGGCTTGTACAGTTGCCTAAATAACCATAATAACCCCACACCCAAGTACCTATTTCATCTCGCAGTAGCCCACCAAAACCAGATTGACCAGGATCCCCCTTGGAGCATCCATCTGTGTTGAGTTTAAGCTGACCTGCAAGAGGACAAGACCAGAGCATTAGTTTAGGATCTTTAAAGTTTGGGTGAAGAATAGCTTGAAAAGCTTCCTGTGTTTCCTTGGCCATCCGGAGTATGGTAATAACACTAGTGTGAGGAGGTTGAGTATGATTCTCAAAGACTTCTTTGTTTCTCTCTTTCCAGATGAACCATAAAGCTGTCAAAAAAACTGCAGGCCATTGAGTACTGTTGAGATGTTCCTTGCTTTGAATATTGGTAGTAATCCAGTCCTTGAAGTTAGCACTGTTACTATGTTGCTACCAAGTAAAATTCTGCAGCTTCAACCAGATGGCCTTAGCTTTTGTATAGCTTCTGAATAAATGTTGCATGTCTTCCCTGGATGAATGACATCTGGGACATAGATCTGTGTCTGACATATTCCTGATTAGTCTCATATGATTAGTAAGTAATCTTTCATGCATGACAAGCCAAAGAAAAGTTCTCAGCTTGTGAGGGGCCTTAAGTTTCCAAATCCATTGCCAGTTAGTTCCATCAGATTCTTGGGTAGATAAGGCTTGGTAGGCTGCTGCAGTAGAATACTTACCAGTGGTGGAGCTTTTCCAATGAGGAGTGTCATTATAGATCACATACCTGGGTCTAGGGATTCTAAGAATGGTATCTAAGGTATGTTGAGGGAGCAGGTTATGAATTGAAGTGAGGTCCCAGTTACTATCATCATCAAGGATGGATTTGACTTTGGTAATATCATCATTTTGGACTCCCTGGATTGTCTTGCTTAGAGGTTGTTCCCCACACCACCAGTCAGTCCAGAGAGAGACCTGCTCTCCAGTCCCAATATCTCATTTAATATTTCTATCTAAGACATCTCTATTTTTAATAATGCTTTTCCAGGTATGAGAGGCTTGTCTCCTAGTGGGCCAGTTGGATAAAGAATGTGTTTTTAGGTACTTTGTTTTGAGGACTTCACACCACAGCTCATTAGAGTTAGTTGCAAGTTTCCAACCAAGCTTAGAGAGAAGGGCAGAATTCTGGACTCTGGCTTGCCTAATACCCAATCCCCATTGTTTCTTATTTTTCCAGACCTGCTGCCAGTTCACTAGGTGGACTTTCCTTCTAACTTCAGTACTACCCCATAGGAAATTTCTATTAAGTTTGTCAATATGGTCACGTACTTTCCTAGGAAGTTCCATAGTTTGCATAAGATGATTAGGCATAGCAAAGGTGACAGCCTTAATGAGGGTTGTTCTACCAGCAAGGGACAGGTTTTTAGCTTTCCAACCAGAAAGTCTTTGGGCTATTTTTTCGAGGATGGCATTAAACTGGGATTTGGAGACTCTGTTATGGAGGAGGGGGGTACCTAGGTATTTACCCAGATCAGCAGTGAGGGAAATGCCAACATGAAAGCTGAGAGATGTGGCTTCCCTTCTAGGGACATTAGTAGAAAAGAACATCTTGGATTTCTGGAAATTGATTTTTTGCCCAGACATATCACAGAATTCAGCAAGAACATCCAGGATACAGTCACAATTACGTCTAGTGGCTCTAGCAAATAAGATAAGATCATCAGCAAAACATAAATGGGAAATGAGAGGGCTATGTCTGGAAGCTTGAAGGCCTTTCCATTCACCATTTTTAGATTTTTGTCTAATCATATTAGACAGATTTTCCATGCACAGAACAAAAAGGTAGGGAGATAGGGGATCTCCCTACCTAACGGCATGCCATCCTTACCAGGGGCTTTAAAGGCTTTAATGCTTTTAAAGGCTTGCCAGATTTCAGAGTTAGTCACAGGTAATTGAAGAGTGGCATTATCATCTCTAGAAATTCCCTTACTAGCAAGATTAACCCAATTATCAAGCACATGAGTTTCTTCATATTTGAATAGATTGGAGAAATGGTTCAAAATATGGGCTTTGAGATCATCACTGTTAGAGATCCAGGTACCACTCCCATCCTTTAACACCTGGATTTTTAACTTTCTTCTCTTGGTTAGGGTAGAGGTGTGAAAAAATTTTGTATTCCCATCACCCATGGTAAGCCACTTATTACGGGATTTCTGGTACCACAGAATTTCTTCCTGGA
Source organism: Camellia japonica (assembly GCA_030407325.1). NCBI lineage: Eukaryota > Viridiplantae > Streptophyta > Magnoliopsida > Ericales > Theaceae > Camellia > Camellia japonica. The sequence continues at coordinate 26,011,371 of JAPPVO010000002.1, forward strand.
ACAGGGTCATGTTAAACTGCTTAATGAGATCTTTCTCAAGAATATGAAGGCTATGAGAAAAGTTACCAGTTTGAGATTTTTGTATGCCTTCAATACGAGCCAGAAGATTTCTTTTTCTTTTGAAGATATTACCAAAGACTTCTTTATTCCAGATTTTAGTGTTATGTGTGAAGGTATCAATGGCTTCAAGAAGGTTGAATTCCATGTTACGCCAAGAATTATGAACAATATCAAAAAAACCAGGATGACATAACCAAGCAGCTTCAAAACGAAAAGGTCTATTAAGAGGGGTTGAAGGATACATACCTTGGGTGTAAACCACCAGTGGGGAATGATCCGAGTAGGTTCTGGGAAGGGTCCGCACAGTGCCTTCAGGGAACAAAGTTTGCCATTGCTCATTGCACATGGCTCTGTCTAGCCTTTCCCTGGTGTTAGCCATGCCTTGTCTGTTATTGGTCCAGGTAAACCGAGGCCCTACACTGCCCAAATCAATGAGATTACAGTTATTAATGCGTTCTCTGAATCTTTGAGTTCTGTTTTGGTTCTGAGTGTGTGTGAAGCTCCTCCTCTCATTCTGGTGAGCATAATCATTGAAATCTCCCATAACAAGCCAGGGTTGGTTCACATGGCTAGCTGTATCCTCAAGGTTGTCCCAAAGAGTCTCCCGTGAAAGAAGGTTAGAGCTGGCATAAACTGCATTAAGAACCCACTCCTCGAAATCCTCTTTGTGTATAGTGGTTTGAATAAATTGATTTGAGACTGCTGAAGCCCGAACATTAACTTGATCCGTATCCCAAATCAACCAGATGCCACCAGCACGGCCAGAAGGATCCACAATAGTGGAGGTCGAAAACCCCATGTTGGTGAAAAAATTCCCCATAGAACTAAAAGGGACTTTAGTTTCCATGAGTATAATAATTCCAGGTTTATGAATGTTGAGAAGCTCACGCATGTTTCGTCGAAAGGTACTATTACCGGCCCCTCGGCAGTTCCAAATCAGTATTTTGAGGGAATCCATAGATGATGGGAGGGGTAGAGGTTCAGTGGCAAGCTGGGGTAAGATACTACGTATCCGTCGATGGTCCTAATCGGTGGACCTCATGGATGCCATCTGGATGGAGTGGACTGATGGTCCTGGAATTGTGCTCCACCCTGGTTCGATTCTCATGCGTAGTTGCTCGATCCACCAGATGGTGTCCACGCGGTGAATGGCTTCTGTCTCGTGCTCGATCAACAACCCCAGGGCTTTGCCGTCCATCCTGTGAATGGACGTTGTCGGTGGGGCTGCTTCCTCGTTCTCCATGTCTGTGGGGAGGGTCAGGAGGTTTTCTAGCTCTGGATTTTTCAACTCTAAGCGAGCTGTTGCGATATGAAGTCAAGGGGTTTCGGGATAAGGAGATAGAAATATCTGCTTTTAGATCTTCCATCGGGATTTCTAGGGATACACTGAGCGATTCCTTCAGACTAGGCTTTTCAGAAGGTAAAGTAGTAGAGGTCTCCATGTGTGAAGTAACCGTTGTGTTAATGACAGCTAGACCCACAGGGGATTGGACGTGTGAGACTGTAGGAGCATGTGAACTTGGGTGTTCTTGGGGATGGGCTGGGCCAATGCTGTGGCTTGTGGGCTTGATGGTGGCGTTTATAAGTTGTGGATCAGTGGCTATTTGTGGCCCAGTAGGAGTGAAGGTAGTAGGAGAGGCAGAGTCCTTATTTACGTGGACCAGTATATTGGGTTGGGCCTCTATGCTGTCTAATTCAGCAAACCGATTTGGAGTAGGCTGTGGCCCAGTGATTTGGGGTTTTCTTTGGGGGGTTGATCTACGGTTCCTTCGGGTTACCATCATCCATGGCCCAAAATGGGTTTCTTCTTTCTCCAGATGTTGTAGGTTATCGTTGATTGGGATCGATGCTGGCTGTGAAGTTTCTGTAACGGCTAGGCCGTCACCGGGCGGCGGTGTGCTTGAGGTAGAAGCCACATAGTGGGTTCGAGCAGCAGTTTTGTGTCGACAGAGTTCTTTACGATGATCCACTCGCCCATAATGGAAACAAATAGAATGGATGAACTCGTATTCAATGGCGTAGCTTTTCTTGCCTAGTAAGAACCTGGGGCAGAGAGGTTTATTGAGGTCCATTTCAATACAAACTCTGGCAAACGTGCCTCTTGTGGCCATGGCTGTTGTAAGGTCTATCTTGATAGGGCGTCCTAATTGTTTGGCGATGCTATACAGAACCTTTTCTTGGAAATACTCAATCGGAAGCTCTGGAAACCGAACCCAGACTGCGGTTGTGGTTTCGAAAGCTTCCGATGCCTTGAAATCAGGCTCCCATTTGTGAACAGTAAGATAGTGATCCAAAATTACTCACGGTCCCCCTGAGTACACATGGGCGCAGTCCTCCTGAGAGGAGAACTTAAAGAGAAAGTAATTGCTCCCGAGATCTATAGCATGAAACTCATCTTGTAGGGCCCATAGATTTTTGACTTTAGTACAGAGCAATCTGTACCCAATGCTTTTGCCCAAAAGCCTTACAATAAGAGAATTTGTCCACGATTGTCCAATCTGATGCAGAAGTTTCTTTGGGAGGACTATTTGGGGTATTCCAGTTTGTACATCCTCAGGCATGAGGGTATTTCCATCAGCGTCACCTTCATCTGAAGTTATGGTGTTCGTTGTATCATCAAAGTAAAAATCACTACTTTTCGGGGCTGCAAGCGCTTCTTTGAACGATTTTTCCTTAGGACCTGCAGAAGAGGTTCCTATGGAAGAAGGAGTTCCATCATTCATGGCTATTTCAACTGGAGTAGAAAAGGAGGGCTTGAGATCGATCCCAGATTCAACGCTGGTCACCATGTCTCGATCCTCCAACGCCTTCCTACCCTTAATCTTTTTAGTGCTGCGTATCAAGTGGTCCTCCTCCTCAAGAGAAATAACAGTAGTATTGCTGGTGTTGGTATCGCTTGGATCACTGATGTTCATTCGTATCTCAGAGAGAGAACTTGACACTCTACCAAATATAATAAGACCCTTCATATTGCTGTTTCTTGAAAGAATAGGAAAAGGTAATTTTGCGTGGAAAGGGATCATGCGTGCAAGTGTAACTATTTTATTATCAAAATAATAATGTGCATGTCATGTTACGTTCACGTTAAATTGGCAATGGCATAAAAAATTACTAATAATAATAATAACGATCATACTACGTAGCTCGAATGTCGCGGCTCGAAACGCGGCTCGACACCAAAACGACGTCGTTTTGGTGTCGATTTTTTTTTTTTTTTTTTTTTTCTTCCCTGGTTTTGCAGAACGAAGAAGAAGAAGAAGAAGAAGAAGGGAGAAGAAGAGAAGGGAGGAGGAGGACGAGGAGGAGGACGAGGACGAGGACGAGGACGAGGGAGGGGAGGGGGCCATAAAAACCGGTTTGAGGAGGAGGGGAGGCTGGGCAGACGACGGTGGTGCTGCGACATCGGCGGGGCTGCAACGGAGGAGGAAGCAGAGGCGGCGGGGGGAGCTACGACGACAGCGGGAGCTGCGACGACGGCGGGGCGGGGAGCTGCAACGCCGACCTTCTTCCTCTCCCTCCCTTCTCTTTCTCCTCTCCCTCTCTTTCTCTCCCTCTCCCTCTCCCTCTCCCTCTCTTCCTCTCGAGCCATTTTCGAGCCTGGTAGCTTCGAGCTACCAGGCATTTTCCTAATAATAATGAAACTACAATCTACTGTCGGATGACTTTATGATTAATTTGATTTGATTGGTTACTTGCTATATTAATTTAATTTGGGTTATCATCAAGCTATCAAGAGATGTGGGAAGCTAGATATGGGCCCCAAATTTTATTTGTTTAATTGGAGGTGCTTCAATAACATAATAATGGTGTTAGTTGGCTACCAATGCTAATCTCAAACCAAATAAATAAATAAATAATAAATAATAATAATAATTAGCGAGAGAGGAAACAACTGGCTTTTCCAAGTTGGTCCTGTGATATACTGGTTGTAAATGATTGAAGCTACTTTCAAAGAAAATTGAAATTGGATAGCATACAAAACTCAACTTATATAACAATGTTTAACAATGTTATGTTGTTGATCGATTTTGAGCTCTCAATGGTTTTGAAACACATTTGAGCTCTCACACCACAAGGTGAAAACCAATAATCGGACACAATATTTTTATATAAGTGTGAGATCTATAAAAACATAAAATCTATTTTATGTAAAAAAAAATTGTGTTCGATTTTGTAATTAAAATTTATGTTACTAAACTTTTGTTTTACAAAATAACCACATGGTGACAAGATGATTTGCTCATTTTCTTGCTAATTAAACCCAGCTCATCCATTTTGCCTTTCTACTTGAACATTTGACAAGTTAACCCAGGTCATGTGTAAATGCTTCAGTCATGGTTTTGACGTAAAAGGAATGGAATTTATGTAAGGACTTGACAAATTATTCTTTCTTCCTCGGCTTGGGTAGTGTGCATGTGGTAATGTGGTTTGCCCAAATTGAAGTGAAGGTTATGTTTTGTTCAAGACTTGAAATTATGGTTCTCTCTTATCATTTTCAATGGTTTATTAAATAGATCATCAAATTTAAATTTTATAAAAAAAAGTTTACTTTTTATTGCTTCAATCGTTCATCAAATAGATCATGAAATTCAAAATTTGTCAAATATTTTATCAAATTGAGAACGGATGTGCCTTTCATCAAATTACTGTTCATTGCCGTTAAATTTTCACTATCAGATGTCCCTCAAATGTCTTCTGAAAGATCACCTCAAGGTAAAAATTTGTGAAAAATTTACATTGGCCGATCGACCGGCTAGACATTCGTCTTGTTGACCAGTGATTTGATGAAACTCTGTTGGAACACTTGATATCAAAAGAAACTTTATTTAAATTTGATGAATAAAAAGATGAATAGTTGGAGATGCCTTAAGAATAATTAAAATAGGAGTTAAGCACTTAGTACTTTGTAAGAATAGGAAGACTTAGGCTTGATTTGGCATAATTTAAAAAAGTCAAAAGGTCATTATCATATTCAAGTCATATCATCTTATTCAAATCACATCACCTCTCTACCACATCACTTCAAACCCAATTAATACACAACTCATATTTTATAAAAAGTCAAAAAGTACACTTATTTAGGGGTTGTTTGGGGTGTCCTAAATAAGTGCACTTTTTGTATTTTTGGACTAAAAAGTTGAGGGAAAAAATATGGATGCTTGGGTTAACTTTTTGACTTTTTATGAAAAAATGTGTAATAAAAAATTGTAAAAATTAGTTTGTAGAAGAAAATTAAGATTGAGAGTTGTGCAGCCGTAATTGTTGACTTTTGGTGAATAGTGTTAACTTTTTGAGTAACTTTTTGACTTTTTGACTTTTTTTAAATACCCCAAACTTGGCCTTAGTTTATTCCAAACATACTAATAACTAACAATTAACTTTTACTGATAAATAATAAAAAAATAAAATAAAATAAAAACTTGAAGTAAATGTTGAATTTTCTGGGAGAAAAGTTGTGAGAAAATTATATGACCATCAGATCAATATAAACTTTTTTTTTTTGGCGTGTGTTTTTAGTGGGCGAGCAGTGGTTGGGGCCCCGAAAACAGGGTGCCCCGAATGCCCCTAAACAGAAAACTAAGGCATGAGAAGAAAAAAAAAAAAACAAAGAAAAACAAAAAAAAATGGCCAAAACGACATTGTTTTAGCTGTTAGAGGCATTAGGGGCAGATTTTTTAGGGACAAAAAACATTTCTGTTAGTGGGCCTAACCCCTATTCAATACAATGGTCAAATTGGCACCCCAATATTGAATATTATAATTTTTTTTGATTTTTTAATTTTTTTTACACAAAAAAATCATAAAAAGTCAATTTTTTTAGTCAAAAAAGTCACCTAAAAAATTAATTTTTTACCAACTTCTAAAACACCACATTATTGCCCTGGCCAGTGGCCTGGTTATTATACTGCTGCTGCATTACAAAATTAACTTTTAATTTTATTGTTTGCTATTTTCTCTGTGGAAAATGCTTTAATAATGCTTGTTTGTATCACTAATAAAATAATTTTTATGATTCTAATTTTTTAAATTGTTAGTTTACAAAAATTAAAATAAGTTATAAATCCGTTTGATACAATTTTTGATAATTTGTGAAAAAAATAAACTTATTTGGTTGGCATTTTTTTTTTGGTGTAAATATTTAGAATACCATAAAAAATTATAATTAAGACAAAAGAGGGAGAGCTCTTTTGTTTATATAGATACTTAAGGCCTCGTTTGGGAACAGGTTTTTTTTAGTAACTTTTTAGTTTTTTTAGTTAAAATGTGATGTAAAAAAAAGTAGTATGTTTGGGATAATTTTTTGACTTTTTATGAAAAGATGTGCAAAAAGTAAAGAGAAAAATGAATCTTTAACTTTTTTATATAAATTGTTGATTTTTTGGTCTTCTTCGTGACTTTTTGACTTTCTAGCTAGAAAAGTCACTTGACAAATGAGGCCTTAAAGGTGGGTCAAGACAAGAATTATTGAAATTTGACATACTACTAAAGTAAATTTGAAAAAGATGGGAGGGCCATCGCCACCCTTGGCCATTGAATGACTCCGTCCTTGTCCTTGAAGACAATGACATTTGAAATAGACAATCCATGAACCATTTTATTTATGATCTGGTTTCCTTCAGTCTCGGATCGAATTGAAGAGTACTGTTGAGTCTTTAAAGACTCATCACGGATCTTATTTTGATAATCGGAACCGTTTAATATATAGAATTGATTGAATACTATATGCTTATAAAAAATCACTTTGATTGGATATCGATACCTATTTCATCGGATCATATTTCTGTCAACCGTTTATTTTTTTACCTTCCATTTTTTTTTGCCAAACTGATTTAATCACATAACTATCAATATTCGGTCAACTTGATTTTTTATAAACATATCGTATTCGATAAGGTTTACATATTGAACGGTTCAAATTATTGAAACGGACTCATAATAGGCCCTCCATAGTTCTAATAATACCCGCTAATCCGATTTAAAAGTGGAGAGAAGCTAAACCCTTTATATATTTTTCATGTGGAAGAGATTGTTGAGAAGAATTCTGATAAACACTTCATTATCCTATAGGCTTCAGAAAATGAACGGTGAAAAAGATATTTTTTCGTTTGGACGTTTCCAATTAAATAAAGGAGACTAACAATTTAATGCAAGAAATGATAAAATATTTATTAGTTCCATCAAATTTATATAACAAAAAATTTAAAAAAATAAAAAATAAAAATATATATTTTTGAGTCCAAGAGCTGAATCACCAAAAAAATAAAATAAAATAAAATTTGGGGGAAATCTGAATAGCTATATTTGGGTATTGGACGGTTTTGTTGTGGTCATCAACAAAGTGGGCTTTCTAGTCGGTATGACCAGTTAATAAATAAATGGCCAGCCCACCAGACCCAGCTCAGTTAACCTAGGTAAGAGGGTTGGAGGATAGGCCCTTGAGCTCCCAAAATTTGATGGGTCGTTGAACACACTAAAAATAAATATTAAATTATACCAAATTCAATTAGAATAATGGCAAGTCCAGGTATCGATCCACAGGGACTATTGTGAAATTAAACTAATTTAATTATTAAATTCCTAAATTAATTTTGATAAAAAGATTGGTTGTTTATAACCTAATTTAATAACGAATAAATTAAACTAAGAAATTGAATTATCAAGAATAATTGAAATCTAGGTTTACTGAATTGGGAAAAAATCCTAGGGTAGAGAATTCACCACTAACCACATAATTAGGGTTTCTAATTGAAATCAATTATGCTATGGTTTGAACGAATTAATGTTTCGCAACTACAAGTTCGAAGCATTTGATAAGAAGATCATCACATTCAATGTACGAGCACGAACCATCTCAAGTAATACGAACCGTTCACTCTAAACTAAAGTAGTGATACGACTCGTTCCTCGTAGTATGGTTCGTCCCATACCTTGAATGTGAAGGAAAAGAAAACAATTGTATGGATAACATTTAACAATCACAGAAAGTCAAATATTCGAAAGAATAATGAAAATTATGTATAAAGAATTTCTAAAACACCATATAATAGTTCAAACCTTTACATAATATAAAATCAAAAAGAAAAACCTATTACATTGCTAGGGTTTCATCAAAATCCTAGAAAAGATGACTAGCCACTCATGGAGGAGTGGAAGGAGGAAGATGAAGAAGAAGCCACCATTGGAGACATCCTTGAAGCTTTTAGTTCCTTTCCCTTCCAAACCCTAGCCCCTCTCTTTAGGTCAAACAACTTCCGAACCCTAGAAAAACCTTGTCATTTTCTTTTTATACTTCTACTCACTTCCAAACAGGTTTAAAACATCAGTTTGACTTTTCTAGAAAAAGTCAACTCTGTCCAAATTTTGTCTTTTTGCCCATTTTATGCTCCGACGATGTACAACCTGATTGACATTCAACACACATAAAATATACGGTTTGACCAGCAAGTGAAGTTAAGAGATTCTAATTAACGGCCTCAATGATGTACATTTCAGCCTTAATCAAGCTCGAACCAAGGGCTATATATTCAATTGAGACAGGCCCAATCAAGTTAAATAGTCTATTAGCTATTTTTTAAAAAAATTTTATTTTAAATATATATATATATATAGATTTCAAATCCAAGATGCTAAAGAGTGTGATATGCATTGTGTGCAGTCCAAGAGTTAGTTGGATAAGAAAGAAGCATGCATGCCACTCTTGACAATAGGATCATTCATGAAGTATGCATGAGCATAGCTGTCTTCTATATCTTTATCTTTCTTTCTTTCTTTATTTATTTTTGTGTGAAAATTTAATTAACGTGCACTTTTTGATGTAGGATGACAAATACAGTCGGAATTTTTCAATAAAATGGCCAATATAAGATCACCCTTCAAATTTCATCAATCTAATGAAGGAACTGATTGAACTGCCCATGCAAAATAACAAATTAATTCAATCATAAAACTAATAGGATTAAACTTGTATAGTTATCGATCTATATGCGCATGTATAGCCTTTTTCACGAGGTTGTAGGTTTCAAATTGATAATAAGGAAATGTTAAAGATACGATGATTAGAGAAAATTATTATACATGAACAAATTTTTTTAGATGTATTTATTAATGTGTGCCATATTACATTTGTATTTAGTAATAAACAAGAGTAATGTTAGAAATATCAAAAATTCTATCAAATATCTCACATGGATATGAGACCCACACAATGTGGGTCCCCATGCAAGTCTCATCTATGTGAGACTTTTGATAAAATTTTTGGTAGAATTTTTGAGATCTCTAACATTTTTGAATAAACAATCAAAATAAAAATTTTGTTCATTTATAATGTTACTCTAATATAGTCATTCAATTCGAGCAAAATTAAGTATCATGTTTTTTAAAATGAATTCTTATCAATCCCTCCATGATTACCCTTGAATAATTTAAATGTTTTTCATTAAAGGGATTGATGAATAATTCGAATTATAATTTGTCATATACAAATGGGTGTTGCACTAACAAGATAAGAACCAATGACATGCATTGAATTCAATACGTATATATTTTCTTTTCTCTTCACATGAGTATAAAAGTCAGAATGGATTAATCAAAGATTCAAAATATGCATAAATTATTATGGATTCTCTCCCCTACATATGACCCCTCAAGTCTTCCTTCCCATTTTTTCTAATTTTTATCATTTAGCAATTATCTAAATCTCAAAAGTCAAAAGGATTATATATATATTTTTTTAAATAAAATGATAAACATTTAGATATAAACAACAAAGAGGTAGAGACAAAAATATAAAATAAAAATATAACTATTCAAATTTCAACCACAAAATAATATAAAGAGACAAATAAAAGATAAAAAAATAACTAAATAAAAAATATTCGAGTCAATTAATTTTAAAAATAAAAGTTAACTATTTATATATGAACAATTAAAAAAATATTTAAATAAAAAATATTACGAGTCAAATAATTTTTAAAATAAAAAAGTAATTATGTATATATGAATAACAAAAAAAAATAGAGATGAAAAATATATAAAAATAAAAATATAACTATTTAGATTTGACCTGTGAGAGGGAGATTTATGGTCTGGGATTGGGCCGGACAGATTTGGGCCGAACAAGGTTGGGCCGAGGAAGTGCGGCCTTGTCCTGAAAGGATCTGCTCGGTTAAGGCAAGGTGTGGTTGGACCGAGCTACTTGGCTTCATGGTATAGAAGCCGGTCAAGTGAGATGTCCAGCGCCAGGCAAGGCGTGGGTGTTCCGCAGTTCATGAGTTTGCTCGGCAAGAAGGCTGACAGTAAACCAGCATGAGTTGTCCCGAGCTCGGCTATGCCAGAATGCAACCGAGCTCGGTCCTCCTTGAGCCTGGCTATGAGAACACTTGGGCATAAAGTGCAGTATGGCAGTTGATAGCCGAGATGGTGTAGCCCGGCTGCCGAGCTCCCAGTAGAGTGGGCTGGCAGTTGGGTTAGGTAATGTTCAGCAAGATTTGTGCTGACAGATGGGATAGCAATACCACGTGTCGAGAGATCACTGGGAGTAGATTTGGGGCGCAGAGGGTATATAAGCATGTCTGCGCCCCCCATACGGGCAGGAACATCTTTGTAAGAAACACTTACACTCTCCTCTCTCTCTCTCTCTCTCTCTCTCTATCCCAAGGTGTGTGCTAACTTGATCGTCGGAGGGGTTTTCCGGCCACACACCGCCGGGTAGCTCACCGCTGTTGTCCTCGCAGGTGATCGGATAGAGACGGAGCTTGGAAGAAAGGAGTACGGGCTCGCCGGAATATTTGCTCCCCGTACAATTGGCGCCGTCTGTGGGAAGTTTGCAGACAAAACCTTGTCTTCCAGGCTCATCTGATCGCCTTACATGGCGAACAACGACGAGATTCCGTTGTCCGCCATCGATGGAGTTACCCCGGAGTCAGGCAGACGGAGAGAAGGACATCCCGCCATCCCTCCAATGGCGGACCTGGAGACATTCCCAGGAGGACAGTCGGGAGACGCGCGAGATAAGCGCGGAAGAAGTTATGGTCATTCACGGAGTCCAGACGGTCATCGGGCGGAGAGAATCACATGCGAGACGTCTGGAACACAAGCTCAGGGACCAGGACGCCGTCATCCGGCGAATGGCGGCGGAGATGGAGGAGCTGAAGCGGCATGTCAAAGGGAAGGGTGTAGCTGGAGTGGGAGACCACAGTGAGCGCACCCAACCCCGCCGTTCAGGCAGTCAGAGTCAGCGACACACTCCGTCCATTTCTATTACCAGAAGTTACAAGGTTGGTGATTCCGATGTGCGTGCAGAGAAGTCCAGTGCGCAAGATAGCACTTACCAGCCCTCACGTCCAGCGACGACGTCGAGGTACTCCTATTCCGCTCGTTCAGAGGATTTGCGGGCAGTCTTGAAGGAACGGGCTCGCCGGCGGGAGGCTTAGAGGGTGCCGGCGTTCCAGCGGTTATCCTATGGGGTTCACGCCAGCGAGGAGGTCGGAATGCCTCCACCCGCCTAGCAGCGCCACTCCTTCTAGATACAGACTCGACAAGGCTGAGCGCCACCCCTTTCTCCCTGGAGATAGAAACAACACCGCTTCCGGCAGGCTTCCACCAGCCTAAATTCACGCTCTACGACGGAAAAACCGATCATTACATGCATGTGAGCCACTTCCGACAGGTCATGGCCGGACTTAGGCGGAATGACGCACTTATGTGCCTTATCTTCCCGTCAAGTTTAGGCGAACTGGGCTTGAAATGGTTTGAGAGGTTGCCGAAGGGGAACATAGAAAGGTGGCATCAGTTGGCCGAAGCCTTTGTGACACGCTTCAAAACCAACACAAAAACACCAAAGGAAGTTGACCACCTATTGAGTGTTAAGATGGAACCGAGCGACACATTGAAGGCATACAACTCCAGATATTGGGAGACCTTCAACGAGATCTTGGATTGCCCGGTCAACCTTGCAATAACACAATACAAGCGTGGTCTTCCGGTCGGACATAGACTACGGGACTCGCTTACCATGCACCAGCCGACATCCATAGGCCAGCTCATGCAACGCAACAATGAGCATATCCGAGTTGAGGATGATGCGTTAGCATCTACCGCGAAGGCAACTCCGGTAGCAACAGACAAGAAGTCGGCTGGAAAAGTGCACGCGGTCGGACAAGAGTCCAACCGATCAAGTGACCGCGCTGAGGAATCGGACCGTGGCTCAAATCGCAAAAACCGAGGTAGAGGACGTCGGAATGACCGGGATGACGTAGCCAATGCAAACAGAAGGTTGAAAAGCAAGGACAGGCATCACCACGGTCTTTAAAATTCCAATATATCGCATACTGAGTGAAATCCGTGACGAGGAGTATGTCCGGTTTCCTGCTAAGTTAGGCGACAGACAGAAGGGCTTCAATCAAAGGTACCGTTGCACGTTTCACCGGGAGCGAGGCCACCGGACAGAGGACTATTTGCCTTTGAGGCAACACTTGGAAGAGCTAGTCGCAGCCGGACACCTGGACCTTTACATTGATGGAGGCGTGAAGGCAAATCAAGCTCCGGTTGACCCGCGGGGACTGGATGACCGAGATGCGCCTCCACAAGGGGTTGTTAATGTCATCCACGGCATAGTGGAACCGGCGCGTGTATGCGAGCTCCGAGGTATGATCAAGAAGGCAGAGCACATGAGGGAAGTTTTGTCGGTTCAGCCTGCGATCAAGAGGGGAAAGACGGAAGAGAAGAATGTGATCAGTTTCTCCTCCAGAGACCTAGAGCGCGTTCAGACGCCACACAACGATGCCCTAGTGGTTACACTCCGCGTCAAAGAATTTGATGTCAGACGGATCTTGATCGATCAGGGAAGCTCGGTCGAGATCATGTACTACGACGCTTTCAAACAGCTCAAGCTCCGAGATACGGATTTGGCCCCGGCAACTTCGCCACTGGTTGGTTTCAACTCGCAACCAGAGTGGCCTTTGGAAAGATTATCCTGCCGGTCAAAGCGGGATCCGTGGTCAAACAAGTGGAGTTCTGGGTGTTGCAGGTGCCATCTACTTATAATTTGATCCTTGGAAGGGGATGGCTTCACGCTATGCAAGCCGTGGCGTCGACCTACCACCAGGTGATGAGATTCCCCTCGGCTATGGGGGCAATCGAGGAGGTTTGGGGCGATTAAGTCATGTCGAAGCAATGCTTCGTGGCAGTCAACGGGAGTCCGGCTGCCAAAGGCTTCGTTCAAATGATTGAGGGACTGAAGGACTGGGGAGTCCTTGACGATGTGGGCACCAAGGCCGAGGACAAAGCTGTCGAAGAATTGGTGGAGGTGCGAATTGATACAGAGCATCCGGACAAGTTCTTCTTGCTTGGCTCAAGCCTTACAGCCCAGGAAAGGACCGAGATGGTTGAGTTTTTGATGGCCAACATCGAAGTCTTTGCATGGTCGCCTTACGACATGCCCGGTCTCGATCCGAGTTTTATATGCCATCATCTCAATGTCTTCCCCGGAGCCAAGCCGGTCATCAGCGAACAAGGAGATCGGCGCTGCATCACGCCGAGGTAGTTGCGGAGGAAGTAAAGAACTTGCTTGAGGCGCGAGCATTCAGGAAGTGCACTACCCTCGGTGGATTTCAACACAGTCGTGGTGCCCAAGAAGAATGGGAAGTGGCGAGTTTGCGTCGACTACAAGACCGTCAACCGAGCTTGTCCGAAAGACAGCTTCCCTCTGCCTAGAATAGACCAGCTTGTGGACTTACGGCTGGACATAACAGGCTCAGTTTCTTGGACGCCTACCGCGGCTACCATCAGATTGCCATGCATGGGCCCGACCGAGAGATCACCTCATTCACTACACCAAGGGGACTCTTCTGCTACCGAGTCATGCCTTTTGGTTTGAAGAACGCCGGGGCAACTTTTCAAAGGATGGTGACCAAGATGTTCGCACCTCTGCTAGGCCGGACAATGGAGGCTTATATTGATGATATGGTGGTTAAGAGCCGGCATCAAGCAGACCATTTGTCCGACTTGGCCGAGATGTTCGCCATTCTCAAAAAGCACAAGCTACGCCTGAATGCGTCTAAGTGTGCCTTCGGCGTGGGATCCGGAAAATTTTTGGGTTTCCTAGTCACGAACCGAGGTATCGAAGCAGACCCTACACAAATCCGAGCCGTGCAAGAGTTAAAACAGCCCAGCTCGGCCAAGGACGTGCAGCATCTGGCCGGAATGGCCGCCGCGCTTAATCGTTTTTAAGCCGGTCATCAGATCGCTGCCCCCTTTCTTTCAAGCCTTGAAATCAAAGTTCTCATGGGATGAGAGTGTGACCGGGCTTTGGCCGAGCTCAAGGAGTATTTGTCTTCAGCGCCACTGTTGGTCACACCGAAGCCCGGAGAAGAACTCTACCTTTATCTGGCCGTTTCAGCATGCAGTCAGTGCGGTGCTTGTCCGGTCGGAAGGAATCAAGCACCTCCCATCTTCTACGTCAGCAAAACCTTGCTACCGGCAGAGTCGAGATACTTGCCGCTGGAAAAACTTGCGTTGGCATTGATGATGGCCTCAAGGAAGTTGGCGCACTATTTCCATGCCATACAATCGTTCTGACCGAGTTCCCCCTCAAAGCTTTATTCGAGCGGGCGGACTTCTCCGGTCGAATTCTTAAGTGGGCGGTCGAATTGGGACAGTTTGACGTCAAGTTCCAGCCTCGCACTGCCATAAAAGCCCAGACTTGGCCGACTTCGTTGCTGAATTCTCACCTGGAACTCATCCGGATGCCCGGTCGATATTGCCGGGCAGATGAGAGGTGAATGCAAGCCCACCGAAATACAACAGCTTGGCGGTGTTGGCGACGCGGAACTTGCGCGCCCCGCCGAAGCACCTTCAGTAGTACGATACCAACCTGGCGATGCGCCTACGGACTTGGCATTATGGTCAACTTGCTGGTCCGGTGCCGATCACCAAGGGGGAAGAAGTGGAACGCTCAGCACAGAGCCTGCGGCCGGCATAATACCGCAACCTGGCGATTCGCCTACGGACTTAGGCATTATGGATCAACTTGCTGAGTCCGGTGCCGAATCGCCAAGGGGGGCTGAAGTGGAACCGCTCAGCACAGAACTTGAAACCGAACAGCCGTGCAACCGTGATCCCATCAACCTTCGAGCCTCTCAGGACCCATCAGAATGTTGGAAGCTCTTTGTGGGGGAGATGTGGAAACTTTTTGTTGATGGGCTCAAACCGCACGCCGGGCTGGGTATAGTTTGATTTCGCCAGACGGGCTGACTATCGAACATTCTATCACCCTTGGCTTCCCAGCATCCAACAATGAGGCCGAGTACGAGGCGCTTTGGCTGGTCTCAAGAGCGCGCTTCAGATGCAAGCATCCGAGCTAATGGTTTACAGTGATTCCCAGCTTGTGGTTAACCAAGTGTCTGGGGTTTACGAGGCAAAGGATGACAGAATGATGAAGTACCAGACTCTGGTCAGGGACCACATCAAGCGATTTCAGGCGATCAGGGTCCAACAGATTGGCCGCGAAGAAAACGGCCGAGCAGATGAGTTGGCCGGCCTTGCTTCTATGGTCGACAGCACATCTCCCAACCCTCTTTTGATTGAATTCCTTCCGAGGCCCAACATTGAGGAAACCGGGCAGACAGAAGTACTCTGCGCCGAGCTAGGTCCTTCTTGGATGGACCCTATCATCCTTTTTCTCAAGAACGGACCCTTCCAGCCGACAAGAAGGAAGCACATAAAGTGCGGGTGAAGTCAGAGCGGTTTTGGCTCTCTCCATCCGGCGCTTTATACAAGAAGTCTTTCACCGGTCCCTACCTGAAGTGTGTGCACCCGAGCAGCGTGGAGGCCTTCCTGTACGAAATTCACGAAGGCATCTGTGGCAGTCACATAGGGGGCAGGTCCTTGGCCTACCGAGCTATTTCGCAAGGCTACTGGTGGCCGTGCATGCAGCCGACGCACAGAAGTATGTTCGTAGTGTGAGAAGTGCCAGAAGTTTGCTCATCAGATCCACCAGCCGGCCAGGGAACTCCTTCCCCTCACCAGCCCTTGGCCCTTTGCAATGTGGGGGCTAGATATAGTGGGGCCGCTCCCAACAGCACCAGGCAACCGGAAGTTCTTCATCGCGGCCACAGACTACTTCACCAAATGGGTTGAAGCGGAGCCTTTGGCAACAATCAAGGAGAAAGACGTGAAGCGGTTTGTCTGGCAAAATGTGGTCACGCGGTTTGGCGTCCCCAAAATTCTGATCTCTGATAACGGCACCCAATTTGACGGCCGCCTATTCAGGGGGTTTGTGAAGATTTGAAGATCGAATTCTACAACTCTACTCCGGCTTACCCGCAGTCCAACGGTCAAGCCGAGGCTTCGAACAAGACCATTCTTGATGGACTGAAGAAGAGGCTTGAGAAAGCCAAAGGAAAGTGGGCTGAGGAACTCCCCAGTGTCCTTTGGGCATACCGAACAACCCCGCGGCGATCTACCGGGGAAACTCCTTTTGCTTTGGCATATGGCATGGAGGCGGTCATCCCTTTGGAAGTTGGTATGCCCACCCTCAGAAGTGAAAGTTTTGAGCCCGAGCTGAACGCCGAAGCCATTGCCCTGGAATTGGACCTAGTGGAAGAACGCCGGGAAAAGGCTCTCATCCATGTGGCCGCCTACCAACAAGAGCTTTCAAGGAAATACAACAAAACCGTGCACCCCAGACCGTTCAAAGTAGGTGATTGGGTCTTGAGGAAGGTCATGGGCAATACCCTGGTGCCAGGTGAAGGCAAACTAGGGGCAAATTGGGAAGGACCCTACAAGATAACCGGTCTGGCGGGCAAGGGGGCATATCACTTGGAGGACTTGGATGGTAGAGGAATACCCCGGCCATGGAATGCAGCCAACCTCAAGCTGTATTATTTCTAGCTTTTGCTTTCTTTTTGTGCAAAGGAATTTTTTGCCTTACACTTCATGTAATATTCATTTTTGTCAATATATAGAAGTGACTCATCTTTGCCTTAGCATTTTTATTGTTGCTTTGAGTTTTGAGATTTCAACCGAGATGATTTACTCCGGTTGAAAGAGTTGATGTTTTGCTCAACTTAGGTATTCTCAACCGAGATGATTTATTCCGGTTGAAAGAGTTGATGTTTTGCTCAACTTAGGTATTCTCAACCGAGATGATTTACTCCGGTTGAAAGAGTTGATGTTTTGCTCAACTTAGGTATTCTCAACCGAGATGATTTATCCGGTTGAAAGAGTTGATGTTTTGCTCAACTTAGGTATTCTCAACCGAGATGATTTACTCCGGTTGAAAGAGTTGATGTTTTGCTCAACTTAGGTATTCTCAACCGAGATGATTTATTCCGGTTGAAAGAGTTGATGTTTTGTTCAACTTGGTATTCTCAACCGAGATGATTTATTCCGGTTGAAAGAGTTGATGTTTTGCCAACTTAGGCATGCTCAACCGAGATGTTTATTCCGGTTTAAAGAGTTGATGTTGTGCTCAGCTTTGGATTTACTACTGAGATGATTTATTCCGGTTGACTACGCTAATTGTTTATTCAAATCGAGATGTCTTTGCCGGTTAATTAAGTTGAGCACGATGTTTAATGTTGCAGAAGTATTTTGTTCGGTTGAGGTTACTCAGCTTGAAGACCGCGGAAACACTTAAAGAAAATTCAGCTTTTTCATTGATGATAGAAATATGTACAAGAGGTGGGGTAGACAGCCCGGTTACATATGCAGAGCAAAAAGAAAGAAAACAAAGAAAACTACACTAGGGGGGTGTAGACATGCCCGCGGGGGACCTCGCTACAGCTCGGACTCTCCTTTTTTTGTTTTGTTGCGGTTCTAAATCTGAACCAAAGAGTCCAACTCTGGCAAATCGTTTTGAAGAAAAACAGATTTTTGAAAAAGTAGTGCCAAACATGGACTGCTTTGCCAGATTACAGAGTCGCCACCTAAATATTTTTTATGGGAGAATTTAGGAAACCCTGACTCGGTGCCGAAGGCCACGTGTCCGTCATCACCAAATGTCTTGGCTCGGGAGCTTGGGTACGATCGGGGAAGGTCAGCTATGAGCACCCCCTTTCGCCCGGTCCGAAGACCGGCCTCTACTAACCGTGATATCTGATTTTGAAAACATTACATGCTCTTATTCCAGTTATTAGCCTAGAATTACTATGTTATGCGCACAGCAAACAAGTATAGACTAGATTGCCTAATTTGGAAACAAACATTGCATATCTGTTTGTTTTGAAAGCGTTTTGGAATTTGCTACTCGCAAGTAGACTAAAGTACGGATTTTAGCGAGTTTTTCCAACTCAAACAATCCAACCTTCACCCACAGGCATTCAAACAGTTTATCTCACATAAGCATTTAGCCACATGGTAAGCATACTGTCATGTTAACATTCACACGCATGTGAGATGCTAAAGCATAAATACTTACATCGTACTCCGTGCCAAAACAGTAAACTAGTTAGCAAACATGCATGACCTAGTTCATGTTAAATGGCTAATGCGACGCATACAGAGTGCAATTAGACAGGCTCGGCTAACCCTAGAATGGCATGCGAAATGCTACAACTATCACGTATTCAAATTGGAATTGGAAATACGATGCAGTTTGTATGATGTACCGAGCCCGGTGCATGTAAACAAATGCATGGATGCACGCATGCATTGCATAAGGTATGCTAAAATAAGTATGCCCTAATCTACCAACGTAAGCAGGTAAATAAAAGGGAAGAAAGAAATGGGGATTGGAAGACATACACCCACTCACACACACTTATTACAAACACGCCCTCACTCGGAGGGACCAAAAGAATATACAAATTAATTAACTACGCAAGCTAATTAAAAATATTACAAATTTCACTAAATTAATCAAATAAATTAATTAATCTAATTAAAGCAGTAAAACCGCCTCGGGATGAAGACCGGATGCAACACGCGCTCGGGACCGGCTCGGAACCGCACTGCCATGCACGGATTGCCTCTGTTTCCTCTGCTCTCCTCCTCAGAAAATTGCCAAAGTCCCAGAAGTACCTCTCAGGGCACTGGGGTACCACCGGCTGGGGTAGAGCACCACCGGCTGAAGGAGGAGGCCACCAGCACAAAATTCATCCATCGGCAGCTTGTTTACTGCCGGTCGGCACTAAACACTGCCGGCCGGCACTAAATGCCTGCAAAACCTGCAACTCACAGCAGCAGAGGACAACAACATGCATAGCAATGTGATTCAAGGTATTTATGCACTACACATACCCCTTATCATGTTTTTGACTCAAGGGGGCATGTGCCTCGATTCCCGGACCACCAATCGCGCATTTCCATGCATGATGGCCCAAGGAACCAAGGATGCAACTTCACTTTCAAATGCATGCAAACCAAGTAAACATGAAAGGGTGCCAAATCTCTATCATTTTCATCTCAAGAGGCCAAGCATGCATGCTTATGCAATGCAACTCTAAGCATGTTATCTAGCATGCAACATGAACAATGCGAGCAAGCTAAACATGTTAGGCATACAACCTAAGCAAAGAGGCATATAAACCAAGCAATGGAGTGGACTAAAGCATGAATTAGACTACTCCTAATTGGCCTAAAATCAATGGCCAAAGTGCCTAGAAATGGAGACTAAACACACACACACATGCAAGTGTTATGGTCCAACCCAAGGCATAAACATGGCAACCCCCAAGCACACTTGGAGATACCAAACAAGGGCAATGAGCACACATTGTAAAGCTCTGAAAATCATGCAAAACATGGTGCCAAACCAAGTCAAAGTAGACCAAACCAAAGCATGCAAATGGTCTAAGGTTCAAAGCAAATCAATGAGGGTTTGAACCACCCTTAGCACAACCACACATGGCAATACTTAAGCAACTAAAATCAGAGTTTTAACACATAAAACTAAGCCTAAAGGACCACCTAGATGGCATCTAGGTGACATGAATTCAAAGGCATGCATTAAAGCCAAAACATGAAGCATTCAACACATGTTTTTAAAGCATTAAAGAGGCAACTAAGGCAAGCACACAAGCACCCAAAGGGACTGAAATAACATGCTAGATGGTTCCAAACCATTGAAAATAGTGTAAGCAAGGCATACTACACTTTCATGCTCTTAAGGCCAACAAGCCGAATACAAAGAGGCTATATTAAGCATGCTATGGTTGACTCAAACAACATGAGACAGACCTCAAACATGGCAAAATAAGCATACAAGCTTCACAAATGCAAGCCTAAAACATGCTAGAAACAAAGGCTAACAACCTAGGCATGTTAAGCGACCAAAGGGGCATTACAAAGCAACTATGCAAAACATGCAAGGAGTGCTAAAACCAACTTATAACAGTGTCATATTAGGGCATAATAAACATAAAATGCAGCCAAGACATGCTCAACAAACAACCAAACATGGTGCTCCTTTGGAGGCCAAAACTTGCCCTTTCCAAGGACATCAAGGAGAGGGGTGGCCCTCCCCTTTTGGAGACTTCAAGGCACCCTCTCCACCACTGAAATCCCTCAAGATTTCAGTGGTGGAGAGGCCCAAGCACCAAGTCTCGGATCTCTCACAAAATAGCACAAAAAAAGGCCTTTTCAAGGCCTAAGGGTGGTTAAACTTACCCAAACCACCAAACACTCTTAACAAACAATAAAGAGGCTTAAAAAATAGAACTTTTATGTGTTAAACACTAAGCACAAAAACAGTTCAAAACTAGGCAAAAATGGAGTGCAAGAATGGGGTAAAAAGAGCTAGTTTCTTACCCTTGTAGCCTTCTTCAACAATGGGGATGTGTTGGTTTCCTTGAGCACCAAACCAGCTCCAAAGCTCCAAAACAAACCTCTGGACCCTCAAGAACTCAAGGAAGGTGAAACACTAGGTGTGGTGAGTAAAAGTATGACACAACACCTAGTGTACAAAACAAGAGGGAAGAAGAGAGATAGGATGTGTATCTATCCTAACCCTAAAAACCAGAGCTTGGTCTGTCTAAAATGTCTAAAATTTTGTAACCCTAAGCCAAGAAGAGGAGTGGTCCTCTTATAGGCAAGCAAAGCTTGCAAGCTTACAAGCTAAGCTAACTAAGAGGGTCATCCCTCCATACACGTGTATGGAGGGGAACCAAAACTATACAGCTGTCTGAAAATATCTCATAAAGCAACTGCACAGTGTCCGGCCGGCAAAGAGTGCCATTTTGGCAAAACTTAGTGCCGGTCGGCACAAAAGAGTGCCGGTCGGCACAATAAAGTGCCGATGGAAACACCAGCCAGCCGGTGGCCTCTAGCCAGTGCCGGTGGTGTGTGGGGATGCCTCACAAAGCATTCCCTGCCCTTCCAAGGCAAAACACAAGTGTTTGGTGCAAAACCAAACACAAAACGGTCGAGTTCGGAAGTCCTGAGGCAAGGCGCGCGAGCCGAGAACTCCGGGAACTCCAAACGAACGCAAACATGGATAATCACCGAGTGTTCAAGCGGTGATGTCCAGGTCTTGAGGACGGTCAAAAATGGGGTGTCTACAGGGGGAAAGGTTAGTGAATTCGTCGCCAGCTTCCTTCAGGTTGATCGATGGGGTTTGGTCTTGGACACCGACCGCCGTTTGGCCGGGCTGCTCCTGCTTCTAGCTGTCCTCTCCCTCAACGTCTGCCTCGCCTTCTCCTTCAAGTCCTTCCTCGGCCTCAGCCTGCAACGCGCTAAAGACGTCGTTGGCATATGGCACGAGATAGGTCGGTAGGAAGACGGCCGGTGGGGAGGCAAACACGTCGGTATCAGGACCTTGGCCGAGTTGAGTGCAGGCAGCCTTCCAACCGGCTTTAAAGTAGATGTCCTGGGTGGCAAAGACTTGTTTTTTGTAGCTGTCCTCGGCCTCCTTGAAGCCGGCATTATTTTCATCCTCCAGCTCTTTCTCCCTGGACTTCTTTAATGCATCCAGCTCGGCCTGGAGCTCATCTCTATTTTTCTCGGCATCTCCGAGTTGGCCGAGCAACCTGCTATTGTCGACATTGGCAATTTCGAGTGAAGACTTTGCTTGGCCAACCTCGGTTTGAAGACTTTGGACTTGGCTGGCAGTGTCATTAGCCCTTTGCCGCAGTCGATGAATTCGCTCCATGACCAAGTGTTGCTTCTGGATGGCCTGCAAGAAAGATTGATCAGCCAGAGGAAATCGTGCAAACACTTGTGAAAATTTGAGTAGAAGTTTGAGACTCTTACCTTGGACATGGACTTCACGGTACGTCAGCTGTTTCATAGTTGCCAGACACCCAGAAAAAGTCATCGTCGTGTAAGTCCTTATCTGGGGTGCCGGTCACTATTTTTTCTTTGCCCGGTCTAATTTTTAAATAATAGGCGAAGCCATCGCCGGTGTGCCCAAGGGTGTATTGTCGCAGTATCTCGGCTAAACCTAAGTTGGTGCCTAGCCGGTTGTTTAGCTCGTGGACGCCATTGATAATTCTGTAAGTGTTGGTTGATACTTGTGTGGGTGCAAGCCTGGTCCGGCGCAAGAATTCGGTCATCAATGGGTTGACCGGAAGCGGAGGCCTCCTTCAATAATAGACAGCACGGTGAAGGGGCACTGGTCTAATCTGCCCCATGGGGTTGTCTCAATCTCGGCGAGCTCTAAGTGAACATCGGCCGAGATACCGTACTCCTCCCGGAACGCGGCCAGGGCAGCCGGAGTGTCGACAAGGAAACGGAATTTCCCCATGTGTGGCCGACTAATTTAGCTCGGCTGAGGAGGTTTGGCACAGACTGGGGATTGATGGCTGCTCGGTCCTTGAGAGCCTCGGTAACGGTCTATGGTCCCCTTGGACTCTGCAGGAAAAGGATGTCAAGTGTAAGAGGGAGCGCGGTCGCGCAAAGCGAGCTTGACCTTAGCTCAGTCATGAAGAGTGCCAAACCACCTCGGTCATAAAGGCTAACCAAGGAGCTCGGTCGCCCAAGCTGACCAAATGTTAGCCCGGTCGAGCGGCCAAGTCCTTTGGCTATCCCGGTTTCTACTAAGTTTGGGACAAACTGATTATTTGCCCGGTCCAATTAATTTTTGGATCAAAGGAAGACCTGGAGCCCAGTCCGCCCCAGTTCTTCAGTGTTCATCACAGAAAATGAAGAACAACAAGGAGAGTGAAGGGTTAGGGACGGTTTTGGGTGCCTAATGCCCTAAAGCCTATGGATTTAGTGCCCTAATATGTGAAATACCGACTGAAATAGCAAAAACGAGGCTCAAAGAACTTACCAGTTGAGGGCAGGGCCTACTTCTTCGAGCACAAATGCAAGGAATGGCAGGGACAAAGTTTTGTTGGGGATGCTTGAGCTCTGAAACGTCGAGGGCTTGAGAAGAGGCAGTAGGGACGAAATGAGGAAGAAGGGGCATGTATATAGACCCAAGGGCCGCCAAAAATTTGAAATGCCAACAGACGTGCTGGTTGGCTGCTCGAGGGCCAATAAGAGGACGACGCGTGTCCCCCATTAATGCAACGTCAGAATTAAAGAGACAGGAATGTCAGATGAGACGTCGACCAAGCAAGTCAAGAGTCAGGATGGTGAATCGAGGAGTTGACCGGGCAAGTTTTGTGGATAGGCATGTCGACTAGTCCGGTCACCGTTTTGCAAACCGAGGACCGAGGAAGTGTTACCCCGGTCGGAATAGGTAATCCCAGTCACGCCTGCGCGAACGGAATTAAGGGGCAATTGAGAGGGAGATTTATGGTCTGGGATTGAGCCGGATAGATTTGGGCCGGACAGATTTGGGCTGAACAAGGTTGGGCCGAGGTAATGCGACCCTGTCCTGAAAGGATCTGCTCGGTTAAGGCAAGGTGTGGTTGGACCGAGCTACTTGGCTTCATGGTATAGAAGCCGGTCAAGTGAGATGTCCAACGCCAGGCAAGGCGTGGGTGTTCCGCGGTTCATGAGTTTGCTCAGCAAGAAGGCCGATGGTAAACCAGCATGAGTTGTCCCGAGCTCAGCTATGCCAGAATGCAACTGAGCTCGGTCCTCCTTGAGCCTGGCTATGAGAACACTTGGGCATAAAGTGCAGCATGGCAGTTGATAGCCGAGATGGTATAGCCCGGCTGCCGAACTCCCAGTAGAGTGGGCTGGCAGTTGGGTTAGGTGATGTTCAGCAAGATTTGTGCTGACAGATGGGATAGCAATACCACGTGCCGAGAGATCACTGGGAGTAGATTTGGGGCGCAGAGGGTATATAAGCATGTCTGCGCCCCCCATACAGGCAGGAACATCTTTGTAAGAAACACTTACACTCTCTCTCTCTCTCTCTCTCTCTCTCTCTCTCTCTATCCCAATGTGTGTGCTAACTTGATCGTCGGAGGGGTTTTCCGGCCACACACCGCCGGGTAGCTCACCGCTGTTGTCCTCGCAGGTGATCGGATAGAGACGGAGCTTGGAAGAAATGAGTACGGGCTTGCCGGAATATTTGCTCCCCGTACAACCTGCAAAATGAAAATTCAAATAAAAGATAATAAAATATTTAAATTAAAAAAAAAGATTAAGATTGGGATATAACTATCCCACAAAGATGATAACTTTTTTAACGATCTATATTTATCCTTTGTTAGTTTGTTATAGAATTTTCATATATTTCAGCTTAATCTTTTTAAAATTTATTTTCAAGTTGAACTTAATATTTTATCTTTTAAAATCATCAATTAATTATCCATATAAATTTTAAATATGATAGAATTCTAGATATATTTTTCCTTTAAGCATAACCTTTTCAATATAAAAACAAGTTCCTGCAAAAGAAATCATGAACAGAAGATTGGGGGGAAAACAATCAACATTGAGCCATTTCTGATCCCTTTTCGATGCCTAAAAATTTTAAATATTTATTTTACATTTGAAATGTGTACTTACATGAGTTTTTACATTTGTGAGAAAGTAAGTTTATATAAATGGATATTATTATTTTATTTTAAAATTTTTTTGTTACAATCTGTATTTTTCCTTATTTATTTATTTTTTGTTAATAATGTGTTATTTAATTGAAATTTTATTCTTTTATTTATATTTATAAAAACGCTACTATTATCAATTTGTAACACTCACACTTATTGATTATTTGTGTTTCATTTTTTTGGTATAGATGCTAGATTGAAAATAAAGAAAACATCAAAATTTATTGAATACGGGTTTATACTTTAAATGTATTCATCAGTTGATTTTTTATTGTTAACTATTCTGTTGAAATAACTCATGATTAAATTTATTTTTAGGAACTCATTTCCTTTGAGAGGTAAACTTCAAATTTCTTCTTTTTTTTTTTAATTTTTTTTATTTAGATTCAGAGTTTGAACAAATGGAAAATATCTCATATTTAAAAAAAAAAAATTGAATAATTTAAATATTTATATTTTTTATGTTTGTCAATTCAAGTTTAACGCATTTCAAAACCCTTTTTTTTTAATCGTTCCAAACTTATTTGTGTTTAATGAATCAATATAACCAAAAAATAAATAGTATGTAAAAAAAATTTAACCACTAACTGAACATAGTGGGAATTAAAATTAATTTTATTTTAATTTATTATATTATATGAGATGATTAATGTAATATCTACTATTGATTAAACAAAATTAGTGTTACTTTTATTTAATATATAGTCATTTTGATTAATTATAATATGCCTTTGTTACCCTACTTTTGGTTGTCTGAAATAATTCTTAGATAAATTAGCTATTATATATGTGATAATTTACTTAATGTGTGATAGTTTTTTAAAATTTTCAATAATGTGAAATATTAAATATTTTTAATGATGTGATATAAGATTTATATACACAAATTAAATAAAAATATTAAGAAATACAATCAAATAACAATTTTTTTTTAGTAATTATTGACTTTTTAAAATCCCGGGTGACCACTAATATATATATATATATATATATAAGTGTGACCACCTCCATTTTCTTTGAAGGCTTAGGCCAGGTTTGGCAAATCCATAAAAAGTCAAAAAGTCAAAAGTTACTCAAAAAGTTAAAAAGTTAACACTATTCACTAAAAGTCAAAAATTACGGCTGCACAACTCCTAATCTTAATTTTCCCTTACACACTAATTTATACAATTTTTTAATACACATTTTTCCATAAAAAAATTAACTCAAACATCCATATTTTTTTCCTTAATTTTTTAGTCCAAAAAGACAAAAAGAACATTTATTTAAGACACCCCAAACAACCCCTTAAATAGATGAGGGGGGGTTGGGGCGCGGGGCCATTGGCATATGAGTTCATCTTCATGGATAAAGGTTTTGTGGCTAGCTTAGATAACTATACACCAAATAACCAATTAAATAAGCCAGAGTGAGTGGTGTTCTTGCCTTGGTCAAGTGTTGAACCAGTTTTTTGTTTGCCCTTCTATATATAAATACTAAGTGACATGGGTAGGCCCATAAAGGTTACAACCCACTATGAACAACCCAAACCCACCATTTAGGGCCCAATACATAATCCAATTAATGAAGCCCAGCACTGCTGAAGCCCCACATAGCAATAAGAACTAATGGCATCAAGACACATGGCAAGAGAAAGGCAAGCCACATCAGCAGACAAAGATCTGCAAAGTTATTGCTACGCCACATCGCTATTAATGAGGCCCCTTACAGCATTTATTGCGATAACCCCTCTCTGTCGGGACAGCACGCCCTCACCCCGAACAAGGTAA
This sequence comes from Camellia japonica, assembly GCA_030407325.1. Lineage (NCBI taxonomy): Eukaryota > Viridiplantae > Streptophyta > Magnoliopsida > Ericales > Theaceae > Camellia > Camellia japonica. The sequence goes on from JAPPVO010000002.1 coordinate 26,038,087, forward strand.
GCTACAGTATAGACTTTCGGCCAAAGTGACAGGTCGGAAGGGACAACGAAATGATTACCAGAGGATATAAGCAGACGTTGAAGACAAGAAGAAGGTTAAGCTTTCTATCTCTAATCTCGCTTTATACTCCACTCCTCTTTCTAACTTGCTCGTCAGAGGGTTCGCTGGGGGACTTCCCGTTCCCCGCTAAACTCGTGTGTACGTCTTCCGGTGGTCTTGGTCATTCGGACATAGGCGTGAGGAGCGTGGATCAGTCCGACCCGTTCATTGGAACGAACTGTATCATCAGTTGGCGCTCTTTGTGGGAAACTTTCTTACTCTGTGTGTCAGTTGTGCTCATTGTCGCCGGAGGCCCTTTCCCAATAACCCCCTCCTGTCACCTGCGAAGGTGAATGGTCACGACTAGATCCATGGCTTCCCACCCCAATGTTCCCGACCACCAAGCCGACCCTCCTAATCCAAACAACCCACCACAATACTTTACCGAGCTCACCAACAGCATTAACCGCCTTGCTGAGCAGAACCAAGCTCTAATCAATGCCCTGCTCCAAAGAGACCTTCCCATGCCCCCTCTACCACCTCCAGATATTCCACCAAACCAAGAATGAGCCCCTAGCCATATTATCCAGCAGCCTTATCCACCCAACTTGGAAGGCTTGCAACCTCCTCCCCCAAATATAAATCCACCACCCCGACCCCCACATCCATCTGTCCTGGCACCAACCCCTGAAGGAGAGGCCAGTAGCGTCAAGCCCCCGCTGCCCTCCGGTGGTGACAACATTCCTCTCTGGGACGCCGAACTCTGAGCCATGAAGCTCCAACTCCAAGGGGTCATGCAGAACATCCAACATAAACCCTTTACCACAGCCAACTCGCCATTCGTTGCCTCCATCTGAGACAAACCTCTACCCCCCAAGTTCAATATGCCCACCATTGACTCTTTTGACGGTACGACAGATCCAATCGACCACTTGGAGACCTACAGGACCTCATGATCCTCCATGCTTTCCCTGACGAAATCATGTGCCAGGCTTTCCCCGTGACACTCAAGGGGTCAGCTCGACTTTGGTTTAGTCAACTGCCAGCAGACTTTGTCTCCACTTTCCAGCACCTCAGTGACTCTTTCCTCGGCCATTTCATTGGAGCCCAGCGCCAGCGGCGTCCGGCAACCCAACTCCTCAACATCCGTCAGACCGAGGGGGAGTCGCTACGTAGTCTCGTTACCCGCTTCAACACCGAAGCCCTACAAGTAGCGAAAAACGATGACAAGGTCATCCTTACGACTTTTATGGCCGGTCTGTGGTCGTCTGACTTCCTTTTCTCCCTCTTTAAAAACCCCCCGATCTCCATGGCAGCCCTACTCTCCAAAGCCCAAAAATACATGAATGCTGAAGATTCCTTAGCCGCCCAGCAAGATCCTATAACCAAAAACCCGACCCCTAGAGAAAAGAGAAAAGATTCAGAAACCAGAAATACCCAGTACAATAACCAAACATCTCAGTACACTGACCGACCCCCCAGATCCGACCAGTCGGCCCCAGCCAGACTGCCCGGCCGGTTCGAGCGGTACACCCCCCTAAACTCCCCCATGGAACAAGTCCTCCATCAGATCCAGCGAGACTACCCCCTAAAATGGCCCCAATCATCATGGACTCTTTCCAATCGGAAAGACCAGTCCAAATATTGTCGTTTTCCCCAGGATCATGACCATAATACCGAGGAGTGTGTTAACCTCAAAGATCAGATCGAGGGCCTGATTCGTCAAGGACGCCTCAGCCAATTCACGGATACTCGCCCTCAACAGAGGCAGCGGACTGAACCCATCAGAAATAACTGCCGGCGCACCCCTCTCCGACAGCCAGCACAGCCTAACCAAGGTTATGATCGCCCTCAACAGCAACCTCGGCACAAGGTAACCCCGCCCCACCTGTTGGAGAAATCAGAGTTATCTCCGGTGGGTTTGCTTGTGGAGGACCATCCCGGTCGACTCAGCGGGCAGAACTCAGAAAAATAAGGCAGGGCTCAGACAAAGAAGTTGCCACGTTGGACCGACCCTCCAAACACCCCAGGCAGTCGACCGAGCCTATCACCTTTACGGACGCCGACTGTACAGGCATCCGTTATCCTCATGACGACCCTTTCGTCATTTCCGCCCTCATCTCCAATTACAAGGTCAGACGGGTTCTCGTCGACAACAGCAGTTCTTCAGACATCATCTTCCTCAATTGCTTCCGGCAACTCAAGATTGGAGAAGAAAGTCTGTCTCCCCTCCAAACCCCTTTGGTCGGTTTCACTGGTGACCGGGTGACCTCCATCGGCTTCATCGATCTTCCTATCACAATTGGCGAGTACCCGCGGCAGACCACAAAGTTGCTCACCTTCCTTGTTGTTGACTGCCCCTCTGCCTACAATATCATCATTGGCCGCACTGCCCTAAATGCTTTCCAAGCTATCACATCCACTTACCACCTTGCCATCAAGTTCTCCACCGATCTTGGGGTCGGAACAGTGAGAGGAGAGCAGACCGTGGCCAGACAATGTTATGTCGCCTCACTTAAAGAAATCAAGCTGAAGGAGGCTATGATCATCGAAGGACTCGATGTCAAAGATGAGGACGAGCTGGTCAGAGGGGAACCAGTGGAGGAGCTCGTAGAGGTCCTCGTCGACCCCACCAACCCGACCAAAACCGCCAAGATCGGCAGCCAACTATCCCCCCAAGCAAAGGCCGACCTCACCGCCCTCTTGGTTGAACACAACGACGTGTTTGCCTGGACTCACTCTGATATGCCGGGTATTGATCCCTCCTTCATCAGCCACTGTCTTAGTGTTGAGCCCCATTTCCGACCTATCTGCCAGAAGCAGCGCATTTTTCACCTGAAACGCAATAACCTTATTGCTTCTGAAGTAGACAAACTCCTTGAGACACAGTTTATCACTAATGTGGACTACCCCAGATGGTTGTCGAATGTAGTTCTGGTTCGTAAAAACAATGGTAAATGGCGACTCTGTGTCGACTACTCCGACCTCAACCGAGCTTGCCCCAAGGACAGCTACCCTCTCCCTCGCATAGATCTGCTGGTCCACGCCACGGCCGGTCATCAAATGCTCAGTTTCATGGATGCCTTCTCTGGATACAACCAAATCTTGATGCACCCATCTGACTAGGAGCACACCTCCTTCATCACCGACCGAGGCACCTACCATTACCGTGTGCTGCCATTTGGGTTGAAGAATGCCGGAGCCACTTACCAACGGTTGGTTAATGCCGTCTTCTATCATCAGATAGGCCGGAACATGGAAGTATATGTCGATGACATGCTGGTCAAGAGCAAGCTCTCTACCGATCATCTGGTCGACCTGCGAGAAACCTTCGCCACCCTACGAAAGTACCAGATGAAGCTCAATCCGGAAAAATGTGCCTTCAGCGTAGGATCTGGAAAGTTTTTGGGATTCATGGTCAGTTAGTGGGGCATCGAGGCTAACCCCGAAAAGATCAAGGCCTTAATCGAAATGCAGTCACCCAGAACGGTCAAGGAGGTTCAGAGGCTTACTGGCAGAGTGGCCGCCCTCCACCGCTTCATTTCCCAAGCAACGGATAAGTGCCTCCCCTGCTTCAAAGTCCTTCGATAAACTTTTGAATGGACGGCAGAATCTGAAGAGGCCTTTCAACAGTTGAAACAGTGCATGGCTAACCCCCCCTACTTTTTCAAGCCATCATGGGTGAACCCCTCTTCCTTTATCTAGCCGTGTCACACACTGCAATCAATGCAGCACTCGTCAGGGAAGACAGCTCTGTCCAGCGACCAGTCTACTACATCAGTCGGGCTCTTTGGGGGGCGGAACAGAACTGCCCATTGTTAGAAAAAAATGTCATTGGCCTTGGTCACTGCCTCCAGACGACTCTGCCATTACTTCCAAGCCCATTCCATAGTGGTCCTCACTGACCAACCGTTGAAAAAGATAATGCAACAACCAGAGCTTTCTGGCAGGCTTATGCAATGGTTGGTCGAACTCAGTCAGTTTGATATCTCCTACCGGCCTCGGACAGCAATTAAGGGACAGGCTATTGCCGACTTCATCCTGGAATTCACTAACCTCACCCCAACCACAACTCCTCCACCCCCACCAACCCCTACCGAGCCAGAAGACCCCCACTCTTGGACCCTCAACGTCGACGGATCATCCCGCAAAGAAGGCAGTGGGGCTGGTCTCATCCTCACCGCCCCTGACGGTGGTTATTTCAAATGTGCTCTCCGCTTCCTGTTCGATGCAAGCAATAATGAGGCCGAATATGAGGCATTGATAGCAGGTCTCCGCCTAGCCAGAGACATCGGTGTCAGCCACATCCAGGTGTTCAGCGATTCCCAGCTTATCGTCGGGCAAATTACTGGGGAATTCGACGCCAAGGAGGACACCATGCGGGCATATAGGGATATTGCTCTCCCCCTTGCTCGCCTCTTCAATACCTTCCACATCAAGCACATCCCTCGGGCTGAAAACTCCAAGGCAGATGAGATGGCCCAATTGGCTTCTGCAGACCAGTCAGACCTCAACCACGGTGTCCGCCTCGAATACCTGACCCACCCGGCCATCTCCCCCAACCTGCAGGAAGTCCACTTCCTCCAAGATGAACCTATCCCATGGGCGGCAGACATCTTTCTGTATCTGACAACGGGGGAACTTCCAGACGACAAACAGGAGGCCGCCAAAGTCAGGGCCCGGTCGTCTAATTACACCCTTATCAGCGACCTCTTGTACAAACATGGCTTTTCACGCCCGTATCTGCGATGCCTCAATCCCGCTCAAGCAACCTATGTGATGAGGGAAGTTCATGAGGGTATCTGTGGTAATCATTCGGGCGCCCAGTCCCTCGCCCATAAAATACTTCGCACTGGTTATTTCTGGCCTACTCTCAATCAAGATGCGACTGACTTCGTACTCAAATGTGATAAGTGTCAATGTTTTGCCAATATCCCCATCCTCCTCCTACAGAATTGATCACGCTTTGCAGCCCCTACCCATTCGCCAAATGGGGGATCGACCTGGTTGGCCCGTTGCCCACTGGCCGAGGCCAAACCAAATTCGCAATTGTCGCCATCGACTACTTCACTAAATGGGTGGAAGCAGAACCCCTTGCTACCATTACTGAGCGGAACACAACCCGATTCATCTGGCAGTCAATCGTATGCAGGTTTGGCATCCCTCAAGCCATCGTCTCCGACAACGGCAAACAATTCGACAACGCCAAGTTCAGGAAGTTCTGTGCAGAACTCCAAATCCAGCCATGTTTCTCTTCCCCAGGTCATCCCCAAGCCAATGGCCAAGTTGAGGTCACCAACCGTTCTCTCCTGAAGATCATCAAAACCAAGCTGGAAGCTGCTAAGGGACTTTGGGCTGAGGAATTACCCAATGTACTCTGGGCTTACCGCACCACCGCTCGGACTCCCACTGGGGAGACCCCCTTTCGCCTAACATACGGCGCTGAGGCGGTCATTCCAGTGGAAGTCAGTCTACCAACCCCAAGGGTTTTACACCTGAATCCAGAACTAACCGAAGAGCTGCGTCGAGCAGACCTAGATCTGATCGAAGAACTTTGAGAAACCACCGTTGTCAGACGGGCCTCATACCAACCGAAAATGAGAACACACTACAACCGCAAAGTCAGACCGAGGGAATTCGCCGTGGGGGACCTTGTTTTGCGAGAAGTAACTCTTACCACCAAAATTCGACTGAGGGCAAACTGGCAGCCAAGTGGGAGGGACCTTACGTTGTGAAAGCCAGACCACGTCCGCGCACTTATCGACTTCAGGACATGGAAGGTCGAGACCTCCCGCATCCTTGGAACGCTGAGCATTTGAAGCGCTATTTTCAATAAAAGTTGTATTTTTGTATTGTCCAATTGCTGTATGTTCTTTTTGACAATCTGCACACTTGAATGTTCTCATTTTCTCCTCATATGGTGTAAATTTATGATCCAATGGGCTACACTTTGTATGACAGCAAGCTTATATCTCAGTTATCTGTGGTATTCCAATAATGCTTTGATTGCAGCCTCAGCTAGACTGAGCACAAAAAGCCTCAGCCAGACTGAGCATGAAGAGCTCGGCCAGACCGAGTCCTTAAAGCCTCAACCAGACTGAGCACAAAAAGCCTCAGCCAGATTGAGCATGAAGAGCTTGGCCAGACCGAGTCACTTAAAGCTTCAGCCAGACTGAGCACAAAAAGCCTCAGCCAGACTGAGCATGAAGAGCTCGGCCAGACCGAGTCACTTAAAGCCACAGCCAGATTGAGCACAAAAGCCTTAGCCAGACTGAGCATGAAGAGCTCGGCCAGACCGAGTCACTTAAAGCCTCAGCCAGATTGAGCACAAAAAGCCTCAGCCAAACTGAGCATGAAGAGCTCGTCCAAACCGAGTTACTTCAAGCCTCAGCCAGGCCGAGCCACCATTGCAACTTCATGATCATAAGCATAGTGGCCATACTTAGTCACATTCCAGTCCAACGTTTTCCAAATCAGACTGGCTTCTTGCTGGGTCGGGATTCACAAACTTCGCATCTTTAACACTCTTACAAGTTAAACTTCACCCTGCATTGAGTTTTTCTCACATTCACTCTGCATTGAATTTTTCTTACAAGTTAAACTTCACTTTACATTGAGTTTTCCTTACAGTCACTCTGCATTGAGGTTGCCTTACGTTTTAAACTTCACTTTACATTGAGTTTTCCTTACATTTTGCACTTCACAATGATTTATACACAAGCCTTATACAAGTCACCATTCTCATTCATTTCAGATGCACAAACAAAAGCAATAGCATGAAAACACAACTCAAAATTTTATTTATTCACAAACCTGTATATAAGTTTATTACAGCCATTCAAAAACAAAAAAAAAAAACCAAAACTCTAAGTACATATTTTCTCCACTCCACTCACTCCTCTTCTTCACTTGAGGCGAGATCTCCCTCTTCAATGCCCTCATCTAGGGGGGTCTGGGCCACGTCGTCTTCGTCAATTCTAAAACTGCTGAAGTCTATGTCTAGGAACAGCTCTTCTGCTTTACGTTTGAACATCTTCCAGCCACTGTCCCAGAATTCAGCCATTTCGTGTTTGTAGAAGTCCGACCGCTGGAAGCTCTGGATCACTTCGTCTTCGCTCCTGCTCCCAGCGGTCGTCCCCGACGGACCAGCCCCCCCAGCTCCCTCTCTCGCCAAGTTGCTGGCAATAGCAACATCGATGGCCACCTGAAAGTCAGCAGACACCTTAAATTGCTCTACTGCTGCGACGTACAGATCGGGGTATGCTGTCCTTTCAGAGGCTGCCTTGGTTTTTTCTTCCTCCAACTCCTTCTCCAACCTCGCATTCTCCTCCATTGCCCTAGCATGCTCATCTTCTAGCTCCTTCTACAGCTCAGCAATCTTCAGGTCTATTTCATCCTTTTCTTTGATCTGCTGGGCGTACAGTTCTTCATTGCTGGTCATAGCCTCTTCAAACCGCTCGGTGGCGACCGTGCAGGCATTTTGAGCATCTCCCAGCTTCTTTTGCTCGCCAGCCAGCTGGAACTCAAGCGACACTACCATGCGGCGTTCGTCCTCTAGCTCCAACTTGACCGCGAGCAGCTTAGCATGGGCTCGAGCGGCAACATTGCGTTGCATGATCGCCAACACCTTCATCTTCTGAGCCTCTCCCAACCCCCTGGCACACGCACTCCGCGCAGCCCTCCTCCAACCCACGCTCTCCCTCTTGAAATTTTCAAGTTGGGCCTCCACCTGCCCCAATATCTCCCTCTCCCTCCTTAATTCGCCCTTCGCCACCGCCGCCTTATTCAACAGGGCTCCTGCTAAGGCAGCCGCCTCCATCTGGGCTGAGCACAATCCCTTCATCAGCTCAGCCTCAGTTTAACCAGCCACTGAGCGAACGATTGCGTCTTCCACCACCCCCAAGAGGCGGTCTGCAGCCATCCTGGCCTCTCTCCCTTCCCCTTCCACTCGCCCAGACACCGCAGGGACATGGTAGAATGCGGTTTTCAACCCAAGCCTTTCTCCCTCTCCTTGGGATGCCAGACCCTCCTGTGGTTGTGGCTTTTCCCTTGGCTCTACCCTTGGCTCAACGCTGATCCCACCACTTTGCATTTGCTTCCCAAGGCCAGTCGCCCCACTCTCTGCCTCTTTGGTCGCCCCCTCCAACCCCATTTCAGGGGTCCCCTCTGCCTCCCCTGCCAGGGGGGTCTGCTCCGTCGTCACCTCCTTCCTCCTCTTCAAGGCAAGCTCCTCTTCACTCCTCATCACTCTCATGTTCTTCTTCATCACACCCTCCATCTCCTTGTAGGCTCTCTCATTCAAAGGATCAACGGGGGGCGGTCGTGGCTCAAATGCACCTAAGTCCTTTTCCCCTAGGGGTTTGGGGTGCGGCCGGGTCCTCTCCTTCGCGATCGGCTTCGGCGGTCGGTCTGCTTAGGACTCTTTGAACTTACTGGCTTTGGCAAGGATGGTCATATCCTTAGCCTCTTGCGCTTTCCTTCTCGCCTCTAACTCCGTCGGTCCTAGGTCTCCACCGATCGGCTGAGGACCCAACCCTGCCGCATACAAGGCTGACGGCTAAACAAGCTCGTCCCATCTGGCGCTCTCCTTCTCCCTCCATTCCTTCACCTTCTTCACTCTCACCTCTGTTGCTGCCCCCAGTTTTGGCTCCAAGACTTTGGTGGGCACTTTCCAAATTGTGCACACTCCAACCCTTCCGTTGGCTGACACATAGAACCATCGTGGCCTCCACTCCTTTATCGATGACGGCAACCTCGCCACCAACCCCTTCCCTGCCGCCGCCTGCAAAGTGTCCCAAGTTTCTTGCTGCCTCGAAGCCTTGTAGCATGCAAAAAACTCGTCCACCGTCATTTCAGCCCCTTCGTTCGCCTTCGGCCATGCGCTCGCATAGGCCAGCAAGATTTTCCACGCATTGGGCATCAGTTGGCCTGGAGCTACCTCCAACCGGTTCAACACGCTCACCACTATCCGGGGTAGTGGCAACCTCAAACCCCTCTTTAGCGCCTCCTCGTATAGGGCGAATTCCCCCGGTCGAACATCGGATGCCCTCTCCTTTGATTCCGGCAGTTTCAACTCTATCTCTGCGGGAATCTGGTACTTCTCCCGCATACCCTCCAGCTCCTTCGCGGTAATGATCAACTTATCGGCCTTTGAATGCCAGTGATCTGGCTCCACCTGGCTTATTGGCATCGGCGCTGCCATCATTGTGGACGAACGAGGTCGCCCCGACGGCTCCCCCCCACTCCCCACTCGCCTCTCCGTCCTGTATTGCTCTGCCAAATCCACCGCATCGTCGTCCCCCAATGGATCAACCCTAGCGTTTGCAGCTTCTTCTTGGGCCATTTCTGTGCTGTGTCTACGAATAGCTTCAGATGCGGGCGCAAGAAAATTCAAAAAATGTCGCAAGGGTATATCACTTACAACGAAGAAGTCTACACTTGGAATGTTTTGATTTTTCAAAAAAAGGTAGGTAAAACGTATAATACCAAAAGCCCAAGGCTTGCCTGTATTCCAGGGGTCACAATTAATTTTCGCCAGTTTGAAAATTTTTCAACCATCCGCCAAAACTGTCTTTTCAACACCCGTAATGACCTATCGTTTCACTTCTGGCCCAATGCCTAACCTTTCCCACTACGTGATTCTGCCACGTGTACGACCACGATTCACTGCTCTCTTCCCCTACCCTGTCTTTTCCACTTCAAGTCACCACGTGACCCGCCGCCTCTCGAGCCCCGCACCCCGCCACCTCTCCCTTCGCGGTCGGCCCTCCTCATGGTCGGTCCCTCCACTCGGCTACCCTTCGCGGTCGGCCGTCCTCGTGGTCGGTCCCTCCACTCGGCGACCCTCCGCGGTCGGCCCTCCTCATGGTCAGTCACTCTACTCGGCCACCCTCCGCGGTCAGCCCTCCTCATGGTCGGTCCCTCCACTCGGCCACCCTTCGCGGCCGGCCCTTCTCATGGTCGGTCCATCCACTCGGTCACTCCTATCGGTCGGCCTCCATCTTGCCGGTCTCTAACAACCCTCATTTTCTTCATTATTCCCTTCGTTGGACTAAAGCTGCACTTGGGAATGGGGGACTACTGACATGGGTAGGCCCATAAAGGCTACAACCCACTATGAACAACCCAAGCTCACCACTTAGGGCCCAAGACATAATCCAATTAATGAAGTCCAGCACTGCTGAAGCGCCACGTAGCAATAAGAACCAATGGCATCAAGACACATGACAAGAGAAGGGCAAGCCACATCAACAAACAAAGATCTGCAAAGTTATTGCTACACCACATCGCCATTAATGAGGCCCCTTACAGCATTTATTACGACAACCCCTCTCCGTCGGGACATCACGCCCTCACCCCGAACAAGGTAAGTTACAGCATAGACTTTCGGCCAAGGTGACAGGTCGGAAGGGACAACGAAATGATTATCAGAGGATATAAGCAGACGTTGAAGACAAGAAGAAGGTTAAGCTTTCTATCTCTAATCTCGCTCTATACTCCACTCCTCTTTCTAACTTGCTCGTCGGAGGGTTCGCTGGGGGAGTCCCCGTTCCCCGCTGAACTCGTGTGCAGGTCTTTCGGTGGTCTTGGTCATTCGGACATAGGCGTGAGGAGCGTGAATTAGTCTGACCCGTTCATTGGAATGAACTGTATCATCACTAAGTCATTGAAGTCATCCCATTTTTTAATTCTGAGATTTGTTTACATAATTTAGAAAAGTTCTTAGTATAAAGATGATAAAGCAGCTAGCTCACTTGCCACGAACTTGTCTAGTATGAAAGTTTGTCATTTTAACTGATAATGGCTTCAAATCCCGAAGAAAATATGGTTTTGTTTATATTAGTTTATCGTACAGCAATTTTCTGCATCATGTTTTTTTTCCTGAGTAATGTTATATAAATAATATATATGTATAGAATGATGTGTCGAGTTGTGTATCCATTATTTTAAAATAAAAAATTCATCAAGATGTCTTCTAAAAAAATAAAAGTAAAAAATAAAATACCAACTGTCATTTCATTCTAGAGGATTGATTCTATAAAAAATAAAATACCAACTGTTACAACTAATATATTTTCATTACTAGTTGCTACACACATTCAAGAACATTAGAACACATCTAAATTAACCGTTAACAAGGAGGAGATGGTTTGTGTTTAAATTTGTTGGCTGAAATGTTTGCATATTCGATTTGTGAAACAAAAATGGAAGGAAAAACTGACAGTAGTACAAACTAAAATTTTAGCAAAGAGTTATTTAAGTAATAAGGAAAATGGAACCGGTCAAAAATAATTAATTTTTATTTTGAAAATGACCTCTTTCTTTAATTTGAATTTAAATCAATTTTCAGTCACTTTTCACAAATAAAAGTTGTCGTACATTTAAAATACATTTAGCAAGCACTTAAATGTTTAAAATCAGGATTTGTGCATAGTTCAAGTGATTATACCTCTAAGTTTTTAGGAGGTATGGAAAATATCAAATTTTCAATGAGCTAATTTAATATATTAACTCATTAACATGCTGCCTAGTTTTTTTTTTTTTTTTTTAAATAATAATAATAACAATCTTGTGTCCCCAAATTCAGATTCCCTTCTTTATAATTTAATACATATTTTTGGACTATTTTTTAATATTTGGAATAATCTAATATTATATCATAAATAAGAAGAGAAGAAGGAACGCACTGCTATTTCAAAGGAGTCACGCTGTAGGGATAATACAATAACTTATTAAAAGTGATTATCTTTATATAGATATCGGTTTACCAAAATATATATATATATATATATTAAAAGATGAAAAATTTAAAGATTGTTGAGCATTTCAATTAGTTTTTGTAGCAAATAAATAGTGCATCGTGTGATATTGCTATTAAAGATATCTGCTGAAATGCCGTGATGTGATATGTATGAAAAAAATTAAAGTATATGCTAAGATGTAACAAATGTTCATAATTATAAATATAAAATTATAAACAATTAAAGATGCAAATATTTTTTTGTTAAACATATGTGGATTTTGTACATGGTTTCTCCTGAGATGCATTCTAATTCTTTGAGACTAAACAATTCAGGTATAAAACGTGTCAGGGATTCGAAAAAAAAATGTTGCTATCAAAAGCAATGAGTCCTCTATGTTGGTGAGTTGGTGATCTGATCACGTCAAAAACTCAAACTGGAAGAGTTGTCTTCCAGTTTGGTGATTTAGTTATTTATTTACTTTTACATTAATATTATGTACCAATTAATGCATTAATTAATATATCAATTGATGATGTGATATAATTTAAAATATTTTTAGTATTTATAATTTCTATAACGGTAGTGTTACATGCACTAATTAGTGTACTAACTAATGTACCAATACTAGTTATACAACAGCGATTCATAGCTCGGAAGTTGCACGGCTCGAATGGCTCGAAAACACAAAACGACGTCGTTTTGTATTTTTTTTTTTTTCTTCTTTGCCTTTCCGTCTTCGTCTTCCTTTTCGTACTTCTTTTGTTGTTTTGTGAAGTTAAACCTTCATTTGGGTTTTAATATTTAATAAATTTATTTCTTATTCCTCAAGATGTTTCGATTCAAACTTGGTTGAGATACCTATGGAGGTGGAGACTCCTGACCATCATTATCATCATGTATAGATCTCATATACTTCTACACATCCTTCTGCCTCGGGCCAAAACCTCCTTCATCTTCTTCTTCCTCTACTTTTTTTCCCTAAAAACTACCAAACCCATCACAATATTGAAGCAAACCCACTTTCTCTCTCTAAAAACTATGAAACCCATCACAAAACTGAAATCAAAATCAAAATCAAACCCACCCACCCACCGATCAAACACAAAAATCAAGCCCAATCAAACATAAAAATCAAACCCACCCAAAAAAAATCAAACCCACCCACCGAGAGAGAGAGGGAGATCTTCCCAACAATGGCTTCCATTTTAGCCTCTTAAGACCCCATGTATAATTTTAGCTTCGGAAGAGAGAATGGTTGATTTTTTGGGAAGTAGGTTGATTTTTAGCAGATTGAAAGAAGAGAGAAGAGAATCAACCTGCTTTTTAGCTTTGGATTTTTAGCTTCGAATTTTTAGCAGGTTGAAAGAAGAGAGAAGAGACTAAAATGAGAGCAGATGAGAGAATGGTTTTTAGCTTCGGATAGAGGTAGTTGTTAGAGAAGAGAGAAGAGAAGATATGTTTTTCAGGCCACTCTTGAGCCAAAGAATTTCGAGCTACGAGTCTTTTTCCCTAGTTATAACATTATTATTAACTCCACTCACTATACAAATTATAAATATCAAAAATATTTTAAATGATGTCACATCATCAATTGATATACTAGTTAGTATACTAATTGGTACATATAATATTATTCTTTGTATAATGAGTGAGGTCAATAATAATATCATAACTAATATTAATACATTAATTAATATATTAATTGATACATGTAGCACCACTCTTACTTTTTGAGCCAGCGGTGGATAGACAACTAATGTTGAATCTTAATTTGTTTGCTATGAAGGAATTTATGAAGCAAAGCTAGTGGTGAATATTAATTTTTTTTAAATCGATTTTATATAACAAAAATAGATAAATAATTTAAATAAATAAAATTTAAAAATTTAAATTAATAAAATTAAAATTTTAATATTTATTTTAATAATTAATTGGGAAAAAAATGTAATTTGTCCTTAATTAATTAAAATAATACTATATATACCAATTAATGTATTAATCAGCATACTAACAAATGATGTGACATAATTTTAAGAGTGGTGTTTCATGCACCAATTAGTGTACTAATTAGTATATCAACACTAGTTATGACATTATTATTGATCCCACTTATTAATAGCATTACAAATATCAAAAATATCTTAAATTATGCTACATCATCAATTGATGCAGTAGTTAGTATACTAATTGGTACATATAGCATTATTCTAATTTTAAAAGTTTTCAGTATTTGTAATTCGTATAATAGGTGGGATTAGTAGTAATGGCATAAAACTAGTTGGTACACTAATATGTACATTAATTGGTGCATGTATCACCACCGAATTAATTATGATGGGAGGGATTTTGGAGTGGTGCTATATGTACTAATTAGTGTACTAACTAATGTACCAACACTAGTTATGATATTATTATTGACCCTACGAATTATACAAATTATAAATATCAAAAATATCTTAAATTATCACATCATTAATAGATACACTAACTAACACACTAATTAGTGCATATAGCATTAGTTACGATGTTGAATTAAAAACAATTAAGGATGGGTATTAATTAGTAACTAATTAATTAATAGGATAGGATGGGAGTGGAGGGAACTGTCAAAAGGCAAACAAGTCCCAACACAAAATGGCTGCCATCGGAGCACCAGACCGGACACCACGAATCAAGATCCCCTCCTTATATTTCTTCCTTACATTTCTTACTTGCAGGGCCATGGGGCCCACTTTTAGGCTCAATTTTGATAATCCGAACCGTTCATATTTTAAGATTTATTCAGTATATCATACTTGTAAAAAATCAAGTTGATCGGATATCAAAAAGCATGTGTTCGGAAAACTGTTTATTAAATTCTTTTAAAAAATAGTTTTTAGTTCGAGTTTTCCGAATACATACTTTCTAATATCCGATCAACTTGATTTTTTTACAATTATGATATACTGAACAAATGTTAAAATATGAACGGTTCGGATTATCAAAATTGGGCGTAAAAGTGGGCCCAATGACCTTACAAGTAAGAAACATAAGGAGAAAATGTAAGGAGCGAATCCTAATTCAGACACCACTAGGCAATATTATTTGGACCTCCCTCCCCCACATTGTAGCTACTCTTTTGTCTATTTATTCCTCTGTCCCAATTTGTTAGTTTATTATAGAAAAGTCAATTTATTAATGAAACATGCAATTACTATATTTTAATTTAAATTTTGAAATATTTTTTTTATTATTGTCTTTTTACTTGAATGCTTTATTAGTATATTACCCTAATCATGCATAAATATAAATAAATAATTAAATTAGTTTCTAAATTAAGTAATAATATAAAATTTATTTAAATTATGTAGTAAAAATGATTTATAATCAATTAAATGTTATTCATTTTTATCAGAGTTATACATAAGAAAATATTTTTATTCTAATGTTATTAATTGTGTGTTCTAAATTCTGAATAAAAAACTTGCATGTCATAATTTAATTGGTAAAAATTAAAGAATAAATTACAAAAATTATATTTACGATAAAATATAAATACACTCAATTTTATAAATTTCGTAATTTTATTTTACCATATGACTGTAGTAAATTACATTTATTAATATATTAATTTTTTATTATTTTGTAAAGTCGAAAAGTTTGTCTATTCAAAATTATAAATTGTCATATATCATAACTCTTACGTGAAAATGGATTAGGATTGATTTGTGGTGTTAGACTAGAGCTACTCAACTCAATATTTATGCTAATATCAACTTCACCTAATTATTAAAAATTGTCTTTATTAGTATGTGATCGGTATGAGCTAATTTGGGGATTCTAATATTAGATTAAATATTAAAAATTAGCCCAAAAAAATCTAATTCTTTTCCAATAATTCTTGGTTTAAGCTATAATACATCATATATTTAATAACTCAATATTATAAAAGAAAAAAAAATTAATCTTAATATTTGCAGTTCTTTTTTATCAATCAATAAAAAAAATTATAAATATTAAGAGAATTACATTTGAACAAATTCTAAAATAAATTTTTACTTTAAAACTTTAAAACTTACACATTTTCTTTGACTCTATAACTAATTTTTGAGATAATAACTAAAACAAATTCCAACATTATTATATGGAGAGATATGTGTGGTAAGAGTTTGTAATACACAATTTTAAAAAGTAAAATTAATACAAAATTTTCAGTATGGAATATATGTACCCAACTTTATGTTATGTTTGATTTATGGATTTAAATAGATATTTCGAATGAGAAAGGAAAAAGATAGGTAAAATGTGAATGAAATATAATTACATTTTATCTAATTTCACGCACCTTTTCATTTTCCCTTTCAAAATTTCTATCCAAAATCATAAATCAAACACATCATCAATGTACACAGCATAAGTGACTCAGCAGAGTCTCTCTCTCTAAACTCTTCTAGGGTTCCGTCGGAAGAGCGCCATTTGGGGAGGGGTAGGGGCCGTCAGCGGCCAGCCACCTCCTCCTCCTTCCTCATCTCCCTAGTTTGTCTTTTGCTTGCTGTAAATAAGTTATGGAAGCTTGTTTTCCGACTTCTCTGCCTATATGGGAGGTTTTCTTTCCCTCTTGGTGGATGTTTTTGTTGGGCTTCCCTCTCTCACTCCCGCCAAAGCTAGATCTACCTTTTTCCCCATCCGCCGCCTCACGTTGGAGTTGATTTCAGCATCGTGCCACCAGATCTGCTTGGATCTGGACCACCTCCACAGATCTGGCCTTGTTTGGGTTTGAGGTCAAGCTTGATCTTGTTTTTACTTTGTTTTTTAGGTTTTGTTTATTTTTTTGGAGTCTTTTGCTGCTAGATTGGAGCCTACACTTTATGTGGTTGTTATCTATGATTTTTCCAGACATGCTCTAACACCGATTTGATTGGCTCTGCTTCATAGTATGAGCACGAGCACTGATGTGCGTCTGGATAATTTTCATAGATTTCACCTTTGTGCTTATTGTAATATTTTCACTTTGTTTAGTGTTTGCTCTTGGTGGTTGGACTTGTAAGTACCGTTTGGCTATCCTTAATGGAAATTTCCTTTGATAAAAAAAAAAAAAAACACATCATCAATGTTTGAAAAGAATTTTGAATTTTTTATTGTATTGATATACACTATCTAAAAAAAACCCAAAAAAGACTCAGACCCCCTTTAGAAGTCACCCCCACGACCCCCTTTGCCTTTGATTGGTCAAAATTTTTATTTTTATTTTTTCTTCTCCCCCACTCACCAACCCCCACGTGTGTGTGGAGGTGGGAGGGGGTGGGAATCTGAGAGGGTCTTAATCACGGCTGAAAAAAACCTATATAATTGTTGGCTACATATTTTGTACAAGCCAATTACAATTCGATGCGTGGCGAAATAAGGGTAATATAGGAAGACTATTCAGGTTCTCGATCTTGATCGTACACGTGGCAGTTAGTATTGGTTATTAAGATATCTGAGTAGCAGCGGATCAACAAAGGAATACAAAGTGACGTGGCTTCAACGGTTACTCGCATTTCAGATTCAAATTTAGGAGGGAAGCTTAACTGCAAGTAATAGCATAATTGAGCTAATATTCGGGCAACATGATCGATGATCGTGGAGGAGCAATTTGACAGTTGGAAGTGCAATTCGATGGTCACCCTTGAGCAGTATAAATAGTAGAGAAGGCCCCAGAAAAAACAAAAAACCAGTTCTTTATACTTATTTTCCTTTCCAGTTTTACATTTACAGTCTTACATTTACAGTTCTTTACATTACTGTACTTTAAAATTCATGCACTGCACTTCGTTTCATAGGAGTAGTTCCAAGTAGATTTGCTGTAAACCTCTACGAGGCTGAGTTTGGATCATTGTAAGTCTTTTTATCTTAATGAAATACTTCGATTGTTTTTCAATTCATTATTATCTGTTTAATTCTCCTAAGTCAAGCCACTAGTAAAAGTCCTCTTCATTGAGGCTGAAAGAACTAAAACACAATCGTTTGATAATTGGTTGGCAATTAATTTTCTGTGAGGACTAATTGATCCTTGCTGGCACGCTCGCAATTACCAAAATAACCTTCGAAAGCCAAAAAGCCAACATATATTTTTGGCACGCCCAGTGTGACTACATTTAAAATGGCTAGACGTAGAAGACAAGGAGAAAATGAACGCTTGGAAGAAGGCGTAGAATGAGAGGTAAAGATACCTAATCCAGAGGACAATGTGATAACACGTCCTGTGGAAGCTCCTATTTTATCAGAACCTATGGTCGAATAGACCAGCACTTCAGAACAAGTACCATATGCTCATAATATTGGACGAGACCAAGGAATTGAACCATCCACTGTTCCATCTACTTAGCCAATAAATCCATGGGGAGGCTTAGTAGATGCTATGGGGCATCAATTAATGAACACAATGGAAAGGTGGGCAACATCCTTTTTGGATCGAATTAATAACCACCAACCAACAAGTGCAAGACATATCGAGGAAATTTCAAATGTCCCTCAGCAAAGATTGGCTAGAGATAAACAGCCTATGCAAGTTAATGGACATTCTAATGGTCAAACTAGTAATCAGAACTATGAGAGACCATCACCTCAGTCTTGGTACGAACCTATTCCGAGGCCTATACCAGGTCAAAATGCCTCAGTACTTAACAGTGAAGCCATGCAATTTGGCGGATCTGGCCCAGTACAAGAAAATGGCATAAGAATGGTTCCAAATCCCATGTTCGAAGCCATACCTGGCACAAGGGGTTTCACTAATCCCTTATTCGAATTTATACTGAGGGGGTTGGAAGGTTTTCCTACAAATGGAAAAGATACAACACCAGTTCCAGCACCTTTCGCAGGTCCTTTCGCAGGACAGGCTCAAAGGGGTTACCCACACCCCCAACAGCAACCTGTACCATAGGGACAACCAATCCCAAATGTACCACCTTATGGACCAACAGGACCACAGGCACAAGTTTGCCCACCAAATCCTGTGTTTGCCCCTCCAGTAGTGGTTCAACAGGCACAAAATATGGTCCCTAGGGACCAAATTGCTGACATTGTTAGAGAGATGTGTGGACCAATGGCTCGGGAGGTCCAGACTCCAGTGTACAGGAAACCGTATCCAGAATGGGTAGACAGGGTACATGAATACCCAAGAGGTTTCAGGATACCAGACTTTGCCCTTTTTATGGGAATGGAAACCAATCAACAGTAGAGCATATTGCTAGGTTTGCTACTCAATGCGGCGAATTTACTAATAATGATTATATGAAGTTAAGGTTATTCCTAAATTCCCTAACTGGGGGAGCATTTATATGGTATATTAACCTTACACCTGACTCTATCCAGACTTGGCAACAAATGGAAGAGGCATTTCATGCCCAATTCTTCCAATCAGAACCAGAGGTTTCCATGGCAGATTTGGCAAGATTAAGTCAAAGGCCTGATTAGAAGGCCACTCAGTTCATTGCCAGATTTAAAAGGGCTCGAAATAAATGTAGAGTCATCTTACCAGAGCCAGAATTCGTGAGATTGGCTCAAAATGGTCTAGAGTTTAGGCTTCGAAAGAAGTTTGACTCGACTGAGTTCAGAGACTTAGTCGAACTCACCTATAAGGTGTCTAGATACGAAGCATTATTAGAGGAAGAATAAGATCGAAATAATGCATCGTATAAGACATTATAGAGATCCTAATTATGAGATCGATGCAGCAGAGATTGTGGGGAAAGAACATGTAATCTGTGAAGCATTAATTCATAAAGATACAACAATTGACCAACAGTTTAAAAAGAAAGACCTTCACAGGAAATACTCTTTCGATTTAACTAAGGCAAATGACATTTTTGATCATTCGCTTGCAGCCAACTTCCTTAAGTTACCGAAAGGAGTCAAAATTCCATCTCCTGATGAACTTAAAGGAAAAGTATATTGTAAATGACATAATTCTTGGTCTCACTCGACTAAGAACTGTATTGTTTTTCGAGACAGGATCCAAGAACAAATTTGGAAGGGAAGTTTGAAATTCCCAACCAAAGCAGAAAAGGCCATGGGAATCGACAGTAATCCATTCCCAGAAATTGGGGAGGCAGCAGCCAATGTCATTGTGCCAGACCTTCAGAACTTGTCTTTGAAAGAATTGGAAGAAGTCAATGTGCAGATGCATGTGGCCAACCAGACAGCTACCAAGAGAGACACTGGAAATCTACCAGCTATTGGACCAGATTTCTTGCACTAGGGGGAAGATTCTGATAAGGAAACACTGGATGACGATTCCTTAGAAGCAGCTGTAATGCAAAGGATGTGTCCCAGGTGCAGACTAAGTTACAAGTGGTTGAAGGGGCTTCCAGTTGATGGGAAGCCGTACTACAAGGATGTGGAAAGACGTCCTAAACCAACCAATGCTTATAATAAAAGGGCATATCCATCTGGTGTTAGGTAGTAACCATTGATGGTTGAACCAACGGCCGATAGAATGCATTTTAAAGGCAAGAGGCCTTTGTATGAATGGAGAAGGGTTCAGTCTATGGGATCGAAGCCAGGGATTAGGCCCATAGATCAATTTCACACAGGACAGAAAGTGGACACCTTCATCGAAGGCCTGAATTAGGCCCAAAGCATCAAGTCAGGGCCAAGTATTGGCCTTCACAGACAGCTTCGAAGGTAGCTTTGAAGGAGGAAAGAAACAGTTCAACAGTTGGGTCAGTAAGTTCGTGGGTACCTGGGGTCCCAGATTGGTTTGTAACGCAAAACAAACCTAGGGAAGTGTTTACTTAAAGAGAGGTAATTGGAAACCAATGCAGGATGGTCAAACCTCCTCTGGTGGCTCCCAACAATTGGGTGTTGCTTAAGCACCCAAAAACAAAGGAACCAGACATGGTCCCTGTAATTTCTAGATCACAAAGGAGGAAAATTCAGCGCAGGTACACTCAGTACCAGCAAGACTTGAAAGAGAGTGGAGAGAGCTCTTCATTGGTCCAAACAGAAGGGAAGAAGAGTTCAAAGTCAGACCATATTCCAAAACCAACTCCACAAAGCAAAATGGGTTGTAGTAGAGAACAGTTGGCCAAAGTTCATTCTGAACTAAAAGCCAGAGAGAAATCCAGTCTAGCAGGATTGGAGAAGGCATTGATGGAAAGTGATAGCGAGGCAGAGAAAGAAGTTGGCTTAGGCCAAAAGAAAGAAATAGTTGAAGAAGAAATGTTCGAAGCCTTTATGGTCGAACAAACATTTTTGGTTGAAAAGCCAGTCGGAAAAGACCATTCGAAAGAATCTGTTAGGAATGAAGTGCCAGAATACAGCATGGAAGATGCTTCTGAGGTGGCTGAACAAGGTAGCCAAGAGGAGAAACAGACACAGCCAGCCATCCAATTTGGCTCGTTCCCTCCAGTATTAGTAAATATGGTACACATACTACCGCATGAATTCCAAGCTGGAGATGAGAACCAAGAAGGGCAAGAAATTGACCCAATTCCAGTCTCTAGTGAAGACTCACAGGTGAGTATGGTGCAAGATGACTCCGGAATGGCTACTCCAATGGAAACTGAATATGAGAGTGAAGAAGAGGTGAGCATTAACCTTTCATATCCTTTTGAATATCCCTCAAACTCTATGACACAACATGTCAAGCCTTTGTATATCAAGGCTTTCTTCGATGGGATACAATTAAACCGAGTCTTGATAGATAATGGGGCAGCGGTGAACTTACTACCGAAATCTTCCTTGAAGAAACTAGGGAAAAGGAATCCCAGGTTAATCCCAACCAGCACAACCATTGCTGGTTTCGCGGGAGACAAGCAGATGGCTTAGGGATTCTGTCCATCAACCTGAGTGTGGGAACCAGATACTGCATGACAGCATTCTTCGTCATCGACAGCAATTCTAAATACAATGTTTTACTTGGTAGAGATTGGATCCACACTAACAAATGTGTGCCTTCCTCTTTGCATCAGAAAATAATGATGGCCTTGGGCAATGGGGAGACAGAGGAAATCGATGCAGATCCTCAACCCTTCATAGCTTGTGCAGACTTTGCAAAGGCCAAACTGTATATTGAGGGAGTTACATCACTCAGTATACTAAGGAAATCTGATGGCTCAGCCGAAGTAATGGCTGATGAGGAAGTGACACACCTGAAGCACTTAGTCTAGGAGAGTGCTGATGAGGAGGTCGTCGTTAAGGATGACAATGATGCCTGGTTGTAGGCAAAGAAATGAAGTCCAAGAAGCCAAGTCTTTGGCTCTAATTAAGTTCTCAATATTGGATGTAAAGTCAATAGTCCAGAGAGTACAAGAGCAAGGGAAAGAAGCCATGATGATTGGCTGCAAACAGGAGCAGCAACAAGCCAAAGTTTTGGCCCTTGACAAATACTGTGCATTGGACATTGAAACAAAAGTCCAGGAGATACAGGAGGAAGAGGCCTTATGGACAGATTTTGTTTATGAGGAGGAGGGTAAGGATGTTGAATTAAAGAACCTGGGAGCAGAACAAAGTAAGAAAATTGTTTCGAAGCCAGAGGGGATCAAAGAAGAAGCTTCAGTAAGTTATCAGATTCTAGACCCCTTAGAAGAAGTAAATTTAGGGGAAGGTTCTATACAACAACCCACCTGTTTAAGTGCTTGTTTGAATGCTCTGGACAGGGACCAGTTGTTGGTTGTTTTGAAGAAATATAAAGATTGCTTTGCATGGTCTTATAATAAACTACCAGGATTGGAGAGATCATTAGTAGAACATAGGCTCCCTATGAAGCCTAATTTCAAGCCATATAAGCAAAATCCAAGAAGAATGAGTCCAGAAGTGATTCAGAAAGTTAAGGAAGAAATTCTTAGACTACTCAAGGCAGGCTTTATTAGGACAGCCAGGTATGTTGAGTGGTATCCAATATTGTGCCTGTGGTAAAAAGAATGGTAAAATGAGGGTATGCATTGATTTCAGAAACTTGAATCTAGCAACTCCAAAAGATGAGTATCCTATGCCTATAGTAGACTTGTTGGTAGACAGTTCAGCAGGACATCGAATTTTATCAATGATGGATGGGCACTCTGGTTATAACCAAATCTGCATTGCAGAGGAGGATGTTCACAAGACAGCATTCAGATGTCCTGGGAATATTGGGACCTTCGAATGGGTTAAAATGCCATTTGGCCTAAAGAATGCTGGGGCTACATATCAGAGGGCTATGAACACTATCTTTCATGACCTCATTGGAGGGTATTTAGAGTGTTATATTGATGACATTGTAGTTAAATCCCAATCCATGGAGGAGCATCTGTTTCACTTAGAAGCAGCCTTTGAAAGAATGAGAAAGTTCAAATTGAAGCTCAATCCTCTTAAGTGTGCTTTTGGCGTATCATCTGGAAACTTCTTGGGCTATGTGGTACACAAGAAAGGAATACAGATTGACCAGAATAAAGCCAAAGCCATCATTGAAGCCAGACCTCCATCAAGTAAGAAAGAATTACAAAAGTTCCTTGGACAGGTTAATTTTCTTCGAAGATTCATTTCTAACACTGCAGGGAAAACTAAAGTATTTTCTTCCTTATTAAGGCTGAAAGATGAAGAGGAATTTGTGTGGACAGCAGAGCATCAAATTGCTTTCGAAGGTATCAAAGCCTACTTGGCCAACCCTCCAGTGCTGATGCCACCAAAGGGTGACAAGCCCTTGAAGTTGTACATAGCTGCAGCAGAAGATTCATTGGGAGCTTTCTTAGCCCAAGACAATGAAGAAGGCAAGGAGCAAGCTGTTTATTACCTTAGTAGGTTTTTAAATTCTTCTGAATGTAAATATTCATCTGTAGAAAAGCTGTGCCTTGCATTGTATTTTGCTGCAATGAAATTAAGATACTATCTTTTGCCTACAACTGTCTTGGTAATTGCAACCACAGATTTGGTTAAGTATATGTTATCTAGACCTATGTTGAGGGGAAGAATTGGCAAATGGATATTAGCCTTATCAGAATTTCATTTAGAATATGTTCCCCAAAGGGCAGTGAAAGGACAAGTTTTAGCCAATTTTTTGGCAGATCATCCATCTCAAACAGAAAGCCAAGAGATAATGGAACTCGGTATGGCTAGTGTTAAGCCATGGCAAATGTGGTTCGATGGATCGAAAGCCAATGGCCTAACTGGAATTGGTGTAGTGATTAAGTCACCACAAGGAATAGAAACCACACATGGTTTCAGAGTGGATGAAAGTACTTGTTCTAACAATCAAGCTGAATATGAGGCCTTAATAGTGGGATTGGAAATTCTGATTGGACTACAAGTTCATATAGTTGACATATTTGGAGATTCTCAATTGGTGGTTAACCAAGTGAAAGGAATTTTCAAATGTCAGAGTATAAGCATGTTGCCATACTATGTTGTTGCATTACATCTGCTTTCTCAATTTCAAATAGCAAATGTAACTTATGTCCCAAGATTCTTGAATAATAGAGCTAATGATGTGGCTCAGAAAGCTTCGAATTTCAAGAGGAGGGATAATACTCAAAGGGACATAAACCAAACAACATACCAGAAATCTATACCACCCTTAAATAAAAGGAATGTGGTCCTGGAAGTCAATCATAATGACTTACAGGAACAAGATTGGAGGCATCCAATAATGCAGTACTTGGCTGGTCCATCCTCGAAGGCCAGCAGGAAAATTAAATTGCAATCCATGCAATACATCATATACGGCAATGCTCTCTACAAAAGGGGGGAGATGGTTTATTGTTGGAATGTTTGGGCCAAAAGAAGCATTAACAGCTATGGCTGAGGTTCATGAAGGCATCTGTGGTGCTCATCAGCCTGGTGTGAAGATGAGGTGGTTGCTTCGAAGGCATTCCTACTATTGGCCAACTATCCTTAAAGATTGCATAGAGTATGCAAAAGGTTGCCAGGCATGTCAAAAGCATGGCACAATAAGGCATGTGCCCATAACTGACCTGCATGCAGTGGTGAAGCCTTGGCCATTCAGAGGATGGGCCATGGATATGATGGGGAAAATACACCCACCCTCTTCGAAGCATCATTGTTTCATTTTAGTAGCCACTGATTATTTCACTAAGTGGGTCGAAGCTAAGCCATACAAGGCTGTAGACCAGACTGAGGTCATTGGATTCATCAAGGATTTAATCCATAGATTTGGCATCCCACAAACTATAACTGTTGATAATGGGACTGTGTTCGATGGGAAAATGGTGAAGTCCTTTGTGGCAGAGTTTGGAATTAGCCTTGTTAATTCTACCCCCTATTATGCACAAGCCAATGGTCAAGCTGAATCATCCAATAAGTCCTTGAAGAAAGGAATACAAAAGGTTGTGGAAGACAATCCTAGGGATTGGCATAACTTATTGTTGGATGTATTGTGGGCTTATAGAACTTCCCCAAGGTCAAGCACAGGAGTTACTCCTTATGCCTTGGTGTATGGGCATGATGCAGTGTTACCTATGGAAATTAATGTTAAATCTTTGAGGGTAAGATGCCAAGACCAGCTAAATCCTGAGCAATACCATCAGAGTATGTGCTTGGAATTAGAAGGCATAGATGAAGCCAGAATTCTGGGATTAAACAGTATTCTCTTGCAAAAGAAGAAAGCAGCCAAAAATTATAATAAGAAAGTCAAATACATTGGCTTTGATGAAGGTGATTTGGTATGGAAGACAATACTCCCAATAGGAATTAAAAGGCATAAGTTTGGTAAATGGTCACCTAACTGGGAAGGACCATATCAAATTCATAGAGTCTTGTCTTTTGGGGCATACCATTTGAGAAATTTGAAGCCTTATTTTCCAACTATTTGGGAAACACAAGGAGTGGAATAAATGTCAAGCAAAAGAACACAAGAATACTCAAATGATAAATCAGAATTTGTTTTTCTTCATAAAGAGTTAAATACATTCTACCATAAATTGGCCAAAAAATTATTACAATGCCTTAGTTGTTCTTTTACAATAGACTTCCTATTCTTAAATGAGGGAACCAACTGAATGGCTGTGGTCATTTCTTGCTTTCGATCGGCCAATTCTTGGTTGGTGATCTGCAGTTTGATGTCAGTTCGAATTAAGGCTTGATTCACTGCAGACAGCTCCTCCTCAAGTTGAGCCTTCCTCTCCAGTAGTTGTGTTCGAAAATGGGAGGCAAAGGAATGTTGTTCCTTTAGCACTGAGACTTCAGAATGTACTGTGGAAACAAAGCTCTGATTTCTCACTAATTTCTTCTCTGAAGCCTTAGCAGTATGACAAATGTTGATGTAGAAGTCGATAGTAGTTGCTGCCTGAGATAGATGACTTGAGACAGTTATACTGGATTGCTCAACAACTTTACAGCACTGCAGGAAGCCATCTCTTATTATAGGCCTTTGTAAAGCCTCGAAAGGAATCCTTGAAAAAGATATCAGTAATTCCAGACAACTGTCTAAATCCATCAGAGGTGCAGAAGGCTTCTTACTGGAGGAAGAAGAGCTCTCAAGAATTTCTAACAAAGAGTCAACCAAAACCAACGGCTCAACCTCATCATTAGTTATTGGAGAGGTAGAGGGTATGTTGAAGAGACTGGCTAGTCTTGCTTCGAAGACATCTACCTCGTCCATGGACATGAGGGGTGCAGAAAGAGTGGTGGTGGGAGACATAGAGGACTGCATAGGGATAGGAGAAATGGATGGAGCATCCTCAGCAGTCTCTATGGTCCTAGCCACCAATACGTCAAGGGAAGAAGGGCTGGAAGTAGGCAAAGGTAATAAACCATGGGTTGGAGAGCTACCAGCACCCTCTTTAGGGGAATCAGCTATCATTAAAGATGGAGCAATAGTTGGAACTTCCTTAGGGGGAGGGGAAAGAGCAAGGCTCGGAAAAGAATTGAATGGAGGCAGATCCAAAGATAAGAAAGGAAGATATGGATTTAATCCAAAAGGAAAAGGTGCAGGAATGTTTGGCCTCAAAGGGGGTACATGGAATGTAGGCCTAGGAAATGGGAGTACTATCTGAATGGCCTTCACATTTTGCATCTGATCAACTTCAATTGAAACCGAGGGAGTCCTCATTGGAAGAATAAGCTCAGGAGTTGTTACTGCAAAAGAAGAGAAGGACAAAGTGATGTCAAGGCTCAATACCCAAAAATTCAACAAGGGAAAATAGTGAAGGCTTTAAAGAAGTTACTTGTTTCAGAAGTGACAGCAGCAATGGGAGAGCTTCGAAAAGAGTAGTGCTCGGCAATGTGTTGCCTTCTTGCAGCATCCCTTTGAATTGCATCAGCAGCAGCAGCTTCATCTCTTAAGAATTGCTGCTGTCGTCTCTTCTCAGCTCTCTTAAAGACAATTATGGCCTTGGAATGCTCTTGTTCCACTGCTTTAGCAGCTGCCTCATGTACAGGGTCCTCGACAAAATCAGAAGGAGAGACAGTTATCTTCCTTCTCTTTTTTCTTTGTACTGGTATTGAATGTTCTTCCTTAATTTCTTTCTCTCCAATTTGGGATTCAGATTCTTCAGAAGTGAGTTCCTCTACTCTGACAGTTGTCTCATGTGTGGGATCTTGGACTAAGTCAGAAGAAGGGACGGTCACTCTTTTCTTTCTTTTAAGGGGAGACTCCTGCTCTTGAGTTAATTCTTCTTCTTCTTCTTCTTCTTCTTCTTCTTCTTCTTCTTCTTCTTCTGCTTGCACCTCAAAAACTTCCTTTTCAGGCTCAAGTAGAAGTCTCCTTTTCTTTTGTTGCCGTTTGCTTTTGAGGAGATTTAGAGCCTGAGTCTTTTGAGGAGAGTCTCCCTGTGAGGCACCTGCACCACCTTCACAAAAGAAGAACTAAAGATAAGACTGAAAGCATTATAAAGAAGGTAGAAAGAGAAGAGATGAGGGTATATACCTTTCTTCGAGGTGGCCCGAGTAACTCTAGGAGGAGTTGAAGCAGCAGGGCAGATTGTGTGGAGGCAGGCACAGGAGCTGGAGTGGTCAGAACAGTGGAAGAAGTAGCAACTCCAGCTCCTTTGGGCTTGGGCACATCCAACACCGCCAGTAGGTCTTGAGGGGAAATGGTCAAGTGCACTTCCATATTAGTCACCCACCAATTTTGGTATCTCTTCAAAATGTTACCTTGGGGAAGGAAGGGGATATACTCAAAATCGATCAAGTCCTGTATAAATTTGGAAGTTGCCTCTTCCAGTCTGGACCTTCGAACTTTCACATCCCTTGTGGTAAGACTTAGATTGGTGTTACTACAGAGGGGTATTGGGACCCCCTGAGTGAAGCCAAATTGTCTAGCAAATTGTGCAGGACAATAGGGCTCAGCAATGCATTTGTAAGCTCTGGGGTTCATGGTCCCAATGAATAATTCTCTGGGATTAAAATGGAGGCCCATATATCTTTGTGAGCAGGTGAAGCACAGAGCCTATCACTTAGGAAATTCTTCAACCAAAGTGGGCCAATAGTAGTGGGTTCGAAGGGACGAAAGCTGGGAAAGAGGAGAAGCTGAAAGTTGGTGGAAGAAAGAGAAGTAAAAAGCAAAAGTAGAAGGATAAAGGAAGCATTGGCTAGCCTCATGCCATGAGTAGGAGGGTCTGGTTCAAAAATTTAAGGCATTTGTTGTAACTCAGGGAAATAAGCAAAAAGCCAAAGCTGAAGAATCCAAATCGGCCCCCCTTGATTGACATCTAAGGGTTTCTCACAGAAAAGAGAGCAGGCTCTATATACGTGACCTAGAACGTATGGGGCTAAAGCCACCCTCTTCTGTAAAACAAGGGCTTTGGCAAGAGGGGCAAATTCAGGCATAATTCTTTGAGAGGAGGTGCAGAAAAGGAACTTGCAAAGCCAATATAATAAGAAAGAGAAGAATTCCCTATCGGTCACAGGACCCTCCCTTCTATTCTCAGCCTTGACAAAATCACTATAGGATGAGTTAAGAGAGGGGAGGGAAAAAGGGACTGCTAGGTCAGGATAATCTGGTCCAAGGGAGTTCCAATGGGAGATAATCCTAAAAGATGGCAAATGTCAAGAACAGTAGGGGCCATCATCCCACATCTGAATTGGAAGAAATTAAAAACAGAATTCCAAAAGCACAGAGCAGCAGGAATTAAAAAGGGGTCCTCTGAGATGGTTAACCTGGATAGTCGGAGGGCGTCGAGGAGGCAGAGTTCTTGAAGGTCCAGGGTCCTACTAGGGACAACTCGATCATACCATTCTTGCCACTCCGGTCTCACCGTGGGCCAGCATCGGTGGGGGCGGTTCGTCTTCCAGTTCCTCCAGTCAAGGCCACCTTCGTAAAGGAGACAATGGTCTTCCAGACGAGGATATAGAGCTGGAAGCTCAATAGGAATCTCCTTGAATATGGGGCCAAGCACATAGTCTTGTTGCACATGACGACGAGGGATGAAGATGCGTCCGTCAATGGCACTTTTCTCCCCAGCCTTGTACTTTTCACATTCTGCATCAATGAGCCTTTTCAGGGCTACAGATGGGCTCACACGCTCTACAACTGGCACTTTCAATGAAGAGGAAGCCATTGATAGAACGCTTTCTCAAAGGACGAAGCTGGGAAAGGGAGTAGAAAGAAGTGGAGATGAATAGAGATAAAGGGTTTGTATGTCGAGCGAGCAAGTGATTTCAGAATGTGAAATAAAAGGGTTTCAAAAGCCTTTATATTTGAAAGATACATCGCGTAAATTCGTTAAGTACTAAAAGTACGAATACGAAGAATTTCCTTCAATATTGATACTCTTGGAGGGAAAACACATCCCAGATGTTGATACCAGCTTCGAAGTAGAATGTTTGGCTTCGAAGCCAGATTTTGGCGCCAAAAGTCAAATAACAAACGGCTTCGAAACTAAGAAGCCAGCTTCGAAGCACATTCCATGCTTAAGGATGTAAGAATACTCAAGTATTCATTTACTTCGAAGGGGATTAAAAGACCTGTTTTAGGTTTCTTAATGAAAGTAATGTCCTTCGAAGTGAAACTTGAGACCCTGTGAGGATGGGAATTGGTGTTAAACATAACACACACACCAGATTTTGGCGCTAAAAGTCCAATAACAACGGCTTCGAAACTAAGAAGCCGGCTTCGAAGCACATTCCGTACCCAATGGATGCAAGAATGCTCAAGTATTCGTTTACTTCAAAGGGATTAAAGACCTGTTTTAGGTTTCTCAATGAAAGTGATGTTCTTCGAAGTAAAACTAGAAATCCCTTAGGAATGGAAATTGGCATTCGAAACATCAAAACCAATAGTTGGTTTATATATATTCAGGAAAAGTTGTCTTTTCGAACTAAAACAGTGCAGCCCTCAAAAGGAGTTTCCATATTTTTGAAAGTATGGACTGTTGTTCAAGACAAAAAGATCAATTTAAAACTGATTGATCATAATAAATCATTGACCATATGTTGGTTGTGACTGAAACAAGTTTTGAAGAGTAAGATTGTTAGATTCGAAGCATGGATCCTAAATGGAAAAACAACACAAACTATCTGCTGCATTCCATAAATTGGAAAAGTTCATGGTCGTTTTGTTAATATTCATTTAAAACGATTGAATCCAGGTTCGAAGGAAAAGATTGTTCAGTTCGAAGCTCTGAAATTGCTTTTAAAGACAAATGGAGACAAGATCAAACCATATCAAACAAAGAGAAGTCTTAGTGGTATTAAAGCAAAAGCAGTTACATCGAATGGCCCTATTTGGGTACAAACTCAAGCTCATAAAAATAGGGAATGGAATAAATAACAAGATCATGAAATTTAGTCCAACTATGATCAATGAATTTCTGTTCTTTCTTTATTCTGTCCTCTATTTCTTCTAACATTGGCTGCATGAGTTGATGTGCTCTCACTTCGTAAAAGAGCTCTTCAGCCTTTATTTCGAAAGTTGTTTCTCTCAATCCTTGTTCCAATTCGTCTATATCCAAGTCATCCCAGTATGCAGAATCTTTATTCTTGAAATCATCGAACTCTTCAATAAAGTTTTCTGCTTCGTATTGGGCATGAATTCGAAGGGACGAAAGTTGGTCTAAAGATTGTGTAATGGTCATAGAGGTCCGATGCCAGTGAAGAAGCAATGGAAGTTAGTCCAAAAACATGTGAAGCTCTGCTTGGGCGAGGGGATTGAGGACATGACCTCGAGTTAGAATATCACAAGTCCATCGAAAGTTCTTAAGAGGGACTTCGTCCTCAAGAACATTGAAGGGCAAGTGGGAAAAAGCAGCAAGCAAAAGTTGAGCTTGTTTCCGCTCAGCCGGAATAGGGGAAGGTGTGGTTTGTAAGGTGAAAAGACCTTATCCGCGGAGAGAACAAGCCTCAGTTTCTCTATCCAGCAAAGATTTGGCGGAGGAGAAGGTGTGGATGCTTCTATCTCAGGAGGTGGAGGAAGGGCAGAAGGAACAAGGGCATTGATATAATCGAGCCAGTCAGAAGAGCAAATTTTCGCCTTCTAGGCTAAGAATGATGGATTGTATCCTTGTGCCTCTTCTGGGCATCGGGCGATATGCACTGTCTTTGTAGGCATGGAAGATGTATACCATGCCACAAGCAGATTCTCCTCCAAACTGCGTCGGTGGTCAATGGGCACGTAAGGATAGGCCACCGAGCTTCGCGCATAGGAAGGGAATTCTAAAGGGTCAGTAAACTCAACAAAGTGATGGTTGATTCGCTCCCTTAAATCACAGGCCTCGGGTTTTGACCAGTTTGTCCAGTCAGAAGCCCCAGAAGAGGAAGAAGTTGCAGCCTTATCCCATGCAGAGGGTTGTGAAGGAAAACTTCCCATGTCCATATTTGCAACTTTCTGAATCAAAGGATTGAGAGCAGTTTGTTCGTAGTCTGAGGATGAGTCAGAAGAAGACCTTCCCATGTCCATATTTGTAAGTTTTTGAATCGAAGGATTAAGGGCAATATGTTCGAAGTCCAAGGGTTGATAATCTGCAAAGGCATCCATGACCTAAATATAGAAGGGTGGGTAAAGGTGGCTAATTAATGCATGGAGGTTCTTTCGAGGAGGAACAACATCATCATATGACTCTTCGTGTGCTCGATCAATGAAGGGAATAATTGATTCAGCCATAAAAAGTGTACCAGTCTGTTCGAATACTAAGGTGGTGGAGGTGTTCAAAAGATTGAAGGGGAGTTTAATGCAGATGATAAATGACAGTTGCATTTCTGGAAACCATGCACGTTCTAAGACGTGGGAAAAGACTTTGATCCACTAATATCACCAAGTATTGGGTATATTAGTGCGGGGTAATGTTGGCTACATATTTTGTACAAGCCAATTACAATTCGACGCGTGGCGAAATAAGGGTAATATAGGAAGACTATTCAGGTCCTCGATCCTGATCGTACACGTGGCAGTTAGTATTGGTTATTAAGAGATCTGAGTAGCAGCGGATCAACAAAGGAATACAAAGTGACGTGGCTTCAACGGTTACTCGCATTTCAGATTCAAATTTAGGAGGGAAGCTTAACTGCAAGTAATGGCGTAATGGAGCTAATATTGGGGCAACATGATCGATGATCATGGAGGAGCAGTTCGACGGTTGGAAGTGCAATTCGATGGTCACCCTTGAGCAGTATAAATAGTAGAGAAGGCCCCAGAAAAAAGCCCCAGACTCAGATCCAAAAAACCAGTCTTTATACTTATTTTCCTTTCCAGTTTTACATTTACAGTTTAATTTACAGTTCTTTACATTACTGTACTTTAAAATTCCTGCACTGCACTTCGTTTCATAGGAGTAGTTCCAAGTAGATTTGCTGTAAACTTCTACGAGGCTAAGTTTGGATCATTGTAAGTCTTTTCATCTTAATGAAATACTTCGATTGTTCTTAAATTCATTATTATTTGTTTAATTCTCCTAAGTCAAGCCACCAGTAAAAGTCCTCTTCATTGAGGCTGAAAGAACTAAAACACAATCGTCTGATAATTGGTTGGCAATTAATTTTCTACGAGGACAAATTGATCATTGCTGGCACGCTCGCAATTTACCAAAATAACCTTCGAAAGCCAAAAAGCCAACAATAATATTTGATAGAAGAAGCAAATTCTTAAATAAACATCAATCACATTATAAGGGAATAAAAACCAACTAATAAAAGATTTTTTAAATATTTACAAAATTAAACATCGAAAGAAATAAACTATGGAATATGTGAATAATTGATACCTATATGTTTATCTAAGCTCCCACAAGCAATGAAGATGCTGAGGAGGGTTATTTATATTTTAGTGGTTCTAATATTTAAAACCCCATCGTCAAGATAATCATTTTTTGTTAATTTATTTAAGTTACTTTAGCGCATATCTTGGAAGCAAAAAATTATAAAAACTATAGCACAGTGATACATAGGGGTGATCATAAATCTTGGAAGCAAAAAATTATAAAAACCATACCTTGATGATTTCATTGTTGTGTTCATTGATGACATCCTGATTTATTCTAAGACTAGAGAAGAACATGAACACCATCTGAGACTTGCCCTACAGACCCTAAGAGAACAGAAACTGTATGCTAAACTGTCTAAATATGAATTTTGGCTTGATCATGTTATGTTTTTGGGGCTTGTTGTTAGCAAAGATGGAATTTCTGTTGATCCGCAGAAAATTGAAGCTGTAGTAAACTGGCCTAGACCAACAAATGTGACTGAAGTCCGAAGCTTTTTGGGATTGGCTGGATATTACAGAAGATTTGTCAAAGATTTCTCCAAAATAGCCCTACCATTAACTCAACTGACACAGAAGGGGACATCATTTGACTGGACTGACCAAAGGGAATCAGCATTTCAAGAATTGAAAACTCGGCTTGTGACTGCACCGGTTCTGACTTTACCTTCAGGTACGGATGGTTATACCGTGTTTAGTGATGCTTCTCATAAGGGTTTGGGGTGTGTTTTAATGCAAAATGGGAGAGTTATTGCTTATGCTTCCCGACAGTTGAGACCACATGAAAAGAACTACCCGACCCATGATTTGGAACTGGCTGCGGTGGTGTTTGCACTGAAAATTTGGCGTCACTATCTGTATGGGGCGACATGTGAAGTATACACCGACCACAAGAGCTTAAAATATTTCTTTACACAGAAAGAACTAAATATGAGACAGCGCAGATGGCTAGAACTGATCAAAGACTATGACCTACAGATTCTGTACCACCCGGGAAAAGCCAATACCGTTGCCGATGCACTGAGCCAGAAATCGATTGCAAACTTAGCTTGTTTGCTCACTGGACAAAAAGAGTTGCTTCGTGACCTTGAAAAATCTGGAATTGAAGTTGTTTCGAGGGAACAAGGGGGAACGATAGCTGCTATTACTGCTCAACCGGCATTGATAAAAGAAGTTAAGGAGAAACAGCAACTGGATGACTTCTTGAAGAAGATCATCGAAGAGAGAGAGTCTAAACCGAGACCGGGATTTAAATTTGAGAATAATGTACTGACTTTTCAAGGAAGACTGTTTGTTCCGAATGATATCGAGTTGAAAAGAAGAGTTCTGCAGAAGGGCCACAATTCAAAATTTTCGATCCATCCGGGGAATACGAAAATGTACCAAGATCTGAAACAGAATTTTTGGTGGCCGAGAATGAAGAAAGAAATTGCCGACTTTGTGTCAAAATGTCTTCATTGCCAACAAGTCAAAGCGGAACATCAGCGACCCGCAGGCTTACTGCAACCCTTGCCCGTATCGGAGTCGAAATGTGAGCATATCACGATGGATTTTATCGTTGGATTGCCTCGCTCCAGAAAAGGTATGGACTCTATTTGGGTTATTGTTGATAGACTGACTAAATCTGCACACTTCTTACCTGTCAAGACAATTTATAATGCGGACAGATTGGCTATACTCTATATTGATGAAATTGTTAGACTACACGGAGTGCCTGTGTCTATTGTTTCTGACAGGGATTCGAAGTTTACGTCGAGGTTTTGGCAAAGCCTACAGACTGCATTGGGTACTGAATTGAGGCTGAGTAGTGCCTATCATCCTCAGACGGATGGCCAGTCAGAAAGGACCATCCAGACTCTAGAAGATTTACTGAGAATGTGTGTCCTTGATTTTTAGGGAGATTGGGAAAGTCATCTGCCATTAGTTGAATTCGCCTACAACAACAGCCACCATTCAAGTATCGGTATGGCGCCTTTCGAGGCATTGTATGGCAGAAAATGTAGATCTCCAATTTGCTGGGCAGAAGTTGGAGATGGGCCTTTGCTTGGGCCCGAGATTGTTTATGAAACGACTGAGAAAGTGAAACTAATACAGCAGAGACTGAAGACTGCACAGAGCAGACAGAAGAGTTATGCAGATGTTAGGAGACGGGACAGAGAATATGAAGTGGGTGATCACGTGTTTGTGAAAGTGACACCGATGAAAGGCCAGACTCGTTTTGAAGTCAAAGGCAAGTTAGCGCCGAGATATGTCGGACCGTATCAGATTATCGAGAAAATCAATCCGGTGGCGTATCAAGTTGCGCTCCCTCCTGAAATGGAGCATATGCATAACGTCTTCCACATTTCGATGTTGAGAGACTATCTTCGAGATCCGTTTCATGTGATTGAGCCTACCCGGATAGTGTTGAGTGATGACTACACTTACGAGGAACGGCCTATACAGATTGTAAACCGACGGATCAAGAAACTGAGAAACAAAGAGATCCCACTGGTGAAAGTGGACTGGCAAAACCATGGTGGCGTGTACGCCACTTGGGAAAGGGAAGATGACATGGCTAAGAGATATCCTGATTTGTTTCCACTGAACCCTGTTTTCTTCCAGAATGAAGGTAACTCGAGTTTATAGGACTAAACTCTTTGTAAAGAGGGGAGACTGTAACAATCCCCGTACCGTTTACTGATTAACGACTGATTGATTACTGATTACTGTTAACTGAGACTGATGATGGCTGAAACTGGACTGAATAAAGTACTGAACTGACTGACAAAAATTGAACCTGAATTGATTGAGTATATTTATTATATTGCATATTCTATCTGTTGATTGATTATATACTGTTCGTGTTTTATGTTTAAACTGCTAATTGAAGGCCCTATTAGCAGGCCGAATCGGAAACCGATTACTGTTTCATGATCATCGTGATTTACGTGATTTTATGGTATATTTATCTAAAAAAGTGATTAGGTATGATTAAACTAGATAAAATATTGATAAAATGCAAAGTTGACTTAATTACCATATTGCCACTCTTAGTGGGCCACTTAGAATAATGTATTAGGCCTTATTACATGTTGGCCAAAGCTTTCCTCGGCCATTTCCTGTCTAAACCGAAATTAGAGTGAGAGAAAGGAGATTTTGAGTGTTCTTGAGAGTTTAGCTTAGACAACTTGAAGAATTGAAGTGTAGTTTGCACATTGAGCCTCCTTCTCTTTAATTCAAGACTTGAGGTAGAGATTGTACCTTCTTGTTCATGCATTCAAGTCATATGTAGCATGGTTCATGGAAGGTTAGAGATTAAAGGCATGAATTAGTTTAATTTGCGGAATTGAAGCCCATTTCATGCATGCATGCTAGTATTGATGCATTTTGAGTTGATTTCATGGCATATTGTTAACATGCAAGCTCATATTCATGTATAAGTCCATGTTTTCATCTTGTTTTGAAAGGTTTGAGCTCTTTAGAGCAAGAGTTGAAGTTTTGAAATGGTTTTAAACCAAGCATGTTCTATTTGAGCATTGTTCTTGAAAAATGGTTTGAATTGGAGTTGAATTAAATACCCTTGGGCCTTGATTCCTTAAATTGAGTTTTGAAACATGTTATTATATGTGTTTACAAGAGTTTTCCAGAAAATGGACCCAAGAGGATCGTTTTGGAACATCAAAACTTGGTTTTGAATCTGGAAGCTCAAATCTAGATTTTCCAGATTTCAGTCGTCCGCTCGAGCGGGGGAAGTGCCGCTCGAGCGGGAAAATCGAGCTCCCAACATCTTGCGCTGTACATCAGTCCGCTCGAGCGGAGGAAGTTGCGCTCGAGCGGAGGACTGGGTGACACGCTCGAGCGGGCGTCGAGCGGAGATTTCACCTATCCAATACTTTTTGGTCCGCTCGAGCGATGAAGTGGACGCTCGAGCGGGGACCTTTGTTTGCTTGTCCGCTCGAGCGGGGAAACATGCGCTCGAGCGGGACCCTGTTTCACTGAAATTTCTGAAAATGTTTTCTGTGTATATCTTTGCATCCTCATTCCATCCTAGGCATTCTTAGGCCTAGTTTAAGACATCCTAATGAGGATTTAGATGTAGAACACACCAAGGCATGATAGGGAGTTAATGATTATCTTTCCCATTCCAGATGAACTGCCAGGGATTTAATCGACAGGGAGATTGAATTTACTGTTGATGTGTGTTCAATCTATTACTGTATAGGGTTGGCAACTGGAGAGACACGCTCTAGCCTACTGTAGCCCAGAACTCTGTGAGTAACAATTGTGTAAAGATATGTTCAAAATGATTATCTTTGAATACTGAACTGAACTGTTTACTGAACTATTACTGAACTGGTATTATTTACTGAATGAATGTATGTTCTTTATTTCTGAACTGTACTGTGGCATCCTTAGCACCTACTGTTACGGTTATGTTACAGAGATCTCTGTCGGTTCCCTCGTGAAACCACTACTGTTTACTGACTAATGGCCATCATTACTGTTCGGTCTTTTCAGACCTACTGTTACTGTTATGCTAATGGATGTACCACAAATGACTGTTTACTGTACTGAACAACTAAAATACTGCTTGAAATGGATTGTTTACATTACTGTAAGGACATTCATTCTAACCCCTTTACACTTTATGTTATTCACTGGGCTTTAGCTCACTGCTCATATATATATGTAGGTGTACAGGCACCGGATCAAAGCTAGAGGCGTCGGGGTAGAGTCCCAGTTTTGTCAAGCCAGCCAACGTGCCTCACTGCAAGGTTCCGAGCCTGTTATGCTAAGGCTTAGGGGTGTTTTAGTAATTCCCCCTTCCGTACTGTTTTGTAATGACGTATGGACCAAATGTTTGCACTGTACTGTACTGTAAAAGGGATTAGGTCCCTGTTTCACCGAATGTTATGTATGTGTATGTATATATATACTGTTCTGTACTGTACTGCCCATGCATATATGTATGAAAAAAATCTTTTGGCATACAGACTGTCACAGCTCATTGGACATTATTTATGTACTGTATTGGCTTCCGCCAGGCCCTGTACTCTGTTTTACTGTATTACTGTTAAGCAGGCCTTCGGTAATCTCGGATTACTGGCCGGTTACGGTGCTAAACCCATAGGGCCGGGTTTGGGTCGTGACAACAAATAAGCTAAAGCTCTGCGTATTCAGGAAGAAAAGTTGCATTACCTTTCCAAAGGTGATGTCTGTGAGCTTTTATAGGTTTCGTGTGGCACAATCCTAGTAGGACTCTTACTCCTCCATGTAGAGTCCTCCTAGGATTCACATTCCTGAAAGATAATGCTTCTCTCAACACCTCCCTCACTGCTTAAACCAAGTGAGATGGTTTCACCATGGCCGAACTTCCATACGGCCGACCTAACTATTACTTCAGCTATTACCTTTCTTTCTCTTACCTCGGCTTTCATATGCTAAGACCGAGCTATCCATAAGAGAGTTAAGCCGAAATAACTTCTGACACCAAGTACTTAAGAAAACTAAGCATACCTCGGTTCACGACAGCGCGACCGAGCTAACAAACAATAGAAGCCGAACTAATCCTACTCACGCCGGCAGCAACCTTTTACTTCGGGCCGGACTGCCGTATGGCCCATCTTCTAGGCCTTCTCAATACGGCCCAAAGAGCGGCCCACTATCCTAGCTCGGCCCAATTTATCTGTATAAATTACCCTCTCAATTGCCCCTTAATTCCATCTGCGTAGCATGATAGGGATTATCTGCCCATCAGCCGAGCCAGATTTTGTAAACCTTTCTAGCCGAGCTACAATCCTTTAGCTTTTCCAGCCGAGCTACACCCCTTAGCCTCTCAAGCCGAACTAAACTCAAGCCGAGCTGTGTATGTCCGGTCAAAACGTTTCTTCATCACGGCAACTAAATCGCTTCTTCTCCCCATGACACGTGGCAGGCTCTGATTGGATGGGAGCAGCTGTCACGCCGCCCTCGTACTCCGAAAAATTTGAACAGTTCCCGCCTTGAGCTTTTCCAAAACAAATCCTCTGCCATTCTGAATCATTTCACCTTGCTCTGTTCATCCTCTCTCTCTAGCTCCATTATTCTTCGATCCTTGGAACTGTGAAGTTTGCTTTGTGTTCTTCATCACTGTAGCTGCCTCTATCTCCTGTTTTCCTGCTTCAATCTGGTAAGCAAATCCATCTTTCTTGTTCTATTTTTGCTTTTGTTGAATCCATAGCAAACTGCTCATGTGTTTTTACAAAACACTATTTACACTTAGCTTCGTGTTTTTTCTTGGAAAAAACTTCACAAGAACCTCATGAACTTCATAGAATAACCTGTAAAACACCGTTTGATCCACAATCACGTCCCAACCGAACTAGGATGCTGTTTGTGCTATGCATAAGTAGCTAGACTTTTCAACCGAACTAGGACTTGTAGATATTCCAATAGTTACAGTAAGTACCATCTTCTAATTTAGCCGAGATAATCGCACCGAACTAAGTTTTGGATTTAGCATTTTAGAAACTTTGACCTCCAACCGAGCTAAGTCCTTGGGGGCTAAGCCAGCTTTCTTAGTGTCTAAACTGAACTCAGAAAGCTGCCCCTAGAGGCTTAACCGAAGTAACAAACCTCATAGCTCAAACCGAGATAACCAACCCTCTTGCTCAAAACGAGCTATCAAACCCTCTAGACCTGAGACCGTGCTACCAAGCATATTGTTAAAACCGAGATAAAACTTGTAGCATCCCCTAGCCGAAGTAGGACTTCTTTATCTTTGTTTTCTTTTTGTAGCACGGTCAACGATCTGTGCTTAACACCTTGTTTTCCACTTTGCAGACTTAGGTTGCCCAGGCACTGCACGCTCAACCGAGCTACTGAGCACAGTTTCCAAACCGAGCTAATTTATTTATAACTTAAAATAAATGGGGAAGTATAGGTTTTTAGTAGAAACCCTAGGAGGCCTTGCCGAATTCCGTAAGGATTACAACATTCCAGCCGATGTGCACCTTACCCTAGCCAAACAGGATACCATTCCCTGGGGGAATGAAGGCTTTGTGCCCTTTACCCTTCTCTCCCAAATAGAAACCGGACTGAGATTCCAGTCCAACCCTTAATTTGTGAATTCCTTAGGC
Source organism: Camellia japonica (assembly GCA_030407325.1). NCBI lineage: Eukaryota > Viridiplantae > Streptophyta > Magnoliopsida > Ericales > Theaceae > Camellia > Camellia japonica. Next base: position 26,078,055 of record JAPPVO010000002.1, read on the forward strand.
AAACCAAACTATGCCCAACCCAACTATCAACCAACTCATATCGTATAATAATGGGCATCGCCGAACTAAACCGCCAAGCCGGTCTGAACCTCGGTCCAGCCGAAATATTCTACCAATATTCCTTAGGATCCAAAGAGGATGGGTGGGTATATTATTTAAGAATACGTCGTGGCCGAGAGAAAATAATCAAAGATACACCGGACAAAGACTTAAACGACGACGATTTTTTCTGGGTATCTGGGAACTTTGAAGACCACCAAGCCCAGATCCTAGGCCGAAGTATAAACTGGAACAAAGGCATACCCGGTATAAATATTTCAGTTCTATTTCATGCTTCTGTTTACTTCAGTTTTCTCCTTCTGAACCGAACTAACAGTTGTCTTCTTTTGCAGATAAAGCCCATCTTCGATCAGTATACGGTTACCCGAACTTGGGTACGCTCCGCGCCGCACTACGACATAACGAGAGAAGTTGGACCAAGCTGTTAGATTTTGAACCGACCTACAGATACAGCGGTCGCCGAAAAGCGAGAGTGACCGACTTCCTCCTTGAAAACGCACCAGAACCGGACCCATCCTTGCCCTAGATAAACCTAATCCCTCTCACGGCCGAACAAGAAATGGCAAAAAGGAGCAGGCTGAAGGCAATGCTGACCGCGACAACCAGAGCCGAGGTACCACAAACCGGTCAGACCATTGAGACCGTGGTAGCTCTCCCATCTTAACGGCCGTCCTCATCTCGCCCAAGCAAGCGTGCCCAGACTAGCCAAACCGAGCAACGACTTGTTGATGAGGATGAGACGATTCTGCCACCACGTCCTCCTCCCAGCCCTCAACAAAGCCCCCGACCGGAGCACTCTGACCGAGGTGCCTCCTCCAAATGGGTTCCCGAACTGACCTTCCAGGACCGAGCTATACAGGATTCCGACTCCGTTGTTACTGAGAAGGATCACTTGATGGCTTTCAACCTAGCCAAGAGTGTATGCCTTCCCAAGGACATGGAGCACCACCAAAAGCAACTCAACACCGAACTGAAGGCCATCCGGTCTTCAACAAAATCAATGATCTTGGTAAGTGGCACTGTCCTTTTTGATCTGTCTAATTTTTCCAACTTTCACTTCGGCTCAATGGAAGTTTATGTTTTGTCAGGCCATTCAGAAAAATCACATCACACACAGGAAAGTGTTGGAGCTCAGGCGAACAACAAGGCAGGCCGTGGCCGAAGCTGAAACAAAATCTGTCGATCTAGAAGAGGCCAGAAAGCAATTGGCCGAGCTGCGATCTGAAAACAGCCGAATGACCGGACTGGTTAGTTCGGCCAAAGCAGAAAAGCAGAAGGTTGCTATTGAACTGAAGGACAAGTATCTGCGCCAGCTGGTGAAGATTGAAAAGAACAAAGACTCCGAGATAACGCAGTTGAAGGAGGCCGTAAAAGGAGCCGAAAAGCGAGGCTTCAAGAATGCAGAGGACGCTTACACCCAACAGTGTGATGCCGCCAAGGATCTGTTCTTTAAGTGCGGCTGGAGGGCAGCTGTGGAGAAGCTCGGTCAAGAGCCACAGACCGAGGTCTTCAACTCTCCAGCATACTTTATACCGGCTTCACTGGCGGAATATGCTGCCGATCTTCAGAGGCAATTTCTTGAAGAGGGCTCAGGTTATGAAACAGATTCTGATTCTGAGGACACTCCGGCTGTCAATGCGGACCCGACAGTTCGGTCGGAGGGCACGACAGAACAGATTATTGAGCAACCAGGTGAAACCGTGCTGCCGACCGAGACCCCTCTCGTGACCGAGACTGAGCTTCTGCCTGAAACCGGTCTTCGTGTTGATGCCGATGTTGAATTTGAAGCCGAAATTGAAGACCTTTTCAAGTGATTATCTTTTTCTTTTCTTTTGAACTTGTAACCGGGCTGCGGCCCCCCCGTTGTATTTTCTTTTGCACTTCAATGAAAAGATCTTCTGTGCTCAACTCTTATTTCGGTTTTGTTCTGTATGCTTGCACTTGAAATGAATGTTTCAATGAATTCATTTGCTCAACTGTGATTTCGGTTTGAATGCTTGTTTTCTAACTGCTATTTGAAATATTTTTGGGCCGACATACCGTATTCCGGTTTTAGCTATCTAGCTTACTAGCCAACCACTCTTCAGCCATAAGCTTACTTCGGCTAAAGAGTACCCAAAGTTTGTTTAATCCAGCTAAACACTCTTCAGCCATAAACTTACTTCGGCTGAAGAGTACAAAGAGTTGGTTTAATCCAGCCAACCACTCTTCAGCCATAAGCTTACTTCGGCTGAGGAGCACAAAGAGTTGGTTTAATCCAGCCAACCACTCTTCAGCCATAAACTTACTTCGGCTGAAGAGTACAAAGAGTTGGTTTAATCCAGCCAACCACTCTTCAGCCATAAACTTGCTTCGGCTGAAGGGTACAAAGAGTTGGTTTAATCCAGCCAACCACTCTTCAGCCACAAACTTACTTCGGCTGAAGAGTACAAAGAGTTGGTTTAATCCAGCCAACCTCTAAGTTGGTTTTTTCAGCCAACTTAGAATACATTGTTTGGTTATGCCGACCAAACGTCCTGCAGCCTGGATCCTTATCCTAGGCTTAGGAGGGATGTTGGTTTAATCCAGCCAACCTCTAAGTCGGTTTTTCCAGCCAACTTAGAATACATTGTTTGGTTATTTCGACCAAACGTCCTGCAGCCTGGATCCTTATCCTGGGCTTAGGAAGGGTTCATAGTTGGTTATTCCGGCCAACTATGTTTACAATGCTCCTAACTTACTAAAGGTATTGTCTACTGAAAACAATTATACTGAAAAAGAATCGACTTGTTTTATTGAGAAAGTAAAAAATTACACATACTTAAAAGAAAAAAAGCTAAAAATAAAACAATTTGAGATTGGCAGTGTTCCATGGCCTGGGAATTGCTTTGCCGTCCTCATCTTCTAAGTGGTATGCCCCTTTGCCTGCTAATCCGACCACTTTGTAAGGTCCTTCCCAGTTAGGTCCTACCTTGCCATCTCCTGGAACCAAGGTATTTCCCATCACTTTGCGCAGTACCCAATCTCCGATCTTGAATTGCCTTAGATGCACTGTTTTATTATACTTTCTGGACAACTCTTGTTGGTAAGAGGCGATATGAACCAATGCTCTGTCTCTTCTTTCCTCCGGAAGGTCAAGCTCCAATGCTATAGCTTCGCCATTTAAGTCTGGGTCAAAGTTCTCGCTTCGAATTGTGGAGAGGCCAACTTCTAAAGGGATGACTGCTTCCATGCCATAGGCTAAGGAGAATGGTGTTTCCCCTGTTGATCGGCAAGGTGTGGTGCGGTAAGCCCATAAAACATGAGGGAGTTCTTCTGCCCACTTGCCCTTCGCTCTCTCTAACCTTTTCTTCAATCCATCCAAGACTACCTTATTTGATACTTCTGCCTGACCATTTGCTTGGGGATATGCCGGTGTAGAATTGTAGAACTCTATCTTGTACTCTTCACAAAAGCCTCTGAAAATCCTACCATCGAATTGAGTGCCGTTGTCTGATATCAGTGCCTTTGGTATGCCAAATCGAGTGATGATATTCTGCCAGACAAACTTTTTCATATCTTTTTCTTTGATTGATGCCAAGGCTTCTGCTTCCACCCATTTTGTGAAGTAGTCGGTTGCCACAAGGAAGAACTTCCTGTTGCCAGGTGCTGTTGGAAGTGGCCCTACTATGTCCAATCCCCATATTGCGAAGGGCCATGGACTAGTTAGAGGTAGAAGTTTTCTGGCAGGTTGGTGTATTTGATGTGCGAATTTTTGGCATTTTTCGCACTTTTTGACATACTTCTCTGAATCTGCTTGCATGTATGGCCACCAGTATCCTTGTGAAATTGCTCGGTATGCCAATGATCTTCCTCTTTGATGGCTGCCACAGACACCCTCATGCATTTCGAATAGAAACGCTTCCACTTTGCTGGGGTGAACACATTTTAGGTAAGGTCCTGAGAACGACTTTTTGTACAATGCCAAAGATGGGGAGAGCCAAAATCGCTGCGACTTTGTTCTTATTCTGTTGGCTTCTTTCTTCTCTTCTGGTAGGGTGCCGTCTTTTAGGAATAATATGATGGGATCCATCCAAGAAGGGCCTAGATCGGCGCAACATACCTCTTCTGCTTCTGGGTCTTCAATGCTTGGCCTAGGCAGATAGTCGATCAGTAGTGGATGAGGGATGGAGGTATCTGCCATTGAGGCGAAGCCTGCCAGTTCGTCTGCTCTGCTGTTTTCCTCTCTGCCGATCTGCTCTATCCTGACTACTTCAAATTTTTTGATCTCTGTTCTGACCAGCTCTTGGTACTTGGCCATCCTGTCATCCTTTGCTTCGTAGTCGCCAGATATTTGGTTTACCACCAGCTGTGAGTCGCTATAAACCATTAGCTCGGTGGCCTTCATGTAGAGTGCTGACTTGAGACCTGCAAGAAGCGCTTCATACTCCGCTTCATTGTTTGATGCTGGGAAGCCAAGGTTGACTGCTTGCTCTACCACTAGGCCGTCTGGAGAGATGAGGACTATGCCAAGTCTTGCTCCATGTCGGTTGATTGCTCCATCTACGAAGAGCTTCCACATCTCTCCAACAAACAACTTCCAGCAAGTGGAGGGATCGGATGATGCCTTGGGATTTCCATGTAGGTGGTATCTTCTTTAAGGTTCATACTTGCTGTCTGTCGCTCACCATCTGGTTGTACCAAGTCTTGTTTTGTTGGTGAGTCTTGACTTGGCGTAGCATGGTCCTTCCTACACTGGTCTGCCTTAGGGCCTGACTGAGTAACCAGTACTAGGGGTTGCGTTATTCCGACGTCAACTTCCATCCCTAGTTCGGACCAACACTGGGGTGAACTCTGGGGTGAACTCTGGGCGGATATGATGACTTCCTGGGGTGAACTCTGCGACGAAGTCTGCCAATGCTTGTGCCTTTATTGCGGTTCTGGGTTGGAACTTGATGTCGTATTGCCCCAACTCAACTGCCCACTTTAAGATTCGTCCAGAGAAGTTAGCCCTTTCAAATAGAGCTTTTAATGGGAAGACTGTGAGGACAACTATAGTGTGGGCGTGAAAGTAGTGCGACAACTTTCTTGAGGCCATCATTAAGGCCAATGCCAGTTTCTCCAGTGGCAAGTACCTTGTTTCGGCGCCCAGTAATGTCTTGCTGACATAGTAGATGGGCAGATGATGGATTCCTTCTGCTCGGACCAACACTGCGCTGATTGCGTGCTGGGAGACTGCCAGGTATAGAAAGAGTTCTTCTCCAGGTACTGGGGTGACAAGTAGTGGTGGAGAAGACATGTATTCCTTCAAGCTTTCCAAAGCCCGGTCGCATTCGTCGTCCCACTCAAACTTGGCCTTTAGAGCATGGAAGAATGGTCGTAGCCTGTCGGATGACCGGCTTATGAACCGATTGAGCGCAGCGGCCATGCCGGTGAGATGCTGCACTTCTTTGACTGAGTTTGGTCTCTCCAGATCCTGAATTGCCTTGATCTGGGGGTCTGCCTATACCCCGGTTGGTCACCAGGAAGCCCAGGAATTTGCCAGATCCTACTCCGAATGCACACTTCGACGCGTTGAGGCGTAACTTATGCTTCTTTAGGATCTCAAACATCTCACCTAGGTCCTTGAGATGGTCATTCTCATCCTTGCTTTTGACCACCATATCGTCGATGTAAGCCTCCATTGTTCTTAACAATGGTTCAAACATCTTGGTGACCATTCTCTGGAATGTCGCCCTGCGTTCTTTAGGCCAAAGGGCATGACCTTGTAACAGTAGAGTCCTCTCGGAGTTGTGAAGGATGTGACCTCCTGGTCTGGTTCATGCATGGCGATTTGGTGGTAGCCTCTGTATGCATCCAGAAAGCTAAGTCGGTTGTGCCCCGCCGTCAGGTCTACAGTTGATCTATCCGTGGTAGAGGAAAGCTGTCTTTTGGGCACGCCTTGTTGACTGTTTTGTAGTCGACGTAGACACGCCACTTGCCATTCTTTTTGGCACTACGACGTGTTGGAGATCCATCTGGGTAGTGCACCTCTCTGATTGCCCCAGCCTCCAACAGGTTTCCCACTTCTTCCGCCACTATTTCGGCGTGGTGGAGTGCCGATCTGCGGGTGCGCTGAATGATTGGTCTGGCGGATGGGTGGACATTGAGTTGATGGCAGATGAAACTTGGGTCGTATGGAGTCCAGGCGAATACTTCGATGTTAGAGGTCAAGAATTCCAAGACCTCTAATCTCTCAGTGCTGGACAACGACGAACCAAGTAAAAAGAACTTATCCGGGTTCTTTTCATCTATTCTAACCTCCACCAAGTCTTCCACCGCTTTCTGACTGGCCGCTTTGCCAACATCTGCGAACAGTTCATTACTCTCTGGTTCCTCCACCGAATGAACGTATCCTTTGGCAGCGCGGCTGCCATTCACTGTGACAAAGCACTGTTTTGACATGATCTGGTCGCCATAGACCTCCTCAATTACTCCGGCGTCGTTGGGGAACCGCATCACTTGGTGGTAGGAGGACGCCACCGAGCGCATGGCATGCAGCCATGTTCTGCCCAAGATAATGTTGTAAGTGGAGGGGACCTTCAACACCCAGAACTCCACTTGTTTCGTCACACTCCCTGCTCTGACTGGGAGGATTATTTTGCCGACGGGCCATTCTGGCATGGAGTTGAATCCAATTAGGGGAGATACGGCAGGCGCCAAGTCTTTATCTTGCAACTTTAGTTGTTTGAAGGTTTCATAGTACATGATTTCACATGAACTACCCTGATCAATCAGAATCCGCTTGACGTCAAAATCTTTGACTCGGAGAGTGACGACCAGGGCATCATTGTGAGGGCAATATATCCTTGCCAAGTCTTTATCCGAAAAAGACATGACATTTGTGGCCTCTGTCTTCCCCTTCTTGATGGCTGGTTGGGCACTTAGCACCTCTCTTAAGTGCTCAGCCTTTTTGATTGATCCTCTGAGCTCGCATACACGCTCAGGTTCAAAGACTCCATGTATCACGTTGATAATGCCTTGAGGTGGGGCGTCGATCGGCATTCCGTTGGGGTTATTATGGTCCTGGGGGGCTGGTTGCGCCCCTCCCTCTATGTATTTATCCAGGTGGCCCGCTGCCACCAACTCCTCCAAGTGCTGTCTCAAGGGCGTGCAATTCTCAGTGCGGTGCCCCTTTTCTTTATGGAATGTGCACGTGATCTATCGTCGTAGTCCTTCTGAGCTTCGCCTAGCTTAGCTGGCCACTTGACGAAAGGCTCGTCTCGAATCTCACTAAGTATTCGGTAGATCGGTTTCTTGAAGACCGTGGTTATGGCAGTGCGGACTCTCAACCATCTTTTGTCCTGGTCTTCTCCGTTGTCTCTTCTGCCACGTCCGTTTTTGTTCGGACGATCTACCACGTTGACCTTTGCTGAGGCCTTCTTTTCTGGTACTGCGGTCACGCCAGATTTTGCTTTGGCACGTGCGCCATCCTCTTCCACCCTGATGTGCTGATGCACTCTTTCCATCAGGGCTTCCATGGTGAGGGGCGGTGTCATGGTGATAGAGTCCCTTAGTCTGTTCCCGACTGGGAGGCCTCTTTTGTACTGTGCAATGGCGAGATTGGTTGGGCAGTCCCCAATCTGGTTAAAGGTCTCCCAGTAGCGACTGTTGTAGGATCTTAGGGTCTCCTTGTCGCCCATGTCTATAGAGAGTAATTGGTCGATCTCCACTGGTGTTTTGGTGTTTGTTCAGAACCTTGTTACGAACGCTTCCGCCAACTGTGCCCAGGAGGCTATGCTGCCTTCTGGAAGTTTCTCAAACCAAGTCAAGCCTAGGTCACCAAGGCTCGAGGGAAATAGGATGCACATCAAGGCCTCATTGCGCCGATATACCGCCATAACCTGGCGGAAGTGGCTTAAGTGCGAGTAAGTGTCCGTCTTCCCCTCGTACGTGGTGAATTTGGGCTGTAGGAAGCCTGAAGGTAGGGGTGCGTTCTCAATTGCTGGGACGAATGGTGAGGTCTGCAGCCTCGCCAACGCCTTGTCCGTTGGTTCGTAGGCGGGGCGCGGTATTGGCATTCCAACCTCGACGCTTCCGTGCATCCGAGAAGCCAACCGCTGTAAAGCAGAAACTCTGTGTGGATCACGTGGTCTGGTGTCCTCCTTCCACCGTGCTTTCTCTTCCAGCACGGTTCGTAGGTCGGACGATCTGGGCAACTTTGTCTATCTGGATCTCGTTTGGTGCGTATGCGAGGGCCAATATGTGCTTCCCTCGATGTACGACCTGGAGTGACGAGTTCTGGAAGATCTGGATTGCGCATCGCCTGTCCAGAGGCTTCCGCTCTCCGCTTGAAAGGGTGTAGTATTCCTACTACGACTTCCCGAGTGGCGAGGAGGCATCTTGTTTGTGCACCCCTCTCCTGTCGCCACTTCTTTTCCTTTCACCTGACGCTTAAGAGATTCCATGTCCACCGCCATCCGACGTATCAATTCATCTTGTTCCCTGACGCGATCCTCCAAAGCTTGGGGATCAATCCTGCGCCTCTGTCTTTCTGGGCTCTGCGAACGAGAGTGACGAGGACTGTTAGTCCTCCTTCTTCCTCTTGTATCCCTCTTGGGATTCTGTCTCTGTGGCTCCAAATCCCCCATTGGAGGGATAGGAGGTAGACCTTCACGCCTCGCACCCCTTTCTGGAGTTAGTCCGTCAATGGCGGACTGTGGTAACTCTTCGTTGTGCGCCATTGATTCTTAAGAAGAAAGGCTTGATTAAGAGGTTTGTTCTTGTCTGCAATTCCCACAGACGGCGCCAATTGTACGGGAAAGAAATAAACATTCTCGTATAATCCTGTTGATCAAGTCTGCGCTCCTCCGTACGTCGTCGTTCTACTACCTGAAAACACAAACGTGAGCTAGCCGGCGGGTGTGTGCTGGAAACCTGTCCGATGCCTAAGTCAGCCAATAAGACAAATAAGCTAAAGCTCTGCGTATTCAGGAAGCAAAGTTGCATTACCTCTCCAAAGGTGATGTCTGTGAGCTTTTATAGGTTTAGTGTGGCACAATCCTAGTAGGACTCTTACTCCTCCATGTAGAGTCCTCTTAAGATTCACATTCTTGAAAGATAATGCTTCTCTCAACACCCCCCTCACTGCTTAAACCAAGTGAGATGGTTTCACCATGGCCGAACTTCCATACGGCCGACCTAACTATTACTTCGGCTATTACCTTCCTTTCTCTTACCTCGGCTTTCATATGCTAAGACCGAGCTATCCATAAGAGAGTTAAGCCGAAATAACTTCTGACACCAAGTACTTAAGAAAACTAAGCACACCTCGGTTCACAACAGCGCGACCGAGCTAACAAACAATAGAAGCCGGACTAATCCTACTCACGCCGGCAGCAACCTTTTACTTCGGCCCGGACTGCCGTATAGCCCATCTTCTAGGCCTTCTCAATACGGCCCAAAGAGCGGCCCACTATCCTAGCTCGGCCCAATTTATCTATATAAATTACCCTCTCAACTATAGTGATGTATAATCTCTCAATCCAATCTACGATGTATAATTAATTGCACCGAACAAGACCAACAACACCAATAATTGAACTTTGTATTTTGAATAAAATAATCTCATTTGCTTAACTATTCCACATGCTTTGTTTCGTTTAGTTTTAAATTTTTTAGGCCAAGTCCAACAAGTTATCAAAAAGTCAAAAAGTTAAAAAGATATTCAAAAAGTTAAAAAGTTATCACTATTCACCACAAGTCAAAAATTACGACTGCACAACTCTCAATTCTAATTTTTCCCTACACACTAATATATACAATTTTTTAATACACATTTTTTTATAAAAAGTCAAAAAGTTAACCCAAATATTCAAATGTTTTTCTCAATTTTTTAATCTAAAAAAATAAAAAATACACTTATTTAAGACACCCCAAATAACCTCTAATAATTTGGCAAAGCAACATCAATTAGTTTGAAGACAAGGAATATGAAAATAATGAGCCTTTCTTTTTTTTTTTTTGAAAACTTGCGGCGGCCTTTTTCTTAAAAATGATGTTTGCCACATGTTGATCCTTGGTTGGTCGTTAAATAGATGGCCGGAGGAAAAAACTCGAAAGATCAAAAGATTTTTGAGCAAAAAGGAGTTAAAGAAAAAGAACGCCGTTGCCGGGGATCGAACCCGGGTCACCCGCGTGACAGGCGGGAATACTTACCACTATACTACAACGACTTTGGTGTTGAAGTGTGCTATTAAATTTTCTTTATTAAATTTATGATGCACACCAATTGGAAAAGCCAATTGTTATATGCCATATCAGAAAAGGCATGAGATGGACAACTATAATTGGTCGTGAAGATAATTTGAGATTTCTTGAAAACATAAACTGAATTATTCCAGATTGTTTGTTATTACTTATAAGTTAACATTTGCAATTATATATTTTTATATTATTAACTTAAAATAATTATAATAAGTTGTAAATCGGTTCAATGTAATTTTTGATAATGTATGGGAAAAAAATAGTCCTACTTAGTTAAATAAATTATTACATAATTTTTTTGTTGTTTAAACATCCAAAATACAATTAAAAGGTATAGTTAAATTCCATACATTAAGTCACTATATAAAACATCTTAATATCCTTGGAACAAACATTTTTTTTATATAAACGATCACAATAACTTTAACAATGTAATTGTATATTGCACCATATGAATTATCAAAAGTAGTGAACAAAAGTGATACTAGTAAGGAATAGGACAATCCAACTACTTGGAATCTAACATTAAACAGAACAGTCCCTTATTTCCGAACTCTAATCGAGTAATTGCCCGACATGAACGGGGAGGACTAAAAGACGAATGAGCACACCACACAACAAACAGCAATCCCAGATAATCAAAAAATTTGTCTAAAAAAATACCTAGAAAATAATCATGGGGGTAAAGATTCATTTCAAGTATTAGTACCACTATACAAAAAATTGAATCTGAACCATATGTTTCAAGTGTATAAACGTAAGATTTTAAAAATCCAATAATAGTTAGAAAGTTAACAATATGAAGCTTAACCACCACTATATAACTACCTTAGATTTTGATTTGAATTTTAAATTTTAAATAAACTTTTTGAGTTTTTTTTCTCTCTCCTATACTTTGGTTAATTTTCACAACACATTTAAAAAAGATTTAACTTGTTTCTTGTTTGAGGACTGAATAATCTAGTCTAGGCTCATGGGCTCGTCATGAGTCACATTTCGATAATTTAATTGGTTGATATTTTAAGTCCTCCTTGTGTATAAATCATCATCACAAAAAAAAAGAAAAAAAAAAGAGAGTTCATATTGAAAATAATTTGTTTAGATTTTAAAAACAAATATGCTAAAATCATGTAGATACAATTATGGTATTAGTCTCATTTTTTTTAATGAATCTCCAACAATAAATGTCTCTCTCATGTTGAGTTGATGCTTATTTGAGTTAACTATCCCACTTACATATTTCATTTCATAAGTATCATGATTTGTCATATGTTAGTTATTAGAAATAAACTTGTGCAAATTTTCTAAATTTTTTTAAAAAAATAAGATAAAAGTTGAGATTTTTGGTACACAATAATACTATATACTCAAAATTTTGCCCTGAAATATTTATGTATGGCTCAAATTCATTGTGTAAATGAATCCCATAACACTAATTGGATCTTAACTACACATTTCCTTTCATGGTAAGTAGAGTTTTCCTTCAACACGTAACCACTAATTTTTGGTTTAGTCTAGAGAACCATATTTTTTTAGATCGGAACCAGATACTAGAAAATTACCATGAATTTTTTTATTAATGGTGTGCATTTAAGCTTGTTATTGTAGGGCCAAGTATTGAATAATCTTGACCATTGATTTCAAATTTTGGGTAATATTTTGAAAGTTTTTTTCTAAGTGTGTAGTAGTTTTGCTAATTTTAATAAATGACACTTCTAGATGTCGGATTTTTGTCACTAATTATGGGTTACATGGAGTAAGTTCTTTAAAAAAGTTTAGGATAAATTAAACTTTGCCCTTTTATATTTTGTCATTTTCTCACTTTGATCGTTAAATTTATTTTTTCCTCTTTGACCTTCATGTTTCAATATTTTCTCATTTACTCCTAAAACTAATTTTTGTTCAAATTAGATAGAAAATGTTACGCTAACTGCCACATAGGATAAAAATATATTACTGTATTGATATTTGAATTTGTATCAGAAATGTGAATTAATATAATAAATATTTTTAATACATGACTATTAATGTATTATTTTCTATATATTTGATATAAATTAACCTTTGGAGTAAATTGGAAAAATTTGAAACATCAAGGGCTAAAGTTAGATTTTAAAAAAAACAAACAAAAACACAAACAAACAAACAAACTTTAAATACCAAAATAAGAAAATGACCAACCATAAAGCCACAAAATAAAAAGTGTAAGATCTTATGTGACTTGACACGTCCACAAATTAGGCCAAAAAGGATGTCATTTGGGCACATGACGCATTCAGATTTAGCATAAGAACAACTCTATCCAGTATCTCGAGAGAATTTTGTTCAACATCTAAAATAAAAGCTCAAAACCCTTAGCACATGTCTTTCACATTAACAACAATCCAAGAATTTCATGGATTCAGCAATACTAGCAAAGAAAGCCCAAGGAAAGCCCAAGGCTGTTGTAGTTTGGGCTTGACACATCATTCACAAACAAAAGGAGCCCAATCAGCAACACCGCCACGAAAGAGCCCTCTGAACCAGCACCAGACTATTTTATTTGTCAATATCGAGCTTTGAGGCCCAATATCCCATTAGAGCATCTCCAACGATTCACCTGATGTTTCATCAAATCTGAGTCAAAAAGTGACCATTTCCTTAATTTGATAACTTCGCGCTCCAACGTTCAGTATCAAATCCTTTTCATCAAATTTGCGTCGGGACAACGGTTGGTTGACCGGGTCAACCGGTCAAGGCAATTTTTTTTTTTTTTTTTGACTTTTTGAACCTTTTTGGTGGTCGACCGGTTAGGCAAAAAAAAAATTTTTTTTTTTTTTTTTTTTACTTGTTTGAACCTTTTTTGGGACTGTTTGAACTTTTGGTGGGGCAACCGGTTGGTCAACCGGCCGGTCGACCGGTTCGTCTCCTGGCAACGGTCATGTACAGTGTTTTGGTGAAATGCGGAATCTGTCATCAGTTTGGTAAAACTTTTACTGAAATCTCATTTTGATATGGATTTGGTGCAACCGTTGGAGCACCAAATAGTAACTTTTTCACCAAATTTCAAATTTGATGCTAAATTTGATGAACCGTTGGAGATGGTCTTAATATCGAGCTCGGAGCACCGCATAGATGGTTTGAACACGTATACAGCCTTTGACAAAAATCTATCATCATGTGGAAAACATGAAAAGCACAAAAAATAAAATAAACTTATTGAAATTAAAAGGCACGAAAGCATCACAAAAGTGATTGAACGTGAGAGGGTTTATATTGATGAAATTAAAGTTATAGCAATCAAAGTGAAACATCACACAAATTAAAGAGATTGATGGTGTAATTTATTTTTTTAACATATTACGAATCATAATAATCAATGTTTTAATTTGAAACAGAAATTATCATAAAAATATGATGTCCAAAAATTACACTTAGAGGGGAAATTGTATTTGGAACACTTTATTCGCAACGTTCCAAGAATTTTCATTTGAAATCATCAGGAAAAAAAAAAAAGACGATAACAACAACATTAGAATTTTTATGAACAAAATAATTATACTTTGTAAATAAATATATTCTCAATTCCCTCTTCTAAAAGTTCTTCTCTATGGAATTTATGCTGAATTGCATTCAGTATCACTACTATTTTGAGGGGTGTTTTGAGAAGTTAGTTAAAAGTTAACTTTTTAATTTTTTTATCTTTTTGTGAGTAAAAAATGTGAGAGGTGATATGATTTAAAATAGTCAAAAATTTACTTTTAATCAGTTTGCCAAATGAACCCTGAATCATTTTAGAGGAAGTGATTTTGACACAAAACAAAATCATGAATTCAATATTGAGCATTGTGAAAACAATTATGGCCTTGTTTAATAAGTTGGTTTTTTATTTTTTTATTTTTTCTACTAAAATAATCAATAAAAATAAAATAATTTAAAATCGTTATTAAGATAAAATATTACATCTAATCTATAATTATTATTTTTTCTCTCACAATTATTAAATCAACTATAAAAAAAATTAACTATCTTCTTAAATATAATTATTTTAATTTGATTAAAATAATTAAAAAGTTAAATAGTTAACTTTTCAAATAAAGCCTGTATTATAATATAAAAGTTGATTATAAATTATATATATATTATATAAATATATAAGATTTAATAGAAATTGTTAGTGGAGTCCTTTCGAAAAATCTCATTTATCAATGCAAATTATGTATCTAGTACTGATTTCCATGCTTACCAGATGATATTGACTCCCAGGTCATTGTCATTTACTTGTCAAAGCACTTATTTAGATGTTGATTGGGGATATGGCAGCTGTAACGGAATTAACGTAAAGGCTAGGGGTGAGCAGCGGATATACCGATTTGTCAAAATCGACCGAACCGAACTGATCGCTGTATTTTGGACGGATGCGTGATGACAAGCGGACGGTTACGGATTGATTTTCTCCAATCTGCCAATCTGGCAGACAGATGGCGGATTTGAGATTCCTTTGGCCGCAACCGAACCGCCAAACCGCGAGCACTTCTAGTAATTTATAAGACTTTGTGTTTTCAGTTTGTTTAAATATTTTGTTTGTGTTTTCAATTAAAAAAGAATTTAAATATTCTATTGAAAAAAACGTTTTCAACTTGAATATCTTTTTGAATTGAAAAAAATAAATGTATTATTTATCTATATTTTTTTATTTTTAAATCTATCACTAAAAATAATAAATAAAAAATATAATATATGTTGGTTGATTTTTGTTTTCAAGATATAGATGTAACAATACAGAGACATACAATCTCTACTACTGCTCTGTTCATGTTTTTGGTGATTTAAATTGTTTTTATATTTTAAGAATCACAGATTGTAATACTTATGTGGATGAGGCATGCTGTGATTGTAGTATGTGGATGAGGCATGCTGTGATTGTAGTATGTGGATGAGACATGCAGTGATTGTGATATTCTAAAATTTCAAACTTTCTTGCTTTGGATGAAGCATGCAATGATTGTAATATTTTTTTAAGTCATTGGCTGTAATACTTTCTTCTTCTTTTTTTTTTTTTTTTGAGGAAGTGCACAAGTTGAATTATGTTGAAAATTTATAAAATTTTAAACCGCCAAACCGATTCGCATCCATCCGCCAAACCGCCAATCCGCTCAATCCACATCCGCCGGATTGGCGGACGGATGCGGATTGATTTTCTCCAATCCGCCAATCTGGCGGACGGATGACGGATTTCAGGTTCCGTGGCCGCAACTGATCCGCGCCCACCCCTAGTAAAGACTCATGCTAATCCACTCACAAAAATTTCGAACATGTGATTGTGCAGTGGAAGTTAATTTATATAATATGAAATTTTTATAAATTTTGTATGTATAATAAATTTGAATTACAATATTAATATTCTAAATAATTGGTAAATTGATAAAGATAAGTTTGTAGTGATACCTTTTAGAGTTGGTTTGCATTTTGACTTGTAAGTAAAAATTAAATTTATAAAAAAATAAAAGAAAAAAAATGTGCTTTATTTTCTTGTACATTTTTTTCTTTACAAATATATTTTTTTTGTTTCATTTTCTTCTCTTTTTCAAAATTCAAGAATTTAGTTTGTGATACTATATATATATATATATATAATTTTAAGCTCATATTGACATTATCTAAAAGATAAATGTTAAAAACTTACAATTTAAAATCAATAATTTACTCACAGTTACATAGTGTGAGAATTGAGACTAACATAATTATTTTTGTGATAAATTGAAACTTACGAATTAAAAATCAATATATAAATTGACATGTCATTATTATTCTCAACTACTTATGCCACATTAAATAATAAATAAAATATGGTGAGGGTAAGTTATATATTTTCCTATTAATACTATTTGCTTCTACGCTGGTATGATTAAATTAAGTTCAAAAATTATGTATTGATAGAATTCAATAGTATTTTAATTATGAAAAATGAGATTTAATCGTAAATTTTTCTAGTTACTAAAGTAACAATTTAACGCCAAAACAGTTGTTGGAATAATCTTCTGTGTAAATGAAATAATTTGAAATAAATTCAAACAAAATAAATAAATAACATACCGGATTTATTTATCGAACTGAATTAAAATTAAGACCAAGTCGAGTGTGTGACACTCTGTCCTTAAGACAGATTCGCCCCGCTACGGTGCTTACGGTTGAGTGGCGTCTATCTCCCAGGATACAATGATCTTCACAAATTGTAGTAGCACTCCAAACAATTTGTTCGGCGAACCAAACCTGTGTTCTATACTCTCTTTAATTTATTCTAAATCTAATATGAAGAATATATGAGAATTGGACAGCAACAAAGTATTTTGCAGACTGACATACGGCTATCTAGGACTGCAGGAAAACTGATCTATATATAGACAAACAAAAGACCCGAACATGTGTGACACAGATTTGAACAGGTTTGATTCAAAAATCAAACAGATCTGTAACTGATTGAACAGATTCAACAGTTATATACCTGTTCTGTCCGTTAGCACCTTGGAACATTATTTTTCAAATTGTTTTGAAAGTAGTACCTCCGGTGGAAAAGTCAAACCTGTTGGAAACTTTATTATATAAACTATTTTGAATATATATATATATATATATATTAAACTATTTGAATATATATATTAAACAAAATGAATAGTTTAATAAATAAAGGAAGAGGTATAAATTTTAGGAAACCACTTAGGAATTTCAAAATTTGAATTTAGAATTAAATTAAATTCCCACAATTACAAACTTTAGGAAACCACTCAGGAACCCAAAATTTGAATTTATAATTAAATTAAATTTCCACAATAATTTTTATTGAAAAAATTCAAATGAATTTTATCTAAAAAATTAATGTTAGACCCGAAAACAACGTCAACTTCTCATTCACTCATAAATGGTTTTTGACGTTCAGTCTTCACCGTGTGACTTGCCATACGACAAGGAACACATTACCTCTTCGGACCCACCCCAAAAGACGTTGCCACGCGGTAAGGAACACATCACCTCTTCGGACCCACCCGAAAAGACGTTTGAGGCCCACTCAATTTTGGACTAAAAAATATGCCTATATTTAAACCATTTTTCCAATAATCCCCCACATGAATGGAATTTGACGAAGAGAAAATGCAACAACATGATCTAATTACAGAGAGTACAGAAATTGGTAATATTCTGCAAAGGATAGGTAGCTTTTGGTTTTGAACCTTCCCTTATGAGATACTATCAGATTTACTAGCTAACCAGTGAACATGATGTCTTGAACTGTTCAGCTATTTGTGTAAACCAAGACAATAGAACTCATACAATATATTCCCAGACACAGTTTAGTTCTCACTATTGTGTTCATTTTGGCCCTGAACAACCTCGTCATTCATGAGTGCTCTAAAGATTTGTAGCCCTTCACAAATCTTATAGAACCGGCCCAGTTCACACTTACATAGGTAATTCTTATGAAGAGTATCCTATCATACTCCACTAGATTTACCTAGATATAAGAATCATTAAAAGTTTTACTTGACCTAAAACGCTGCAGACATCACTATTTCATCATAGAAATGGGTAGGAGTTAGACTCCCTGGTGATCCTTCTGAGTCATTCACAACTCGGTTGTCCCTTTGAACCTAGATCTTGGGATCTCCAGTCAACTAGGTTGGGTTGCCGTTGTGGTAACTCTTATTTAATAGGCTTAAGTCCCATTCCCCTCAATGAATTCTCAACTAACTCTCTTGCTAACCCTTTGGTTAGTGGATTCGTTATGTTGTCTTTAGACTTAACATATTCTATGGAAATAATTCCATTAGAGAGTAGTTGTCTCACGGTGTTATGTCGACGACGAATGTGTCGTGACTTACCGTTATACATATGACTCTGTGCTCTACCTATAGTTGATTGACTATCGCAATGTACGCATATAGCAGGCACAGGTTTTGGCCAAATTGGAATATCTTCAAGGAAGTGGCGAAGCCATTCTACTTCTTCCCCAGCTTTGTCTAAAGCTATGAATTCTGATTCCATAGTAGACTTAGCAATACAAGTCTGTTTAGAAGATTTCCAAGAAACAGCGGCCCCACCAAAAGTAAAGAGATACCCACTGGTGGACTTCGAGTCTCTAGTATCCGATATCCAATTTGCATCACAGTATCCTTCAAGTACTGCTGGATATCTAGTATAATGAAGCCCAATGTTACGAGTAAATCGGAGATATCTTAGAACCCTTATAATTGCTTTCCAGTGTTCTACTCCCGGATTACTCATATATCTACTTAATTTACTTACTGCATAAGCTATATCTGGGCGAGTGCAGTTCATCAAGTACATTAAGCTTCCAATAATTTGGGCATATTCTAATTGAGAAATATTTTCCTGTACATTCTTAGAAAGATAAAAATTAACATCTACAGGTGTTCTAGCAAGATGATCATCATCTCTGCTGAATTTGTCAAGTATTTTCTCAATGTAATGAGATTGTGACAAAGCATATCCTTCTGATGTTTTGGTAATTTTCATACCAAGAATTACATCAGCAATGCCCATGTCCTTTATATCAAAATGTTTACTCAACATTTTCTTAGTAGTTTTAATCATATCATTATTACTACCAATGATGAGCATATCATCTACATAAAGATATACAATGACATAACCTTTGTCTGTGTTTTTAATATAAACACATTTGTCACACTCATTAATTTTAAATCCATTTGACATCATTGCCTTGTCAAATTTCTCATGCTATTGCTTTGGCACTTGTTTTAAACCATATGATGATTTAACCAATTTACACACTTTCTTTTCTTTTCCTGGAACAGAAAAACCTTCTGGTTGTTCCATGTAAATTTCTTCATTTAACTCACCATTTAAGAAAGCGGTTTTCACATCCATTTGATGAATTTCTAGATTGTATAGAGATGCAATGACAATTAGCATTCTAATGGATGTTATTCTAGTAACCGGTGAGTATGTGTCAAAGTAATCAAGACCTGCTTTTTGTCTAAATCCTTTGACCACAAGTCTTGCCTTGTATTTGTTAATTGATCCATCCGCTTTCAATTTTCTTTTGAAAATCCACTTGTACCCAAGAGGTTTACAACCTGGTGGCAAGTCTACTAATTCCTAAGTGTGATTTTGCAAGATGGATTCAACTTCACTGTTGACAGCTTCTTTCCATAAAGGAGCTTCATGACTGGACATAGCCTCTTTAAAAGTTAAAGGCTCATTTTCTAACAAAAATGTTAGAAAATCTGGACCAAAAGATTTTGAGGTTCTAGCACGTTTACTATGCCTAGGTTCTTCTTTCTCATTTTGGTCTAACTCTTGCTCTTGATCATGTTCTTGATCATTACTAGTAATAGCATCAAAAGATCTCTTATTATTACTAGTCTCTTGTCCAGTCTTATTTGGAAATACATATTCAAAGAATGATGCATTCCGAGACTTAATAATAGTATTTACATGCATTTCGGAATGTTCTGATTTATGAATCAAAAACCAATATGCACTACTATTCTTGGCATAACCAATGAAAATGCAATCAATGGTCTTAGGACCTATCTTAGTCTTTTTAGGGCTAGGAATAGCCACTTTAGCCAAACACCCTCACACTTTTAAGTATTTGTGGGATGGTACTCGTCCATACCACAATTCATAAGGTGTTTAATTTACTTTCTTTCGGGGTACTTTGTTAAGTATATAATTTGCAGAAAGTATTGCTTCCCTTCACAAGTTCTGAGGTAATCCAGAACTTATTAACATGGCATTCATCATTTCTTTTAAAGTCCTATTTTTCCTTTCAGCAATTCCATTTTGCTGAGGTGAGTAAGGAGCAGTAGTTTGATGAATTATTCCATGTTCTTTACAAAACTCACCAAAAGGTGATTCATATTCACCACCTCTATCACTTCTAATTTTCTTGATTTTCTTACCAAGTTGATTTTCAACTTCATTCTTATATTGAATGAAAGTTTCCAAAACTTCATCATTGGTTCGAATTAAATAAACATAACTATATCTAGTATAGTCATTTATAAAAATGATAAAATATTTTTTCCCACCTCTAGTTTGAATTGATTTAAAATCACAAATGTCACTATGAATTAACTCAAATGGTTCCGTACTTCTTTCAATTGAATGAAAAGGAGTTTTAGATATTTTTGCCTCAACACAAATTTCACATTTATGATTTGAATCAATGTCAAATTTAGGTAAACATTCCATATTAATTAATCTACGCAAAGATCCATAATTAACATGTCCTAGTTTACCATGCCATAAATTTGAAGACTCAAGCAAGTAAGAAGAAGATGTAGTATTATTAATAACTGAGGGTACAACGGTCATTACATTTAACTTGAAAAGGCCATCAGACATGTAATCTTTTTCCTACATACATTCCATTCTTAGTAAGTACAAATTTATCACTCTCAAATACTAGCCTAAACCCATTCTTACTCAACAAAGATCCGGAAACAAAATTCTTGCGAATGTCCGGTACATGCAGCACATTGTTGAGAGTACGTTCCTTTCCTGATGTCATCTTGAGTACAATTTTTCATTGTCCTTCAACTTTGGAAGTTGAGGAGTTGCCCATAAAAAGTTGTTCATCATTGTCCACTGTAGAATAAGATGTGAACATCTTTTTGTTGGCACAAATATGGCGAGTAGTACACCAGTGTCCACCCACCATTCTTTAGGATTTCCGACAAGATTTACCTCGGAAACAACTGCAGAAAGATTGATGTCATCGACACCATTGGAAATATTGTCCATTTCGGTTATATGAGCTTGAGCAGGCTTCTTGCTTGTTCTTTTTTTGTTTTTGCCTTTGCTACGGCAATCTTTGGCCCAATGTCCCTCTTTGTCACAGATGTAACATTTGCCATTAAACTTGTACTTTTTATTTTCCCCTCCTTTAGAGCCTTGTGATGAACTTTCTCCAAAAGACTTTCGTTTCTTGGTTTTTGAAGCATGTTCCACCACATTTGCCTTAGACTCCATAGGAAGCTTACCAGCCCACTTTTCAGAATTGCGGTTGTCCTCCTTAATCCTCAAACGCACAATTAACTCGTCCATAGAAATGTATTTGCGCTTGTGTTTGAGGTAGTTCTTGAATTCCTTCCAGCCTTTTGGTAATTTTTCAATTAAGGCTGCAACTTGGAAGGATTCATTGAGAGACATACCTTCTGCGTGAATGTCATGCAGAATGAGTTGGAAATCTTGAGCCTGGCTGATCACAGTTTTTGAATCAATCATTACAAAATCCAGGAATCTGCCTACCACAAATTTTTTCTCCAAAGACTCCCAAAGTTCCTTTGCTGTCTTGATAGGACTGTAGACGTTGTACAATGTGTTGTCAAGTCCGTTAAAGATGTAGTTTCGGCAAAGGAAATCGGCATGTTTCCAGGCATCAACCGCAGCAACCACTTGCCGGTCGGTTTCATCATCTTTCAAGATAAGAGCATCTTCACGGAGGAAACGAGCCAGGTTCAAAGTTGTAAGATAGAACAACATTTTCTGTTGCTATCTTTTAAAGTCAGTTCCTAAGAACTTCTCTGGCTTCTCTCCATGATTTATTGGTACTGTCACCATAGGAGAGGGGGTTGGTGCAATTATAGCCACCACAATAGTACTTGTTTGGGCATTAGTTTCAGTAGCCATCAATTCTAATTTATAAAACAAAATTATAATTAGAATTTACACTACACAGAAAATTAAACCAAATTCACAGAATTAAATTCTGTAAAAAATAAAAGAAACAAGAATGTAACTTTTATTTTCCAAATAATTTGAAAATAAAATAAATTTTTATTTAAACAAATTAATTCCACACAGAAATTTAAATTCTGTAAAATAAAAGAAATAAACAACTATAACTTTTATTTTTCAATTAATTTGGAAATAAAATAAAATTTTATTTAACCAAAATAATTCCACACAAGAAATTAAATTCTGTAAAATAAAAGAAATAAGAATATAACTTTTATTTTTTCAATTAATTTGGAAATAAAATAAAATTTTATTTAACCAAATTAATTTCACACATAAACTTAAATTTCTTGTAACACTCCAATAATTAAAATACTGAAACAGAATTTTAAGTAATGAAAACTCAGAAAATAATTTCTAAAACCCAAAATTAATTTCTGACAAAATTTCACAAAAATATATTCTGAATTGTTAATGACACCAGTATCGTACTACTAGTTGTCAAAGAAAAGAGACAGTATATTACTACTATCTGTCAAATAGCATATAATCACTATTTATTTTTCCAACCAGAATATTATTTTGTAAATTCACAGAAAATAATTTTCTTAAAAGAAGAAAGAGAAAAGGAAACAAACGAAAAATTCTGTAAACAGAATAATTCGAATCTGACTTAAGATTGTTGGAACAATCTTCTGTGTAAATGAAATAACTTGAAATAAATTCAAACAAAATAAATAAATAACATACCGGATTTATTTGTCGAACCGAATTAAAATTAAGACCAAGTCAAGTGTGTGACACTCTGTCCTTATGACAGATTCGCCCCGCTACGGTGCTTACGGTTGAGTGGCGTCTATCTCCCAGGATACAATGATCTTCACAAATTGTAGTAACACTCCAAACAATTTGTTCGGCGAACCAAACTTGTGTTCTATACTCTCTTTAATTTATTCTAAATCTAATATGAAGAATATATGAGAATTGGACAGCAACAAAGTATTTTGCAGACTGACATACGGCTATCTAGGACTGCAGGAAAATTGATCTATATATAGACAAACAAAAGACCCGAACAGATGTGACACAGATTTGAACAGGTTTGATTCAAAAATCAAACAGATCTGTAACTAATTGAACAGATTCAACAGTAATATACCTGTTCTGTCCGTTAGCACCTTGGAACATTATTTTTCAAATTGTTTTGAAAGTAGTACCTCGGGTAGAAAAGTCAAACGTGTTGGAAACTTTATTATATAAACTATTTTGAATATATATATATTAAACTATTTGAATATATATATATATATATTAAACAAAATGAATAGTTTAATAAATAAAGGAAGAGTATAAATTTTAGGAAACCACTTAGGAATTCCAAAATTTGAATTTAGAATTAAATTAAATTCTCACAATTACAAACTTTAAGAAACCACTCAGGAATCCAAATTTGAATTTAGAATTAAATTAAATTTTCACAATAATTTTTATTGAAAAAATTCAAATAAATTTTATCTAAAAAATTAATGTTAGACCCGAAAACGACGTCAACTTCTCATTCACTCATAAATGGTTTTTGACATTCAGTCTTCACCGTGTGACTTGTCACGCGGCAAGGAACACGTCACCTCTTCGGACTCACCCCAAAAGACGTTGCCACGCAGCAAAAAACACGTCACCTCTTCGGACTCACCCCAAAGGACGTTGCCACACGGAAAGGAACACGTCACCTCTTCGAACCCACCCCAAAAGACATTTAGGACCCACTCAATTTTGAGCTAAAAAATATACAACAACAGTAATATTACATCTTACTAATTTTGAATCCCCAAATCTAATGATATAACAAGCCTTCATTGAATAATTTTAATATTTTAATGGAATTCTTACACATCACTTACTATTGATTTGAGAATTTAAAATTGATGATTTCCAGGCCCAAAATATCCCCCATCACGTGGAACACGAAGCAAAACCACAACCACAAGAATCTTAAACGCGTACATTGGTATTTTTTTAAATTATTTTTTAATGTTCATACTTTAACCAACCAAACTTCTCCACGTTTCCAATTGAGGTGGGGTTTGAAAATTAATTTTTTTATTAATTTTTTTTTTAACAATTTAATAAAAAAAATGTTGTATGCAGTAATAGTTTAATTTGAAACTTTTAAAAAACTTGTTATAATTTGATTTATAATAATAGAGGGTATTAACTTTTAATTTATTATACATTCATAAACTCTTTTATGAATAAATTTAAAAATCTAAATTTAACATTTCACTTTTGTGACCTCAAATGGTCGGTTGTGTTACATGCATTAATTAGTGTACTAATTAATATACCACCCTTATCAAAGCTATCAATTAAGCCATTCCCAACCATGTCATGCAATGCAACTATATCCCTAAGTCTGTTACCAATAAAATAAACAAACTCAATAGGGACTTCCATTGGGGTACCACCTCCGAAAAAAAGAAAATCCACTCCATCAGTTGAGATAACGTAGCCAAACCTAAAAAAGTTGGAGGGTTGGGTGTTAGACAAGCTAGCCTAGTAAACAATGTCAACATGGCCAAACTCAACTGGAGACTACACTCTGAAAAACATAAACTTTGGGCTAAAGTACTTAACTCTAAGCCCCAATCCAAGTCCACAATCCTCTCTCCCACTTCGAAAGGAATTGATAAAGGGGCCGAACTCTTCAAATTAGGCTCCAAAATCCTCATCCATAATGGTCTCCATACCTCATTCTGGTTTGACAATTGGATAGGCCCTGGGCCACTTAGATCACTTATCTCACCCTTTCAGACCAAAACCTTTCGGTTAGAGATTGTTGGGCCAAAAACTCTTGGAACCTCGCTAGCCTCTCCTTCTCTCTCCCAACCTGCATCACTAACCTTCTTTCTTGCATCACTCTCCAATGGTTTCATCCTTCTGATGATTGCTTCACTTGGAAACTCTCCCTGATGGGTCTTTTACCTCTAGCTCTACTTACCTCCACTCTAAACCTTTTCCCTCATCTCCCATCTTTGATAACTAGACTTGGCTTTGGAAGAGTCGAACATCACCTAGAATATCTCATTTCCTCTGGCTCACTCTTTATCAATGCCTTAGTACCAAAGACAACCTCATCCTCCGCCGAATCACCAGTAACTCTACCTGTCCTCGCTCTTATCCATCTTGAAACCACCAATCACGTCCTTAGGGACTGCAAATTTGCCAAACTCTTTTGGGATGCTCTCCACATCCTAACCGATGCCCTTCTTTATTTCGCCCACCCTCTTGTTGATTGGATTAAATCCAACTGTATCTCCAACCTAAACCACCACTCATCTATCGATTGGTTAGTCCACTTTCCAATCTCTTGCTGGTTTATTTGGAAAAATCGAAATTCTTGGTGTCTCTCCACCTCCAACCCTTGCTCTCTCAACCCCTCATTGGCCATTGTCTCTGCCATCGAATGGCAACATCTCTCCCCAACCAAGCAACCACACTCCTCTCCTCTATCCGTTTT
Source organism: Camellia japonica (assembly GCA_030407325.1). Lineage (NCBI taxonomy): Eukaryota > Viridiplantae > Streptophyta > Magnoliopsida > Ericales > Theaceae > Camellia > Camellia japonica. The sequence continues at coordinate 26,103,541 of JAPPVO010000002.1, forward strand.
CTCTTAGCTACCCCCCAAACCTGGCCTGTTCAAAGTCAATACCGATGGTGCCTCAAAAAACAACCCTAGACTTGCTGCCGCTGGTGGTATCATTAGGGACTAGACGGGTAAATGGATTTCTGGTTTCTGCCGCAACATTGGCCACTCGTCTAGTATCGAAGCCGAACTGTGGGCTATGCGAGATGGACTAAAACTTGCTCTTGACCTGAATTTCACAGGAATAGAAGTGGAAATAGATGCAACCATCATGAAAAATCTCATTCTTGATAGCTCCAAGCATTGTCATCAACTTAGTAATCTCATTCATGACTGCAGGTACTTCCTGGACCAGCTCGGAACCTCGACTATTAGCCACACCTATCGCGAGGAAAACAAATGCGCGGACTTGCTTGCTAACGAATAATTTAATCATGAGGATTTACTTGTTTTCTCTTCTATTTCTAACTATATTTCCTTTCAAGTATTTGAAGATGCTAGGATACTTTTACCCTAGAAATGTAACTGCTTAACTCTTTATCAATCTAATTTCGATCTTCATTACCAAAAAAAAAAAGGTAAAATTGATTTTTATGAGATTTAAGTGGAAGTGGTCCTATGTTTGATGAAAGTCTGTTCTTATGTATATCTGATGAAACTTTTTTTTGTGTGTATCAGGCTTACAATTAAAAGATTTTTATATGTAGTCCAATTATTTAAAAAAGAATAACTTTTGCATGTTAGAAAAATAATATTAATTTAATGAAAAAGTTTGCGAAATCTTGCAAATTTATCGTTAATATGAAAATATTTTTTTCTAACTCTTCACTAAAACAAAAAAAAATTTCAATTTTATTTTTAAAATTGTTCCACTAATATGTAATTGACTTTATTTTTAGGCTAAATTACAAACATACTTTCTGAGATTTACTTAAATTATAAATTACTCCCTGTGATTCTAGAAATTACATTATACCTCTTAAGGTTTCTAATTTCATAACAAATAGGTCTTTTTATTAATAAATTAACAAGTTAATTAACAGTTTTTAATAATGTTAAAATTTTATTTCAATTCATAATTCATATAATTTTATTATTGTATAGGTTAACAGTTAAAAATTTTACTTTTTTAATTAATTTTGTTAAATAAAAAATTTTGACAGGAAGATATTTGTAATTTTTCAAATCACACGGAACAATTTGTATTTTTTTTTTTTATTCAAAGGCAATTCGTATTTTAGGCAAGGGTATGGCTTCTGTCTAGTCCTTAATCAGACTGGACCGTGCTGTTGGGCCCGTGGGGCCCACCACGGGTCCCTTTTTTATAATCTGAACCGTTCAATGTGTAGAACTTGTCGAGTACTATATGCTTGTAAAAAATCACATTAATCGGATATCGATAGCTATGTGATCTAATCAGTTTTGTACAAAAAATGGACGGTGAATAAATTAACGGTTGAGAAAAATCTATTTTGATCACATAGCTATCGATATCCGACCAATGTGATTTTTTATAGGCATATAGTACTCGACGAGTTTTACACATTGAACGGTTCAGATTATCAAAATGGGACCCGTGATGAGCCAGTACGGTCCAGTCCGATTAAGGACTGGAGAGAAGCCATTCCCTTTAGGCAAATCTCAGCACTTGTAATTTACCCTTATTTTTATTGAGTGTGTTCACTGTAAAGAATTTGTAATTTAAAATTTTCTCATTTTAAAGTAGTATTTAAATTATAATTACCAAATATATGTTATTTGATTAATTTTTTACATAATATATTCAAATGAAGCATTATCAAACAGCATAAAAATGAGAAAATAATGAATATAAATTTCTCACATCTTAAATTCAAACGTAACATAAATATTATAATAATATTATGATGATCATTTTTATTATCATATTTTATTTAATATAGATTTATGCTACTTAGATACATGAGTCTTGTTTACCTATATTTATAGGCACACATTTTAAGCAAATTTAAAATAATTACATATTTTTCATTATACTCATTTTTATATAAGATGTATAATAATGTTAGAGAAAAAAAATATTAAGGTTAAGTTTGACATATACAAAATAATTCATCTTTTTATCTTTTTTCTATCACATCATCTTTCTACTTTTCTACATATCTTTTCATAAAAAGACAAAAATTACGCTTATTTAAATATTTTATCTTTCATTTTAAATTGTTCAACCTGCGCCCACATATAAACAAAACTCTAGATATCTTTCTAGTGCGATGAATTTAACTAATTATAAAAGTTAGAATAAAAATCAGTTCACACTTCTCCCTCATCAAAACCTGTTTCTATCATCACCGCCCTCCCCTCCATGTCCAGACAGCAACCCAATAAACAAGCTCAAAAATAGATTTTTTTTTAAAAATAAAATAAAATAAAACTTCTCATTTACTTTTCTGTTTAATTCGATTTCCAATTCAGTTTTATTTCGATTTCATTTTCAAGACAACTCATCTTCACCATTGATACTTTCCCCGGTCAAATGACGAAGGGGACGATGATCCAGACCATAACATACTACCTATCGGAGCACCCCTCGATCGTCAATTTCCGGTGGAGCCACCCGCAATCATTAGGCTCCACGTGGTCCTTCCTCTTCACCTCCATCTCCTTCTACATCACTTTCTCTCTCTTCCTCCACCTCCTCCTCTCTCTCCTCCTCCGCCGCCGCAGCCACCATCCCGTCCCCCTCGGCCCCATCCCGGCTATCCACAGCCTCTCCATGTCCCTCATCTCCCTCACCATCTTCGCAGGAATCCTCCTCTCCGCCGCCGCGGAGATCCGCGACACCCGTTGGTTCTGCGGAGATCCAAAACCCCTTTCCAATGGTTCCTCTGCTTCCCCCTCGGAACCCGACCTTCAGGCCGAGTCTTCTTCTGTCCTACGTCTTCTACCTCTCCCGCTTCCTCCACACTTTCCGGACCTACTTCGCCATCCTCCGCCGCCGCAATCTCTCCTTCTTCCGCCTCTTCAACCACTCAATCCTCATCGTCATGTCTTTCCTCTGGCTCGAATTCTCTCAATCCTTTCAGGTCGTAGCGATACTTCTCACTACCTCAGTCTACGCCGTCGTTTATGGATACAGGTTTTGGACTGCGATTGGACTGCCGGGTGCTTGTTTTCCCTTCGAGGTGAGTTGCCAGGTGGTGCTGCTGAGTTGCAATGTACTGTGCCATGTTGGTGTGCTTTTGCTTCATTTCATGAAAGGTGGGTGCAATGGGATCGAGGCTTGGGTCTTCAATTCAGTCCTCAACTCTGCGATTCTCTTCCTCTTCTTGAATTTCTATGTCAAGAATCATCTCAGGAAGAGGAAGGTCGGTGATTTCGATGCCATCAAGGAATCGGAGATTGACATGGTCAAAGACAAGGATCTTTGATTTTTTTTTTTTTACTGCAAAAATTGAGGGACAAACAATCAAGGAGGCTCCTTTTATTCCCAATTTGTAGAATTGTATACATATATGTATGGTTAACCGAAATTATACACAAGAATAGTAACTTTATTATAATTTTTTTTGTCTTTTCCTCTTCATATTGTTGTTTCTTGAAAGAAAGGAAAAGGAAATTTTGCGTGGAAAGGAAGTGTAACTATTTTATTATCAAAATAATAATGTGCATGTCATGTTACGTTGACGTTAAATTGGCAATGGCATAAAAAATTACTAATAATAATAAGGGAAATGGTAATCATGAAAATTCTTATGAAATGATTTGTACCGTTAGATCAGGTATATAAAAAAATATAATAACTGATCTAACGGTGCATATTCTTTTCATGATGGATTTCATAATTTTTTTTCATGAAACCTAAATTACCCTAATAATAATAATAATGAAACAACAATCTACTGATGACTTTATGATTAATTTGATTTGATTGGTTACTTCCTATATTAATTTAATTTGGGCTATATCATCAAGCTGTCAAGAGATGTGGGAAGCTAGATATGGGCCCAAATTATACTTGTTTAATTGGAGGTGCTTCAATAACATAATAATGGTGTTAGTTGGCTACCAATGCTAATCTCAAACCCAAATAAATAAATAAATAATTAGCGAGAGAGAAAATAACTGGGTTTTCCAAGTTGGTCCTGTGATATGCTTGTTGTAAATGATTAAAGTTACTTTCAAAGATAATAGAAATTAGATAGCATACAAAACTCAACTTATATGACAATGTTTAACAATGTTATGTTGTTGATAGATTTTGAGCTCTTCAACGGTTTTGAAACACATTTGAGCTCTCATAGGCAAAATGTAATCTACTACAAGCTAAAAACCAATAATCGGATATTTTTATATGAATGGAAGATTTATAAAAATATAAAATTTATCTTATGTGAAAAAATTGTGTTCGATTTTGTAATTGAAATTTATGTTACTAAACTTTTGTTTTACAAAATAACCACATGGTGACGAGATGATTTGCTCAATTTCTTGCTAATTAAACCTAGCTTATCCATTTTGCCTGACAAGTTAACCTAAGTCATGTGTAAATGCTTAAGCCATGGTTTTAACGTAAAAGGAATGAAATTTATGTAAGGACCTGTCAAATTATTCTTTCTTCCTCGGCTTAAGACCCAAATTGAATTGAAGGTTATGTTTTGTTCAAGACTTGAAATTATGGTTCAGCTCCTTTTAAGATCATTTTTAACGGTTTATTAGATAGGTCATCAAATTTAAATTTTATGAAAGAGTTTACTTTTTACTGCTCCAATCATTCATCAAATAGATAATGAAATTCACGATTTCTCAAATATTTTATCAAATTGAGGACGGATGTGTCTTTCATCAAATTACTGTTTACTACAATTAAATTTTCACCACTAGATATTCCTCAGATGTCCTCTGGATGATCACTTCAAGACAAAAATTTGTGAAAAATTTACACTGACCGGTCAACTGGCCAGACATTCACCCTGTCGACCAGTGATTTGATGAAGCTCTGTTGGAGCACTTGATATCAAAAAAAACTTTTACTCAAATTTGATAAAATAATAAATAAATAAATAAATAAAAAAGAAGAGAAAATGAACCATTAGAGATGCCTTAAAAATAATTGAAATAGAAGTTAAGCACTTAGTACTTTGTAAGGATAGAAAGACTAATTCTCTACTAACAATTAACAATAAAATTTTGCTGATAAATAATAATAAAAAATAAAAACTTGAAGTAAATGTTCAATCTTCTGGGAGAAAAGTCGTGAGAAAATTATAAAGAGACTGACCATCAGATCAATATAGTTTTGTTTTGTTTTGTTTGTCTTTTACTGGGCCTAACCCTATTCAATACAATGGTCAAATTGGCACCCCAATATTGAATATTATAATTCAAATCAAATTGAACCTTCAGAAATAAATAGGTGAAAGATGACTGAGTTGCAAAGTTCATGTGAGATATTATTGCTCTGGCCAGTGGCCTGGTTATTATACTGCTGTTGTATTACAAAATCAACAATGATTTAGATCATTAAAAAATACATCACTAATAGTACTAATAAATTGGGAATGATAAAAAAAAAAAAATCATAGAAAGTGGACGGGGCCTACTGTCACATCATTAATGCTCTTTTTAATGCTCTATTTTTAATGCTCCCAAACATTTTTCTTACAAAACCAACTTTTAAAAGTTTATTGTTTGCTGTTTTCTCTATGGAAAATGCTTTACATAAAGCTTGTTTGTATCACTTATAAATTAATTTTTATGATTCTAATTTTTTAAATTGTTAGTTTACAAAAATTAAAATAAGTTATAAATCCATTTGATACAGTTTTTAATAATTTGTGAAAAAAATAAACTTAATTGGTTGACATTTTTTTTCGGTGTAAATATTTAGAATACCATAAAAAATTATAATTAAGACGAGAGAGAGAGAGAGCTCTTTTGTTTATATAGATTAGGAGTGCTCGCCGATCGGATTTGTGCAGTTTGCAGTTCAGTTTTGACTTGCTCGCACTTATACGGTTTGGAAAAAAGTCAAATCGCAACCGCCCGCAGTGCAGTTTGCGGTTTGTGCGGATAGAGTTTACAGATGTGCTAGCGGTTTGCGGTTTGGATTTTTTCTTTAAAAATTAAATTTTGAATTTTTTTCCCATTTTATAAATATTTAATTTGAGTCATTTTCTTCCAATTTTCTAAAATGCTTTAACATTAATAATTAATGAATTAAAACTTATAAAATTAAAAACATAACAAAATCACATCCTAACATAGACAAATCATTTAAAATCCAAAAATCATTCAAAATCATTGAAAATCAAATAGAGAGAGAGAGAGAGAGAGAGAGAGAGAGATCGATCTTACAACAATTACAAAAAAATAGGGATGCAACTTGGGCGGGCTGAATCCAAGCAACCGGAACCCAGCCCGATTTTTTTTAAGGCTTGGACAAAATATTTTCAAATTCGGTACGGGCTTGGGCAAATATTCAGAAACCTGAATTAAATTTGGGCGGGTTTGGACAAAGATATCAAATAACCCAAGCAATCCGAAACCCGAATTATACATATATAAATATATAAAAATATTAAATATATATATATATAAATTATTAGTCATTACATGATATTACAGTAATTTAGATTATTAAATCATATTGAATATATATTATATATACAAATAGCATAAAATCTTACTTTTTTATTTTCACTCATAATGTCACGATTCGCTCTCCGTACCCAATGGTTAAACATCGTGATGGCCAGTAACTAAAGTTACCTCCGGTCAATTCTTGAACAAATTAATAAACACGAGCAGAAATAATATTTAAGTGAGGGTACCAAAATAATTATCGGAACTTCTATTTTTATTACACAATTTATTGACAAAAAAGGCCAATATTTACATATAAAAATATCATAAAAATGTTATGTGTGCCTATACTGTAGCCCCGCATCTAAGACTTTCCAAAAATTATTTCTGAATTGCATTGTTTCATGAAAATTGGTAAACAGCTATAAGCACATAGAAGAGTGAGAAATATTATGCCAAGAGTATAAGGGATACAAAATAACCATGGATAGTTATGTAACTAAAATATTTAAGATAACTTAGTCTGAACAAATAATTATTTAAGTAGCAAAACTGAGATTATGTAAATAAATAACCATAAGTACGGTACCGAACAGAACAGAACAGAGGTCACATGAGTGACAGTCAGAACAGAGATACGGATTCAAGAGGTGGCTCGTACGGATTATAGAGGTGGCTCCCACAATAGTGTAGCACTTATCTCCACACAGCACTTTACTCTGCACAGAACAAATGTCAATAGATCCATGACAACAGAGGTCACAAAGTGACCAAACAGAGGCCAATGGTTATTTAAGTCCCCCAAGGCGTGAGACTCCCGTGGTGGTACTTACAAAATATAATTATTTATAAGGTCATAGTCAAATATTCTTTAAACTATAACAAACATATCCATGGATTTCATTTTAAATAAACGGGTCAAAAAAAACCCACATAATTAAAATATTAATATAATTTATAAAACATAATTTGTATAAAATATATTATGGTAAGTCAAAACATACATCAAATATATTATGGTAACTCAAAGTATAATATAACTTACCTTAAAAGTAGTATCTTACTCTTTCTTTCCACTATCAAAAACTCTTTCGATTTCCATTATTTTCTTTTCCTTTTCTTCACTTCCTTTTCTCTCAATCCTTTCACTCAATTGGCTCCCCCCTACCCCTTCCCATTTTCTTATATATACACAAGCACAAGATGCCTAACCATAGTGACTCACCTCCCCTAAGGCCTAGATAACACAGGTGGCATAACCTTTTTTTTCCTTGGAGAGATTTACAAATCCCTTAATTAATTGTTGGTTAATTAATGTTACCCTTATCACTTGCTGTTGACCTTATCAGTTTGGTGTGCTTATTATTAACTATCATTATTATTCTTGTTTCATATATTTATTTATTTTATTATTATTATTATTACCACTTTTATATTTATTTATTTTTAATAATATATTATCACATATAATCATAATATTAATATAAAATTTAAGGAACAACTTAAATTTTTAGATTGTTACACATAAATTATAATGACTACTATAACGGCATCTCTCTTACATTATATAAATTATTTGTTTTGATGATATTAAAGATTTTCTATATAAAAAAAAATGTAAATAGAGTCAAAGTTTAATAATTTAATAATGTAGTTAGAAAAAAAAAAAAACTGAAATTGATTTACAATTCGGGCAACTCGGGCAATTCTGGTTTAACTCGAGTCGGGCTTGGGCAGGCAACCTCGGGTTACAATTCGGATCTAGGCAGATCTCAGCACAACTTAAGCTGGGCTTAGACAACCTCCCAACCCGACCAAACCCACCCGAATTGCACCCCTACAAAAAAATAACAATCATCATCATCACAAAAAAAAAAAACAACACATGCATGCGAATCTCACTCACTCAAATTCAAAGAAAAATACATCTAAACCATTTTTTTTTTTTTAATATTACCCTAATCTAATCTCTCAAACTCAAAGAAAAAAAATCATTGAATGATTTTAAATCTAATCTGGTAGTTTTTTTTGTATTTCATCATTCATTTAATCTCTTAGTTTTTTTTTGAAATATTTCATCATCATAACAATCATCATCTCTTAGTTTCAATGATGAAATATTTCAAATCTAATCTCTTAGTTTCAATGTGTCCAAATTTGAAAATAATAATAATAATAATAAAATTGTTAATGCGGGCAGGTTTGGCGGATGCGGTTCAAACTCGCAACCGGTCTGTAACTTGAAAATTTGTCAAAATCCAAATTGCACCCGACCTTAATGTATTTGCAAAATCACCCATATCCGTGCAGATCGAATCGGGGTAGGGCGGTTTGGACGAGTCGGATAACCTTATATACAACCCTCATATAGATATTTAAAGATGGGTCAGGACAAGAATTATAGAAATTTGAGGTACTACTACAGTAAATTTGAAAAAGATGGGAGGGCCAGTGGGCCACCCTTGGCCATTGAATGACTCCGTCCTTGAAGACAATGACATTTGAAATAGACAATCCATGAACCATTTCATATATGCGTCTGGCTTTCCTCTAGGTTAACATCGGCCTGAAGAGTGTAGTTGGATTCGTAGGGATTTATCATGGATTTTTGTTTTAATATTTTGAATCGTTCAATATATAAAACTCGTTGAGTATTATATATTTGTAAAAAATTACGTTGATTGGATATCGATAGCTATTTCATCGGATTATATTTATGTCATCCGTTTATTTTTTCACCGTCTATTTTTTTTTGTACAAAACTGATTTAATCACATAATTATCAATATCCGATCAACGTGATTTTTACAAACGTACTGTACTCGACGAATTTTACACATTAAACGGTTTAGATTATTGAAACGGGACCCGTAATATGCCCCCCATAGGCCCAACAGTACCCTCCAGTCAAATCTGGGACTGGAGGGAAGCCAAACCCTCTGGCCATGTTTGTTTGGTGGGATGGAAGGCTGGACTGGATTAAAACAATTGTGGGTGATTAAAACAATTGTGGGTCCCACCCACAGCTTGTTTGGTATTGATTTGGGACAGGGGATTGTTAGTGTAGAGAGTTTAGTAATTCCCCTTCCTAAGGGGATTAGCTTGAATGAATTTTAGATGGGATTAAAAAAATAGTGAGGGATTGAGTCTATTTTACATAAAAATTTTATTTTTTTTACCAAGTACACCTATTTGTTTTAATATTTATTTTAATTTATTTAATATACAAATAATTTATTCATTTATTTTATATAAAAATTATGTAACAATTCTATCACTAATCATCTCTCACACTATCATCAAAATAAATATATTTTTATTTAATCTTTTCACTAATAATCTCTGCATTAATAATTACATTCAACTTAATCCGCCAAATGCAGCCTTTATGTACATATATATATTTTTCATGTGGAAGAGATTGTTGAGAAGAATTCTGATAAACACTTCACTATCCTATAGGCTTCAGAAAATGAATGGTGAAAGGATATTTTTTTATCTGGACGTTTCCAATTAAATAAAGGAGACTATAACAATTTAATGCAAGAAACAATAAAATATTTATTAGTTCCATCAAATTTAACAAAAAAAAAAAAAAAAAAACTATTTTTGAATCCAAGAGCTGAAACACCAAAAATATAAAATAAAATAAAATTTGGGAGAATTCTGAATAGCAATATTTGGGCATTGGATGGGGCCATAGCCACCCTTGGCCATTGAATGACTCCGTCCTTGAAGACCATTTGAAATAGACAATCCATGAACCATTTTATGTATGGTCTTGAAGGGTATTATTGAGTCAGTAAGGATTCATTACGGATTTCGTTTCGATAATTCAAATTGTTTAATGTATAAAACTCGTCGAGTAATATATGCATGTAAAAAATCATGTTGATCGGATATCGATAGTTATTCTATCGGATCAGATTTCAGTCAACCGTTTATTTTTTCACTGTTTATTTTTTTTATACAAAACTGATTTGATCATATAACTATCAATATCCGATTAACGTGATTTTTTACAGACATATAATACTCGACGAGTTCTACACATTAACAGTTCAGATTATTAAAATAGAATCCATAATAGGTTCTCCACAAACCAACAATATCCTCCAGTGACGGGAAGAAAGACAGACCCTTTATGTATATATATTTTTCATGTGGAACTGGCGGGAAGACAGACCCTTTTATGTATATATATTTTTCATGTGAAAGAGATTGTTAAGAAGAATTATGATAAACACATCACTATCCTATGGCCCTCATAAAATGAACGGTGAAAAAGATATTTTTTTTATTTGGACGTTTCCAATTAAATAAAGGAGACTACAACAATTTAATGCAAGAAATGATAAAATATTTATTAGTTCCATCAAAAAAAAAAAAAAAACTTGAATCCAAGAGCTGAAACACCAAAAAAATAAAATAAAATAAAATAAAATTTGGGGGAAATCTGAATAGCAATATTTGGGAATTGGACGGCTTTGTTGTGGTTATCAACAAAGTGGGCTTTCTAGTCGAGATGACCAGTTAATAAATAATTGGCCAGCCCCACCAGACCCAGCTCAGTTAAACCTAGCTAAGAGCATCTCCAGCAGCCAAGGCATTTTACCAAAAATGATACAATAGCTAGTCAATAAGCATAAATCCCTTTTCCAGCAGCCTAGCCACTATGACGCCAAGCCAACATTTTGCTACAGTACCTCGCTAGGGAAGGCGAGGTACTGTACACTAGCTCTCAATTTTTTTATCATTTTTCAATTCAAATTTTTGTTTTTAATAATATTTTAATAAAAGATATCTAAAGTATAATAATATTTTAATAAAAGATAGCTAAAGTAGATAGCCTTGTTGGAGTGTATATTAAAAAAATGACTAGCTAAAATAGTAAAGTGAAATTTTGAATAGCTATTTTGTCTATCATTGCTGGAGATGCTCTAAGAGGGTTGGAGGATAGGCCCTTGAGCTCGAACCAAGGGCTATATATTCAATTGAGACAAGCCCAATCAAGTTAAATTTAGTCTGTTAGCTATTTTTTTATTATTTTTATTTAAATATATATATATATATATATAGATTTCAAATCCAAGATGCTAAAGAGTGTGATATGCATTGCGTGCAGTCCATGAATTAGTTGGATAAGAAAGAAGCATGCATGCCACTCTTGACAATAGGATCATTCATGAAGTATGCATGAGCATAGCTGTCTTCTATATCTTTATCTTTCTTTATTTATTTTTGTGTGAAAATTTAATTATCGTGCTCTTTTTGATAAAGGATGACAAATACAGTCGGAATTTTTCAATAAAATGGCCAATATAAGATCACCCTTCAAAGTTCATCAATCTAATGAAGGAACTGATTGAACTGCCCATGCAAAATAACAAATTAATTCAATCATAAAACTAATAGTATTAAACTTGTATAGTTATCGATCTATATGCGCATGTATAGCCTTTTTCACGAGGTTGTAGGTTTCAAATTGATAATAAGGAAATGTTAAAGATACGATAATTAGAGAAAATTATTATACATGAACGAATTTTTTTAGATGTGTTTATTAATGTGTGCCATATTACATTTGTATTTAGTAATAAATAAGAGTAATGTTAGAAATATCAAAAATTCTATCAAATATCTCACATGGGTATGAGACCCACACAATGTGAGTCCCATGTAAGTCCCATGTGAGACTTTTGGTAAAATTTTTGGTAGAATTTTTGAGATCTCTAACATTTTTGAATAAACAATCAAAATAAAAATTTTGTTCATTTATAATGTTACTCTAATATAGTCATTCAATTCGAGCAAAATTAAGTATCATGTTTTTTAAAATGAATTCTTATCAATCCCTCCATGATTACCCTTGAATAATTTAAATGTTTTTCATTAAAGGGATTGACGAATAATTCCAATTATAATTTGTCATATACAAATGGGTGTTGCACTGACAAGATAAGAACCAATGACATGCATTGAATTCAATACGTATATATTTTCTTTTCTTTTCACATGAGTATAAAAGTCAGAATGGATTAATCAAAGATTCAAAATATGCATAAATTCTTATGGATTCTCTCTCCTACATATCACCTCTCAAGTCTTCCTTCTCACTTTTTCTAATTTTTATCATTTGTCAATTATCTAAATCTCGAAAGTCAAAAGGATTATATATATATATTTTTTAAATAAAATGATAAACATTTAGATATGAACAACAAAGAGGTAGAGACAAAAATATAAAATAAAAATATAACTATTCAAATTTCAACCATAAAATAATATAAAGAGACAAATAAAAGATAAAAAAAATAACTAAATAAAAAATATTCGAGTCAATTAATTTTAAAAATAAAAGTCAACTATTTATATATGAACAATTAAAAAAATATTTAAATAAAAAATATTACGAGTCAAATAATTTTTAAAATAAAAAAAGTAATTATGTATATATGAATAACAAAAAAAAATAGAGATGAAAAAATATATAAAAATAAAAATATAACTATTTAGATTTGACCTGCAAAATGAAAATTCAAATAAAAGATAATAAAATATTTAAATAAAAAAAAAGATTAAGATTGGGATATAAATATCCCAAAAAGATGATAACTTTTTTAGCGATCTATATTTATCCTTTGTTAGTTTGTTATAGAATTTTCATATATTTCAGTTTAATCTTTTTAAAATTTATCTTCAAGTTAAACTTAATATTTTATCTTTTAAAATCATCAATTAATTATCCATATAAATTTTAAATATGATAGAATTCTATATATATCTTTTCTTTAAGCATAACATTTTCAATATAAAAACAAGTTCCTGCAAAAGAAATCATGTACAGAAGATTGGAGAGAAAACAATCAACATTGAGCCATTTCTGATCCCTTTTCGATGCCTAAAAATTTTAAATATTTATTTTACATTTGAAATGTGTACTTACATGAGTTTTTATATTTGTGAGAAAGTAAGTTTATATAAATGGATATTATTATTTTATTTTAAATTTTTTTTGTTACAATCTGTATTTTTCCTTATTTATTTATTTTTTTGTTAATAATGTGTTATTTAATTGAAATTTTATTCCTTTTTTTTATATTTATAAAAACGCTACTATTATCAATTTGTAACATTCACACTTATTGATTATTTGTGTTTAATTTTTTTGGTACAGATGCTAGATTGAAAATGAAGAACACATCAAAATTTATTGGATATGGGTTTATACTTTAAATGTATTCATCAGTTGATTTTTTATTGTTAATTATTCTGTTAAATTAACTCATGATTAAATTTATTTTTAGGAACTCATTTGCTTTGAGAGGTAAACTTCAAATTTCTTCTTTTTTTTTAATTTTTTTTATTTAGATTCAGAGTTTGAACAAATGGAAAATATCTCATATATAAATTTTTTTTTTGAATAATTTAAATATTTATATTTTTTATGTTTTGTCAATTCAAGTTTAACGCATTTCGAAACTTTTTTTTTTTAATCGTTCCAAACTTATTTGTGTTTAATGAATCAATATAACCAAAAAATAAATAGCATGTAAAAAAAATTTAACCACTAACTGAACATAATGGGAATTAAAATTAATTTTATTTTAATTTATTATATTATATGACATGATTAATGTAATATCTACTATTGATTAAACAAAATTAGTGTTACTTTTATTTAATATATAGTCATTTTGATTAATTATAATATGCCTTTGTTACCCTACTTTTGGTTGTCTGAAATATTTCTTAGATAAATTAGCTATTATATATGTGATGATTTACTTAATGTGTGATAGTTTTTTAAAATTTTCAATAATGTGAAATATTAAATTTTTTTAATGATGTGATATAAGATTTATATACACAAATTAAATAAAAATATTAAGAAATACAATCAAATAATAATTTTTTTTTAGTAATTATTGACTTTTTAAAATCCCGGGTGACCACTAATATATATATATATATATATAGGTGTGACCACCTCCATTTTCTTTGAAGACTTAGGCTAAGTTTGGCAAATCCATAAAAAATCAAAAAGTTACTCAAAAAGTTAAAAAGTTAACATTATTCACCAAAAATCAAAAATTACGGCTGCACAACTCCTAATCTTAATTTTCCCTTACACACTAATTTATACAATTTTTTAATATACATTTTTTCATAAAAAGTTAAAAAGTTAACTCAAATATCTATATTTTTTTCCTCAATTTTTTAGTTCAAAAAGAAAAAAAATACATTTATTTAGAACACCCCAAATAACTCTTTAAATAATTTTTTTTGGAGGGGGGAGGGGGTTATTGGCATATGAGTTCATCTTCATGGATAAAGGTTTTGTGGCTAGCTTAGATAACTATACACCAAATAACCAATTAAATAAGCCAGAGTGAGTGGTGTTCTTGCCTTGGTCAAGCGTTGAACCAGTTTTTTGTTTGCCCTTCTATATATAAATACTAAGTGATATGGGTAGGCCCATAAAGGCTACAACCCACTATGAACAACCCAAGCCCACCACTTAGGGCCCAATACATAGTCCAATTAATGAAGCCCAGCACTGCTAAAGCCCCACATAGCAATAAGAACTAATGGCATCAAGACACATGGCAAGAGAAGGGCAAGCCATATCAGCAGACAAAGATCTACAAAGTTATTGCTACGCCACATCGCCATTAATGAGGCCTCTTACAGCATTTATTGCGATAACCCCTCTTCGTCGAGACAGCACGCCCTCACCTCGAATAAGGTAAGCTACAGCATAGACTTTCGGCCAAGGTGACAGGTCGGAAGGGACAACGAAATGATTACCAGAGGATATAAGCAGACGTTGAAGACAAGAAGAAGGTTAAGCTTTCTATCTCTAATCTCGCTTTATACTCCACTCCTCTTTCTAACTTGCTCGTTGAAGGGTTCGCTGGAGCACTCCCCATTCCCCGCTAAACTCGTGTGCAGGTCTTCCGGTGGTCTTGGTCATTCGAACATAGGCGTAAGGAGCGTGGATCAGTCCGACCCGTTCATTGGAACGAACTGTATCATCAGTTGGCGCCGTCTGTGGGAAACTTTCTTACTCTGTGTGCCAGTTGTGCTCATTGTCGCCGGAGGCCCTTTCTCAATAACCCCCTCCTGTCACCTGCGAAGGTGAATGGTCACGACTAGATCTATGGCTTCCCACCCCAATGTTCCCGACCACCAAGCCGACCCTCCTAATCCAAACAACCCACCACAATACTTTACCGAGCTCACCAACAGCATTAACCGCCTTGCCGAGCAGAACCAAGCTCTAATCAATGCCCTGCTCCAAAGAGACCTTCTCATGCCCTTTCCACCACCTCCAGATATTCCACCCAACCAAGAACAAGCCCCGAGCCATACTATCCAGCAGCCTTATCCACCCAACTTGGAAGGCTTGCAACCTCCTCCCCCAAATATAAATCCACTACCCCGACCCCCACATCCATCAGTCCTGACACGAACCCCTGAAGGAGAAGCCAGTAGCGTCCAGCTCCCGCTGCCCTCCGGTGGTGACAACATTCCTCTCTGGGACGCCGAACTCCGAGCCATGAAGCTCCAACTCCAAGGGGTCATGCAGAACATCCAACATAAACTCTCTACCACAGCCAACTCGCCATTCGTTGCCTCCATCCGGGACAAACCTCTACCCCCCAAGTTCAAAATGCCCACCATCGACTCTTTTGACGGTACGACGGACCCAGTCGACCACTTGGAGACCCACAGGACCCTTATGATCCTCCATGCTTTCCCTGACGAAATCATGTACCGGGCTTCCCCTGTGACACTCAAGGGGTCAGCTCGACTTTGGTTTAGTCAACTGCCAGCAGACTTTGTCTCCACTTTCCAGCACCTCAGTGACTCTTTCCTCAGCCATTTCATTGGAACCCAGCGCCAACGACGTTCGGCAACCCAACTCCTCAACATCCGTCAGACCGAGGGGGAGTCGCTACGCAGTTTCGTTACCCGCTTCAACACCGAAGCCCTGCAAGTAGCGAAAAACGATGACAAGGTCATCCTTACGGCTTTCATGGCCGGTCTGCAGTCGTCTGACTTCCTTTTCTCCCTCTCTAAAAATCCCCCAATCTCCATGGCAACCCTACTCTCTAAAGCCCAAAAATACATGAATGCTGAAGATTCCTTACCGGCCCGGCAAGATCCTATAACCAAAAACCCGACCCCCAGAGAAAAGAGAAAAGATTCAGAAACTAGAAATACCCAGTACAATAACCAAACATCTCAGTACACTGACCGACCCCCCGGAACTGACCGGTCGGCCCTAGCCAGACTACCCGGCCGGTTCGAGCGGTACATCTCCCTAAACTCCCCCATGGAACA
This sequence comes from Camellia japonica, assembly GCA_030407325.1. Taxonomy (NCBI): domain Eukaryota; kingdom Viridiplantae; phylum Streptophyta; class Magnoliopsida; order Ericales; family Theaceae; genus Camellia; species Camellia japonica. The sequence continues at coordinate 26,120,431 of JAPPVO010000002.1, forward strand.
AGTCCTCCATCAGATCCAGCGGGACTACCCCCTAAAATGGCCCCAACCATCACGGACTCCTTCCAATCGGAAAGACCAGTCCAAATATTGCTGTTTTCACCAGGATCACGACCATAATACCGAGGAGTGTGTTAACCTCAAAGATTAGGTCGAGGGCCTGATTCGTCAAGGATGCCTCAACCGATTCACGGATACTCGCCCTCAGCAGAGGCAGCGGACTGAACCCATCAGAAACAACTGCTGGCGCACCCCTCCCCGACAGCCAGCACAGCCTAACCAAGGTCATGATCGCCCTCAACAGCAACCTCGGGCACAAGGTAACCCCGCCCCACCTGTTGGAGAAATCAGAGTTATCTCCGGCGGGCTTGCTTGTGGAGGACCATCCCGGTCGGCTCAACGGGCAGAACTCAGAAAAATAAGGCAAGGCTCAGACAAAGAAGTTGCCACGTTGGACCGACCCTCCAAACACCCCAGGCAGTCGACTGAGCCTATTACCTTTACGGACGCCGATTGCACAGGCATCCGTTATCCTCATGACGACCCTCTTGTCATTTCCGCCCTCCTCTCCAATTACAAGGTCAGACGAGTTCTCGTCGACAACGGCAGTTCTTTAGACATCATCTTCCTCAATTGCTTCCGCCAGCTCAAGATTGGGAAAGAAAGTCTGTCTCCCCTCCAAACCCCTTTGGTCGGTTTCACTGGCGACCGAGTGACCTCCATTGACTCCATCGATCTTCCTATCACAATTGGCGAGTACCCGCGGCAGACCACAAAGTTGCTCACCTTCCTTGTTGTTGACTGCCCCTCTGCCTACAATATCATCCTTGGCCGCACTGCCTTAAATGCTTTCCAAGCTATCACATCCACTTACCACCTTGCCATCAAGTTCCCCACCGATCTTGGGGTCGGAACAGTGAGAGGAGAGCAAACCGTGGCCAGAGAATGTTATGTCGCCTCACTTAAAGAAGTCAAGCTAAAGAAGGCTATGATCATCGAAGGACTTGATGTCAGAGATGAGGACGAGCTGGTCAGAGGGGAACCAGTGGAGGAGCTCGTAGAGGTCCTCGTCGACCCCACCAACCGCCAAAACCGCCAAGATCGGCATCCAACTATCCCCCCAAGCAAGGCCGACCTCACCGCCCTCTTGGTTGAACACAACGACGTGTTTGCCTGGACTCACTCCGATATGCCGGGTATTGATCCTCCTTCATCAGCCACGTCTTAGTGTTGAGCCATTTCCTAACCTATCTCAGAAACAGCGCATTTTTCACCTGAAACGCAATAACCTTATTGCTTTGAAGTAGACAAACTCCTTGAGACACAGTTTATCACTAATGTGGACTACCCCAGATGGTTGTCGAATGGTTCTGGTTCGTAAAAACAATGGTAAATGGCGACTCTGTGTCGACTACTCCGACCTCAACGAGCTTGCCCCAAGGACAGCTACCCTCTCCCTCGCATAGATCTGCTGGTCTACGCCACGGCCGGTCATCAAATGCTCAGTTTCATGGATGCCTTCTCTGGATACAACCAAATCTTGATGCACCCATCTGACCAGGAGCACACCTCCTTCATCACCGACCAAGGCACCTACCATTACCGTGTGATGCCATTTGGGTTGAAGAATTTCCAGAGCCACTTACCAACAGTTAGTCAATGCCGTCTTCTATCACAGATAGACCGGAACATGGAAGTATATGTCGATGACATGCTGGTCAAGAGCAAGCTCTCCACCGATCATCTGGCCGACCTGCGAGAAACCTTCGCCACCCTACGAATCCGGAAAAATGTGTCTTCGGCGTAGGATCTGGAAAGTTTTTAGGATTGATGGTCAGTCAGTGGGGCATCGAGGCTAACCCCGAAAAGATCAAGGCCTTAATCGAAATGCAGTCACCCAGAACGGTCAAGGAGGTTCAAAGGCTTACTGGCCAAGTGGCTGCCCTCAACCGCTTCATTTCCTAAGCAACGGATAAGTGCCTTCCCTTCTTCAAAGTCCTTCGGAAAACTTTTGAATGGACGACAGAATTTGAAGAGGCCTTTCAATAGTTGAAACAGTGCATGGCTAACCCCCCTACTTTCTCAAGCCATCACGGGCGAACCCCTCTTCCTCTATCTAGCCGTGTCACACACTACAGTCAGTGCAGCACTCGTCAGAGAAGACAGCTCTGTCCAGCGACCGGTCTACTACATCAGTCGGGCTCTTTGGGGGGCGGAACAGAACTACCCATTGTTAGAAAAAATGTCCTTGGCCTTGGTCACCGTCTCCAGACGACTCTGCCCTTACTTCCACGCCCATTCCATAGTGTCCTCATTGACCAACCGTTGAAGAAGATAATGCAATAACCAGAGCTTTCCGGCAAGCTTATGCAATGGTCGGTCGAACTCAATCAGTTTGATATCTCCTACCGGCCTCGGACAGCAATTAAGGGACAGGCTGTTGCCGACTTCATCCTGGAATTCACTAACCTCACCCCAACCACAACTCCTCCACCTCCACCAACCCCTACCGAGCCAGAAGACCCCCACTCTTGGACCCTCAACGTCGACGAATCATCCCGCAAAGAAGGCAGTGGGGCTGGTCTCATCCTCACCGCCCCTGACGGTGGTTATTTCAAATGTGCTCTCCGCTTCCTGTTCGATGCAAGCAATAATGAGGCCGAATATGAGGCATTGATAGCAGGTCTCCGCCTAGCCAGAGACATCGGTGTCAGCCACATCCGGGTGTTCAGCGATTCCCAGCTTATCGTCGGGCAAATTACGGGGGAATTCGACGCCAAGGAGGACACCATGCGGGCATATAGGGATATTGCTCTCCCTCTTGCTCGCCTCTTCAATACCTTCCACATCAAGCACATCCCTCGGGCTGAAAACTCCAAGGCAGATGAGATGGCCTAATTGGCTTCTGCAGACCAATCAGACCTCAACCACGGTGTCCGCCTCGAATACCTGACCGACCCGGCCATCTCCCCCAACCTGCAAGAAGTCCACTTCCTCCAAGATGAACCTATCCTATGGACGGCAGACATCTTTCTGTATCTGACAACGGGGGAACTTCCAGACGACAAATAGGAGGCCGCCAAAGTCAGGGCCCGGTCGTCTAATTACACCCTTATCAGCGGCCTCTTGTACAAACGTGGCTTTTCACGCCCGTATCTGCGATGCCTCAATCCCGCTCAAGCAACCTATGTGATGAGGGAAGTTCATGAGGGTATCTGTGGTAATCATTCGGGCGCCCGGTCCCTCGCCCATAAAATACTTCGCACTGGTTATTTCTGGCCTACTCTCAATCAAGATGCGACTGACTTCGTACTCAAATGTGATAAGTGTCAACATTTTGCCAACATCCCCCATGCTCCTCCTACAGAATTGATCACGCTTTGCAGCCCCTACCCATTCGCCAAATGGGGGATCGACCTGGTTGGCCCGTTGCCCACTGGCCGAGGCCAAATCAAATTCGCAATTATCGCCATCGACTACTTCACTAAATGGGTGGAAGCAGAACCCCTTGCTACCATTACTGAGCGGAACACAACCCGATTCATCTGGCAGTCAATCGTATGCAGGTTTGGCATCCCTCAAGCCATCGTCTCCGACAAAGGCAAACAATTCGACAACGCCAAGTTTAGGAAGTTCTATGCAGAACTCCAAATGCAGCCATGCTTCTCTTCCCTAGGTCATCCCCAAGCCAATGGTCAAGTTGAGGTCACCAACCGTTCTCTCCTAAAGATCATCAAAACCAAGCTGGAAGCTGCTAAGGGACTTTGGGTTGAGGAATTACCCATTGTACTCTGGGCTTACCACACCACCGCTCGGACTCCCACTAGGGAGACCCCCTTTCGCCTAACATACAGCGTTGAGGCGGTCATCCCAGTGGAAGTCAGTCTACCAACCCCAAGGGTTTTACACCCGAATCCAGAACTAACCGAAGAGCTGCGTTGGGCAGACCTAGATCTGATCGAAGAACTCCGAGAAACCACCGATGTTAGACGGGCCTCATACCAACCGAAAATGAGAACACACTACAACCACAAAGTCAGACCGAGGGAATTCGCCGTGGGGGACCTTGTTTTGCGAGAAGTAACTCTTGCCACCAAAAATCTAACTGAGGGCAAACTGGCAGCCAAGTAGGAGGGACCTTACGTTGTGAAAGCCAGACCACGTCCGGGCACTTACCGACTTCAGGACATGGAAGGTCGAGACCTCCCCCATCCTTGGAACGCAGAGCATTTGAAGCGCTATTTTCAATAAAAGTTGTATTTTTGTATTGGCCAACTGCTGTATGTTCTTTTTGACAATCTGCACACTTGAATGTTTTCATTTTCTCCTCATATGGTGTAAATTTATGATCCAATGGGCTACACTTTGTATGATAGCAAGCTTATATCTCAGTTATCTGTGGTATTCCAATAACGCTTTGATTACAGCCTCAGCCAGACTGAGCACAAAAAGTCTCAGCCAGATTGAGCATGAAGAGCTCGGCCAGACCGAGTCATTTAAAGCCTCAGCCAGACTGAGCACAAAAAGCCTCAGCCAGACTGAGCATGAAAAGCTTGGCCAGACCGAGTCACTTAAAGCCTCAGCCAGACTGAGCACAAAAAGCCTCAGCCAGACTGAGCATGAAAAGCTTGGCCAGACCGAGTCACTTAAAGCCTCAGCCAGACTGAGCATGAAAAGCTTGGCCAGACCGAGTCACTTAAAGCCTCAGCCAGACTGAGCACAAAAAGCCTCAGCCAGACTGAGCATGCAGAGCTCGGCCAAACCGAGTCACTTAAAGCCTCAGCCAGATTGAGCACAAAAGCCTTAGCCAAATTGAGCATGAAGAGCTTGGCCAGACTAAGTCACTTAAAGCCTCAGCCAGATTGAGCACAAAAAGCCTCAGCCAAACTGAGCATGAAGAGCTCGTCCAAACCTAGTTACTTCAAGCCTTAGCCAGGCCGAGGCACCATTGCAACTTCATGATCGTAAACATAGTGGTCATACTTAGTCACATTCCAGTCCAACGTTTTCCAAATCAGACTGGCTCCTTGCTGGGTTGGGATTCACAAACTTCACATCTTTAACACTCTTACAAGTTAAACTTCACCCTGCATTGAGTTTTTCTCACATTCACTCTGCATTGAATTTTTCTTACAAGTTAAACTTCACTTTACATTGAGTTTTCCTTACAGTCACTCTGCATTGAGGTTGCCTTACGTTTTAAACTTTACTTTACATTGAGTTTTCCTTACATTTTGCACTTCACAATGATTTATACACAAGCCTTATACAAGTCACCATTCTCATTCATTTCAGATGCACAAACAAAAGCAATAGCATGAAAATACAACTCAAAATTTTATTTATTCACAAACTTGTACATAAGTTTATTACGGCCATTCAAAAAAAAAAAAAAACTCGAAGTACATATTTTCTCCACTCCACTCACTCCTCTTCTTCACTTGAGGCGAGATCTTCCTCTTCAATGCCCTCATCTAGGGGGGTCTGGGCCACGTCGTCTTCATCAATTCTAACACTGCTGAGGTCTATGTCTGGGAACAGCTCTTCTGCTTTACGCTTGAACATCTTCCAGCCACTGTCCCAGAATTCAGCCATTTCGTGTTTGTAGAAGTCCGACCGCTGAAAGCTCTGGATCACTTCGTCTTCGCTCTTGCTCCCAGCGGTCGTCCCCGACAGACCAGCCCCCCCAGCCCCCTCTCTCGCCAAGTTGCTGGCAATAGCAGCATCGGTGGCCACCTGAAAGTCAGTAGACACCTTAAATTGCTCTACTGCTGCGACGTACAGATTGGGGTATGCTGCCCTTTCAGAGGCTGCCTTGGTTTTTTCTTTCTCCAACTCCTTCTCCAACCTCGCATTCTCCTCCATTGCCCTAGCACGCTCATCTTCCAGCCCCTTCTGCAGTCCAGCAATCTTCAGGTCTGCTTCATTCTTTTCTTTGATCTGCTAGGCGCGCAGTTCTTCATTGCTGGTCATAGCCTCTTCAAACCGCTCGGTGGCGACTGTGCAGGCATTTTGAGCATCCCCCAGCTTCTTCTGCTCGCCAACCAGCTGGAACTCGAGCGAGACTACCTTGCGGAATTCGTCCTCTAGCTCCAACTTGACCGCGAGCAGCTCAGCATGGGCTCGAGCGGCAACATTATGCTGTACGATCGCCAACACCTCCATCTTCTTCGCTTTCTGAGCCTCCCCCAACCCCCTGGCACACGCACTCCGTGCAGCCCTCCTCCAACCTACACTCTCCCTCTTGAAATTTTCAAGTTGGGCCTCCACCTGTCCCAACCTCTCCCTCTCTCTCCTCAATTCGCCCTTCGCCACCGCCGCCTTATTCAACAGGGCTCCTGCTAAGGCAGCCGCCTCTATCTGGGCTGAGCACAACCCCTTCATCAGCTCAGCCTCAGTATAACCAGCCACTGAGCGAACGGCTGTGTCTTCCACCATCCCCAAGAGGCGGTCTGCAGCCATCCTGGCCTCTCTCCCTTCCCCTTCCACTCGCCCAGACACCGCAGGGACGTGGTAGAAGGCGGTCTTCAACCCAAGCCTTTCTCCCTATCCTTGGGATGCCAGACCCTCATGTGGTTGTGGCTTTTCCCTTGGCTTTACCCTTGGCTCAACGCCGACCCCACCACTTTGCATTTGCTCCCCAAGGCCAGTCGCCCCACTCTCTGCCTCTTTGGCCGCCCCCTCCAACCCCATTTCAGGGGTCCCCTCTGCCTCCCCCGCCAGGGGGGTCTGCTCCGTCGTCACCTCCTTCCTCCTCTTCAAGGCAGGCTCCTCTTCACTCCTCCTCACTTTCCTCTTCTTCTTCACCACACCCTCAATCTCCTTGTAGGCTCTCTCCTTCAAAGGATCAACGGGGGGCGGTTGTGGCTCAAATACACCTAAGTTCTTTTCCCCCAAGGGTTTAGGGTGCGGCCGGGTCCTTTCCCTCGCGATTGGGTTCGGCGGTCGGTCTGCTTGGGACTCTTTGAACTCACTGGCTTTGGCGAGGATGGTCATATCCTCAGTCTCTTGCGCTTTCCTTCTCGCCTCTAACTCCGCCGGTCCTAGGTCTCCACTGATTGGCTGAGGACCCAACCCTGCCGCAAACAAGGCTGACGGCTGAACAAGCTCGTTCTATCTGGCGCCCTCCTTCTCCCTCCATTCCTTCACCTTCTTCACTCTCGCCTCTGCTGCTGCCCCCAGTTTTGGCTCCACAGACTTGGTGGGCACTTTCCAAACTGTGCGCACTCCAACCCCTCCGTTGGCGGACACATAGAACCACCGTGGCCTCCACCCCTTTATCGATGACGGCAACCCCGCCACCAGCCCCTTCCATGCCGCCGCCTGCAAAGTGACCCAAGTTTCTTGCTGCCCCGACACCTTGTAGCATGCAAAAAACTCGTCCACCGTCATTTCAGCCCCTCCGTTCGCCTTCGGCTATGCGCTCGCACAGGCCAGCAAGATTTTCCACGCATTGGGCATCAGTTGGCCTGGAGCTACCTCCAACTGGTTCAACACGCCCACCACTATCCGGGGTAGTGGCAACCTTGAACCCCCCTTTAGCGCCTCCTCGTATAGGGCGAATTCCCCCGGTTGAACATCGGATGCCCTCTTCTTTGATTCCGACAGTTTCAACTCTATCTCTGCGGGAATCTGGTACTTTTCCTGCATACCCTCCAGCTCCTTCGCGGTAATGATCAACTTATCGGCCTTTGTATGCCAGTGATCTAGCTCCCCCTGGCTTATTGGCGTCGGCGCCACCATCATTGTGGACGAACCAGGTCGCCCCGACGGCTCCCCCCTACTCCCCATTCACCTCTCCGTCCTGTATTGCTCCGCCAAATCCACCGCATTGTCGTCCCCAAATGGATCAACCCTAGCGTTTGCAGCTTCTTCTTGGGCCATTTCTGTGGTGTGTCTACGAATAGCTTCAGATGCGAGCGCAAGGAAATTCAAAAAATGTCGCAAGGGTGTATCACTTGCAACGAAGGAGTCTACACTTGGAATGTTTTGATTTTTCGAAAAAGGTAAGTAAAACGTATAATACCAAAAGCCCAAGGTTTGCCTGTATTCCAGGGGTCACAATTAATTTTCGCCAGTTTGAAAAATTTTCAACCATCCGCCAAAACTGTCTTTTCAGCATCCGTAATGACCTATCGTTTCACTTCTAGCCCAACGCCTAACCTTCCCCACCACATGATTTTGCCACGTGTACGGCCACGATTCACTGCCCCTTCCCTTACCCTGTCTTTTCCACTTCAAGTCATCACGTGACCCGCCGCCTTTCGAGCCTTACACCCCGCCACCTCCCCCTTCACGGTCGGCCCTCCTCATGGTCGGTCCCTCCACTCGGCTACCCTTCGCGGTCGGCCCTCCTCGTGGTCGGTCCCTCCACTCGGCCACCCTCCGCGGTCGGCCCTCCTCATGGTCGGTCCCTCCACTCGGCCACCCTCCGCGGTCGGCCCTCCTCATGGTCGGTCCCTCCACTCGGCCACCCTTCGCGGCCGGCCCTCCTCATGGTCGGTCCATCCACTCGGTCACTCCTATCGGTCGGCCTCCATCCTGCCGGTCTCTAACAACCCTCATTTTCTTCATTATTCCCTTCGTTGGACTAAAGCTGCACTTGGGAATGGGGGACTACTGACATGGGTAGGCCCATAAAGGCTACAGCCCACTATGAACAACCCAAGCCCACCACTTAGGGCCCAATACATAATCCAATTAATGAAGCCCAGCACTGCTGAAGCCCCACATAGCAATAAGAACCAATGGCATCAAGACACATGGCAAGAGAAGGGCAAGCCACATCAGCAGACAAAGATCTGCAAAGTTATTGCTACGCCACATCGCCATTAATGAGGCCCCTTACAGCATTTATTGCGATAACCCCTCTCCGTCGGGACAGCACGCCCTCACCCCGAACAAGGTAAGCTACAGCATAGACTTTCGGCCAAGGTGACAGGTCGAAAGGAACAACGAAAATGATTACTAGAGGATATAAGCAGACGTTGAAGATAAAAAGAAGGTTAAGATTTTTATCTCTAATCTCGCTCTATACTCCACTCCTCTTTCTAACTTGCTCGTCGGAGGGTTCGTTGGGGGACTCCCCGTTCCCCGCTGAACTCGTGTGCAGGTCTTTCGATGGTCTTGGTCATTCGACATAGGCGTGAGGAGCGTGGATCAGTCCGACCCGTTCATTGAAACGAACTGTATCATCACTAAGTTATTGAAGTCATCCCATTTTTTAATTCTGAGATTTGTTTACATAATTTAGAAAAAGTTCGCAATATAAAGATGATAAAGTAGCTAGCTCACTTGCTACGAATTTGTCTAGTATGAAAGTTTGGCATTTTAACTGATAATGGCTTCAAATCCCAAAGAAAATATGGTTTTGTTTATATTAGTTTGTCGTACAGCAATTTTCTGTATCATTTTTTTTTTCTTGAGTAATGTTATATAAATAATATATATATATATATATATATAGAATGATGTGTCGAGTTGTGCATTCATTATTTTAAAATAAAAAATTCATCAAGATGTCTTCTAAAAAAATAAAAATAAATAAATAAAATACCAACTGTCATTTCATTCTAGAGGATTGATTCTATAAAAAATAAAATACCAACTGTTACAACTAATATATTTTCATTACTAGTTGCTACACACATTCAAGTACATTCACAAAGAACACATCGAAATTAACCGTTAACAAGGAGGAGATGGTTTGTGTTTAAATTTGTTGGCTGAAATGTTTTTTTTTTTTTGGTTACCCACCCGGTATCCGACCCTTCGGGCCGACTAATCCGGATTTGGGGGTGCAGTTTTGGATGGTTAGACTCAAGCCCCCTCCCAATTGGCGTTGCGGGGGATCGAACCGTAGTCCTCCCTACCAAGTTGGCTGAAATGTTTGCATATTCGATTTGTGAAACAAAAATGGAAGGAAAAACTGACAGTAGTACAAACTAAAATTTTAGCAAAGAGTTATTTAAGTAATAAGGAAAATGGAACCGGTCAAAAATAATTAATTTTTATTTTGAAAATGACCTCTTTCTTTAATTTGAATTTAAATCAATTTTCAGTCACTTTTCACAAATAAAAGTTGTCGTACATTTAAAATACATTTAGCAAGCACTTAAATGTTTAAAATCAGGATTTGTGCATAGTTCAAGTGATTATACCTCTAAGTTTTTAGGAGGTATGGAAAATATCAAATTTTCAATGAGCTAATTTAATATATTAACTCATTAACATGCTACCTAGTTTTTTTTTTTTTTTTTTAAATAATAATAATCTTGTGTCCCCAAATTCAGATTCCCTTCTTTATAATTTAATACATATTTTTGGACTATTTTTTAATATTTGGAATAATCTAATATTATATCATAAATAAGAAGAGAAGAAGGAACGTATTGCTATTTCAAAGGAGTCACGCTGTAGGGATAATACAATGCCCCGTTTGGGAACAGGCTAATTTAGTAACTTTTTGGCTATTTGGCTAAAATATGAGTTAAAAAAAACTAGTATGTTTGGGATGACTTTTTGGCTTTTTACGAAAAGATGTGTAAAAAGTAGAGAGAAAAGAGAATCTTTGATTTTTTGGTATGGGTTATTGGCTTTTTGGCTAATTTAGTAACTTTTTAGCTTTTTGACTAAAAGGGAGGGTTCCCAATTTATAAAGAGATTATCTTTATATAATTCTCGGTGTACCAAAAAAAAATATATATATATATATATATATTAAAAGATGAAAAATTTAAAGATTGTTGAGCATTTCAATTAGTTTTTGTAGCAAATAAATAGTGCATCGTGTGATATTGATATTAAGGGGTTGTTTGGGGTGTCCTAAATAAGTGAACTTTTTATCTTTTTAGACTAAAAAGTTGAGGAAAAAAATATGGTTGTTTGGGTTAACTTTTTGACTTTTTTATGAAAAAATATTTATTAAAAAATTATATAAATTAGTGTGTAGGAAAAAATTAGGATTACGAGTTGTACAGCCGTAATTTTTGACTTTTGGTGAATAGTGATAATTTTTTAACTTTTTGAGTAACTTTTTACTTTTTGACAACTTCCCAAACTTGACCTAAAGATATCAGCTGAAATGCCGTGATATGCATGAAAAAAATGAAAGTATATGCTAAGATGTAACAAATGTTCATAATTATAAATATAAAATTATAAACAATTAAAGATGCAAATATTTTTTTGTTAAACATATGTGGATTTTGTACATGGTTTCTCCTGAGATGCATTCTAATTCTTTGAGACTAAACAATTCAGGTATAAAACATGTCAGGGATTCGAAAAAAAAATGTAGCTATCAAAAGCAATGAGTCCTGTGTGAGTGATTTTCTGACCACACTGTCAACTCAGTATTCAACTGGAGAGTACTGGCAGAATAGATGGCGCCTGAACGACCTGCAACAGAAAGAAGAGATTCCGGCGGTGGTTCGTCCACCCGGGGGCACTCCGACGATCAAGTCAGTTATCTCAAAGATAATTAATAGTGCTTAACTTACTGTTCAGAATATAAATTGCGTACCTTAGACCCATGGGGGTGCCTCTCTTTTATAACCAACACTGTAACGCCCTCAAAATAATACATAAAACCCATTATTTTAGACATGCAAAGATATAAGAGAAATAAACATCTTCCTATTCATCAGAGTAGTTCTTACAAAAGTATTACATGTTAACAACAAAAGCAAATGCCCTACGGGCTTACAGCTTTCCAAGTCAACACTTGGTTACAAAAGAAGAGTGCTAACTCAATTACATATTAAGCCCTTGGCTTGTAGTTACATATAATACATCAAAAGAAAGCAAAATAACAACACAGTCTGCCTGCCTCTAGCCTCCCAAGCTATGTCCTTGGAGGTGGCATGCTACCTGTACCTAAAAATGATGTCCCATATAGGGTGAGCCAACGCCCAGTAGAGATATGCTAAACATAGTATGAGCAGTAACTAAAACATTAGCAATTGATAACTGTTTGACTCACATAAATCAATTCATAAACTATTTCCATTACATGACAAGTGTGTCCATTATTCTTCCATTTTCCATTTCTTATCCAATTCTCAATTCATAACTATGGCTCAGAACCTGGCCTAACAATTCAGATGAGTTAGTAACTCCTATTAAACATTTTCCCACTTCACAATAGATAAGCACACTAGCTGTATCAACACATCAACAGATAAGCATATGAGCTGTATCAACACTTCAACAGATAAGCATATGAGCTGTATCTACAGAGTCCATCCCCTATCTTCTCCCAAACACTATCCGGTTTAGAGGTCCATCCCCTATCTTCCCCTAAACCGTGGAGTATATCCCCTATCTCCTCCCACACAACACAATGTATATAAACATAGATCGTATACACATTCAATCAATACATAAAGTTAATGTATTATTTCAACCGTCATAATCTATGACACATTCAATTGATCAGGTTTAGTTTGCCTAATCATCATGCATTGTCTACAACAATCAAGACTACCCTCCACCGGTAGTCTAAAGCAATTATTTCTAAACAGATAATAAAAACACTAACAGATAAATTATCCGCATTTTCAAAAGTGAGTGATTTATAAATCTAACTCCACTATCCCATCTCATAATGAGCCAATTTCATTACATTCAACTCAATTTCACCAACCCACAACTTTCCCAAATTAATTACACTAATTAATTTATGCACAATTTAGGGCTTTCTCCCCTATCTCTCAATATTAACCCCAAGGGTCTAAATATTACCAATGACATCAATATACTCATTTTGAAACCCAAATACATGTTTATGGTTCAAAATAAACATAACCCTCTTTTCAAAATTACACATTTGCAACCCTAACTTTCAAAACCCAAAACCATTTATACAAAAGCTCAAAATCTAGGTCAAAGCCCATAAGAATGAGTAGGAATCCCTACCTCAAGAGATGAATACCAACGAAGAAGATGAGGAAAACGAAGATGCTCCAAATCCCAAAATTCTCGGATCAAAATGTAGCCCTCAACGATCAACACACTTTTTACAAAGGCCAAAGGGTGAGAGATTACTCTAACTAGATCAATACCTAGAGAGAAGTGGAGGTTTTAGTGAGAGAGGCTCTCCAATGGCGTTTTTGAAAAGTAAGAGAGAGAGTGGAGGTGTAAAAAGTGATTTAAAATAGCCTAGCTGTCAACTGATATACGACTCTCCCGCTCGAGCGGAGAACAGGACGCTCGAGCGTCAAGAACAAAAAACTGGGTCCGTTCGAGCGCCAAGACACAAGAATAAAGTACAGCCACTCGAGTGCGAAAACCAGTCCGCTCGAGCGTAGATTTCCCCGCCCCAGAACTTTCACAAACAAAGTACTACCCGCTCGAGTGCCAACATACCCGCTCGAGCGTAAAAAACACATCTGCAGAAGTTTTGCAAAGGCACGAAATACTGGGAGTGTGTAAACCCCGCTCGAGCGCAAGAAGATCCGCTCGAGCGGACCGCCTAAAAACTGGGCAACAAGGAAATAAAACCAAGGCTTAACCAACCTGTAACCACCATGCCCAATACATCCTAAAACTCAAACATATGAAATTAAAGGATGACAACAAGATATACAACCACCAACTCCATGGAACCAAAGTCCGGAATACAACAAATACAGTAAGAGAATACCGGGATCGTTATAACCTTCCCCTCTTAAAGAATTTCGTCCCCGAAATTAAATACGAGTTTTTCAAAAACAAGATTTTCTCAATTCCCAGCATTTTTACAAGCGAAATTCAACAACTCGACCCATTACTGGTCATCTCATCTCTTTTCAAGAGGCAATTTACAACATTTCCCACAACATGCATTATAGATATGCGTTTCCTGAAATTCCACAAATTTCAATACCACATTACACCGTTCTATATCATATTCAATATTCATGATATGTTTTCAGTCTTACAATACATTCAACATATACAATGTTACGTTCAACTTCCATTAACCCAAACATATACCATGTTTTACAACTTAAGACATATATAATGCTCTTAAAGTTCAACAATATTACAAAATTTCAATACATGATTATACATCAACAAACATGTCCGGATATTTCTCATAGACCTCTAACTCACGTTCCCAAGTGGCTTCTTCCACTCCGTGATGCTTCCACAAAACTTTTACCAAGGGAATGGTCTTGCCTCGCAAGACTTGATCTCGTCTATCCAAGACCCGAACCGGTCTCTCTTCATACGAGGCATCCTCATCTACCTCTAAGTCGGTCCAATCCAACATGTGAGATGGATCCGGCTTATACTTCCGAAGTATACTGACATGAAACACGTCATGTACCCCGGATAACTGCGGTGGCAAAGCCAAACGATAAGCAACCTTCCCAATCCTCTCAAGGATCTTAAAGGGACCGATAAACCGAGGGGATAACTTCCCACTCTTCCCGAACCTCATCAAACCTCGCCTCGGTGCTATTCTCAAGAAAACATGATCACCCGTTTCAAATGCCAAAGGCCTCCTCCTATGGTCGGCATAACTCTTTTGGCGACTCTGGGCTGTAACAAGCCTCCTACGGATAAGCTCAACTTTCTCCGTCGTTTCCCTCACTAACTCCGGGCCCAACAAAGGTGCATCACCCACTTCGGCCCAACAAACCGGAGACCTACACGGTCGGCCATACAAGGCCTCAAACGGTGCCATACCGATGCTCGACTGAAAACTGTTGTTGTAGACAAACTCCACCAAGGGCAAGTGCCTCTCCCACGTCCCACTAAAGTCAAGGACACAACCTTGAAGCATATCCTCAAGGATTTGGATAGTATGCTCGGACTGCCCATCAATCTGAGGATGATAAGCCGTATTAAAGGTCAACTTGGTGCCCAAGGCACCCTGCAAACTCTGCCACAATCTAGCAGTAAAACGAGGGTCTCTATCTGAGACGATCGTTACTGGGACCCCATGCAACCTCACTATGTCCCGAATATACAAATCGGCAAGATGATCTACCGAATCTCTCACGCGTATAGGGATAAAGTGCGCCGACTTAGTCAACCGGTCTACAACCACCCAAATAGCATCACTACCCCGCTGAGTCCTCGGAAGACCTACAACGAAGTCCATAGTGACATGCTCCCACTTCCACTCAGCAATAGGCAAGGGTTGCAACAAACCCGCTGGCCTCTGATGCTCGGCCTTCACTTGCTGACAAGTAAGGCATTTAGACACGAAAATCGCCATATCCTTCTTCATACCCCGCCACCAAAACTGGCGACCCAAATCCCGATACATCTTAGTGCCTCCCGGATGCACCGTAAGGCGCGAATGGTGAAACTCTCAGAGTACCTCCTCTCGGCAAGACTCCGATACAAACAAACGGTCTCGATATCTCACACTCAGGTCGGGATACACCGTCAAATCCTTCTCAACCTTCCCACTGGAGATCTTCTCTCGGAGGGATTCTACCTCTAGGTCACCTCGCTGTGCCTCTAACACTCGAGTCACAAGAGTAGGCTACGCAACAACAGAAAACAGGGCCGCAGCCTCATCGGATTCGCCCAAAAGCAAATCGAACTCGCCAAGTGCCCCCAACATCTCCCACTCCCGGATGGCTATACATACTACATCACTAATGGATTTTCTGCTAAGGGCATCGGCCACAACATTGGCCTTTCCCAGGTGATAGTGCAACTCAAAATCGTAGTCCTCAATGAACTCCATCCACATTCTTTGCTTCAAATTCAAGTCCCTTTGTGAAAACAGGTACTTCAAACTCTTATGGTCCGAGAATACCTCGAACCCCTCACTATAAAGGTAGTGCCTCCAAATCTTCAAGGCAAAAATCACAGCTGCTAGTTCTAGGTCATGTGTAGGGTAATTCTTCTCGTGTACTTTCAACTGACGTGAGCCATAGGCTACCACTTTCCCCTCTTGCATCAACACACAACCCAAACCCTCTCGTGAAGCATCACAATAAACGGCATAACCCAAGCCTCTCTCCGGAATAATCAAGACCTGAGCGGTGGTCAATCTAACCTTCAACTCCTGGAACGACTTTTCACAAGTCTCACTCCACACAAACTTGACCCCTTTCCGCGTCAATCTAGTCAATGGCGAAGCTAGCCTGGAGAAATCTTTCACAAACCGACGGTAATACCCAGCTAATCCCAGAAAACTACGAATCTCGAAAATGCTCTTAGGCTGTGCCCAATCTTGCACTGCCTCAATCTTGGATGTATCAACAGACACCCCTTCCTCGGATACCACATGGCCAAAGAACTTGACTTCTCCCAGCCAGAACTCACACTTCCCAAACTTGGCATACAGCCTATGGGCTCTAAGCAACTCAAGCACCACTCTCAAGTATTCCTCGTGCTCCTCCTCAGAAGGTAAATAAATCAGAATGTCGTCTACGAAAACGACCACAAAGCGATCTAAGAATTCCCGGAAGATCCGGTTCATCAAATCCATAAAGACTACTGGTGCATTGGTGAGCCCAAATGGCATCACCAGAAACTCATAGTGGCCATACCGCGTACGGAATGCCGTCTTCGGAATATCCTCCTCCCTAACCCTCAACTGATAGTAACCCGATCTCAAGTATATCTTAGAGAAACAACGGGAACCCTTCAACTGGTCAAACAAATCATCTATACGGGGCATAGGGTACTTATTCTTGACCGTAGCCCGATTCAACTTTCGGTAATCGATACACAATCTCAAGGCACCATCTTTCTTTTTAGCAAAGAGGGCCGGTGCTCCCCACGGTGAAACACTAAGGCGAATGAAGCCCTTATCTAACAATTCCTGGAGCTGAATCTTCAACTCACTCAATTCGGCTGGGGCAAAACGATAAGGTGCCATAGAAATCGGCGCCGTGCCGGGCACTAAATCAATAGAGAACTCGATCTCTCGGTGAGGTGGCAAACTAACGAGATCCTCGAGAAAAACATCCGAATACTCACAAACCACTCTCAGTAATACAATCTGGGTCTCATCACACTCACTACTCAAAAGGCTAGCGAGAAGATCGCTAAGCTCACTCCGCCCTCGCGGATCATACATCGGTGGCAACAGACTACCAACCCGATCCCCCAAGAAATGGAAACACTCCCCGCTCAAGGTACATACTGTGACCCTCTGGCGGTAGCAATCAATAACAGCCCGGTATGACGATAGCCAGTCCATACCCAAAATAACATCAAATCCCGACATGGGCATAACTACAAAAGGAAACGGAAGCCGACAATCGGTGACCTCTATATCACAACCTCTACATCCTTGTTTCAAAATCAATTCACCCCCAACAGGTGATACAACACATATAGGAGATGCTAATTGTGCCAACTCCAACCCCAAAACAGATGCAAATGTAGCAGATACAAAGGAATGAGATGCACCCGTATCAATCAACACATTAGCAACCAAGTTGCAAAACAGAAAAGTACCTCTCACAACTGATGGAGCCGGTACTTGGTCCTGTGCGGTAACAGCATACACGCGCCTTGTAGGCCCCTGATTAACCTGCTCCCCTCTAGGAGCAAAAGACTGCTGCACAGACTGGGACGATGAAGCCCTCGATTGGCCCTCGAGGCTTGCACTGACTGAGCTGGCTGAAAACTCTGCCTCTGCCCAGATGCACCAGATGTGCCACTCAATTGCGGGCAAAACCTCTTCAGGTGCCCTGCCTGACCACACTGATAACAAGACAGTGGCTGACCCCTGCCCTGACTCTGGCTCTGCGGTCTAGCTGAAGATGAAGCAGCTCTCTGACCTCCTCCCCTCTGCGAGCAAACCGAAGACTTGTGGCCCAGCTGACCACACTTGAAACAGGTGATATCTCTCTGATTGCCTCTCCCCGAGCCTGCATTCGGCACTGGAAAGGTCGATCTAGCAACACCACCCTGAGACTGCTGAGAGTTAGAACCCCTCTGTCTCCTGCCATCACCCTGGCCATCCTGGCTCCTCTTGGAGCCTCTCTGCCCCTCCTCCTCCTCCTACATCATAATCTCCATATGGGCTGCAGCATCAACCAAACGCCCAAAATCCCGGGTCATCGAACCCCCAACTCTCATCTTGAGTCCACGCCTCATCTTCTTCTCAAACTCGAGGCAACGGCATTCCTCAGACACCACAAGTTCAGGTGCAAACCTGGACAAGCTAGTAAAAACAGCCTCAAACTCGGCCACTGTGTAACAACCCTCGTACTGATTACTGATAAACTCCTGAATTAGCTACTGGTTATTGCTAAACTGAACTGATAATGACTGATAATTGAATTAGGAGAAGTACTGAATGGACTGATTGAAATCGAAATTTAAATTGAATAAGTTTATCTATTGAATTGCATATTGCATCTGTTTGATTGATTGATTATCTGTTTAAATTCATATGTTTAAACTGCTAATTGAAGGCCTTATCGGTGGCCGAATTGGGAACCGTTTAGAGTTTTGGGATCAGTAGAATATTTGTGATTTAATGGTATATTTATCTGAAAACTGATTAGGTGTGATTAAATTAGATTAAAATAAGCTAAATTGCATGAGTTAGAGTTATTTACCACTTTGCCATCTAGTGGAATAATCTAGGAAACTCCTTTCCACTTCTTACACTCTTGACTAAACATTTCATCAGCCTCATTCTTGCTTCCATAACCGACTTTAGAGAGCTAGAGAGAGAGAGATTGAGTTTCTTCTTGAGTTTGCTTGGAGCCTTGGAGATTTAGAAGAATAGTGGCATATTTGAGCTTCCATACCTTGTAATTCAAGACTTAGGTAAGTGAATCCATCTTCTTCTCGTTGTCTTTGAGTTCCATCTTGCATGTATCATGGTTATAGAGAAGTTAAGTCATGAATTTGCTCATATATGTTGAATTGGAACTCCATTGTTGCATGCATGTTGAATTTAGTGAGTTTGGAGTTGATTTCATGGTTAAATACCACATGCATGTTCATAATCATGTACAAATCCATGTTTTCATCTTATTTTTGAAGTATTGAGCTCATTAGAGCATCACATTGGAGCCTTGAATTGGTTTGAATGCATGCATGTCATGTTGAGTGTGGTTCATGCATGATTCTTGAAAATTGATTTGGAAATGAGCTTGATTAAACTTTCCTTGGGCCTTGATTTTACAAATTGAGCTTGGAATCAAGTAACATTATGTGTTTTAAAGAGTTTTCCAGAAAATGGGCCCAAGAGGATCGATTTTGGTGTTTGAAAACTGGGTTTTGGACTTGGAGTTCGAATCTGGGTTTTCCAGATTTTTGCCTTCCGCTCGAGCGGGGGAAGTGCCGCTCGAGCGGGGAAATCAAGCTCCCAGTATTTTGACCTGTGTTGCAGTCCGCTCGAGCGGAGTAATGCGCGCTCGAGCGGAGAAATCGAGCATCCAGCATCTTGTACTGTTCATCAGTCCGCTCGAGCGAAGGAATGTACGCTCGAGCGGAGGATTGTGTGTCACGCTCGAGTGGGGAAGTTGACGCTCGAGCGGGGACCTTTGTTTTGCTTGTCCGCTCGAGCGGGGAAACCTACGCTCGAGCGGAGGCCTTGTTTCACTGAAAATTCTGGAAATGTTTTCTAAGTGTATTTTCGCATCCTCATGCCATCCTAGGCATTCTTAGACCTAGTTTAAGACATCTTATTGAGGATATAAATGTAGAACCACACCGAGGAAATTAGGGATTTAATTATCATCCTCCCCGACTGTGAAACTTAGTGTGTGTTCTATTTGTTAACTGTTTAGGGTTGGCTTTCGGGGACGCGCTCTAGCTGCTATTAGCCCAATCTCTGTGAGTAACGATTGTGTAAAGATATGTTCAAAATGGTTATCTTTTGAATACTGAACTGAACTGTTTATTGAACTGATATTATTTACTGAATGAATGTATGTCCTGTATTCTGAACTGTATTGTGGCATCCTTAGCACTTACTGTTTACTGTTACTGTTACAGAGCTCTGTCGGTTCCCTTGTGGAACCATACTGTTTACTGAATGACTGGCCATCATTACTGTTCGGTCTTTAAGACCTACTGTTTACTGTTATGCTAATGGATGTACCACATATGACCGAATAACTGTTCCGACTGAAAGACTGAAATACTGTTTAATGAACTGTTTTCATTACTGTAAGGACATTATATTCTTAACCTCTTTATACATCATGTTATTCACTGGGCTTTAGCTCACTGCTCATATATATATGTAGGTGTACAGGCACCGGACCAAAGCTAGAGGCGTCGGGGTAGAGTCCCAGTTTTGTCAAGCCAGCCCATGTGCCTCACTGCGAGGTTCCGAGTTGCCATGTTATGGCTTGGGGTGTTTTTGCGTCCCCCATCGGTCTTCTTACTGATTTGTACTACTGTATAGACTGTTTACCGTTTTACTATACTGTTATCGAGGGATTAGGTCCCCGTTCTGAATGTTTGTATGTGACTGTATAGACTGTACTGTTCTGAACTGTATGAATGCATGGAAAATATTTTTGGCATACAGGTTTCCACAGCTCAATGGACACTAGTTACTTACTGTATTGGCTTCCGCCAGGCCCTGTACTCTGTTTAACTGTATTACTGTTCAGCAGGCCTTCGGTAATCTCGGATTACTGGCCAGTTACGGTGCTAAACCCATAGAGCCGGGTTTGGGTCGTGACACACTGACAAACCCATCTGCCTAAGCTGACAAAACTGGTCCCTCAGCTTCTCTCTAACAGCTGGAGATAAATACTTCTCCTGGAAGGCATCCACAAAGGCCTCCCACGTGCCACCAATACGACCTTTCATGTACTTCCACCACTGACCCGCATCCCCTTTAAGCTGGAAAGATGCCAAGGTCACTTTCAACGCTCCGTCCTCGATGCCAAGCATCTCGAACGTCTTTATTATCTGTTCCAACCACTCATCCGCCTTAAGTGGCTCCTTTGGGTCCTCAACAAACTCATTCGGATTAGACCGGAAAAACTCCCTCTTCAAGAAAGAAGGCCCTGCATCAACAACCTGGGCCTGCACTGGATTCTCAGCTCTGAGAATACCCATAAACTCCTTCAAAGCATCGGCTATCCCACGGGCTAAAGCACCCATAGCCTCCTGACCTGCTGGCTCGGCCACATTAGCCTGACCAACCCCCTCCTGCTGTGCCGGAATATCATCTGGTAAAGGCATCTCCTGCCTACCACGCCTACCACGTCTACCACCTCATCCTTGTCCTGACATCCTAATAAAGGTAACGAAGAACGTTAGCACATTCACAAATGTGCCGAAGCTATAACACTCGCGTCCTAATGCATAGACAACTGTAATTCACTCCACGTAAGCACATAAACACATAAGCACTTACGAATTTCATTTCCGGATAATGATAGTCTCGAGGCGTTACTAGAGTTCCGGTTAGAAACAGCATTGATCAAGTGCTTTTCCAACAAGACTCACAGAAACCCAAGGATCCACTCAACATCCTAGAAACTAAATTCCATACCCAAGTAGTCACATAAACATGTTATCACATAAGCACATAACAGTACACAAGTCTCTAACAAGCGAGACAAACCCATTGTGATAATAATCACTTCCCACGTACCCAAAGTGTTCGAACCCGGTACGCTGATGATACCAAGTTGTAACGCCCTCAAAATAATACATAAAACCCATCTTTTAGACATGCAAAGATATAAGAGAAATAAACATCTTCCTATTCATCAGAGTAGTTCTTACAAAAGTATTACATGTTAACAACAAAAGCAAATGCCCTACGGGCTTACAGCTTTCCAAGTCAACACTTGGTTACAAAAGAAGAGTGCTAACTCAATTACATATTAAGCCCTTGGCTTGTATTTACATGTAATACATCAAAAAAAAGCAAAATAACAACACAGTCTGCTTACCTCTAGCCTACCAAGCTATGTTCTTGGAGGTGGCATGCTACCTGTACCTGAAAATGATCCCATATAGGGTGAGCCAATGCCCAGTAGAGATATACTAAACATAATGAGCAGTATGAGCAGTAACTAAGACATTAGCAATTGATAACGTGTTGACTCACATAAATCAATTCATAAACTATTTCCATTACATGACAAGTGTGTCCATAATTCATCCCATTTTCCATTTCTTATCCAATTCTCAATTCATAACTATGGCTCAGAACCTGGCCTAACAATTCAGATGAGTTAGTAACTCCCATTAAACATTTTCCCACTTCACAATAGATAAGCATACTAGCTGTATCAACACATCAACATATAAGCATATGAGCTGTATCAACACTTCAACAGATAAGCATATGAGCTGTATCAACACTTAAACAGATAAGCATATGAGTTGTATCAACACTTCAACAGATAAGCATATGAGCTGTATCTACGGAGTCCATCCCCTATCTTCTCCCAAACACTATCCGGTTTAGAGGTCCATCCCATATCTTCCCCTAAACCGTGGAGTACATCCCCTATCTCCTCCCACATAACACAATGTATATAAACATAGATCATATACACATTCAATCAATACATAAAGTTAATGTTATTTCAACCGTCATATTCTATGACACATTCAAATTGATCAGGTTTAGTTTGCCTAATCATCATGCATTGTCTACAACAATCAAGACTACCCTCCACCGGTAGCCCAAAGCAATTATTTCTAAACAGATAATAAAAGCACTAACAGATAAATTATCCGCATTTTCAAAAGTGAGTGATTTATAAATCCAACTCCACTATCCCATCTCATAATGAGCCAATTTCATTATATTCAACTCAATTTCACCAACCCACAACTTTCTTAAATTAATTACACCAATTAATTTGTGCATAATTTAGGGCTTTCTCCCCCATCTCTCAATATTAACCCCAAGGGTCTAAATATTACCAATGACATCAGTATACTCATTTTGAAACCCAAATGTATGTTTATGGTTCAAAATAAACATAACCCTCTTTTCAAAATTACACATTTGCAACCCTAACTTTCAAAATCCAAAACCATTTATACAAAAGCTCAAAATCTAGGTCAAAGCCCATAAGAATGAGTAGAAATCCCTACCTCAAGAGATGAATACCAACGAAGAAGATGAGGAAAACGAAGATGCTCCAAATCCCAAAATTCTCGGATCAAATATAGCTCTCAACGATCAATACACTTTTTACAAAGGCCAAAGGGTGAGAGATTACTCTAAACTAGATCAATACTAGAGAGAAGTGGAGGTGGTTTTAGTGAGAGAGGCTCTCCAATGGCATTTTTGAAAAGTAAGAGAGAGAGTGGAGGTGTAAAAAGTAATTTAAAATAGCCTAGCTATCAACTGATATACGACTCTCTCGCTCGAGCGGAGAACAGGACGCTCGAGCGTCAAGAACAAAAAACTGGGTCCGCTCGAGCGCAATAAGGCCCGCTCGAGCGCCAA
The DNA here is from genome assembly GCA_030407325.1 of Camellia japonica. Lineage (NCBI taxonomy): Eukaryota > Viridiplantae > Streptophyta > Magnoliopsida > Ericales > Theaceae > Camellia > Camellia japonica. The sequence goes on from JAPPVO010000002.1 coordinate 26,143,790, forward strand.
GACACAAGAATAAAGTACAGCCGCACGAGCGCGAAAACCAGTCCGCTCGAGCGTAGATTTCCCCCTCCCAGAACTTTCACAGACAAAGTACTACCCGCTCAAGCGTAAAGAAACCCGCTCGAGTGTGAAAAACACACCTGCAGAAGTTTTGTAGAGGCCACGAAATACTGGGAGTGTGATTAAACCCCGCTCGAGCGCAAGAAGATCCGCTCGAGCGGACCGCCTAAAACGGGCAACAAGGAATATAAAACAAGGCTTAACCAACCTGTAACCACCATGCCCAATACATCCTAAAACTCAACATGATGAAATAAAGGATGACAACAGAGATAAAACCACCAACTCCATGGAACCAAAGTCCGGAATAAACAAATACAGTAAGAGAAATCGGGATCGTAGTCCCAATAGAAGCCTAGCTCTAATAGACTTAGGATTACTGCTAATCTTGGACTCTTCAATAGATAAAGATAAACTCTCTAAGAGCTTTATCCTTTTCTAGGCTGAAGTCCTTCCTCATGCTAGGACTCTTGTCCTCTATACGCTTATCCCAGATTCCGATATCTTCAGAGATAACCTCAGCCTATCCGAGATAACCTCGGCGTTATGATCAGGACACGTGGCACCTCGGCTGACACGTCGACGTCACCTTGGCCACGTGTTGGTGCTCAGAAATATATCCCCACAACTGCCCCCTAGGTTCTATTACCTCGGCATTCTGAGGTGATGCAACCTATATCAGTACTTGATTCCATTACGTCGGCTTAAAATTTCTCAGCTGAGATCACCATAGAGGCCGACATGTCTTTTTTCAAGAGCTCTTTCACGCATATAAGCTGTCACGCGTAAAAACTCAACCGTTTTTAGCCACGCGTCTTCCTCTTATTGGATCGTACTTGATACGCGACTGTAAGTCGAATTTTTCTTGCGTGCGCCGTCTGACGTATACGTCGTTTAAGGCACTTTAATTGCCTTTCTGTCGCCGTTTCGAGTTTTGACAAAACTCCCTCTTCTTCGCGTCTTTTCACTCTTCACCTTCGTTTCTGAGGCTTTCTCTCTCTCTAGCTTTTTCCAAAAGATCTGCCATTGTTCAAGCTTTTCCTAGCTCTGCAACTTGCTGTATTCGTCTCTTCCGGCGTGATTTTCACCACTTTACCGTTTTTGCAGCCGTTGTCTGACTTCGGCGATCCTCATTCCGGCTTCACTCTTTCTGGTAAGCCACTGTTCCTCCTGGTTTTAGTTCTTGTTGCTTTTTAAGAAGTTTCGCTTCATTACTTGTTGCCATTGCTGTTTTGCTCAAGTATTTGATTTATGACCTCGGCTCCACAGCTGATACCGCCTTCTCAACACCGTCGATGACGCCGAATAGTTTTTGCTGCTGAGATGGGCCGCCAGAAAGCAGTTGCTAAAGATCTTTTGGCTAATATCCCTGACTCAGTCGATGCCCAACCAGCACCAACCCAGCCAAAACCGAAACAAAAAAGGATAAAGAAGGCTCAGCCAAAGGCAACGGTGACTCAGATTAATACTGAGGACACCTTGCCAATCTCAAAATTGGCTTCGAGCGAGAAGACTACCTCCGCCCCCGAGAAGAGCCCCGCCGAGGTTGAACCCTCCCAATCAATTCGGTCAAAGAGACCGAGGTCAGAGTCTACCACAGCGTCGGGCTCCATAAAGGCTAGTGCCCCCTGGGCTCCACCTATTACTTTAGAGGACATGCCAGTCTTTGTTGAGGATAGTGCCGACGACATCAACGTCGGTGTTGCCCTTAGTACAGCCTTGCTCCTCCCTGGGGATCTCGACTGCAACGCCGAGATGACTGAGCATAAGAACTTCGCCTTGATGCTTCAGCGTTCTGTTCATGTAAGTCTTCACACTTGGTATCTTTCTTTTTTTTTTTTGTACTTAGAAAAATTTTATAATAACTTCTGCTCTTTCCACTTTCAAGCCATCCAGCATGCTCATTCCTTCTCAATGCAAGCCTTTGAGAACCGGAAGGAGTTGGCCGACAAGAAGAGGGAGGTCTCCAGTCTACAAAAGACTAATAAAAGCTTGAAGACTTTGGCAGACCAGGCCGAGGCTGCTGTTAAAGCCAAAGATGATGCCGAGGAAAAGACAGATTCTGCAGAGGCCGTCAAGAAGGTTCTTGAGGTCCAAGTGAAAGAGGCCGAGGAAAAGATGGCCCAGGCCCAGAAAGAACTGCAAGACACCTTGGCCACGAAAGATGCCGAGCTCAAGGCCGCCGATCAGAAGGGATACAATGAGGGAGTGGCCGATGTCACTTCGGACTACGAAAAACAGGTGAAGCAGGCATGTAACAAGGATTTTACCCTTGGTTGGATGACTTTGCTGAAAAAGCTCGAAGTCCCCGAGGACTCCCCCCTTAGGAACGCCGACATCCTTCCTCTTCCATTCACCCCAACTCCAAGCCAATCCGACGACGATTCTGAGTTTGAGAAGGAGGCTTTGGTGAGGAAGTCCAAGGAAGCTGCTGGGGCCAAGTCCCCTACTCAAAATGAGCAAGTCCTGGACTTGACTCAAGATGAGGAGGGTGAGAAGGTTCCCAAGGATGCTGCTCCTGAGAAGGCATCATCGGACGTGTCTCTCGCCGACAAAAGCCTCGATCAAACCGTTCAGGAAATAAATGCTGAGCTTGCGGCTGAGAAGGCTGTCGAGATGTCCTCCCAGCAGTCTTCTGAACTTCAAACCCAACCATCTGGTGTTGTTGAAGAGTCTTAATTTGATCTTCTCCTTCTTCTTTTTTTTGTGCTTCTTTATTTTTCTTTAAAACAATGTAAGCTATTTATATGGCCGATGTGCCTTCTTTTGTAATCTCTGAACAATTACTCTTTTGGTAGGCCGAAGTGCCCTCTTTTGTACATAAATGCAATTTCTTTTCCTCAATGCTTGTATCTTTATCACCCCTTTACTGCTTTTGTATGACTTTCATACTTAGAATAATTTTGTGTCTTCAATATACACCTTAGTTTGGTGCCACCTTCTCGGGGTGACATACCTCGGTTATACAAGCCAATAGTGTACCTCGGCAAGTACATAAATACCTTCTTGGTACAATCTTGTTTCACAAATTTAAACAAGTGTTCGATAAACTTAGTTTAACTTCAACTTTTAAATTTTTCACAAATTTCAACAAGCGTTAAACATGATCTCGGTTTAACTTCGACTTGTAAATTTTTCACAAATTTCAACAAGCGTTAAACATGATCTTGGTTTAACTTCAACTTGTAAATTTTTCACAAATTTCATGATCTCGGTTTAACTTCAACTTGTAAATTTTTCACAAATTTCAACAAGCGTTAAACATGATCTCGGTTTAACTTCAACTTGTAAATTTTTTACAAATTTCAACAAGTGCTAAACATGATCTCGGTTTAACTTCAACTTGTAAATTTTTCTCAAATTTCAACAAGTGTTAAACATGATCTCAGTTTAACTTCAACTTGTAAATTTTTCTCAAATTTCAACAAGTGTTAAACATGATCTCGGTTTAACTTCAACTTGTAAATTTTTCACAAATTTCAACAAGCGTTAAATATGATCTCGGTTTAACTTCAACTTGTAAATTTTTCACAAATTTCAACAAGTGTTAAAACCATTTTCCAACTCTCTGCCCCTTAATGTGAACTTAAGTTCCACTTGGGTTCTCATTATACATGTATTCTGGAATCGTCATTAACTATCATATTGGTCACGAAAAAATCAAGCTTTATTTATTACTTCGGCTAATAACAAAGAACAAGAAAATTTAATGATAAAAAAACTTAAGATTGCAAGTATTCCAGGGCCTTGGCAACTCTTTGCCCTCTTTATCTTTAAGCCGATATGCCCCATTTCTCAGTACCGAGATGATTCTGTAGGGTCCTTCCCAATTTGGGCCAAGCTTGCCCTCTCTAGGATCCTTCTTGTTGCCGACCACTTTTCTCAAGATGAGGTCGCCGACTTAAAACTTCCTTGGGTTAACCTTTTTATTATAAGCTCTGGTAAGCTATTGCTGGTATGCTGCAAGCTGAATTGCAGCTTTCTCCCTTCTTTCTTCTAGAAGATCCAGATCTCGAGCTAAGAGTACATCATTAGTCCCGTTTTCTACTCCCTGGGTTCTGATCCCTAGGATGCCGACCTCCAGCGGAATGACAGCTTCTGTGCCATAAGCCATGGCAAAAGGGGATTCCCCTGTTGATCTTCTCGGCGTAGTCCGATATGCCCAGAGTACACTGGGCAACTCATCCACCCACTTTCCTTTTGCTGCCTGCAGCCTCTTCTTTATCCCATCCAAGATAACTTTGTTGGATGCTTCTGCTTGTCCATTGCTTTGGGGAAAGCTTGGGGTTGAAAAGTAATTCTTGATTTTGAACTTTGCACAGAAACTCTTGATTAGCTTACTGTCAAATTGTGTTCCATTGTCTGCAACTATTGCTCTTGGAATCCCAAACCGGGTGATGATGTTCTTCCATATGAAACTCTTCACATCCACATCTCGAATCTTGGCAAGGGGTTTAGCTTCTATCCACTTGGTGAAGTAGTCGGTTGCCACCAGCAGGTACTTCTTTTGTCCAGTTGCTTAGGGGAGTTGTCCAACGAGATCCATGCCCCATTGGGCAAACGACCAAGGACTGGATACTGGGTTTAGGTCTACTGCTGGTTGGTGTATCAGAGGTGCAAACCTTTGGCACTTTTCACACTTCTTCACATAGGCTTCTGCATCTTTCTGCATGTAGGGCCACCAATACCCCTGCGTAATGGCCCTATGGGCAAGTGATCTGCCCTCAGCGTGGCTTCCACATATTCCTTCATGTATTTCGTATAAAAAATCTTCAATTTGTGAAGGATGTACACACCTCAAAAGGGGTCCAGTGAAGGATCTTCTGTAGAGATGTCCCTCTGCTGTCAGACTGAATCTTGCCGACTTCAATCTGAACTTGTGTGCCTCTTTATGATCATCTGGCAGTTTTCCTTCTTTCAAGAATGCTACTATTGCATCCATCCAGCTTGGTTCCATGTCCACACACATTGCTTCACGCTCTGTGGTCAGTGGTTCGATGCTCGGGCCCGACAAGTAGTCAATCATTATCGTCTTTGCTTTTCCAGGTTGTACTGCACTAGCCAAGTTGGCCAGTGCATCAGCGTGACTGTTATCATCTCGACTAACCTGATGTAATCGGTAGTTCTGAAACAAGGCCACCAACCTGTTGACCTCCTTTATGTAGGCCGACATCTTTTCATCTCGTACTACAAACTCGCCCGTTGTCTGGTTGACTATAAGCTGGGAGTCACAAAAGACTATTACCTCATTTGCTTCTACTGCCACTGCCAATTTCAGTCCTACAATGAGTGCTTCATACTCTGCTTCATTGTTTGAGGCCTTGAACCCCAAACGAAACGATTGTTCTAGTATCTGCCCATCTGGAGATACCAGTACTACTCCTGCCCCCACTCCTTGTCGGTTTGAACTCCCATTAACAAACAATCGAAAGGAGTTGCCGATGTAAATGTTGCAGGGTCTGAGTTTTTCTTCCTTCCTTTGTTCCGTTGCCCTCGGCTGGGCTTCTCCTTGCTTGCTTGGACATCGTTCATCTCAGCTCAACGAAGCCCGATGTGTGATGGCTCTTGGAGTGAACTCGGCCAAGACTTGGCCTTTGATCGCTGTTCTAGATCTGTATTCCAGGTCATACTGCCCCAAGGCCACTACCCATCTGGCTATTCTGCCTGTCAGATCTCCTTGCTGCAACAGGGACTTCAAAGGGTGTTCTGTTAGCACCACAATTTTGTGGGCTTAAAAGTAATGGTTCAGCTTCTTTGAAGCCATTACTAAAGCCAGCGTCAATTTCTCTAGGGGTAGATACCTAGTTTCTGCATCAGCCAGGGTTTTGCTTACATAGTAAATAGCCCTTTGCTTCCCTTTTTCTTCTCGGATTACCACTGCGCTTACTGTGTGCTCTGAAACTGCCAAGTACAAAAACAGCTCCTCTCTAGGTTCTGGGTTTGAGAGAACCGGAGCCGTGGTCAAATACTTCTTTAAGTCGGTCAGGGCGACTTTGCACTCTTCTGTCCACAAGAAGTCTGTGTCCTTCTTCACTAAGCTGAAGAAGGGTTTGCATTTTTTAGAGCTTCTGCTTATGAACCTGTTCAGGGCTGCAGCCCTTCCAGTCAGCATTTGCACCTGTTTTGCCGACGTCGGGCTCTTCAACTCTAGGATGGCCTTAATCTGATCTAGGCTGGCCTCAGTGCCCCTTCTGGTCACCAGGTATCCCAAGAACTTACCAGATCCAACTCCAAATGCACACTTCGATGCATTGAGTCGGAGCCGATATGTTTTAAGGATGTCAAAGACTGCTTTCAGATCAGCCAAATGACCTTCAGGTTCCTCGGTCTTCACGACCATGTCATCGATGTAAACTTCCACCGTTTCGCCAATCAGGTGTTTGAACATCTTGGTTACCAATCTTTGGTAAGTTGCTCCTGCATTTTTTAACCCAAAAGGCATCACTCTATAGCAATACAGCCCTTTTGGGGTGATAAACGTAGTCTTCTCTTCATCTGGGGGGTACATGACTATCTAATGGTACCCCCTTTAGGCATCCAGGAAGCTCATCCTTCCATGCCTTGAAGTGGCGTCTACCAGTTGGTCAATCTTGGGTAGAAGAAAACTGTCTTTGGGACAGGCCTTGTTCAGGCTGGTAAAGTCCACGCAGACCCTCCATTTACCATTCTTTTTCTTCACCACCACTGTATTTGATAGCCATGTCGGGTAATTTACCTCTCAAATGGCCCTGGCCTCCAGAAGTCTGTCTACTTCCTCTTCCACTGCTTCGACATACATCAATGTCGGTCTTTTTGCTCGTTGGATTACAGGTTTGGCCGACCTGTCAACGTTCAGTTTATGGCAAGTGACCTCGGGGTCAATGCCAGGCATTTCGTAAGGCGTCCAAGCAAACACCTCAATATTTGCTCTCAAGAAAGCTTCCAACTCTTTTTTCTCTTCTTCGGCTAAGCCCGAGCAGAGAAGAAAGAAGCGTTCTTCATCCCCCTCCTGGACTAGGATTTTCTTCAGTGTTTCTTCACTTTTTTTGGCTGGCTTCTTGTCGACATCCTCTAGGACTTCCACGTCCTTATCTTTGATCTCTGCCTTCTCTGGTTCTCGTATGCTGCAGGTGGATTTCATTGCTGCCATGGAGCAATTCTTTGCCTACAGCTGATCTCCTCTGACCTCCTCTATAACATACTCTGTTGGGAACCGCAATAGTTGATGCAATGTTGAGGGAACAGCCCCCATTGCATGCAACCATGGCCTACCCAAGATAATATTGTAAGGGGAGGGTGTGTCGATTACGGTGAATTCTGTCTTTATCTTCTTCGTGCCAGCCTGCACATCTAAGCTTACTGCTCCCAGTGCCTATGTCGGCGTTCCGTTGAACCCGACCATTGGGCCATTAGATTGTTCCATATCGTCTGGGTGAAGGCCAAGCTCCTTGTAACATCTGACATACATGATGTCACAAGAGCTGCCTTGGTCAATGAGGATGCACTTCACTTGACACTCCCCAACCTGGAAGGATACTACCAAGGCATCGTTGTGCGGATGTTGGACCATCTCCAGGTCGGCTTCAGTAAAGGACACTACTGGTCCCTGGTACTCCTCGGCCCGAGGTCTTTTCTCCTTTACTTGGTACACATGCTGCAAGTGCCTTACCTTCTGGGTCTCCCCTCGTATTTCGTTTTCGTTGACCTTCGAGTGAATTAATCACCCGAGGTCCGCCTGCCTGCGGTTGCTATGCTGGGAGAGGTGGAGTTGCCGGTGCCTGAGGCAGTCGCGCCTGCTCTTCCCTTGTCCTGGCCTCATCTATAAGGTCCCTCAAATGGCCTTGCCTTACCAGGTCTTCCAGGTGCGCCTTCAGGGCTCTGCATCCCTGGGTCATATGCCCATCTTCGTTATGGTAAGCACAATGCTTACCAAGGCTTCGTCCCATAAACTCTCCTGATACCCTTGCTGGTGCTCTGAAATAGGGTTGGGTTTGGCTTTTATCCAGGACTTTGTGAATGGGGATTCGGAACACAGTTATGACTGCTTGTGCAGCCCTTAGTCCTATCTCCTGCTTGTTGGATCCGTTGTTACCTCGGCCTCGCTTCGGCGAGCCGTTTCTTTTTTCTTGCTTTATCGCCGTGGTTCCTGGCGTGTCCTCCTCGGCTCTGGCATATTTCTCGATTTTGGCCATGAGCTCCTCCATGCTTTTTGGCAATGTCTTTGCTAGTGATTTTTGGAGTAGGCAGCTATCTTTTAGGCCATTTTTAAATGACACGACAGCCACTTCTTGGTTGCATTCTGGTATTCGGTTGAACACCTCGTAATACCTCTTGGCGTAGGCCCTCAGGCTTTCATCATCGCCAATCTTCAGAGCCATTAGGGCGTCTACCCTCAAGGGCTGTAGTTTGTTTGTCACGAACCTGGCCACAAACATCTCGGCCAGGCCTTCCCAGGTTTTCACACTTCCTTTCGACAATTTGTGAAACCAATCCGATGCAATCTCCTCGAATGATGAGGGGAACACTTTGCAGAGCAACGACTCGTTTCCAGTGTATAATGCCATTAAGTTCAGGTATAATTCGACGTGAAAGTTGGGGTTCGACTTCCCAACGCATATCTGGAACCTTGGCATACTGAATCTCTTCGGGACCTCTACTTTGTCTAACTCTACCGAGAATGGTGTTCTCGGTTTAACAGGGGAAGTTACCTCGGCATGATCTTGCTTCCTCTTGAGGTAATCTCTCAAGTCCTCTTTGGTCCGGCCAGGAGCTCGGCTATCTCCTGACTTCAGTCTTTTCGGCGCACTGCTCTCAGCTTCGTTGTGAGCCCTTTTCGACCTTTCTCCATGAGTTGTGTCGAAGCACAGCTCCTGCCTTTAAACATGTTGATGTTCTCTGATGTCTGCTTCCTTGGTGCGATGTGTCCTTCGAGATTTTTCCCTTCTCGACTCTCCTCGCCCGACCTCCCTTGAAGGCCGGTGTGAGTGTTTTTCGCTCCTGGTGTGCTGGGGGGCTACATGGATTGTTTTCTGCCCTCCTTTCTTGGCATTGGCCGCTGGAATCGGCGTGTCCTGTAGCGGGAATGATGGTTGCATGACGTTGTTTTGCATCATAAAATTAACGACCGATTGTAGGTCGGCCTATTTGTTCACCATCTCTTTCACCTCTTCATCCCTTCGCAAGCATCTATCCTTCCATACTTGGAGGTTGTCCTCGTTGTAATACCCGCTTCGATCCGATTTCTTTAGTACGTCGCCCTCCTGGCCGACATCTTTCTTGCCATGATTCTGACCCTGAGTCTCCTCATTGCAACCATTTCCTCTATGTCAAGATCAACGTGTTTACCGTTTCCAGTAGGGATTTCGTCCCCAACCTTTTCCTTCTGTCCGTCGCTGGCCATCTATCATCTTATCTTTTCCACAAACGGCGCCAAATTGTGTGAGTGATTTTCTGACCATACTGCCAACTCAGTATTCAACTGGAGAGCACTGGCAGAATAGATGGTGCCTGAACGACCTGCAACAGAACGAAGAGATTCCGGCGGTGATTCGTCCACCCGGGGGCACTCCGACGATCAAGTCAATTATCTCAAAGATAATTAATAGTACTTAACTCACTGTTCAGAATATAAATTACGTACTTTAAACCCATGGGGGTGCCTCCCTTTTATAGCCAACACAATCCTAGTCTCAATAGAAGCCTAGCTCTAATGGACTTAGGATTACTGTTAATCTTGGACTCTTCAATAGATAAAGATAAACTCTCTAAGAGCTTTATCCTTATCCAGGCTGAAGTCCTTCCTCATGCTAGGACTCTTGTCTCCTATCCGCTTATCCCGGATTCCGATATCTTCGGAGATAACCTCGGCGTTATGACCAGAACACGTGGCACCTCGGCTGACACGTCGGCGTCACCTTGGCCACGTGTTGGTGCTCAAAAATATATCCCCACAAGTCTTCTATGTTGGTGAGTTGGTGATCTAATCACGTCAAAAACTCAAACTGGAAGAGTTGTCTTGTAGTTTGGTGATTTATTTATTTATTTACTTTTTCACTAATATTATGCACCAATTAATGCATTAATTAATATATCAATTGATGATGTGACATAATTTAAAATATTTTTAGTATTTATAATTCCTATAACGGCAGTGTTACATGCACTAATTAGTGTACAAACTAATGTACCAACCCTAGTTATAACATTATTATTGACTCTACTCACTATACAAATTACAAATACCAAAAACATTTTAAATGATGTCACATCATCAATTGATATACTAGTTAGTATACTAATTGGTACATATAATATTATTCTTTGTATAATGAGTGAAGTTAATAATAATATCCTAACTAATATTAATATATTAATTGATACATGTAGCATCACTCTTACTTTTTGAGCCAGCGGTGGATAGACAACTAAGGTTGAATCTTAATTTGTTTGCTATGAAGGAATTTATGAAGCAAAGCTAGTGGTGAATATTAATTTTTTTAATATCGATTTTATATAAAAATAGATAAATAATTTAAATAAATAAAATTTTAAATTTTAAATTAATAAAATTAAAATTTTAATATTTATTTTAATAATTAATTGGGAAAAAAATATAATTTGTCCTTAATTAATTAAAATAATACTATATATACCAATTAATGTATTAATTAGCATACTAACAAATAATGTGACACAATTTTAAGAGTGGTGTTACATGCACCAATTAGTGTACTAACTAGTATATCAACACTAGTTATGACATTATTATTGATCCCACTTATTAATAACATTACAAATATCAAAAACATCTTAAATTATGCTACATCATCAATTGATGCACTAGTTAGTACACTAATTGGTACATATAACATTATTCTAATTTTAAAAGTTTTCGGTATTTGTAATTCGTATAATAGGTGAGATTAGTAGTAATGGCATAACACTAGTTGGTACACTAGTATGTACATTAATTGGTGCATGTATCACCACCAAATTAATTATGATGGGAGAGATTTTGGAGTAGTGTTATATGTACTAATTAGTGTACTAACTAATGTACCAACACTAGTTATGATATTATTATTGACCCTACGAATTATATAAATTATAAATATCAAAAACATCTTAAATTATCACATCATTAATAGATACACTAACTAGTACACTAATTAGTGCATAAAGCATTAGTTACGATGTTGAATTAAAAACAATTAAGGATGGGTATTAATTAGTAATTAATTAATTAATAAGATAGGATCGGAATGGAGGGAATTGTCAAAAGGCAAACAAGTCCCAACACAAAATGGCTGCCATCGGAGCACCAGACCAGACACCACGAATCAAGATCCCGTCCTTGTATTTCCTTCTTACATTTCTTACTTGCAAGGCCATTGGGCCCACTTTTAGGCTCAATTTTGATAATTCGAACCGTTCATATTTTAAGATTTGTTCAGTATATCATACCTGTAAAAAATCAAGTTGATCTGATATCAGAAAGCATGTGTTCGGAAAATTGTTTATTAAATTCTTTTAAAAAATAGTTTTTAGTTCGAGTTTTTCGAACACATGCTTTCTGATATCTGATCAACTTGATTTTTTACAGTTATGATATACTGAACAAATGTTAAAATATGAACGGTTCGAATTATCAAAATTGGGCGTAAAAGTGGGCCCAATAACCTTACAAGTAAAAAATATAAGGAGGAAATGCAAGGAGCGGATCCTGATTCAGACACCACTAGGCAACATTATTTGGACCTCCCTCCCCCACATTGTGGCTACTCTTTTGTCTATTTATTCCTCTGTCCCAATTTGTTAGTTTATTATAGAAAAGTCAATTTATTAATGAAACATGCAATTACTATATTTTAATTTAAATTTTGAAATATTTTTTTTATTATTGTCTTTTTACTTGAATGTTTTATTTGTATATTACCCGAATCATGCATAAATATAAATAAATAATTAAAATTAGTTTCTAAATTAAGTAATAATATAAAATTTATTTAAATTATGTAGTAAAAATTATTTATAATCAATTAAATGTTATTCATTTTTATCAGAGTTATATATAAGAAAATATTTTTATTCTAATGTTATTAATTGTGTGTTCTAAATTCTGAATAAAAAACTTGCATGTCATAATTTAATTGGTAAAAATTAAAGAATAAATTACAAAAATTATATTTACGATAAAATATAAACACATTCAATTTTATAAATTTCGTAATTTTATTTTACCATATGACAGTAGTAAATTACATTTATTAATATATTAATTTTTTATTATTTTGTAAAGCCAAAAAATTTGTCTATTCAAAATTATAAATTGTCATATATCATAACTCTTACGTGAAAATGGATTAGGATTGATTTGTGGTGTTAGACTAGAGCTACTCAACTCAATATTTCTGCTAATATCATCTTCACCTAATTATTAAAAATTGTCTTTATTGGTATGTGACCGGTATGAGCTAATTTGGGGATTCTAATATTAGATTAAATATTAAAAATTAGCCTAAAAAAATCTAATTCTTTTCCAATAATTCTTGGTTTAAGCTATAATACATCATATATTTAATAACTCAATATCATAAAAGAAAAAAAAAATTAATCTTAATATTTACAGTACTTTTTATCAATCAATAAAAAAAAATTATAAATATTAAGAGAATTACATTTGAACAAATTCTAAAATAAATTTTTACTTTAAAACTTTAAAACCTACACATTTTCTTTGACTCTATAACTAATTTTTGAGATAATAACTAAAACAAATTCCAACATTATTATATGGAGAGATATGTGTGGTAAGAGTTTGTAATACACAATTTTAAAAAGTAAAATTAATACAAAATTTTCAGTATGGAATATATGTACCCAACTTTATGTTATGTTTGATTCATGGATTTAAATAGATATTTCGAATGAGAAAGGAAAAAGATAAGTAAAATGTGAATGAAATAAATTACATTTTATCTAATTTCACGCACCTTTTCATTTTCCCTTTCAAAATTTCTATCCAAAATCATAAATCAAACACATCATCAACGTACACAGCATAAGTGACTCAGCAGAGTCTCTCTCTCTAAACTCTTCTAGGGTTCCTTCGGAAGAGCGCCGTTTGGGGAGGGGTAGGGGCCGTCGGCGGCCAACCACCTCCTCCTCCTTCCTCCTCCCCCTAGTTTGTCTTTTGCTTGTTGTAAATAAGTTATGGAAGCTTGTTTTCCCATTTCTCTCTTTATATGGGAGGTTTTCTTTCCCCCTTGGTGGATGTTTTTGTTGGGCTTCTCTCTCCCCCTCCCGCAAAAGCTAGATCTACCTTTTCCCCCATCCGCCGCCTCACGCCGGAGTTGATTTCAGCATCGTGCCACCAGATCTGCTCAGATCTGGACCACCTCCACAGATCTGGCCTTGTTTGGGTTTGAGGTCAAGCTTGATATTTTTTTTTGGTTTGTTTTTTTGGTTTTGTTTGTTTTTTGGAGTCTTTTGTTGCTAGATTGGAGCCTACACTTTATGTGGTTGTTATCTATGATTTTTCCAGACATGCTCTAACGCCGATTTGATTGGCTCTGCTTCGCAGTATGAGCATGAGCACTGATGTGCGTCTGGATAATTTTCATAGTTTTCACCTTTGTGCTTATTGTAATATTTTCACTTTGTTTAGTGTTTGCTCTTGGTGATTGGACTTGTAAGTGCCGTTTGGCTATCCTTAATGGAAATTTCCTCTGATCAAAAAAAAAAAAAAAAAAACACATCATCAATGTTTGAAAAGAATTTTGAATTTTTTATTGTATTGATATACACTATCTAAAAAAACCCAAAAAAGACTTAGACCCCCTTTGGAAGTCACCCCCACGACCCCCTTTGCCTTTGATTGGTCAAATTTTATTTTTTTTCTTCTCCCCCACTCACCAACCCCCACGTGTATGTGGTGGTGGAGGGGGGTGGGAATCTGAGAGGGTCTTAATCACGGCTGAAAAAAACCTATATGATATTTGGTAGAAGAAGCAAATTCTTAAATAAACATCAATCACATTATAAGGGAATAAAAACTAACTAATAAAAGATTTTTTAAATATTTACAAAATTAAACATCGAGAGAAATAAACTATGGAATATGTGAATAATTGATTCCTATATTTTAGTGATACAAAAAATCTAAATTTTAAAACTAATCCTTTTCAAATGATTAATTAACTTTATTTTTTAAATGTTTAATCAAGGCATAATAAGATTTTTTTAAATGATTCAATAAAAAATTGATTTTTTCTTTAAAATTTTAAAATTGATTAGTTAACTTTCTTTTTCAAATTTCTAAATTTAAATTTATAAATGAATTAATTAACTTTACTTTTGAAATGTATAAATCAAGGCATAATAAATTTTTTTTTAAATGATTTAATAAAAGTTAGAAGATTTGTTTTTAAATTTTAAAATTGATTAATTAACTTTGTTTTTGAAATGTGTAAATCAAGGCATAATAAGATTTTATTTTTTTAATTTTAAAACTGATTAGCTAACTTTCATTTTCAAATTTCTAAATTTAAATCTATAAATGGATTAATTAATTTTCCTTGAAATGTGTAAATTAAGGCATATTAATTTGTTTTTTTAAATGATTCTATAAAAGCTAAAAGATTTTTTAAAATTTTAAAATTGATTAGTTAACTTTTCTTTTCAAAATTTTAAATTTAAATTTATAAATGTATTAATTTACTTTGCTTTTGAAATGTGTAAATCAAGGCATAATAATTTTATTTTATAATTTTAAAACTAATTAGTTAACTTTTCTTTTCAAATTTCTATATTTAAATTTATAAATGGATTAATTAACTTTCCTTTTGAAATGTGTAAATCAAGGCATAATAAAAAAAATTTAAATGATTCAATAAAAGTTAGAAGATTTTAATTTTTTTGGGGGTAATTATTATTATTTTAAAATTGATTAGTTAACTTTCCTTTATAAATGCATTAGTTAACTTTACTTTTGAAATGTATAAATCAAGGCATAATAAATTTTTTTAAAAATTTTAAACTGATTAGTTAATTTTCTTTTTCAAATTTCTAAATTTAAATATATAAATGAATTAATTAAATTTCCTTTTGAAATGTATAAATCAAGGCATAATAAGATTTGTTTTTTAATAATTCAATAAATGTTAGCCAATAGAAGATTTTTTAATTATTTAAAAAATAAGAATTTAAAAAAAATAATATGAGGGTTTTGAGTTTCACAAGGCTTTTCTCGTTAGAAACCCATTTTTTTTAATATATAGTGTAGATGTATTTATAATAATTTATAGAGAGAAATTTTAGAAATTTAACAAAATTTAATATCCAAAAATAAAAAATGAATAAATATTTTGAGATAGACTAAAATAAAAAGGTGGACAAACAAAATGGGACGGTGGGGTCTTTTTTCTAAGTTTAAATTTCATGTGGAGTGTGGGGTATTTTTTTTTTTTCTTTTTCCTTTATATTTTTGAGATATAAGTATTTTAGTTAGTTTTTTTAATTTCTTAAAAAAGATATTTAGTGACATTTTGACTAAAATAGCTTATTACTAAAACACCCCTTAGATTAGAGTATATTTTTAATGAGTGACAAAAAAAATCCTTTCAATAAAAAAATAAAACTTGTATTTGATACGTGGCTAAGGTGAATTTCTTGAACAAAAATGTTAGAGGCCCGAAAAATTCTACCAAAAGTTTTACTAAATGTCTCACATGGATGTGAGACCGAGGTAAAACTTTTGATAAAATATTTGACATCTCTAGTATTACTCTTTCTTGAATGTGCATTATGGACTTCAACATTAATGAGCCCAACGAGCCCTCGTTTGGTATAAGAATTTTTGGGGTTAAAAGGTTGTTTTAGCCATAAAAAAGATAAAATAAATTAAAAAAACAATAAGACAAAATGTTGTCATTACAAGAAAATACATTTTTGACAACTAAAATATTAGTCGCCAAAAGTAGTGATTTTAGTCGCCAAAAGACTTTGCCGACCAAAAATTTTGGTCGCTGGCTTTGTGGGGGATACATCGTCGCGGAAGGTATTAGCGACTAAAGAACATTTAGTCGCCAAAAGTACTACAAAATGCCGACTAACACATTAGTAGGCAAAAGTAACAAGTATTAGCGACGAAAAAAGCCTTAGTCGTTGATGACTCACATTAGCGACTAACATATTAGTCGCCCAAAGGGTGCATTAATTTGTTTAACTCACTTCTTTAGCTACTAAACCTTTTGTCGCGAAAACTTAACATATCTACGGCGACGAAATGATTGGTCGCCAATAGTGTTATTTCAGCTACTAAATGTTTAGTTGCGGAAAGGGTCATTCTTGTTTGGCTACTACACAGGTTAGTCGCCTATGCTTTTTATTATGTTTTGGCGACTAAAAATGTTGTCGCCAAAAGTGTTTTCCATTGTTTTGGCGACTGTCGCCAAAAGTGTTTTGAGTTTTAGCTACTAAAACAATTAGTCGCCAAAAGTGTTTCGATTTGTTTTCACTACTAAATATTTAGTCGCCAAAAAATTTATTTCTCTTTTGGCTACCAATTGTTTTGTCACCAAAAACGTCATTTTATATTTTTATTTTATTTTTTTCAATAAATTTTGTTAGAACCTGTATGTATCCACCACAACCTGTAATAGGTATACAACCTATATATATTATCACCTATTCCGTAATCATGTTTCACTTACAACCATCAAACAAAAAAGAACACCTACTAATGTAAACTTATATACAAAACCAACTATATATATTCCAATTACAAATAATAACGTCATACATTCCAAATACGTTACCAAAACAATGTCCTCCTTACACAATATTTTTACTATACTACGCATTGTAATGACCATTTGCAAGGTACAAATTACCATGATAATATGTACCACGACAAAAGGTAATCTACATATATACCACCAGAGCAATTAATACAAGCTCCAAAAATAGTTAACATACCCCACCATAAATTATATGTACGATGCATCCAAATTCCACAGTCCATTGATTTTATACCACCTGAGCAATTAATAGAAGCTCCAAAAATACTATGTATCCCGCCAAAAATTATATGTACGATGCATCCACAGTCCACACAAAAAGTATTAGACGACAAAAAACTTCCCAAATCCTTGCAAAACTGTGAATTATCTTCCGGACAAAAAAATAGAAGATCCACATGTCAATACCAAAAGCCATCTACACAACAAAAACTACACCCATTAGTTCCATTGTAAACAAAAATTGTAAACAAAAAGTTATAGCCATCTACAAAACACAAATTGCAAGCATGTCAATTGTAATTGAAATTATATTTAACTATAGTTTGAATTTAGGAATTTCAATATAGTTTTTTTACACTTTAAATTGTATTGAAAGTATACATTTAAAGTGCAAAGAAATTTCCCAAGTCAAGCATGAGCCCCAAGTCAAGTTTAGTCTAATGTGTAAACATATATGTATTTTATTCATAACTGTACATATATAGAGATGCTTATAGAACATATATATTTGTAAGCTTTAATATATAAGATTTAATATATTTTTATAAGCTTTATAGCGTTTCTCATGCCAACTCCCAACGTACGCGTGCTAATTATGTCCCGTCTGACCCCACAGGTCCTATTTCACATAAGGAAGCTACTCGTGCCATCCCTACAGTTGTTCGGGGGCTGCTTTCAATTTTCGGCCCTCGACGGCCTTTTCGGCTAAGTTTATGACGTTTTTCACGCCAACTCCCAATGTATACGTGCTAATTACGTCCCGTCTGTCCCCACAGGTACTATTTTACACCAGGAAGCTACCCGTGCCATCCCTACAGTGGTTCAGGGGCTGCTTTCAATTTTTGGCCCTCAAACGCCTTTTTCGCCTAAGTTTATGGCCTTTTTCACGACAACTCCCAACATACACGTGCTAATTACGTCCCGTCTGTCCCCACAGGTCCTATTTGACACAAGGAAGCTACCCGTGCCATCCCTACAGTGGTTCGGGGGCTGCTTTCAATTTTCGGCCCTCAAAGGCCTTTTTCGGCTAAGTTTATGGCGTTTTTCACGCCAACTCCCAACGTACACGTGCTAATTACGCCCCGTCTATCCCCACAGATCCTATTTTACACCAGGAAGCTATCCGTGCCATCCCTACAGTGGTTCGGGGGCTGATTTCAATTTTCGGCCCTTGAAGGCCTTTTTCGGCTAAGTTTACGGCGTTTTTCACGCCAACTCCCAACGTACACGTGCTAATTACGTCCCTTCTGTCCCCACAGGTCCTATTTGACACAAGGAAGCTACCCGTGCCATCCCTATAGTGGTTCGGGGGCTGCTTTCAATTTTCGGCCCTTGAACGCCTTTTTCGGCTAAGTTTATGGCCTTTTTACGCCAATTCTCAACGTACACGGGCTAATTACGTCCCGTCTGTCCCCACAGGTCCTATTTTGCACTAGGAAGCTACCCGTGCCATCCCTACAGTGGTTCAGGGGCTGCTTTCAATTTTGGGCCCTCGAAGGCCTTTTTCGGCTAAGTTTATGGCGTTTTTCACGCCAACTCCCAACGTACACGTGATAATTACGTCCCGTCTATCCCTATAGGTCCTATTTGACACGAGGAAGCTACCTGTGCCATCCCCACATTGGTTGGGGGGCTGCTTTCAAATTTTGGCCCTCGAAGGCCTTTTTCGGCTAAGTTTATGGCGTTCTAGTAAGACGACATTTTACATAAGAGACTAACTGAACTAATATATTTTTTATGTTGATTTCTTGGCATTGTAGGGACTTCTGAAAACTGATTGTTTTTAGATGTTTCTCATAGTGTAATATTTGAGCCTTCGTTATTTATAAAACATATTATTCATATAATTTATTGATGAATTGAAGGTTTACTGGAACAATTATTGGGATTGAAGATGCTGATAACAAAAGATAGGCAGAATCTAAATGGAGATGCCTCAAGGTAGTATTTTGTCTATAGTACATAAGGTGTTGCTAATAGTATTGCATACTAAAGACTATATGTCATGGTTTTTGAAGGTACGGTGGGATGAGAATTCTACCATTCCTAGTCCGGAGAGAGTCTCATCTTGGAAAATAGAACCTGCTTTGACTACAGCTGCACTAAATCCCCTTCCCATGCCCAGACTAAAAAGGCCTCGGTCAAGTATGGTGCCTTTTTCCCCTGACTCCTCTGTTCTTACAAGGGAAGGTATGGTCCCCACCTGAGTTGCAGAGTCTGTTGATAGACTAATCTTTCTTCAGCGTTCATGTGTGTTTTTTTGTAAAAGTCCATCATAGATTATGGATCTTGAATGTTTATGTTTGTATTTGAATTAGTTTCATCTAAGATGACAATAGACCCTTCACCAGTAAATGGATTTTCAAGGGTCTTGCATGGTCAAGAATTTTCGACCTTCAGAGGCACTTTTGCAGAGAGTAACTAATTGGATTCTACTGAAAGGCTAGTTGTATGGCCACCTTCATTGGATGATGAGAAGATTGACATGGTGTCTCCTTCACAAAAATATGGATCAGACAATAATGACCCAAATAATGGCTTGCATGCACTTTAGACCAGTCCAATTGTACTAGTTATATTGTACTAAATCAAAATTCATGCCAATTAACTTGGTTTATTCAATTAGTCTTAAATTTGAAATGACATTCAATTGGATATCACTGCTAATATCGTAACTGGCCTCATATTCATAGGCTCATCGTATTTGCTTTTGGGAAACTTAATGTTTCATTCCAATCATGTGGTTATCTTATGGAAATCAGATTACGGTCCTTTGTGTAATGTATCAAAACACCACATCGCTTGCTGCAAAGTCTACTCACTTTATGCCTCCAAACCTATTTGAAGCACATAGCAAAAAATTATTTGCATAGCAACTTTAGAAAACAATTCTATGTCAGCATGATCCATATTTTTTGTAGAAGTTGAACTAGCTTGTCAAACAAAATTTTGTTTACCGAATAGTAGGATGACCATCTGAACCTTCCAAGAGGGTTGTGAGCCGTGACACCACGTCGTTCAAATGATTGAGTTGTACTTGTTGTGCCTCCCATGCTTTTTTTTCTTCATCGACCTGTTTGATTAGCTGCTCTCTTTCCCTCATAATTTCCTCCTGATCTCTTTGGCGCTCCTCTTTCTCCTTCAATAGCTCCTCGTGATCTCTTCAGCGCTTCTCTTTCTCCTTCAATAGCTCCTCGTGATCTCTTTGGCGCTCATCTTTCTCCTTCAGCAACTCCTCGTGATCTTTTTGACGGTCCGAACGAAGAACCTCCAGTTCCGCTCTCATTGACTCCATATGTTTATCACGTGCTCGTACCGCACTAGAAGCTATGGAAGAGGGTTGTGCGCCTATCCCACATCCACGAAAGTAATTTTTTTTTTCCCCGAGCACTTGCCTTGATATTTCTTCGTGGGTCAATGGCATCCCCGCATCGATGGCTACCACTTGTAGATTCACCATATCATCCTGTCATGGCAAAAAAACAATAAAGTCAAGATGGGAGAAGGAATGTAAAACAACTTTACTAATAGATGTGCAACACACTTGGTTTCAACATTCAATACTCACATGTAGCTCACCACATTTGGGGTCAGTCCAATCTCCCGTCTTCTTGGACTTGTGTGCTTTCTTATAAAATTCAGGAAAATCTATATCTCCATCCTCATTTGCCTGTTAGGTTTGGAAAAATTCCATTGACGAATTAGTACATGGTAATATTCAAAATCAAGAAGAATCAATCATCCATTACATTAGTAAATTAACTTCTCATCATAAGCGACATTGCTATAGGAAATGATTGCGATCCACTTGTATGATTATAGGGGAGCATACCCCTATTCGCTTTACCAGCTTTTGAGCGTTTCTAAAAAAATAGGAACAAAAAAAAAAAAAACAAAATAAAAAAAAAATTAGTGAAGCATTTTTACATATTAAAGCATAAATTAATTTCAATAATGGGGTTTCTAATTAATTTGTTACCAAGTGAGATTCGTCTTTCCAAGCAACATCAATCAGATATTTCCAGTCCTCCAAGCTTACTCCACTAGGCGAATGACTATAGGGGTCATCAACACCCTTTTCCTCAAGTTCGAGGAACTCTTGCTTTAGATTGTACCTCCAATCCTTGTATAACAAATATGCCTTTCTATCGAGGATCTGTTGAGCTTGTTCATCATTATCAAAATCATCGCCGATAACAAACTTATCCTACAAACATAATAAGAGAATTAGTACAACAATTAATTTATGCAATTACAAATAACATAATGAAGACATTATGGCAAGATAATTCTCATACTAGCACCGCTTGGATGACCGCATCTTTGGTAGTTTGATCAATTTTTCCCCATGACTTCACGCTTTGAAGAGGGCACAACCGTCTAATTTGAAGGCCCAACTCATTTGTCGCTGGGGTGGCATTCCCTCCTGTGATTGCATTCAACACCCGATTGACATAGACATGTAATTTCTCCCCCTTTCTCCTAGTAATTTTTTTCTGCACTCCTTTGCCTAATGTTGGTCCTCGTACACGAGTTGACCTCGTTTTCCCTGGTACAAAAGGGGAAGGAAGTCACAAATTACAAACATTGCTAATGAACTTCAAAAAAAAAAGGTAGCCATAGTGGGTCCTGTTAGTTTTTTCGCTGCCTACTGTTCCTGCCAGCTACTGTTTGGCTGCATAAAGTCAAACATAAATTATGCTACAACTTGGATTTCGCTGCTATCGATGCAGCTGCGGCAACATTCAATTAGCCGTTGCTGATGTTGTAGCTGATTTCAAGGTTGTTTAGCTAATATTTTATTTGTTGTGGAAGTTGTTAGGGAAAATATGTGATTCTCCACAAGTAAATCAATCAATGGGAATAAAAACTAATGCGGAAAAATTAAATCAAAAGCAACACAAGAATTTTACGTGGTTCCCTCAAAGTGAGACGTCCACGGGATCGAAATCCGATTCCACTATCAACCAAATAAAGTTCCAAACGATTACAAACGAGACACAATGTTCACAAAACCACCCTGAGATGAATTCCAAATAATCACATAAACAAGAGGAAATACCTCACCAAATAGATGAACAAAATTTCAAAACCAGAGTTGTAGAAGATCCAAAATACCGAAAAAAACACCGAAAACAAAGCAAAGAAACTCAAATTAATTACTGTACACACCCAAATAATTGATTTCACCAAAGTGGAGTATGTGTAGCAGCCGTTCTCTTTACCTCGGGATGAGCAAAAACAAACCCTAAAATATTATGAATCTAGGGTTTATTATCAAACCTTAGTTGTTTCCAAATTGGATTGGGTCTCCACAAATTAAATATAATATATAAAAATATATTATAATTAATACTAAACCAAATTAAACTCTTTTTCCAAAACCAATTGGGTCCCACACTCCAATAAGGAGGTATACCCAACAATTCTCCCCTTACCGACTTAGGTGGAGACATCAACCATACCCACCAAAGTTTGACACTTCAAATGTTTGTCCCTCGACAAAGTCTTTGTCAACATATCCGAAATGTTATCATCCGTGTGAACCTTTTCGAGTTGCAACAATTTCAAATCTAACACATCACGAATCCAGTGGTATCTCACATCAATGTGTTTCGATCTCAAATGAAAAGTAGAATTTTTACTCAAGTGAATAGCACTTTGACTATCACAATAAAACACATACTTTTTTTGCTTCAAACCCAATTCTTGCAAAAATTTCTTCAACCATAACTCTTCTTTGCAAGCTTCTGTAATGGCAATAAATTTAGCTTCGGTAGTTGAGAGAGCAACACATTTTTGTAATTTAGATTGCCATGCCACAGCTCCCCCTACAAATGTCATCAAATACCTCGAAGTAGATTTCCTAGAATCAATATCACCGGCCATGTCAGAATCCGTGAACCCATCAAGCATCGGCTTACCATCCCCAAAACACAAACACACCTTCGAAGTCCCTCGAAGATACCTTAGAATCCATTTTACTGCTGCCCAATGTTCTTTACCCGGATTAGAGAGAAAATGACTCACCACACCAACGGCGTCAGCAATATCCGGCCTTGTACAAACTATGGCGTACATCAAAGAACCAACTGCTGAAGTATAAGGAACTTTCAACATCTCTTCTTTGTCTTTCTCGCTTGTAGGACATTGATTTGAACTAACTTTGAAGTGACCCGCAAGTGGACAACTAACCGGCTTTGCTTTATTCATGTTGAACCTCTCAAGAACTTTCTCAATGTAGCTTTCTTGAGACAACCAAATTAGTTCAACTTGTTAATCATGGTAGAATCTTGACCCACAATTAACATGTCATCAACATAAAGCAAAAGAATAATGAATTTACCATCCGGAAAATTTTTCACAAACACATAATGGTCCGAAGTGGTTTTAGAAAAACCATTATTCATCATGAAAGAGTCAAATTTTTTGTACCATTGCCACGGGGCTTGCTTGAGGCCATACAAACTTTTCTTCAATTTGCAAACAAATTTCTCTTTCCCTTTTTCCACAAAACCTTCCAGTTGCTCCATGTAAATTTCTTCTTCAAGATTACCGTGAAGAAATGCGGTCTTCACATCATCATGAAAGAGTCAAATTTTTTGTACCATTGCCGCGGGGCTTGCTTGAGGCCATACAAACTTTTCTTCAATTTGCAAACAAATTTCTCTTTCCCTTTTTCCACAAAACCTTCCGGTTGCTCCATGTAAATTTCTTTTTCAAGATCACCGTGAAGAAATGCGGTCTTCACATCAAGTTGCTCAACTTCAAGGTTCATACTTGCAGTCATGCCAAGTACAACCCGAATAGAAGACATTTTTACAACCGGTGAGAAAATCTCGTCAAAGTCAATACCTTTCTTTTGCCCAAAGCCTTTCAC
Source organism: Camellia japonica (assembly GCA_030407325.1). Taxonomy (NCBI): domain Eukaryota; kingdom Viridiplantae; phylum Streptophyta; class Magnoliopsida; order Ericales; family Theaceae; genus Camellia; species Camellia japonica. The sequence goes on from JAPPVO010000002.1 coordinate 26,167,727, forward strand.
AATAAGACATGCCTTGTACCTCAGATTCTTGCCATCATTCTTCAATTTGAAAACTCACTTATTTTTCAGAATTTTCCTCCCGTTAGGCAACTTTACTAAATCATAAGTCTGGTTTTCAAGCAAGGAATTCATCTCCTCGTCCATGGCCTTTTTCCAATCACCTTTCTTTGCATGCTCAATTGCTTCTTGGTAGCTCTCAAGCTCCCCTTGATCGGAAATCAACACAAATTCATTGGGAGGATACTTTCTTGAAGGTTGTCGGTCCCTTGTAGATTTCCTCAACTCAAGTTGTGGTGGCGGTTCTTGAGTTGGATGCTCTTCCTCAATTTCTGGCTCAACTTCATTAGGATTAGCATCATCCTCTACATCTTCAATAGGTGGTTGCACATCTCCCCCGTTTTCATCATCAACTGAAGATGAAGGAGATGGATCCATGTCAATGAGGTCACTAGTTTTTGGCTCTGGTTGATCACCTTTGCCAAAGTCTTCAATTGTTTGGTCTTCAAGAAACACAACATCACGGCTTCGAATGACTTTCTTGTCGACTGGATCCCACAATCTATACCCGAATTCATCACGCCCATAGCCAAGAAAAATACATTGTCTTGACTTATTATCAAGCTTGGACCTCTCATCCTTTGGAATGTGAACAAAAGCTCGGCAACCAAACACTCTCAAGTGTTCATAAGACACATCTTTGCTAGTCCAAACTCTTTCAGGAACATCACCATTCAAAGGATAACAAGGAGACAAATTGATCACGTCAACTGCTGTACTCATTGCCTCACTCCAAAAGGATCTTGGCAATTTAGCTTGTGAAAGCAAACACCTTGTTCTTTCCACAATGGTGCGGTTCATCCTCTCGGCAACTCCATTTTGTTGAGGAGTCTTCTTAACTGTCTTTTGGTGCCGAATACCTTGGCTGCGACAATACTCATCAAATGGCCCAATGTATTCACCACCGTTGTCTGATCGGATGCACTTCAATTTCTGCTCTGTTTCTCTTTCAACCATGGCCTGAAAATGCTTAAATACTTCTAGAACTTGATCTTTAGTTTTTAGTAGAAAAGCCCAAACTTTCCTTGAATAATCATCAATGAAAGTAACAAAATAAAGTGCACCACTATGTGTTCTAACTTTCAAAGGACCACAAACATCCGAATGAATTAACTCCAAAACATTTTCTTTTCTAGAGGCAACATTTTTATGAAAAGAAACTCTATGTTGTTTACCCGCCAAACAATGAACACAAGTTTTGAGATGTGTACCTTTCAAACCAGGTAGAAGCTCTTTCTTGAACAAAACTTGTAGCCCCTTTTCACTCATATGGCCAAGCCTCTTGTGCCACAATTCGGTAGAAGTATCATCTTCAAGTGTATTGACAACACCTTTACAAATTTTTCCTTGCATCGAATAAAGTGTACGAGTCTTCTTCACTTAGCCACCACCAAAGAACCCTTTGTTAGCTTCCATATTCCATCACCAAATTTGTTGTTGAAGCCTTCATCATCTAGCTTCCCAGTAGAGATCAAATTGAGGCGAATGTCGGGAACATGCCTCACATCTTTAAGTAACAACTTGCAACCCAAATTTGTTTCCAAGCAAACATCACCATGCCAATAATCTCTGGACAAACCTTCATTACCCATTCGAACAAACCATAATCTCCTTCGGTGAGGTGTGAAGAAATCACCGAGAGTCACATGAAAAGAAACACCAGAATCAATCACCCCAATTACTCTCTTGGCCCACAAATTGATACATCATCTTCACAAACAACCATGAGATCATCAGTAGTAACTGTCGTTGTGTCTTCTTGCTTCTTATCCACCACTTTTGTCACGCCTTTTCTCCTTATTCTTGAGCTTTCGGCATTCCCGCTTCATGTGCCCTTTCTCATGGCAATAATAGCATCAATGTCTTTCTTTGAAAAAGAACCATCTTTTGATTTGTCACGGCTTTGATCACGACCATGAGGAGTCTTACTCCTCCTTGTTTTGTTCGGCCTCTCACAACGAATGCTTCCGAATGAAGAGGAACCTGCTAATTTTCTTCTAGTTTCTTCATTCAACAAGCTACTAGTGACTTGGCCCATTGTGACAACTCCATCGGGTGTCCGAATTACTAACTATCACAACCAAAGTCTCCCAACTTTCGGGCAAAGAACTAAGTAGCATCAAAACCTGCAACTCATCATCAAAAATAATTTTATAGAAGCAAGTGGTTAACAAATACTCTTTATTTCATTCAGATGTTCCGGTATAGGGCTGCCCTCTTTATATTTAAATTAACCAACTTACGAAACATAAAAACTTTATTTGTGACTGATTTTCTATCATAAAGGCCCTCTAATTTTTTCCATAAATCATGTGCCGAAGTTTCAGTAGCAATATGATGAAACACACTGTCATCAATCCATTGACGGATAACACTAACGGCTTTTCGATTAAGCCTATTCCATTCATTATCTTTCATATCCTCGGGTTTGCCACTATCACCCTCAATGGGTCCATACAAATCTTTACAAAATAATAGGTTTTCCATTTTAGTTTTCCAAGTTACCCAATTGCTTCCATTGAAGCTAGACATACGACCCACATTCCCCTCCATTGATTTACACAAATAAATAAACCCAAATAAACCGTAAGCTCTGATACCAGTTGTTAGAGAAAATATGTGATTCCCCACAAGTAAATCAATCAATGGGAATAAAAACTAATGCGAAAAAATTAAATCAAAGGCAACACAAGAATTTTTACATGGTTCCCTCAAAGTGAGGTACGTCCACGGGATCGAAATCCGATTCCACTATCAACCAAATAAGTTCCAAACGATTACAAACGAGACACTAATGGTCTCACAAAACCACCCTTAGGTAAATTCCAAATAATCACAAATAAACAAGAGGAAAGACCTCACCAAATAGATGAACAAAATCTTCAAAACTAGAGTTGTAGAAGATCCAAAATAACGAACCAAATCAACACCGAAAATGAAGCAAAGAACCACCCAAATTAATTCCACTGTTCACACACCCAAATAATTAATTTCACCAAAGTGGAGTATGTGTAGCAGCCGTTCTCTTCACCTCGAGATGAGCAAAAACAAACCCTAAAATATTGTGAATCTAGGATTTATTATCAAACCTTAGTTGTTTCCAAATTGGATTGGGTCTCCACAAATTAAATGTAATATATAAAAATATATTATAATTAATACTAAACCAAATTAAACTCTTTTTCCAAAACCAATTGCGTCCCACACTCCAATAAGGAGGTATACCCAACAGAAGTGTCCTTGTTATGTGCAAAGTAATGTTTGATTTTTTTTTTCTTTGTTTTTCTTTGTCTTTATGGGGTTTTCATCGCCTTACTTGATGACTTATGCACCCAAAAAAAAAAAAACAAAAACAAAATTTTTAGCTTACAACTAAGTTCAATGCTCTTACCCACTCCACCTGGCTGCGTCTCGTCCACCACTGTTTGTGTATCATCTGGTGGTTGAGTCTCATCAGAGAACGTCAGCGGGGTGCCAATCTCCTGTGGACATGCTTCAGAGGCTAATAATACGTTGCCACTTGTTGCTCTCTTCCGCCGGCCCGTCTTGATTCCAGGAACCATGGTACCTACATTACGTAACAAACATACATGAATAATTGTTCCTGACAGATCTTTTGCATTACAAAAAGTCTACTTGCACATAAATAAAATACATAAAGGTTCTCAGATGAGAGACCCCCTCTTGTCTCTGTTCCATGAAGCTGTCTGTGTTTTAATCATCTTTAGCATTAATGTGCTTAATTATCACTGATAAGTACTATGTTTGTAAATGGTGCAGGTACATGGGAGTTAGGATACTAAGTGAGAGGCTTGCAATTGAGGAATCAAAGTGATAATATCTCACTATTGAAAATTGTTATCAGACGATTTGATTTATCATTTACATTCAAAATTTTATTAATGTAGTTGATGGGTTTCTATTTTATTGTTCATGTCATATATTAGGTGGATTTCAAGTGACAAATTATTTGGGGTGAGAACACTATGTGGATGTGGATCGCATTATTTTCACCAATTATACTAGTTTTTCAGCATATCAATTGATATACTGATAAAACATGGAATAACTGTTTGTTTCTAGATGAAAGCATCATCGTCATTGAGCAATCGAGTCCTGTGTTTAAGATAGAATCACAAAGCAAAGACTGCCAGATTGAATGTAAATGAAGCATGTTTGGTAACATAGGCTAATAATCAAAAACCAGGTAACATAGGCTAATAATCAAAAATGAAAGAACAAAGTATACAATTTCATGTCATTGAGTATAACAGCTATCCATTTGTTACGTATGAAACCAAGAATTTCCTTGTGAAAGTACCAGAAATACAATATTAAATCAAAGTGAAGGCATCCAATCTCCAGGCAATGTCTAGGGCCTTGGACCTCCCTAAGTAGGCAAAGACCTAGGTGGCACCTAACCAATGCTATAGTGAACTTAATAAACAAAATATGTTTTCATGCCATTACTTACATGGTTATGCAGACTGTAGAGGTCCAATATTAAGCTTGCGCACGACAACTTTCAATCACGTGGAGGCTTAATTTACAATTTTCTTAATTAATGTCCTTCAGTGTTTAATATTTACTTTCTTATTGTTATTAGTTCTCTTATTTTATTAGGGTTGCTAGACCATAAATAAGAAGCTTTGGCATTTTATTAGGAACGCTTCATTTCCCAAGGGAATGGCTAATATATAATACAAGCAAAAAAAAAAAAAAAAGCACAGTACTTGTACATATATAAAGTTGATTTGCTAGACAAGGTAAAGTTTGGGCTAAAGTTGAATTGACTATGGTTACATCAGAGGTCTCCAGGCATCATCTGATATTTCTAAAATTCAGCATAGGAGCATTTCTATCAAATTATTAGCTCACATGGCTTTCAACAATTCTTTGCCCAAAAACAGATACCATCATACCATAGATAGAATACTACCAATTTTTCAAAACAAATTTCAATATGATAGTACCTAACCCATCTTTGAGGTTACTAGCTACAGAAATTAGGAACATGATCTGCAAACTTTTCATCTATGCATATGGCAGAGCATAAAAAAAAAAAAAAAATAGCTCGAACTCTGTCAAATGAAAAACATACCAATGGGCATATATTATATTTCCATATATGATCGCATTCAATGTTGAATATTTCTCTTTTGCCTCCTTAAACCATTGATTTGCAGCACTGTCAGAAGAACAAGACATAACTATTAGATCTCAAATATACATGATAGTCCATCCAGCCATTTGTACAACGTGACAAATATCCATAAATTATGTCTAAAAAAGAGTCATTGCTAGAGAGATAGTATTTAAGGCTCAGTCAGAGATGCCAAACTTCAAGGTTTCAAGTCCTATGCGAAACAAAAAGCTTGTTCAAAAAGTAGTAAGTGTCTGTCAGTTATGAATCGTTCAAGAGCTTTAAATTCTGATCAAATTTGTCATACTTCATTTGCAGTTTTTTAGGTTCTAAAGCAAGAAAACAACCTCTAGTTCGGAGTTAATAGAAATCGTAGAGGAAATTAATTACATGGGTAATAAGTTCATAGAATATGAATGTACTTGGGAAATTGGGGTCCGAACAAGAAGAAGAAGAAGAAGAAGAATCAATACATAACTAGTCTACTCACCATATTCTTAATTGCCCCCATTACATCAACAAAACAAGCCGGACAAAGAAACAAACTGAGTTAAAACTCTAGGTTCGTATCTGTATCAAAATCACTTTGTATCTCATCTTCTTCTTCATCATCACCTGCGATTGTTAGTTCATCATCGTCATCACAGATGAAAGCATCATCCATAACACCCTCGAGTTGTACACGCTTATTGGACTGAGAAACTTCCATTGAAATAATTTCAGGTTCAATGTCATCCCGACGCAAAACAACATCATCATCAATAGGCTCAATTGGTACAACAGTACTGGCTTCATCATCTTGCAACACTTCATCAAATTCTGGCACATCCAGCTCTGGCATATCCCAAATTCGTCGATGTTGAAACTTTTCCACAACTCGCCAATTCGGCCCTAACTTTGTATCATAAACATAGAAAACTTGTTGAACTTGGCTTGGGAACACAAATGAGTCATCTTTATACCATCGACTTCTTACGTCAACAGTTGTCACATGTGGTTCGACACGCAAAGTTCGACTACTACCGGTGTTATACCATTCACATTGGAACAAAACAACCCGATGTCCAAACAAAAATGTCAGTTCCCACACTTTACAAAGGTAGCCATAGAACTTTATCAATTGGCCTTGGTGGTCGCCTTCTACTACCAACCCACTATTTTGACCTTTACGACGGTTATCGCGGTCGATAGTATGGAATCGGACGCCATTACAAATGCATCCCGAATATGTGTTCACTAAGGCATTAGGTCCATTGGCTAATGACCACATCTCATCGGTTGCTTCGGGTGACTTTTGATTTCGCCATTGGTTCATCTACACAAGAAAGTATGTCATGTCAATTCAAACTTTGAATAATTAAACGTTATCTGCAAACTACACACTAACGAGTTTTAGCTTACACGATGTTTGAACCATTTAGGAAATTCTTTGCATTGTCGCGTTGCAATGTTGCATGAACTTCCATATTTTTGTTACAACACGAGCTTGTGTTCCCTAGTTAATACAATGTAAGTCAAAAGTAATTGGAATAATGAAGACTTTAAAAAATAAAAATCATGTAGAAAATGTATGTTGCATATATGATGAGGAATCATACTTTAGATATTCGTCCACTTCCAAACTATTGTGTAGGACAAACCAATGAGCCAATTCGCGGTCAGTTACGGACACATCAATTGCCCTTGGGAGGTGACCAAAAGGACGGACATTTTGAGTGAAAATCGTCAACCCCGAGCCATTGTCACCCCCATCGTAGTTCCTTTCTTCCCGATTAAACACCGTTTCAACTCCATGTAAATACAATGAACAAAACATCGTACACTCTTTCGATATGTAGCCCTCTGCAATGGAACCTTCTGGCCGAGCTTTATTGCCCATAAATCCTTTAAGAAGTCCGAGCATCCTACATGTAAACATCGGTCTGTGTGTCAATATGGTCATATTGAACTATAATTACATGAAAAAAGTTTTGACTCGTAGTTATACCTCTCAATAAGATACATCCATCAATATTGCACAGGCCCTCCAAGCCTAGCCTCGTAAGGCAAATGAATTGCCAAGTGGACCATCACATCGAAAAAAGCAGGAGGAAAAATCTTCTCAAGCTTACACAATATAAGTACGATTTGTTTTTGCAATTTCTCCAAATCAGTCACCCTCAATGTCTTTGAGCACAACTGTTTGAAAAAAGTTCCCAACTCAAACAATGTGGACCCAATCTCGGTAGGAAGGTATCCTCGCATCCCAATGGGAAGAAGTCATTGTAGAATGACATGGCAGTCATGACACTTCAGGCCAACTAACTTACCACCATTCACAGTGACACAATTGGATACATTTGTTGCATAGCCATCAGGATACTTAATCGATTTCAAGAAATCAAAAAACCCTATTCGTTCTGCCGGGGACAATGTGTACAATGTCGGAGGCTTCTCAAAAGAGCCATTCGCATGCCTTATCAACTGTAACTCCTTTCGTATTCGCATGTCCTCCAGATCCAAACGTGCTTTGTCTGTGTCCTTGTTCTTGCCATCTATGCTTAATAGTGTCCCAAGTAGATTGTCACATATATTCTTCTCTATGTGCATGACATCAAGGTTATGTCGAAGCTTAAGTGTTTTCCAATAGGGTAGATTGAACAAAATGCTTCTTTTTGTCCAGTTCGGAGTTGGATTTTCAGTCCGTTGTCTTTTTTGGTTGGTTGGATGCTTTCCATACGGCCTGTACGTCCCCAAATTAATTTGGTCCAGTATTTGTTCTCTCAATAACTCCACAGGTTTGGACCGATTCTCAATTTCACCGTTGAATAGTTTACTTCTTCGCCGATTATGGTTCTCAGGTAAGTACCGCCGAGCACCCATATACCCTATTTTACTTTGCAACCTCTGAGTTGATGCATCCATGTTACAATTAGGGCAGGCTAGGTAACCTTTTGTACTCCAACCAAACAAGGAACCATATGCAGGAAAGTCATTGATGGTCCACATGACTGCTGCATGCATTGTAAATATTTGGCCGTTTGAGGCATTAGATGTTTGCACACCATGCTCCCACAGATTAGTTAACTCTTCTACTAATGGTTGCAAGTAAACATCGATGTCTCTTCCAGGTGTGGATCGTCCGGGAATAAGCAATGACATCATGAAAAATGGATATTTCATACACTTCCATGGGGGTAGATTGTAAGGCATTAAGATTACGGGCCACATGCTGTACGATGTACTCATATTTCCGAATGGATTGAACCCATCCGTGGCAAGCCCAAGCCTTACATTCCGAGGATCCGGAGAGAATGTAGGATGCAGCCTATCAAAGTCCTTCCATGCCTCACCATCAGCTGGATATCGCAATACTCCATCATCCACATGCTTATCTTTGTGCCATCTCATATGTGCGGCTGTTTTTTTCAACATATACAATCTCTTTAACCTCGGTGTCAAAGGAAAGTACCTTAGTACTTTGTGTGGAATTTTCTTACCCGTCTTGTCGTTCAACTTGTATCTAGACTCCGTACATGTAGGGCAATTGTCACGACCCAAACCCGCCCCTATGGGTTTAGCACCGTAACCGACCAGTAATCCGAGACTACCAAAGGCCTGCTGGACAGTAATACAGTAATACAGAGTACAGGGGGCATGGCGGAAGCCAATACAGTAAATAAACACTGTCCAATGAGCTGTGACAGTCTGTATGCAAAAAGGTTTTTCATACTTTTATACTTTCAGTACAGAAAAGTATGCACAAAATATACAATCAGTCAAAACTGGGACTTAATCCCTATTAAACAGTACAGTACAGTGCTATCAGTCTATACAGTAAACAAAACAGTTACAGAGACAAACGGGGAAATAAAACACCCCTAAGCCCCTAAGCCATAGCTTGATAGGCTCGGAAACTCGCAGTGAGGTACAGTGGTTGGCTTGACAAAATTAAAGCTGCCTGACGCTCCTAGCTGCGGTCTGGTGCTTGTACACCTACATATATATACGAGCAGTGAGCTAAAGCCCAGTGAATAACACAAAGCGTAAAGGGGTTATAAATGAATGTCCTTTCAGTATTGAAAACAGTCATTTCAATCAGTTTATCAATCATTCAGTTTGTGGCTCATATTTCAGGTCATAACAGTCCTTCAGTTAAAGCAGTGATATGTGGTACATCCATTGGCATAACAGTACAGTAAACAGTAGGTCTTAAAAGACCGGGCCTTAACAGACCAAACAGTAAATGATGGCCATCAGTAGCAGTACAGTAACAGTAACAGTAACAGTACTATTTCAGAGAACAGTACAGTACTTGTGGATTCAAGAGGTGTCTCGCACAGATTCTAGAGGTGGCTCACACTGTAGCACTTAGTTCCGTAGATTCTAGAGGTGGCTCACAGTGTAGCACTTAGTTCCGTACCGCACTTTGTTCCATATCAGAAATACAGAATGGCCATCATAACAGTAAACAGTAGTGGTTCCAAACTTGGGAACCGACAGAGATCTCTCTGTCACAGTAACAGTAAACAGTAGGTGCCAAGGATGCCACAGTACAGTTCAGAATATAAGGCATACGTTCATTCGGTACACAGTATCAGTTCAGTGAACAGTTCAATTCCGTAAACAGTATCAAATCAGTAAACAGTTCAGTTCGGTAACCAGTTCAATTCAGTAAGCAGTTTCGTAAACAGTTCAATTTAGTAAACATTTCAGTTCAGTGAACGGTTCAGCAAACAGTTCAATAAAGTAGACAGCTCGATAAGGTAAACAATTCAATAAAGTAAACAGTTCAGAAGATAATCATTTTTGAACATATCTTTACACAGTTGTTACTCACAGAGTTCTGGGCTACAGTAAGCTAGAGCGTCCCCTCGGTAAGCCAACCCTACACAGTATACAGGATGAACACACACTAAGCTATACAGTTAGGGAAGATCAATAACTTAATCCCTAATTTGCCTCGGTGTGTTCTACATCTATATCCTCATTAAAATGCCTTAAACTAGGCCTAAGAATGCCTAGAATGGGATGAGGATGCAAAAATACACTTAGAAAATATTTTGCAAAGTTTGCTGAAAATAGGAGCCTCGCTCGAGCGAGCCTTCCTTCGCTCGAGCGAGCTTCCAAAATCAAAGGCTTCGCTCGAGCGGTCTGTCGAAACAGTAAAAATACTGGATGCTGTGATTTTACGCGCGATGGTCGCTCGATGCTCGCTCGAGCGGAGCCCTGGACAAAGGTGCTCGCTCGAGCGAGAAATCCTTCGCTCGAGCGAGGAAGCCAAATCTGGAATTTCCAGATTTGCCTCCCAAGCTCAAACCAAGCATTCTATCACTCCAAACTCGACCCCTTGGGCCCAAATTCTGGAAAACATATCTAAATTCAATGTATAACAATTTTTAAAGCTCAATTTATGAATTCAAGCCCCAAAGGTGAGTCAATTAAAACCATATTCAAACCCATTTTCAAGAATATGAAGAACATGCAAACATGCATGAAATTAAACCATTTCAAAGCTCCAATTTGATGCTCTAGTGAGCTAATCATACCAAAAACAACTTGAAACATGGACTTAATTTTAAACATGAGCATGCATGTACAATTCTACCATGAATTCAACTCAAAACTCATCCTTTCAAACATGCATGCATGAATTCTAGCATAATTCACCATGTATGAGCTACAACATGACTTAGTTCGACAATGGAGTATGAAACATGCAAGACTTAGCTTAAACTCACAATTAGAGGGATGAATTCTCTTACCTAAGTCTTGTATTCAAGGTTTAGGAGTCCAATTTGACAATTTACACTTCAATTCCAAGCAATTCAAGCCAATTCAACAAAATGAACTTAAGTCTCCCTCTCTTCCTCTCTAAGGTCGGCTAAGACAAGAACAAGGGGCTGATGAAAATGTTTTGATCAAATGTGTACAAGCCTCTAAGTGTGTAAGGTAGTGGCCACTAGGTGGCATTTTGGTAAATAAATCAAAGTTTGCAATATAACAATATTTAATCTAATCATACCTAATCACTTTTCAAGTAATTATACCATACATTCACATAAATTATGGTGATCATAAATCTCTAATCAATTTCTGGTCCGGCCGCCGATAAGGCCTTCAATTTGCAGTTTAAACGGAAACACATAAACAAATAACATGCAATTCAAACAGATACAGTCAATTAATCAGTTTCAGGTTTCAGTCAGTCAGTGCAGTGACTCAGTTAGTTCAATTACCAATCATATTCAGTCTCAATTTAACAGTAATCAATAATTAATCGGTAAACAGTGACGAGGGTTGTTACAGCAATTCTCCAACGTGGCATCCTTCCAAAATAAAGTACAATCATTCTTGCATGCATGAATGGCCTTATATCCCAAACCTAATTCACGTAAGAACTTTTTCGCTTCATAAAAGGTCCATGGAACATTTTCATCGCTCTTTGGTAGACTGTCTTTGAAAACTTGCATAACCATATCGAAAGATTAAAAACTGCCCAAAGTAGACAGAAGAGTTATGCAGATAACCAGCGAAGGAATTTGGAGTTTAACGTGGATAGTCATGTTTTTGTGAAAGTTACCCCAATGAAAGGACACCCAAGATTCGGAAAAAGGGGTAAGCTGACACCCCGATATGTTGGTCCCTTTCAGATTTTAGAAAAAGTGGGTCCAGTAGCCTACCGAGTTGCTCTTCCGCCACATATGAGTCAGATTCATAATGTGTTCCATGTTTCTATGCTTCGGGGATACCTTCCAGATCCGTCGCATATTATTGATTATCACCAAATTGTACTGACTGACAAATTAACATACGAGGAAAAACCAATTCGAATTCTGGACCGTCAAGTGAAACAGTTGCGGAATCGAGAAATTCCAAGGGTGAAAGTGGAATGGCAAGAGCACTACGGAACCGAAGCAACGTGGGAAAAGGAAGATGAAATGCAACACCAATATCCGTATCTGTTTCCGTCCTAAGGTAAAACAAGTTTGGAGGACCAAACTTAATTAAGGGGGAGAGAGTGTAATAGCCCGACTCTCGTACATGATTCTGGTATCTTTTCAGTTCTCTATTATGTGTTTTCGAATGCATATTATGAAATTCTATGTGAAATTACATTGAATTAAATGAAACTTAGAAATATGGATTCCTATCTGTTGATTAAGAACATTATCTGTCACATTTGAACTACTTGAACCTGAAATTGGACGCCTTAGAGACTAAATTATCAGAAATTGATTTGATATTTGAAATCTGCATGATTTTTAAGCTCTAATAGGATTTTCTGTGAAATTTCAATTTAGGATGCTTAAACGATTAAATTTTGTCTTATTCTCTTTTTATATAAACAAATAAATTTATATCAACTTGGAGATATTTTGTTTTTAGAATCATCTCTTGTGTGTAGAAGAGGAGAAAACGTGAGTGTTGGAGAGAAGCTCTCCAAGTGAAGAATTTGGGGAATTTGTGAAGACTGTTTAGATTGAACTCAAGGTATGGAAAATTTCTTGATCTAGCCTCTCTTTCTTGATCTTGGTTGGAAATCCTTCTTTTGTTCTTTGGGAGTTAAGGTAGATGTGAGAGTTTTATGAGATGATTTATGTTGATGAACCAAATTGAGTTATGGAGGGAAATCTATACCTTATTGCCTTGCTATTTCATGAGAATATTCAATTGTATGCTTGAATTAGAAGCTTAGGTAGCTCTTTATGCATATGTTTACGTAAATTCAAAATAATATGAATTTTGGAAAGATTATGGTTGATTTGAGTATGGATTTAATGATTGAAAGTTTAAGGAGTGTTGTGATTGATTTGTTGTGTGATTTAACACCTTAATTTGATATTAAATCCATTTTGAGGCTTTGTTTTGTGTTGTCAAAGATGGATTTTTGGTGTGAAATCAAGCTGTCCCAAATCAGGGCCACAGCCGCTCGAGCGAAGGTCATGGCCGCTCGAGCGGGAAAATTAACCTCTCAGCAGTTTTTCCGAAATTACCCTTTCCGCTCGAGCGGAGGAATTTCCACTCGAGCGCAATAATCGATCTCTCAACATTTTTGTTAAAATTGTACAGCACGCTTGAGCGGCCAAATTGGCGCTCGAGCGGAGGGGGGGGACTTATTTTCAAAAACAAATGTATTTGTTCAGTTTTGCATGCTTGACTCTCTGGTATTTTTAGAATATCTTTCTGATAATTTTAAGATGGTTATAAATTCATGTAAAGTATGATAACAGAGAATGGTTCCTCAATGCTTTAAGAAGAAAGAGAACTAATTTACAAGTTATGATTGTGTGCAGGGCACACTCCAGAAGGAACTAGCACGCCATCACAACGCTGTGAGTAATAGTACATTGAACATATGTTTATTTACTGCTAATGTCTGTTAATAACATTCTGTTTTCCGTCGGTTACGATATTAGTATATGTATTGATTGGAACCCAATGAAAATAAAAGGTTGGAAAAGATATACATACATATTTGTATGTTCTGGACCGTATGGCTGTTCTGGGCCGTAAGGCTGTTCTGAGCCGAAAGGTTGTTCTGGGCCGAAAGGCCGTTCTGTTATAACTGTAACATTAGACCAAAGGCCATTCTAAAAGTAAAAATTATATCAGCCTAACCTTTGAATCTCATTTTTTGTGAATGCACTGTTATGCAATGTAGTTAAAATTGGTTATGGAACTGCTTAAGTATTATTATTCACTGAGCTTGACTCACTCTGTTATTTTGTCTGATTTTGTAGGAGAATCGACTTGGAGGTCAGTCCTAGCATCAATATCATTTAACTTGTGTCAACTTAAGGACAGCTAGGCACATGGAGAAGCCTTTGCATGCTAGGGCAGTTTTGTTAGACCCTGTCATACTGCACTAATGTTTTGTTGACCAAAGTTATTTGTATGTAACATTTCGTCGTATGCCCAATCTTTGGGCTGGACTTGTAAATGTGTATGTAACTTAATCTCAGACACATGCTCACTATAAGTTTAATTCCGTGTCATGATCCTGGCACATTTGTAGTAGCTCAATGGATGTGTCTGCATGTTGTTCTATTATTTTAACGCTTCCATTCAGGCCTCGAATATCATTTATAACAGGTTATTTTGTCTGTTTCTAATTTAGTCATGCCCAAAACTTTTAGGGGCAGGTTAGGGCCGTGACATAAGAACTCTTAGAGAGGAAAATAACAAGTATTAAAAAAGTCAATATTCTAATTTTTTTAAAAACATGATAGACTTAGAATATGAATAGCAAGAAAGCATAAAATAGAGTACAGAAAAATATTGACACATGCCCAATTAAGAAGACAATGTAATGATAAAGACAGCCAAACAAAATTTGTTTACCACATCATAATGAAAATTCTCCAAAAACCAAACAAAATTGAATGCAAAATACAGGCTTAATTCACCACTACCAATATATTGTTACCCCACTAGAATGGATCTTTAAAAATTGGTTCAGGATTGTCATGTTATACAACCAAATTACGAAAGCAAGGACCCATTTCATTTAAATTTAAATCTACCAAAAGATGGAAAATAATACTAGAAAAGAGCAATCAATATAATAACGAAAAAAAGTGAAAACAAGATGACATACAATATGATCAATTAACACTTTTCTCCATGAGCTTGGCATATGCTACATCAATCATAGTTCCACTTGGGAAGCTCTTCGGGACCTTTAAAAGGTACAAAAAGAGTAAAACGTCTGCGTAAGACCAACACCAGCATATATTACAAATCATTGTGGCTAATCAAGAAGATAAACAATAACCACAAGAATATAATGGAAATTCGTCCTAAAAAAAAAAGAATAAAATGGAAACTGAATATTTAAATAAGGAAAAACTATTACCCTTGCTCTACTTCTGAGATCGATGCTAGAATCACCAATCCTTTTCAACAATTGAAAAAAAAAAACTTGGGTGAATAAAACATAAAACAATTCAAAAATAACTATGTAATTTGGAGAATTTTATAAAAACAAAAGACAACCACCACTAACACTTAAAAGACGGAAAGAAAATCACCAAAGATGGTATATTGACAAGACTATCATTAATAGAGTTCCAAATTCAAAGAATGAGAGGGAAAAATTCCCAAATAAAATCATTGAAAATTTGCATCAAATGATGGCAAATATTCTGAAAACTATAACACATGAAGATTAGGAATGTAGCTGTTATTGATTGCTGCTTGGTACATACCCAATTCGAAGTTGTTCCTCAAACCCAAAAATGATGGTGTGTAGGTTTGGTAGAGAGTGAGGCCTGATAAGAGAGGAAAATACAACTAAGAATGAGAATACTCACACCACTCATATGAAAACAACAAAAGTCGTATATGGAAAAACCCTAAACCCGCAACAAAAGCAGGAACATCATCACCCAACAAGGTCAAGATTGATTTAGAACCATTATCAGATATGTAAACTATAAGAACCTTCCATATTTCAAAGACTTATAGAGAAGTTTCATTGAAACATAGTTGTTAACCTCCTATTATTTTGAAAGCCTCAAACCATAAAGTGTTCTTTGGTAACAGTGTTTGCTTAACTTTCCATGTTTAGATTTCCTGACCTTTATACAGGATTGACGTCAGAGGTTTTTGTTGAATTGGTCATACAGTTCAGAGGTTTTTAGAATGCAAATTTGAACTTTCCAATGACAGTCTTGTCAATATACCATCAACAGAAATTCAAAGTAAATTGTCATTGGTTCAGAGGTTTTTGTTGATTTTATTTGGGAATTTTTTATTGACCTCTGAAAAAATTACCAATGATTTTATCAATAATTTTATCAAATTTGCTTTGGGATATATTAGAGGTATAGTGACTGATATATTAGAGGGATATATTGACTGAACTTTCCAATGATTTTTTAGAGGTATTAGAGGGAAAGTTCAAAAATTATTGGAAAGTTCTGAAAAAATTATTGGAAAGTTCAATAGTTCAATCTAATACCTCTAAAATCATTGGAAAGTTCAATGATTAGAGGTATATCCCTCTAATATATCAATAATTTTTCAGAGGTCAATATACCTCTGAACTTTCCAATGATTTTAGAGGTCAATAAAATCATTGCAAATTTGATAAAATCATTGGTAATTTAAAGGTCAATATACCAATGATTTGATAAAATCAATGATTTTTTCAGATATATTGACCTGTAATATATCCCTCTAATATATCAATCAATATCCCTCTAATATATCCCTCTAATATATCAATCAATATACCTCTAATTTTATAAAATCAATCATTGTTAACTGATATATTAGAGGTCAATATACCAATGATTTTATTCCCAAATGGTCAATATACCAATGCAAATTTGAACTTTCCAATGGTTCAGAGGTTGTTGTTGATGGTTTGTCCCCAATACCAATACAAAATTCAAATTGGTCATACAGTTCAACAATCCAAAATCGAGAATCAGAAATCCATAATCCGAAATTTCAACCAAACCCATTCACGAAATCAGAAAAAGCCCTAACAAATTGTTTACGACATCAACAGAAAATGAAAGAAAAAAAACATATACAAACCCTACAGAAATGGGAAGAGACGGTGAGAAAGAGATAGAAACACACAGACCCAGATCGACAGAGAGAGAGAGAGATGAGAGACAAATACCTGTAATCAGTGGTGGGGCCGATTTGCAATGGTCGTGGTGGCGACCACCGGTGGCCAGCAAAGGTGATGATCGGCGGTGGTGAGCGATGGTGAGGTTAGGTGTATCGACTGCTCTGTATTTGGTGTGTGAGTCAAAACAGAACAAAAAAGTGAGTCTGTGTAATATATACTGGGTGCCAACATTAATTAGTTTCCCTCTAAAAAAATTTTGAAGCTTTAGCGACTAATTGATTATTTGTCGGCAAATATCCCTAACAGCGACTAAAAATTAGTCACTAAAAGCATACTATTTGGCTACTACTTTAAAATTTCCGTCGGCAATAGTTAACATACAACGACTAATTTAGCTTTGGTCGCCAACAAATCATCAAAATACACCCATTTTTTGGCGACAAACATTTTTGGTCGCAAAAATCTTATTATACAACGACTAAATGAAATTTTGGTCGCTTAAAATGTTGTAAACAACGACTAAAACTCAGTTTAGTCGCCAATAAGACAATATGGCGACTAAAGTAATTAAGTAGCTAAACATATTAAACTAATGCCGACTAAATCAGGTTTTTAGTCGCCCAATATGATGTTTTTGGCAACTAAAATTGTTTTGGTCGCCAATTTTAGTTGTGGGTTGGTACATTCTTGCTTCTCTACGAAGCTATAGTTAAGGTGCATGGGGTCTTACCGTCTAAGGAGAAGCGGGTATTGGGGGACCGAAGACCAAAGCAGCTTCCTAGCACCTATATTATCGCAACTTTAAAAGACTGGGGTACGCCCCCTTTTTATTCACACGCAAGCCTCGTCAAACTTGGCAAGTAAATCTTAAGGCCTTCTCGTCTTCAGCACCAACTAGAACTGCGAACTAATGAATAAGGATACTGCTACTTCTCTTAGTTATACCTGCAGTTTGTTGTAGTGTGTATTCAAACCATAATTATTTTATTTTTTCTCTCATAAAAGTCAAAAAAGCCAAAAAATTCGTCCCAAACAAAACTTTTTAGTCTCAGGCTAAAAAAGCCCAAAAGTCAATTCACATCCCTAACGAAACTTGAGTTATTGATGTTTTACTTTGAAGTATGGACATGGATACAAATACGGATATGGATACAGGACATGACGATTTTAAAAAAATGGAGACACGGACATAGCCGGGAACAAGGTAATTATTTTTAATTTTAAATATATATATAAGTATTTGCAAAGTAAAAATCAAAATTAATAAAACTAATATTAATTTAATGTATATATAAAAGTCACTATATTTTAAAAATAAAGAGGAAAAGTAAAAAGAAACTAATTTAAACAAATAAATAATATATTTATTATAAATAGTATACAATAGTATTTTCCATATTTATCATATATTTATTATAGATAGACAAAGGATAGAAACGAGACAGAGAGACAGACAACGAGAAAGAGAGAGAGAGAGACGCCGGCAGAGAAGACGAAGCAAGAGAGAGAGACGACGACGACGACGATAGAAGACGAGAGAGAGAGACGATAAGCAAGACAAAACGAGAGAGAGAGAGAGAGAGAGAGATGAAAGGCAATATTAGAGACTTACCAGACTGTAGATAGAGCTCGATGGAGATATCAATCGAATGCCTTTCTCGAACAGGTTCTCCGTTTCTCTTTTCTCTCTCTCTCTCTCTTTTTTTTTTTTTTTTTTTTCCTTGATTTTGGATTAGGTCTCTTCTCTTTTTTTGAATTAAGAATTTGATTTAGAACTTTCTATGTCTCGCTATATCTCATACTAGAAGGGGAAAAAAAACGAGACACGCCAAATTGTGTGTCTTGTACATGTTCTCAACATGTCCCCGTATCCGATACTGCTATGGCACCAGTTTTGCCATGTCCGTGCTTCATAGTGTTTTACATATAGAGTTTTTCATACTTGAAATTTATCTTGTCTCAAATTTATATCTTATTTAGTAAAAAATTTTTTGTGCACTTATGTTTGGCTTGGTAACCTGAAATAAAAATAGAAAGGAGTAGGATACTCAATTCTTAACTTCCTTAGAAAATACTCATTCACTCGCAATAATAACTAATGGTTATATTTATAATAGATTTTTTATATTTTTTTTAGAAATAAAGATTGAGAGTTTTAATTTTAGAACTCTAAAGAGAGCTCTAATGATGTAATAAGGTGTAGGATTTACATGTAATGTAATGTGCATAATTATTTTTTTATTTTTTTCTCTTATCAGATCATTAAAACTCTTTGTAAAGTTTTACAATTAAATTTTTTTATCATTTTTTTTTTAAGGAACAAACACTATCTTAGATTTAGACACCACCACGGTCTGGCAGACAATTGTCGGCGCAAAGCACAAGACGAGTCGTTATGCCCTGTCCCGGTAAAACTTTTCCCAAAAAACAAAACAAAACAAAAGAAAGCAAACTGGGCTGCGTCTAAGGAGTTATTTGGGATGACTTAAATAAGTATATTTTTTATCTTTTTATGAAAAGATATGCATAAAAGTAAAGAGGTAATGTGATGAAAAAAAATAAAAAGATAAAAAGATTGATTATTTGGAACTTCCCAAACTTGGCGTAAAAGTTTCCCCTACACAAGAGGAAAAAGACTGATTTATGAGGAGAGACCCTTATGTTGACAAATCACTAACCAATGCTTCCCATACTCTCACCATATGTGTAGGTGGATCCCAAACCCCCAACACCTACACTTGGGGCAGTTGTTATCTGTCATTGCTATTACTAGAAACTTTTTTATTTTTTTTCCATCCTTTTTTATTTTTGTTGGACGGCTCCATTTATTTCCAAGGATAAAATGAAAGAGATTAATAGGGAAGAGATTGATAGTGAAGGATTAAATTAAATTATATTTATTTTAATGATAGTTGTTAGTGTAAAGATTGTTAAATTATTTTTATATAAAATAATAAAACAAATAAAAAATATAAAAATATTAAGCATTACTATTCAAAAAAAAATGCCCAACATGTAAAAAATTAAAAAATAAAAAAATTTCAGAAAAAAATAAAACAAATAAAACAATGATTTTTACTTAACAAAAAATACAAAAAATTAAACATTAATGTTCAAAAAAAATCTCCACTTCCTCCATCTCAATTTCCCTTCCAAGACCTATCCTAATACCAAGGGATTAGGAGTCCCCTCCCATCTCTCAAAACAAACACCCCATATAATGGGTCTCAACTCACTATCAATCCCAATTCCCTTCCTATAAACCCAAACAAAGGGTGCTGGTGATCATTCTTTCAGTACATAAGGTTCTAGAAACGTCATCATAATTCATAATTAGGGGTGGTTTGGCATCCCCTAAATAATCCATCTTTTTATCTTTTTTCCATCACATCACCTCTCTACTTTTCTGCACATCTTTTCATAAAAAGACAAAAAATACATTTATTTAGTTCATCCCAAACAACCCCTTAGTAGTCTATGAACTGCTAGGCCATTGTGAGCTTTTAGTTAAGCTCTTAACCATTTTGAGTTCATAAATATTTGATGGTGTGATTCTTTCTTGATAATTGATCACTAAACAGAGATGGTCTTCATTTTCTGCTAGAAAAAAAGAGGATTTAGATTCGGAGATGAGACACATGGTGACAATAATCAGACTTAATATTTATTAACAGTAGTCATTGGTATTGGTAGATAGATTTATGTTTCGAATCTACAAGTTGGAATTGTCATTTCCAGTAATTATTGTGAGTTACAAAGGAATTTTGGCCTACTTTATTTATGTGGAATGGAAGAACATGTCTATCACCAAAATTTATCTCCTAGACAGTCATTGAATTATTTGAGATTCTCAAACAAGAAAATCTTGGAGTATAATCACCGACTGTGAGTGTTTTGAGCCAAGAAAATAGAGAGATTTGGAAAGAAACTTGACTAGAAAAAATTTATAATTCAACAAGTGATTGCGTTCAAGTTTGAAACTGAATCACTTAAATAGAAATAAATAGAAAAACTAAATAAATTGTCACCTTAAACTGAATCACTTAAATAGAAAAAAGAAAATAGACACCACCAAAAAAAAAAATTAAAATAAATAGATAACTTCTCTGTTTTTCTCTCTAGATGGTAATTTTTTGAGACAACAAATTCAAGAAGATAAACATGGGTAATGGCTACAATATTCTCAAATGGCTCCATTTAGTACATGAATAATATCTACATTTGTATTGCAGGAGACAACTATAAAGTCCTAAAAGGTTAGCTTAGCATTATTTATGCAACAATGATAAAATTTGATCATGATTATCTGGAATTTTTATATTGAAGATTGAACCAAGACCAGAAAATCAGGTGCCTGATGTTGTGGAAAAGGTCGCCAGGTGACCTAATGTTGAAGACAGTTCAATTCACTTGATTTTTCCTTTGACATTGTTACTGATAAACAATAAATAATTTGTTCCATGGAGCGACTACCAAGCGATTTGGTTTCTTTAGAGGTCATAAATTGACTAAATTTTGCCAATTAATAATTTAATATTTTTTTCTCTACCCAGAATTATCTAGGTAGAACTGATAAGATCAATCCTACCCCAGTTAAAATTGGAAAGCCCTACACACCACCAAATTATCGGAGAAGCTGTGCTACAAAAGAAAAAAAGAAAAGAAAAAAGTGTGACTCAGATTCACGTGGCTCACATTATACAGAATTTAAATGTGGACCATTTACTTTATTTCCTGTGAATTTTTCTTTTGCACATACCACACATAATTTAAATTTGAACTATCTATGCTTTATTTTCTGTGAATTTTCTTCATTTTCAAGCAGTCACTTGCAAGTATGATTGATTAATATTTCTGGAAATCCATTGAGATATTTACAAAGTTATAAGAGTATATTTCATTTATGACAGTAAATTTTGAAGTGAGATGATGTTGTTTAACTTGATCGGGGTATTGTATAATCACTAAGCCAAAACCTCTTCATGTTTACAGGAAGCCGCAACAGAATACTTAAATCTGGAATGAAGGACAAGAAAATACAAAAAAACAAAATTTATGTTTTGCTTGTGTGTTATATGATTCTCTGTGTCATATTTATGAATGCAACGCACCAATCTCTGTCCTTTCCAAATTATCAAATGATGGAGTAATCGAAAAACCATGCCCAGGAGACGATGATGAACCAGGATAACAAGCTCTCCGGAGCTCATTGAACCTTACAGTATCAAAACTGTTCATCTTCATAAGCTGCTTTTGCTTTGCGCTAAACCGGCTCTGGAAGAAACCTTCGAAAGAAGGCTCCTTGGATGTCCTGAGGAAGAAAGCATAGCCAGCCATGAAGTACATGGACGTTACGTAGAAGCAAATGGGCTCCATGACATCCCAAGACAGTTCCCAGAAGGTGAGCCTCATGAATGCAGCTGTCTGAATGACAAGGTATCCCAGCCCACACCAGAGTTCCCGGCGAACCAGAGACTCTGCCTTTCTGTCAATGCCGGCCTTTTGGTTTTCCATTTCTTCAAGTTCCTTCCACCTCCGATCGTCCTGCTTGGGTACTGGTACGGGCATCAGGTCCTGGATGATTTTCACTACCTGTAATCAAAAAAATAGTGGAAAAATGTTTGGGTAAAGCATGCTTCCACTCCACACATTTTTACATGAAGATTGGGTTTTTATGTATTGTATTTGGTGCGATGTATGATTTGCTTGTTATTGAAAGTTATAGTCAATAAAAATCCTGGACATGAGCCCATGATGAGCAAGACTCTAAACCATTTACAGCTAAGAAGGGAACACTGCCAAGATAAACCCCACCCTACTTGAAACCCGAAGGCCCTCAACACAGCCATAACAACGATGCAAATTGCAATAGGCCATTTTTAAAAATATTATTTATATGTAGGAAAAAAAAAAATTGGTAAAGAGGGTAACAGGGGAAAGGGAAGTAGTTCTAACAAAAAGACTCGAACCGGACATCACACTTGATATAATAAAAAACAAAAAAAAAAAACACCTTATCCACTAGACGAACAATTGTAGATCATTTATAATTACCATTTGCTTACAGGTTCTTTCATGCCAATTTGTATCTATGCTCTAGAAATATTTTCTCCAAATTCTTCACTAGGGTGCAGCCTAACTTCCTCTCATAGATGTTTAAAATAAAAATAAAAATAAAAAACTAATTTATGAAAATTCAAATAATCTTGTCCAAAACAATCATCTTTTCCCAAATTAAGATAAAAATCCAGTCCAACTGGTGGTGAGAAAACCTAGTAGGCAATGGGATTGCCGCCACTGTAAATTGACAAATATGAACAGAGATATTAGAACAGAGAGGGGAGGGGGTTAAAATCACATTCTATTATGATGTGAGGGCCTACATGTATGGGGGCTATACTGTCAGTGGAATTATAGATTGAGCATTTAAACTTCTTCCTCCAATTTTTTTTTTATTTTTTTTTATTTTTTTATTTTTAAATTGTTGGTGGGGCAAATGGGATGTTGAGGGAGTTACCTTACTTAGCTCGGTGGCCTAATGTTTCACAAAAAAAATAAAAAAATAAAAAAATATTAAAAATTCTTATTGTCCAAAGTCCCAATTGTTCAAAAACTAGAAAGATAAGCTCAAATTTTGATTTTTTAGATAAAGTCTCAAAAAATCATGGGCTGCTAGCCTGCTACCATCTGTAACTTCCTATTGTAATTTCAAAATTAACCAAATTTGTTATGCAAATGCAGAAGGTGAAATCACATTAGCAGTTACATAAGCAAATAATCAACATGAAACAATCTCTAGGGGAAGTGATATGGAAGGGGCTAGTTTGGAGCTTTGGTATATAATCTATATTTTCATTTTCTTTCCTTCTCTCCAGTTTGTTCCTCTCCCTTTCTAATTTTGCAAAAGTCATGGAATCAAGGGCTCTCTTTTCTTTTTCTTTCTTTTTTTTTTTTGGTTAAAGAAAGTTCACGATCTTTTTCTTTTACATTTTGAAAGAAAAATCAGGGTATCATAAATTCATATAATGTTGTAAAGCTGCAAATTTTAATTATGTATTGGTTTAGATGAGTTTGAGAAGAGGGTGTTTTTGGAGCCTAAAGTCACCATCTCAAACGTGGAACCCTTTACACGTTTTAGATCTGGCGCAACATTTGTTTCAATTTCCTGTGGAAAAAACAATTAAACATGATAAAAACTATCAGTTTTCGGTAGTCCGTAAAGTAAAATGACCGAAAATCAAAAAAATCAATAAAAATTTGAAATCAAACCATGTGATGCTAATATGTATATGCATATTCGATTGGTAAAAAACTGACGAAGAAAAGACGAAAAAAATTCCAACCTGGTCAGGTCTGAGGAACACAACGTTTCCCAAGACGATAACGGTCCCAGACTCGTCGAGCATCTTCGCAAACTGCAGCCCCTGCTCTGCATTCGAGCAGCCTCCAGAGCAGATCTCAACGAACTCATCGAATGATATATGGTCCTTCGTGATCTGCCTGAGGTTCGATTTCACCATTTCAAGCTGCGACACCCTCAGCAGCTTCCTCGCATCCCCACCGTCAACTTCCGCTCCGCCGACGTCTCCGACGCCGTCGACGGTGGCGGAGGGCTCAGTCCGTCCAATCGAATCCGCTCCCTGGAAATGTCCATGCCACGCAACTTCTCCAGAAGCTTCTCTCCGGCAGGAAGTGACCGAAGCGCCGGCGATGGAGATGGGCCGCCAACTGGTATATCGGCCGCCACTGAAGGAACCGCCGGAAAACACCTTCATCTCCGGGATCGGGAGCCACTCTAGCCGGATTCGGAGGTATCGAAGTTTGCACGGCGGACGATGAAATGCGGCAATTCGCAAGAGTTGTATTCGATTTTTTCGATACGTTGAACAATCGCTGAGCTAAGGTTCTTTGAAACGCCATTGATGAAAATTTTAAGAAACTAACAAACTAGAGGGGAAAAAATGAGGCGGTGCTAAGGTGGTGATGATTTGGAAGCTTGTACGCTTGTATCTCTTTGCCCGATGGAAAAGGGCTTTGTTGATGGTTGGGTATTTATACGTCGTTGGAGGAGAGAGAAAAATTAATAATTAATAATTCTAAAATTATTTAAGAATATCGCTATTTAAAATTAAAATATATATATATATATTATATATGTAATTTTTAAGTTGAGTGATGTAATAATCAATTAAGATATTAAAAATAATATTTTTTTATATTTTTTTAATTATCAATTAATCATATCATTTATACATTATTAGATTTAAAAAATAATTTTATATATTATTTTTTATTATTGAATTAATTAAGAGAAAGTAAACCGATATTATAGAATGAGAAACAAGTCCCGAGAAAAAATGGTTAGAGATTTCAATTTTTTGTGGGTTGGATGTGCGAATATTCGTTTTAGAGCTTCAGCATGATGGTGTTATTTCAATGGAGCATCTCCTCTCACGAGTAATTAAAATTCAATTATTCAAAAATTAAAGACCTCTTCTCCTCCTCCTTCCATCACAGTTCACGAGTGGAAAGGATCACGGGAGTATCTTAATCAACATACACGTGGTTGGTAAGGCAGCGAAGAGACAATCATCCACAGTCCGATCGGTTGATTATTTAATATTAAAATTACAAAAATACTGGAGACCCTAAATATTCTACCAAAAGTTTTACCAAATGTGGGTCCCATGTGGGTCCCACACCCATGTGAGACATTTGGTAAAATTTTTGGTAAAATATTTGAAATCTCTAACATTACTCTTAAAATTAACTACTCCCTCTGTCCCAAAATATTAGTCCTTTATTCCATTTTTCATTATCCCAAAATATTAGTCCCTCTTCAAAAAATCAAGTACAAAAATAATATAAATTTCCTATTTTGCCCTTCTTTTAAATTAATAAACAATATAAAAAGTACAATTATGACATTGATATTCCCAAAAAATGTACTATCAAAAGGATAATTTTGGAAAATCAACTTTTTACAAAAGCAATAATTGTACTACCAAAAAAAGTTGGATTCCCCAAAAGGGACTATTATTTTGGGACGGAGGGAGTATTAGAATTGATCCGACGGATCATCAACTAATAGAGTAATAGACAAATAACTCATATTTATTACGTGTAAAACCAATTAATTCAAATTTTTAATATTTAATAAAATGATAGTATGACCTCGAATATTTATATTAAATAATAAATACTTATTTAGAAATGTTTTGAAAAGTTGATAAAAAATTAATTTTTTATTTTTTTAGTATATTTTGTCTTTTTGTGAATAAAAAAATGAGAGGTGATGTGATTCAAAATGAATAAAAAGTTAAAAATTAATTTTTTATTTTCTTCCCAAAAACCCCTTAATTTAATTTAAAATATTTTATTAAAGGATTATAATGCACTAAAATTAGTAGAAAACAAAAAAAAAAAAAATTTGTATAAAAGACACGGTAATAGGTGATGATACAGTTAGAGATGACGTGTGAATGAAATAAGAAACGGGGTGATGAGGTGGAGTGAAGTGGCAAGAGAGAGGAGAGAGAGTCAGATAGGTAAGATGGAAAATGGGTTAAAACGCAAACGCAAACGTGTCGCCACATACATTTTGGAGAACAGAACATATCCGAAGGTATGGGGAAAATGCGGGGTGGGTGGGAGTGTGTGTGTGGGAATTGGCAAGGGAAAAAGGCTCTGGTGAGTGTTGTGGGCGTGGATGTAGGTAGGGAAGTTGCCGCGTCCATTGGTATACGTGAAGCCTCCCCCAAGCCCCACCCAACTTTGCTTTTAGGTTCTTCTTCTATTTGCATTTTTCCTACTTTTTATTATTTATTATTATAATTTTTATTTTAATTCTATTAAAAATCTCATTTGAAATAAATTATTTTAATAATTTTTTAATTTTTAAAAAATAAATATTTAAAAAAATAAATAATAATATAATAATTTTAATAATTTTTTAATTAAAATATATAATTAACTAACGAGACTAAAGATATACATAAAAAAATTACCCACACAATCATTCCCAACACCCCTCCACCATCCGTCACCCCTGTTCCTTTTCTTTCTCTCTCCGTCTCCCACTCGAGAAATATTTAGCTTAAGTTTGGGAAGACTAAATAAGTGTACTTTTTGTCTTTTTTTGACTAAAAAATGAGGTTAAAAATATGGATGTTTAGGTTAACTTTTTGACTTTTTTGGAAAAATGTGTAATAAAAATTGTGAAAATTGGTTTTTTAGAAGAAAATTTGAATTGAGAGTTGTGCAACCGTAATTGTTGACTTTTGGTAAATAGTGTTAACTTTTTAACTTTTTGAGTAACTTTTTGACTTTTTGACTTATTTGGGAGTACCCAAACAAGGCCTTAATAATTTTAAAATATTATGTGATCATGTTCCAAGTCAATTATCAATTATTTATCTTTATATTATTTTCTCATCCCCAACATAAATCGTGGGTTTCTATCCCTTTCTACCAATCAAAATTTTATAAAATACCACATGTCTATATTTCATGAATACTGAATAATCACCCCACTCACCGACACATTTTTTATCAAAAAATTACTATAAACAACAATCAAACAATTAAAAATATATAATTACCAATTGTTAAACATATTGAGAATAATTTTGAAATATTGCATACAACATTTAGGCACTTAAGAGTTATTTGAGTGTCAACAGTTGGTCTAATAGTTCACATAATTTTTTTTTGGAATAGTAAAAAAGTCAAAAATTCAAAGTTTGAGTCGATGGAATCACTGCAACTCTTTTGTTGTAATTTAAATCTCATAACATCTTATTATATGGCTAAAAAAAAAATTTGAATGATTTTATTGATATTGATGTAAATTTATGCTATTTGAAAAAATATTGAAAATTCAACCTTTGTTTTCGTTTGTTGAACAAATTAAATTTGATCTACACTTATTGATCAAGCATTTTAAGATTATTTAAACAACTAAAATTGAATATAATTAATATAAGCAATTTTGATACGTTGAATGGTCAATAAGTTAATGAAATTTTATTCAACCTAACAAATAAATTGGGATAAATTACATTTACCTCTCCTAAGATTTCTGACGAATACAGGGACCTCCATTATGGTTTTAATAATTACAATAACCTCCCTAACTTTACCTGATAATGTCAAGATTCTCCCATTCCGTCTATTTTGCACAAACGATGTTAGTAGCCTATATAAAATGACTATATTACCCTTGTTTTTGCCTACAAAAAGGCAAAAAAGCCCTTGGAAGAGAAGTCAATCTAATAAGAGCTTTCACTCCTCATCAAATCTGCTAAAGAAGTCGAATCCTTCAAGTTCGACTATGTCGATCT
Source organism: Camellia japonica (assembly GCA_030407325.1). Taxonomy (NCBI): domain Eukaryota; kingdom Viridiplantae; phylum Streptophyta; class Magnoliopsida; order Ericales; family Theaceae; genus Camellia; species Camellia japonica. Next base: position 26,195,838 of record JAPPVO010000002.1, read on the forward strand.
CGCCAAGCAAGCCGACCTCCTCTTCCTCAAGTTTTGATCCGTCGTTTGCCTTACCACCATGACCATGACCACGGCCTAGTCGTTTCTCTATGAGCGTCGCATTCGCCACATAGTTTCCGACATCTCCAAAACCTTGGAACGAGCCCTAACCTTATTCCGCAAATGCAAGCAGAAGTGGCGTTCTCCGATAGGTGTTTACCATCACCACCAGTGCCGACTTCCACAAGGTCTCCAGTCTTCTAGAATCGTCCATCGTTGACATCAGCTGACTTCTCTCCATCGCCAGCAACGACCCATCTTGGCCATGCTCTAGTCCTCCATCGTCTCCGTCCAAATAGGACGCCTCTTCCGTGACCACCTTGACGCCGCCAACAACCTGGCATCCCTCACCTGTGATAATGATCATAACAAGAAGATGATGGTTAAAGAAGATAGAGTTGTACCCTTGCTGAAGGTTGTTGAAAAAAGGGGCTTCCCCTGATCCTCAAATGGCCGCCTACATTGTTTTTTTCTACTTGGTTAATGATTAGGACAGGGTCTAATCCATTGCCCGCAAGCTGGCTGTACCCTTAATTGTTAAGGTTTACATTTAAAATGTTTGTGAATTCTATGATTCCAATAAGAACAGAGATATATATAATTACAATATACAAGGTATTATGTAAGGTTTTTGGGGGATAGTGGATTCTGAAACTGAAAACAGAGCAGTGTGAAGATTAAGAAAAATTGCAGATTTTCCAAGAAAATTTAGGAAAGGAAAAATTGAAAAGGAAATGAAAATGAAAATCTACATAAAAATGAAAGGAGAATATTGTGTATATATTGATATACAGTGAGACAGAGAAAATAATTCTTTGTCTCTTTGCCTCTCTATCTATCTCTCTCTCTCTCTCTCTCTCTCTTTGCCTTTCTCTCTCGCTAGCTTTTTCATCTTCTTCACACAAATCAACATTCTTCATGTTGCTTACTATCGTGTCTCTCTCTTCTTTTTCTCAAGAATTCAATGTGTATTGTGAATGTAACTAATTAGGGATTTTGTGAACAAAGGGCATTTTGGTTTTTTCACAGGCAAAAGGAAGGGTAATATGGTCATTTTGTATAAGCTATTAACGTCGATTGTGTAAAATAGACGGCATGGGGAAATCTTAATATTGTCAGGTAAAGTAAGAGAAGTTACTATAATTATTGAAATCACAGGAAAAATTTTTGTACTTGTCAAAAATTTCAGGAGAGGTAATATTGGTTATTTGACCTTAATTGGCCTAACAAAGTTCAAATACAGGAGAGAAAAAAAAAAAAAAAATCAAAAAAAAGCATTTATGTTTAAAAAACCCTAGTCACTATCCTACTTCCTTAAATCCTAGAAGATGTGGTCCACAGTCGCTACCGTTGCAGCAGGATGGTGGTTGCACTAATTGTGTGGACGGGGGAAATGAATGGACTACAATGTCAGATCGTATAAAATATCTTTTAATTTGTTAAAATAATGTCAATTTGTATTAATTTATACTGTTTTATTTGTTAATTGTGGATTAAGCTTAAAAATTTATAATCCGTCTTTAAAATAGCTTCACTTTGCTATAATTAATATATGTATATATTTAATCTCTAATTAAATATCAAAATAAAAATGAGTATGATAAATATTTAGGGTTAGTTTGGGAAGTGGGTTGGCTTTTTGACTTTTTTGTCTATTTTAGTCTGGGCTAAAAAATTTAGTTTGGGAACGGCTTTTTGACTTTTTGGCTTTTTTGACTTTTTTTGTGAGAGAATAGTGTAATGATTATGGGTTGGATGTGATGTTTTGTTTGTTGTGGCTAACATAGCCTATTTTGTCTTTTGTGGCTATTTTAGTCACAAACCATCTTCCTAAACGGATGTGAAGTTTATTAAGGGCTAGTTTGGCAAGTCTAAAATAATCCAAAAAGTCAAAAAGTTACACAAAAAGTAAAAAAATCATTACTATTCACAAATAAAAAATATTAAAAAAATATTTTATATATTTTTATAATACAAAAATTTGATCAAGCTTTGTAAGCCGTACTTGTGAAGCAGAAAGGCATTATACACTTTTCGGGCCAAAAAAAAAAAATTATCTATGTAAAGCCACAAAATTTGATGGTAATGTTGGGCCCTTGGGGGCCCAGTAAGGGTTTCATTTTGATAATTCGAACCGTTCAATATGTAGAACTCGTCAAGTAATATATGCTTGTAAAAAATCACGTTGATCGGATATCATTAACTATATGATCAAATCAGTTTTGTATAAACAAAATGGATGATGTGATAGTTAACTGTTGAAAAAAAAACTAATCCGATCATATAACTATCGATATCTGATCAACATGATTTTTAGCAGACATATAATACTCGACGAGTTATACATATTGAATGGTTCAAATTATTAAAATGGGACCCATGGTAGCCCCCACGGACCGACATCATTGTCCACACACTTTGCCTCGAAGGAGGCAATTATTTTCTGTGTAAGACATGTTGGGTCAGCCGGGCAACCGTACAACCAATTAATTTTCTTCCACTATACATTTTATTTATACAATTTTTTATTACATATTTTTTTGTAAAAAGACAAAGTTAATCCAAACATCCATCTTTTTTTCCTCACCTTTTTAGTTCAAAAAGACAAAAAGTACACTTATTTAGGACACTCCAAACAACCCTTAAAAAATAATAGTTATATATGTGAAACATATTATATAAAATTAGTTTGTGTTATATATATAAAAAAATATTATACAAATTAGTATTATATATTATACAAATATTTAATAATTAGTTAGAATATTTTTCAATTCACTTAAAACCGTTCAACTCGTAATTTGTCAATTCGCCAATCCATCTAACTATTATTCGATTTATAATATGAAATAGTGGATGTAGAGGGAAGTAAACAATGTCAAGTATGTGCATAAAAATTTAGTTTTAATATTATGAGAGGTGTGTAAGGAATTTTTTAAAATTTTAATTTCTTTTTTAAAATAATGTTTCCATTTACACCCATTAATTTCTCTCTACACCCAGTTATGTGAGCACAAATTTCAATGCAGTCTTAGAGAGATGTAAATGTGACCAGACATTTTTGGAAAGTTAGTTTTTTAGTTTTTTTTTAAAGTTTTTTGTGAGTAAAAAATGTGAGAGATAATGCGACTTAAAATGGGTTAAAAATCAAAAGTTGACTTTTATCTAGCTTTCCAAATGAGCCCATTTCGGCTTGTAGTTTTATATAAACAAAAATGTTAGGGATCTCAAAAGTTCTATGAAAATTTCTACCAAATATCTCATAAGGGTGTCGAATCCACACCATGTGAATCTCATACCCTTATGAGACATTTGATAAAAAATTTAATAGAACTTTTGGGGTCTCTAACATTACTCTTCATAAATTATATTTCGTTCTTTTAAATTTTTAATTATATAAAAAAATAATTTATTTTATAATATTAATTATTATTTTTAATTATGTTAAAATTTATTTCAGCTAATAATTCAGATAATTTTATTATTATATAAGAGAGTGATTATAATTTTTTTATTATTAATTTTGTTAAATAAAATATTCTAACAAAAGAGTATTTATAATTTCTAAAATCACATAGGACAATTCATATTCGTATTATATATTAAGGAAAATAGAGTTTCTAAGTCTTGTGAAACTCAAAACTCTCATCCTAGTATTTTTCTATAATTCTTATTTTTTAAAATAATTAAAAAATCTTCTATTGATTAACTTTTATTGAATTATTAAAAAAAAAAAAAACTTATTATACCTTGATTTACACATTTCAAAACGGAAAGTTAATTGATCTATTTATAAATTTAAATTTAGAAATTTGAAAAAGAAATTAACTAATCAGTTTTAAAATTTTTAAAAAAAAATTCTAATTTTTATTGAATCTTTTAATTTTCTTTTTTTTTATTATGCATTGATTTACACATTTCAAAAAGAAAGTTAATTAATCCATTTAAAAATTTAAATTTAGAAATTTGAAAAGGATCAGTTTTAAAATTTAAATTTATGTACTACTAAAATAAAGGAATCAATTCACATCTTCTATAGATTATTTCTCTTGATGTTTAATTTTTTAAATAATTAAAAAATCTTTTATTGGATAGCTTTTATTCATTTATAATTTGATTGATGATCCATTTTAAGAAGGGTGGAGCACCAATAAATCTCAAATAGTGATCTTATAAATTGTTTAGTCCTTCCTTTTTTCTTATAGATCCAAAGGTTTCATTCTATTGTGAATTACATAAAGGCCAAGCATGAACGTCCACGTGTTACGTGTTGAATGACAAATGAGGATTTTCTCATAATGTTAATATTATTAAACATAACATTTCAAAAAAGAAAAAAAATTAATATACTTTTCCCAAACTTAATATTCTAATGTAATATTCAAAAAATGTAATACTTCAATGTAATAAATTCTGTAGTCCCATTCAAAATGAATGCACAAGCTTCGTTTGGCATGTCAATTTGGGACTAAAAGTAGTCAGAAAAAGACAAAATAGTTAAAAAAGTCAATAAGATAATGGTTATTTTGAAAAGTAGGTTAAAAACTGACATTTTAGTGTTTTTTCACTATTTTTTAAAAAATGTGTAAAAAAATAAAAAAGTGATGTAATCAAAAAAAGTCAGAAAACTAAAAAAAGTCAAAAAAAAAAAAAAAAAGCCAAAGGGGCAATTTGGGAAGAAGTTAAAAAAGGTAGCTTTTTAGTTTTTTAGTTTTTTTACACAAAAAAGCCATCTTTTTTAACACAAAAGCCAAAAGGTTGCAAAAAAAAATCAAAAAGTCAACTTTTTATCAATTTATCAAAACACCACAAAGTTTCCAAAATGACTAAAATGTCATATCAAAACTATAAACATTTCATTTTTTTCCTCACAAATGTTTAAAAAAATAAAAAAGTCCAACCCAACAAACTTTTTAACTTCAGGCTAAAAGTCAAAAAGCCAACCTACTTCCCAAACGAAAGCACATTATCAACGTATTCGGTGGCCATGTTTAGTTTGATTTTCAGAAACTTGTTTCATAATTTTAAAAAAAAAAAAAATTTGATTTGGTAAAAAATAAAAAAAATTATTATTTTTATATTATTTTATCTTTTGTGAGGCCAGAAATAATTTTTAAAAATTAAAAATATATTTTTAATATTTATTTTTATCAAATTAGTTTCTATTTTTTTTATTAAAAAAATATGTAAGATTTTTTTTTTTTTTTCCTGAAAATGAAACCAAACAAAGCCTGTATTTTGTGCATTGCAAAAACTCAACGTTACAAAAGTTTAATCCCCAAATCTTGCATACTTAGGTCTTATTTGACATGATCTAAAAAAGTCAAAAAATCAATATTATATTCAAGTCACATCATTTTATTTAAATCACATCATCTCTCTAACACATCACTTCAAACCCAACCCATACCCAACTCATATTTCATAAAAAGTCAAAAAGTGTACTTTTTTGATTTTTTAGTTAAAATATGATGTAAAAAAAAATAGTATATTTTGGATGACTTTTTGATTTTTTACGAAACGATATACAAAAAATAGAGAGAAAAAAGAATCTTTAATTTTTTGATATAAGTTATTGACTTTTTAATTTTTTTAATGACTTTTTGACTCTTAAATTAAAAATTAATGTTGCCAAACGAGGACTTAGCTATGATCTTGAATTTATAAATGCATAATAACATACAATGAAAAGGGAAATGTGAAAAAAAAAAACAATATTTATAAATAAAAAAAACAATATTTATAAAAAAAAAAAAAACATTTGTTTGGAATACCAACTCCTTGATTATTAATGAAACATTATTTATCAAATTTTGTGTCTACCCAATTAGAAGGATCTATTTGTACCAACTCCTTGATATTTATTTGGAATACCAACTCCTTTGATTATTGTGGATTCGCCTGACCGGTTACTTTTCTTTCCCAAGTCCAGATCCTCTGCAAGCTTTTCCTGCAATTCTTTTTTGCAGTGTCCAAAACGACGTCGTTTTGGGTAAAATTTAAAAAATATATATAACCAGCAGCAGCAGATAAACCCCCCCATTGTCTTCTCTCTCCTGGTTTACAAAGAGATTTTCGTCTTCTTCCTTCTAGATTTCTCTCAGTTCTTTCAATTCTAACTTCCATGAAATAATTACTCCCCCTCCTTCTTCTTCTCTGAAAACTATCAAGAAGACGTCTTTAAGCATCAATCTGCGGCCGCTTTGAATAGCTGGACCCATGATCAATATGTTGGACAATCTTCACTGTATTTAAAAGATTTAATTCTATTGTGTACAAAACAACAACTAGAATTTAAAGAAATAAAGAAAATGAGAGAATATGTTTGATTACAAAAATCAAACTCGAAAGAATAAATAAATAAATAAATAACAGATTTTATTTTGTTACAAAAACAAAATTAAAATCTGATTAAATAAACAAATAAAAATAGAATAAAATTAAACAACTTACTTGGTTAATTTCTTTGAATAATTATCTGATCAAGTCCAGTGTTTGACACTGTGTCCTTAAGACAGATTCGTCCTCTCCACGGTGCTTTCAGAATTTGGACGTCTATCTCCCAGGATAAAATGATCTACTACAAACAATAGCAGCACTACAAATTGTTTGCCTAACGAACACACTAAGTGTTTATACTCTCTCTGACAAGAAAATAATGCAGCAACATGAAGAGAATGTTTTCAGAATTATGAAGGACGAAAATTAGAGTTACAAAATCCAAATGAGGGCTGTCCTATTTATAGATGTAAAGGTGGCTCTTGGTTTTGAATTGAACAGGTATGATACCTGTTGGCTTTGAATTCAACAGATTTGAATCTGTTTATAATTCAAACAGATAACAAAACCGGGAAGGGCCCTGTTTGGGTGTGCAATAATACCAAACTGGTTTATTTTCGGGAAGGGCCCTGTTTGGATGTACAATAAAACCAAACTAGTTTAATTCTGTTTAAAAACGGGAAGGGCCCTGTTTGGATGAACAGTAAATCCAATTTGAATTAAATTCAAATGTTTTTGGCCCAAAAAGATTAGTATTGGGCCGAACAAGCCCAACCCAACCTCACACCACGCACCCGCGCCCAAGCCCAGGCCCAGCCCGCCCAGACGGACGGCGGCGGCGGCGCATGCGCGTGTGTGGTGATTTTTGGGTCCAATGGGTCTAGCCCAATTTGCCCATAACCTCTCCCTCTAAAACACTTGGGTACCCCTTGGGGCACACCCCAAGTACCAAACCCATGCCTTATAAACCCTTTCAAAACCTCCCACCAAATCAATGTGGGACAAGCCTTATTCAAACCTTTAAGGTATTTCCACCAAAACTCCATTTCCATAGAGCATACTTTGGCTTCAATTTCCCATTCACTCGGTAATGGTTTTGAGCAACCAAATATACCACGTGAATCACAACGCGGCATAGAACGCGTTACCACTTTGACCCGTGTAAATCGATGCACGGGGCCCACCTAAAAATTAGACCAAACTTAGGATAAAATTCTGGTTTTACCCAGAATTTATAACCATTTCCAACAATCCCCCACATGAATGGAATTTGATGACAACGGAAATGCAACAATATGCAGATTTATCGAAAGAGTATAAGTCGAAAATATCTTGCATCAGGATAGGTAGTTTTCGGCCTTGAACCTTCCCTAGTGATAACCTATCGGACTTACTGGCTAACCAATGGACGCGATGCCTTGAATTGTTCAGCCGTTTGTGTAAGCCAAGACAATAGATTTCACACAAAATATCTTCTAACACATCGTGGTTCTCACTGTTGTGTTCATTTTGGCCTTGAACGCTCCTGGTTTTCATGAGTGTTTCTAGAGAATGTAGCCTCTTTCATTCTCATAGAACCGGCCCCAGTTCAACACTCATATAGGTGATTCTTATTGTGAGTATCTCTTATACTCGTCTTGATTTTATGCCTTAATCAAGATATAAGTAATCATTAAAAGCAAAGCTTATCCTTATGCCCCTGCAGACAACATATGTTGCAGATATCACTCTCACCATAGGAATGGGTAGGAATTTTAATCCCTTGGTGATTTCTGGCGAGCCATACATAACTTAGTTGTCCCTTTGAACTTAGTTCTTGGGATCTCCAGTCATATAAGTAGGGTTACCATTATGACGACTCTTATGTAATAGGCTTTAATCCCATCCCCTTTGATGAACTATACACTAGCTCTTTTGTCAAACCTTTTGTTAACGGATCCGCAATATTCTCTTTAGATTTTATATAATCTATTGAGATTATTCCGTTTGACAACAATTGCCTTACGGTATTATGTCGACGACGAATATGTCGTGACTTACCGTTATACATATGATTCTGTGCCCTGCCTATTGCAGATTGACTATCACAATGAATGCAAATAGCTGGCACAGGTTTTGGCCACATTGGAATGTCTTCTAAGAAGTGACGAAGCCATTCTGCTTCTTCTCCTGCTTTGTCTAAAGCAATGAACTCGGATTCCATTGTGGATCGTGCGATGCATGTTTGTTTCGTGGATTTCCAAGAAACAGCAGCGCCTCCTAGTAAAGACATATCCACTTGTGGATTTTGAATCTTTAGTATCCGATATCCAATCAATAACCTTCAAGTACTGCTGGATATCGAGTAAAGTTCAAACCATGATCACGGGAACTTAGATATCTAAGAACCCGAATGATCGCTTTCCAATGGTCTTCTCCGGGTTACTAGTGTACCTACTCAATTTACTGATAGCATAAGCTATATCAGGACGAGTACAATTCATTAGGTACATTAGGCTTCCAATGATTTGGGAGTATTTTAACTGAGACACTGCATCACCTTTATTTTTCGATAAATAAAGACTGATGTCTACAGGTGTTCTAGCTAAATTCAAATCATCCTTGATAAATTTATCAAGAATTTTCTCAATATAATGAGATTGAGATAATGCATATCCGTCAGATGTTTTAGTAATTTTCATTCCTAATATAACATCTGCGACCCCCATATCTTTCATATCAAATCTTTTGTTAAGCATTTGCTTAGTTGATTTGATCATGTTTTGACTGCTTCCAATGATAAGCATGTCATCCACATAAAGACAAACTATGACATATCCTTGGTCAGTGTTTTTAACATAGACGCATTTGTCACATTCGTTTATCTTAAACCCATTAGTAAGCATTGCATGATCAAATTTTTCATGCCATTGCTTAGGTGCTTGTTTTAATCCATAAAGGGATTTTACAAGTCGACAAACTTTCTTTTCTTGCCCTGATACTACAAACCCTTCGGGTTGCTCCATATAGATCTCTTCATTTAGATCACCGTTTAAGAAAGCTGTTTTAACATCCATTTGATGTATTTCTAAATTAAACAACGCTGCTATAGCAATAAGCATGCGAATGGATGTTATTCTTGTCACAGGGGAATATGTGTCAAAATAGTCCAGACCTTCCTTTTGTCTGTAACCTTTAACTACAAGTCTTGCTTTATACTTGTCAATTGAACCATCTGCTTTCATTTTTCTCTTGAATATCCATTTATATCCAAGAGGTTTAGAACCTGGTGGAAGATCCACCAATTCCCAAGTATGATTTTGCATAATGGATTCAATTTCATTATTAACAGCCTCTTTCCATAAAGGTGCTTCAGGACCTGTCATTGCTGCCTTAAAGCTTTGAGGTTCATTTTCTAACAAGTATGTCAGAAAATCTGGACCAAAGGATTTTGATGTTCTAGCTCTCTTACTTCTTCTTGGTTCATCATCAGTTAAATTAGTCTCTTGTGTTTGATTGTCATTAGTCTCTTGACTTTGTGTACAATCATAAGTTCTTTTCTGTGAACTTAATTCCTGTCCTTTCTTGTAAGGAAAGACATGTTCAAAAAACACAGCATTCCTTGACTCTATAATAGTGTTCACATGTATATCAGGTATTTCTGATGTATAAGTCAGAAACCGATATGCACTACTATTCTGAGCATAACCAATAAACACACAGTCTACTGTTTTTGGTCCAATCTTAGTCTATTTAGGAACAGGAACTTCAACTTTTGCCAAACACCCCCACACTTTTAAGTATTTGTAGAAAGGTGGTCGACCTTTTCTACAATTCATAAGGAGTGCTGTTGGTTTTCTTGTGGGGTATTCTATTAAGAACATAATTAGCAGACAATATTGCTTTCCCCCACAAGTTCTGTGGTAAGCCTGAATTTAGTAACATGCCATTCATCATTTGTTGTCTATGATGTGCTTGATTCATAAATTTCAAATCCAAAAATTCAAAATAATTATGACTACACAAATCAGAATTAATGTTTTGACAAAATCATATCCTCATAAAAAATTTGCCTAATAAACGAACAATTCAAAAACCCAATTGATTGTATACATTCTTACAACTCATTTATAAATAAATGTAACTGTCATAAAAATATTTGTGACAAAAGAAAATTAAATTATCTCAACTAATGCAAGAGATACACCCCTATATTAATAAAATGGTTTATGGTTTAACAATTTCTACTACGCAAGTAAAATAATTATTAATGACATCTCATTCAAAATAAAATAAACCAATAATCAACATAAAAGATTTCTTAAATTACTTCCCAATTAAACGGAACGATATAATTACATACATCTTCATGTTTAAATTTCTCTGGTGTTTAAACACCCATTCAAAATTGATTAGAAATATTCAAATTAACCTGCTTATGTCCAAAGTCGACATAACAATTTATCATTCCAAATCACTTGAAATTATTGTTAAGAAATAACTTGAGTTGATATCATACATGCATATCAAACGCATCAAATAATGAATTAACAAAATAAATCAATCATGCATGATCCCATCACTTGCATCATGAAATAAAAGGATTCTCAACTCATAAATAAAATCCAACGCATTTAAACTTTAAACTTCAAAATGACAAAACATACCTTCATTTAATAAGTTTGATTTGTACATAAATAAACAAATTAAATATGCATTAAAATGTTCTTGTGAATATATATATATATATATATATTTCCGACTCAAGTGCAGAAACAATTCAAGACTATGAATCCACATTGTAATAAAAATAAAATTAGTTTGTAAAACTAATATTTTACTCTAGAAACAAATTCTTCCATGTATACTCACGATGAACTATGATAAAGTCAAAAGAATTAACACCTTTTCACAAAGGGTTCAAAAATAAGTGGTCTACCAAACGAAACCATAAGTCACTTACAAATTAACAGATTGTCACACAAAGTTACATGATTGATTAACAAAATTAATTTTCTAGTTACTAAAACTAGAAAATAAATTACAATACAAAATAATTTTATTTTCCTAGTAAAATAAAATACTGAAATAATATCTGATTACAAAAATCAGAAAACCAAACCACAAATTAATTTTCTAGTTACTTAAACCAGAAAATAAATTATAACACAAAATAATTATATTTTTCTTGTTACTAAAACTAGAAAATAATATAATTTTATTTTCCTTGTTACTAAAACTAGAAAATAAAATATCACAAAAATATTTGATTACAAAAATCAGAAAAACACAAAATAATTTTCTAGTTACCAAAACCAGAAAATAAATTCTAGTTACTAAAACCAGAAAATAAATAAAAACAACAAAATAATTTTATTTTCCTTGTTACTAAAACTAAAAAAATAAAATACCAAAATAATTTTCTGTAACACCAAATAATATTCTGCAATTGTTAATGACACCAGTATATTACTACTAGTTGTCAAAGAAAAGAGACAGTATATTACTACTATCTGTCAAATAACATAAACCACTATTTGTTTTTCCAACCAGAATATTACTTAGGAAACACAGAAAATTAAATACAATGAAGATACCAAAAAGTGTATCTGTCTTAAGATTGTTGGACAATCTTCACTGTATTTAAAAGATTTAATTCTATTGTGTACAAAACAACAACTAGAATTAAAGAAATAAAGAAAATGAGAGAATTGTTTGATTACAAAAATCAAACTCGAAATAATAAATAAATAAATAAATAACAGATTTTATTTTGTTACAAAAACAAAATTAAAATCTGATTAAATAAACAAATAAAAAATAATAAATTAAACAACTTACTTGATTAATTTGTTTGAATAATTATCTAATCAAGTCTAGTGTTTGACACTGTGTCCTTAAGACAGATTCGTCCTCTCCACGGTGCTTTCAGTATTTGGACGTCTATCTCCCAGGATAAAATAATCTACTACAAACAATAGCAGCACTACAAATTGTTTGCCTAACGAACACACTAAGTGTTTATACTCTCTCTAACAAGAAAATAATGCAGCAACATGAAGAGAATGTTTTTAGAATTATGAAGGACGAAAATTAGAGTTACAAAATCCAAATGAGGGCTGTCCTATTTATAGATGTAAAGGTGGCTCTTGGTTTTGAATTGAACAGGTATGAACCTGTTGGCTTTGAATTCAAACAGATTTGAATCTGTTTATATTCAAACAGATACAAAAACGGGAAGGGCCCTGTTTGGGTGTGCACTAATACCAAACTGTTTATTTTCGGGAAGGGCCCTGTTTGGATGTACAATAAAACCAAACCAGTTTAATTCTGTTTAAAACGGGAAGGGCCCTGTTTGGATGACATAAATCCAATTTGAATTAAATTCAAATGTTTTTGGCCCAAAAAATTAGTATTGGGTCGAACAAGCCCAACCCAACCTCACACCACGCACCCGCGCCCAAGCCCAGGCCCAGCCCGCCCGACCAGACGGCGGCGGCGGCGCGCGCGCACCACACACCAAAAGATTAGTATTGGGCCGAAGACGCCCAACCCAACCTCACACCACGCACCCGCGCCCCAAGCCCAGGCCCAGCCCGCCCGGCCGGACGGGCGGCGGCGCGCGCGTGCGTGTGTGGTGATTTTTGGGTCCAATGGGTCTAGCCCAATTTGCCCATAACCTCTCCCTCTAAAACACTTGGGTACCCCTTGAGGCACACCCCAAGTACCAAACCCATGCCTTATAAACCCTTTCAAAACCTCCCACTAAATCAATGTGGGACAAGCCTTATTCAAACCTTTAAGGATTTTCCACCAAAACTCCATTTCCATGGAGCATACTTTGGCTTCAATTTCCCATTCACTCGGTAATGGTTTTGAGCAACCAAATATACCACGTGAATTACAACGCGGCATAGAACGCGTTACCACTTTGACTCGTGTAAATCGATGTACGGGGCCCACCTAAAAATTAGACCAAACTTAGGATAAAATTCTGGTTTTACCCAGAATTTATAACCATTTCCAACACAATAGACTCTGTAGCAGATATGTCAATTAAATCTCTTGGACTATCACCAACCATCCACTCCATAGTCAAAACTTTCCTTTGACTTAAATGCTGAAGAACTTTTGGAACACAAATAAATGGAAAGGAAGCATGAGCTTGCTGTAGACACAGAGAAAAACAGTTAAGTTTGGACTCTGGAGCCATAACCTTTAAGCAAGGAGAGCTTCCCTCAGTGTGCCACAACAAGAATGCCACAATTTGGTATCAATGAACTAAAAGCTGATACCCCTGTCGACAATCTTTTCCCAAAACATTGACAGAAAATGGCCTAAAATTTTCAAATCTTTCCACACAAAAAATTCATATTGGAATGCGTAAATTTTAAGAAATTAAGTTACAAAAGTTCAGGCACTTTAAAACAACAATTGGAATTGAACTTGCAATAGAAAAGGCATAGTCATGAAATAGAATATTGTTCTCTTCATCATAAATGTGCAATATTTTAATTTTCTACCCTTTCGTTACTCAATATATGGGATTTCACTTCTCTGATTAAACCCACTTCTCTCTCTAACTTCTAAACCCACAAAGCAAACCCACATTAAACCCACCTTTTAATTGTAGCCACCATATAAAGCAAACTCGTCTCTTTTCTACTCTCAACTAAACCCACTTCTGTGATTTAATTTTTTTTTTGGTCAAATCGTTTGTATATTTGTTTGTTTATATATATATATATATATATCTTCTCTATGTTTGTCTAGATCTAGATGGAAAAGAAAGAAAGAAAGGAAGAGGAAAAGGAAGGAGGAGGAGGTGCGGCTAGAGAGGACCGCCGAAGAGGAGAACGATTAGGGGAGGGTCGTTGAAGGGATTGGGGGTCGCCGGAGCTGCTGGGGGAGCTGGCCAACAATGGGGCTTTTGTTTTGGTTTTGTTTTATCTCCTGATGCTGTTTGTTTTTTTTTTCAAGTTTTGCCTCCAAACGACGTCGTTTTGGGGCACTGCAGGAAAAAATTGCAGGAAAAGCTTGCAGAGGATTTGGACTCTTCTTTCCCATACATCATCTACTAGCATAATTTTCCCTGCTATGCACGAGTATAAATAAATAATTAAAAATTAATTTTTAAAATTAAATAATAATTTAAAGAATTTATTTATAATATTTGACAAAAATAATTTAGAATTAATTAAATTTTATTTATTTTTATCACAATTATATATAAGAGAATTTTTTTTTATATTCTTATGTCATTAATTGTGTGCTTTAAATTTTTAATAACAAATATACGTCATAATTTAAGTGGTAAAAATTAAAAAATAAATCACAAAAATTATATTTATCATAAAATATAAATACATTTTGTCTTATGAGTTTCGTAAATTTAATTTATCATATGATATTGATAAATTACATTTGTCAATATAGTAATTTTTTTAATGTTTTGTGATGTTTAAAAATTATAATTTGTCATATGTTATAAGATTTACGTAAAAATGAATTAGTATTCACTTGTGATATTAAGGCCTGGTTTGGGAACTTAAAAAAAAAAACCAAAAAGTCAAAAAAATATCAAAAAGGTTAAAAAGTTATCACTTTTTACCAAAAAAAATATAAAAAAATTAATATACATAATATTAAAATACAAATCACCTTCACGCCTCTGTAGGTATTGGCGTGAAAGCAAAGGCAGTGAAAGGGAAAAAAAAAAATTACATGTGTATATTCACTAAGTTGAATGGTAAAGTTGGGCCCGTGGGGGCCCATCATGGGTCCCGTTTTGTTCAATATGTAGAACTCGTCTAGTACTATATGCCTGTAAAAATTGGGTAAACTACCAATAGGTCCTACTTTTGAGACTTATTACCCATTAAGTCGTATTGATAAATTTATTAAGTGATAAAGATAAATTTATCAGTCTTTTATTTTTATGAATAAATTTATAGTGATAAATTTACCAGTCTCTTTGTTTTTATGAATAAATTTATAGTGATAAATTTATCAATTTCTTATTTTTATAGTGTTAAATTTATTAGTTAGAACCTGTAGGTAAATAAGTCTAGTTAATAGGACTGATTGGTAAGTATCCCTAAAAAATTTGGGCTTAACATTAGATTTACACCAACTTATCTTTCACCTAATCATTAAAAATTGTCTTGTTCTGTTCCCAACTTATATGAATCATTTGACCTATCTATTTATTAAATTAATAAATAAATATTTGTAAATATTTTTTTATAATAAAAATAAGAAATATGGACTTATTTTATGCATACTTATTTAGAAGTTTGAACTATAGTTAAAAAAAAAAAAAACTATATATTTATGTTTAAAACAATTAAATGAATAGCTATATATATATAATATATATTTATGTATAAAAAATTGTTTAAGATAAAGTAACCCTAAATTGTAGGTCATATTCTAGTCCTAATAAATTTAAATTTTATATTTAAATTATATTATAGTTTATTAGTTCATGACTGATATGAGCGAATTTGAGAGTTCTAATATTGAATTAAACATTAAAAAGTAGCCAAGAAAATTTAGTTCAAGTCGATTTTGTTTGTCAATAATTCTTGATTTAAGCCTAATCCTTAGAGAATCATCTAATTCATGTCCAATCCATGAGTTAGCAGACTTACCTATTTATTTAATTTTTAATTAGTAAATATATTTTACAAAAAATTATAACAAAAATAGGAAATATGTAAATATTTGTTTGGTATATTTATTAACAATTTCAAAATTAATTAAGAAATTATGTACTTATTCTTAAAAGGATAAATTACATTGGTAATCCCTATATTTTAACACTTGTGTTATTTTTGTCCTTACAATTTTAATTTGCTCAATTTTGACCCTAAATTTACAATTTTGTCTCAATTTAGTCCAATTGTTATAATTGCTAGTGTTTTTTTTATTGAAAATACGCACAAAAGTAGCATCTATTATATTTTTATAGACAAAATTATAAACTTGTTAACTCAATAAGTTAATCTTAACTAACTTAATAACTATTTTCTTTCAAAAATCTTAATAGGTATTATCAATTGGACCAAATTAATACAAAATCTAAAATTAGAAGTAAAAATCAAACTGATTAAAATTATAGAGATCAAATTGACATGAGACAAAATGCATGGACTATCGATATAATTTACTCTTCTTAAAATATGTCTAATATTAATTGTATCAATACTAAGATATATTTATATCTGAAAAACTATTTAAGATCAGATCAGGCTAAAACCTGAATAAAAAATTAATGGCTTATTAAAAATATTTAATAATTATAAATTCAAATTTGATCAATTTTTCATTTAAATTTTTTCATAAAATTAGATTATTTGATAATTTTAATTTATAGTTCCAATTTTTCCTTGTATTTTTTTAAAATATTTAAAATTATATATAATTATAATTTCTTTTGAGATTTCCTTTTCAATCTCAAATTAGTTATAACTTGAATTTGGTTAAAATTTATTTTTGACTTCTCATCTACAAAACTAACAATAAACATAAATTAATTTTTGAACTTGTAAAAAGGTAAATAAAAAAATATATTATCAATAATAATAATAATAATAACAAAACATATTTTTATTTATCATGTGACGTCTCACCACTATATTGATAATAGTCATTAATAATAAAATTTATTACGATAATACAACAATGATATATCAAATGATAAGTAACATGTACTCACAATAATTTTTGATAGTTATACAAAAGCACCTAAAATTATATATTAAAACAATATATGATCCATATTTAATTTTTATATGGTAAAATTCACACTTAATCTCAACCATACATTAGTTTTCTAAATCAATTCATCACCTAAACTATCTACTATTCTTTTAATATTCATCTTTTCAAAATCCACCCAAACAATGCTCTGGCCGAGCTCATCATCACCCTTGTTGTTGCTATGCTCACCACCTCTACTAACTATTATGCAATTCCGGTCTAATTTTTTATCTTTGTAAATATAAAAATATAATGTTGTGGAAATAAAAAGATACTGTTAGAGTTTTAAAGAGTTAAAAATGAAAAATAAAAAATTGCATGATTTTAGATTTTCTTATTTCATATATGGTGTTAATTTTTTTTTTTAAATCCATAAATTATGGAATAGTATTCATTATTTAAAATTTTATCTATTGATGGGCAAGTCAATTAAATGTTTTTAATTTTTTACAAATAAAAAATTTGAAAAATTTGTTTAAGAAATTAAAAAAATGTCCAAATCATAAAGAACAATATAAGACGCCTTATTCTATAAACAAATAAAAAAAATCATAGCTATATTATCAATTCACATATATCAAAAGAAATAATAATAATAATAATAATAAATAATAATAATAATAATAATAATAAAATAATACACAAACATCCACACACACACAAAAAAAAAAAAAAAACTTCAAATCAACTCCCAAAACAAATATAGTTAACATATATATTTATTATCAATTTAGTTGGAAAAAAAATACATTGGAAAAAAAAGTCATATAGAGGGGGGGAAAAAAATACTCATACGAAAATATAAATTTACAAAAAAAAAAAAATCACAAACTAACAAACTTGAAATAAGTTTGGACTATTGACAAAGAGAGAGAATAACCATTGTATCATTATTTTGTGGAGGCGTTGGCCGGGCTGGAAAAAAAATCAAATATTGAGTATTTTAAAGAGAGAATTGTATTGAATTTTTAATTTGATTGGGTTTTTAAAAGTTTAGATTTATATTATTTTTGGAAAAAAAGAGAGTGGGATGAAGTTGACTTACCATATTATTTTGAATTTTGAAATTCAAAATCATAGATAATTAGTGTATTTATTATTATTTTTATTTGAATTGTTTTGATCAACATTATTTTTGGAAAGAGCGAGGGTGACTTAACATATTGTTTTGAATTTTAAAATTCAAAATTGTAGATAATTAAAACTTTTTTTGTTTTTGGATTTTTGACTTAAAGAACTAACCAACAGTTTTTATTTTTATTTATTATTTCTTTAAAAATTAACAAATTAACAAAATTAGTTTGGAAGTTTGAAATTTCCACAATCATTGTTATTAAAAATGCCATTTTTCCCCCACACACACATATATATATATATAGATTAGATTACATATAAATTGTATTTCGGAATGGAAATCTCAATTATTCGAGATCAAAGTTGTTTAAAAATTCCAACAATAATTGATAGGAGTTGGAAATCGGAGAGCACAATAACTTGAGGCCATTTGAGAAGTAGATTAGATATTGATGCCTACGAACGAATCAACTTCAAAATGAGCGATGCGTAGACGCTAATGTGTACCCTTTTTGATTAATGTTAGAGAGGATAGGATGCCTTGAAGTTGCAGTATTGGTTTATATCTGTGACTCTTCTTTCTTCGGAGAAAAGTTAAGGATCATGAAAATATTTTCATGAAAATGATCATGAAAGATTTATGATTTTTGAATTAGCTTGATTAGTGTGTGGTGCTTTATTCTAAGTGTAATCCAAGGGTCATAAAGTTTTTATAATTATTTTCATGAAAAGTTTTTTATGATACCTAACATTACTGCTTTCCTGACATATGTTGTTCAAATGATTGCTCAAGTTGTTCCCATTATCACTACTTTGAATGACCCCACATTACACTTCAAAAAATAACATTATAATGTTTGTTATAATTTATTATGATATTGATTATAATATTATTTTAATAATAATTTAAAAAAATTAGTTATACGTTGTTTTTTATTATGATATTTTTTTAATTATAATTTTAAAAAGATTCAATTATGACATTTGTAATAATCGACTCTACAAATGTCACAACTTATATATATAAATAGATAAGTACGAGGACCATGAACTCAAACCTAGCTCAACTGAAGAGGAAAAAAATTATAAAGCCATAAATAAAGAGCTTAAAGGAAATAAATAAATAAAAAATAAAATTCATGAATAATAAGCCCCTCCACCCTTTTTTTACCTTTGGGATTGAGATAGGAATGTTCTTTGGCATATCTATACATAATACATGATCATGTATACATTATTATCGAGCATAGTTGGGGGAAATGCTTCATTTGTGCCTCTAGTGTGAGAAAGACCACACCTCCAGCCCCTAAAAATAAACAATAAAAATAAAAATAAAAAATTGACCTCACAGTTAAAAGTGTTCAAAACGTACATATGAAGTGACTACTTGTTGTCTACAGAGTCAAATCAATTCACTAGAAAGAGAAGGAAAAAGAAAAATGTTTGGTGGTCATAAATTTTGTGACTCTAATGGTCTGAAAATATTAAAATAATGTTGTTTTGTTCTCAAAATAATGTCGTTTTGAGTGTTTTGAGCTATTCGAACCATATATTTTCGGGCCATCAACCATTGCTGAAGGGAAAAAGAAAAAAGAAAAAAAAAAAAAAAAACTGGCGTAAGTTGATCATTTGCAGAGTATATATTCTGAGGAGGCCTGTTGACAATATGGGTGGATTATAGCTAATATTCTTGCCATTTGATCTCCACGAACACACAAAATTGCCATTCTATTAAACTCCTAAGAAAATTGGATTGAAATCAAAATTGAGAAATGCTACATTTATATCAGTCAGGCTGATATTTTTGGCCTTGTTTGCCGTTTGGTTTGTTTTTTTCAAAAATTTTTGAGAAAAATTTTCTACAAATAAATTTTTAAGAGTAATCAAACCAAATAAATTTTTTTTAAAAAAATCTCAAAATTTTGTTTGGTTACCTACTTTCCAAAATCACACACTCTCTCATACATATCAAATCAATCACTTTTTTTAAAACTCTCTTCCCAAAATAATTTTTCAAAACCATTTCTAAAAAAAGGTAAACCAAACAAATTTTCGTACTTTTTATCTCAAAAACTACTCTACAAATACAAACTAAACACACCCGATATTTTCAATCGGGGACCTTTGTGTAGGGTGCCTCAATTTGTTCTCTGATGCTCCTAGCTGACTTGATTGTTTTGTTGAAAATAATTATACATAAATAAATGTTTTTTTATACTTAATTTCTTTACTACCAAAAATAAAAATAATAAATTTTATGCGTATATCATATTCAATATTTAGTCATGTGCAAAGAATGGTTTCTAATAATTTTATCAATAATTGTAATAAGAATGTCATTTCCATTCTATATATAGAATTTAATGTAACAGGTACATTAGGTGGTGTTTTGCAATATTATTTTAATTTTTTTGTGTAACTAGTACAATAATATAGGGCTTGTCTCATATTATTTTTGTTTTTCGTGTAAACCAAGTAAAACGCAATATCCTTATTTTAGAATTTAAAGAATTAATTTTTTTTTTCAACTTATTTCTATTTAATAAATTATAAACAAAAATTAGACTGAACCCAACCTGGTTTGAGAATTTCGTACATTTTGTACATCTAACTCACCAATTATACAAAATATCAACCAATAACTACAATAACACGTATAAGTCCACTAGCACCCACCACATGTTGGGTTGTAAGAGTAATCCATACGTTAGTAACACAAATACTTTCTACCCCACATTGTCTTTGGCTGTATTACCATGTTTTTTTTTTTTGGTATGACTTTGTCTCCAACGTTTTAAAGATTGATTTTTCTTCATTGTATGTACTTCTCTTGGACCACACTTTCAGATATCATTGGACTTGATATTACACCCACCTAAATTAAAATTATGAGTTGTGTTGGGAATCTCAAATAAATTATTAAATTTTTTACCAAACATTTCACATGGGTGTGAAATCCACACATACCCATGTGAGAGATTTGATAGAAAATTTGATAATTTATTTGGGATTCATAGTATTTTTCTAAAATTATTTAGTGTCATCAAAGCTAAGTGCTCTAATGCTATGTTTAGTTGGGGAATTTGAGGAGGGATTTGGAAAGGGAAATGGAAAAAGTAAGTGAAATGTGAATAAAACATACCTATATTTCACTTAGTTTCACACACTTTTTCTATTTTCCTTTCCAAATTCCTTCCTAAAACCTCCAACCAAACACAACGTAAATGTCATACTTCTAAGTTGGCTGAGGATGAAAAATGAAGTAAAATGTCCACAATACCTGGGTTTCAGTTGAGGGCTTGAGCAAACACTAGCTAAGATAGTGACTCAACCAGAAAGCGGTGAAAGGAATTCTACGATTTAAACACAATTTTAGTTTGAATATTATTGTTATTCTTAATATTTGCTCATCACGAAACGTAACTGAACTTGCTACTCTTGATTGTCAACCAAAATTCTATCAAGGCTTGAGTTGACGTGTCCTAATCAAAGAATTCTAGTGAAACCTAAAATTGGATGTGTCAAAGGGCTTGATTGGCATACCAAGGGTTGGTTTGAGATGTTCTAAAAAAGTGTACTTTTTAATTTATTGACTTATATGGGTTGGGTTTGAGTTGGGTTTGATGTGATATATTAGAGAGGTGATGTGATTTAAATAAGATGATATGACTTAAATAGGATAGTGACTTTTTGACTTTTTATATTATTTAGGTTATGCCAAACTTGACCTAAGTACTACTATTTTTAGGTTGGTGATATTTAATGCTCAAAATTTTTTCAACCATGCAAAGAATGTGATTAAGCCGAAGGACTCGAATCCAAACAAATAACATGTGGGACACCCTGTTTAACCCATATAGCGAGTGACAGGAACGGAATTAGGAATTTATTTATTTGAAGACTAGGATTGGTTTGGGATGTTCTAAAAAAGTGCACTTTTTGACTTATTGGCTTATATGTGTTGAGTTTGGGTTGGGTTTGATGTGATGGGTTAGAGAGATGATGTGATTTAAATAAGATGATGTGACTTAAATATGATAGTGACTTTTTGAATTTTTGTATTATTTAGTAGATGCCAAACTTGGCCTAAGACACTACAGGAAATTATACTTTTGGCAATCAAATTTGACGACCAAACATTATATTAGTCGGCAAAAGTACAAGATTTAGTTACTATTTTTTTTTAGTAGGGGTGTATTGATTATTGCAGACTAAAAAAAATGTAGTCGCTAAAAATGTCAAAATTGGAGACGAAAACAATTTTTAGTCTCTAAATATGTCACAATTGGCGACAAAACAAAAATTTTAGTCGCTGTATAGTTACTTTTAGCTACTAAAATTATTTAGTCGTCGAAAGAAAAATCAAAATTTACTTCTTATCTTTGGCGACCAAAGGTTTGGTAGCCAAAAAATTTATTTTCAGCGACCAACTAATATTTTAGTCGCTGTATAGTTAGTTTTGACTACTAAAATTATTTAGTCGTGGAATGAACAAAAAAAATTTAATTTCTATCTTTGGCGATCAACAGTTTCGTCGCAAAAAATGTATTTTCAGCACTAAAAATTATTTTAGTCGCTGTATAGTTAGTTTTGGCTACTAAAATTATTTAGGCGCCGAATGAAAAACAAAAAGTTTACTTTCATCTTTGGCGACCAAAGGTTTGGTAGCCAAAAATTTATTTTCAGCGACTAATTAATATTTTAGTAGCTATATAGTTAGTTTTGACTACTAAAATTATTTAGTTGCCGAATAAAAAATAAAAATTAAAATTTTATCCTTGGCGACCAACAGTTTGGTTGTAAAAAATGTATTTTTAGCGACTAAAAATTATTTTAGTTGTTGTATAGTTAGTTTTGGCTACTAAAATTATTTAGTCGCCGAATGAAAAACAAAAAATTTATTTTTATCTTTGGTGACCAAATGTTTGGTAGCCAAAAATTTATTTTTAGCGACCAACTAATATTTTAGTTGCTGTATAGTTAGTTTTGACTATTAAAATTATTTAGTTGCCGAATGAAAAATAAAAAATTAATTTTTATCTTTGACGACCAAAAGTTTAGTCGCCAAAAATGTATTTTCAGCCACTAAAAAAAATTTTAATCGCTGTATAGTTAATTTTGACTACTAAAATTATTTAATGTAACAAGTACATTAGGTGGTGTTTTGCAATATTATTTTAATTTTTTTGTGTAACTAGTACAATGATGTAGGTTTGTATCATATTATCTTCTATTTTTTGTATAAACCAAGTAAAACACAATGTCCTTATTTTAGAGTTTAAATAATTAAATTTTTTTTTTCAACTTATTTTTATTTAATAAATTATAAATAGAAATTAAACTATACCATAACACGTGGAACCCACTTTGGTATGAGAATTTCATACATTTTGTACACAAATTTTCTGTGAAAATAATATTTCTCTGACTTACCAATTATACAAAATATCAACCAATAACTACAATAACACGTATAAGTCCTCTAGCACCCACCACATGTTGGGTTGTAAGAGTAATCCATACGTTAGTAACACAAATACTTTCTGCCCCACATTGTCTTTGGCTGTATTACCATGTTTTTTTTTTTTTTTTGGTATGACTTTGTCTCCAACGTTTTAAAGGTTCATTGTATGTGCTTCGCATGGAAAACACTTTCAGATATCATTGGACTTGATATTACACCCACCTAAATTAAAATTATGAGTTATGTTAGGAATTCTAAATAAATTATTAAATTTTCTATCAAACTTTTCACATGGGTGTGAAACCTATACGTATGTGATTTGTATGAATTCCACACTCATGTGAAAAGTTTGATAGAAAATTTGTTAATTTATTTAAGAGTTATAGCATTTTTCTAAAATTATTAAGTATCATCAAAGCTAAGTGCTCTAAATGTCATACTTCTAAGTTGGCTGAGGATGGAAAATGAAGTAAAATGTCCACAATACCTGGGTTTCAGTTGAGGGCTTGAGCAAACACTAGCTAAGATAGTGACTCAACCAGAAAGCAGTGAAAGGAATTCTACGATTTTCCGTGACTCAATCAGAAAGCAGAAGATTCTATTTTTTTATTTTTCGTATTTTTTTGTTTTTATTAAATTTTTAAAAATATTTTAAGTAATTTTTTTACTTTTTAGATATACCTAACATAAATATACCTAAAAAGTAAAAAATTTATAAATTTTTTTTTTAAAAATTCACTAAATACCAAAAATACAAAAAAAATACAAAAATTCAATACATTTTTTAATGTATTTTTATGTATTTATTAATTTTTTAAAATATTTTTTCACAAATTTTTTATTTTTTAGATATATCTAAGTAAGTAAGGTCCATCTAAAAAAGTAAAAAAATATTTAAAATTTTGAAAATATTCACTAAAAATAAAAAAAATATGAAAACTGAAAAACTCAATTTTTAAAAATTTAATTCAAAAAATTTAAATTAAACACACTGATTGTTATTGTTAATTTTTGCTCATCACGAAACGTAACTGAACTTGGTACTCTTGATTGTCAACCAAAATTTTATCAAGGCTCGACTACGTGTCCTAATCAAAGAGCTCTAGTGAAACCTAATATTGGATGTGTCAAAGGGCTTGAGCGGCATGCTAACTACTACTATTTTTAGGTCGGTGATATTTAATGCTCAAAATTTTTTCAACCATGCAAAGAATGTGATTAAGCCGAAGGACTCGAATCCATACAAATAACATGTGGGACAATTTGTTTAATCTATATACGGAGTGATAGGGACGGAATTAGGAATTCATTTATCCAGAAGCCAAGACATGAATAAATTTTTTTATTTATGAATAAATTAAACAACCATATATTCAACCATAATATATGAATAAAAGTAAAATTATGTATTAAATAATTTTTTATACAAATCAACTCAATCATCTATCAAAGCGAAACTCAATATTCTTTCCTATCTCAAAAGTCTTCAATAATTGATTCTGTGATAAAATTTTCAACAATTCTCTTAGAATAGTAGAGAGAGAGGAAAATATTATGTATTGTATATATTCAATCTATCAATTATAATAGGAGAAGCGTGTATATATAGGCCAAGAAACCTATAGGAAACCTATGTGTACAAGAATACTAGAGTCCTAAGTATAATAGGAATAGATAACAACTAACAAATGTACACAGGCAAAGAGTCTATAAAAAAATCAATTCTCCATTCGGTTGCGAAATCTAGTTTTGACAATTTTCAATATGAAAAAATAAATTTTTTTTTTTTAGTATTATATTTCAATTTTCATCTTGGTTGGGGGCAATTACATATTAGGTTCAAAAGTACTATTATTTTTAAAAAAAAAATCAGCGAGCCATGGCCCCTATTAGTCTTGTCATCGGCCCGTCTTGGCGAGTGACACATTCACCTCAACCTCCATGGATAGAATACCTGGGTTTATTGAAAGATGATGATCACATTGCAATAATATATATTCAAGGGAAGACCATCAAAGAACATCAACTTTCTCTTTACTTACTAATTTGCTAGCAATAAAATTGTTAGATTGTTAATTTTGTATGTGATTAGTCAACAAATGACAGCTAAATTGAGGTTGTTAGTCTATGCCATGTAATCACGAGGTTTATCCAAATGATTAGACATATCCAAATATTCGTGTTTGTCCCCTAAACAATACCAAAACAGAGGATATTACAGAGGACATATGCCTCGGCAAAGATAATGGCAAAAAAAGACATGAATGTAACCTAACCAAGACAACGAAATGCACTATAGACAACTGTGGTATCCTAAACCATAACCAATTCACCAACAAGCATCATACAACACATACCTAACAAAGTCGTCCCCAAAAAAAAAAGCTCAATGGGAACTTTTGATGCAGGCTCAGTTGGTTTTGCGCGCAATTGACCTCAATGATAGTAAAGATGATTTGAAAGTCCAATTGAATATTCTTATCAGTCATGCTGGCAAGCAAATATACAATGACAACAAAATTTCACATTCTTAATAAAATCTAACATGAGTCCTCTCTCTGTAACGTCAGATCAACCGCTCATAGATTTTACTTTGCACCGAACCTTGGCCATAACCAGCAATCATGGTAGTTGACTTGAAAACTTGAAGTCACTAGTTGAGGGTTTCACAAATTTGTAATTGCAGCAAATTTTTCTCTCTTTCCCAATTCCTCTTCTTCAGAATTCCTAATGCTTCCCATTTATCCCTCTTGTAGCTTCCTCATCCTTGACAACGTTGCTAATGTGATCCAGGCTTTGGCTAATTGGCACTACAGGAAATGATAGTTTTGGCGACCAAAATGTTGGTTACCAAAAGTCCCATTTTTGGTTGCCAAAACTAATTAGCGACTAAATTTTTTTGTCGCCAAGGTTGTCACCTATACCCTATCGGCGATAGTATTGGTGACTAAACTATTTTTGGTCGCCGAAAGTGAAACGTTTGGCTACTAAACTTTGATTAGTCGGCAAAGGTTATCTTTTGGCAACTAAATCATCAGTCGCCAAAAGTGAATGTTTGGCTACTAAACTTTGGTTAGTCGGGAAAGGTGATCTTTTGGCGACTAAATTATTGGTCGCCGAAACTGAACGTTTGGCTACTAAACTTCGGTTAGTCGGCAAAGATGATCTTTTGTTCTCACATAAAACTAAAATTCAACAATTAGAGGCTAAATAGTTTAGTCGTTGTTACTTTTACTGACTACAAACTTTAGTCCAATAGAATACATACATTTAGCGATCAAATAGTTTAGTCGTCGTTATTTTCACTAACTACAAACTTTAGTCGCCAAAAGCCTCTTCATTTTCATTGCATTATTTTTTACCACCAAACATTTTAGTCGTCAAAGGATTGCGTGTTTTTCGTGACTAAAATATTTAGTCGGCAATAGTTTCTTCCCCTCATTCTGATTTGTTTTAACTACTAATTGTTTGGTTGCAAAAGGCCATTTGGTTCTTTTTTGCTACTAAATTATTAGTCGCCAAAACATTTGTTTATATTTTTGGCTACCAACATATTTAATCGCCAAATATTAATATATATATATATTTTTTAAATTCTGAACCACCTGTATCCATTATTTAGTGCAACATATATCCTGTATAAACAATATAATCCATCAATACTGAATATATTATCAAACATTTAACAACGTGCACACATTTCACTTCCAACCAGCCAAAAAATTCATATTGAACGTCTAATTCTAAATGTAATACAAATTCCATACGAACCAAGTATAATCCAACCTCAATAATTTAATTCCATACATAATAGAAGATTAACTAAATTTAATATCCAAAAGGAAATCTGTACCACCGCTCCAAAAACTAATTTGTACCACGTCCAATGCTAATTTCTACCAAACCAAATTTTATATATTTACCACGCCAAAAAAATAATTTGTACGAACCACTATATATACGGACACAGGTATAAAAACAATGTCCTTCTGTACTTGTCAAAAAAAGTCATATCTACATTTGTACATCAAAAATCATTTTAAAAAATAAATAAATAAATAAAATTAATCATTAGTATTGACTAAATATTGGTCAATTTAAAATTATAAAAAAAACATATAAAACTCGAAATTAAGTAATCTTTTCAAATTAATCATTAGTTTTGCATACTTGAATATATATGAAATAAAAATTTTGACGTTCAATCTGAATACATACAACATATGAATCTAGTTGCTCTATTTGATGTTGCTAATAAATTGATGTTGCTATAAAAGTAATCCTAATAATAAGCAGAAATTCAAACACATAATTTAGTTGCTCTATTTGATGTTCAATCTGAGTACATACAACATAGATTAATATATACATATTAGTCCTTCAAGAACCCATACTAACTGAAACATCAGTTCCAAAAAAACAGACCAGAAACCCATATGTGCTACTCCCTATTGGCATTCCATAAATCATGCACCAAGCAGCATTAAAAATGCATCCCATAGAAAATCATAAGCTTATGGAGAGCTACTGAATAACTAATGCTTGATCAAGTATCAGGATACATGTAAATATGAGGCCAGTAAATTTCTCTAGTAGAAAACTGTGAAGGTTTCTATCCATACACTCTGCACAGTTATATAGATCCACAAAACTTTGAACAGTTCTACAGTATGTTACACACATGATGGAGAAAAAGATAGTAGCAATATCTTTAAGGGAAGTTTGGGAAGTGGTTTGGGCTATTTTAGCCCACTAAAGACAAAACAGGCTATTTTAGCCCCAAAAAATCAAAACATCACATCCAACCCATAATCATTACACTCTTCTCTCACAAAAAAACTCAAAAAAGCCAAAAGCCAAAAAGCCCTTCCCAAACCAAGCTTTTAAGCCCAGGCTAAAATAGCCAAAAAAGCCAAAAAGCCAAAAAGCCAACCCACTTCCCAAACCCACCCTAAGCCTCATCTTTACAAATGTCTGGTGGCAGAATCCAACATCACTATGCAGCTGACTAGTTTGAGGGAACCCATCACTTTGTGACTGGGTGTGATGAAGATAAAAGAGTGTTTGTTGAACGGGGATTGCCAAACTCATGAACTCAAACTTCATGCAAAGAATCAACTTGATCACAACCCCCAGAAATGAATCCATCTTACAATCATGTTAAAGCTTACTAAATACTCTGGAGTCCATATTATATTCTTATAATTTCACTAAGTGGCTGCCAAATGATTCATTAATATATGACCAACATTAACACATACTTTCAAACAAAAAAATTCAATAGCAAAATTATATAATTTGAAATAGATTTATGCTTTTCAAACAGATTTCAAAATGGATGTATGATGACTTTCAGCAATTTCCCTTTACCTCACCCTTTCCCTAGCCAAATCCATGATCCAAACATAACATAAAGAAAATCCCAAAAGCATCCCATCTCCAAATGTAAGAAAAGAGACTAAAACCTGCTTTACAATCCAGATTGGCAAACAGGATACCTATAATTTCAAAAAAAAAAAAAAAAAAATTGGCTTCTTCTATCAACCTTAATAATAGAACAGAGGAAAAGAATCACTTAATTGACCAATCAAAAAAAAGTTGGCTTCTTCAATCAACCTTACTATTTTTTGAATAAGTTGGTTCGGATTTTCATTGGGTGATAAATTGTCTTGAGAAAAGCTTGGATATAATCCTTTTCTTAGAAATGAGAAAAATCTGATGCTGAAATTTTCATTTCATAGAAATTTGTGAAATATATTAAGGTTGTATTTGAATCAAATATTTGATGTAATTAAAATTACAAAGACTAAATTAACACAAAAAATTAACTATAGAGACTATATGTACAATTTATCTAAACACAAGAAACAAACTCAGAGACTACTATATAATTTGTCTAAAAAATTATCTTATATTTCATTCACTAATTGCTACATTAATAGGAAGCTTATAAAATCAGCTTTGAAGTTATTATAGACTAGAAATAGTTGGGATATATGAACAAAACAAAAAGGGAAATAAGAATATTAATGTCCTACATGTACATATAACATTTGTTGCATAATCTACGTAGAAGGTGAAAAAAATGCTGAAATTATCTAGTGATATATAATAGTTCTCAAACAAAAACGAGTTAGGAAAAAGATTTAACAAGTCAGTTCTTCCCAACAATGCACATTCTAAAATGATATAAAACTAAAAAACAGAAAAGTAATTAAAACACATAAAATGCTATGAAGCAAAACTGAAGGATATTTTCAATTCTCATTACCTTGGAAGGAATTGACAAACTGAGTTTGTAAGTTTACTAAAAACTAGAAGCAGTTACCAAACCCAAAAAAAACAAAAGCAGTTAGGAAAGGGCAGCTACAAACTAGAGGGGCAAAGGGCAAGGCTAATAATGAAGGAAGAGAAAAAGAGAGCCTTCGATGTATTATTAGTCAAAACCACGATTTTATTTTTATTTTTTTAATGAGTAATATTTATGATAGAGATTGTTGATGTAGAAGGCATTCTTTCCTACACAAGCACAGTAGGGAAAACAGAATTTTCTAATAGCATCTATTATGTGTTCACATCTGCCACGTAGTTCTTCAAAATCCATTACTTGAAGTTGCAAAATGGGACTAAAAGTGTACTGTTAAGAATTCAATCCATATCCTCTTCAGCCTCAGTTCTTCAATCCAAATCCTGGACTAGAGTGAAGGTACCTGAACAAATTTCTTACTGCATCAAAGAGAATTTAGAACCCAAGCCACAGCCAAAGGCTACCAATATTATGTGGTTGTGATATTAGGGTGTCAAAAATTAAGTTTCTGCTTAATTGGGGAATTTGAAACCCTGTGAGCAATGCTGTGGCTGGCAAAATGTGGTGGAGGATCATACTTGATGTACCACTATGTTTCATAGCTATAACTGAGTGATTTAAAGCTTATATAAGCTCTTTATCCAACATTCCTAGGAGAAGGTTCTGTTATTGAGTGGCTGCTGATGCTAAAAAATGTTTGATAGCTATACCTAATTTGAAACCCTGTGAGTAATGATGACTACTATAAAACTTAGTATATCTATATTAGCAGTGATTTGATTTTTTTAATTTCAGAAAATGCCCTGGTGTGCATGAAACTAGTTTTAAAACAAGTGATTGATGGACTCTTCTCTTTACTGAACAAAAGAGTAATTTTGATGTATGTCGGTGAGTTTGTATGAGTTCCTAAAAGATCTCTCTTAAAAAAGGTGATGGTGAAATCATATCTTAGTGGGTGCTATTTAGTATTATGCCTAAAATATTGGAAAATCATAAGCCTATTCATTGAGAGATGTTATCATGCTGTGGAAGAAATCAATATGGCTGAACCATTCATATGTTACAGTGGTTAATAGGGCTGTAAACTGGCTAGCAAATAAAATTTACACTAGTAAATTAGCAGCGTGTTTCTGTAATCATCCTTTGGAGGTCAAAATATTGCTCAAACTCATGTTACTATTAATTTGATTATACTGGAAATCAAGTACTCACACTCAACAGAAAATTAACAGACATTTTTTTTGTTTGTTAGTTTTGACTTATGTAATTCCTATGCCGTCTATTTTGTTTGAATTTTTTAATAACTTTTGACTAATATATTGCGATATGCATAGTGCTCTTGCTGAGAAGGCCAAATCAGTGCCTCCAACAACAAAGGATGCCGATAAACTAGTCCTCTACGGACTAGTTTATAAACCAGTCCAAACCCAGGTCATCCTACAGACTATCATGATTTCTCTAATTCAAACCCCATTTTGGAACTTCATTGAACAAGTCATCGGCATACTTTCACCATAGCCAAATTCATATAACAATTATATATGTATACATGTATATATATATATATATATAGAGAGAGAGAGAGAGAGAGAGAGAGAGAGAAAGAGAGAAACAGGGATAAAACCGAAAATGGGGCTGATGGTGGTTGTTCATGGTGGAGGAGGAATCTGGATTAAACTCAATGGCGGTAGATGGGTCAATTTGGGGCTCGGTTTGTGTGAAGGTATGCGACTGGAAGAAAACAGAGAGAGAGAGAGATACCTGGGGTAATGCTCCAATGGTGGATCGACGTTGGTGCGATGGCGGTGATGCTCCTGTACGCGACGGCTATGGAGACAAAGCGAGAGAGATAGCGTGGAAGGAGGAGGGCAAACGCATGAGAGAGAGAGAGAGAGAGAGAGACAGACAGACAGACAGACAGACAGGCGTGAGAGAGAAGTAGAGGTAAAGATTGAATTAAAACGGTGATGATTTTGAAACCCTAGAAACCCACTTTTTTCCCGACTTGGCTTGCTTTGGCAAGCTAGCAAAAAGGTAACTTTTACACTGTATTTGGGAAGTTAGGAGAGAAAAGGAAAGAAATGATTATTTAAGTAATAAGAGAAAAAAAAAGAAAAAAATTGATTGTAATTTCTCTCATTTTTGTTTGGATAAGGAAGAAATAAAATAAAAGAAATGATTATGATTTCTCTCATTCTTGTTTTGTTAGATTTCATTAAGAGAAAAGAAAAGAAATTATTTTATGTTATATTACTAAAATAACCTTTTTATATTTTCAATCATTTTATTTTTTTTATTTTTATAGGGACAAAATTAGTATTATGAAAATAGTAGTTTCTTTTCTCTCCCAATCTCTCCACTTTTGGAAAGATTGAAAATGAGGCTTATAAGATAAATGAGTTTCTCTCCATTTCTCTCAATTTCTTTCCATTTCTCTTCACTTAGGTTATCCAAACAAGTAAGAGAAATGCATATCTCTCCATTTCTTTTCTTTTCTCTCCAAATCACTCAATCCAAACATAGCGTTAGTTTTTTTACCCAAGTTATTATTCAAAAAGTCAGCTTTTTTGGTTAAAAAAAATTAAAAGTTAGTTTTTTATTAACTTTTCAAAACACCACTTAATGTTTTAGTCGCTAATAAAAAATGGATGTGTATTTTTTAAATAATGTTATAATTAGTGTACCAATTGATGATATGATATAATTTAAGAAATGGATGTGTATTTTTTGAATTACACATCCATTTCTTAAAACGGTGATGATTTTGAAACCCTAGAAACCCACTTTTTTCCCGACTAAATGTTTTAGTCGCTAATAAGAAATGGATGTGTATTTTTTTGAATAATGTTATAATTAATGTACCAATTGATGATATGATATAATTTAAGAGGTTTTTGATATTTGTAATGTGATTAATAAATAGGGTCAATAATAATGTCATAACTAGTGTTGATACACTAGTTAATACACTAATTGATGCATATAGCACCACCGGTATTTTTTTGCCGACTCCAATTAATATAGAATCCCTTCAAAATTCGAAATTCTCACCCCAAAACTTGTAATTATAAATTTGGGTAAATTACACCGATACCTTGAGGTTTATATTTATTACAGTTCCCCCCTCACCTTTTGGAAATTATATCTCCCCCTGAGGTTTAAAGTTTCATTACAGATTCCTCCCTCAGCAATTTAATTTTTTTAAATACCAATTTTGCCCTCACTAGGTAAATTACATTGGCACCCCTCACATTTTAGAAATTACAATCCTCTCCCTAAGATTTAAAGTAGTATTACCAATTACCCCATCGATTAGTATTAGTTGGAAAAAAAATTCATTAAAAAAAAAATTAATTGAAAAAAAATTTTGTTAGTAAAATTTTTAAATTTTTATTTAAAAACTAACGTAAACTCATTTTTTAAATTTATGTTTTTTTCCTCAAATTTACAAACTGAGACAACTATTTATAAACCAAAAAAATTATCAAACAAATTTTTATGACAATTTTTAAAATTTTTGTAAATATAAATTGAAAACGGAAAACGAAATGGTTACCAAATAGGTCTCAGATGGTAAGAATGTCGTAAAATTAACAAATAATTAAATAAGTTACCAACGTAAGAAATGGCTTATCAAAAGATTCTTAGACTATGTATAGTTTGATTTTTAGAATTTTTTTTAAAAAATTAAAAACTAATTTGGTTAAGAAATAAAAAATGAAAAATAATTATCATTTAACGGTAAAAAATAATTATCATTTTAAATTTTGGGCAGGTTATATACATATGTATGGCTGTTTCAATTTAATTTGTAAAAAATTATTTTTAACCACTCGAAAGATAAAAAGTAATTTTTTGTGTTTCATTTAGCGACTAAATAATTTTAGTAGTGAAAACTAACTCTAATTTTTTGGGACCAAACTTTTGGTCGCCAAAGATAAAAAGTAATTTTTTGTGTTTCATTTGATGACTAAATAATTTTAGTAGTCAAAACTAATTCTACAAATTAGTCGTTGAAAATACAATTTTAGCGACCAAACTTTTAGTCGCCACAGATAAAAAGTATTTTTTTTTTTCCATTCGGTGACTAAATAATTTTAGTAGCCAAATCTAACTCTACAGCAGTCCAAAAAAAAGTTTGTAGCCAATTGTGGCATATTTAGTGGGTGTTTGGAAAGTGGGTTTTTATGTAGGTTTTTTTCGTTGTAGGATTTTATTGGAGAAATTTTTTTTGGTGTTTGGAAAGATAGTTGGGTTTTTTGTGGTTAGATGTGATGTTTGTGAGAGAAAAAGTAAAATAATTATAGGGTTGGATGTGATATTTTTTTTGGATTTATTTTTTTTGGTTTTGCAAAAAGTTTGTCTTTCAGTGAAAAAAAAAAAAAAAAAAAAAAAAAAAAAAAAAACCCAACACACAAACTTCCCAAACATCATCGACTAAAAAATTGTTTTAGTCGCCAATTGTGACAGTTTTAGTGACTAAATTTTTTTTAGTCGCCAATAATCAATATATCCCGACTAAAAAAAATTAATAGCTAAATCTTGTACTTTTGTCAACTAATATAATTTTTAATTGTTAATTCCAGAATTTTGATGGCTAAATTTGTTTTAATCATCAAATTTGATCACCAAAAGTATAATTTCCTGTGTGGCCCAATAAGTTGTAAGTTTTCATTGAGAGTCGATTCGGATCCTTAACTGGTGCTAAATAATGGCCCAACCCTTAGTTAAACAACCCATTGTGATTTGGCCCATCCCTGAGCCCAACATGATAACCCCTTACATCCTCTGATTTTCGGTTCTTGAACCCATTAAATGATGATAGTATTATGAAAAATGCTACATCTCATTTTTAACTATATTTTCATATTTTTATGAGTTTCATATGCATTTATTAATATTAATTTAAATTGGACTTCTTTTTTTAATTTTTGTTGCACCATTTTAATATTTTTTATTTATTCATTTATATATTTTGTTCATGGATCTTCTTTTGTCTTGTTCATAATCGCATTTTATTTGGTGAATAGAGATTCATTATTTTGGTAACCTTTTGTCTTATTCATGAATGAAAATTAATTGGAATTCATGAACTTGGTGGTGAGTTAATATTTGGAGACTCTTCATTTTCTCTAATTTAATGGTCATTATTATTTTTTGATGTAAATTGTAAGGTCCTAGTGGTTTTATAAATGAATAATGCTAGAGGCCCCAAAATTCTACCAAAAGTTTTACCAAATGTCTCACATGTGAGACATTTGGTAAAACTTTTGGTAGAATTTTTGGGGCCTCTAGCATTTTTGTTTATAAATAGTTCATCTCATCTACTCTTTTCTAGACAAACTATTTTTTATACTTGAGAGATTACTAGCCAAAGAAGTGTTTTTTTCTTGGTGGAGTTTTGGATTCACTATCTTGTGCAGAGTTGGCCCGAACCGTACGATAAGTGGTCTGGTTGTTGTATCCTGCAGGGGACAAGTCATAATTTTGTGACTGCTGCATCGGTATTTGGGTTCTTCCTACCGCAGTGGGTTTAATCTCTTTAAAGAAAATGAGATATCCATGCCTCAGCCTGATCTATTTGTATCTCATTTTCTTTGCATTATTTATCAATAAAATATAATTTTTCTAGTATTTTCACTAACAATTTTAAGGAGATCAACCATGGAACAAACACCAGAAAAAATCAATGATGGAACTGGAGATCTCAACATACCTTTCAAGTTCAAGGGAGTTCATTTTAAGAGGTGAAAGGAAAAGTTCTTTTTTACCTCAGTCTTTGGAAAGTTGCATATATTCTTACCGAGAAAAACCCAAACAAAATCCCAACCGAGGAAATGAATGATGAAGACTACGAGGCATATGAAGCAAAAGTGGCTTCCTACAATACATATGAGTATAAATATCGTTTTTATCTCTTAAATTGTCTTGCTGATCAATTTTATGATTATTATGATACCACTTACATTTCCGCAAAGAAAATTTGAAAAACTTTATAGATTAAGTATGATACTGAAGAGGCAGGAGCAAAAAAGTATGCAGCTAGCCGTTTTTTTCGCTTCCAAATGCTGGATGGAAAATCTATTGTGGAGCAAGCACAAGATTTCCAAATGATAATTGCAGAAGTAAGATCTGAAGGCATCAAGATTGGTGACAACTTAGTAGTTGCAGGACTTGTTGACAAGTTACCGCTATCTTGAAGAGAATTCCAGAAGAGTATGCGCTACAAACAAAAGGAGACTTTCTTAGAGGCGTTGATCACTCGCATCCGAGTCGAAGAGGAGACTAAAGGCCAAGATGCATTAATAACACAAGAGAGTAATGACAATTCTATTACAAAAGTAAACTTTGTTTCAGTAAATAATAACTTACCCAAAAGTCACAATTCCAAGTGTACGAGCAAGAAATAATCTTCTCTTATAATCCTGTTGATCAAGTTTGCGCTCCTCCAAACGTCGTCACTTTACTCCTTGAAAACACAAACGTGAGCTAGCCGGCGGGTGTGCGCCGGATACCTCTCCGATGCCTAAGTCAACAAAATAAACAAATAGACAAAAACTCTGTATATTCAAGAATCAAAGTTGTGTTACCTCTCCATAGGTGATGTTGTGAGCTTTTATAGGTTCCGCAAAGCACAATCCTAGTAGGACTCTTATTCCTCCGTGTAGAGTCCTACTAGGAATCACTCTCTTGAAAAGATAATGCTTATCCTTTCACACCCCCTCACTGCATAGACCAGTGAGATGGTAAGCTCGGTGGTATGTCCAAACGACCGAGCTAGTATGCCATGCTAAAGTGGCAGGTTAGACCGAGCTGCCTAGCTGGGTCTTCCCTTCTCCGCTTGTACCTCGGTTTGACATACTCCAACCGACGCTAACAACTCAAGATAGAGCTAGCAATGCACAATGATGTAATTATCTCACGTGACAACGCGTGAAACTTAGCT
Source organism: Camellia japonica (assembly GCA_030407325.1). NCBI lineage: Eukaryota > Viridiplantae > Streptophyta > Magnoliopsida > Ericales > Theaceae > Camellia > Camellia japonica. The sequence goes on from JAPPVO010000002.1 coordinate 26,232,690, forward strand.
CGGTTTGGACCTTAATAAGGCCAAACCAGTAGCCGAACTACATCATTACTTACCCGGCCCATCACGCGGCCCCAAACTTGCCAAAGAAGGCAATTTCCTTAGCTCGGCCCAATTGATTATAAATTACCCTCTCAATGCCCCTTAATCTATCTGCGTAGCATGATTGAGATTACTCTTCTACCTGCCGAGCTAAAAAAAGCGGCCTTCAACCGGGCTAAATTCACACCGAGCTACCAATCTGTCCGGTCAAAAACGTCTTTTCAGTCGCTGTAATTGAATCACTTCCCATTCCATGGACACGTGGCAAACCCTCATTGGCCCAGCGTAGCTGTCACGCCATCTTCGTACTCCGAAAAATTTGAACAGTCCCGCATTTTCTCGCGCTTTTCACAAAAACCCTACTCTTTTGAACCAAACGTACCACTATTCACCTTCTTCTCTCTCTATTTTCTGAGCTTCCTTTTTTCCTCAATACTGTACCTGAAAAAATCTCGCATTCTCTACTGGTGCTGTTTTTATTTTCGATTCCACCATTTTGAACTGGTAAGTGGCTCAAATCTCTTGATTTCCCATTCATTTTGTGAATATTCATAATATAGATACATATATACTCATATATATCACGAAACATTCTCTATGTAAACATGTTATGAGTAAGAATAGAGAGCACCAAAAACCAAACCCCCAAACCATAGGTTTATGTTTTAAGAGCACACCTCTGGATTCAAAAATTATGAGGTTTAAATCTAGAATCGTGGTGTGACCGAGCTAAAAACCTGTTTGGGCAACTCAAGGCTTAGATTCAACCAAACTAGGGAACCTTCTAGGTGTGTACCCACCCAAACTAGATGACTCCCTCATCAACCAAACCAAAACGTCACGCCAAACTAGATAACTCTTGCAAATGACCGAACTAAAGCTTTATGCCAAACCTTTAGTTTATTTTAGCTGAGCTAAAATCCTTTGCAACAACCAAACTAAGAATAGATAGCATTCCTTTTAGCCGAGCTAGGCTTATACTTATTTTGCCTATGTACTTAGCATGGTCCAACGATCTGTGCTTAATACTTTTCCTTTTCACTTTGCAGACTGACTTAGGTTGCCCAGGCACTCCTTTGAATGCTTCAACCGAGATAATCAATACCTTCTCAGCATCGAGCTAACACTTCAGGCTATTTTACACATAATTTAAGTCTACATGGGTAAATATAGGTTTTTAGTGAACTCTCCAGGGGCCATAGCCGAATTCCGAAATGATTACCAAATCCCAGATGACGTCCATCTCTTCCTAGCCGAACTAGACACCATTTCCTGGGAAAAAACGGGCTTCGTCCCTTTCAACATCATTTCCATCGTGGAGGCTGGTCTCCGTTTTCCCGTTTAGCCTCTTCTCTGTGAATTCCTCAGACAAACAAATCTCTACCCTACTTAGCTTTCCACAAATTCGTATAGGATAATAAATGGACTCACTGAGCTAAACCGTCGGCTTGGCCTCAACCTCGGTCTGGCCGAATTATTCCACTAATATTTATTAGGCCAAAACGAAGACGGCTGGATATATTATCTAAGAATAAGACGCCGCCGAGAGAAAATAATAAAAAAACACCCTAGATAAAGATGTAAACGATGATGATTTTTTCTGGGTCTCTGGTAACTTCGAAGATCAAGAAGCCCAAATACCAGGAGACCGGATTAACTGGAATAAAGGAGTTGCTGGTATAATTACCTCGGCTTAGTTTTGTGCATTCTTTACTTCGTTTGTAAGCTATGAACCGTACTAACCGTTGCTTTTTTCCTTATGCAGATTTGCACTTTTTAAAGTCACAGTATAGTTACCCCAATCTTGACGCACTCCGCGCCGCGCTAAGATATCCCAATCGAGGTTGGGCCGAGCTACTCAACTTCAAGCTGACATATAGATACAGCAGCAGGCGGAAGACCAGGGTGATAGACTTCCTTTTGGAGCCCTCTCCTGAACCTGATCCAACCTTGCCTGAAATCACCCTGATCCCACAAACTGCTGAACAAGAAATGGCAAAAAAGAGAGCGGTAAGGGCCCTCATCACTGAGACAAATCAACCTGAGGTACCACAAGCCGGTCAAACACAGCCGGCCGTGGTAGCCCTTCCAACCGCTCAACCCTCTTCATCTCGGCCAAGCAAGCGCGCCTGGCCTTCCACAACTGAGTCGCGCCTCGTCGATGAAGAAGACACCATTCTCCCTCAAACCACACAACCGAGCCCAGAGCCCGCGGGTTCTGACCGAGCTAGCCTTCTGAATGGGCCCCAAAAGTGACATTCCGGAACCGCGCCATCCGAGACACTGATTCAGTGGTGGCAGACAAAGACCACATGCTCGTCTTCAATCTGGCTAAGAGCATGTACCTGCCCCCTGATATGGAACATCATGACCATTTGACCGAGCTCAAGGCCATCCGGTCGGCAACAAAGTTAATGGTGCTGGTAAGTACTCTTGATCGTTTTTTATTTTATATCATCTGTTTGCTTGGTTTTGACTCATATCTGCTACCCTTCCTTTCGCAGGCCATGCAGAAAAACCATATTGCACATAAGCGAGTGTTGGAACTGCGCAAAACCACAAGGCAGGCCATGGCTGAGGCCGAGAGCAAGACAGCCGAGCTAAATGACGTTAAGCAAAAAATGGCCGAGCTGCAATCGAAAGTCGCCCGTCTCACCAGGCTAGTGGATTCGGCGGAGGCTGACAAACAAAAGGCCTTGACCAAGTTGAAAGATCGTTATCTGCGTGAGCTAGCCAAAGTTGAGCAGAAGAAGAATGCCAAGATAACTACGCTCGAGAAGAAAATAGAGGACGCGGAAGACCGCAGTTATAAAGAGGTGAAGCAACCTACATCCTGCAGTGCGAAACTGCTAAGGATATATTTTTCAAGTGTGGATGGAAAGCGGTCGTGGCACAGCTTGGTCATGGTCCAGAGACCAAGGTTTTCCTGAACCCTCCTCCGCACTTCATACCGAGCTATATGGCGGAGTACGCCCACGCCATTCAACAAAAATTTCTTCAAGCTGAGGATGACGAAGAAGAATCTACGCCCAACAATGCCCTGGTCGTCAATGATCCTGCTGTTCAGTCAGCTCGGGTGGAGCCACCGGTGGAAGACTTGGTTGACAATGTGACCGAGCTACCTGCTGAAGCCGGGCTCCGAGTTGATCTGGATGCGGATCTTGACGACCTCTTTGCTTGATCTTGCATTTTCTTCTTTTTACTTTTGGAAAGAAACTGTAACCGGGCTGAAGTCCCGCTCCTTTGTAACTCTGACTTGAACTTTGAATGAAAGCTTCTTTTGTTTCAACTGTTGTTTCGGTTTACTTCCATGTTTGCATTTACGTTCCAATTGTAATCTGAATGTAGTATAACATTTTCTGGCCGAGATATCTATCTCGGTCTTAACCTTGAGACCTATCTGGTCATACCTGCCAACCTCTTCAGTCGAGGTTTTTACCTCGGCTGAAGATTACAAAAAGTTGTTATTCCAGCCAACCACTCTTCAGCCTGGATCCTTATCTTGGCTGAGGAGTAGTAAGTGTCTGGTTTTTTAAGCCAATCACTCTTTAGCCTGGATGCTTATCTCGGCTGAAGACTACTAAGTGTTGTTTTTTCCAGCCAACCACTCTTTAGTCTGGATGCTTACCCTGGCTGAAGAGTGCTAAGTGTTGGTTTTTCCAGCCAACCTCTTCAGCCTAGATCCTGATCTTGGCTGAAGAGAGCAGAGTGTTTGGTTTTTCCAGCCAAACTTCTTCAGCCTGGATCCTGATCTAGCTGAAGAGAGCTCAAAGTTGGTTATTCCTGCCAACTTAGAACCAAAGTGTTTGGTTTTTCCAGCCAAACTTCTTCAGCCTAGATCTTGATCTAGCTGAAGAGGGCTCAAAGTTGGTTATTCCTGCCAACTTAGAACTAGAGTGTTTGGTTTTTCCTGCCAAACATCCTATAGCCTAGATCCTTATCTTGGCTTAGGAGAAGTGTTGGTTTTTCCAGCCAACCTCTTCAGCCCAGATCCTAATCCTAGCTGAAGAGAACTTAAAGCTGGTTATTCCTGTCAATCTAGAGCGAAGTGTTTGGTTATTCCTGCTAAACATCCTACAGTCTCGATCCTTATCTTGGCTTAGAAGAAGTGTTGGTTTTTCCAGCCAACCTCTTCAGCCCAGATCCTAATCCTAGCTGAAAAGAGCTCAAAGTTGGTTATTCCGGCCAACTCTGATTTCATTGCCCCTAGTTCCCTAAAACTATTTTTACAGAGAAAAACAATTTATGCTGAAAAAGAAACTACTTGTTTTACTAAAAAATAAAAACTACAAGTAAGTTTAAAGAAAAGCTAAAAATAAAATAGTTTGAGATTAGCAGTGTTTCATGGCCTAGGAATGGCTTTGCTGTCTTCATCTTCCAAGTGGTATGCCCATTTTCCTGCTAATCCAACCACTTTGTAAGGTCCTTTCCAATTGGGCCCTAACTTGCCATCTCCGGGTACCAGGGTGTTTCCCATTACTTTGCGCAGCACCCAATTCCAATCTTGAATTGCCTTGGATATATTGTCTTGTTATACTTTCTGGATAACTCTTGCTAGTATGAAGTAATGTGAACCAGTGCTCTTTCTCTTCTTTCTTTTGCAAGGTTGAGCTCCAATGCTATGGCTTCTCCATTTAAGTCTGGATCAAAATTTTCACTTCTAATTGTGGGGAGGCCGACTTCCAGTTGGATTACCGCTTCCATGCCGTAGGCCAAGGAAAAAGGTATTTCTCCAGTAGACCACCGAGGTGTGGTACGATAAGCCCATAAAACATGAGGGAGCTCCTCCGCCCACTTGCCTTTTGCTTTCTCCAGTCTTTTCTTTAATCCATTTAAGACGACTTTGTTTGCTGCTTCTGCCTGGCCATTTGCTTGGGGGTATGCCGGTGTAGAGTTGTAGAATTCTATCTTGTATTCTTCACAAAAGCCTCTAAAAATTTTGCCATCGAACTGAGTGCCATTGTCAGATATTAGAGCCTTGGGTATGCCGAACCGAGTGATGATATTCTGCCAAACGAACTTCTTTACATCTTTCTCCTTTATTGATGCGAGTGCTTCTGCCTCTACCCACTTTGTGAAGTAGTCTGTTACTGCAAGAAAGAACTTTCTGTTGCCGGGTGCTGTTGGAAGTGGTTCTACTATGTCTAAGCCCTATATTGCGAAGGGCCATGAGCTAGTTAATGGTAAAAGCTCTCTGGTTGGTTGATGTATTTGGTGTGCGAACTTCTGACATTTCTCGCACTTCTTGACATACTTCTCTGAATCCGCTTGCATGTAAGGCCACCAATATCCCTGCGAAATTGCTCTATAAGCCAATGATCTTCCCCTTTGGTGGCTTCCGCATACGCCTTCGTGAATCTCGAACAAGAACGCTTCGACCTTGCTGGGATGAACACATTTTAGGTAAGGTCCTGTGAAGGATTTCTTGTACAAGGCCATTGATGGGGAGAGCCAAAATCGTTGTGATTTTGCTCTTATTTTGTTGGCTTCTTTCTTCTCTTCGGGTAAGACGCCGTCTTTTAAGAACACTATAATTGGATCCATCCATGAAAGGCCTAATTCGGCGCAACATACCTCTTCAACTTCGGGTTCTTCAATGCTTGGTCTTGGTAAGTAGTCAATCAGTAACGGATGTGGGATGGATGTATCTGCCATCGAAGCAAAGCCTGCTAGTTCGTCTGCTGTACTGTTTTCTTCCCTGCCAATCTGCTCTATCCGCACTACTTCAAACTTTATAATCTCCTTTCTGACTAACTCTTGGTACTTAGCCATCATTTCATCATTTGCCTCGTAGTCGTCTGAAATTTGGTTTACCACAACTGTGAGTCATTGTAAACCATTAGCTCGGTGGCCTTCATGTAGAGTGCTGATTTTAGTCTTGCCAGAAGCGCTTCATACTCCGCTTCGTTGTTTGATGCTGGGAAGCCAAGGTTGACTGCTTGTTCCACTATTAGGCCATCTGGTGAGATAAGGACTATGCCAAGTCCTGCACCGTGCCTGTTGGACGCTCCATCCATGAAAAGCTTCCACATCTCTCCGACGAACAGCTTCCAGCAAGTGGAGGGATCGGATGATGCCTTGTGGTCATGAGTGTTGCTGGTGTTTTCTTCAAAGTCCACACTTACTGTTTGCCCCTCACTATCTAATTGTACCAAGTTTTTATTGGTTGATGAGTCTTTGCTTGGTGTAGCATGGTTTGCTTCTTCCTCCCTTTCTTCACTCCGGTCTATTTTGGGATGTAGCTGGGCATCCTGTATCAGGGGTTGCACATTTCCTGCGGCGCTTTCCATCCCTATTTCGGTTGTACCAGTCAAGTCAACTAGGCAGATGTGATGACTTCCTGGTGTGAACTCTGCCATAAAGTCTGCCAAGGCTTATGCTTTTATTGCGGTTCTGGGCTGAAACTTGATATTAAACTGTCCCAATTCTACCGCCCATTTCAAGATTCGCCCAGAAAAGTTCGCCCTCTCAAACAAAGCTTTTAGGGGAAAAGTTGTTAGGACGATTATAGTGTGGGCGTGGAAGTAATGCGACAGCTTCCTTGAGGCCATCATCAAAGCTAAGGCCAGTTTTTCCAATGGTAAGTACCTGGTTTCTGTGCCTAGCAAAGTCTTACTAACATAGAAGATGGGCAGGTGTTGGATTCCTTCCGCTTTGACCAACACTGCGCTGACTGTGTGCTGTGAAACTGCCAGGTACAAAAAGAGCTCTTCTCCAGGTACTGAGGTTACTAGCAAAGGTGGAGAAGACATGTACTCTTTCAAGCTTTCTAGGGCGTGGTCGCATTCTTCATCCCACTCAAACTTGGCCTTTAGTGCTTGGAAGAATGGTCAACATCTGTCTGACGACCGACTTATGAACCGGTTGAGCGCAGCTGCTATGCTAGTGAGATGCTGTACTTCTTTTACTGAGTTGGGCCTCTCTAGATCCTGGATTGCTTTGATCTGAAAGGGGTCTGCTTTAATACCTCGATTGGTCACCAGGAAGCCTAAGAATTTTCCTGATCCTACGCCGAATGCATACTTGGATGCTGTAGACATCCCCAAACGTCCTGGGAGGGAATCCTGTTTTGTTCATTTGGGCTCACTACAGTTCAGGACTCAATGTCACGGTCCTGTATCTAATCTCGCAGAGTGCAATGCAAGACCGATGAATCATCAAAGAGTCCAAATCCGGCAAATCGTTTTTGAAAAACAGATTTTAGAAAGAAGTGCCAAACATGGACTGCTTTGCCAGATACAGAGTCGCAACCTAAATATTTATTTTGGGGGAATTTAGGAAACCCTGACTCGTTGCCTAAGGCTACGTGTCCGTCATCACCAAAGTTGCCTCGGCTCGGGAACTTGGGTACGATTGGGGAAGGTCATTTCGTGAGCACCCCCGCTTGCCCGATCAAAGATCGGCCTCTACTAACCATGATATCGAGTTTTGAAAACATTATGTGTTCTTATTCCGGTTATTAGCTTAGAATTACTATGTGATGCGCACAGCATACAAGTATAGACTGGATCGTCTAAGTTGGAACAAAACATTTCATGTTTGTTTTTTAAAGCGGTTTGCTACTCGCAAGTAAGCTTAAAATGCAGATTTTGCCACCCTCGGGTGGGCTTAGAAAAGATGGTTTTGCCACTATCTAGTGGGCTTAAAACTCGTAATCAATGAATTGTCCCAAGTCAGATAACCCAACCTTCACCCACAGGCATTCAAGCAGTTATATCACATAAGCACGTAGCCTTATGGTAAGCATACTATCATGGCAGTTACTCACACGCATGCAAAGATGCTAAAGCATAAACACTTACCGAGTACTCCAACCCAAAACAAAAGCTATGTTAGAAATCCATGCATGATCCTAACTATACAGAAATGCCTAATGCAACACATGTAAAAATGCAACTACAATAGGCTCGGCTATTCTAAAATGGCATGTGAAATGCAACAGATAGCATGTATTCAATTTGGAATTGAAAATACAATACAGTTAGTATGATGCGTCGAGCCCGGTGCATGCAATACAAATGAATGTGTGCAAACATGTTATCATAAGTATGCTAAATAAAACATGCTCTAATATAACCATCATAAGCTAGTAAATAAAAGGGAGAAATACATGGGGTTGGAAGACATACACACACTCACGCACACTTATTACACAATTGCCCTCGCTCGGAGGGTCCGAATAAATAATACAGTCCGAATAAATAATTACAGTCCGAATAAGTACAAAACCCTAATTAATTAACAAATTAATCTAGGAAAGCAAGTAAATTAGCATGCAAATTATGGACCGCCTCAGCTCTGTTCCAAATGATGAAAAATGCATGCTCGAATCGCCTCGTCGGGAAATTCCTTGCGATGCCCCGATTTGCCTCTGTTTGCAATTAATCCCGGAATGCTTTGCAAGACTCTAGAAGCTGCTGATTTCTGGTTTGCTGCAACAGAGAGCAAGAAAGGGGCATGGCAAAGTATTTTCACATATGTATGCACACCTCGATCATCGTGCCACCAATCACGCATCTCGATGCATGATGGGCGAGGAGTCGAATTGTACGACTCGATGTGAAATGAATGCACATATAAACACAACAAGGCCTAGACTCCATCATGGGTAATCCGGAGTATTGGCGACCGGGAATTGAGACACGTTTCGTCACTTTGAGTACGAAACGTCCCTCGTTTCCCGTGCTTGGGCTAACTCCTATCCCAAACACAATGCAAATAAGATGGCATACACAATGCGACTAACATGTAACCTAGCATACGCAATGCTATGGACTAAAATGGCATACACAATGCAAGTGATGTAACATGGCATACGCAATGCTCTAACATGCAACCTAGCATACGCAATGCTATGGACTGAAATGGCATACACAATGCACGATGGACTTACACCAACATGAGTGGACCTCAGCCACACTCACATCAGTGGCCATATGATGAAAATGAGACAACTTAAACACATGCAAACATGCACGATGCAAGGGACCGATCCTAAGGCATCAAATGCCACTCTACCAAAGCATGGCAAGGGATGAAAGGTGGCACACAAACATACAATTTCCAACTCTGAAATAATATGCTCAATGGTCCCGAATCATGGAAATATGTCACACAATGCATGAAATAGGCCCCGAAACTCAAAACTAGACAAATGCATTGAACCACAAGTAGGCAAAGCAAGCATTATTTGATCATGAGGCATGAAAACAGAGCCAAGGCAGTCCTAAATAAGCACAAAATCAGTTTCAAGCATGGCCAAAAAGTGCTAACATAAAGCGCTAAAACAACATGCGACATAGGCTAGCAAGCATGGTTTACATGGCATGTATATGAAGCACAAGAGGGGTCACCAAACCAGCCACAAATAGGAACATGATATGCTAAAATATGCCCAAATAACCACTGAAATGTACCCAATGCATGCAAAAATGATGGGCTCCTTTGGAGGGCCATGAGGTGGATTACTCAACACATGCAAGATAGACATGTAAAATGGAAAAACCAACTCTGGAAATCAGTTATGACAGCCCTAAAACTCACCAAAAAGGCCCTGAAATGGGTCAATGAAACATGCAATGAAAGGTCCCCTTGAAAGGCCTTGAGGAGGATTGCTCCACACATGCATGAGGGACACAAAATATGGCCAAAAGGGCTCTGGACAGAGCTAAGGCAGACCTCAAAACTCACATAATAGGGCCTGAAACAAGACTTCAAAGCATGCAAGATGGAGCCCCTTTGGAAGGCCAAAAGGGCCAACAAACAAGACAAGGAGAGAGGGGGTCACCCCTCTCTGATTTTGGCTCTCAAAATAGTGTGTTAGCCACTGAAAATCCACTGGATTTTAGTGGCTAGAAGGCCAAACAAAGCATGCAACAAAGGCCTAGATGCAAGGCTCAAAACAAGAAGCAAACAAGCATTCAAGGAAGTAAATGACCTCAAACAGGAAAAAGCCCTTAATCAAACATCAAGATGGGCTCAAAATAAGACTCTTTTCAGTTTATGACAAATCTCGAAAATGCTCACAAGTAAGGCTAAGATAGGAAGCAAAATAATGCAAAAATTGGAGAAATAGAGACTCACCCTTGTAGACAATGACTCCAGCAGCTTCTGGACCAAGATAGTGAGCCTTCAACCTCTGGAAATCAACTCCAAGATGATTGAATGGATGGTGGAGGTGTTGTGCTAAGGGTTAGTGTGCAAATGGTGCAAGAATATTAGGGTTTTGGAGCTCAGGTGTAGAGATATAGAGAGAGAGGTGTATAAGCCTTAGCAAAATTGTTGAACCCTCAAAATGGAAGAGGAGGGCCTCTCTTATAGAGAAAAAAGGCCAAAGCTTCTCTTGGAAGCTTCAAATATCCTCCATACACGTGTATGGAGGATGGTCCAAATGCCTCCCAGCTGGCACAGCTGTGTAGCATTCAGAGAGAGCAAAAAGCAGATGGCTGGCCGACTAGTTAAGGTGGTCGGCCGGCCACTCTCCCTGGTCGGCCGACCAGGGGTCAAAAGGGTCAAGGAGAAATGCTGGTCGGCCATACCAGAAAGGTGGCCTCCCAGATGAGTGCAACACAGCTGTATGGTGGAAAACCAGAAAATCTGACCCAGGAGAGAGGAAAACCAGCTTTCTAGCAAGGTTCAAAAGGGTCAAGAAGAAATACTGGTCGGCCTACCCATATTGGTGGCCTCCCAGATGAGCATAACACAATGGTGGTATGAAAAACCAGAAATTATGGCCCAAAAGTGAGAAAAACCAGCTTTCTGTCAGAAAAATCGGCTGGAGGAGAGAGAAAATGGTTTCCAAAAGAATTGCTGGTCTCCCACCATCCTACCACCTTCCTAGCAATGAAAATAGGGTGTAGACACCCCATTTTGACCGCCCCGAAGACTTGGGCGCGACTGATGTTTTGGTCGATGTTGAGAGATGTGCAGGCCACAGGTTCAGTTTCTTTGGCAAGAAGAGAGGCAAAACTTTCCAAACACTTTGTTTAAGGGTTTGGAGTTCAAGAAAGAGGAGAAGAGGGAAGAAAATAGGTTTGGGAGAAGTTCGACATGAATCCGGTAGAAGCGAGTCGCGCAGCCCTCGCTGAATCAGGCCCATTCATCCGCATACTTGGAGTTAAGCTATGAGGCCACCATCATTTGAAAGAAGACTTCCGGGGCTTCATTTTTGGTTCAAGAATCTCCTACATCCAAGTCCGGGTGGGGGAGATATGGTTGGTTGAAGTAGGGGATCATTCCGGTTGGATCGAGTCTGCGCAACTTCACGGAAAAGGGCATAACGTTTTGCACAGAAGGAATTTTGATGCAAGGTTTGCGCGGTTGGAAAGCTAACTTCTGGGGCTTCGATTTGCATACCCACCGGCCATATTTTGACCAAGGAATCATCCATCGGCACTCTATTTAGCCGACCGGCACTAAATAGTGCCGACCGGCACTTTATTTTGACCAATGATCGAATCTTCTGGCCGTTTGACCCCTTTGCACCCCCCAAGTTCTTGGTTGCATGCCAGCTGTGCCAGCTGGGATGCACAGAACTCGACCCACGTGCATACATGTGCCCATTTTGCACCCTTTAACCACCTTTGGCCTCCTTCTTTGCACCCCTTGCTCAAGGCTTCTTGGGGAAGCCTTGACCCCTTGTCTTGGCTTCCTCAAGAAGCCTTACCAGCTGTCCAAACTTCTAGAGTAAGCCTTGGCCCCCCCCTTGACCCTTTTTGAAAGACTGAGCCACTAAGTCTTGGCTTTACTTTGCTTATATAAGGAGGCCCTCTCCTCCTTTGATGAGGGTTGGAAATTTCTAAGCAAGAAAACCAGAGAATAGATATATATATCTAACATATATATCTACAACCATATATCTCTCTCATCCAACTTCCAAACACCCTTGTTCTTGGGCCATTCCTTCACCAACCCATAGCACAACACCACCACTTCCATTTCCAGCATTTGGGAGGTCATTTGCAGAGCTTAGGAGCACCAAAACTTGGTCCAAGAGGTGCTGGTTCATTGGTCTTCAAGGGTAAGTGTCTATTTCCCTCAAACTAGCATTTTCTTGGTTCATATCTAAGCCATAGTTGCATGTATTTTTGAGCTTCGATGTAAACTACAAAGTTGCTTGTTTTGAGCCCTTCTTCAACATTGAAGAAGGGCTCAACACTGTTGGGGGTCTCCATGTAGTACTTACCATTATACCCCCTCTTTGGCCCCCATTTTTGCATGCTTTGTTAGCCTACCATGCTTCTGTTTTGGGCCTTCTACAGGCCTGAAAAGTGGCTTATTTTTCCCCCCTCTACATGTCTCATGAAGGGTATTTAGCTGTTTGATGATTGCATATAGCACCTATCTCAATATCCTCTTGTATGCCATGTTTCTTGCATAGAATATTTGGCTGATGTATGATCTGTTTTGGGGCTTGATGTAAGCTGTAAGTAGGCTTATTTTGAGCCCTTCTTCAACATTGTTGAAGGGCTCAACATTGTTTGGATGATCCTTATGCTACTTGCTTTGAAATCCTTGTTTTAGCCTCATTTTTGCATGGTTTGTTAGCCTTGTATGCTTACTGATTTTGGGGCTGTCTTATACTGAAAATGTGCTTATATTTGGGCTGTCTAGCTGCTGTCTATTCATACCATGTTCATATAATGCATGTTTAGCATAGTATAGGCCATTTCGGAGGCCTAGTTTTGCATTTCGGGAGTGATTCCATGCATCGGGTGTCATTTCGCCTTGTTTCGGGGCTGTTTTGCCCCTCATTTAGCTACTGAAATTTGTATGTGTAGTATGCCATGCTTCATGTTTCATTAGAGTGCCATTTCATGCTTGTATGCCATCGCCTCGATTTGCGTGCCCGTATGCACGCATTTCGAGGCATCTCTTTTTCATCTTATGGCCGCTGATTTTGGCATGCTTGTGAGCTATCCATGTTAGTTTAAGTCCATTGTTGCATGTTTGTTGCATGCCATGCTTGTTGGTTTAGGTTGTGTGCCTAATACATGTTGCATGTTTGCATACTTGCCTTTATGCTCATATTGCATGTTAGATTGCATGCTTAGGTTGCATTTGACATGCATGCTTTACCTCTTGAATTGAGTATGATAGAGGTTGAGCTCTTTGTTTGTTTATGTGCATTTCATTCCACATGAAGTTGCACACTTTGGCTTCTTGGGCCATCATGCATTGAAATGCGTGATTGGTGGCCCGGGTCGAGAGGGCTCCCTTGAGTCTATTGCATGATAGGGAGTGTGTCGCTGCATACATTTGTCCAAAATTCCATACCATGCTCTGTTTGCTATCTGCTGCTGTCAAAACTGTCTCCTGCAGGAATTTAGTGCCGACCGGCACTCTTTAGTGCCGACCGGCAATCTTTTGTGCCGATAACTATCAATTTCAGCCGGTGGTCAAACCCCGCAGCCGGTGGCAAAACCCTCCAGCCGGTGGTGATCTTCAGAATATGTGGAAGGCTTCCCAGGACTTTGGCAATTTTTGGAGACAGGGCAGTGCAAAACAGAGGCAACAGTGGCATGGTGCGGGAATCCCGGGCAAGGCGGACATCGAGCATGCATCATTCGCACATCCCGAGGCGAGGGGCTGTGGCCCCCCTTTTATTTCACATTTATTTATTCAGTAATTAGAATTTGTAATATTTATTCATTTATTTTTGGACTGTATTATTATTCGGTCCCTCCGAGTGAGGGCGAATTTGTAATAAGTGTGGGTGAGTGTGTGTATGTCTTCCAACCCCATTTCTTTCTTCCCTTTTATTTACCTGCTTACGATGGTAGATTAGGGCATCTAAATTAGCATACCTTATGCAATGCATGCGTGCATCCATGCATTTGTTGACATGCATCGGGCTCGGTACATCATACAAACTTGTAATTCAAATCTAACTTGAATACGTGTACTCGTGCATTTCACATGCCATGTTAGGATAGCCGAGCCTGTCTAATTGCCTGTATGTGTGCATTAGCCATTAACATGAACTAGGTCATGCATGTTTGCTAACCGGGTTATTGTTTTGGCACGGAGTACGATGTAAGTTTTATGCTTTAGCATGTCGCATGCGTGTGAATGTTAACATGACAGTATGCTGCCATGCGGCTAAATGCTTATGTGAGATAAACTGTTTGAATGCCTGTGGGTGGAGGTTGGATTGTCTGAGTTGGAACTCATTGAAATCCGTATTTTAGCCTACTTGCGGTAGCAAAATCTAACACGTTTTTCGAGACAAAACGGATATGCAATGTTTATTTCCAAGTTAGGCAATCTAGTCTATACTTTTGTGTGTGCGCATCATAGTAATTCTAGGTAATAATTGGAATAAGAGCATGTAATGTTTTCAAAAGGATATCACGGTTAGTAGAGGCCGGTCTTCGGACCGGGCGAAAGGGGGTGCTCATAGCTGACCTTCCCCGATCGTACCCAAGCTCCCGAGCCAAGACTTTGGTGATGACGGACACGTGGCCTTCGGCACCGAGTCAGGGTTTCCTAAATTTCCCATTTTAAAATATTTAGGTGGCGACTCTGTAATCTGGCAAAGCAGTCCATGTTTGGCACTACTTTTTCAAAAATCTGTTTTTCTTCAAAACGATTTGCCGGTTGGACTCTTTGGTTCAGATTTAGAACCGCGACACAAATCGGTCCGAACTGTAGCGAGGTCCCGCGGACGTGCTACAGTTTCTGGCGACTCTGCTGGGGATTTTAGAGAGCTTGACTCGAACTCGTGATATCCTGTTTTGATTACACTTATGTGTTTCTTTGCATTGCATGTGCATTGGTGCGCCTAGGACACCGTGTTGGCCATCTGCTATTCCTGAGCGGTTTGGAGGCTTGTCTTGTCAAGGCATGACCATAAGGCTGACCGGTTGCGGGCTCTGCCAGTATGGGAACACAAACCCCGGTTTTACCGGGGCACCCTTTTCGACCATTCGACCTAGTGCATATTCGGAATCCATAGTGACCATTCCAAACTAGGACAGGTTGCTTACCCGATGTTAGGTTGTTTGAAACCGCTGTGTGCGTAGTGAAACCCTAGCTCCTGACAAAATAGGACAGGGAAACCCTACCCCAACATAGGGGTGTATTGGCTCTCTTTACTGCTATGTGCTTTTAGAGTGTATCTCTACAGGGAATGCATATACCAGTTTGAGTCTGGGTATCCGGCCTGCGGGCACCAGTATCAGTATTTTGAGAATCAGTTATATCTGCGGGTATCAGATTCAGATTTGGGGCAGTGATTTCGGGGAACAGTGATCAGTAATAGAATACAGTCGTTCAGCTTTGCTCGTATCCGTTCCAGTGAAGTTGAGCTGAGATGCTGTCTGTTTTCTCTTTTGCTAGGTAGTCCTGGAATCATAGCTTCAGAAGGCTCCACTATCCCCGGGTACATTGGATTTGTGCTGATAGACTTTGTCAGGTCAGAGACTCAGTTCAAGGGTAATCAGGGCCAGAGAAGGCTAGTCAGACAGACCACCAGTACAACAGCTACCAGATCAGTGATCTTTGAGCAGTCGGGTTGAGATTTCCAAGCCTACAGCACACAGATATACCGGTTGCTCAGTTAGACAGGACAATATGTCGAGTCTGGAAGAAATGGTGCGCCAACTCCAGGATAGTATGAAAGCCATGCAGCAAGATGCTGTTGTCAATCTGAATTCACCAAGCAACAGGCTGTGGTCATAGCCCAACAGGCAGAGACAATTGCCAGGTTAGAGCAGCAAGCCGGGGCATCTGCTTCGCATCAGGCTCCTCCCCCACCAAGGGTTCCGATACCCGAGGAGACGCCAAATGTCCAAAATGTCCAAGAGGATACAGGCCTTCCAACGGGGCCAGCTCCGCCCCCGATTCTACCGCAACTATCCAAGGCACCCACGCCTATCAATGTACCGGACTCTCCCTTTGAGTTCGAAGCGGACCCACAGCTGAAGCTGAGTAAGTTGAAAAATGTTTAAGAAATCCCAGGGAGTCAAGACCATCCCTGACATTGAAGATGGATACACGGACACAGCTGTGACATTGCCAGACAGGTTCAAGATGCCTCACATCGACCGTTTTGACGGGTCAGGAGATCCCATGGTCCACTGAGTTTGTTTTCAGATGTTCTGCGCCCGATGGGCTTGACAAGATTACAGAAGCTCTCCCTCTTTAGCAGGACCCTGTCGGGTATCGCGGCCATCTGGTACGCCAAATTAGAGGACTCAGTGAAACGAAGCTGGGAGGAGATGTCCGAGGCCTTCGTCGCACAATATTCATACAATACCCAGATCGAGATCACAACCCGTGATCTTGAGACAACCAGGCAAGAGCCGAAAGAGGGCTTCTCTGACTTTGTAACCCGTTGGAGAGCCAAAGCTTCTTCGATGACCACCAGGCCGGTCGACAAGGACCAGATACGGATGATTGTGCGCAATCTCCAACCCAGGCTGATGCAGAAGATGATTGTCCTCCCCTACCCACCTTTGCAGACCTCCATGAGATTGGGGTACAAATCGAGGACGCTATAAAGCAGGGCCTTATTGACCAGGAAAAGGAGCAGCCCAGGAGGGCATTTACCCGCAGTTCGAATGCGACCACCAGTGGTGATGCAGCTGCAGACTTCAAGTGGGCATGGTCACCACCACCACATCAAAAACAGCTACCCCATTCACCGGTGCGTCCGGAAGTAGCTCACAGAAAACCAAATATCCACCCGAGTCAAGAGGGTTTTCACCCCACTTCATATGCCTTTGTCAAAGGCTCTAGAGGTCTTAATCCGGAAAGGACATCTGAAACCATTGGAACAACGGCCTTTACCTGATCCTCTCCCTTCAAAGCATGACCGACTAAGTACTGTGCGTACCATCAACAAACCGGTCATGAGACCGATAGCTGCTTTCGTCTGCGCCATGATGTACAAGATTTGTTTGACAACAACGTCATCACCGCACCAGCTCAGTAAGTCTATCGTCACTGGATCAGTGAACTTGGGGGATAATAATGTGATCGGGGGATGAACCACCTGCGGGCACTCAGTTTACTCCAGACGTGGGAATGGCACGCACTGTTTTGAGCAGTATGCAAATACTAGTTTTTGTACTTTCTGGCTTGGGTATTGAGCCAGTTCTATTGTTTTGTTTAGAGTCTGTCTCTTTGTTTTGAGTCAGTCTTTTTGGTTAAGGTCTGTCTTGTTGTATCGAGTCAGTCCTGTTATGTAGGAGTCGGGTGATTCCGGGGGTGTTACCTCGGACATCACCATTTTGTTTTGTGTTTGTCTTTTCATTTTCTTTTGAGTCTGTTTCTGCCTTGGAGCCAGTTACACCAGAAGATTTGAATGGAACAGCAGTGATTTTCACACTCTTGTGTTTGTATCTGCCGTGTGCCAGTTTGCCAGAAATTCTAAATGAGATGAGTATTTGACTAAGAACTCTGTCTTTTCTGTGCCTTGAAATCATTGCATTGACCTAAGTTTTTCAAAACTTTTAACACTGCGGTGAAAACGAAGAGGAAGGAATTCCTCGGGATTTGCAAAATTTGATCAATTGAGAGAAAGAGAGGCGTGCTAAGCCCTTAATGAATGAAATCATGCTTGTTAGTGTGAGTACTGAGAAGGACCCTAGCTTTGATCCAGATTGGTTACACTGTCTTCAGCGCGAGCGATTTGTCGCTTTCTTAAAAACTTTCAAAAAATGTTTTGCGCGGTCCTGCGAAGACATGTGTGGAATCGCTCTTGAGATTGTGCAGCTAGGATCGCTCTCAGCCTCGAGACTCGACCCCTCATTTTCGAACTTGGACTCAAACTCAGAATGTTCAACGGTTAACTACAACGTGAGGCCTGTGTGGCCAGATTCAAGCAGCCCTCGAACAAGAGGCAAAAGTCAATCAAGAAGATCAGATCGTCAGAAGAGCTTGGGAAGCTAGATCAGAAGCCCCCTCAAACTAGGGGCAAAAATGTCAGATGTGCCGAAGAGCCGAAGATGAGTCTCTTGCAATCAACAGCCACTCTCCTGGATACGGATGGCTCAAAACTAAAATTTGGCATGGACTTGCTACACTTTTACCCTTTGAGAGGCTCGCTGGGCCGAAAACCCGGAAGGGCGACCCAGGCAAAAGTTAGAGCAAGCAAAATATACAAAGAAAAAGAAAAACAAAGAAGAAGAAAAAAGAAAAGAAAAGAAAAAGAAGCTCGCAAGGTCGAAAACCCGCATCGGGCGCCTTGGCAAAAGTTAGAGCCTAAAAGAAAAAGAGAAAAAATGAAAAGAAAGAAAAGAAAGAAGAACAAAGCTCGCAAGGTCGAAAACCTGCAACAGGCGCCTTGGCAAAAGTTAGAGCATAAAAAGGAGAGGTTAAATACCCGAGTGTACCTTAACCCCGAACTACGTAAGGCTTGATTCCCATGTTTGGGATACGTAGGCAACTTCATTCTGAAGTCCAGCCCTAAAACACTTCAAATTCAATTGTGTCCATGAAATGGTTTTGATCATCTTTGCCTTCTCTGTATCCGAGAGTCGGTTGTGTTCGTCGCTCTGAGGATGATACAATGTGCTGCGACATCAAACAAGGGGCAACTTTCCGTTGCCATTCAAAACGCGCGGTGTCATTCAAACAAGGGGCAACTTTCCGTTGCCATGCAGTGTCCTTCAGACAAGGGGCAATTTTCCATTGCTATGGATCCGAGGTTGCATCTCAAGAGTAGGTTCCGTGCTTGTTGAGCATTGGCCGTTTGCAAAAATAGTTTTTGAGAATTTTTACTGAGGTTGACTAATTCTTCGAAAATTTCCATCTTTTCCAAAAACTGGACCATTTTCTTGGACCCAAAAAAGGAAAATTTTCAGTGCTCATAGCCTGACTTGCATGATTTCAAATCAAAAATCGAATAAGCATGTTAATCTAACTTTCATGTTGGTCAAAATTGTTTTTAAAACAAAAAAAATGGTCAAAATGATGAACTATGGGCACAGTTGAGTCAGGTGTTCAGTCTTTTCCCCATCATCAACATACTTGCCAAGAAGGGCACTCCACCTGCCAGAAGAGGGCACAACTGAAGTCAACAACAAGGGCTGAAAGCTCTCTCGTCCTCCAAGCAGCGAGGTATCAAGCCATGTGCGAAGCATAAATTGGAATGGGGCGAGATGTTCCACTTCCTCATCTGGACAGATCTAACCACGTCCAAACTCCCCAGCAGGGCATCATCAACCGATGTTAGCTGCAGATTTGCTACACACCCAGTTGTGGCACAACCTCTGTGGGAAATTCACTGTTGTGAAAAAAAGAGAATCTAGCAGAATGCTAGGGGCAAGAGCCCGCAACTTCTTGTCTATCCATAACCACTCTGGGGAGGGATGAAAAATGAGAGATTGAAGAATAGAGAGATGTGCGTGAGAGAAAAAGTGAGAAAAGGGCTTTTTCAGAAAAAAGAGCTTGAGGGCCGAGTGATGTGAGAATCACAAATGAGAAAGGGTGGGAAATAATACCCGGTGAAACAGGCTCCCTGTGCACATTTGAGTCTTGTGTTTTGTTTTGTCTGTTTCGATTCTTGTTTTGAGTCGTTTCGAGTGTCAATAGATGTGTTTAGGTTGTTTACCTTTGTTTTCTTGTTGAGTCTTTTTCGCTGTGTTCAGTCGTAGGCTCAATACCCGGTTAAGAACTCATTTCTTAATTTCAAAAAAATCAAATCTTGTGCTCAGAGTGCTGTGCCATTCTCCACATTTGTGCAAAACAGATTCGTTCTTTCATAAAACTGCAGGGCCCACCCCGATAAGTGTGAACAGTAAAACCAGGACCTATTTGAAGCTATGTGGTTCCGGACTGCAAAGTAAAAGCAAAAGAGGAAAACGTCGGGTATCTGAGTTTGTTTCAACTTCAGTAAGTTCCGAGACTACATCCCGTGTGTACCTCTTCAGGCCTTGCCAATGCTCCGAAGTATGAGTGTACCTCTACCTCAAGCTCAAGATCAAGTCTGCTTCAAGCCAGAATAGTGTATCAATCACACCTCATTCCCATAGTGTATCAATCACACTTCATTCACTTAGTGTATCAATCACACTTCATTCATTCAGTGTATCTAGCACACTTTATTTGCTTTAGTGTATCAATCACACTCCATTCACTTCGTGTATCTATCACACTAGTCATTTGCTCACTTAGTGTATCTAACATCCATTTGCCTTGGTGTATCAATCACACTTCTTTCATTTTGTGTATCTATCACGCACATTCCTATTTTGTGTATCTATACACACATTCTTTTTGTGTATCATCACGCACATATTCACTTTTGTGTATCTATTACACTCTCACTCAGTGTATCAATCACACTTCACTCATTTGTGTATCTATCACACCATTCTTCTTTTATGTATTATCACATTCTCACTTTGTGTATCAATCACACTTCATTTGCATTCAGTGTATCAATCACACACTTCATTTTAGTGTATCAATCACACATTTCATTTCATTTAGTGTATCAATCACACACTTCATTTGCATTCGTGTATCAATCACACACTTATTTATTCAGTGTATCAATCACACACTTCATTGCATTCAGTGTATCAATCACACACTTCATTCATTCAGTATATCAATCATACTCCGTTCACTAAGTGCATCTATCACACTTCGTGTTCACATTTAGTATATCAATCATACTCCTGTTCACTAAGTGCATCTATCACACTTTGTGTTCACTTTAGTATATCAATCATACTTGTTCACTAAGTGCATCTATCACTTTGTGTTCACTTTAGTATATCAATCATACTTGTTCACTAAGTGCATCTATCACACTTGTGTTCACATTTAGTATATCAATCATACTCCTGTTCACTAAGTGCATCTATCACACTTCGTGTTCACATTTAGTATATCAATCATACTCTGTTCACTAAGTGCATCTATCACTTTGTGTTCACTTTAGTATATCAATCATACTTGTTCACTAAGTGCATCTATCACACTTTGTGTTCACTTTAGTATATCATCATACTTGTTCACTAAGTGCATCTATCACACTTCGTGTTCACATTAGTATATCAATCATACTTGTTCACTAAGTGCATCTATCACACTTCGTGTTCACCTTTAGTATATCATCATACTTTGTTCACTAGTGCATCTATCACACTCGTGTTCACTTTTGTATATCCATCATACTCTGTTCACTTAAGTGCATCTATCACCTTGTGTTCACCTTTGTGTAGCTATCACACTGTGCACACACGCTTGCTTTGTGTATCAATCACACGCTCGCTTTGTGTATCAATCACACACGCTTGCTTTGTGTATCAATCACACGCTCGCTTTGTGTATCAATCACACATGCTTGCTTTGTGTATCAATCACACATGCCCCCTTTGTGTATCCATCACACACATTCGCTTTGTGTATCAATCACACACTTTCTCTTTATGCATCCATCACACTGCACTCACCTTGTGTATCCATCACACTTTGCTTCATATAGTGTATCCATCACACTCGCTTCACTTTGTGTATCTACCACACACGTTCACTTTTTGTATCTATCACATGCTCCCTTTGTGTATCCATCACACATGTTTGTCCACTTAGTGTATCCATCACACTTCGTTCACTTTTGTGTATCTAACGCACATGTTCGTGAGAATTGCATAATTCTCTTACATCCTTTCTACATGAGATGTAGTTTGGTTCATGTCTACTTGCTTGCATAGCATTCGCTTAAAATGTTGCATTTATAATTGCTTATCCTTTGCATGATCATAAGTTATGCACTTGCATTGTGCATCACTTTGATCCTGCCCCTGAACTACGCTGGTTGATTCCTTACAAAAGGATACGTAGGCAGCCTGCGGGCACAACCATTTATCTATCTATATTTTGTTTGTTTGTCCAAGTCTTCGACCTTGTCAAAAATGGGTCGTCTTTGGGCTTTGACATTCACTCCCGTCATTGTTATGACTTTCGAGTTCTGTCAAAGAGGGGCAACTGTAGACACCCCATTTTGACCGCCCCGAAGACTTGGGCGCGACTGATGTTTTGGTTGATGTTGAGAGATGTGCAGGCCACAGGTTCAGTTTCTTTGGCAAGAAGAGAGGCAAACTTTCCAAACACTTTGTTTAGGGTTTGGAGTTCAAGAAAAGAGGAGAGAGGGAAAGAAAATAGGTTTGGGAGAAGTTCGACATGAATCCGGGTAGAGAAGCGAGTCGCGCAGCCCTCGCTGAATCAGGCCCTTCATCCGCATACTTGGAGTTAAGCTATGAGGCCACCATCATTGAAAGAAGACTTCCGGGCTTCATTTTGGTTCAAGAATCTCCTACATCCAAGTCCGGGTGGGGGAGATATGGTTGGTTGAAGTAGGGATCATTCCGGTTGGATCGAGTCTGCGCAACTTACGGAAAAGGGCATAACGTTTTGCACAGAAGGAATTTTGATGCAAGGTTTGCGCGGTTGGAAAGCTAACTTCCGGGGCTTCGATTTGCATACCCACCGGCCATATTTTGACCAAGGAATCATCCATCGGCACTCTATTTAGCGACCGGCACTAAATAGTGCCGACCGGCACTTTATTTTGACCAATGATCGAATCTTCTGGCCGGTTTGACCCCTTTGCACCCCCCAAGCTTGGTGCATGCCAGCTGTGCCAGCTGGGATGCACAGAACTCGACCCACGTGCATACATGTGCCCATTTTGCACCCTTTAACCACCTTTGGCCTCCTTCTTTGCAACCCCTTGCTCAAGGCTTCTTGGGGAAGCCTTGACCCCTTGTCTTGGCTTCCTCAAGAAGCCTTACCAGCTGTCCAAACTTCTAGAGTAAGCCTTGGCCCCCCCCTTGACCCTTTTTGAAGACTGAGCCACTAAGTTGGCTTTACTTTGCTTATTAAGGAGGCCCTCTCCTCCTTTGATGAGGGTTGGAAATTTCTAAGCAAGAAAACCAGAGAATAGATATATATTATCTAACATATATATATACAACCATATATCTCTCTCATCCAACTTCCAAACACCCTTGTTCTTGGGCCATTCCTTCACCAACCATAGCACAACACCACCACTTCCATTCCAGCATTTGGGAGGTCATTTGCAGAGCTTAGGAGCACCAAAACTTGGTCCAAGAGGTGCTGGTTCATTGGTCTTCAAGGGTAAGTGTCTATTTCCCTCAAACTAGCATTTTCTTGGTTCATATCTAAGCCATAGTTGCATGTATTTTTTGAGCTTCGATGTAAACTACAAAGTTGCTTGTTTTGAGCCCTTCTTCAACATTGAAGAAGGGCTCAACACTGTTGGGGTCTCCATGTAGTACTTAACCATTATATACCCCCTCTTTGGCCCCCATTTTTGGCATGCTTTGTTATTCCTACATGTCTGTTTTTGGGCCTTACAGGCCTGAAAAGTGGCTTATTTTTCCCCCCTCTACATGTCTCATGAAGGGTATTTAGCTGTTTGATGATTGCATATAGCACCTATCTCAATATCCTCTTGTATGCCATGTTTCTTGCATAGAATATTTGGCTGATGTATGATCTGTTTTGGGGCTTGATGTAAGCTGTAAGTAGGCTTATTTTGAGCCCTTCTTCAACATTGTTGAAGGGCTCAACATGTTTGGATGATCCTTATGCTACTTGCTTTGAAATCCTTGTTTTAGCCTCATTTTTGCATGG
Source organism: Camellia japonica (assembly GCA_030407325.1). Classification (NCBI taxonomy): domain Eukaryota; kingdom Viridiplantae; phylum Streptophyta; class Magnoliopsida; order Ericales; family Theaceae; genus Camellia; species Camellia japonica. The sequence goes on from JAPPVO010000002.1 coordinate 26,256,348, forward strand.
TTTGTTAGCCTGTATGCTTACTGATTTTGGGGCTGTCTTATACTGAAAATGTGCTTATATTTGGGCTGTCTAGCTGCTCTATTCATACCATGTTCATATAATGCATGTTTAGCATAGCTATAGGCCATTTCGGAGGCCTAGTTTTGCATTTCGGGAGTGATTCCATGCATCGGGTGTCATTTCGCCTTGTTTCGGGGCTGTTTTGCCCCTCATTTAGCTACTGAAATTTGTATGTGTAGTATGCCATGCTTCATGTTTCTAGAGTGCCATTTCATGCTTGTATGCCATCGCCTCGATTTGCGTGCCCGTATGCACGCATTTCGAGGCATCTCTTTTTCATCTTATGGCCGCTGATTTTGGCATGCTTTGAGCTATCCATGTTAGTTTAAGTCCATTGTTGCATGTTTGTTGCATGCCATGCTTGTTGGTTAGGTTGTGTGCCTAATACATGTTGCATGTTTGCATACTTGCCTTTAGCTCATATTGCATGTTAGATTGCATGCTTAGGTTGCATTTGACATGCATGCTTTACCTCTTGAATTGAGTATGATAGAGGTTGAGCTCTTGTTTGTTTATGTGCATTTCATTCCACATTGAAGTTGCACACTTTGGCTTCTTGGGCCATCATGCATGAAATGCGTGATTGGTGGCCCGGGGGTCGAGGGCCATGCTCCCTTGAGTCTATTGCATGATAGGGAGTGTGTCCGTGCATACATTTGTCCCAAAATTCCATACCATGCTCTGTTGATCTGCTGCTGTCAAAACTGTCTCCTGCAGGAATTTAGTGCCGACCGGCACTCTTTAGCGACCGGCAATCTTTTGTGCCGATAACTATCAATTCAGCCGGTGGTCAAACCCGCAGCCGGTGGCAAAACCCTCCAGCCGGTGGTGATCTTCAGAATATGTGGAAAGGCTTCCCAGGACTTTGGCAATTTTTGGAGAAGGGCAGTGCAAAACAGAGGCAACAGTGGCATGGTGCGGGAATCCCGGGCAAGGGCGACATCGAGCATGCATCATTCGCACATCCCGAGGCGAGGGGCTGTGGCCCCCCTTTTATTTCACATTTATTTATTCAGTAATTAGAATTTGTAATATTTATTCATTTATTTTTGGACTGTATTATTATTCGGTCCTCCGAGTGAGGGCGAATTTGTAATAAGTGCGGGTGAGTGTGTGTATGTCTTCCAACCCCCATTTCTTTTCCCTTTTATTTACCTGCTTACGATGGTAGATTAGGGCATATCTAAAATTAGCATACCTTATGCAATGCATGCGTGCATCCATGCATTTGTTGACACGCATCGGGCTCGGTACATCATACAAACTACATTGTAATTCAAATCTAACTTGAATACGTTACTCGTGCATTTCACATGCCATGTTTAGGATAGCCGAGTGTCTAATTGCACTCTGTATGTGTTGCATTAGCCACTTAACATGAACTAGGTCATGCATGTTTGCTAAACGGGTTATTGTTTGGCGCGGAGTACGATGTAAGTTTTTATGCTTTAGCATGTCGCATGCGTGTGAATGTTAAACATGACAGTATGCCTGCCATGCGGCTAAATGCTTACGTGAGATAAACTGTTTGAATGCCTGTGGGTGGAGGTTGGATTGCTGATGGAACAACTCATTGAAATCCGTTATTTTAGCCTACTTGCGGGTAGCAAAATCTAACACGTTTTTCGAGACAAAACGGATATGCAATGTTTATTTCCAAGTTAGACAATCAGTCTATACTTTTGTGTTGTGCGCATCACATAGTAATTCTAGTTAATAATGGAATAAGAGCATGTAATGTTTTCAAAAAGGATATCACGGTTAGTAGAGGCGGTCTTCGGACCGGGCGAAAGGGGGTGCTCATAGCGACCTTCCCGATCGTACCCACAGCTCCGAGCCGAGACATTTGGTGATGACGGACACGTGGCCTTCGGCACCGAGTCAGGGTTTCCTAAATTTCCCATTTTAAAATATTTAGGTGGCGACTCTGTAATCTGGCAAAGCAGTCCATGTTTGGCACTACTTTTTCAAAAATCTGTTTTTCTTCAAAACGATTGCGGATTTGGACTCTTTGGTTCAGATTAGAACCGCGACACAAATCGAGTCCGAACTGTAGCCAAGGTCCCCCGTGGACGTGCTACATAGGGTCCATACCAAAAACGAACCCTAACCGATGCAAAACGAGGGTTCGAAGGCCAAAACGCGTGGTCTGGGGCCCCGAAAACAGGCTGTTAAGCACCGGAGGTGGCGTATGACCACAAAGGTGGTCTCCCGGGCCACAGTGTCCCTCTAAGGAGAGGAAACAAGGTGTGTGTCAAAAACCGGAGCAAACGGAGGTAATTAAGCGGTCCCGAACCGAGGCACACGGCCGACGGCTCCGAAAACCGAAAACTGGCCTCCAAACGGGAAAAATGGCCTACGACCACGAAACGTAGCCTACGGCCGCTGAGAGATGGTCTACGAGACCTCTCCCTTCCTTCGGGAAGAGAAACAGAGAAAACAGGACCTGGTTCGCAAACCGAGGCAAAGCACAAATGAGCCCCGAAGTCCGGAGGCCAGGCTCGCAGCCGAGACTCCGCAACCTCAGAACGAGCACCACATGCATCATCACCGAGTGCTCAATCGGTGACGTCTGAGTCTTAAGGTCGGTCAAAAATGGGGTGTTTACAGATGCATTTAGGCGCAACTTGTTCTTCTTCAGAATCTGGAACATCTCATCTAAGTCCCTGAGATGATCCTTCTCATCCTTGTTCTTGACCACCATTTCATCGATGTAAGCCTCCATTGTTCTGCCTAACAATGGTTCAAACATCTTGGTGACCATCCGCTGGAATGTTGCCCCTGCGTTTTTTAGGCCAAAGGGCATGACCTTGTAACAATACAATTCCCTAGGCGTTGTAAAGGATGTGATCTCCTGATCTGGTTTATACATAGCGATCTGATGGTAACCTCTGTATGCATCAAGAAAGCCAAGTCGATTGTGTCCTGCCGTTAGGTCTACCAGTTGGTCTATCCGCGGTAAGGGAAAGCTATCTTTTGGGCATGCCTTGTTGACTGTTTTGTAGTCCACGCAAACGCGCCATTTTCCATTCTTCTTTGGCACCACCACTGTATTGGATATCCACTTGGGATAGTGCACTTCTCTGATAGCTCCCGTCTCTAGAAGGTTTCCCACTTCTTCCGCCACTATCTCGGCGTGGTGGAGTGCTGATCTGCGAGTGCGCTGTATAATTGGTCTAGCATTTGGGTGGACGTTTAATTGGTGACAGATGAAGTTTGGGTCAATGCTAGGCATGTCATACGGCGTCCAGGTGAACACTTCGATGTTAGAGGTTAAGAATTCCATGACCTCTATTCTCTCAGTGCTGGACATAGATGAGCCGAGCAAAAATAACTTTTTTGGGTTTTTTTCATCTATCTTTACCTGTACCAAGTCTTCCACTGCCTTCTGTTCAGCGGTTTTGCCAACATTCGCAAACAATTCATTGCTCTCAGGTTCTTCCACCATCTGTACATATCCCTTGGTAGCGCGGCTGCCATTTACTGTGACGAAGCATTGTTTGGACATAATTTGGTCTCCAAAGACCTTTTCAATTACTCCGGCTTCGTTGGGGAACCGCAATACTTGATGGTAGGTTGACGCTACCGATCGCATGGCATGCATCCATGTCTTTCCCAAGATTATGTTGTAAGTGGAAGGGACTTTCAATACCCAGAATTCCACTTGTTTCGTCATGCTTCCTGCTCTGACTGGGAGGATTATCTTGCCCACTGGCTACTCTGGCATTGAGTTGAATCCGATTAGGGGAGATGTTGCAGGCGCCAAGTCTTTGTCCTCCAGTTTCAATTGTTTGAAGGTTTCGTAATACATTATCTCACACGAGCTTCCTTGGTCGATCAAAATCCGTTTGATGTCGTAATCCTTGACGCGGAGTGTGACGACCAGTGCATCATTGTGAGGGCAATATATCCTTGCCAAGTCTCTGTCTGAAAAAGATATGACATTCGTGGCTTCTGTTCTCCCTTTTTTAATGGCAGGTTGTGCACTTAATACCTCCCTTAAGTGCTCAGCCTTCTTGATCATTCCCCTAAGCTCACATACTCGCTCAGGTTTGAATACCCCATGTATTACGTTAATCACTCCTTGAGGTGAGGCGTCAATCGGCATTCGTTTGGGTTATTGTGGTTCTGGGGGGCTGGCTGTGTCCCTCCTTCTATGTACTGGTCCAGGTGCCCAGCTGCCACTAACTCTTCCAAGTGCTATCTTAATGGCGTGCAATTCTCTGTGCGGTGCCCCATTTCATTATGGAAGGTACACTGAGATCCTTCGTCATAGTCTTTTTGTGCTTCTTCCAACTTAGTTGGCCATCGGACGAAAGATTCATCGCGTATCTCACTGAGAATTCGATAGATTGGTTTTTCGAACACTGTGGTAATAGCAGTGCGAACTCTTAGCCACCTTTTGTCTGGATCCTCTTTGTTAGCCCGTCTGCCACGCCCATTCTTGCTTGGTCGTTCTACCGTGTTGACTTTTATCGAAGTCTTTTTATCTGGTATTGTTGTTGTGCCAGATTTCGCCTTAGCATGGGCGCCATCCTCTTCCACACGAATATGTTGGTGCACTCTCTTCATTAAGGTTTTCATCGTGAGGGGAGGCGTCATAGTGATTGAATCTCTCAATTTGTTGCCGACTGGCAAGCCCCATTTGTATTGTGCAATGGCGAGGTTTGTTGGACAATCTCCTATCTGGTTGAAAGTTTCCCAATAACGACTATTGTAGGATCTCAACGTCTCCTTGTCGCCCATGTCAATGGAGAGTAGCTGATTGATCTCCATTGGTGTTTCGGTATTCGTTCTGAACCTAGTCACGAACGCCTCTGCCAATTGTGCCCAGGAGGCGATGCTGCCTTCTGGTAGCCTTTCGAACCAGGTTAAACCTAGGTCGCCAAGTCTAGATGGGAAAAGGATGCACATTAAAGCCTCATTCCGCCGGTATACTGCCATAACCTGGTGAAAGTGGCTTAGGTGCATGTAGGGGTCCGTCTTCCCCTCATAAGTGGTAAATTTGGGCTGGTGAAAGCCCGAAGGTAGTGATGTGTTCTCAATTGCCAGAACGAACGGCAAGGTCTGCAGCATTGCTAATGCTTTATTTGCTGGTTCGTAAGCAAGACGCGGTATTGGCATTCCTACCTCGACGCTCCCATGCGTCCGAGGAGCCAACCGCTGAAGGGCTGAAACTCTGCGCGGGTTGCGCGCCCTGGTATCTTCCTTCCATCGTGCCCTTTCTTTTAGCACAGTTCGCAAATCGGATGATCTAGGCAACTCCATCTGCCTGGATGATGTCTAGTGCGTGCGCGAGGGTCGATAGGTTCTTCCCTCAGTATATGACCTCTCAGTTCGCGTTCTCTCAGACCTGGAGTAACGAGTCTTGGGAGTTCTTGACTAAGTGTCTCCTGTTCTCAGGCTCCTACTCTCTGCTTGCGATGGTGTGGTATGCCTACCACGGTCTTCCGAGTGGCGAGTGGGCGTGTTGCTTTTGCGCCCCTCTTCTGTCACCACCCCTTTTCCTTTGATCTGGCGCTTCATAGACTCCATGTCTGCCGTTATCTTCCTTATTAACTCGTCTTGTTCCTTTACACGATCCTCCAGAACTTGAAGATCGATCCTTCGCCTCTGTCTTTCAGGACTTTGAGAGCAACGGGGGCTGTTAGTCCGTCTCCCCCTTGCATCCCTCCGGGGGTTCTGTCGCTGGGGCTCTAAATCTGCCATGGGAGGGATAAAAGGCAAACCTTCGCGCCTCCCACCCCCCTCTGGGGTTTTTCCGTCGATGGCGGACTACGGCAAATCTTCATTGTGTGCCATTACTTCCAATTAGAGAGGAAAAAACTTGATCAAGAGGTTTTGTTCTTTTTGGTCTTCCCACAGATGGCGCCAATTGTACGAGCAAGAAATAATCTTTTCGTATAATCCTGTTGATCAAGTTTGCACTCCTCCAAACGTCGTCGCTTTACTCCCTGAAAACACAAACGTGAGCTAGTCGGCGGGTGTGCGTGGAATACCTCTCCGATGCCTAAGTCAGCAAAATAGACAAATAGACAAAAGCTCTGTCTATTCAAGAATCAAAGTTGTGTTACCTCTCCATAGGTGATGTTATGAGCTTTTATAGGTTCCGCAAAGCACAATCCTAGTAGGACTCTTATTCTTCCGTGTAGAGTTCTCATAGGAATCACTCTCCTGAAAGATAATGCTTATCCTTTCACACCCCCCTTACTGCATAGACCAAGTGAGATAGTTCTAGCTCGGTGGTATGTCCAAACAACCGAGCTAGTATTGCCATGCTAAAGTGGCAGGTTAGACCGAGCTCTGCCTAGCTCGGGTCTTCCCTTTTCCGCTTGTACCTCGGTTTGACATACTCCAACCGAGCTAACAACTCAAGACCGAGCTAGCAATGCACAATGATGTAATTATCTCACCGTGACAATGCGTGAAACTTAGCTCGGTTTGGACCTCAACAAGGCCAAACCAGTTAGCCGAACTACATCATTACTTACCCTGGCCCATTACAGGGCCCAACTTGCAAAGAAGGCAATTTCCTTAGCTCGGCCCAATTGATTTATAAATTACCCTCTCACCAAGAATGCTTATTTGAAGTCTTATAAAAAGAATATGAAAAATTATGGTAAACCTCACAATAAATGGATTAATCCAAATAAGAACCAAGGTCCATCACCTCCACAAAATTTTACATGCTTTGTTTGTGGCAAAAATGGGCATATTGCTCGAACTTGCAAATTCCAAAGACGTGCACCTGCCCCAAAGGCTAACGTTATCGAGGAACCATTTGTAGCGATGATTATAGACATTTGCATGGTTAATTATGTGGATGGTTTGTGGGCAGATTCTGGTGCCAATAGACATGTTTGTTATGATCAAGCTTGGTTCAAGGTGTATACTCCCTTTGATGATGAGAAAACAATTATGCTTGGTGACTCTAGTCAAACCAAGATATTTGGGAGTGGTGAGGTTGACCTTAAGTTCACCTCTGGACGTGTGCTTACTTTGAAAGATGTGCTTTATACACCGTCCATGAGAAAGAATTTAATGTCAAGTTATTTGTTGAATAAGGCTTGTTTTAAGTAAACTATGGAATCTAATCAATATGTGATTACCAAAAAGGGTATTTTTGTGGGTAAGGGTTATGCTTGTGATGAGATGTTCAAATTGAATGTTGAGATCAATAAACCATCTACCAATTCGGTTTACATGTTGTCTTCTATTAATTTTTGGCATACTCGCTTGTGTCATATTAACAGTAAATATGTGGGAATCGTGAGTAGTTTAGGATTAATTCCTAAAGTAACCAAAAATTTTGAGAAATGTGAAGTTTGCAGTAAAGTAAAAATTACCAAAATACCTCATAAAATAGTTAAGAAAAATACCGAATTGCTAGAATTATTTTATTTTGATTTGTGTGAGTTTGAAGGAATTTTAACTCGTGGTGGTAACCGATATTTTATCACTTTTATTGATAATTTTTCAAAATATACAAATGTATATTTATTAAAAAATAAAAGTGATGCTTTTGAGAAATTTAAAGAATTTCTTCTTGAAGTGGAAATCAATTTGGTAAAAAGATTAAAAGAATTAGAAGTGATAGAGGCTGGGAGTATGAATCTCTTGGATTCAACTCTTTTGTTCGGTCATTGGAAATTGTTCATGAGACTACTCTACCATATTCACCTTCATTTAATGGCGTAGCTAAAAGAAAAAATAGAACGTTAATTGACTGGACGAATGCTATGCTTATTACTTTAGGTGCTCTCTCAAATCTTTGGGGCGAAGCTATTTTGACAACTTGTCATGTGATAAATAGAGTGTCACACAAAAATACTAAAATTGTACTTTATGAGTTGTGGCGGGGCATAAACCAAATTTAGGTTATTTGAGGGTTTTGGGATTGTTTAGCTTTTGTAAGGCTTGCAGATTCTAAACGACCTAAATTAGGTGAACGAGCTACTACTTGTACTTTTCTTGGGTATCGCTTGCATAGTACAGCTTATAGATTTTTTGATATGGAAAATAATATTATTTTTGAATTAGGTGATACTATTTTTCATGAAAATAAATTTCCTTTCAAATCTAGAAATAGTGGGGGTCAAATAATTTCTGAAAATATTTTATCTATGCCTAACTCTGTTACTCCATCTCAAGTTTTTCAAGAACAAGAAAATTCTCAAATCAGAGGAGTAAACGAGCTAGAGTTGAAAAAGATTTTGGCCTTGACTATTATTTTTACAATGTAAAAGAAATTTCTTTTACGGTGCAAGAAGTTTTATCATCATCTGATATTATTTTTTGAATAGAGGTTGTAAATGATGAGATAAATTCACTATTTTCAAATAAAACATGAAAACTAGTGGATTTACCTCCAAGTTACAAAACTATTGGGTGTAAATGGGTCTTTCATAAAAAACTTAAGCTAGATGGGACTATAGATAAATATAAAGCGAGGCTTGTCGCTAAAAGTTTTAAGTAACAAGTTGATCTTGATTTCTTTGATACTTTTTCTCCGGTTAGTAGAGTTACATCCATTAGATTGTTGATAGCAGTGGCTGCAATTCATGATTTAAAATTTCATCAAATGGATGTGAAAACAACATTTTAAAATGGAGATCTAAATGAAAGATTTACATGGACCAACCTGAGGGCTTTGTGGAACCTGGCCAAGAAAGCAAGGTGTGTTAGCTAACTAAATCCCTTTATGGTTTAAAACAAGCTCCTAAATAATGGTATGAGAAATTTGATTCCTGCATACTTGAGAATGACTATAAGGCTAATGAATGTAATAAGTGCATATATTATAAAACTTGTGAGAATGCATATGTGATTATTAGCCTATATGTGGATGATCTACTTATCTTTGGCTCTAATTTACATATTATAAATGAGACTAAAAATATGCTTAATAGCCACTTTGATATGAAAGATTTTGGTGAAGCCAATTTTATTTTGAGAATTAAAATTACCAAGATTAATGAATGTATTTTTCTTGATCAATCGCATTATGTTGAGAAAATTTTCAAGAAATATAACTTTCTAGACTGTAAATAAGTTGCTACTCCTTTTGATACAAGTATACATTTATCTGTTGTAACAAATGAAAAAGAAATGATTAATCAAAAGGAATATGCTAGCATGATTGGTAATTTGAGATATGCTACTGACTGTACTAGACTTGACATTGCATATGCTGTTGGAGTATTTAGCAGATTTACTAGTAAGCCAAGTCGAGATCATTGGCTCGCCATGGGAAGAATTATGAGATATTTATCTGGTACCAAAAATTATGGTTTGTTTTATACCTGTGGTACTTAAGGGAGGGATATAGTGATGCCAATTGGAACACTTTATTAGGTGATTCTCTCTTTACCTCGAGTTTTATTTTTACTTTGGGTGGTGGTGCTATATATTAGAAGTCTAAAAAACAGACTGTAATTGCTAATTCTGTAATGGAAGCTGAGTTTATAGTATTAGTTTCAGCATGTGAGGAAACGAATTGAATGAGAGATTTGTTACATGAAATTCTTTTTTGAGAAAAACCAATTCCTCCTGTGTTAATTCATTGTGATAGCACTACTGCTATTGGTAAAGTGAACAATCATTTTTATAATGGTAAATCTAGACTTATTCGAAGGAAACACAGTAATATGAGATCCTATTTGAGGAATGACATCATAATTGTGAGTTATGTAAAATCTTGTGATAATCTTGTGGATCCGTTAACCAAGATCTTGGCGAGAGATAGGGTTTAGAATACATCGAGGGGAATGGGTTTAAAGCCTATAAAATCACAAACCATGTATGAGGATATCCAACCTGGGGACCAAAGATTCTGTTACTAGGTTTAATGGGAAGAATGAATCATATGGTGGTTGTAAAAAATGCACTCCTTAATATTTTGTTGTCCATCCCTATGATGTAAGTGAATTTGTCCTGTAATGTTGGAGGGTTGAGTTTTTATACTCTTAATGAAATTTTGTAACTCTTGTTGAGTGGGGTGTGTAAATTATAAGAATATCCTTGACATATTTCACCTATGTGAGCATGAAAGTGGGGCCGCTTTCTATGAGAACAAGGCTTATTCTCAAATATGCTTATGAAAACTAAGATTAGCACAAGGCCGTAATGTGCTAGCTATTAAAAGCTCATGTCAACACTTGGATTATTATGTGTGAGGAGTAATACCTTATTTCCCGAAGTAGTCATAGTTCAAGTCTGAGACCACTACTAACTCTGGAGTAGAGGTTTCTGTTTCACTAGTGAAGGTTCAATGCAGAGTACACCTTCATGATGCATACTAGTCTATTTTGTTTGGTAATCTCTCTTGTCCTTGTTCATATTAAAATGAGTGGGGGATTGTTGGATCATTTTAATATCTTTTATTTATTTATTTATATATTTTGTTCATGGATTTTCTTTTGTCTTGTTCATGAATCTCATTTTGTTTGGTGAATGGAGATTCATTATTTTGGTGACATTTTGTCTTGTTTATGAATGAAGATTAATTGAGTTCATGAACTTGGTGGTGAGTTAATATTTGGACACTCTTCATTTTCTCTAGCTTAATGGTCATTATTATTTTTTGGTGTAAATTGTAAAGTCCTAGTGGTCTATAAATAGTTCCTCTCATCTACTCTTTTCTACACAAACTATTTTTTATACTTGAGAGATTATTAGACAAAGAATGGTGTTTTTTCTTGGTGGAGTTTTGGATTCACTATCTTGTGCAGAGTTGGCCTGAACCATACGACAAGTGGTCGGGTTGTTGTATCCTGGAGGGCACAAGTCATAATTTTTGTGACTGCTGCATCGGTATTTGGGTTCTTCTTACCGCAGTGGGCTTGATTTCCTTAAAGAAAATAAGATATCCGTGCCTCAGTCTAATCTATTACATCTTATTTTCTTTACATTATTTATCAATAAAATATAATTTTTCTGATATTTTCACTAATAATTTTTTTATGCAAAAATGTGTTCACACATGACTCATTACTCCAGCTGAAAGTCAGTTACATTTTTATCCATTTTAATAGATATTCTTAATGACCATTCGTTAACATGTTTAAAATATAATTTACATTCTGTCGATCATTCAGTATTTTGTTAATCAATCAACAGCTAAGCATATTGGCTAGAATAATACTATATACACTAATTAGTATATTAATTCGTGTATCAATTGATGATATAGCATAATTTAAGATATTTTTAATATTTATAATTTGTATAATGAATGAGGTTAATAATAATGTCATAACTAGTATTGATATATTAGTTAGTATACTAATTAGTGCATGTAGCACCAAAAGCATTTTAGGACTTTAATGACTCATGCATTTAGTTGTACAAATAAAACAACTAAAAAATTATAAAATATGTTTTCTTAAAAATTAAAGTTTGGTCATTTGTTTTGAAAATTGAAAAAAAAAAATATGTTTAATGACTCAAAAATTGAGAGATCATCATGTTCAATGCTAGCATAGATCTTGAATTAACTTTTATTTTTAATTTATTTTTATTTATTATTCGCATAACCAAACAGGATGAGATTGGGATGAGATGATTGTCTTATATACATATATATACTGTAATCACAACAATATCAAATACAAGTGCATCACAACCCATTTCATCTTATTGTTTGCCTTTTTCTTCTTCTTTTTTTTTTTGAAAGAAAAAAAGACTTACGTGTAAGTTTTAATAGGTAAATTTATTATCCAATAAGTCCTATAATAATGAATGACATTTTTCATCAAATAATATTTAAAAATGTCACTAATTGTTAATTTTCAGAGACAATTTAAAAATTTTGTCACAAAAAATATCACTAATTATAAGTTTTAGCTATAATTTACAAAAATTCGTCACAAAAAAAGATGTTAATAATTTTTAATTTTTAGCGACAATTTAAAAAATTCATCATAAAAAAAAATCACTAATTATAATTTTAGTGACAACTTATAAAAATTGTGATAAAAAAATCACTAATTGTTAATTTTTAACAACATATAAAAAACATCATAAAAAATTATTTTTAAAAATAATTTTAACAAAATTTATTTTTAATAAAATTTAATAAAAATTAAATATAACTATTAAAATTTAGTCTAAGGGGTGGTTTAGAATGTTCTAAATAAATATATTTTTTGACTTTTTATAAAAAAAAAAAAATATGTAAAAAAATAAGAAAAAATAAGTAGAAAAAAAAATGTTATTAAATATTAATTAATATGTCTCAAAGAAATATATATATTAAAAATATATATATATATATATATTTTTTTAATACATACCAACCACCTACTGACTATTGATCGATAAGGAAAAGCAGTGTCATTTTGTCAAAGTCATTGGGTTATCCTGAGCTGAATCAGCTGATGAGCCCAAACTAAACCTTATCTTGTACTTGTTTAGGCCTGTCAACATTGACTTTCTTATTTTATTTTTGTTAATAGGGCCAACGTTGACTTTCGCCTCCAGATAATGAGAAAGTTGCTGCTGAAAAAAAAAATGAGAATTTATTTTTTAAGGTGTAATCCGTAGTTATCAATAAATTTGGTAGAATAGTATACCATATTTGTATATTGATTTAAAAAGTCTCAAATTTCATATTTGTTAGGGCACTCAAGTATAAGTGCATTTTTAGGCCATCACCAACGGTGCATTAAACCCTGTATCAAATTTGAAATTTGATGAAAAACTCACATTTTCTCACTTTAATGGTTTTACCAAATTGATATCAAAATGAGAATTCACCAAAAGTTTCACCAAAATGAGAATGCGCTGGGTCTTTCACCAAAATATTATTCATTACCGTTGTATTTTCACTACCGGATGACCAATTGGATGACCAATTTTCACAAAAATTTGTATAGATTTTACACTGGGAGGTCGACCAACCGGACGACTCCGGGGTCGACCCCCCGGATGACCCTGAGCTTTTTCTTCTGGTGTCATAGTGATAGCCTCCAAAAAACCTTTGGTTGCATCAGCTCTAAGGTACAACATCAGCCATGGATACAACATCAACTTTAAAAAATAAAATATTATCGCTGGACTTGTATATAGTAATTTGTGTTTTGAAGTGGGTGTGATTGACATACTTGAAAGATCAAAACAATCAGCAGCTCTGGGGCTACCCATGGAAAGAGCTTCTTGTTTGCCAACTTCATTGCAAAAGTTCCAAGCTTTGAAGGCCACTCTGAGTTCGTCTCTTTTGATAGGAGTAATTAGGAGGAAAAAAAAGAAAAAAATTTCATAAGCCTTACCGGTCGACCCATCGGTCGACCAACCGGACGACCCCTTCCCTTTTGGTGCACACCGTTGGAGCTAGCCGTATTAGATTGAGAAAATCAGCTATTTTTTACTCAAATTTGGTGAAAAAAGTAATGAACGGTTGGAGATGCTCTTAAATCTTTTGCGATATTAGACCGAGCTCTAATATTTTTAAAGCCAAAATGATATAATTTGTTTAAAAGGACAATTATCCGTCTATCTCTGGAAATCACATAATCTCTTGAAATCACTTAATTTGTTTATCTGTTAAAATTTATCAAACTTATTTTTTTATCTGTTGAAATTCATTAAACAACCTATTTGTTGAAATATGACACATGTCACTCATTTGATATTCTATCGATTGAATATCACACATTTATTTATTTCATCACCACCACCACTTGCTACCATCGGCTACCATTGTCAGCGACTTTTTCAACTAATTTTTCAACAACTTTTCAGCGTCGGTCAATTTTTCGACGTATCCTTATCACCAAATAAACTTTTTACCTTGAATCTAATACCTTATACTCTTTTTAAAATGAAATTTTCACCAATTTTATTTATTTATTATATAAAGTAACAACAGATAAGACGATAAATATTATAATATATAAATATGATAAAAATATTATTATTAGAAAATTCCATCATAAGTTTGAAGATGATTTTATTTATTTATTTATCTCAATCCTATTGACCTTTTTGGGCAATTGGCTTTAAATAATTTTTTTTTTTAGAGTCTTTGTTTGGCAACTAAAAATTTTAGTAAAAAAGTTATCATAAATTATTACACAACTTCCTCTATTTTTCTATATGTTTTTTTAAATAAAAAATTTAAAAGTACCAAGATAATCAATTTCCGAATGAACCCTTAAAATCAAAATTCTGAACATCATTTGCTCTCCCCTTTCATTTTTAAGAAAAAGTAAAACAAAAAAAATTAAATTAAAAAATTTAATTATTAAATTACAATGCATTTGTACTGATCATTTACATTAAAACGATATAAGCTAATAACAAGATTGAAAACTTTCTTATAAAATGTCCAACTGTTATAAAATATCCTCTATTATAAATAAATTAAATAAATAAATAAAAAATCATAAATTTTTATATATTAATTATATACATCATAAAAAAAAATTCTTATTATGAACCATTATATATTTAAGATAAACTACCAATAGTAAACTACTAATAGGTCTTAATAATTGAATTTAAATTTACAAATTAACCCTAATAAAATCGTGGTTAAAAATAATTTTTTGTATTGATTTTTTTGCATATGTATAAAAATTGACAATTAGTGACTTATTTGTCACGATTTTTATAAATTGTTGTTAAAATTTACAATTACTGAAGTTTTTCTGTGACGAATTTTTTAAACTGTTGCTGAAAGTTAAAAATTAGTGATATTTTTTTATGACAATTTTTTTAAACTGTCGCTAAAAAAGTGACATTTTTTATGATAATTTTTAAACTGTCATTGAAAACTAATAATTAATAATTTTTTTTAATAATATTTAATGAAACAAAAGTCATTAAATTTTACAAAATCTATTAAACAATAAATTTATTTAATAAGAACTCCATATAAATCTCCCTTTATATTTATACTTAAAAATCATTGTTATATAGTTAAAATTGACCGAAAATCATTTTTGAGTCATGAACAGAATCTAAATAATCTAGACCGTTCATACCACTAAAGGACACCGCTGTGCAATGTTGAGCTGTACGAGGACGAAGACAAGAATATAAAAAATTAAGAAGCCAAAGCGTTTACCAACCCAACAACAGCAACACTCTCTGGAATTTTCTGGGTAAAAGAAGAAGTCCAGTTATTGCAAATACCAGGACTCTCTCTCAAGAACTCTCCTAAGATTCTCCGAATTGTCTTCAAACCGATCTCATTTTCATTCCTATTCGTCTTTATCCATTATCAACCCAAAAGGTCAGTATTGTTTCTCATTCATTTTATCGTTCAATTCCCTCTCTCTCTCTCTCTCTCCTCTCTCTCTCTATTGTCTCAATTCATTGTATTATTCCCTTCGATTTCTAGATTTGAATATTAAGGTATCTTTTTGGTTCTAGTAATCTCCGATGTTTCTTTGTTTTTTTGTCTGTCGTTTGTAAAAACCATTCCTATGTTCAAATCTTAGAAACCATGTGTATGTGATTTCATTGGAAGTTTCGGACCTAAAAAATTAAGGGTTTTGCTTATTGGGTATGTGGAGTTTATTTAATTCACTATGTTAATGTAGAAAAGCTTATATAAAGAATTGTTTGTTTTGGGTTTTTAGGATCGGAACTTTGTTTCCGAACTTGTGTACTTTGTTTCTGATACCTTTTCGGTTAATCTTATGTGAAATCGGTTCAAAAATTCAATCCTTAGATGGGCCTATTTTTAGATGATCCGTAGCATTACTCTTGTTGTTTTGAGGTTGATCTCGGCTGATTGTGTTGATTCTTGTTGTTTATGATTGAAACCCACAGGGATTTGAATTTGTAAGTGTAAGAGGTTTAAAAAAATGGAAAGTGAGATTGGGGAATCAACAAGCAGGCCATCTTGCTCGGTAAATGGGGGCAACGAGGCGGGTGATTTTGAATGCAATATATGCTTTGAGCTAGCTCAAGACCCGATTGTCACTCTTTGCGGTCACCTCTATTGTTGGCCCTGTCTCTACAGGTGGCTCCGCCTTCACTCTCATTCCCACGAATGCCCGGTCTGTAAGGCTTTAGTACAAGAGGACAGGTTGGTCCCTCTCTATGGGAGAGGGAAGACACCAACTGATCCGCGATCAAAACCAATTCCTGATTTTGAAATTCCTAATCGCCCAACAGGGCAAAGACCCGAGACAGCTCCTCCCCCGAACCCTAATGACTTTTCCAATTTTGGGTTGGGAGCTACGGGTGGATTTGTGCCAATGGCATCTGCGAGGTTTGGTAATTTTGCAATGTCTGCTGGTTTTGGGGGTTTGTTTCCATCGTTGTTTAATATTCAGGTTCATGGATTTCCGGATGCTACTGTGTATGGTTCGACGTCAGGGTTTCCATATGGATATTCTGGTGCATTTCATGGAGGACATGCTCATGGGTTTCCACAGACGGGGACTCAAGTACAGCAGGCTGATAATTACTTGAAGATGCTTCTTTTGTTGATTGGTGTTTCTGTTCTCATTGCGCTTATTTGGTCTTGATGATCTTGAACTCATAGATTTTAATAGTTTTTGCAGATTCTATTGTTGTGTGTCTGCAAAATTGTATGGAAATTAGTTATTGTTATGTTTTGTGTTTGGGGAGATTGTCCATATGGTGCACTTTGTTAATCCTCATTATTTTTATGACTGTAAGTTCTCAGTCTCTTTCTCATATGATAAATGTGTTTTGTAGCTTTTCTGAATTATAAATTTCTGTTTTGAAAGTTTCATAATTGGTGGTGGATTCGACATGCCTACATCTAAATAGAACTGCCTTTGCTCTCTGTGAAAATGGTGTTTGTAATTTTTTTTTGCATATGATCTACCTCAGCTTGTGCCATTTTTAGTGACTTGTGCTTATTGAGGACTAATCCAGTGATTCTCCTAGACCATGCAAAGTATTCCAGTATCTTACAGTGCTGTGATCAAGCTTAAGTTTAAAATTTCAAATTCATCATCTCTGAGTTATTAGTGTGGTATGTTTCTTCTGGTTTTATAAACCATAGCCTTCTTCACTTTTTTAAGTGAGTGGATTTTGGCATTGGGAAAGAGAGACTGTGAATGTTTGTCTTTAACATCTACTGTGGCTTTATCATGCAATCTTGAGATTTTCCTGGGCATCTCATGGATTTGAGATTTAGAAAGGAAAAGGGTAAAAGAACGATGAAATATAATTATATGTTATTCACGTTTCACTTATTTTAATTTTTTTTTCTTTTAAAATTATTATTCAAATTTATGATCCAAAACAGTCAGTGGTGGAGGCATAAAGGGTCCAAAGGGTCACGTGCCCCTCTCCAGGTTTTGAAATAATTTTTTTTATTGCAAACATAAAGAAAATATTTAAAAAAAAAATTATAAAATATTATTTAGAGTGAAATGTCAATGATATTTTTAAAATTATGAGAATAATAATGGTTGTTTTTGATTGAAAATGAAGATATTATGATAAGTCATATTATTATTTATGAAAATTTCAATACAATGGTGATGTTTATCATTATTGATATGCAAATATAATTAATTTCAATGAAGATATGAAATTTATTGAATTGTTAGTTATATTTGACATGTGAGGTTTATTCTTTATGTGTTTCTTTACTATTGATTAGTGATATCATATGTCAATAATGACGTGGTATTACTATTATATCGAATTTTTACTGAAATTTTGTATAAAAATTACTTTATCATTATATAATTTATTTTAAAATTTATATCCATGAATTTTTTTTATATTGTCCATAATATACGAGTTACAAATAATATATATATAATATAATATATCTTTCTTGAAGTTTATCGTAAAATTCATGTAAAATATTTTTGTAAAAATTTTCATGTTGTAATTAATAACCCATTCTGATTTAATTTCTTGACTCCACCACTGAAGTGAACACAGTCTGAAGAAAGTTGGCCCATTTTGTGAGAAGGTGCAAATGCAGAATTGCATATATTCCAAGAGAAGCCAACAAGTGTGCAGATGCTCTTGCCAATATAGGAGTCAGTCAGTCTGCCCATTTCGTTTTCTTAGATGAGCCACCCACTGTTCTTCATTCTGCACTAGTCGCAGACATGGTCACTGCTGGCTCTAGGAGGGACTGAGCTCCCCTTGTAGTTTTTCTGTATTAAACTCTGTTTTAATCTTCATTTGAATCAAAAAAGAACACAGTCTGAAGAATAATGTTTGATTTGTCTTGCATCTTAGCAGCTTTAGCTTTTGGAATCTTCCTTGTTTTGTTCCAGTCTTGCTAGAGGTATCCGAAGTTGGGGACAATTGTAAGATAGTCTTAGAAATGTGATATTTCTTACCTCGGTACATGACTTCCGAAGAGGTATCCATGATTCAATGTGAAGAACTGTAACATATATTATGTGGATCGTTTTTTGTCTCTCAAGTCGATAACAAATGTGATTTAACATCATTCTGTCCCTAAACTTTTAAACCAAGTCATTGATGGTAAACAACAATGTCACCTAGTACAAAATATTTGGACGTTGAAAGTGTTGGAAATATTTTTCGATAAAAAATTAAATTAACAGAATAATTAAATTACAATAAATAATTAAACACAGAACAAGAGATAACTCACAGTTTTCTGCAGAATGAAACTTAAGAATAAATTTGTGATTGAGGCCAGTGTTTGAACACTGTGTCTTTAAGATAGAAATTCGTTCTCTCCTAAGGTGCTCGAGAATAACGGACGTCTTGCCTCTAAGATTCAACAATCACCCCAAATAGATCCAGCACTGTGAACTGTTTGTACAGCGAACCAGGCTGCGTTTTTCGAACTCACACAAGATGCAAAATGAAGAACGAAGGAAGCAATGAAGAGAGAAAATAGAAGGAAAGGAACAAAAAAACTGTTGTTCTTTTTTTGGAATGGAGGGTTGCTATATATATAGGCAGTGAAGTGCCATTTCCGGAACAGAAGAACGTTATGATGAACAATTGCCAGACCGGAGACACGGTTGGTCGGAGATAGAGAAGAATTATAATCCGAAAATTTTGAATTCAAAATTTCGGTATTTGAATTTTTCCCGCAGAAATTATTCGAAACATTTCAAATAATTTTGCAGCAAAAAATAAGGACGGGTTTGACCCATACCCACACCCGCCCTGTGGACGGCGGCGGCGGCGCGCGCGTGTGGTGGTGGTTTTGGGTTTGTCCATAACTCTTCCTCCTATAAAACTTGGGTATCCCTTGGGGCCCAACCCAAGGTCTCTAACTTAGAGCATATATACTTATAGAAACTCTTCCATGTTTCCTATGTGGGACAAGGTTTAGATACCAACTCAAAGGAACCACACTAAACATATTCATGTTCATGAGGCTCACTTCGGTATCAATTTTCATTCACTCGAAAATGGTTTTGATCACCCGAGTATATATTCTTGTTCACCAGATGGCAAGAAACGTGTTGCTACTCGGACCCACAAAAATCGAGGTGTGGGTCCTACATTAATGATAGCTCAAAATTACTGGAAATTAATGGTGATAAACCATTTTTCTCTAACAATCCCCCACATGAATGAAGTTGAAAACGAATATGCAACAACATGCAGACACTGAGAGTACAAAACTAAAAATATCCTGCAAAGGATAGGTAGCTTTTGGCTTTGAACCTTCCCTTGTGAAAGACTATCGGGTTTACTGGCTGATTAGTGAACATGATGTCTTGAATTATTCTGCCATTGGTGTAAACCGAGACAACAGTCTGTCACACAGTTTTATTTCCATACACAATCTGGTTCTATCGGTTGTGCCCATTTTGGCCCTGGACAATTCCTGATTTTCCTGAGTGCTCTAGAGAATTCAGCCTTTTCCCAATTCTCATAGAACCGGCCCAGTTCACACTCATATAGGTGATTTTCATTAAGAGTATTCTGCTATACCTCACTTGGATTTCCAAGATATGAAAGTCATTAAAAGCAAAGCTTAACTTGATTAACGCTGCAGACATCACTATGTCATCATAGGAAAGGGCAAAAAATTTCCCTTATTGATACTGATGAGTCACACACAATTTGGTTGTCCCTTTGAACCTAGACCTTGGGATCTCCAGTCAGCTATGTTGGGTTGCCAGTAAGACGATTCTTTAGTTAGTAGGCTTTAATCCCATTCCCCTCGATGATCTTAACACTTGCTCTCTGGTCAAACCTTTGGTTAACGGGTCCGCGATATTATCTTTTGACCTTATGTACTCAATGGAGATAATTCCATTTGAGAGCAGTTGCCTAACAGTATTGTGTCTACGTCGAATATGACAAGACTTACCGTTATACATATTATTCTGTGCTCTTGCCATTGCTGCTTGACTGTCACAATGAATGCAAATGGCTGGCACAAGTTTTGGCCACATTGGGATATCCTCTATAAAAGTGACGAAGCCACTT
This sequence comes from Camellia japonica, assembly GCA_030407325.1. Classification (NCBI taxonomy): domain Eukaryota; kingdom Viridiplantae; phylum Streptophyta; class Magnoliopsida; order Ericales; family Theaceae; genus Camellia; species Camellia japonica. The sequence continues at coordinate 26,276,787 of JAPPVO010000002.1, forward strand.
TCCTTCTTCACCTGCTTTATCTAAAGCGATAAACTCGGACTCCATTGTGGACCTTGCAATGCATGTCTGTTTGGATGACTTCCATGAGACTGCTGTACCTCCCAGGGTAAAGACATAACCACTAGTAGACTTGGAGTCTTTAGTGTCTGAGATCCAATTAGCGTTACTATAACCCTCTAACACTGCTGGATATCTCATATAGTTCAACCCATAGTTTCGAGTATACTTTAGATATCTCAGTACCCTAACTATTGCTGTCCAGTGGTCTGTTCCTGGATTACTTGTGTACCTACTTAATCTGTTAACTGCATATGCTAAATCAGGACGTGTGCACTTCATGAGGTACATTAAGCTTCCGATGATCTGGGAGTATTCTACTTGTGATACACTTTCACCCATAGTCTTCATCAAATGAAGATTAGCATCTATAAGGGTCTTAGCAAGACGATCGTCATGCTTGTTAAATTTCTCAAGTATTTTATCAACATAATGTCCTTGAGACAAGGTATATCCTTCAGATGTCTTTGTAATTTTTACTCCAAGTATAACATTTGTTACTCCCATATCTTTTATATCAAACTTAGAGCTCAACATTTTTTTGGTAGCTTTGATCATTTCATTATTACTACCAAGGATGAGCATATCATCTACTGTACGGGAAAGAAATAAACCTTCTCATATAATCCTGTTGATCAAGTCTGTGCTCCTCCGTATGACGTCGCTCTACTACCTGAAAATACAAACGTGAGCTAGCCGGCGGTGTGTGCCGGAAACCTCTCCGATGCCTAAGTCAGCAAGCTAGACAAATAAACAAAAGCTCTGTGTATTCGGGAATCAAAGTTGTGTTACCTCTCCATAGGTGATGTTTGTGAGCTTTTATAGTTCCGTGTGGCACAATCCAAGTAGGACTCTTACTCCTCCACATGTAGAGTCCTCCTAGGATTCATACTCCTGAAAGATAATGCATATCCTTCAACACCCCCCTCACTGCTTAAACCAAGTGAGATGGTTTTACCACGGTCGGACTTCGATGTGGCCGAGGTACGCATGGCTATGCTTAGCCGTAGAACAGACCGAACTATCCTTAGTTCGGTTTGTCCTTTTACTGCCCTTACCTCAGTTCCTCCTGTACAAACCGTGGTAAGTCTAAACCGAGCTAACTTTTAGCAAGGTTTAGACCGAGCTAACCATACTGCGCCATAACCAGTATAAGTTTTAGTATGGTGACCGCGCTAACCTCCTTGGGACCGGAGTAACTTTATGCCCTTTTTACTCAGCCCTTCGCACTAAGGCCCATAACGGCCCAGCTCGGCCCAATTTTCATATAAATTACCCTGTCAATTGCCCCTTAATTCCATCTGCAAAGCATGATAGGGATTACCTGTCCCCAGTCGAGCTAAAAAAGTTTCAGCCTTTTCAGCCGAACTAAACCCCATTCCGGGCTCAGCTTGTCCGGTCAAAACGTCCCTTAAATCACAGCAACTGAATCGATTCTCATTTCGATGACACGTGGCACGCTCTGATTGGCTGAAGGCAGCTGTCACGCCGCCCTCGTACCTCGCGTAATTTGAACAGTTCCCGCCTTTGTCCCTTGCATCAAAACAAAAACTCTTCATTTGGATCAAACACTGCACTATTCACTTCTTCTTCTCTCTCTCTCGTTCCTGAGCTTCTGAGCTTGCTGAGTTCTTTGATCTGCATTCGAAGAAGCTTCGTGGTTTTGTTGCCGTTTCTCTCATCTTCTCTTGACCTGGTAAGCTACTCAAACCTGCCTTGCTTTCCTTGTTTTTCGCATTTGTTTAATCCACAGCTTTAGGTTTGTGTTTTTGCGAAACACTTTCTTTCTACTTGATTTGTATATTTCTGGAAAAACTTAGCAATAGAACACTCGAATACATGTAATATCCTGTAGAACACTGGTTTTCGATCCAAAATCATGATGCAACCGGACTAGAAAGTTGTTTGTAGTTGATGCTGAATTAGGTAGACTATCCAACCAAACTAATACTTCATGCTACCCCATTAGTCTCAACAAGCCAAAGTACAATACTCTCCTTAACCGAGCTAATGAACCGGACTAGGGCTGTACAATAGTGTACTTGAAAGCCTTGTCCATGACTGAGCTATAACTTGGGGCTAAACCAGCATTCTTAGTTCAAACCGAACTGAGAACGTTGCCCCTAGAGGCTTAACCGGGCTAACAAATCCTTGCGTAAACCGAGATAATAAATTCCTTGCGCAAATCGAGATAGCAAATGCCTTTGAACATACCGAACTATTGAGTACCTTGCCTAAACCGGGATAACAAAGCACTCTGCACAAACCGAGCTAAGACACGTAGCGTTTCACATAGCCGGGCTAGGACTTGATATATCTTGCCTTTATTTCTCTTTAGCACGGTCCAACGGTCTGTGCTTAACACCTTTGTTCTCTTTTTTTTCACTTTTGCAGACTTAGGTTGCCCAGGCACTCCTTTTGAGCGCTCAATCGAGCTACTCAGCACAAATCTTCGACCAATCTAACACTCGGCTTTAATTTATTTATAACTTAAGACATAAATGGGGAAATATAGATTCTTAGTAGAGACACCTGGTGGCTTGGCCGAATTCCGAAGGGAGTATAACATCCCTGACGATGTCCATCTCACCTTAGCCGAACAAGATACCGTACCTTGGGGAAACCCTGGTTTTGTACCCTTCACACTTCTGTCCATAATAGAAACCGGCCTAAGATTCCCTGTACAGCCCTTACTCTGTGAATTCTCAGGCAAACTAGGATATGCCCAACCCAACTTTCCACAAACTCCTACCGCATAATAAATGGTATAGCCGAGCTAAACCGCCGTACCGGAATTAACCTCGGCTTAGCCGAACTCTTCCACCAATATTCTATAGGCTCAAAAGAAGACGGGTGGGTTTATTATTTAAGAATACGACACCGGCGTCAGAAGATAATAAAGGACACACCAGACAAAGACTTAAACGATGACGATTTTTTCTGGGTATCTGGCAATTTTGAAGACCACCGAGCCGAGATCCCAGGCCGCAGTATAAACTAGAATAAAGGAACCCCTGGTATAATTACTTTGGTTTCTTTGCATGCTTATGTTCTATTTCGGTTTTCTATTACTGAACCGAACTAACAGTTGTCTTCTTTATGCAGATTCAGCCCATCTTCAATCTCTTTACGGTTACCCTAATCTGAACACTCTCCGTGCCGCACTACGATTTCCAGAAAGGAATTAGGCCAAGCTGCTGAATTTTGAGCCGACGTACAGATACAGCAGCCGGCGTAAAGCTAGAGTAACAGATTTTTTACTAGAAGCCTCCCCTGAGCCGGACCCCAACTTGCCTCAAATTAACCTAGTTCCTCTGACTGCCGAAGAAGAAATGGCCAAAAGAAACAGAGTAAGGGCCCTTTTAACCGAGACAAACCGAGCCGAGGTACTACCACCGAACCAAACCCAAGAAACCGTGGTGGCCTTTCATTCTCAACAACCTTCTTCATCACGCCCAAGCAAGCGCGCCCGGACTACCCAAACCGAGCAACGCTTTGTTGACGAAGATGAAACAACCCTACCACCAAGCCCCCCACCGAGTCCACAACTGGAGCTTGGCGACCGAGCTAGCTCCTCTAAATGGAGTCCAAAAATGACTTTCCAAAACCGCGCTATCTGTGACACTGACTCAGTGGTGGCAGACAAAGACCATATGCTAGCCTTCAATCTGGCTAAGAGTGTATGTCTGCCCCCTGATATGAGCATCACAAGCACCTGACCGAGCTCAAGGCCATCCGGTCGGCGACGAAATCAATGATCCTGGTAAGTTGCTCGTTTGTCTCTCTAATTTTTTCCCAACTTTCTGTTCGGTCTTGTTATTAGTTTCTTTTACTTCTTTCTCAGGCTATGCAAAAGTGTCAAATTGCACACAAGCATGTGCTGGAGCTTCGTAAAACATTAAGGCAAGCCATGGCTGAAGTTGAAGAAAAAACCACCGAACTGAAAGACTACCAACAGAAGAACGCCGAGCTGGAGGCCGAGGTAGCCCGTCTGACCGGACTGGTTACCTCGGCTAATGCTGACAAACAGAGGGCATTAACCGTGATGAAGGATAAGTACCTGCGTGAGCTAGTCAAGCTCGAAGGAAAGAAGGACGCAGAGATTGCCGAATTAAAAAAGAAGGTGGATGAAGCCAATGCCGAAGGTTTCAAGGAGGGAGAGGCCCTCTATATTCCATAATGTGAGGCCGCAAAAGATTTGTTCTTCAAATGCGGTTGGAGGGCAGCAGTGGTGCAGCTCATTGTGAACCCGAGACCGAGGTATACAATCCTCCTCAGTACTTCATACCGAGCTCACTTGCGGAGTACGCTGCATCCGTTCAGCAACAATTTCTACAGAGTTCAGACGACGACGAAGAAATCGAGCCCACTAATACTCCAGTCGTCAATGAACCTGCTGATCAATCAGCTCGGTTGGAGCCAACGGTGGAAGATCTTACTAACGAGCTATCAACTGAGACCGTGCTTCCAACAGATACCGAGCTCCCACCCGAGACCGCACTACTGACTGATACCGGGCTTCGCGTTGACATAGACGCTGATCTAGATGATCTGTTTAACTAATTTTGTAATTTCTTTTCCTTTTTTGGACTTGTAACTGGGCTGGGGGCCCTCCTTTGTATTTTTGTTTTTTACTTGATCAATGAAAATCTTCTTTTGTATTCAATATTTACTCCGGTCTGACCTGTATGCTTGCACTTGTAATGAGTTTTCAATGAATTATTTTGCTCCAACTATTATCTCGGTTTACTTTCCTATTTGTGCTTGCTTTCTAACTGCAATTTGAACGAAACACAATATTTTTCGGCCGAGATACTTTATTCCGGTCTTAGCTGACCAATCTAATAGCTTACTAGCCAACCACTCTTTAGCCGATATAATTACTTCGGCTGAAGAGTACTAAGAGTTAGTTTAATCCAGCCAACCACTCTTCAGCCCATACCCTTACTTCGGCTGAAGAGTAATAAGAGTTGGTTTAATCCAGCCAACCACTCTTCAGCCCATACCATTACTTCGGCTGAAGAGTAATAAGAGTTGGTTTAATCCAGCCAACTTCTAGATTGGTTTTTCCAACCAACCTAGAACAAAATATTTTGGTTATTCCGACCAAACGTCCTGCAGCCTGGATCCTTATCCTGGGCTTAGGAGGGGTGTTGGTTTAATCCAGCCAACCTCTAAGTTGGTTTTTCCAGCCAACCTAGAATAAAATATTTTGGTTATTCCGACCAAACGTCCTGCAGCCTGGATCCTTATCCTGGGCTTAGGAAGGTTGTTGGTTTAATCTAGCCAACCTCTAGGTTGGTTTTTCCAGCCAACCTAGAATAGAATGTTTGGTGATTCCGACCAAACGTCCTGCAGCCTGGATCCTTATCCTGGGCTTAGGAAGGTGTTGGTTTAATCCAGCCAACCTCTAAGTTGGTTTTTCCAGCCAACCTAGAATAAATGTTTGGTGATTCCGACCAAACGTCCTGCAGCCTGGATCCTTATCCTGGGCTTAGGAAGGTGCGCAGTTGGTTATTCCGGCCAACTGTGTTTTTAATGCCCCTAACTCACCTAACTCACTAAAACAAAATTTTTACAGAAGAAAACGTCTATACTGAAAAGAAACTACTTGTTTTATTGAGAAAGGAAAAAATTACACATACTTTAAAAAGAAAAAAGCCTAAAAATAAAATAACTTGAGATTGGCAGTATTCCATGGCCTGGGAATTGCCTTGCCGTCCTCATCTTCTAAGTGGTATGCCCCTTTGCCTGCTAATCCAATTACTTTGTAAGGTCCTTCCCAATTAGGCCCTAACTTGCCATCTCCCGGTACCAAGGTGTTTCCCATCACTTTGCGCAGTACCCAATCTCCGATCTTGAATTGCCTTGGATGTACTGTCTTGTTGTATTTCCTGGATAGCTCTTGTTGGTATGAGGCAATGTGAATCAATGCTCTGTCTCTTCTTTCCTCTGCAAGGTCGAGCTCTAATGTTATGGCTTCGCCATTCAAGTCTGGATCAAAATTCTCGCTTCGAATTGTGGGGAGGCCAACTTCTAGTGGGATTACTGCCTCCATACCATAGGCTAAGGAAAATGGAGTTTCTCCTGTTGACCGCCGAGGTGTGGTGCGGTAAGCCCATAAAACATGAGGGAGCTCTTCTGCCCACTTGCCTTTGGCTTTCTCTAACCTTTTCTTCAATCCATCCAAGACTACCTTGTTTGATGCTTCTGCCTGACCATTTGCTTGGGGATATGCCGGTGTAGAATTGTAGAACTCTATCTTGTACTCTTCACAAAAGCCTCTAAAGATTCTGCCGTCGAACTGCGTGCCGTTGTCTGATATTAGGGCTTTTGGTATGCCAAACCGAGTGATGATATTCTGCCAGACGAATTTCTTTACATCTTTTTCCTTGATTGATGCCAATGCTTCTGCCTCCACCCACTTTGTGAAGTAGTCGGTTGCTGCAAGAAAGAACTTCCTGTTGCCTGGTGCTATTGGAAGTGGTCCTACTATATCCAACCCCACATTGCGAAGGGCCATGGGCTAGTTAGAGGTAGAAGTTCTCTGGCAGGTTGGTGTATTTGGTGTGCGAATTTCTGACACTTTTCGCACTTTTGACATACTTTTCTGAGTCTGCTGCATGTATGGCCACCAATATCCTGCAAATTGCTCTGTATGCTTAGTGATCTTCCTCCTTGATGGCTTCCGCATACGCCCTCGTGTATCTCGAATAAGAATGCTTCCACTTTGCTGGGGTGGACACACTTTAGGTAGGGTCCTGAGAACGATTTTTTGTACAATGCCAAAGATGGGGAGAGCCAAAATCGCTGCGACTTCGCTCTTATTCTGTTGGCCTCTTTCTTCTCTTCTGGTAAGATGCCTTCTTTTAAGAACAGGATGATGGGATCCATCCAAGAAGGGCCTAGCTCTGCGCAACATACCTCTTCTGCTTCGGGGTCTTCAATGCTTGGTCTAGGTAGGTAGTCGATCAGCAATGGATGAGGGATGGAAGTATCTGCCATTGAGGCAAAGCCTGCTAGTTCGTCTGCTCTGCTGTTTTCCTATCTGCCGATTTGTTCTATCCGCACCACTTCAAATTTCTTGATCTCTGTTCTGACCAACTCTTGGTATTTGGCCATCCTGTCATCCTTTGCTTCGTAGTCGCCAGATATTTGGTTTACCACTAGCTGTGAGTCGCTGTAGACCATTAGCTTGGTGGCCTTAATGTAAAATGCTGATTTGAGGCCTGCAAGAAGCGCTTCATACTCTGCTTCGTTGTTTGATGCTGGAAAGCCAAGGTTGATTACCTGCTCCACTACTAGGCCATCTGGAGAGATGAGGACTATGCCAAGTCCTACTCCATGCCGGTTGGATGCTCCATCCACGAAGAGCTTCCACATCTCTCCGACGAACAACTTCCAGCAAGTGGAGGGATCAGATGATGCCTTGGGATCTTCCTGTTGTATTTGTTGCTGTCTCCGCTATCTGATTGTACCAAGTCTTTATTTGTTGGTGAGTCTTGACTTGGTGTAGCATGGTTTGCTTCTTCCTCCCTTACTTTTCTGGTCTGCCTTGGGACTGACTGGGTAACCTGTACCAGGGGTTGCGTTATTCCGACGTCAACTTCCATCCCTAGTTCGGTTGTTTCAGTCAGGTCGACTGGGCAGATATGATGACTTCCTGGGGTGAATTCTGCGACAAAGTCTGCCAAAGCTTGAGCCTTTACGGTTCTGGGTTGGAATTTGATGTCGAATTGTCCCAACTCTACTGCCCACTTCAGAATTCGCCCAGAAAAGTTCGCCCTTTCAAAGAGAGCTTTTAATGGAAAGGCTGTGAGGACAGCTATGGTGTGGGCGTGAAAGTAATGCGACAACTTCCTTGAGGCCATCATCAAGGCTAAGGCCAGTTTTCCAGTGGCAAGTACCTTGTTTCGGCGCCCAGCAATGTCTTGCTAACAATAGATGGGCAGATGTTGGATTCCTTTGCGCGGACCAACACTGCGCTAATTGCGTGCTGCGAGAGAGGACTACGTAAGAAGAGTTCTTCTCCAGGAATTGGGGTTACAAGTAGTGGTGGAGAAGACATGTATTTTTCAAGCTTTCCAGGCGCGGTCGCATTCTTCGTCCCACTCAAACTTGGCTTTTAGAGCGTGGAAAAATGGTCGTAGTCTGTCTGACGACCGGCTTATGAACCGATTGAGCGCAGCTACCATGCCGGTGAGATGCTGTACTTCCTTTACCGAGTTTGGCCTCTTCAGATCCTGAATTGCCTTGATCTGAGATGGGTCTGCCTCAATACCCCGGTTGGTTACCAGGAAGCCCAGGAATTTGCCAGATCCTACACCGAATGCACACTTTGACGCATTGAGGCGTAACTTGTGCTTCTTCAGGATCTCAAACATCTCACCGAGGTCCTTGAGATGGTCATTCTCATGCTTGCTCTTGACCACCATATCGTCGATGTAAGCCTCCATTGTTCTGCCTAACAATGGCTCAAACATCTTGGTGACCATCCGTTGGAATGTCGCCCCTGCGTTCTTTAGGCCAAAGGGCATGACCTTGTAGCAATACAGTCCTCTTGGAGTTGTAAAGGACGTGACCTCCTGGTCTGGTTCATGCATGGCGATTTGATGGTAGCCTCTGTATGCATCCAGAAAGCTAAGTCGGTTGTGCCCCGCCGTTAGGTCTACCAGTTGATCTATCCGTGGTAGAGGAAAGTCTTTTGGGCATGCCTTGTTGACTTTTGTAGTCGACGCAGACACGCCACTTGCCATTCTTTTTTGGCACTACGACTGTGTTGGAGATCCATCTTGGGTAGTGCACTTCTCTGATTGCCCCTGCCTCCAGCAGGTTTCCTACTTCTTCCGCCACTATCTCGTGGTGGTGGAGTGCCGATCTGCGTGTGCGCTGAATGATTGGTCTGGCGGATGGGTGGACATTGAGTTGGTGACAGATGAAGTTGGGATCAATGCCTGGCATGTCGTATGGTGTCCAGGCGAACACTTCGATGTTAGAGGTCAAAAATTCCAAGACCTCTAATCTCTCAGTGCTGGACAACGACGAACCGAGCAAAAAGAACTTATCCGGGTTCTTTTCATCTATTCTTACCTCTACCAAGTCTTCCACCGCTTTTGATTAGCGCTTTGCCGACTCTGCGAACAGTTCACTCTCAGGTTCTTCCACCGAATGAACATATCCCTTGGCAGCGCGGCTGCCATTACCGTGACAAAGCATTTTGGACATGATTGGTCTCCAAGACCTCTTCAATTACCCGGTTCGTTGGGGAATCGCATTACTTGGTGGTAGGATGATGCCACCGATCGCATGGCATGCAGCCATGTTCTGCCCAAGATGATGTTGTAAGTGGAAGGGACTTTCAATACCCAGAACTCCACTTGTTTCGTTACGCTTCCTGCTCTAACTGGAAGAATTATTTTGCCGACTGGCCACTCTGGCATTGAGTTGAATCCAATCAGGGGAGATACGGCAGGTGCCAAGTCTTTATCTTGTAACTTCAATTGTTTAAATGTTTCGTAGTACATTATTTCACATGAACTTGGTCAATCAAAATCCGCTTGACGTCAAAATCCTTGACTCGGAGAGTGACAACCAGGGCATCATTGTGAGGGCAATATATCCTTGCCAAGTCGCTATCTGAAAAAGACATGACGTTGGCCTCTGTCTCCCCTTTTGATGGTAGGTTGGCACTTAGTACCTCTCTTAAGTGCTCAGCCTTTTGATTGATCCTCTGAGCTCGCATACGCTCAGGTTCGAAGACTCCATGTATCACATTGATTACGCCTTGGGGGGGCGTCGATTGGCATCCCGTTGGGGTTATTGTGGTCCTGGGGGGCTGGTTGCGTCCCTCCTTCAATGTATTTATCCAGGTGACCTGCTGCCACCAACTCCTCCAGGTGCTGTCTCAATGGTGTGCAATTTTCAGTGCGGTGCCCCTTTTCCTTGTGGAAGGTGCACCGTGATCTTTCGTCATAGTCCTTCTGAGCTTCCCCTAGCTTGGCTGGCCATCTGACGAAAGGCTCATCTCGTATTTCACTTAGAATTCGGTATATCGGTTTTTTGAATACCGTGGTTATGGCAGTGCGAACTCTCAACCATCTTTTATCCTGGTCCTCTCCGTTGTCTCGTCTGCCACGTCCGTTTCTACTCGGACGGTCTACCGTGTTGACCTTTGCTGAGGCCTTTTTCTCTGGTACTGCGGTCGTGCCAGATTTTGTTTTGGCCGGCGCCATCCTCTCTTCCACCCTGATGTGCTGATGCACTCTTTCCATCAGGCTCCATGGTGAGGGGGTGGGTCATGGTGATTGAGTCCCTTAGTCTGTTCCCGACTGGAAGGCCTCTTTTGTACTGTGCAATGGCGAGATTGGTGGGGCAGTCCCCAATCTGGTTGAAGGTCTCCCAGTAGCGACTATTGTAGGATCTTAGGGTCTCCTTGTCGCCCATGTCGATGGAGAGTAGCTGGTCGATCTCCACCGGGGTTTTGGTGTTTGTTCTGAACCTTGTTACGAACGCCTCCGCCAATTGCGCCCAGGAGGCTATGCTGCCTTCTGGAAGTTTTTCGAACCAAGTCAAGCCTAGGTCGCCAAGGCTAGATGGGAAGAGGATGCACATCAAAGCCTCGTTTCGCCGGTATATAGCCATGACCTGGCGAAAGTGGCTCAAGTGTGAGTAGGGGTCCGTCTTTCCCTCATATGTAGTGAATTTGGACTGAAGGAAGCTGTAGACACCCCATTTTTTACCGACCTTAAGACTCAGACGTCATCGATTGAGCGCTCGGTGAGTTTGCATATTGTGCTCGTTCAGAAGTCTCAGAGTCGCGGCGCGTGCGCCCTGCCTCCGGACTTCCGAACTCTCTTTGTGCCTTGCCTCGGTTTGCGAACCAGACTCGGTTTTCTCTGTTTTCTTTCCTGAGGGGAGGGAGAGGTCCTGTAGACCATCTCTCAGTGGCCGTGGGCTACATTCGTGGCCATAGGCCATTTGCCCATTTCGGAGCCGGTTCCCGGTTTTCGTAGCCATCAGGCCGTGCCTCGGTTCGGGACCACCCAACCATCTCCGATTCCTCCGGTTTTTGGCATGCATCTCATTTACTCCCTTTCGAGGACACTTGGCATCTTAGATACCCACTTTGTGGCCGAATGCCACTTTCGGTGCTTAACGGCCTATTTTTCGGGATCCGAACTGTGTTTTGGTCCCTGAGCATTCGTTTGCATCGGTTTTCGTTCATTTTTGGCAGGTACCTCTGTTTTATCACCAGGAAGATCACTGGAGGGTGGGAGGCCAGCAATTGTCTCAGCAAGCAGTTATGCTCTTCCGGCGCCCCCCGGCGCCCGTTTTTCTCACTTCCGGGCTAATGTTGAACACCCTAGGGCCATTTCTTCAAGCCAAAACCACATATTTGTGTTGTACACACATGGGGAGGACCCTAAAAGCATATGGCCGGCCAATAACTCAACTTGACCCTTTTGAACCCCTCTTTAAATTGGCCTATCTCTCCCTATTTTAGAGTTGTCAAATTTGAACCACAGGGTTGTGATCAGGAGACATGAGAGGACACCAATACTTGGTGGGCCGGCCATTAATTCAACATGACCTTTTTGACCCCTAGCCGGCCGGCCATGGGGGGTGGCCGGCCGGCCACCTGCAGCAAAGTGCCTAGCCGGCCATGCTTCCCTCAGTGCATACTTTACAGCTGTATAGTTGTTTCCCCAGAAAATATCTGTATCCGGGGGATATCTTAGGAGGGAAAGCTTGGGTGCATTTCCCTCCACCTTTACACCCCTCCTTTTGTCCATATAAGGAGCCTCCCAGCTCTTGTCCCTAGGGTTAGAAAAAATTGGCTTGAGCATATACATCCACACAACTCCATTTCCTTCAAGTTTAGGCTCCATTTCTTCATCATCTTCAAGCTCTACCATCACAACTCCATTCCAAGCAGCTAGGAGGCTTTCCAGCAGCTAAGAGGCTCCCATTCTTCAAGCAAAAGGCAGCCAAGAGTGGTCTTCAAGGGTAAGTCTCCCTTTCCCTCTTTTATAGCCCATTTTTGCTTTTCTTAAGCTTATTTTCACACTGTTTAGGCTCCGACTAACTGAAAACTAGGTCTATTTTGAGTCATCCTCCATGTTTGATCAAGGGCTCAACCCTGTGTTTGAGCCCTCTATGGCACACTTGCTTCAATATCATCTTGTATGTCAATATTTTGCATGCTTTTTCTAGCTAGGAGTGGTCTGTTTTCGAGCATAAGGTAAACTGTGTGTGGGCCTATTTTGAGCCCCTCTTCAACATTGAAGAAGGGCTCAACCCTGTTTGGCCTCTTTATCATGCACTTGCTTCACAATTCCTCCAATTTACCGTAAATTTGCATGATTTGTTTGGCCTACATTTATTCTGTTTTGGAGCATGTCATGAAACTGTGAGTAAGCTTATTTGTGTCCCTCTACAACATTGTAGAAGGGATCAACCTTGTGGGGGTCTCCATGTTGTGCTTGTCTTTTATCCCTCTTTGGCCCCCATTTTTGCATGCTTTCTTAAGCTTATCTAGCTTCGTTTTCGGCCATCATTAGAACTGGAAAGAGTCATATTTTGATCTTCTTGTCATATTTCATTAAGGTTCTTTTCTGGTTTGATGAATGTTTGGAGTACCTCATGTTTATAGCCTTATGTATCCTCAATCTGCATGGCATTTTAGCATGTTTGCATACTGAGTTGGGGGATGTCATCTACTGAAAATGTTCATATTTTAGTCCCTCATCAGTATTGTAGAAGGGTACTTTTCCATTTGGATATCGCATGTATCACTTGCTTCAATACCCCTCTTGCGGGGCCATTTTTGCATCCTTGCTTAATCCTATGTGTGCTTGCTGTTTAGCCCTTTTTATGACTGAAAAATGCTTTTCTTGGGGCTGCCTTGATACTGTATTTTCATTCCATGTCCATATTATGCATGTTAGTATGACTGTAGGCCATTTCGGGTGCTTAATATCGCATTTCGGGACCATTCCGTACATTTGGTGTCATTTCCCCACCTTTCGGGACTGTTTTGCATCATTGTGTGAGTGCTGAAATTCCATTTGCATGTTTGCATATCATATTCATGTCATTTCATGCCTTAGGGCCATTGCCCGGTTTGGTGCCCGTGTGCACGCATTTCGAGGCGCTTCATTTCATCCGTCGGCCTCTTATGTGAGTGTGGCTGAGGTCCACTCATGTTAGTATAAGTCCATTTGCATTTGGAGTGCCATTTCATGTTTTTAGTGCCATTTTCTCGGTTGCGTGCCCGTGTGTACGCATTTCGAGGCACTTCTCATTTTCATCTCACGGCCTCCCGTGTGAGTGTGGCTGAGGCTCTCTCATGTTGGTGTAAGCCCATATTGCATCGCATATCTCATTTTAGTCCTGTTGCATTCCGTATGTCATTTTCTCGGTTTGCGTGCCTGTGGACACGCATTTTCGAGACATCATTTAGTCTCATTGTATATCATATTTCATGTCATTTGCCTTAGCCTTAGGGCCATTGCCTCGGTTTGCGTGCCCGTGTGCACGCATTTCGAGGCACTTCATTTTCATCCGTCGGCTCTTTATGTGAGTGTGGCTGAGGTCCACTCATGTTAGTGTAAGTCCAATTTGCATTGCGTATGCCATTTCATGCCTTAAAGATCATCGCCTTGGTTTGCGTGCCCGCGTGTACGCATTTCGAGACATCTCATTTTCATAGCACTGTGTATGCTAGGATTGTATCTTAGTTGCATTCATGCATATCATGCATATTGCATCGTGTTTGGGATAAGAGTTAGCCCGAGCACGGGAAACGAGGCGCGTTTCGTACTCCGAGTGACGGAACGGGTCTCAATTCCCAAGTCGCCGACACTCCGGATCATCCATGATGGAGTTAGGCTTTGTTGTAGCATTCATCTGCATTCATCCTATATTGAGTTGTGCAAATCGGCTCCTCGGCCATCATGCATCGAGATGCGTGATTGGTGGCACGAGGATCGAGGCATGCATATATCTGTGAAATACATTGCTGTGCCCCTTTCTTGCTCTCTGTTGCAGCATATCAAGAATCAGCAACTTTTCGGAGTCTGGCATGCATTCCGAGGAACATTGCAAACAGAGGCTAATTGGGGCGTCCAGTGGATTTCCGCGCAAAGCAGCTCAAACATGCATCATTTCCTTATCCGGAGCAGAGTCAAGGCAGTCCCTGGCTTGCATGCCAGTTTACAGTTTTTCTTATTTAATTTGTTAATTAATTAGGAATTTGTATATTATTCGGACTGTAATATTCTTTCATTCGGGACTGTATCATTTATTCGGACCCTCTGCGCGAGGGCATAACTGTAATAAGTGTGGGTGAGTGTGATGTATGTCTTCCAACCCCACGTCTTTCTTCCCTTTTATTTACCCGCTTATGATGGTTAGATATAGGGCATATTTCAATTAGCATACAGTATGACAGCATGTTTGCATCATTCATCTGTTTTGCACGCACCGGGCTCGGCGCATCATACAAACTGCATTTGTATTTCAATTCTAAATTGAGTACTTGATAGCTGTTGCATTCCATATGCAATGTTTAGAATAGCCGAGCCTGCTATAGTTGCATTATTGCATGCGTTGCATTAGACATTTCTGTATATTTAGGATCATGCATGATTTCTAATCAATTTTTGTTTTGGCTTGGAGTACTCGGTGAGTTTTATGCTTTAGCATCCTTGCATGCGTGTGAGTGTTGCCATGAATAGCATGCTTACCATGAGGCTATATGCTTATGTGATATAACTGCCTTGAATGCCTGTAGGTGGAGGCTGAGTTACTTGGATTGGATAATTCATCAAATGTTTGTTTTAAGCCCACCAGATAGTGGCAAAATCATGTTTTCTAAGCCCACCTGAGGGTGGCAAATCCACGTCTTAGCCTACCTGCGGGTAGCACCATCAAACCATTTTCAAACAAACAAACATGAAATATTTTGTTCCAATTCAGGCGGCCCAGTCTATATTTATTTGCTGCGAGCATCACATAGTAAATCTAGGCTAATAACCGGAATAAGAACTCACAATGTTTTCAAAATAAGATATCATGGTTAGTAGAGGCCGGTCTTTGACCGGGCGAGCGGGGGTGCTCACGAAGTGACCTTCCCCAATCGTACCCAAGTTCCCGAGCCGAGGCAACTTTGGTGATGACGGACACGTGGCCTTCGGCACCGAGTCAGGGTTTCCTTAATTTCCCATTTATAAAATATTTAGGTGGCGACTCTGTATCTGGCAAAGCAGTCCATGTTTGACACTTCTTTCAAAAATCTGTTTTCCAAAACGATTTGCCGGATTTGGACTCTTTGGTTCAAGATTAAGAACTGTGACACAAATCGAGTCCGAGCTGTAGCGAGGTCCCCCGCGGGCTTGTTACAGAAGCCTGATAGCAGAGGCTCGTTTTCAATCGCCGGAACGAACGGCGAGGTTTGCAGCCTCGCTAATGCCTTGTCCGTCGGTTCGTAAGCAGAGCGCGGTATTGGCATTCCAACCTCGACGCTTCCATGCGTCCGAGGAGCCAACCGCTGTGAGGCAGAAACTCTGTGTGGATCGCGTGCCTGGCGTCTTCCTTCCATCGTGCTTTCTCTTCGAGCACGGTTCGTAAGTCGGATGATCTGGGCAACTCCGTCTGCCTGGATCTCGTTTGGTGCGTATGCGAGGGCCAATAGGTGCTTCCTTTAGTATATGACCTCTCAGATCTCATCCTCTCAGACCTGAAGTGACGAGTTCTGGAAGACCTGGATTGAGTATCGCCTGTCCTGAGGCTTCTACTCTCTGCTTGTGAGGGTGTGGTATTCCTATTACGATCTTCCGAGTGGCGATGGGGCGTCTTGCTTGTGCGTCCCTCTCCTGTCGCCACTCCTTTTCCCTTCATCTGGCGCTTTAGAGATCCATGTCCGCCGCCATCCGTCGTATTAATTCGTCCTGCTCCTTGACGCGATCCTCCAAAGTTTGAGGATCAATCCTCCGCCTTTGTCTTTCTGGACTCTGTGAATGAGAGTGACGGGAGCTGTTAGTCCACCTTCTCCCTCTTGTATCCCTCTTGGGATTTTGTCTTTGTGGCTCCAAGTCCGCCATAGAAGGGATAGAAGGTAGGCCTTCGCGCCTCGCACCTCCTTCTGGTGTTTGCCCGTCGATGGCGGATTGTGGCAAATCTTCGTTATGCGCCATTGATTCTAAAGAGGAAAATCTTGATCAAGAGGTTTTGTTCTTGTCTGTATTCCCACAAACGGCGCCAATTGTATGGGAAAGAAATAAACCTTCTCGTATAATCCTGTTGATCAAGTCTGTGCTCCTCTGTACGACGTCGCTCTACTACCTGAAAATACAAACGTGAGCTAGCTGGCAGGTGTGTGCCGGAAACCTCTCCGATGCCTAAGTCAGCAAGCTAGACAAATAAACAAAAGCTCTGTGTATTCGGGAATCAAAGTTGTGTTACCTCTCCATAGGTGATGTTTGTGAGCTTTTATAGGTTCCGTGTGGCACAATCCAAGTAGGACTCTTACTCCTCCACATGTAGAGTCCTCTTAGGATTCATACTCTTGAAAGATAATGCCTATCCTTCAACACCCCCTCACTGCTTAAACCAAGTGAGATGGTTTTACCATGGTCGGACTCCGATGTGGCCGAGGTACGCATGGCTATGCTTAGCCGTAGAACAAATCGAACTATCCTTAGTTCGGTTCGTCTTTTTACTGCCCTTACCTCAGTTCCTCCTGTACAAACCGTGGTAAGTCTAAACCGAGCTAACTTTTAGCAAGGTTTAGACCGAGCTAAGCATACTGCGCCATAACCGGTATAAGTTTTAGTATGGTGACCGAGCTAACCTCCTTGGGACCGGAGTAACTTTAAGCCTCTTCAAGACCGGAATAACTTTATGCCCTTTTTACTCAGCCCTTCGCACTGAGGCCCATAACGGCGCAGCTCGGCCCATATAGGCAAACAATGACATATCTATTTTCTGTGTTTCTCACATAAACACATTTATCATATTCATTAATTTTAAATCCATTTGATATCATTACATTGTCAAATTTTTCATGCCATTGTTTAGGTGTTTGTTTTAGACCATAAAGAGACTTCACAAGTTTGCACACTTTTTTCCCTTGCCCTGGAACCACGAACCCTTCTGGTTGTTCTATGTAAATTTCCTTATTCAAATTTCCATTCAATAATGCAGTCTTAACATCCATTTGATGGGTCTCAAGATTATACAAAGCTGCAATAGCTATTAACATTCGAATAGACGTTATTCTTGTTACAGGTGAGTAAGTATCAAAATAATCTACCCCTTCAGTTTGCCTGTAACCTTTAACTATAAGTCTCGCCTTGTATTTATCAATTGAACCATCCGGCTTCATCTTCCTTTTAAAAATCCACTTGTAACCAAGAGACTTACAACCTGGTGGAAGATCCACCAATTCCCATGTATGATTTTGCAGGATTGATTCAATTTCATTATTGATAGCTTCTTTCCAGGAAGGAGCTTCAGGAGTGGACATTGCTTCTTTGAAAGTTCGAGGCTCCTCTTCCAGTAAGTACATTAAGAAATCAGGACCGAAAGATTTTTCTGTCCTAGCCCTTTTACTACGTCTGGGTTCCTCCTCGACTTTTTCCTCTGGATTTTCCTCAACCTGTCCTTGATCATTGTCAAAAGCAGTATCATAGGTCCTTTTAGGCTCTTGTGTCAATTTACAAGGAAACACATTTTCAAAAAATGATGCATTTCTTGACTCGATAATTGTATTGACATGAATCTCTGTGTTCTTATTTTTATGCACTAAAAACCGATAGGCACTACTGTTGTTTGCATATCCTATGAAAATACAATCAACAGTCTTGGGTCCAATTTTAACTCTTTTCGGTTCTAGTATTGCCACCTTAGCAGCTAAATACCCCCACATTTTCAAGTATTTATAGGAAGACTTTCGACTTTTCCATAATTCATAGGATGTTTTATTAGACTTCTTATGAGGAATTTTGTTGAGAATATGATTAGCGAAAGTATTGCTTCCCCCTACAAGTTCTGAGGTAACCCTGAACTTATTACCATGGCATTCATCATTTCTTTCAAAGTTCGATTTTTCTGCATAGCAATTCCATTTTGCTGAGGTGTATAAGGCGCGGTGGTTTGATGTATTATTCCTAATTGAGAACATAAGTCACCAAATGGTGTTTCATATTCACCACCTCTGTCACTCCTTATAGCCTTTATTTTCTTGCCAAGTTGATTCTCAACCTTAGCCTTAAATTCTATGAATTTTTCTAAGGCTTCATCCTTGCTTCGCAGCAAGTATACATAGTAATACAGAGTGCTATCATCAATAAAGGTTATGAAATATTTTTTTCCTCCTTGTGTTTGAACAAATTTCAAATCACATATATCACTATGGATTAGATTCAGAGGTTCAGTATTTCTTTCAATTGACTTAAAAGATGCCTTAGTCACATTTGATTCAACACATACTTCACACTTATGATTTGTATCAATATGAAATTTAGGTAGATATTCTAAGTTAATTAATCTACGTAAAGCACCATAATTAACATGTCCTAATCTACCATGCCACATATATAAAGACTCAACAAAGTAAGCAGAAAATGTGTTATTTTTATTAAAAGTAGGAACCACTGTTATTACATTTAGTTTGAAGAGCCCATTGTTCAAGTACCCTTTCCCTACATACATCCCATTTTTAGTGAGTACAAATTTGTCAGATTCAAACACAAGGCGAAACCCATTCTTGCTCAGCAATGATCCAGATACCAGGTTCTTCCGAATTTCTGGTACATGCAACACCTCTTTCAAAGTAAGCTCTTTGCCTGATGTCATCTTGAGTACTACCTGTCCTTTGCCTTCAACCTTGGAGGTAGAAGAATTGCCCATATAAAGTTGTTCTTCATTATCTACCACTTGATATGTGGAGAACATCTTTTTCTTAGAGCAAATGTGGCTTGTAGCACCTGTGTCCACCCACCATGTTTTGGGGTTGTTTACCAAATTCACTTTAGACACCATTCCGGACATATATAATCCCGAAATCATTGCACAAAGATTTTTCTCCTCTGTTATGTTGGCTTGAGCAAGTTTCTTTTTCATGGTTCGTTGAGCTCGACGCTTGTAACAATCTTTGGCACGATGTCCTTGCTTGTCACACACATAGCATTTGCCTGTGAAGTTTTGAATCTCTCTAGTCTTTAAACCAGAGCTTCGATTTGAACTCTCACCAGGATACTTCCTTTTCTTGCTGTTGTGCTTAGGCTTCTGTTCCACCACATTAGCCTTGGCCTCCATGAGACAATGCCCATTTTTCTTTTCAGACCCACAGTTATCTTCTTCAATCCTCAATCGAACAATTAAGTCCTCCAGTGACATCTCTTTGCGCTTGTGCTTTAAATAATTCTTGAAATACTTCCAAGACAGCAGTAATTTTTCAATTATTACTGCTACCTGAAAAGACTCGCTGAGTGACATACCTTTTGCGTGAATTTCATTCAGGATAAGCTGTAGATCTTGGACTTGACTGATCATCGTTTTGGAGTCCACCATCTTATAATCCAAGAAGCGGCCAACAACAAATTTCTTTGTTCCTGCATCTTCCGTCTTATGTTTGCGATCCCAGGAATCCCACAGTGTTTTTGTTGACTTGATTGGACTATACACATTGTACAACGTGTTGTCCAATCCATTGAAGATATAGTTCCTGCAGAGTAAGTCTGCATGTTTCCATGCATCTACTGCAGGGACAACTTGCGCATCACTCTCATCTTCCTTCAGAGTTGGCGCATCTTCTCGTAAAATCCTTGCCAAATTCAGGGTAGTTAAATAAAATAACATTTTTTGTTGCCACCTTTTAAAATCGGTACCACTGAATTTTTCAAGTTTTTTCCCATGGTTCACTGGAACATGTCCATGACCTGGGCCATGAGTCAGAGTAGGAGTAACAACCGGAATAGAAACCACCGGTGGAGGCACAATGGGATTAGGAGTAATAACAGTACTCTCAGTTGCCATTTTTCTGATTAATAAAATAAATTAAATTAAACATAAATTATTTTTCAATAGAATAAATAAACTAACAATATTCTAGAGCAAAATATTCTATAGGAAAATAAATAACTAAATAAATATGAGGAGAACAAGATTTTATCTTTATTGGAAATAAAAATAGATTATATAGTGTAAACTAAATCAAACAAATAATCTGTCAAAAGAATCAATTAAATTGACCAAATTAATTATCTTACCAAATTAATCAAATAAAATGACCAACAGTAATATGACCAATTAAAACAATCAATTACAGAGTCATACTGTGTAAGAAACATTACAAGTTTATTTAAACCAGAAAAGAAGAATACAGAAGTCAAATGTTATATGGCAACCAGTAAATCAAAGGACACTTTGTTCTGTATTAGATAAAATTTCTGTATACAATTTCTTTAATACACAGTATTTGTTAAAGGCTATAAGTACCAAAATTCCTATAGACAAAACTAATCATGCTCCAGATACAAGAAATCAAAACAAATATATATATATATATATATATAACCACAAATATTTGTACACAGTGCACTCATGAAACAAAGACTGATATTACACCATTATACGTAACTATTCACCCACAATGTAATAACAAACATGAATATATTTACATACACAAACAATGTTAATTTTCTTGTGAATTAATTTTTTAAACGAAAAATTAAGAAACAGATTTACAGAAGTAAACCAGTAAACAGAGGACGAGAATTTTTGTCTTAAAAATTGTTGGAAATATTTTTCGATAAAAAATTAAATTAACAGAATAATTAAATTACAATAAATAATTAAACAAAAAACAAGAGATAACTCACAGCTTTCTGTAGAATGAAACTTAAGAACAAATTTGTGATTGAGGCCAGTGTTGGAACACTGTGTCTTTAAGACAGAAATTCGTCCTCTCCTAAGGTGCTCGAGAATAACGGATGTCCTGCCTCCAAGATTCAACAATCACCCCAAACAGATGCAGCACAGCGAACTGTTTGTACAGCGAACCGGGCTGCGTTTTTTGAACTCACACAAGATGCAAAATGAAGAACGAAGGAAGCAATGAAGAGAGAAGATAAAAGGAAAGGAACAAAAAAAACTGTTATTCTTTTTTTGGAATGGAGGGTTGCTATATATATGGGCAGTGAAGTGCCATTTTCAGAATAGAAGAACGTTATGATGAACAGTCGCCAGACCGGAGACATGACTGGTCGGAGATGGAGAAGAATTATAACCGAAAATTTTGAATTCAAAATTTCGGTATTTGAATTTTTTCCGTAGAAATTATTTGAAACATTTCAAATAATTTTGGAGCAAAAAATAAGGATGGGTTTGACCCATACCCACACCCGCCCCGGCCGGACGGCAGCGGCGCACGCGTGTGGTGGTGGTTTTGGGTTTGTCCATAACTCCTCATCCTACAAAACTTGGGTACCTCTTGGGGCCCAACCCAAGGTCTCTAACTTAGAGCATATAGAAACTCTTCCATGTTTCTTATGTGGGTTAAGGTTTAGATACCAATTCAAAGGAACCACACCAAACATATTCATGTTCATGAGGCTCACTTCGGTATCAATTTCTCATTCACTCGAAAATGGTTTTGACCACCCGAGTATATATTCTTGTTCACCAGATGGCAAGGAACGTGTTGCCACTTGGACCCAAAAAAACCGAGGTGTGGGTCCTACATTAATGATAGCTCAAAATTACCGGAAATTAATAGTGATAAACCATTTTTCCCTAACAGAAAGTTGTAGAACAGTCATCATTAATCTTTAGTCCATCTTTGCATCTAGCAAACCCATCGAGGGGCTGTACATAAACCCAAGAATGTCGGTGTTAAAATGAAATTAATGAAATATAGATTGAAAATTCATGTGGTCTCTCTCTCTGGTTCATGTTCCAAATGCCGTACTTGGTTGGCAACCTTTGGCTTGAATTGTTGCAGTAAAAAGGTTACGGACACTGACGAAGAAATTGGGCCACAGATGCTGCTGCTGAACTATTTGCTGGACAACTTCCGACCCCAGTTTTTTGGAACCCATCACTTGTCGTCACCATGCCCTCACAATTAAGTAAGATAAAACTAGTAGTTTGTTACTTTGACACTAAAGTTTGTTAAAAAAAAAAAATCAAAATTATCGATGGTCACATGGATTTGAGACATCATTATCTTTAGCACCTAAGTTTGGCACTCTCTTTTAGTCCATTATAAAGTTTGTATAATTCTTTATTATATCATTGACTAAAGGTACAAACTTGAACATATACTAGCCCACTATTATTACGTGTTGATTTTATGTATATACAAAATGTCATGCATACAAACAAGATTTGGGAGACAAATGTGGTCGCCGTGTTTGGCTGACTTTCCGGCTGATTTTCTAAATTTTAAATCCTAGAGTTCCCTCACAGGGTGTCGGTGGCAGTAACTTTTCCATTAATCCATCATGAATTTGAATTTCGGAGATAATAAATAAATAAAAGTTTTTGTTTGGTTTCATTTTTGTTTGGGACAATTACAGAAAAACAATATAAATTTTAAATTATTGAAAAAAGAAGGAAGTATAAGACTTAGGCTTGGTTTGGCATAATAAAAAAAAGTCAAAAAGTCACTATTCTAGCTTTAAGTCACATCATCTCTCTACCACATCACTTCAAACACAACCCATATTTCATAAAAAATCAAAAAGTGCACTTATTTAGTTTATCCCAAACAATCCCTTAATTGCGCAAGATTATCACTTTGGAGTGCAAAAGTATGTTTAAAGATTCAAATCCTTATAATATATGTGCCGTTTTGGGAAGAGACAAAAACGCTCGCGTTTTTGTTTCTTCAGAAAAAAGTTGGCTCAGCTTTTTGGGCAATTGTTGCATTTGGCGAGTGATAAAAAAGCTAGGCTGGCTAATTACGTAAATACCCTCTAGGTCAACAAATTGTGTAGAATTCCAAAGTTTGGCAAGGGTATTTTGGTCATTTTAATTTGATTTGACACCATAAATAAATATTAAACTAAAAAGCAAAAAGTCAGCTTTTTACCAACTTCCCAAATCACTTTCCAAAAAGCTAAAAAGTTTGGTAAAAAGCCAAAAGCCAGCTTTTTACTAACTTTTCAAAACACCCCTATGACATTTTTAAAATTTTTGGGAGTGTGGTCTCTCTGCATTCCCTAGATTCATCCTTGCATAAATTGTTTGTATTTTCATGACATTGCAATTATTTTGTGTTATTATTATTATTTTTTTTTGCAATTCTCCTTTTTTGTTTTTGTGTTTCTGAAAACGAAAATAATAATAATAAAATGTTAAAAAATGCTGATTTTTTCATTTTGTTCAAAAATAGTTCTTCAAAATTCAAAAGTAACTTTTTAATATTTCCTAAATTGGGGATTTTTTTTTTTTTCTTTTCAAAAAAATTGAGAAGGATGTTGGAATGAAGTTTCAAAATTTAAAATTAATAAAGGTTATGTCATTTGTTTAAGTTGAAGACACATAATTTTGTGTCAAGAAACGTGTCCATTGTAAATGGCTATCTAGATAGTGTTATATATAGAGGATCATTCTTTAGCTTCTGGCCAAACAAACGTCAAATTTCTTTCTTTTTTGTTTTCATTGTCTTCTTCTTTAACACAGTATTATATTATATTTTGTAGGCCATTCGAGATAAATTTGGCACTCCAATTTGTCACTAATCATGCACCATCTAAGACACTCTGTGAGATTCTGAATTGTAACTTATTCATCTACTATTACTCCCATGAACCCGTTATACTTTTCATCAATCTCACAAATAATGTTCTTTTTGTACTATTATTATCATTTATTGTTATTTGATTTATTTATTGTATGATTTCACTCTTAAATATATTTATCTGCTAGTGAATTTATGATGAAGGGTTTTCATATCTACATCCCCCAACAGTGTCCTTACTAGCACAGATAAACCCCAACTTCATCCAAAATTTTGGGATGTAGGTGTTTATCACGAGTAGCACATGGGATGGTACATAAAGTAGTACCCTGATAATGAAGCTCTTGGATTCTTCTTAATTTTCTGTTTCAAGACACCTAGCTTATTGAAGGGCATGTGAGGTGCACATGCAATAATTTTTAGCCGACAAATTTGGATAAATGCCTTACTCCTCTTACTAGATGCTAAGATATGGGGTCTTTTGGAAAGTGAGTTATAATCCACTTTTCATATTATAACCCACTTCCTTCTCTCACAAAAAGTTGATTATAATCAGTTTTTAATTAAAAAATTGATTATAATCATCTTTTCAAAATAGGCGTGAAATGAAACTCTAAGAAAAGTTGTTTGGTCTGTTTGAAGCAAAATCTCTAGCAACTTCTTTTCAATTCAATCTTAATACATAACCAACTTTAATTTGCGCTTAAACTTTCAACAATGTTACAAGGTATTGTGGGTCCACACACATGGATGTGGATTGTATACTCTCTCTCTTTGTAGATGTATAAATAAGAACTTATTCTATTTTTCAAGAATTTTATATTGATTGTGTGTCTAATCAATAATAAGGAATTAAATGAATACATGTCTTTAATAACAAAGAAATGATGTACAAACTATAACATTTTATTAGTCGGGCATATGAACACATGATCTTCTTGACTAACTAAATAATTTCTGGTAAAATAAGGGTAGAGAGATGGATATGTTACTATCTTTATTTTGAAATTTTATTTGAGTAGTAATTGGTGTAGAGATATTGACATGTCATTATTAACGTGAAAACATCTCTCAATGCTTAATTAGTTTGAATATTGAATTTCTGAAGAAAAAAAAAAGATTAATGAGTCTTTTTTTAAATTTTTTTCATGGCCTTTTATTTTACTTTACAAATCCATTCACATAGTCAAGATTCAAATATAATTTAAAATATTATTTTTTTATTGATGTGACTCTTTCATATCCATTGATTATGAAATAATATTTCAATTTTTCACCTGAAGCAAAGAGTAACATGATTGAAAACAAACAACATGCTCAAGTATTTAGATTTACATATATGTGGGTCTTTATATGTCATGTAATGGTTCTAATTTAATACTTTAATTGCATTATATGTTTGAATATTAAATTATATTATATAAGACTATATAATTTTATTGTACTCTTCAAAATTTTAGTTCCAAGTGAGTGTACAAGTCCCATTTGAGCCTTTAATTGGGGTATCATATATCTTCCTCATCTTAAGCTTGGTAATTAATTAAAGTGTTAGGTCAATGAATGGAAAAATTTGAAATTTTAAAAATATTTTAAAAACATACTGAATGCTTTTCTAACATTTTTTTCGCTGCCCTTTTCAAATGGCCCTACTTTTTTATTCTTCATGGGCTATGATTGGCACACATTGCTCTTGTGGGTCCCATATGTATGGCTACGTGGCAATTTATAGTTGGTAGTTAGTCCCCGGCAATTAAGTACATAGATATTTGATGGTACACAATGGGTGGCGTAGATTATGGACACAAAATTAGAGTGGCGTGAAAGGGAAATTTATATAATAAAGTTGGATAGTTTTTTAATTTGTTATATATATATTTGTATTATTAGGATATTTGAATGGTTGAGATTTGTTTAAATTATAAAATAATAGTTGAGATATATTTGTTAAAAATGTTTTATATATAATTTTTTACTTTTTTGTTTCTCATTTTTTTTTCATCCATCCTTTTACGATCTCATGATTTCACCTTCCTCCGTCTTTTATTTTCTTCTATTTTTATTTTTCTTTCTATTTGTTTATTTTTTTTATTTTCTCCTCTTTATTCACTTATTTTTTTCACATCATATCTTCAAGTACGTACAAACACTAATTATTAAATATTTCAGAAATATCACGTGTCTGTATTATCATTTAATATGTCATTTATATTCCTTAATCATTTAATACAATATCTCATTTACTTATTTTTTTTTACTAATCATAATATTATAAATACTATATATTAATATTTTGAAATTACTAAATAATTACTACTAATTATCTGACATTAAATTACCGACAATGCTACGTAGCTCAAATTTTGTGGCTTAAAAGTGGCTCAAATGGCCAAAACGACGTCGTTTTGAATACAAAACAACATAAAAATGGCCAAAACGACGTCGTTTTGACCATTTAAGCCACTTTTAAACCACAAAATTTGAACTACGAGACATTTTCCTTAAATTACTACCCGTCGTAAAGGGAAGTGGGTGTCATTAGACATGAATGGTCACAAAGTAGTCCACGATAGAGAAATTTATTTGAATTTCGGAGTCTTATCCTGCGAACCATTTTATATATGGAAAAAAAAGGCTTGGCTTTGCTCTAATTCGTGATTAGATTGGAAGATATTATTAAGCTTATTACGAAATTTTATTTTGATAATTTAAACTATTCACTATGTAAAACTCGTCGAGTATTAGATACTGTAAAAAGTCACGTTAATCGGATATTGATAACTATGTGATCAAATCAGTTTTGTACAAAAAAAAATTGGATGGTAAAAAAATAAATGGTTGACAGAAATCTGATCCGATGAAATGGATATCGATATCCGATCAACGTGATTTTTTACAGGCATATAATATTCGACAAGTTCTACATATTGAACGGTCCAGATTATTAAAATGGGACTCATGGTAGGCCTCACGAGCCCAACAGCACACTCCCTCCCATCACGGACCAATCCCAAAAATAATATATAAGTTTATTTTTTGATCTATTTTTTAAATTTAATGATGAGTAAATAAAATGATTGATTGATAATTAAAAAATATAGTAAATAAAAAATTACTTTATGTATTCTAATAAAACATCACATCATTAAATTAAAAAAATAAATTTAACTTATGAGATTAAGTAATATCACCCTTTATATATTGATTAGGATTAGATATATTTTAAATTTAAATTTGAAATTGACCAATATGGTTGGAATGGTGAAATCTACTTGGATCGCACTATAACTGCTCATCCAAATGTCAAAAATAAGGTAACAGGCTTCCTGGAGAAATCGTTCACTTATAATTATAAAACTATAATTATCACATTATTTTGAACCGTAAATTATTTTCTTTTTTATTCGATTAATTAGTTAGGGCTAACTTAGGCCAAGTTTGGTATCCTTAAAATAATCAATCTTTTTATCTTTTTATCTTTTTTTCATCACATCACCTCTCTACTTTTCTACACATCTTTTCGTAAAAAGACAAAAAGTACACTTATTTAGATCATTCCAAACAACCCCTTAGTGAGTGTTTGGGATTTAAATTTTCGGTGACATTTTTGTTGACTTTATTTGACTTTAGTGATTTTTTAAAACAAAAAAGTAAAAAAAAAAATATGCTTTTGAATTCCATTGTACTAAACTGATGGGAAAAGTAAAATTTTAAAAATAATTTAGCGAGAACCATTACATTTTATTCAGAAGTCAATGTTTAAGTACCACATGCGAAGACTACCCCCTTCTTTGTGCCACTCAGGTGATGTCCTTCAATATACAAAACAAAAAATAACTATACTTAAAGTGTAGTTGATATTCAACTAATGGATAAAAATTGGGAAGGTAGTTTACTGGAAAAAAAAGAAAAAAGAAAAAGATAGAAATACAAATTAAATTATCAATTATTTTATCAACTTTAACTTGTAACTATAGCAAGACTCGAAAGATAAAAATAAATTGAATTGATTTCCGTTGAAGACTACGTGTTGGAACTCCTTCAGCAGTGAGTTAGACGATTTACGGACCATTTGGAGTGAAGAATAGTAGTCATTGATAAGGCATGAATTATAACAGAATATACGGCAAAGACTTTGGTAGGAGAGAGAGAAATAAAAAGGAGCTTCCCGTATCCTCTTTATGATTATATCCTCAGCAACCTTTTCCTTTTCCTGCTTGCTTGCACCCAAATGAAAATGATGCCGACAATTGCATCTTCATGGCGCCATCTCTCTCTAATCCTAATCCTAATCCTAATCCTAATCCTCTCATTTCTATCCACCAATGACGCCACTTCTCATCAGAAATTCAGAGAAGCCCCACAGTTCTACAACTCACCCAATTGTCCTCCTTCTTCACTTCTCACCAACATTAACAATGCAATTTGCTCCCATAATGCCGTACACGTGGCTATGACCCTCGACGCCGCCTACCTCCGGGGCTCCATGGCCGCCATTCTCTCCGTCCTCCAACACTCCTCCTGCCCCGAAAACATACACTTCCACTTCGTCGCCTCCGCCACCACCAACCACCTCAACCTCGCCATTTCCAATTCCTTCCCTTACTTGAATTTCAGAGTCTACCACTTCGACCATGATGCCGTGGCCGGCCTCATCTCTACCTCCATCCGAGCCGCGCTCGACTGTCCTCTCAACTACGCCCGCAACTATCTCGCCGATCTCCTCCCAACCTGCGTCCGCAAAGTCGTCTACCTCGACTCCGACCTCGTCCTCGTCGACGACATTGCCAAACTCACCGCCACGCCCCTCGGCGATTCGGCGGTCCTCGCAGCGCCGGAGTACTGCAACGCGAACTTCACTTCGTACTTTACGCCGACGTTTTGGTCGAACCCCTCTCTGTCTCTGACATTCGCGAATCGCAACGCTTGTTACTTCAACACGGGCGTGATGGTTATCGATCTCGAGCGATGGAGAGACGGAGACTACACGACCAAGATCGTCGAATGGATGGAATTACAGAAGAGAATGAGGATCTACGAGCTGGGTTCCTTGCCGCCTTTTTTGCTGGTTTTTGGCGGGAACATTGCTCCTGTGGATCATAGATGGAACCAACACGGTCTCGGCGGTGATAATTTCCGGGGACTTTGCAGAGATTTGCATCTGGGTCCGGTCAGCCTTTTGCACTGGAGTGGGAAGGGGAAGCCGTGGGCGAGACTCGATGCGGGTCGGCCGTGTCCTTTGGATGCTCTCTGGACACCTTATGATCTGCTACAAACAACATATGCTCTTGACTCTTGAGGTAAATAGTGATATACATAAATTAAGGTTTAGAAACACTTTTTTCTTAAATTGTATTTTTTCATAATTCAATTTGTAAATGTTTGTTGTTTTTGAATTTGCAGATGTTTTAGCAAAGAGACGAGATATATAAGGCTACAGATAGATGATCATTCTCTGCTGTGTCGTTGAGTACTGTTTTCCTCATAGTAGATGGAAGTAAAACAAACATGGCACGGTGGTGAGTGAAAGTGGTCTGTAGATTGCACAGTTAATAACAGATCGTATAATATAAAGTTTCTATTTTAGTATTTTTTACTCTTCCCCATGTCTATATCTAAGAACAGCAAATTACAGTTACACTTACTCAATATAAGATAAGGTGGTCTGTTCATATTTCTTCATGTTTTGATCCGCAACTGTTTTTACTTACACATAATAAAATATATAAAATGTACATAAAGATAGAAACTGATTACACATTCGAATACAACCTCTCACATTAGTCGCGTTTATGTTTTCGTGAGTCCCAAGGGAGATTATTGTATTTGATTTTGTGATTGGTTTCTATTCAAATGGAAATGGAAGAACCTTAAAACAAATGACTGAGAAAAAGAATAGATCCTAAATGTAGGGAGCATACATATGAATTTAATTTAATTCTCTACAATTAAACTTTCTCTTTCTTTTTAACTTGCAATTGCGAATACAATTAGTTTAACAATAAAAAAATAGCCCAAATTATAATTGGAAAAGCAGATGGATGAAGAATTTTACAAAATTTATTGTTAGGACTTACTTCTGAAAATTATGTTCATCAATATATTTAGGATAAATTACAAATACACCTCCTGAGATTTGCTTAAAATATGAATTACTCCTGTGGTTTGAAAAATTACAAATACCTCCCTGTCAGAATTTTTTATTTAACATAATTAATTGAAAAAATGAAATTTTTAACTGTTCACCTATACAATAATAAAATTATCTGAACTATTAATTAAAATAAAATTTTAACATTATTAAAAGCTGTTAATTAATTTATTACAAAAGGACCTATTCATTATGAAATTAGAAATCTTAGGGGACATAATGTAATTTCTAGGACCACATGGAGTAATTTGTAATTTAAGTAAATCTCAGGGGATGTGTTTGTGATTTACCCATAAATTTATTTGTGTGATTTGTATTTGATTTTTGTATTCAAAAGCTTATTAGTGAATGTATACTACGAAATTGTTACTATCAAATACACATGAGAGGGTTGCTTTTCGTCTTTGTCAATATAAGTTTTCAATAGAGGGAAATAGATTGACAAATATTTCGTATCTCATTATGATTTGATTTTGGGAACTTTTTCTTTCTTTGTTTGGCTTTGGCCAAACATCACTTTGTAGGTTTTGACCAAATTATGAATCTTGCAATAAATTAAGTTACCAATTTTTTATTTTTTTTTAAATTATTTTTTAGATTAGGAAAGCTACCAAAT
Source organism: Camellia japonica (assembly GCA_030407325.1). Classification (NCBI taxonomy): domain Eukaryota; kingdom Viridiplantae; phylum Streptophyta; class Magnoliopsida; order Ericales; family Theaceae; genus Camellia; species Camellia japonica. Next base: position 26,307,357 of record JAPPVO010000002.1, read on the forward strand.
TTTGTTGGTGGATTCTTTAGGCTCAATTCATGGTAGATAATAAGGTTGTCAATCCACTACTGTGAACATTTGTCAATTCTCTCCAATTACGCTGTTGCAACGATGGTTTTTTTTTTTCTTTTTTCCCTATTATATATATATATATATATATTTAAATTTTAGTAATTACATAATACTTATTAAAAACTATCCAATAAAAGTTGTGATTAGAAATTGTTTTTAAGAACCACAACTGAAAAAGGTATAGTCTCATTCTTTATTTTAAGTCTTTTTCGGAATCTTAGTGAAATTCTTTGTGGTTTTAGTTGAGTTTCATGTGTGATTAAGTATGAGATCATTTGGCTCAAAGGGGTATAGCTTGAATCATGATTGTCTAGAGTGATTTTTCGTAAAGTGTTTTTAGAGTAATTTTTTAAATGACTGATAATTAATTCTGACAAAATTGAGGATATCTAATTATTTGACCTTCCAACTCTCAAAACCTAATCTTATTACTTTGCAATCACTTTACGAAAAATCACTCTAGAGGATCCTGACTCGTATGGCTTAGCGTGAGACTTTTGAAGCAACATGTTTTGAGTTCAAGTCTCCTTAACTTTGCTCGATATCTGCTTAATAAATATTTTGTGATTTTAGAAATAACGATAAAAAGATAGAAGATTAGTCTGATGAGAAAATTGCATATGGCATATGAAAATCATTTGATCTTCAATGTCTCTGATGGATGGTTGAGCCCATGTGTGCTTAACCTTATTGTAATTTGTTTGTATACTCTGTCTTACATATTCTGTGCTATAAAAAAAATGCAATGCAATTTAGATTTGGTATGTCACAACAGCAGTGCAATAGCTAAGCAATATATAAGGACTTTTAAAATATATAGTTGAGCTTGCTTATCGCATCAACCTCATACAATGCATCCAATTTTAATATCCTCACCTCATGTAACGTCATTTTATATGCATTTTTCTTTGTTTGCTGCTTAATGAAAAAAAATACGACAAATTACATTTATAATCTTTGCAATTTATCTCTTGTGTTAATTTGGTTATTGTAATTATAATTGTATTGATTGTATCATTAATTTTTTTATAATATATTAATTTAGTCTACTTGATAATTCTCAACTGAGACTGAAATTAAGGGAAAAATAATTTATTCACTTTTCTCATAATGATGAAAGAGTTGACGTTCAATTTGAAATATTTTGTTTCTTTTTGATGGATCCTTTTACCTTTAATTTCCGTTCAATTTCTTAACGTACTTTATCAATTAGACTAAATTGATATAATTTGAAAATTTTAAATTGATACAATTGAAACTACAATAATCAAATTGACAACAAAGACAAATTACAAGAACTAAAGATATAATTTTCTCAACAAAAATATTATTATATCTAGAAAAAATGTAAAAAATAATAAAAAGGGGCAGAATTTGAATATACAATGTAGACTTAAATTTAGTAGATGTAAGTTATGCTCATAATAAATCTAATAAATACATTTGAAATTATAGTTTTATTTATTTATTTATTTTTTATTTTTGTGTGATGAATATGTAAAGTTTATGAGAGGATAAGAAAAGCTTTTGTGACAGCCAAAAGAACAAGAACCACATGGATACGGGGAGGGGATCCTGTCGGTGACTGATTTGGTAATAAAATAGAAGCAAGCAACAAATGTATGCACATTTAATAATAACTGAAAACGAAAATGATAGCCGTCTAAGATCACATGCACATAATAATTTGGTCGACACTTAGCCCTCATGGTTACGTTAATAAATATCAGACAAATGCACATGGTGGCTTGTTAGCCATTTACATTTATGGTGACACAAAGTTAGGGAAACAATCTCTTTAAAAATTAGAATAAAATTATAGATATTTTGTCTTCTTGCCGTATATTGATTTGTTCCTTATCAGATATAAATTTCTAATTAATTTTCTTATTTCTTATTTATCTGATATTTTTCTATTTTTATTTTTACCTGGATATGTATGCTGATTTAAGTCTTAAAATTTGAAGGAAAAAAAATAAAGAAAAAGCTGCAAGTAGTGTGAAATCTATACGGGGCAAATATGAACAAAGAGAAATCTATGTAGGTTTGTGGAGAATCGTTTTGTCTCATAATAAATAAGGTTGCTTGGAAGTGAAATTTTCTACACACGTGTGTGGTGGCACAAGCTTCGAATGCCTTGGAAACATAATTTACATCATAAAGGGGTCATTACTACCATTAGACTCCGCATTCACTTGAATCTAGGATTGACAAATGTTTTCATTTAAAGTCAACGCATTAATATCTAAAGTATCCTTCTAATTTGCTCTCTCACCTTTACATTTGCTCTGATAAATTTGGAGATGCTCAACTTGAATTGCAGAAAATTTTAAGGTCAATCAGTTAGTTTTGGTTTCTGTTTTTGGTTTTTGTTTTTTTTTCTTCTATATTATATATATATAATATATATTTTATGTCCTATCACTATGTTAAAGGACTGTTAATCGCTTAACAGCAATGCTAGGTATCATGAAAATTTTATCATGAAAATAATCATGAAAGCTTTGTGATCCTTGGATTCACTTAGAATAAAGCACTACACACTAATCAAGGTAATCCAAGGATCATAAATTTTTCATGATCATTTTCATGACAAATTTTCATGATCCCTAACTTTTCCCATCGCTTAATATTTCGTTAATCAATTATAATTTTTTAAAATAAATAATCATATAGAAATATAATATATAGATTTTAAGAGTTATCTGGGATGATCTAAATAATTATAATTTTTGATCATTTATGAAAATATAATAGAGAGGTGATGTAATTCAAAAAAGATAAAAAGATAAAATAATGTGCTAATATCTAACATGGGAAACAAGCTCTTATTATTGATATGGCACTTATGGCTCTATTGAAGTGGATTCTATATTAATTTTTTAAATTTATTATTACATTACATATCAGTTACTAAGAAAATTTAGTTTGTATATTACTTTTTCAAAATAAAAATAAAATAAAAAAATCAACCTGTTAGATCTTTATACGTGCGAACAATGGCATACATGATTATAAAATAAATAGAATAATATTATCTCAGTCATAATGAGCGAATCTAGCTAGCACTTGCAGTGGATACCCTTTTGACTATGCCAAAAACAAATGCTGTTTTTGTGCATTAGATTTGAAAGTAAATATGTAAAAATAGGTGAAATATATTTCAGTACCAAGCAAGAGGTGTGCCATCTCTATCAGAGGAGGGTGGAGGAAATTTTAGGTAACTTGGGATGATATTAGAAAGAAAGAAGCGATTTTTCTTGAAACCATATTAATTTTTTATCAGTAAAAAAAAAATTTATTGATGAAGATATAAGATATGAAATTACATCAATAAAGATGAGGTAAAGAGCCAAAAGTATCAAAGTGAACTCTCCCAATTCCAACTAGGGTGGCACTAGGAGAGACACCCCATCATATGCAAACTCAAGCCAAAGTTGGTGAGAGACTAACAAAGCAAAAAAGGAAGAAACAAACAAGGAGGCCTACTGAGGCAAAGCAGCAGAGCAAAATTGACAGCAGTCACAGCAGCATGCAGTTTTAACCTTAAAAGTCTTCTCCCTTACTTCCATCAGCAGACCAGCACTTAGCAGAGCAACACTTAGTAGCACTATAAAACCAGCAATTAGCAGACCAACACTTAGAAGCATCAGCAGACTAAGGGGCACCAGCAGACTTCCATCAGCAGACTTTAGGGAACCATTTTTCTCTAAAAAGCAATAAAATGTACAATGTGCGTTTTCATTTCATGTTACTTTGTTGTTTTCGTTCATAACATATAGAAACCTACTGCTATAGCCTGCTGATCCAAAAATGAAAACCAATCTAATCTAATCACCTATTAATGCTTCAATCAACTTTATGTACCTCAAAAAAAAAAAAAAAAAAAAAAAAAAAAGTGATCATATTCCTTGAGTGCTATGGAATAATCATTAGGACTGGTAACATAAAGAGACGTGCTAACAAAATTTTCATTTTAAGGTCTTGTTTGGAACTAGATTTTAAACTGCTTCAATTACATTTTAAGGATTGATTGGTTTTAAACAAGACCTCAATAACAAGCTATTCATCCTCCCAAGATTTCCTACTTTATTATCCCTAACAAAATTTACAAAGAAATGAAGTAACTTTTTTAATTTATTTATAGATATTGCCTAAAATTATTAGAACTGGGTTTCTCTCCATCCCAACCCCTCCCAAAATATTAACGTAAAAGATGAAAGAAAATTTTAATTCTTCACTTTCAGAGTAGGGATTTCTATTTTGGAAGGACTACATTGCTTCTCAATACATTTTTTTTTATTTATTTTAAATTTATTCAGATGACGTATTTTTATTTTAATTTTTCTAACACTATAGGTTACAACTGTATAGATCTCTATTCATGCATACCATGCAAAGACATGATAGATTATGACACAGCTAACAAATTTCCTTCCAGCCTTTTAAGAAAACTATATGTAAGAATTATTAATTATTTTTTTCTTAGCTAAGAACTGGGTAGTTGTTTTTTTTTTTTTTTTTTTTTTTTTTTTGGGGGTTCCGCTAATGCAGCATTTAGCCAGCGATTGTTTGGGCCAATGTCATGGGCAGCCCACTATAAATCCGAATTTAGCCCAATCCAGAAGGAGCGGGCCTGAAAATAGGCATTCTAGTTTGGGGTAATATGCTCCCAAATTGCATCAATTTCTTGAAGAACAAATGGTACGAAAACGTTTTCTGAACAAAGACATTAATAAGTGTTTTTGGCCCAACTTTGGGGTTTGGGCCTCCAAAATCCAAAATCCAACAAGAAGTCTCAAAACAAAAGAGCCTTATTTGCTTCCATGTAGTCTCCATGGTCTTCTCTCCCACTTGTGCTTCTCTTTCTCATGTATCTGTAGTAGATGTACTGCAATATGATCTGTCATGATGCTTGTTAAGGTGTACATTGATAAACTATGAATTAAAAAGTAATATTTGGGCTGCCCAAACATTTGAGTTGGGCCTGGTTTTGTTCCGACTTTTTTAGGATGGCAAAAATAAATTTATTTTCGTCTTATTTAGACTTTTTCAATTTTTTTTTAAAACATTTTTTTTAGGTCTCTTTGCCTAAATATAAAAGGCTCAATTATATTTGAGTCCAAATAAGACAAAAATAAACTAATTTTTCTAGTCCTTTTTAGGCAGACTTGAGCAAGAAGATCAGCAAGAGGATACAAATAAGTCCAGAAGCACACAAACAACAGCATCCAGCAACCAGGGCATATTGGCTTTAATTTTGTCCCATTCACTTGTTCTTACTAAAATACTGCATTAATTGAAAAACATTAGAGGGTGAGAGTATAGCACAAGATCTTTTGTTCTCAAATTTCTTTGTTTTCACGTCTCAATATACCATATGTTCATAACCATTAGATCATAAGTATTAATTTTCAACGAATGAAACTGCTGAGAAACAAATAAATTTAAAAATAGAGAGTTTTTAGTGAGAAGAGAGGGACAGATCACCTTGCCACATAAGCAGCATTGGCAACTAGTGCGAAGATGAACATGAGTGGATTCAATCCCTACATGATTTTTTAGACAAGATCTTAGCTTCATTGGATTAATTAGAGAATATTAATAAGAGAATCATTTCCGATGTACCCAAAAAAAAAGAGAATATTAATAAGAGAATGAATAATGCTTCAATTATAATCCAAAAGTAAAAAGAGTCACCTCCACACTTCCTCTTTTAATCTGGTCAATGAAAAAACTAAGTTTCATTAGATACAAAACATATAATTCAAAAAATAAAAAAATAAAGCAAAAAATATTTCAATTGCAACTTACATTTAACCAAATTTGAGGGATTCGACCACCCATGTATATAGCAGCCATCATCCACCCCAACCATTGCCCATAGACATTGTTCTCCATGCTTTGTTCCTGCTAAATATATGCAACTTAGTTAGAATCTTGGGATTCAAAATCAATAAACTTTGTGGAGTCACTCTTACTTGTAAGGGTCTCCTCCCACTTAATCCCATGTATACTTGCTTCAAGGCCTTACTTCCTTGAGGTAAGCTTACTGATGTAGCAAGGAATGCTCCCCAACCAGCCTGTAAAAAAAATACAACAGGGCTGCTATGGGTCATCTGTAAATTTTCACCATTTTATTTCATGGTTAATTGTACATGCCACAATTGTAATGTGTAGGTTAAACCATAATTAGAAAATTTGAATGCAGCAATGATATCCTGTTTTGATTGACACATGTTATCACCATTCACTAACATGTTACATGCAACACATAATTAATGTGGCAATTACTAAATTATTATGAAAAAAAATATTAAAAGTATAGTTCACCTTGATATGTGATTTTATTACTGTCACTATGCTCAAGGTGAAAATATTTGTGACCAATTTTCAGTGAAACATCATTTTGCAAAAAGATGCCCGAGATTAAGGTGATTTCTTATCTAAAACATGACTAATTGGGTTAATTACATTTATCACCATTACAATTTTAATGGAACAAATTTGGTACATGGAGGGGATGAGAAACAAGAAATGAGAAGGTGACTCACAGGTCGTGGGATGGGCTTAGGTTGGGTAACAGATATATTGGATGAGGATAGAAATGACACGTCATCATCTGATGAATGGTCATCTGTATATCCCATTGCTGAAGGACCACTTCTAGCTGCCCTTAGATAAGACCAAGTTGGTGGTGTGCTGCTTCCAGCCAGAGATCTTGCGGACCTGCCAAAATAAAAACATAAAGTTTATTCCTTTTTTTTTTTTTTTTTCAATTATCAAAATAGCACCAAAAAAATGGTGCAGTAAATAAATATATTACGTGTAGTAAAATTTTCTATGGGACTGAGCTATGGGGCCACCAGGTATTGGAATTCCTGATTCACTTGCTGGCTTAGGAGACTTCAAAGGTTCTCTCTCTTCTTCAACCTTAGAAAAACATAATTTGTTAGAGAATTCATACTATAAAACTACAAATTTTGTGTGTTGCAATTAGGGGTGGGTAGACATTGACGTTGTGTTTGGTTGAGAGATTTAGAAAGGGAAAGGGAAAGGAAAAAGGTGTGTGAAACTAGGTAAAATGTAGGTATATTTTATTCACATTTCACCTAACTTTTCATTTCTTTTTCCAAATCTCTTCTCGAACCCCTCAATCAAGCACAGTATGAAGGTGCACGGTTTGATTCTAAGCTTAAAAAATGACTAATTTGGCTAGATCAACTTGGTTTTTGGGTGAGTATAAAAATGACATGAGAATCAATCATATGTACATTTTACACAATTTTTTTTTTATATATAATTTCAATTTACATATTACTCCATAAGTTTGTAAGCATTGAACCCAAAATCAATTTGCATAGGTGGAGAGACTTCTAGATTATAAGCACCAAATTTGGATGAGCGAGAGAGAACAAGTCAATAATCATCCTTACAATAAATTCAGTCATCAACAATTTCACTTTACAAAAAAAAAAATATATATATATATATTTTATTTCATAACAAGCATTTATAAAATTTGAAATTAGTGAAAAAAGCAATGTTTCAACCTGAATCAACTCAAATTAAAACAAATGATGTTTGATTCTGAATGATGGTCAGTTCAATTCTGGATAAAATAGCTTAAAAAATCTGTGAAGGTTGATTCAATTTTGCATTTTAACTCTAACGCGAACCAACTCAATCCATGTCCACCCCTATTTGCAAAGTATAAGTATGTATTATTAATAGTAATAAGTAAGATATAATTTGCATAAAGAAAAATGAAAATAGTACCCGTTGTTGATTATGCCTAATCTGTCGGCACTTCCACCAGCTATAGAAGTGATCATAGTAAATGGTTTGCAACACCAATACTACCGTACTTGCCGTGTACAGCTGTAAAATATTTACAAATGCCTACTTCAATTTCAAGTATATGTCCAAAAAAATAAAGATGATATAGAAATTGAATCGAATGTTTATCTATGAACAATTATTTATTTATTATTGAAACTTATCTGCTATACTTGAGTCGGTTAGCAATTCTACAATCTAACACACAAAATGAGAAGCAAGGAGGAAAGTGGTAATACCAGTGCTGTGTAGTACTGAGTCGGCAACTGCAACCACAACATAAAACTTAGTAATTTCACAGACAGATAGACAGAGAGAGACAGAGAAAGTTTTAATGAAGATGCAGAAGCATGATTTACACTTTTACACAAAGCGTTACAGCTCTGAGTGGTGAGACCACATCACTTTTATTTATTTAAGTTTTAGAAATTTTCTGCAAAAAATTAACTGTACTATTTTTTCTTAATTATGAGTTAAAAACTAACAGGAGAGGTGGTGAACATATATTATACGTACCGTTGCAGGCTCGAGAAGGCAACCCACTAGATTGAAAATGTCACTGCATCAAAAAGAAAAATACAATCAAAGTTAATTTTGCAATGTTGTGTTTGGTTGAGAGATTTAGAAAAAAATAAAAAAAAAAGAAGAGAAAATATAGATAAAATACATTATATTTCACTTAATTTCACACACTTTTTCATTTTCTATTTTTATAAGAGTTTGATTGGTAAACAGCATAAAATAAAAAATTATAAAAAAACAGAGAGACAACAAAGGGCCAAATCCGCCCACCAAACACAACGCAAGAGTTTGATTGGTAAATAGCATAAAATAAAAAATTATATAAAAAAAGAGTGAGAGAGAGAGAGCAAAAAGGGGACGGCAGGAGTCAAATCAACAAAAAAAGAAATGAGTTTTTTATTATTTTTATTAAAATGGAGTTATGGAGTATGAAATTATGACGGAGAAGTTAGAGAAGTTGGAAGCACAAAGATGGAGAATTTACATTGTCTATTCCGTTGGCTTCAAAGCCAATTTATAGACTACAATTTACATATACAAACAAACTATAAAGTCATCTTAGTCTACCTATCATTATTACATTATAGAAACTTAGCATACTAATACGTCCAAACTTTTACACTTTTCTACTAAAGGCTATAAGCCTAGACTTAGGCTTGGACAAAATTTCTACAAAAAAATAAGGCTCTGGCTTTGGTCCAGTCTTTAATCGGACTGGACGGTGCTGTTGGGCCCGTGGGGGCTCACCATGGGTCCCGTTTTAAAAATCTGAACCGTTCAATGTGTAGAACTCGTCGAGTACTATATGCCTGTGAAAAATCACGTTGATCGGATATCGATAGCTATGTGATCAAATCAGTTTTTTATCAACCGTTAATTTATTCACCGTCCATTTTTTTTTTTATACAAAACTGATTTGATCACATAGCTATCGATATCCGATCAACGTGATTTTTCACAGGCTATAGTACTCGATGAGTTTTACACATTCAACGGTTCAGATTTTCAAAACGGAACCCGTGGTGGGCCCCCACGGGCCTAATAGCACTGTCCAGTCCGATTTAGGACTGGACCAAAGCCAGGCCCAAAAAATAAATACAGGTTCACAAAAGTCTTAACCATAATAAGGCCAAGTTTGGGTACTCCCAAATAATTCAAAAAGTCAAAAAGTTACTCAAAAAGTTAAAAAGTTAACACTATTTACCAAAAGTCAACAATTACGGCTGCACAACTTCCAATTCAAATTTTCCTCTAAAAACTAATTTTCACAATTTTTTATTACACATTTTTCCATAAAAAGTCAAAAAGTTAACCCAAACATTCATATTTTCAACCTCAATTTTTTAGTCCAAAAAGACAAAAAGTACACTTATTTAGTCTTCCCAAACTTGGCCTAAATAAAAATCTACAATTATTGATAATATTTTGCTATTTTGTAAGAGTGGAGAGGCAAACTCTTACCGCTAATTTAACCATTAACGATTGATTTTGGTCGATAAAAAAAAAATTAAAAATGAAGTAAAATAAAATAAAATAAAATGGCAAGGGAGAAGCAACGAACCCGGCAATCCAAGTGAGGAGAAACAAAAGAGAGACACCATGGCTGGACTTAGTGCGGAAGTTGGTGATAATCTGTGGGATTTCTGCAACTCCCCAACACACCAGACTGACCATCCCAAAACCGAAAGATAACTCATCGTTGAGGTTACATAGGCAATCCTTGAAGTACTTCTCAACCCACCATACGCAAGGCTTCTTCTCCTTCACACAGTATGCAACTAAATTCCCCAAGGCCTTCATATCTCTCTCTCTCTCTCTCTCTCTCTCTCTCTCTCTCTCTAATGAGCAAGTGTGTGTTGACGCCGGAGTTTACAAGGTTGAGATAATTTGCAAGTAGAGAACTTGTTAGAGGTTTTAAAGGATGGATCTCTATGGCATCAAGGCCGTGGTGCTCAAGTGTAAGGATGGTGTTTTGCTCATATATATACTGGGATTGGTACAAGAGTTTTCAAGAGCTAAAACTCTTGTTGTCCGTACTCAAGTAGATAAGGTGAAGAGAATATATCAAAGCTTGTTCCGCATTGGAAGTATGTGTATCAAGTGTGAGGGGTGGATTATAATTTATATCGATAATATTAGAAATATTAATTATTGTATCAATAAATTGAAAATTGTTACAGTATATTGTATGTCAATATTGCCTTAGAAACTACCCAAAACAAATGCACCTAGGTGCATATGATATGCATCTTATCACAAAATGTATAATCTCATTACAAATTGACTTAATAAAAATAATATAACCAAGCAACAAACTTTTACAATATCGCATAACAAAAATATCATAATCAAGCCATAAATTTTTACAACATCAATTTCAAAATTTTAAATATTTTATTACGCTAATTTTTTATTAGATTAGATACTTTATAATTAATATTATAAAATTTTATGATGGGATTATATATTTTTATGATAAAGTGCATCTAACCATAAATTTCCCATTCGCAAAATTGAAAAATCTACACAAAATACATTAACAAATTTCAAAAACGCATGTGTGTATATATATATATAAACCGCCCCTACATCAATACCGGATTAGTACTAAAATTTATTGGTCAGTCTTCAGGTATTGCCATGTGGTGTTTCACACATGTTTTGATTGGTGGAGATATATGATTTATGATTTTGTATTGAGTGATTAAGAAAAATAATAAGATATGAGGGTTTATGATTGGTTAGAAATATAATCACATAGTACCTCTGGGCAACCCAATAATAATAATAATAAATTTTTTTTTTAAATTTTTTGTGTGATCAAAAGAAGCAAACTTTATTTCATAAAAGTTACTTGGCTATACAAGGTGGGATAGCCATCCCACTATTGTCATTGGATACAAAAATCTCTAAAAGACGAGATGATTGAGGGTATATTACAAGAGAACTATGTTTATTAGAGAGAGCAAAGTTAACTAGTTGGTCAGCTACTTTGTTTGCCTCACCATACACATGCAAAAGAGACATTTTTGTTTAGTACACTACAAAGTATACTCTCACAAACTTTAAATCTTAAATCCTAAATTCTAAACTATGAATTATTTGTGCTCTTCGGCTTTTTTAGATGTTATTCAATTGTTAGGTCATTTAACCCTTCTGCTAAGGCGCCAATAAAATTTTAAAAAATTCTTATTGTCTAAAGTCTCAATGTTGTAACGGTACAATAAAATATGACCCTATTTTTATATCTTGCTTGATGTCTTAAAAAGTCTTGAATAACTGCTACTGATCTTTTTATTACAATTAGAATTGGTTGTTTAACTAAACAGAGGTGTGTGTGCGTGAGAGAGAGAGAGAGAGAGAGAGAGAGAGAGAGAGGGGAGAGAGAGGATGGCTGCAGAGAGTGGTTGGAAGCCTGTGTTTAGGAAAAAACATTTGAGTTCATGGAGGCTGAAATATGGACAGCTATAAAAAAGTGTGATGGAAAAAAAGTACCTGACCCATATGGTTTTAACATGGCCTCTTTTCAAAAGGGTTAGAAGTTCATGAAAAATGATATTATGGAGTTTATGCATGAGTTTCACAAAAACAGCAAGTTGGGGTATGGAGTGAATTGTTCATTTATCACTTTGATTCCTAAAAAAGACAACCCTAAATCCATTGTTGATTATAGACCAATCAGTTTGGTAAATTCTCTTTACAAGGTGTTGTTTAAAGTGTTAGCAATCAAAATTGTGCTGCCCCAAGTGATTGATAAGGTCTAGTCTGCTTTCTTGGGAGGAAGAAGTATCTTAGATGGAGTGTTAATTGCAAATGAGGTTGTGGATTGGTAAAAGATGTCCAAGAGGAAGGTTCTGATCCTAAAACTAGACTTTGAAAAAGCCTATGACTCAGTCAACTGGAATTTCCTGTTGGAGATGCTAGCAAGTTTCGGATTTGGTCCAAAATGGTTGAGTTGGGCAAAGGAGTGTTTGGCCTCAGCTAGAGTGTCTGTTTTGGTAAATGGTTCTCCCACAGTTGAGTTCTTTCCCCAAAGAGGTCTAAGGCAAGGAGATCCACTTTCCCCATTCTTATTTAACATAATCGCTGAAGGGTTAAATGTATTGCTGTCAAGAGCAAAGTATGAAGTGATAATTAAAGAAGTGTCTGTGGGATCCCCCAGGTGCAATGTTTCTCACCTTCAATTTGCAGACGATACTGTTATCTTTTGTAAAGCAGAGTGGAGTGAAATCATTACTATTAAAAGAGTATTGAGATGCTTTAAAGTGGTCTATGGATTAAGGATTAACTTTCATAAAAGTGTTGTTTGCAGAATTGGTATGGACTAGGTTTTGGTCTCTGAGTTTGCTTCTAAACTCAATTGTCTTAGTCAGAAACTTCCTTTGAAGTACCTTGGATAGCCATTAGGAGCCAACCCACGCAGGAAACAAACTTGGAAGCCAGTGATAGAAATCATAACTATTAAAAGAGTGAAGTGAAATCATTGCTATTAAAAGAGTATTGAGATGCTTCGAAGTGCTCTCTGGATTAAGGATTAACTTTCATAAAAGTGTTGTTTGCGGAATTGGTATGGACGAGGTTTTGGTCTCTGAGTTTGTTTCTAAACTCAAATGTCTTAGTCAGAAACTCCCTTTGAAGTACATTGGATTGCCATTAGGAGCCAACCTATGCAGGAAACAAACTTGGAAGCCAGTGATTGATAGCTTCAAAAAAAGTTGACTGGTTGGAAAAGGAAATTATTACCTTTTGCTAATAGAGTTGTCTTTATTAGATCTGTTATATCCTTTCTACCTACTTATTATATGTCAATGTTTAAAATTCCTGAGTGTGTTGCCAAGGAGTTGGATAGGTTGCAAGCATCTTTCCTGTGGGGAACATGGAGACAAGAAATAAAGTTCATTTGGTTAAGTGGAAGGAGGTCATATTGAGCAAAGGGGGTGTTAGCATTAGAGATGTCGGGCTTGCTAATCAATGTATGTTGGTTAAATGGTTGTAGAGGTTTGCATTGGAGAATGATGCATTGTGGAAACAAATTATTCACAACAAGTATGGAGCGTCAGGTGGAAAATGGATGCCATTTCTTCCAGATACTGTCACTGTATCTTCTGTTTGATGGGACATCCTGAATGTGGCTTAGCCTAATTCAAGGATGTATAATTTCTATGTAGAAAATGTGGAAATTAGGATAGGTGATGGGAATAGGATAATGTTTTTGGTTGATAATTGGAGGGGCAAATCATGTCTCAAACATGAGTTCCCTAGGTTGTTTCAACTATGCTCAGATAAGGACATCTCTTTGAATAGGCAACTTTCAAGGAAGATTAGCCATAACGGGCAGTTCTTTAGATTTAGAAGTTCTCTGTATGCTTGGGAGGAGAAGAAGCTAGAACAACTCTAAAATTTATTAGGAGCAGGGCTATGCGTGATCATGAACCAAGTGGACACCTTATGTTGGAAGGCAGATCAATCTAGTGGATTCAAGGTAAATAATGCCTATACGTGGTGTGACGTATGATCAGGGTCAATGATGGATACTCTGTCCCTCATTTGGAACAATTTTTCTCCAACAAAAGCTAAGTTTATATTGTGGCTAATATGGAGAGACAGGCTTAAAACATCAGATTTCCTGTATAAAATCAGGGTGCTAAGGAATAATGCGGATTTATCTTGTGCTTTGTGTAAAGCAAAGCCAGAATCTTTTAATCATATTTTGTTATGGTGCTCCTTTGTGTAACAGGTATGGTTAAGTGTAATTGATTGGTGGGGGTTATGTTAGGTAATGCCAGGGTCTGTTAATTGTTTGTTACAATGGTGGATGTGTTGGAAGTTCAGAAAGAATGTGAGGCATGTTTGGAGAGTGCTACTAGTTGCTGTGATTTGGTCTGTGTGGTTATATAGGGATGATTGCATCTATTCTGGTACCCAACCAATGATTGAGGTACTGTGTGAGATAATCAAAGTTAGGATGACGCTTTGGATAAAAGCTCATGATATTGGTTGCAACTATTCTGTTAATGAAATTGTACGGAGCTTTCAGTAGGCAAAAAGGTGTATCTGAGATTTGCTTTCTTATTTAAGAAGGCAATCCAAGAGGAGGGGTGAATTGGGTAATTAAAAATTTGGTCCAAAAATAAATTTGCAAAGATTAAGTGATTAAAAACAGATGACAATAAATGAATGTATAGAAAATAAAATGAAGGGAAAGAAGAGCTTGACACAAGGATTTATAGTGGTTCGGCTCACCGGCCTACATCCACTCCTCAAGACACCTTCTTGAGAATTTCTTCACTATGAATAGATGCACCACCAAACTTCACCTAGCTTGTGAATTTTTACAAGGACTTACTTCAATCTGTTGAGAACCTCTCAACTAAATGCCTCACTTTACAAGTGTATCACTCAGAAAATAATGAACAAGAATAAGAGGTACAACTTTCCTTTTTTACCAATATTCTCTCACAAAAGATGGATATGAAAGTGTAAGTTCTCAAGTAATTTAAGACTCACTCAGATATGAAAATGGAAGTACAAATAGAGTATATTAAAAGCTCTTGATTGCTTTTGAATGCTCTAGGCTTGTTGTATTAAAGAAGTGTATTGAATGAACAAGGAGACCTCCATATTTATAATATTGATGGCTTCTAGCTGTTAGAGAGAGAAAGGATTTGAATCTCCCATCCGTTGGAGAAGATCATGAAGGATTTGCTCCAGCTGTGTTTGATCAGAATAAGAAGAAGGCAGACTGTAAGCAGGTCTTGGGAATTGAGGTTTTCATTAAATGCATAAGCTTTTTATTTAATGCTCAACCTCATAAGTCAACTTCTTGGAGAGGACATGGTGCCAGAGGATCTGTTTTGTGGTCAGAAGATATGACGTACTCTGCACACAAATCTGAAAAAGTGGCTGAGAAATGATCTGCAACAATCTGGATCTGATTTGGCGGGTGAAATTTTTTAAACCCAGATTTACAGGTGTCGATCCCTGCAGATTGGGTATCGACCTTTTGCTTTCTTTTCTTCTCTGAGTTGAGTTCCAGGTGTTCCAGGTGTCGACCCTTGCTGCTGAATTGTATTTTGAAATTTGGTGTTGACTCTTGTTGTTTTTGGTGTCGACCCTTGCTGTTGGATTGCATTCTGAAATTTGGTATTGACCCTTGCTATGGATTACACACTGAATTTTGGTGTCGACCCTTGTAGCTAGAACACTTAGGCATTTTGAACTTCACTCTGGTGTCAACCCTTACTATCTTGGTGTCGACCCTTAGACTTGTTATAAGCATGGATAGAGTTTTGTAAACAAGTGCTAATCTTATGCTTTGAAGGGCCAAAAATCATTGAAGCTTTGAAGGGCCAAAAATCATTGAAAAATAACACTTATAGAATCATATATCTTCTAGCACAATTTGTATACTATTATTTTAAAAACTTTTAATAATAAATTAAATAAAAAAAATTGTCAAAAATCAAAATCAATTTGAATAACATTGGGGCTAACATGCTTATTGCAAGAGTGAAGCAGAATAGGTATCAATCTGCGGATAGCTGCTGGTATGGATTTGCTGATGTTTTTCTTGGCTTGGTCTGTAGTGTCATATTATCTCGGTCTTACTGGTTGGGTTTGGTGTCCTCTGATGTTCTTTGTCTGGTTTTTCTATTTTTGGTGTCTTCCGTCTATTGGGTTTGTGTGTTTTTGTGTGGGTTGGTCGCTTACTAACTCATGATGATGTGACAGCATATGATTGTGCGTTCATTCTGCTATCAACTTAGTTGGAATTGGTTTATTCGTTGTGATGCTTTTTCCATTCATCATTTATCTTTATTGATGTGTATTTTTATTTTCGTGAATAAAAATTTCTTTCTTTTACTGATAAAAAAAAGTACACCCCCTGACCCAATTATAAAATGTTAATTTTGTTTTTATTTTATTTTTAAGATGCATGGATCTTTTCCTTGCACAAACGCATATTCTTTATTCTTCATTCTCGTGCATCAAAAAATTTGATAAAAGAAAGTACACCCCATCACCCAATTATAAAACGTTTGTTCTGTTTTTATTTTATTTTATTTTATTTTTAAGATGCATGGATCTTTTCCTTGCACAAACGCATATTCTTTGTTCTTCGTTCTCGTGCATCAAAAAATTTGTCACGTGTATGTGAAATTAATGCCCAAATATATATATTTCTTTCACGCTTATTCTTTCGGATTGTTTAGGTTGTTGGGGATTTAACAAATTTGGTCAGAGGTTTGGTTTACAATATTTTTAATTATGTGATTTCAAATATTAAGTGTTGGAAATAATAGTTTTTCGATAATTTTAATTTGAAATTAAAGTGGGATCTAACCGTTGATTGATGTGGTTTTGAATGATTTTGTATTCTCTTAAGTGAGAAGATTACAATACAAAAATAATGAGCCGAAACCATTGAGTTGTAATTGAGAATTTGTCTCATAAAGTGAGTATCAATAAAGTTAGGTTTAGATTTGGATTTAATTTAGTTTAGACTGAACCTAGGTTTGTGCCTATGCATGTGCTGGCCTCGTTTGGGAACAAGCTAATTTAGTAACTTTTTGGCTATTTGGCTAAAATATGAGCTAAAAAAAACTAGTATGCTTGGGATGACTTTTTGGCTTTTTACGAAAAGATGTGCAAAAAGTAGAGAGAAAAGAGAATCTTTGACTTTTTGGTATAGGTTGTTGGCTTTTTGGCTAATTTAGTAACTTTTTAACTTTTTGGCTAAAAAAGAGGGTTCCCAAACGAGGCCGAGTTTGGTCTAAGACTTAGACTTAATCTTGAGTTTGGGTTAAATTATGTTGTGTTGGGCTTAGTTTGTGAATGTGTTTGAGAATTGGGCTTGGATGGGATTGTGACCCAACATTAGTATCCATTTTGTGACCCAATTGAATTATAAAAATATCATTATATATATATATATATATTTATTTGTATGTATTAAGCACATGGGAGATTTATACCCTTGTAACTCTCATTTTTTAATGATGGAGTTGATGACCATATTAATGGCTAGACTTGATGGCCTTGGTTAATGGTATTTGAAAGCCCTATTGATAGTCTTCATGGCTAAGATTCTCCCGTACAAGTATAAATAGATGTCTTTCCCTTCCAACTTAATAGGATAATTTTGAAGAGATTTTTGATGGAAAATGAAAATGATGTTTTGAGATAAAAAATTGGAGATGTTTTTTTTTTTATACAAAAGAAAATTTTTCTTATTTTGTTTTATCAGCCCCTTCTTGGGTTTTTGTTAGAAAAAATGCAGTTATTGTTAAGTTCGTTGAAATTATTCAGAAGGTGTTTTTACATTAACTGGTTTCAATTATCGTATCCTGGGAGACAGACGCCGACGTACCTCTAGCACCCATTGGGAGGCAGTGAATGTATTTTAAAGAAATTACGGTATCACACAGGTTTTCAATTTGCATCTCTTATCTTTTGTTCTTTAAATTTTTAGATTTGAACTATTTCTTACATATTATTTTATATGTTCATAAGAATCCATCTTGTAATATATTCTATAATGTAATCTAGTTTATTTATATATTTTTAATTCTGTAATTTATTATGTATTTATTCTTTAATAAAAAAATTTAAAAATTATTTTGTCATTTTTATTTATTTTATTATATATATATTTTTTATATTATTATGAAAAAACTACCTACATTAAGGGTTGGTTTGGAATGTTCAAAAAAAGTGCACTTTTTGACTTATTGACTTATATGAGTTGAGTTTGGATTGGGTTTGATGTGATGTGTTAGAGAGATGATGTGATTTAAATAAGATGATGTGATTTAAATCGGATTAGTGACTTTTTAACTTTTTATATTATTTAATAGATGTTAAACTTCAACCAATATGAATCCCGATAGTGTCTTCTTGCATGTAAATTTTCTAGCAATTCCTTTGATGATGTTGTCTGACGGGGGTTATGATCCTCGTTTTGATCATTTTTTTCACCCTCTCATATCAGACAAAGCAATTCGGAGGTCCCATAATTTACTTATTTGACTAAATTGTTTAGTTGTACCATTCAAAAGGGACCACTAGATTGCATGATTGCTAAAGTGAGATGCTTTTGTAAAAATTTTGACTTGTATATTGATTCTAGTACTTTAATCACTTCGATGAGCTTAATTAGTCACTTTTGTGGGAAGGGGGTAGGTGCTGTCACAGCACCATGCTGTGACAGCGAACGGCGCCGTTTAACTTTAAAAAAAAAAAAAAAGAAAAAAAAAAGAAAAAAGATTCATGCAAGTTGTGGCCTTCCCTTGCTATGTTGTAGAATAACTTAGCTCTAGGTTGATTTATGAAAAGCTTAAAAAAAAAAAAAAAAAAAAAAAAAAAAAAAAAAAAAAAAAAAAAACCCACAACTGTGACCACGTTTTTCTATTTAGCATTAAATTATAATTTTAGATTTAGGAGTCATTTTAGAGAAAAAGAAAAACTTAACATCTACGAAGAAAGTTTGATTAACATATAACTATTGTTTTATCATTATTGTAATTTTTACTTTTCAGAAATATTGGGCTCAATCATATATTATTTATTCATTTTAATAATTTTGAAATTTTAAATTTTGAATGATTTGGTATGTGAAGGAATTAGATTTACAATGATATTGAATAAAATTTGTTAGTTGGTTCACAATTTAAATTCAATTTATTATTTTTATTTTGATTTAATTTAGTTGTTGCAATTATATATATGGTAGTTACATGTACTTTTTGTATTAATATGGTTATTACAGGTTGTAATTAAAATACCATTTGTTTCAAATGTTTATATGTCAACATTGGTTTTTTTTTTTTTTTAATTTAAAGTAAATTACATCGGTAGTTTTTAAATTTTGTCACTTGTGTTGTACTGGTCCTTACACTTTCAATTAGCTTAATTTTAATCCTTAATTTTTTAGATTTTTTGTGTCAATTTTGTTTAATTGATATTGAGGTAGGATTTTTGACAAAAAATAATTACTAAGTTGGTTAATATTAACTCAGTAAATTAATAAAATTTGTCCTTACGTGATACATGTTGCTCATATGTACATTTTTCATAAATAAAAAAAATAACAATTATAATGAATTAAATTAAATTGGGACAAAATAAAAAATAGTTAAAATTGAATTAATTAAAATTACATGAATTAAAATGACACAAAAAAATATAAAAATATCATATAATTTATCCAAAAATTTATAAAAACTAATGGTCACGTGTTGTGTTCTATTTTTATTTTTATTTTATTTTTTATATGACTTCTCTCTTTGTTGTCTCAGTAAGGCCAAGTTTGGCAAGTTGCCAAAAAATTAAAAAGTCAAAAAGTTACTCAAAAAGTTAAAAAGTTGTCACTATTTACCAAAAGTTAAAAATTACGGCTGCACAACTCTCAATCTTAATTTTCTCCTACACACTAATTTATACAATTTTTTAATATATATTTTTCCATAAAAAGTCAAAAAGTTAACCCAAACATCCATATTTTTTTCTTCAATTTTTTAGTCCAAAAAGACAAAAAGTGCACTTATTTAGGACACCCCAAACAACCTATTTTCTCTTTACTTTTTGCACATCTTTTCATAAAAAACCAAAAAGTCATTCCAAACATACTAGTTTTTTTAGCTCATATTTTAGCCAAATAGCCAAAAAGTTACTAAATTAGCATATTCCCAAACGAGGCCTAAATCTCATAATTTTTCTTTTAATTAGGTGAAATATTGTTCCAACAAAACATTAAAATTTATAAATTCAAATATCATGGAAAGTTAAAGTAAAAAAATAGAGACTAGATTCTTGCCAAAGAAGTTCCAAATCAACAACAATCTTATCTTCAAATCTTCAAATATTCAAAATTTTTAAAAATAAACATAAAATTTTGTTCATGGAATCCTCAAATAAATTTTAAATTTTCCTATATTTTATTAATTATATTTCTTTATTACTTGCATTTATTATTTTCAAGTGTGGTAAATGAAAAGGAAACTAGGTTTCATTTATTGCCATTAAGTAGATAAATAAATAAATAAATCATTTTCATAAAATGTAATAAATTATATAATAAATGTATAAAATTCACATTTATTTTGTATATTTTTTTCTTAAATTTTATTTTATAAATTTTATATTTATTTTAGAAGTTTTGAAAATTTATTATAACTTAATTTTTAAGTTTACCTATTACCTGAATAGCAGGTTAAGTGTATTTTATTAACAATTGAATGGCAAGTATAATTATTAAAAATAGTAAGTATAATCATATCAAATAGTGTACTTAGTTATTGTGATACGTTGAAAACCACTTTTTGATTTCAAAACCATTGAAAACTACCTTGTTTTTTTAATGAAACTACCTAGATTTTTTAACCTGATTTTAATTATTACCAATCAATGATTAGATTTATTTTATTTTTAGATCTAATGGTCCAAATTTATTTTTGTATAATACATGAAAACCACTTTGATGTATCATAGAAAAATCCGTACATACATAGTCTCACAGACAAAGTGAAGACGTTTCATCTTCACCCCAACCTTCACTCCTTCAAATATTTGCACAATTTTGGCTAGACGAGTCAGAAGATGCAGAGCTTAGAGGGCAGCAAATATACATATACAGAGTCTCACAGACAAAATGAAGACTGCTCTCTTTCTTTTTCTTTTTTTGATTCAAAAGACTGCTCTCTTTCATATGTATGGTGAAAACGTGAACAGAGTCACAGCTTATGAAGAAGATATCAATCACGCGGAACATTGTTTGAAGATTGACTGACTAGACGAGTCAGAAGATGCAGAGCTTGCAGGGCAGCAAATATATATATATATATATACGGAGAGTCTCACAGACAAGTAAAGACTGCTCTCTTTCTTTTTTTGATTCAAAAACTGCTCTCTTTCATATATACTAGAAGGGAAAAGATTTGCTCACAGATGGTAAAGACGTGAACACAGTCACAGCTTATGAAGAAGAAGATATCGACACGGTAAAGTGGTCACGCGGAACATTGTTTGAAGATTGACTGGCTAGACGAATCAGAAGATATAGAGCTTGGAGGGTAGCAAATATATATAATATATACAGAGAGTCTCACAGACAATGTAAAGACTGCTCTCTTTCTTTTTTTATTCTCTCTTTCATATATACTAAAAGGGCAAAGATTTGCTCGCAAATCGATAGGTGAAGACATGAACAGAGTCACAGCTTGTGAAGAAGAAGATATCGACACGGTAAAGTGGTCACGAGGAACATTTTTTGAAGATTGACTGGCTAAACGAGTCAGAAGATGCAAAGCTTGGAGGGCAGCAAATATATATATATATATATACACAGAGTCTCACAGACAAAGTAAAGACTGCTCTGCTCTCTTTCATATATATATATACTAGAAAGGAAAAATTTTGCTCACAAATCGATGGTGAAAACGTGAACAAAGTCACAGCTTCTGAAGAAGAAGATATCGACACGGTAAAGTGGTCACGCAGAACATTGTTTGAAGATTGACTGGCTAGACGAGTCAGAAGATGCAGAGCTTGCAGGGCAGCAAATATATATATATATATATACAGAGAGTCTCACACACAAGTAAAGACTGCTCTCTTTCTTTTTTTGATTAAAAAACTGCTCTCTTTCATATACACTAGAAGGGAAAAGATTTGCTCACAGATGGTAAAGACGTGAACACAGTCACAGCTTATGAAGAAGAAGATATGGACACGGTAAAGTGGTCACGCAGAACATTGTTTGAAGATTGACTGGCTAGACTAGTCAGAAGATGCAGAGCTTGGAGGGCAGCAAATATATATATACAGAGAGTCTCACAGACAAAGGCTGCTCTGCTCTCTTTCATATATACATAAGATACATTTTTAATTTAGGAGTTTTAAAATAGTAATAATAATGTGAAAAATAAAAAAAAAAGATTATTTTAATTTTTTCTCACAAATAACATCTAATAATATGTGTTTCATTTCACTTTTATTGCAATAAAATAAATATCACATTAAATTCATAATTATTTTATTTTTTTCTCACAAACATCACATCCAAAAATAAAAAAATCTAACTTTCTTCTCAAATACAAAAAAATTAACCTACTAAAATAGTCAAAAATTAAAATAACCTACTAAAATAGCAACTTCTCAAACACCCACTTAAGTAACAATATTATAAATTCAGATTTATAAATTTAAAATTTATTTTAAAAAATAAATTAATAATTCAAATTTATTTTATTAATGAACTTTATACTTCATGAATTTAATTTTCATCACATAAATATATTCAAAATAAATTTTATATTATAAAGGTGAATTCATAATATTTTTTATAATTAATGACTTATTTAACATCCTGACAAAATTTAATGAGTTAATAATTTCACCAAAATCTTACGGGTCTTGCTTGGTTTGTTTTTTAGAAAACAAATTTTGGAAAAAAAAATTTAAAATTTTGTTTGGTTTAGTGATTTTGGAAAAAAAAAATTCAAAAATTAATTTTTTTCTCCTGCACATCAATCAATCACTTTAGGGGGGTTTGGGAAGATTTTTTGGGCTAAAATTCACAAAAAGAAATAAAATAGGTTAAAATAGTCAATAAACAAAATATCACATTAAATTCATAATTATTTTATTTTTTTCTCACAAAAATCACATCCAACAATAAAAAAATCTAACTTTATTCCCAAACACAAAAAAATTAACCTACTAAAATAGCCAAAAATTAAAATAGCCTACTTGTTGGCTACATATTTTGTAAAAGCCAATCACAATTCGACACGTGGCAGAGTAAGGGTAATATAGGAAGACTAGTCAAGTCTTTGATCCTAATCGTACACGTGGCAGTTAATATTAGTTCTCACGTGATCTGAGAGCATTGGATCAGTAAAGAGATGCAAGGTGACGTGGCTTCAACGGTTACTCACATTCAAATTCAAATATAGGAGGGAAGCCTAACTGCAAATGATGGTGTAGTAGAACTACTTATAAGGCAATATGGTCAGCGATCATGGAGGAGCAGTTCGACGGTTTGAAGTGCAGTTCGAAGGTCATCCTTGACAAGTATAAATAGCAGGGAAGCCCCAGAAAAACGCCCCAGACTCAGATCCAACAACCAGTCATTTACTTCATATTTTCTTTTCCAGTTTTACATTTCCAGTCTTTACATTTCCTGCACTTTAAATACCTGCTCTTTACATTCCTGCACTTTAAATTCCTGCACTGTACTTCGTTCGTAGGAGTAGTTTCGAGTAGATTGTCGCTGTAAACCTCTACGAGGCTGAGTTTGGATCATTGTAAGTTTTCATCTTAATGAAATACTTCAATTGTTCGTCATTTATCTGTTATTTTGCTTAATTTCTCCTGAGTCAAGCCACCAGTAAAAGTCCTCTTCATCGAGGCTGAAAGAACTAAAATACAATCGTCTGATAATTGGTTGGCAATTATAATTTTTGTAAGGACTGATTGATCCTTGCTGGCACGCTCACATTTACAAAAATACCCTTCGAAAGCCAAAAAGCCAACATATATTTTTGGCACGCCCAGTGGGACTCATTGAAATGGCTAGACGAAGAAGACAATGAGAAAATGAACGCTTGAAAGAAGGCGTAGAAGGAGAGGTAGAAATACCTAATCCAGAGGATAATGTGGTAACACATCTTGTGGAAACTCCCATGTTATCAGAACCTATGGTCGAACAGACCAGTACTTCGGGACAAGAACCATATGTTCATAAATTGGACGAAACCAGAAATTGGACCATCCACTGTTCCATCTACTCAGCCAACAATCCATGGGATGGCCTAGTAGATGCTATGGGACAACAATTAATGAATACAATGGAAAGGTGGGCAACATCCTTTTTGGATCGAATGAATAACCACCAACCAACAAACACAAGACACACAGAGGAAGTTTTAAATGTCCCTCAGCAAAGATTGGCTAGAGATAAACAGCCTATGAAAGTTAATGGACATTCTAATGGCCAAACTAGTAATCAGAACTAGAAAGACCATCACCTCAGTCTTGGTATGAACCATTCGAGGCCTGTAGCAGGCCAAATTGCCTCAGTGCTCATCAATGAAGCCACACAGTTGGTGGATCTGGTCAAGTACAAGAAACTGGCGTAAGAATGGTTACAAATCCCATGTTCGAAGTCATACCTGGCACTAGGGGGTATAATAATCCCTTATTTCGAATTTATACCGGGGGGTTGGAAGGTTGGTTGCAAATGGAAGGGACACAACACCTGTTCCAGCACCTTTCGCAGGTCCTTTCGCAGGACAGGCTCAAAGGGGTTACCCACACCCCCAACAGCAACCTGCACAACAGGGACAACCAGTCCCAAAGGTTCACCTTATAGACCAAGAGGACCAAAGCACAAGTTTGTCCCCAAAATCCTGTGTTTGTCCTTCCAGTAGTGGTCAGCAGGCATAAAATATGGTCCCTAGGGACCAAATTACTGATATTGTTAGGGAGATGTGTGGACCGATGGCTCGGGGGGGTCCAGACTCCTGTATATAGAAAACCATACCCAGAATGGATAGATAGGTACATGAATACCCAAGGGTTCAGGATACCAGATTTTACCCTTTTCTATGGACTGGAAATCAATCAACAATAGAGCATATTGCTAGGTTTTGCTGCTCAATGCGGTGAATTTACTAATCATGACTATATGAAACTGAGATTATTCCCAAATTTTCTAACTGGGGGAGCATTTGTAGGTATATCAACCTTACACCTAGCTCCATTCAAAATTGGCAACAAATGGAAGAAGGCATTTCATGCCCAATTCTTCCAGTCGGAGCCAGAGGTTTCTATTGGCAGACTTGGCTAGATTGAGTCAAAGGCTGAAGAAAAGGCTACTTAGTTTCATTGCTAGATTTAAAAGGGCTCGAAATAAATGCAGAGTCATCCTGCCAGAGTCAGAATTCGTAAGATTGGCCCAAAATGGCCTAGAGTTCAGGCTTCGAAAGAAGTTTGACTCAACTGAATTCAGAGATTGGTGGAACTTAACCTATAAGGTGTCTAGATATGAAGCTTACTAAGAGGAGGAACAAGATCGAAATAATGCCTCGTACAAGACATATTATAGAGATCCTAATTATGAGATCGATGCAGCAGAGATTGTGGGCAAAGAACCTGTTATCTGTGAAGCATTAGTTCATAAGGATACAACAATGACCAGCAGTTTTAAAAGAAAGACTTTCACAGAAAGTACTCTTCGATTTAACGAAAACAAGATGACATTTTTGATCATTTGCTTGCAGCCAACTTCCTTAAGTTACCTAAAGAGTAAAATTGCCATCTCCAGATGAACTTAAGGGAAAAATATATTGTAAATGGCATAAACTCTTAGTCTCACTCGACTAAAACTGCATTGTTTTCGAACAGGATCCAAGCAACAATTCGGAAAGGAAGTTTGAAGTTCCCAGCTACAGAAAGAAAAGGCCATGGGGATCGACAGTAATCCATTTCCAGAAGTTGGAGAGGCGGCAGCCAATGTCATTACGTCAGACTTCCAGAACTTGTCCTTGACAGAATTGGAAGAAGTCAATGTGCAGATGCATGTTGCTAACCAGACAACCATCAAGAAGGACACTAGAAACCCACCAGCTATTGGACAAGGTTTCTCACACCAGAGGGAACACTCTGATGAAGAATCACTGGATGATGATTCCTTAGAGGCAGCAGTGATGCAAAGGATGTGTCCCAGGTGCAGACTGAGTTATAAATGGTTGAAGGGGCTTCCAATTGATGGGAAGCAATACTACAGGGATGTTCAGAGACGTCCTAAATCAACCAATGCTTACAACAAAAGGCCGTATCCGGCTAGTGATAGGCAGCGACCACAGTGGTTGAGCCTGCAATGGACAGAATGCATGCTAAAGGCAAGAGGCCCTTATATGAATCCAGGCCACCTAACTATTACAGAATGGAGAGCAGTCATTCTGAAAGAAGACTGGAGAAAGGCTCAGTTCATGGGATCAAAGCCAGAGATTGGCCCCCTAGACCAGCCTCACGCAGGACAGAAAGTGGCTACCTTCATCGAAGGTCTGAATCAGGCTCAAAACATGAGGTCAGAGCCAAACACTTACCTTCACAGCCAGCTTCGAAGATGGCTTCGAAGGTAGAAAAAAGCAGTTCAACATCTGAGTCAGCAAGTTCGTGGGTACCTGGAGTCCCAGACTGGTTTGTAATGCAAAACAAACCTAGGGAAGTGCCTGCCCGGAGAGATGTTGGAATCCAAGGCAGGATGGTCAAGCCTCCTTTGGTGGCTCCGAACAATTGGGTATTGCTTAAACACCCAAAGACAAAGGAACCAGATATGGTCCCAGTCATTTCGAGATCACAAAGGAGAAAGATTCAGCGCAGGTACACTCAGTACCAGAACGATATGAAAGAAAATGGAGAGAGCTCTTCATTGGTCCAGACAGAAGGAAAGAAGACTCCAAAGTCAGACCATACTCCAAAGCCAACTCTACAAAGCAAAGTGGGTTGCAGCAGAGAACAGTTGGCCAAGGTTCATTCTGAACTAAAAGCCAGAGAGAAGTCTAGCTTAGCAGGATTGGAGAAAGCTCTGATGGAGAGTGATAGCGAGACAGAAGAAGAAATTGGCATAAGCCAAAAGAAAGAAATGGTGGAGGAAGAAATGTTCGAAGCCTTCATGGCTGAGCAAACATTTTTGGTTGAAAAACCAGTTGAGAAAGATCCTTCGAAGGAATCAGTTAACAACGAAGTGCCAGAGTGCAGCATGGAGGATGCTGCTGAAGTAACTGAACAAGGTGGCCAAGGGAGGAAGCAGGTACAGCCAGCCATCCAATTTGGCTCATTTCCTCCAGTATCAGTCAATATGGTACACATACTGCCTCATGAGTTCCAGGCTGGAATGAGGACCAAGATGACCAAGACATGGATCCTATTCCTGTCTCTAGTGAAGACTCACAAGTAAGTATGGTACAAGATGATCCTGGAATGGCTACCCCAATGGAAACTGAATATGAGAGTGAAGAAGAGGTGAGCATTAACCTCTCGTATCCTTTTGAGTATCCCTCGAATTCTATGACACAACATGTCAAGCCTTTGTACATCAAGGCTTTCTTCGATGGGATACAACTGAACCGAGTCCTGATAGACAATGGGGCAGCAGTGAACTTACTACCGAAATCTTCTTTGAAGAAACTAGGGAAAAAGAATCCCAGGTTGATCCCAACCAGCACAACCATCGCTGGCTTTGCTGGAGACAAACAGATGGCTCAGGGGATTCTACCCATTAACTTGAGTGTGGGAACCAGGGACTGCATGACAGCATTCTTCGTAATCGACAGTAATGCTAAATACAATGCTTTACTTGGGAGAGATTGGATCCACACTAACAAATGTGTGCCTTCCTCTTTGCATCAGAAAATTATGATGGCCTTAGGCAATGGAGAGACAGAGGAAATTGATGCAGATCCTCAACCCTTCATAGCCTGTGCAGACTTTGCAGAGGCCAAGTTGTATATTGAGGGAGTGACACCACTCAGTATACTGAGGAAAGCTGATGGCTCAGCCGAAGTGACGGCTGATGAGGAAGTGACACACCTGAAGCACTTAGTCCAAGAAAGTGCTGATGAAGAGATTGTCATTAAGGATGACAATGATGCCTGGTTGTAGGCAAAGAGATGAAGAACAAGAAGCCAAGTCTTTGGCTCTAATTAAATTTCAACATTGGATGTAAAATCAATAGTCCAGCAAGTACAGGAGCAAGAGAGAAAAGCCATGATAATTGGCTGCAAACAGGAGCAGCAACAGGTCAGAATTTTGACCCTTGGTAAATACTGTGCATTGGACATTGAAACAAAAGTCCAGGAGATACAGGAAGAGGATGCCTTATGGACAGATTTTGTCTATGAGGAGGAGGGCAAAGATGTTGAACTAAAGAACCTGGGAGCAGAACAAAGCGAGAAGGTTGCTTCGAAGGTAGAAGAAACCAAGGAAGAAGCTTCAATAAGTTCTCAGACACAAGACCCCTTAGAAGAAGTAAATTTAGGGGAAGGTTCTATGCAACAGCCCACCTATATAAGTGCTTGTTTGAATGATCTGGACAGGGACCAGTTATTGGTTGTTCTAAAGAAATATAAAGATTGCTTTGCATGGTCTTATAATGAACTACCAGGATTGGATAGGTCATTAGTGGAACATAGGCTCCCTATGAAGCCTAATTTCAAGCCATACAAGCAGAAACCAAGAAGAATGAGTCCAGAAGTAATTCAGAAAGTCAAGGAAGAGATTCTTAGACTACTCAAGGCAGGCTTTATTAGGACAGCCAGGTATGTTGAATGGCTATCTAATATTGTGCCTGTAGTCAAGAAGAATGGTAAAATGAGGGTATGCATCGATTTCAGAAACTTAAATCTAGCTACTCCAAAAGATGAGTACCCTATGCCTATATGTAGACACCCCATTTTTGACCGCCCTTAAAACTTGGACGCGACTGATGGTTTACATGGTGGAGAAAGGTGTGCAGGGGAAAGATTCAGTTTCTTCTCGGCAAGAAGAGAGTCAAAGCTCAACTTTATACCCCTTTTTGGACCAAAAAAATCTTGATCAAAAGATTTTAGACCTTAAAACCCTCTCTTTCAAAGCGTTTTTGAAATAAAGTTTCTACGATGTTCCAACGCTCGCATTTTGTTAAATGTTGCGCTTTTCGGTAAACCGAGCAAGGACAAAGTAGAAATGAATGAAAGAGAGATGAAATCTTTGAAAAATATTTCAAAACACCTTACTTAGGGTTTGAAGTTGAAGAAAGAAGAGAAGAGGGAAGAAACCCAGTTGGGGGAGAAAATGGGCATGAACTGTTAAGAAAGAGTCGAGCAACCCTCGCCGAATCGGGCCTATTCATTTGCATACTTGGAATCAAGCTATGAGACCACCACTATTGGAAAGAAGACTTCCGGGGCTTCATTTTTCACTCAAGAATCTCCTAAAGCCAATTCCGGACGAGGAGATATGGTTGATTGAAGTAGGGCATCACTCCGGTTGGACCGAATCTGCGCGGCTTCACCAAAACAGGCATAAATTTTTGCACAGGAGGAATTTTAATGCAAGGTTTGCTCCATTGGAAAGATAACTTCCGAGGCTTCAATTTGGACACCTGGCCGGCCACCATTGGACTTCCCAATCACTGGCCGGCCACCTTTCTTTCCGGCAGATCCATTTTTGTCTTGAAAAGTAGCAGGCCGGCCAGAAAAGATGGCAGGCCGGCCACCTGACCCTTTTAAACTGGGTGGCTAGCCAGGGAAGGTGGCCGGCCGGCCACCTGAACCCTCTGAACCTGGCCGGCCATGATCCCCTCACCTGGTTCCTTACAGCTGCACCCTCTGTTTCCCCCCAGATCCTGTATCCGAGGGGGGGTCTTTTGGGGGGGAAATTTGAATTTGATTTTCCCCCCCTTTTCTCCACTCTTCTCCTCTATAAAGCCACCCCCCCAGCTCATTTTTGAAGGGTTACAAAATTGGTATTGAGCCTTGCATACAACTCTCCCTCTCCCTCTCTTCCAAACCCTTCAAACCCTAAGGTTCTTGCACCCTTTACACCACAACCCATAGCACCATACCTCCACACTCCATTCCAGAAACTTGAAGCTGATTTCCAGAGGTTGAGAGCCCCCAAACTTGGTCCAAGAGCTGTTGAAGGTTAGCTCTACAAGGGTGAGTCCCATTTTCCATCTTTCTTGCCTTATTTTGCTTTATATATTAGCTCCTTTTGCTTGCATTTTTGGGCTCCAACCCAAACTATAAATAGTCATATTTTGAGCTCATCTCTAGGTTTGATCAAGGGTCTTTCTCTGTTTGAGGTCTCCTCCTCACCCTTTGTGTTTAAACTCTCTTTTAGGCTTATTTTTGCATGATATTTTAGGCTTATTTTTGAGCTGTTTTGGACTTGGTCATAAACTGTGAAATGTCTTTTTTTGAGCCCCTCTTCAACTTTGTTGAAGGGCTCTCCTCTGTTTGAGGTCAGCTGCTACCACTTGCCTCTTTATCCCTCTTTTAGGCCTTTTTCTTGCATGTTGATTTAGCCTCACTTTTGTTCATTTTCGAGACTTGATGTAAACTGTAAAGTGCCTTTTTATGAGCCCTTCTTCAACTTTTTTGAAGAGATCTTTGCCATTTGGGGCCAGCTGCTGTCTCTTGTCTCTATTCTCTCTTTTAGGGCCATTTTTGCATGATAGATTAGCCCTATTTATGTTCATTTTTGAGACTTGTTATAAACTGGAAAGAGGCTTGTTTTGACATCATCTTCATGTTTTATCAAGGGCATTTTCTTATTTGAGGTCACATGCTTCCTTGTATGCTTGATTGTCCCTTGTTTTGAGCCTTACACCCTAGCCCTTGTTGCATGCCTTGTTTGACCTTCTAGCCACTGGAATGTTTTGAGCCTCCAAATCAGAGGGGGGTGACCCCCTCTCACCTTGACTTGTTTGGTGGTCATTTTGGCCTTCCAAAGAGACCCTATCTTGCATGCTTTGAAGTCACATTTCAGGGTCGATTTGGTGAGTTTTGGGACTACCATATTTGATTTCCAGAGTTGTTTTGGTCATGCTTCATGTCTATCTTGCATGTGCTTAATACCCCCTTTTGTATGCCCTCCAAAGGAGCCCCTCATTTGTGCGTGTGTTGGCTACCTTTCCATGTGTATTTGGGCATATTTTGGCATGTTTAGTTCACTGATTTTTTCTGGTTTGGTGAGTGCTCACTTGCTTCATGTACTTGCCATGTAATCCATGTTTGATAGTCAAAATCGCATGCTATTTTAGGCCATCTTGCTAGCATCTTTTGGCCATACTTTGAATTACAAATGTTCATGTTTTGGGACTGTCTTGGTTCTGTCTTCATGCTTTATGATCAAATAATGCATGCTTTGTATAGCTATAGGTCATTGCGTATGCCTAGTTTTGAGTTTCGGGGACCATTCCATGCATCGGGTGCCATGTTTCCACGTTTCGGGGTCATTTTGCACCACATTTCAGTGCTGGGAACTTGCATGTTTGAATGCCATATTTCATGCCTTGCCATGCCTTGTTAGAGTGGCATTTGTGCCTTAGGATCGGTCCTCGATTTGCGTGCATGTGTGCACGCATCTCGAGTGTCTCATTTTCATCTAATGGCCACTGATGTGAGTGTGGCTGAGGTCCACTCATGTTGGTGTAAGTCCATCATGCATTGCGTATGCCATTCCAATTCATAGCATTGCGTATGCTAGGTTGTATGTTAGAGCATCGTGTATGCTGTGTTACATCGTGCATCGTGTATGCCTTCTCATAGCATTGTGCATGCTAGGTTGTATATTAGTTGCATTCATGCATGTCATGCATATTGCATTGTGTTTGGGATAGGAGTTAGCCCGAGCACGGGAAACGAGGGACGTTTTGTACTTTGAGTGACGGAACGTGTCTCAATTCCCTGTCGCCGACACTCCGGATTATCCATGATGGAGTCTAGGCCTTGTTACGTTTTCATGTGCATTCATTCCATATTGAGTCGTGCAATTCGACTCCTCGGCCATCATGCATCGAGATGCGTGATTGGTGGCACGAGGATCGAGGACTACGCTCCCTGAAGAGTAGTCAAGCATACATATGTAAAAATACATTGCCATGCCCCTTTCCTGCTCTCTGTTGCAGCAAATCAGAAACCAGCAATCTTTTGGGGCTTCGCACAACATTCCGGGCTTAATTGTAAACAGAGGCTAATTGGGGCATCGCAATGGATTTCTGCGCCAAGCAACCTGAGCATACATCATTCATCATTTGGAACAGAGTCGAGGCGGTCCATGGATTTGCGTGCCATTTATTGCTTTCCAAGATTAATTTGTTAATTAATTAGGATTTTGTACTTATTGGGACTGTATTATTTGGGACTGTATATTATTTATTTGGACCCTCCAAGCGAGGGCAATGTTGTAATAAGTGTGCGTGTGTGTGATGTATGTCTTCCAACCCCACGTCTTTCTCTCCCTTTTATTTACCAGCTTATGATGGTTAGAATAGAGCATGTTTCAATTAGCATACAGTATGATAGCATGTTTGCATTCATTCATCTGTTTTGCATGCACCGGGCTCGGCGCATCATACTCACTGCATTGTATTTCAATTCCAAGTTGAATACTTGTTAGCTGTAGCATTCCATATGTCATGTTTAGAAATAGCTGAGCCTATCTAGTTGCATTATTGCATGTGTTGCATTAGGCATTTCTGTATAGTTAGGATCATGCATGATTTCTAATTAGCTTCTGTTTTGGCTTGGAGTACTCGATAAGTTTTTATGCTTTAGCATCCTTGCATGTGTGTGAGTGACTGCCATGATAGCATGCTTACCATGAGGCTATTTGCATATGTGATATAACTGCCTGAATGCCTGTGGATGAAGGTTGAGTTATTTGGATTGGAACAAATCATTGACTGAGAGTTTTAAGCCCACTAGATAGTGGCAAAACCATCTTTTCTAAGCCCACCTGAGGGTGGAAAAATCTGCATTTTAAGCCTACTTGCGAGTATCAAACCATCTTTCAAAAACAAACATGAAATGTTTCGTTCCAATTCAGGCGACCCGGTCTATACTTGTATGCTGTGCGCATCACATAGTAAATCTAGGCTAATAACCGGAATAAGAATGCATAAGTTTTTCAAAACTCGATATCATGGTTAGTAGAGGCCGATCTTTGATCGGGCGAGCGGGGTGCTCACGAAGTGACCTTCCCAATCGTACCCAAGTTCCTGAGCCGAGGCAACTTTGGTGATGACGGACACGTGGCCTTAGGCAACGAGTCAGGGTTTTCCTAAATTTCCCCAAAATAAAATATGTAGGTGGCGACTCTCTGTATCTGGCAAAGCAGTCTATGTTTGGCACTTCTTTCAAAAAATCTGTTTTCTCAAAACGATTTGCCGGATTTGGACTCTTTGGTTCAGATTAAGAAACCGTGACATTTGAGTCCTGAACTGTAGTGAGCCCAAAACGAACAGAACGGGGGACTCATACTCTCCCGGGGCATTCGGGGACGTCTACACTATAGTGGATCTGTTGGTAGATAGTTTCAGCAGGGCATCAAGTTTTATCAATGATGGATGGGCATTCTGGTTATAACCAGATCTGCATTGCAGAGGAGGATGTCCACAAGACAGCATTCAGGTGTCCTGGAAATATTGGCACCTTCGAAATGGGTTAAAATGCCATTTGGCCTGAAGAATGCTGAGGCTACATATCAGAAGGTTATTGAAACACTATCTTTCATGACCTCATTGAGGTATTTAGAAGTGTTAGATTGATGACATGTAGTTAAATCCCAATCCATGGAGGAGCATCTGTTTCACTTAGAACCAGCCTTTGAAAAATGAGAAGTTTTAAATTGAAGCTCAATCCTCTTAAGGTGTGCTTTTTGGCGTATCATCTGGAAACTTCTTGGGCTATGTGGCACACAAGAAGGAATACAGATTGACCAGAATAAAGCCAAAGCCATCATTGAAGCCAGGCCTCCATGAAGTAAGAAAGATTACAAAGGTTCCTTGGACAGGTTAACTTCTTCGAAGGTTCATTTCTAACACTGCAGGAAAACTAAAGTATGTTCTTCCTTGTTAAGGCTGAAAAGATGAAGAGGAATTTGTGTGGACAGTAGAGCCATCAAATTGCTTTCGAAGGTATCAAAGCCTACTTGGCCAACCCTCCAGTGCTGATGCCACCAAAGGGGTGATAAACCTTAAAGTTGTAACATAGCTGCAGCAGAAGATTCATTGGGAGCTTTCTTGGCCCAAGATAATGAAGAAGGCAAGGAGCAAGCTGTTTATTACCTTAGTAGTTTTTTAAATTCTTGTGAATGTAACTTCAGCTGTTGAAAAGCTGTGTCTTGCTTTGTATTTTGCTGCAATGAAATTAAGATACTATCTTTTACCTACAACTGTCTTGGTAATTGCAACCACAGATTTGGTTAAGTACATGTTATCTAGACCTATGTTGAGGGGAAGAATTGGCAAGTGGATACTAGCCTTATCAGAATTTCATTTAGAATATGTCCCTCAAAAGGCAGTAAAAGGGCAAGTTTTAGCCAATTTTCTGGCAGACCACCCATCTCAAACAGAGAGCCAAGAGATAATGGAACTTGGTATGGCTAGTGTTGAGCCGTGGCAGATGTGGTTCGATGGGTCGAAAGCCAATGGCTTAACTGGAATTGGTATTGTGATTAGGTCTCCACAAGGGGTAGAAACCATACATGGTTTCAGAGTGGATGAAGCTATTTGTTCCAATAACCAAGCTGAATACGAAGCCTTGATAGTGGGACTAGAAATTCTTATTGGATTACAAGTTCATGCAGTTGACATATTGGAGATGCTCAATTAGTGGTTAACCAAGTGAAAGGGATTTTCAAGTGTCAAAGCATAAGCATTTTACCATACTATGTTGTTGCATTACATCTGCTTTCTCAATTTCAAATAGCAAATGTAACTCATGTTCCAAGATTCTTGAATAATAGAGCTAATGATATGGCTCAGAAAGCTTCGAACTTCAAGAGAAGGGATAATGCCCAAAGGGACATAAGCTAAACAACATATCAGAAATTGATACCACATTTGAATAAAAGGAATGTGGTCTTGGAAGTCAATCATAATGACTTACAGGAACAAGATTGGAGGCATTCAATAATGCAGTACTTGGCTGGTCCATCTTCGAAGGCCAGCAGGAAAATTAAATTGCAGTCTATGCAATATATGATATATGGCAATGCTCTCTACAAAAGGGGGGAGATGGCTTATTGCTGGAATGTTTAGGCCCAAAAGAAGCATTAACGGCCATGACTGAGGTTCATGAAGGCATCTGTGGTGCTCATCAGCCTGGTGTGAAGATGAGATGGTTGCTTCGACGGCATTCCTACTATTGGCCAACTATCCTTAAAGACTGCATAGAGTATGCAAAAGGTTGCCAGGCATGCCAAAAGCATGGCACAATAAGGCAAGTGCCCATAACTGACCTACATGCAGTAGTGAAGCCCTAGCCATTCAGAGGGTAGGCTATGGATATGATGGGAAAAATGCACCCACCTTCTTTAAAGCATCATTGTTTCATTCTAGTGGCCACTGATTACTTCACTAAGTGGGTCGAAGCTAAGCCATACAAAGCTGTAGACCAGACAGAGGTCATTGGATTTATCAAGGATCTAATCCATAGATTTGGCATCCCACAAACTATAACCGTGGATAATGGGATTGTGTTCGATGGAAAGATGGTGAAGTCCTTCGTGGCAGAATTTGGAATTAGTCTCGTTAATTCCACCCCATATTATGCACAAGCCAATGGTCAAGCTGAATCATCCAATAAATCCTTGAAAAAAGGAATACAAAAGGTTGTGGAGGACAATCCCAGGGATTGGCATAACTTATTGTTGGATGTTTTATGGGCTTACAGAACTTCCCCAAGGTCAAGCACATGAGTCACTCCTTATGCCTTAGTGTATGGGCACGATGCAGTGTTACCTGTGGAGATTAATGTTAAATCCTTAAGGGTAAGGTGCCAAGATCAGCTAAATCCTGAGCAGTACCATCAGAGTATGTGCTTGGAATTAGAAGGCATAGATGAAGCCAGAATTCTAGCATTAAATAGCATTCTCTTGCAAAAGAAGAAAAGCAGCCAAAAATTACAACAAGAAGGTCAAATATATTGGCTTTGACGAAGGTGATTTGGTATGGAAAACAATACTCCCAATAGGAATTAAAAGCCATAAGTTTGGCAAATGGTCACCTAACTGGGAAGGATCATATCAAATTCATAAAGTTCTGCCTTTTGGGGCATACCATTTGAGAAATTTGATGGATATATACATCCCAAAAAGATTAATGGTAGATATTTGAAGCCTTATTTTCCAACCATTTGGGAACATAAGGAATAAAATAAGCACCAAGTACAAGAGCATAAGATTGCTTAAATTAATAGACAAAAATTTGCTTTTCATAAAGAGTTAAGTACATTTTACCACAAATTGGCCCAAAAATCATTACAGTGTCTTAATTGTTTTTGTACAACAGATTTCCTATTTGTAAATGCTGAAAATAGTTGAATAGCTGCAGCCATTTCTTCCTTTCGATCAAGCCAGTCCTTGGTTGGTAATTTGCAGTTTAGTGTCAGTTCGGACTATAGCCTGATTCACTGCAGATAGCTCATCTTCAAGTTGAGCTTTCCTCTCCAGCAACTGGACTCGAAAGTGGGAGGCAAAGGAGTGTTGTTCCTTAAGCTTAGACACTTCAGTATGTACGTGGGAAACAAAACTCTGGTCGCCAGCCAATTTCTCATCCTCAGCCTTAGCAACCTGGCAAATGCTGATGTAAAAATCGACAGTGGCTGCTGCCTGAGATAGGTGACTTGAAACATTCATGCCGAACTGCTCAGCAACTTTGCAGCATTGGAGGAACCCATTTTTGATTATAGGCCTTTGTAGAGCCTCGAAGGGGATCCTCGAAAAAGAAAATCAACAGATCCAGGCATGGTCTCCAGGTCTATCGAAGGTGCAGAAGGCTTTGCTGGAGGAAGAAGAACTCTCAAAAATTTCCAGCAAGGAGTCAGCCAAAATTAATGGCTCAGCTTCAACATTGAATGTTGGAGAGGTAGAGGGTATGTCGAAGAGACTAGCTAGTCTGGCTTCGAAGACATCAACCTCATCCATAGACATGAGAGGCGCAGAAAGAGTTGTGGTGGAAGGCACAGAGGACTGCATGGGGATAGGAGAAATAGATGGAGCATCTTTAGCAGTCTCCATGGTCCTAGCCACCAATGAATCAAGTGAAGAAGGGCTGGAGCTAGGTAAAGGCGATAAACCTCGGATTGGAGAGCTACCAGCACCCTCAATAGGGGAATCAACTGCCATCGTAGACGGAGTAGCAGTTGGGATTTCCTTGGAAGAAGAGGGAGCAAGGCTCGAAAGAGAAGTATCAAGGGTCAAGTGAGGAAGATATGGAGTCAAACCAAAAGAAAGAGTTAAAGGAATGCTAGGGCTCAAAGGGGGTACATGAAATGTGGGCCTAGGAAGTGGAAGTATTATCTGAATGGCTTTCACATTCTGCATTTGATCAACTTCAATTGAAATTGAGGGAGTCCTCATTGGAAGTATAGCCTCAGTAGTTGTTGCTGCAAAAAGGAAGAGACGTAAGGTCAAGCTCTAGTGTCAAAATTTGATAAGGCAAAACAGTAGAAGCATGAAAGAAATTACTTGTTCCAGAAGCGCTGGCACTGATGTGAGAGCTGCGAAGAGAGTAATGTTCAGCAGTCTGTTGCCTTCTTGCAGCTTCCCTTTGTAGTGCCTCAGCAGCAGCAGCTTCATCCCTCAGAAATTGTTGCTGCCGTCTTTTCTCAGCCCTCTCAAAGACGATCATTGCTTTGGAATGTTCTTGTTCTACTGCCTTGGCAGCAGCTTCATGGATAGGATCTTCAATCAAGTCAGTAGCAGGAACAGTCACTTTCTTTCTCTTCCTTCTTGGCAATGATACTACTGGCTCCTTCTCAACCTCTCTCTCTTCAATTTGGGGATCAAGTTCTTCAGAAGTAAGCTCCTGTTCCATTGCTTTGTCAACTGTCTCGAAATTAGGATCTTCGACCAAATCAGAAGAGGGGGCAACCACCCTTGTTTCGTCTTTCGTTGTAATGGTGTTTCTTGCTCTTGCTCAATCTCTCTCTCTTCATTTTGAGATTCAGATTCTTCAGGAGTGAGTACCAGTTTTCTTTTCTTTTTCTGCTGTTGTCTGGCCTTGAGAGCAGCTAGAGTTTCAGCTCTTTTGGGAGATTCTTCTTGTGGAGATCCTGCACCAAAATATGTGAATATAGAGGAGACAAATAAAAGAGTTGAAGGAAAGAGGAACTTAGAAATGCTTACCCTTCTTCGAAGCAGCTCTGGTAACTCTAGCTGGAGGAGGTGAGGCTGCAGGAGAAGTTGTGGTAGCTGCAGAAAAGGGAGGAATGTTCTCAACTGTCGCTGACTTAGCCTTCGAAGGCACTCCTAACCCTATTAACAAGTCATGAGGGTGTGCAGATAGGCGCACTTCCATATTGGCTGTCCACCAGTTCTGGAATCTTTTCAAAACTAAGCCAGATGGGAGAAAAGGGACAAATTGAAATTCATTCAATTCCTTCAGCAGTTTGAGTATTGCCGCCTCTAGCTTTGATTTAGATATTCTCAAGTCTCTAGCTGTAAGGTGGACATTCGAGAGACTGCAAAGTGGAACAGGTATCCCTTGGTGAGCCCAAATTGTCTGGCAAACTGAGAGGGGCAGTACACCTCAGATATGCATTTATAACCTCGAGGGTTTAAAGTGCCAATGAACAGCTCCCTCGGTAACAAAATTGAAGCCCACATATCTTTGTGTGGTGAGGTGGAGCACTCTTTATCAGCCAGAAAAGTTTGCAGCCAAGCAGGTCCTTTATTGGCGTCAAAGGGACAAAAAAGGGAAGCAGGAGGAGAAATAGGGAGTTGGTAAAAGAAGGCAAAGTAATAAGCAAAAGAAGCAGGGTAAAGAGCAATCCTAGCATACTTTTCCCCATAGGTGCTAGGGTCCTGAACAAGGAATTTTAGGCATTTTTGGTGCAAATCAGTGAAATAGGCAAAAAGCCAGAGCTGGAGCACCCAAAGGGGACCTCCTTGGTTAACATCAAGAGGTTTTTCACAAAATTGGGAACAAGCTCTGTAAACATGACCTAAAAGATAAGGAGCAAGAGCTATATGTTTTTTCAAGACAAGTGCCTTCGCAAGTGGAGCGAACTCAGGCATAATCCTCTGAGATGAGGTGCAAAAGAGAAATTTGCACAACCAGTATAAAATGAAGGAAAATAGTTCTCTGTCTCTCACGGGGCCTTCCCTTTTATTTTCAGCCTTTACGAAGTCGCTGTAAGAAGAGTTTAAGGCTGGAAGGGAAAATTTGACAGGGAGGTCCGGGTAGTTGGGAGTAAAAGGAGAACCATGGGGTGAAAGCCCTAAAAGATGGCAAATATCAAGAATGGTGGGGGCCATCATGCCGCACCGAAATTGGAAGAAATTAAAAGCCATATTCCAAAAACATAGAGCAGCAGGGATTAAAAAGGGATCCTCAGGAATGATGAACCTGGAAAGACGAAGAGCGTCGAGGATGCAGAGCTCCTGTAGGTCATCTTCTCTCGGGCACAACCCTGTCATACCATTCCTCCCATTCAGCTCTCAATGTCGGCCAGAGAGCGATGAGGCCGGGTCATTCTCCAATTGCTCCAGTCAAGCCCTCCTTCGTAGAGAAGAAAGTGATCCTCCAAACGAGGGTATAAAGCTGGGAGTTGGTCAGGAGCTTCCCGAAAGATGGGACCTAGAACGTACTCTTGTTGGTTGCTGTGACGAGGAACAAAGAGACGTCCATCTATGGCGCTTGGCCCACCAGTTGTTAGTTTGGCGATTTCTTCATCAATACATCGTTTCAAAGCCATGGTAGGGCTGATACGGTCGCCAGCAAGCACTTTTAGCGAGGAGGGATCCATTGGTAGCAAGCAGTAAGGAAGAGAGGGTTAACAGAAGATCGGTAGAAAGAAGGGTTTGTGCGTTAAAAGAGCAAGTGATTTCAGAGCACGAAACAAAAGGGTTTTTAAAGCTTTTGTGTCTGAAAGATATATTGCGTAAGTCGCTAAGTACTAAAGTATGAATACGAAAAGTTTCCTTCAATATTGATACTTTTGGAGGGAAAAACACAGCCCAGATGCTGAGATCAGCTTCGAAATAAGTGTTTGGCTTCGAAACCAGATTTTGGCGCCAAAAATCAAACAACAACGGCTTCGAAATACAGAAGTCGGCTTCGAAGCATACTAGATGCTTAAAATGTAAGAATACTCAAGGGTGGGTTTACTTAGAAGAGATCAAAGACCTGTAATAGGTTTCTTAACAAAAGTAATACCCTTGAGGCAAAACTTAAGGCCTCTTAAGGATGTGAATTGTTGTTCGAAACATCTAAACCAATAGTTGGTTTGTATATACACAGAGAATTGTTTGTTCGGTTAAAACAGTGTACCCCAAGGGCAATTTCCATATTGTTGTAAGTATGGACTGTTGCAAAACTAGTCAGTATTAACCATGACTATATTTTGGTTATGATTAAAACAGGCTTTGAGGGGAAAGATTGTTAAAATTCGAAGCACCAATTCCAAACAAAAATCAACAAGAGTTGGTAACCATAGTCCATAAATTGGACAATTCATCTCAGCATCCTTATTGGAATTAATTGGATCTATATTCGAAGGATAAGATTGTTAAATTCGAAGCACTGATTCTAAATGAAAATCAGCAGAATTGTCAATTCTATTCCAAAAGTTGGAAGAATTCATGTTGATTTTAGTGTTTTAACAATTGTGTCCAGTTTCGAAGAATGAGTTTGTTCAGTTCGAAGCTCTGAATTGGCTTTTGAAGACAAAAGGAAATAGGGTCAAACAATGCCAAATACAGAAGAATTTTGTTTATATTCAAGCCAAGGCAATTACATCGAATAACCCTATCTGGGTATAAACTCAAGCTCATAAAAATAAGGAATGGAATAAATAACAAGATCATGAAATTTGGTCCAACAGTGATCAATGAATTTTTGTTCTTTCTTTATTATATCTTCTATTTCTTCTAATGTTGGCTGCTGTAGACACCCCATTTTTGACCGTCCTCAAGACTTGGACGTCACCATTTGAACACTCGGTGATTATCCATGTTTGTGTTCGTTTGGAGTTCCCGGAGGTCCCGGCTACGCCCTGCCTCAGGATCTCCGAACTCGACCGTTTTGTGTCTGGTTTTGCACCAAACACTTGTGTTTGCCTTGGAGGGGCAGGGAATGCCTTGTGAGGCATCCCCACACACCACCGGCTGGTTTGTTGCCACCGGCAATGTATGTGGCCGGTCGGCATCTTTGTTGCCGGTCGGCAGTCATTTTTGTCAAAATGACATTTTTGGCCAGCCGACTACTGTTCATCTGCTTTTGCAGATATTTTAGGACAGCTGTGTGGCATTTGGTTCCCCTCCATACACGTGTATGGAGGGATGCCCTCCTTGTAAGCTTGTTGTATAAGCTTTACAAGTTAGTTGCCTATAAGAGAAGGGTCTCTTCTCTTGGCATGGGGTTAGAGAATTTTGGAGAGAAAAACACAGAGAGAAGCTCTGGTTTTAGGGTTAGGGTTCATACATATCTCCTATCTCTCTTTTTCTCTCTTTGTGTTCTAGGTGTTCTAGTCCATACTATTGCACACAAACACCTAGTGCTTCACCTTCCTTTGGCTACTGAGGTTCTAAGGGGCTGGTTTTGGTGTTTTGGAGCTGGATTCAAGCCAATGAGGGCTGTTGGAGCATCATTGTGAAGGTGATCTACAAGGGTGAGAAACTTCCTTTTATTCCCCATTTTTGCATTGCTTTTCTACCTATCTTAGAGCTGTTTTGTGCTTAGAGTATAATACAAAAAAGTTCTGTTTTTTAGCCCTCTTGATTGTTTATTAAGAGTGTTTTGTGGTTTGGGTTTGTTTGACCCTCCTAAGCCTTGTAAGGCTCCTTTTTGTGCTTTTTTTGTGCAAGTTTCGAGACTTTGGTGTTTGGGCCTCTTCACCACTGAAATCTTGAGGATTTCAGTGGTGGAGATGGTGCCTTGAAGTCTCCAAAAGGGGAGGGCCACCCCCTCTCCTTGTTGTCCTTGAAAGGGACCCTTTTTGGCCTCTTGAGGGAGCATCATGTTAGAGTATGTATTGATCATGTCTGGGCTATTTTCCATGCTTATTATGCCATGATATAACCTTGTTGTTGTGTTGGTTTTGGTACACCATGCATACTTAGCATACCTACCATGTAATGCCTTGTTATTGCCTTAATATGCCTTAGGTTGTTAGCCTTTGCTCTAGCATGTTTTAGGTTTAGCCTTGTGAAGGTTTTGTGCTCATTTTGCCATGTTTTAGGTCTGTCCATAGTTGTTTGGGTCGATCTTGGCATGCGTAGTATAGCTCCTTTGTATTTGAGCTTGTATGTTTCAAGTATGTGAATGTGTAGTATGTGTTGCTTGCATCATTTCGGTGGTTTGGAACCACCCTACATGTTATTCAGTCCTTTGACATGCTCATATGTTTGCCTTGGATGCCTTTGAAGCTTTGGAAGCTTGCCTTGCATGCTCCATGTTTTAGTATTTATGCATGCCTTAAATTCAAACCATCTAGATGCTATCTAGTTAGTCTTTTGGGCTTAGTTTCATGTGTTAAAACTCTGTTTTTGGTTGCCTAAGTCTTGCCATGTGTGGTTGACTAAGTGTAGTCCATTGCTCTTTGGTGAGGCCTTGAATGCTTGGACCATTGTTGCATGTTTAGCTTGCCTTGTTGCTTGGTTTGGCACCATGTTTTAACATGATTTTCAGAGCTTATGTTGCATGCTAATTGTCCATGATATCCCCTTTCAAGTGTGCCTTAGAGTTGCTTATTTAATGCCTAAGTGTTGGTCCAACTTACTTGCATGTGTGTATGTATGTTTGATCCCAATTCCTTGGTTTTTGGCCACTGTTTAAGCCTATTTAGAGTTGCCTAAATCATGTCTAAGTCCACCTTTTCATCAGTTTGCATTGCCTCATGTTTGCTTGTATGTTTGCATAAGTGCCTTGCCATGCCATGTTGCATCCTTAGCTTGCATGCTAGGTTACATTGCATCTTGCATGCATGCCTTGTTCCTTGACTTGGTGATAGGAATTGGGCCTTGGTTCGTTTGTTTGGTTTGCATTTCATTTGACATGAAAGTTGCACACTTGATTCTTGGGCCATCATGCATGGAAATGCGTGATTGGTGGTCCGAGAATCGAGACACATGCCCCTTTGAGTCATAAAACATGAAGGGGACATGATTGGTGCTAATTGCTTGAATTGTATTGCCATGCAAGTTCTGTCCTCTGCTGTTGTGAGTTGCAGGTTCTGCAGGCATTCTTGCCGACGGCAGTATACATTGTCGACCGGCAGTAAATCACAGCCGATGGATTCATTTTGTGCTGGGTGACCACAATTCACTGCCGGTGGAATTCTACTCAGCCGGTGGTGATTCCCAGTATCCAGAGAGGCATCCTTGAGACTTTGGCAGTCTTCAGAGAGGCAGAGCAGGGAAAACAGAGGCAGACTATGCATGGCCGTGCACTTCCGAGCAGGACCCGAGCATGCGCTGCATCTGGCTCTCCTCCCGAGGCGGTTTACTGCTTTTCCTAGTTTAATTAGTTTGTTAACTGATTAGGCAATTTGTAATATTTAATTAGCTTGCGTAGTTAATTAATTTGTATTATTTTTTGGTCCCTCCGAGGGGGGAATCTGTAATAAGGTGTGTGTGTGTGTATGCTTCCAACCCCACTTCTTTCTTCCCTTTTATTTA
The DNA here is from genome assembly GCA_030407325.1 of Camellia japonica. NCBI lineage: Eukaryota > Viridiplantae > Streptophyta > Magnoliopsida > Ericales > Theaceae > Camellia > Camellia japonica. The sequence goes on from JAPPVO010000002.1 coordinate 26,351,175, forward strand.
CCTGCTTACGATGGTAGATTAGGGCATATTTAAATTAGCATACCTTATGCATGCATGCGTGCATCCATACATTTGTCTTACATGCACCGGGCTCGGTACATCACGCTAACTGCATTGTATTTCAATTCCAAATTGAATACGTGATGATTGTAGCATTTCACATGCCATTTTAGGATAGCCGAGCCTACTCTAATGCATCCTTGCATTAGCCACTTAACATGAACTAGGACATGCATGTTTGCTAACTAGTTTATTGTTTTGGCATGGAGTACGATGTAAGTATTTATGCTTTAGCATCTCGCATGCGTGTGAATGTTAACATGACAGCATGATTACCATGTGGCTAAGTGCTTATATGAGATAAACTGTGAATGCCTGTGGGTGAAGGTTGGATTGTTTGAGTTGGAAAAACTCGTTGAAATCCGTGTTTTAGCCTACTTGCGAGTAGCAAATTCCAAAGCGCTTTTCAAAACAAACGGATATGCAATGCTTGTTTCCAAATTAGGCAATCTAGTCTATACTTGTTTGCTGTGCGCATAACATAGTAATTCTAGGCTAATAACCGGAATAAGAACACATAACGTTTTCAAAATCGGATATCATGGTTAGTAGAGGCCGGTCTTCGGACCGGGCGAAAGGGGGTGCTCATAGCTGACCTTCCCCGATCGTACCCAAGCTCCCGAGCCAAGACAACTTTGGTGATGACGGACACGTGGCCTTCGGCACCGAGTCAGGGTTTCCTAAATTTCCCATTTTAAAAAATATTTAGGTGGCGACTCTGTATCTGGCAAAGCAGTCCATGTTTGGCACTTCTTTTCAAAATCTGTTTTTCTCAAAACGATTTGCCAGAGTTGGACTCTTTGGTTCAGATTAAGAACCGACACAAAGAGTCCGAACTGTAACCCGAGGTCCCTCGCGGGCTGTTACGTTAGTTTCTGGCGACTCTGCTGGGGATTTTAGAGAGCTTGACTCGAACTCGTGATATCCTGTTTTGATTTCATTTATGTGTTCTTTGCATTGCATGTGCATTGGTGCGCCTAGGACACCGTGTTTGCCATCTGCCATTCCTGAACGGTTTGCCGGAGGCTTGTCTTGTCAAGGCATGACCATAAGGCTGACCGGTTATGGGCTCTGACAGCATGGGAACACAAACCCCGGTTTTACCGGGGCACCCTTTTGACCATTCGACCTAGTGCATATCGAAATCCATAGTGACCATTCCAAACTAGGACAGGTTGCTTACCCGATATAGGTTGTTTGAAACCGCTGCGTGCGTAGTGAAACCCTAGCTCCTGACAAAATAGGACAGGGAAACCCTACCCCAACATAGGGGTGTATTGGCTCTCATTTACTTGCTATGTGCTTTTAGAGTGTATCTCTACAGGGAATGCATATACCAGTTTGCGAGTCCGGGTATCAGGCCCGAGGGCACCAGTATCAGTGTTGTTGAGAATCAGTTATGTCTGCGGGTATCAGTTCAGTTTTGAACAGTGATTCTGGGGAACAGTGATCAGTAATAGAGTGCAGTTGATCGGCTACACCCGTGTTTGATCTGTTTGGGGTGAAATACTGCTTGTTTTCCGTTTCAGTTCAGAGATTCAGAGAGTTGATCCAGAATAGCTAGTGTCTTCTCCTTGCTGAGGCAGGACTTAGCATGACGCAGAATTCAGAAGAGATCGTGGTCATGACGGCCGCGTTGGATCAAGGAATCACCTACACAGTGAGACTACTGTTGATATGCCGCATCCACCCAGATCGCCTGCTGCGCACACCGGTCTGGACCCCCAGCTATACAGGCTCGCGAGCCTACTACATTTGAACTAATGGGGATGATAGGTGATCTCCAGAGATCCGTGGCATCTCGCCTATGGAATGTCAGCTTCACCGCCAGCCACCATATGCCGGGAGTTTTGCACCCCAGGAGCCCCCTGTTGGGCGATTGTATTGAACTCAGCCAACCGGAGATGGCCTCCAATATGGCAATGACATGTCAACATAACCCAAACCCCTGATCAGGCCGAGGCCAGAGGGAAAGACAAAATGAAGGCAGATGCCGATCCTATCGAACAACTGCTGTGGGCAGTCGAGGCTTTGAAAGCCGGGGGATGAACAAGCAACAGATATCTGCAGTTGTGACAAAAGCTGTGGAGGATGCTTTTCCCACTCCGCCTGAGGGCAGTTCCAGTCAATCAGAGAACCGGGATAGGCCCCGTCATGCCAAAACAGTTCTTCCCGCTCCCAACCCTGCATCCGGAAAGGATCAGAAATCCAAGGCCGCACCCGCCGATCCGTTCGCTAGTGCATCTAGCAAGAGTGCTCAGGCTCCAAAGTACCTGCCCCGAGGGCACAGGGTCTTCCATGCTCTCTACATGCCATTGTCCAAGGCACTTCAGATCCTTGCCGAGAGGGGACACCTTAAACCCTGGAGCCTCGGCCCTCCCGAAGAATCTCCCTGCTACTCATGACCCTGCTCAGTACTGTGCGTACCACAGCAGACTGGTCATGCTACCGATAACTGCTTCCGCCTCCCCGTCATGAGGTACAGGATTTGATTGACAACGAGGTTATCCTCCCCCCACCTCCGCAAAGTCCGTCACCACCCAGTTGTTGGATTTTGAGGACACAGATACTGCGAGTATGTAATCAGAAAGTGAACCACCTGTGGGCGGCACTTGGTATATTTTTGTGGCGTCTGGCATGCATTTTTGAGCATCTGCGAATGCTAGTTTTGTAAATTCTGGCTTGGGTGTCGAGTCAGTCTTTTGTTTTGTTTTGAGTCTGTCTCATTGTCTTGAGTCAGTCCTTTTGCTTACGGGTCTGTCTTGTTGTAGCGAGTCAGTCCCCTTTGTATAGAATACCAGGTGATTCCGGGGTTGTTGCCTCGAACGCCGTTTTGTAATTATCCTTTTGTTTTTCCTTTCGAGTCTGTCTCGGTTAGGAGCCAGTCACAATCAGGGAATCTGAATGAAACAGCTGCGGCTATTACGTTTCCGTGCTTGTTGTTGTTTCAGCTAGTTGTGCCAGAGGATGTGAATGGAACGGCAGTACTACCTACTTGCTCTCTTGTGCCTTAAAATCGTTGTAATGACCTAAGCTTTTCATAAAACCCTTTTTCGAACACTACGGTGATAAAAACGAAGAGGAAGGAATTCCTCGGGTTTTGCAAAATTTTGATCATTTTGAGAGAAAGAGAGGCATGCTAAGCTTTTAATGAATGAAATCATGCTTGTTGGCATGAGTATTGAGAAGGATCCTGGTTTGATCCAGACTGGTTCCACACTATCTTTTGCACGAGCGATTTGTCGCTTTCTTAAAAACTTTCAAAAACGAAATGTTTTGCGCAGTCTTGTGAAGACCTGTGTGGAATCGTCTTGAGATTGTGCAGCCCAGGATCGCTCTCAGCCTCAAGATTCAATTTATCTGTTGCAAACTGGAATCCGTTCAAAACGTTCAACAGTGCCATGAAACGCCTGTGTGGCCCATTTTGAGGCAGCCCTCGAGCAAGAGGCATCAAAGTCAGATCAAGGAGATCAGATCCCACCCAAGGCTCGTGAAGCAACCGTGACGGACTTTTCTGCAAATCAACACAACAGTCATTCTCCTGGACACAGAGAGGCTTCAATCTCAAAACCATTTGGCATGGGCTTGCTACACTTTTACCCTTTGAGAGGCTCGCTGGGCCGAAAACCCGGAAGGGCGACCCAGGCAAAAGTTAGAGCAAAGAAAAAAGAAATAAAAAAGAGACAAAAAAGAAGCAAGAGAGGAAAAAGAAAAAAAAAAAAAAAAAAAAAAAGCAAAGAAAAAAATGAAAATGCAAAAGAAAAGAAAGAAAAAGAAAAAAAAGAAAAGAAAACATAGCTCGCAAGGTCGAAAACCCGCATTGGGCACCTTGGCAAAAGTTAGAGCCTAAACAGTGAAGGTTAAAATACCCGAGTGTACCTTAACCGGAACTACGTAAGGCTTGATTCCCATGTTTGGGATACGTAGGCAACTTCATCCTGAAGTCCAGCCCCCAACGCTTCCATAGCGTCTCAGTCCATGTCATGGTTTTGATCACTTGTGCCTCCTCCGAATCTGATGTCTCGATTGCAGCAACCTGGAACTACGTGATTAACTTCCTCTTGAAATCCAACCACCAACACCTTCCAGGTGACTGTGTCCATATATTGATTCAAACCGTCTTCGTCTCCTCCGCGTCCGAGGGTCCGATCGTCATCAACGAGGACTGGCTTACAACGTGCCGCGGCATCATCCAAACAAGGGGCAACTTTCCGTTGCCATCCAATGCCATAAGTTGCCCTGAGTTGCCGTCCAGACCAGGGGCAACTTTCCGTTGCCTTATCCCCCTTTAAGCAAGGGGCAATTTGTCTCCAATCCGAGGTTGCGCATCTCGAGGGTAAGTTCCATGCTCGTCGAGCATCGATTGTTTGTAAAAAATAGTTTTTGAAAATTTTTACTGAAGTTGACTATTTTCTCGAAAACTATTTCATTTTCCAAAACCGGACCATCTTCTTGGACCCGAAAAGGATAATTTTCAGTGCTCACAGCCTGATTTGCATGATTTTGAATCAAAAATCGAACAAGTATGTTAATCCAACTCTCATTTTGATCAAAACTGTTTTAGAAAACAAAGAATGGTCAAAGTGACGAACTAGGGGCACAATTGAGTCAGGTCTTCTGTCTTTCCCCCATCAACATACTCGCCAGAAAGGCACCCTATCTACCAGAAGAAGTGGCTGCAAGCTAGCTGTATCGGGCATGAGCCCACAACCTCTCGTTTACCCATCAACCGCTCTGGGAAGGGATTGAAAATGAGAGATTAAAGAATAGAGAGGAGTAAGTTGAGAGAAAAGTAAGAAGAGGGTTTTGAGAGAAAAACCGAGCCTGAGGGCCGAGTGATGTGAGTATCACAAATCAGAAAGGGTGGGAAATAATACCCGGAGGAATTGGCTCCTCAAGATTTGAGGTCTTTTGTAAACATGTCCGTGTGTCGTGTCTTTTGATTTGTCGGTCTCATTTTAGCTTTGAGTCTTTTCCGAGTGTCTCGTTATGTTAGGTCGTGTGCCTTTTGTTTCTTTGTTTGAGTCTGTCTCGCTGTGTTCTGTGGTAGGCTCGATACCCCGGTTGAAAACCCTTCTTTATTTCAAAAAATCGTTTGTGCTCAGAATGCTGTGCCATTCTCTACATTCATGCGAAGCAAGAGAAGAAAGGAAATTTGGGACGTCCAAGTATGTTTCAACTCAACTGTTTCAGTCTTTGTGGTCGTCTTGTCAGATTGGTTTTTTGTTCAGGGTTTGCTGTGTGCGAATGAACCGAGTGCTGTATTATGGGCTGTATGCAGATCAATCCCCAGTAGAGTATGGGCTGTGTATTTAGTTCAGCAGTGATTTGTATGAATTGTTTGCTATTGGCTGGTTGTTATCTGATTATTACAGTGCAAGTGCTCAATTTTCAGACAACAGATCAATATCATTTACATTGTGCAATATGATGCAATACAGTGCAAGGTATGAAATGCGCAGATATAACACTCTTTTAGACAAAAAGTTTGTTTCATTTCATAATCTTTTCAAGTACATGAGTTTTGGAAACAAAATCTGCCTGCGGCAGTACAAAGTACCCTAACTACTAACAAAAGGGGAAAATGCAAAAAGAAGAAAAATAGCAAAATCTGTATCAAATGTCAAAAATGGCTCCGAGGCTGTCAGTCTGTCCTAGTCCTCTTCCTGGACGAAGGTCCAGGAGCATCATCACCAGGAGCATCACCAGGAGCATCGCCGTCTGAGCCTGAGCCCGAGAGCTGTCCCCGGTCTCCTCCGACGACTCCGCCTCCGCCTCTGTCTCTGCCTCAGACTCGTCATCTGGAACTGGAGCCCGCGAGCTGCTCCCGACATGAGTGCGCCCCCTCTGGTGCGGGGATATACTCTGCCATCCCGGGTAGAAATGGGAGGTCCAGCTGGAGCGCCACCCACCGGAGGAATCTGGAAGGGAGGCTGAAAAAGCATGAAAGGCGAATGCATCAGAATACTGTGAGCAGTTTATCAGTACAGAATGCATATGAGTACAGTGTGTGGATGCCGTGAGCAGTTTATCAGTACAGAATGCAGTGTATGAGTACAGTGTATGTATGCTGTGAGCAGTGAATCAGTGCAGGATGCAGTGTATGAGTACAGTGTATGTATGCTGTGAGCAGTTTATCAGTACAGAATGCAGTATATGAGTACAGTGTGTGGATGCCGTGAGCAGTTTATCAGTACAGAATGCAGTGTATGAGTACAGTGTATGTACGCTGTGAGCAATGAATCAATGCAGAATGCAGTGTATGAGTACAGTGTATGTATGCTGTGAGCAGTGAATCAGTGCAGGATGCAGTGTGTGAGTACAGTGTACCAGATGCCATGAGCAGTTTATCAGATGTTGTGTTGTGCATCAGATTATGTAAAGCAGTTTGTGTATGGTTTGAGGCTGTGGTCAGAAAGAACATACCGGAATGCTGTAAAGGGCTAGGAGGTCGAAGGTCCGCTGTAGCATCCCCATCATGGAGGCATTCATCTCCAATGACTGCCGGGTGTACTCGGAAGACGCCTGCGAAAGTATCAGATGCATCAGTATTCTGTGGAATATCAAATAAACTGAAATGAAATAACTGTACAAGAATGAAGTAATACATACCGGAGGCAAGTCGGGGACACCGACAAACTCGTGATCAGCCGGCGGAGGAGCAAAAGGAATCTGATAGGTCGCCCCACCCTGCCCTCGGAAAGTCAATGAAGCGGGCAGAGCAGGCCAACCGGTCCCCGCCCTCGCTGGACTCCGCCCTGCCACGGACTCGAGCTCTCCTCGACACTCCCACTCCAGCCCTGGTGCCGCTGGTCTCTCTCTCTCCGCTCGGCGGCCGCCGCTCAGAGGTCGCATGATGAAGGTCCGGACGTACTCCGAGTAATCGCCCTCGCCTCTGAAATCGTCTGCCTCCCAGCCAATAGTGTAGTCCGCCATCTGCTCGGCGGTGAATCTCTCGGTATCCCTCATATGCTCAGGAGGGTGCACCGGGACTATTTGCTCCGGTAAACCCAGGGTCTGACGCAAGAAACGCTCACCTAGGTACCAAGCTCGACAGACCGGGCCCTCCAGCAAAATCCGGAAACGCGAGGTCTCATCGGCACCGGCAAACCGATCCCGCACCACGGCTGGCAAAGGAGCCCAAGGCTGCCAAGTGATCTGCAAATGAAATACAGTTTGTTATCTACTATTATTGAAATATGCAGTGGAGACGAAGCTTAAATGAACTGCAAGTAAAACATACCTCTGCGGAGGTGATGGTGTCGAAATAACGGCGGAAGAAGCTAAAGGTCTCTCGGGGCCTCCGCACGCACCTCGTCGAAACCGTGAGAACGGGACGACGAGAGGGGTCTCTACGTCGGGTACGGGAGCAAGCCTAGGAAAGTAGGCATACACCCACAACTGCAAGATAAATACCAGTGCATTTTATCAGATAAAGCAGAATATAGAATAAAAAGCAGAAATAGCAGAGCCGTGTGTTGTGCAGTGTATTGTGCAGAGTGTACAGTGTGAGCAGTGTACAGTCAGTGTGAAGCAGAGTATGTGTGTGCCGTGTGTACAGTATACAGCAAGTATAAAGCACTACAGTGTGTACAGTACAGAGTACAGAAATATAGAACATGAATGTAAAGCAGAGAAGAAGACGTACCTCCCAAGCTCGCCAGTAGCCCCCGAGCAACTGTCCGCTGCCGCGGGAAGCTGAGCTCATATATCCGAAGAGAGTGGCCAGAGCGGCGCCACCCCAGTCGTAATGTAAGATATCCCTGACGTCCATTAGTGCACTGAGCAAGCAGAGAGGCACGGTGTTCGCCCGGTCGGCGAAAGGGGTAGTCCCTAACAGAAACATGAGAAAGCCGCGTGCGTATCTCTCCACGGCCTCCTGAGTCATCGGGGCTGCCTCAACAAGGGCGGGCTGGACCCTGAACTGCACCTCAAACCAGGAATATCGGACGAAGCCGGACGCGCCAGAGGCGGCAGCTCGCCGAGCAAGTAGATCTGAGTCGCGGTCCACTCATCCATATCTGTATCAAAGGGGATCAGATCACCCCTACCCCGATGCCTGTGAGCACCGAGAAATCATAAGGGGTCATCGTCATGTCCCCCGTCGCAGAAAAATGAAACGAATCGGTGGTGTCCCACCTCTCCACCAGAGCGGCGAGGAGAGGTCTGCATGTAGTGAGCCTGGAGAGTCCTCTGCAGAATGCGCCAAAGCCGGCCTGGTCCACAATATGGCGAACTGCGTCGGGAAGCTCGGCGTACCACTCACGAGCGACAGTGTTCCCATACCCGCGGATGGTATGGGAATCTCCCTGCTTTCAAACAAGTAGTTGCGAAGCAATATAAAATGTACAGTTTTGAAGAAACAGTCAAAATCAGTGCAAATTTGGCATGCGTGCGTGTTTTCAGATTCAAACAGATACCGGGTGCCGGTGTGCTTACAGGTGAACTACAACGTGTGATGCGTCAGCGTGTTTGCATGAATCAGTGCAAATTTGGCATGCGTGCATATTTTCAGATTCAAACAGATATCGGGTGCCGTGTGCTTACAGTGAACTACAACGTGTCATGTGTCAGCGTGTTTGAGTGGTTCAGTGCAAATGTGGCATGCGTGCATATTTTCAGATTCAAACAGGTATCGGGTGCCGGTGTTTGCAGTGGAATACGGTGTGTGCCGTGTGTTGAGTGGTTCAAGGCTAGTGCAGTGTGTGTGCACGTGTGAGTCTTAAACAGATAATCAGTTGCAAGTGCATTTGCAATCAACTACAATATACAGAGTATCGGTGTATTGGAACTAAGCAGTTAAAGACTGTAATCAGTTATGGCAGTTGACAGTTAAAAAGTTCTACATTGCAGAAAATAAAGCAGAGAAAAAATGTTACCTCGGAAGCGCCGAAGGATAGGTGAGAGGCAGGCTCACGTAGCAGAAGCTCGGGATCCAACGCCATGTCGAAACTCCTGAACTGGCGCAGTCCGTCAGGGGGCAGAACATGAATCGCCGGCCGGTAGGTCGCCGGTCGAACGGGCGCTCGCTCAAAGGTAGGAGCTCGACCCCGGGATCCATCTCGTGATCCGGGGGAGTCCCACCGCGTGGAATGTCGTCCGCCATCAAGAATGGTGAGAGAATGCGGAAAAATGAAACGGGTGAATATGGAAAGTCAACCGAAAAGTCAACCCCCGGAGGTGAAAATGGCCGGAAAAGTCGGGATGTGAAAAGGCGGAAATCAAGAGGAAATGAGGGGAACAAACCCCAAAAAGGTGGAAATGGAAAAGAGGCACCGAAACAAAGATTTGTTCGGTTGAAAATGTCCGAAACGCGAAGAAAATCGCGAATCCGACGACGAAACGGGCGTAGAACGCGAAGAAACGGAGAAAAGAGGAGAGGAAAACGCTCTAGAGAGAGAGGGGAGTGTTTTTCGGCTAAGGAGGAAGTAGAAATAGGGTTTAGAAACCCTATTTTAAAACACCCATGGTGAAATGTCGAATCTGCCCCGACTCAGGAACCTTTTGCCGGTCGGCAACATTTTGTGCCGGCCGGCATAATATTGTGCCGATGAAATTATTTTGCAGCCGGTGGCTTCCCTCCGGCCGGTGGTGTTCCCACAACCTTGTTTAGGCCATATGAGTAGTTTTTGGTCTTCATAGCTCAAGAAAGTGCAAGAAAGTGTATCTCCGACGCTCAACCGGCCTCCGTTTTGACCTCGGACCGCGTCTTCTGCGTAGCACTCCAACTCATACAATGTTGTATCCTTTGGTATCCTTTTTGCCTTTTACAAGATTCAAAAGTTGCCCCGTGTGCGTTGCACGCGTTCATCGCACTATTTCGGTGCATTACATCGCGCTATCATGCGCCTCACAGTTGCATTGTTATGCACATACTACATGCGTTGTAACACGCACCCCTTGCATTGTCATGCACATCTCTCATGCATTGTCATTGCATTTTTATTACAAGCATTGTCATGTATTTCAATACATACGTCGCCTCGCGCATCGTTCGCGTTGTCGTGCATTCCCTTACCATGCATTGTCATGCATTCCGAAACACGTGCGTTGTTACGCATTTAGTCCGTTTGCATCATTTTACATTCCGTGTGGCATGCGTGTCACACTTGCATCATTTTGCATTTCCCTGAGGCATGCGTGTCTCATTTATTTTTGCATTCTTGTGGCATGTGTGTCACACTCGTATCATTTTCCATTCCTATGAGGCATGCGTGTCTCATTGGTATCATTTTGCATCTTATGAGGCATGCGTGTCTCATTTGTATTAGTTTGCATCTTATGAGGCATGCGTATCACACTTGCATCATTGGCACGTTGCCTCATTTGCATCGGCACGTGTGCCTCATTCTCATTGGCACGTGTGCCTCATTTGCATTGGCACGTGTGCCTCATTTGCATCGGCACGTGTGCCTCATTCATTGGCATGTGCCTCATTTGCATTGGCACGTGTGCCTCATTTGCATTGGCACGTGTGCCTCATTTGCATCGGCACGTGTGCCTCATTCTCATTGGCACGTGTGCCTCATTTGCATTGGCACGTGTGCCTCATTCTCATTGGCACGTGTGCCTCATTTGCATTGGCACGTGTGCCTCATTTGATCGGCATGTGTGCCTCATTTCATTGGCACGTGTGCCTCATTCATTGGCACGTGTGCCTCATTTGCATTGGCACGTGTGCCTCATTCTCATTGGCACGTGTGCCTCATTTGCATTGGCACGTGTGCCTCATTTGCATTGGCACGTGTGCCTCATTTCATTGGCACGTGTGCCTCATTTGCATTGGCACGTGTGCCTCATTCTCGTTGGCACGTGTGCCTCATTTGCGTTGGCACTGTGCCTCACTTGCGTTGGCACGTGTGCCTCATTTCATTGGCATGTGTGCCTCACTTTCATCGGCATGCGTGTCTCATTTCCATTGGCATGTGTGCCCCATCTTCATCGGCATGCGTGTCCATTTCCATTGGCATGCGTGTCACATTTTCGTTGGCATGCGTGTCGTCATTTGCATTAGCATGCGTGCCTCATTTGCATTGTCTTACATTCCTTGCGACCTGCGTTGTCTTGCTTTCATTTGCATTGTCATGCATGTTGCTAACGACATTGTACCTGTTAAGTTTGTTTTCTTTTCAGGCACGATATTGTATGTACGGTTCATTTGAGGCCGGTGCAACCGGACGAGCCGCACAGGTATTGTATCCTCCGCGTGAGACGTACAGAGAATTACATAATTCTCTTACATCCTTTCTGCATTGTAGTGTAGTCTGGTGTATGCTAGCTTAAAACTGTTGCATGTGTGCTTCGTTACAGCTTTCTTTGCATGATCATAAGTTATGCTCGGCTCTTGCATTTTCAGTTGCATTTTGCCCCTGCCTTCGGGCGCATACCTTGTTTGTCTTGCATGTTTGTCCAAGTCTTCGGCCTTGTCAAAAATGGGTCGTCTCTGGGCTTTGACATTCACTCTCGTCATTGTTATGACTTTCGAGTTCTGTCAAAGAGGGGCAACTGTAGACACCCCATTTTTGACCGTCCTCAAGACTTGGACGTCACCGTTTGAACACTCGGTGATTATCCATGTTTGTGTTCGTTTGGAGTTCCCGGAGGTCTCGGCTACGCGCCCTGCCTCAGGATCTCCGAACTCGACCGTTTTGTGTCTGGTTTTGCACCAAACACTTGTGTTTTGCCTTGGAGGGGCAGGGAATGCCTTGTGAGGCATCCCCACACACCACCGGCAGTGGCTAGAGGCCACCGGCTGGTTTTTGTTGCCACCGGCAATGTATGTGGCCGGTCGGCACTCTTTGTTGCCGGTCGGCAGTCATTTTTGTCAAAATGACATTTTTGGCCAGCCGACTACTGTTCATCTGCTTTTGCAGATATTTTAGGACAGCTGTGTGGCATTTGGTTCCCCTCCATACACGTGTATGGAGGGATGCCCTCCTTGTAAGCTTGTTGTATAAGCTTTACAAGTTGGTTGCCTATAAGAGAAGGGTCTCTTCTCTTGGCATGGGGTTAGAGAATTTTGGAGAGAAAAACACAGAGAGAAGCTCTGGTTTTAGGGTTAGGGTTCATACATATCTCCTATCTCTCTTTTTCTCTCTTTGTGTTCTAGGTGTTTAGTCCATACTATTGCACACAAACACCTAGTGCTTCACCTTCCTTTGGCTACTGAGGTTCTAAGGGGCTGGTTTTGGTGTTTTGGAGCTGGATTCAAGCCAAGGAGGGCTGTTGGAGCATCATTTGTGAAGGTGATCTACAAGGGTGAGAAACTTCCCTTTTATTCCCCATTTTTGCATTGCTTTTCTACCTATCTTAGAGCTGTTTTCGTGCTTAGTGTATAATACAAAAAAGTTCTGTTTTTTAGCCCTCTTGATTGTTTATTAAGAGTGTTTTGTGGTTTGGGTTTGTTTGACCCCTCCTAAGCCTTGTAAGGCTCCTTTTTGTGCTATTTTTGTGCAAGTTTCGAGACTTTGGTGTTTGGGCCTCTTCACCACTGAAATCTTGAGGGATTTCAGTGGTGGAGATGGTGCCTTGAAGTCTCCAAAAGGGAGGGCCACCCCTCTCCTTGTTGTCCTTGAAAGGGACCCTTTTTGGCCTCTTGAGGGAGCATCATGTTAGAGTGTGTATTGATCATGTCTTGGCTGTTTTCCATGCTTATTATGCCATGATATAACCTTGTTGTGTGTTGGTTTTGGTACACCATGCATACTTAGCATACCTACCATGTAATGCCTTGTTATTGCCTTAATATGCCTTAGGTTGTTAGCCTTTGCTCTAGCATGTTTTAGGTTAGCCTTGTGAAGGTTTTGTGCTCATTTTGCCATGTTTTAGGTCTGTCCATAGTTGTTTGGGTCGATCTTGGCATGCGTAGTATAGCTCCTTTGTATTTGAGCTTGTATGCTTCAAGTATGTGAATGTGTAGTATGTGTTGCTTGCATCATTTCGGTGGTTTGGAACCACCCTACATGTTATTTCAGTCCCTTTGTGCTTGTATGCTTGCCTTGGACCCTTTGAAGCTTCAAGCTTGTTGCATGCTCCATGTTTTAGCATTTGTGCATGCCTTTAAATTCAAACCATCTAGATGCTATCTAGTTGGTCTTTTGGGCTTAGTTTCATGTGTTAAAACTTTGTTTTTGGTTGCCTAAGTCTTGCCATGTGTGGTTGTACTAAGTGTAGTCCATTGCCTCTTTGGTGAGCCTTGAATGCTCGGACCATTGTTGCATGTTTAGCTTGCCTTGTTGCTTGGTTTGGCACCATGTTTTAACATGATTTTCAGAGCTTATGTTGCATGCTAATTGTTCATGATATCCCCTTTCAAGTGTGCCTTAGAGTTGCTTATTTAATGCCTAAGTGTTGGTCCAACTTACTTGCATGTGTGTATGTATGTTTGATCCCAATTCCTTGGTTTTTGGCCACTGTTTTAAGCCTATTTAGAGTTGCCTAAATCATGTCTAAGTCCACCTTTTCATCAGTTTGCATTGCCTCATGTTTGCTTGTATGCTTGCATAAGTGTCTTGCCATGCCATGTTGCATCCTTAGCTTGCATGCCTAGGTTGCATTGCATCTTGCATGCATGCCTTGTTCCTTGACTTGGTGATAGGAATTGGGCCTTGGTTCGTTTGTTTGGTTTGCATTTCATTTGACATGAAAGTTGCACACTTGATTCTTTGGGCCATCATGCATGGAAATGCGTGATTGGTGGTCCGAGAATCGAGACACATGCCCCTTTGAGTCACAAACATGATAGGGGACATGATTGGTGCATACATTGCTTGAATTGTATTGCCATGCAAGTTCTGTCCTCTGCTGCTGTGAGTTGCAGGTTCTGCAGGCATTCTTTGCCGACCGGCAGTATACATTGCCGACCGGCATAAATCACCAGCCGATGGATTCATTTTTGCCGGTGACCACAATTCACTGCCGGTGGTAATTCTACTCAGCCGGTGGTGATTCCCAGTATCCAGAGAGGCATCCTTGAGACTTTGGCAGTCTTCAGAGAGGCAGAGCAGGGAAAACAGAGGCAGACTATGCATGGCCGTGCACTTCCGAGCAGGACCCGAGCATGGCGTTGCGTCGGCTCTCCTCCCGAGGCGGTTTACTTTTTTCCTAGTTTAATTAGTTGTTAACTAATTAGGCAATTTGTAATATTCAATTAGCTTGCGTAGTTAATTAATTTGTATTATTTTTTGGTCTCTCCGAGCGAGGGCGAATTGTAATAAGGGTGTGTGTGGTGTGTATGCATTCCAACCCCCTTCTTTCTTCCCTTTTATTTACCTGCTTACGATGGTAGATTAGGGCATATTTAATTAGCATACCTTATGCTATGCATGCGTGCATCCATGCATTTGTCTTGCATGCACCGGGCTCGGTACATCACGCTAACTGCATTGTATTTCCAATTCCAAATTGAATACGTGATGATTGTAGCATTTCACATGCCATTTTAGGGTTAGCCGAGCCTACTCTAATGCATTGCGTGTTGCATTAGCCACTTAACATGAACTAGGACATGCATGTTTGCTAACCAGTTTATTGTTTTGGCATGGAGTGAATGTAAGTATTTTTTTAGCATCTCGCATGCGTGTGAATGTTAACATGACAGCATGATTACCATGTGGCTAAATGCTTATATGAGATAAACTGCCTAATTGCCTGTGGGTGAAGGTTGGATTGTTTGAGTTGGAAAAACTCGTTGAAATCCGTGTTTTAGCCTACTTGTGAGTGGCAAATTCCAAAGCATTTTCAAAACAAACGGATATGCAATGTTTGTTTCCAAATTAAGCAATCTAGTCTATACTTGTTTGCTGTGCGCATAACATAGTAATTCTAGGCTAATAACCGGAATAAGAGCACATAAGTTTTCAAAATCAGATATCATGGTTAGTAGAGGCCGGTCTTCGGACCGGGCGAAAGGGGGTGCTCATAGCTGACCTTCCCCGATCGTACCCAAGCTCCCAGCCAAGACAACTTTGGTGATGACGGACACGTGGCCTTTGGCACCGAGTCAGGATTTCCTAAATTCCCATAAAAAATATTTAGGTGGCGACTCTGTATCTGGCAAAGCAGTCCATGTTTGGCACTTCTTTTCAAAAATCTGTTTTCTCAAAACGATTTGCCGGATTTGGACTCTTTGGTTCAAGATTAAGAACCGAGACACAAATTGAGTCTGAACTGTAACCCGTTGAGGTCCCTCGCGGGCATGTCCCTCGCAGGCTTGTTACAGTTTCTGGCGACTCTGCTGGGGATTTTAGAGAGCTTGACTCGAACTCGTGATATCCTGTTTTGATTTCATTTATGTGTCTCTTTGCATTGCATGTGCATTGGTGTGCCTAGGACACCGTGTTTGCCATCTGCCATTCCTGAACGGTTTGCCGGAGGCTTGTCTTGTCAAGGCATGACCATAAGGCTGACTGGTTATGGGCTCTGACAGCATGGGAACGCAAACCCGGGTTTTACCGGGGCACCCTTCTTGACCATTCGACCTAGTGCATATCGAAATCCATAGTGACCATTCCAAACTAGGACAGGTTGCTTACCCGATATAGGTTGTTTGAAACCGTTGCGTGCGTAGTGAAACCCTAGCTCCTGACAAAATAGGACAGGAAAACCCTACCCCAACATAGGGGTGTATTGGCTCTCATTTACTTGCTATGTGCTTTTAGAGTGTATCTCTACAGGGAATGCATATACCAGTTTGCGAGTCCGGGTATCAGGCCCGAGGGCACCAGTATCAGTGTTGTTGAGAATCAGTTATGTCTGCGGGTATCAGTTCAGTTTTGAACAGCGATTCTGGGGAACAGTGATCAGTAATAGAGTGCAGTTGATCGGCTACACCCGTGTTTGATCTGTTTGGGGATTAAAATACTGCTTGTTTTCCGTTTCAGTTCAGAGATTCAGAGAGTTGATCCAGAATAGCTAGGGTCTTCTCCTTGCTGAGGTAGGACTTAGCATGACGAATTCAGAAGAGATCGTGGTCATGACGGCCGCGTTGGATCAAGGAATCACCTTACACAGTGAGACTACTGTTGATATGCCGCATCCACCCAGATCGCCTGCTGCGCACCCGGTCTGGACCCCCCAGCTATACCAGGCTCGCGAGCCTACTACATTTGAACTAATGGGGATGATAGGTGATCTCCAGAGATCCGTGGCAGATCTCGCCTACGGAATGTCAGCTTCACCA
Source organism: Camellia japonica (assembly GCA_030407325.1). NCBI lineage: Eukaryota > Viridiplantae > Streptophyta > Magnoliopsida > Ericales > Theaceae > Camellia > Camellia japonica. The sequence goes on from JAPPVO010000002.1 coordinate 26,367,415, forward strand.
CCCTTTGGCCCCTTCGTCAAGGGGCAGCTCGGCGGTTCATAACTCGGTTGTGAGCTTGTGGTAGCAATTTTCCACAGGGGATAGGCCGGTCGTGGTACTCCGGTTAAGTGTGCCACCTGGGCCAATGGCATGAGAAAGGGGAAATCTGCTCCAGGCACGCGCCAATACCGTTGGGCAGTTCTGCATGTACTAGTTGGAGGACAAAACCTTTACACGCGTAAGGTGGTGAGACGCAAGCACTGCCACCTGTCCATGGAAGGACAATAGAGGTGGTGCGCGCACGATCTTGGGGCTGCATGGCCAGCCTAGAAATAGTGGGGGAAAGTGAACGTTAGAGGTATGCAACTTCTTTCCCTGAAAATATATTCTCTCTCTCTAACAATCTTCTTCTTCCCCAAGTGGCCTGACTTGATCGTCGGAGGGTCTATCCGGCACACCACCGCCGGGCAGCTCACCGTTTCTGTGTTGCTAGGTTAAACGCCGTCAAGTGAAGCTTGGAGTGCAAGGAGTACGGAAGGCATAGGATATTTCTCCCCCGTACAGCGCCCAATCAAGTTTGCATGAACAAGAAGAGTACTTGATGGTAGTAATGTTGATTTATCTTCTCAAAAAGATTTGTTCAAGCAAGAAGGAATGATCAAGTAATTTATCAACCCTATTGATTTGAAATAGGGTAACTTTATGCTTAAACGGAATATCATAATAGCAAATTGAGGGATGGTTTTATGAATGAAACTAATAAATACATCATTTCCGCAGTTAGTACCTAAACTTCACTAAATGGGGAGTTCCTTTATATAGTTTTTCACTTTTTTTAATAGACTTTAGGATCAACTTAGGGGTTGTTTGGCATCACTTATAAAGTTAAAAAATTAAAAAGTCACTAAAAAAGAAAAAAAGTTCATACTATTCACCTATATTTTGGCGGGAAATTTGTCGGATCAAAAAAAAAAAAAAAAAAAAAAGAAAGAAAGAAAACAATTCAGCCTGTGCAACCACAAAACAACGAGCAAGGATTCTCTCTTGCGTTCTCTACTTAATTCCCTTCTTGCAACGGTCAAGATTTATTTTAACGAAATCTAACGGCTCAGATCATTTTATTAAAAAAAATTAAAAATTTTTAATTTTTTTAGAATGATCTGGACCATTGAATTCTCTTAGAATGAATCTTGATCGTTGTAAGGACGGAATCAAGTAGAGAAGATAAGGAGATGATCCTTGCTCCAAAACAGCAGCCACAATTTCTCATAAAAAAGGAAAAACATGGCACAATGTAAGCCACATTCCCATAAAAAAAAATTAAAAAAAAAAAAAAAGAAGGAAGGAGAGAGAAAGTCAGCGTAGCAACATTGATTGTGTCAGGAAAGGTAATTTGGTAATTTTGATATTTGCTACAATATTTTATTACATATTTTTGTAAAAAGTTAAATTTTTTTCCTAACATACATCTTTTCTTCTTCTTTTTTTTCTCTACTTTTTAAGTAAAAAAATCAAAATTTACCCCAAACACCCACATAATTCAAGGCTATTATTAAACTTCTAGAATACTCTAGCTTACTTTCATTCTTTCACTATATTGGAGTGTTTTGAGAAGTTAGTAAAAAGCTGACTTTTTAACTTTTTTGGTGACTTTTTTAACCAAAAAATTGGCTTTTTTGGTGACTTTTTTAGAAGAAGTTGGTAAAAAGTCAAAAAGTTAGCTTTTTACCGACTTCCCAAATTGCCCCATTATAGAGTTCTCTAAAAAATCTCAGTACATAATGGAAATTTCTAGAATATTGTTGGCTTATTTTTCCTATAAAGGAAAATATCATAAATGCGAGCGTGCCAGCAAAGATTGAAAGATCCTTAAAGATTAATTTCAAGTCAATTATCAAGCGATTGCGTTGACGGTTCTTTTGCCTCAACAAAGAGGACTTCAAAATTGCCAAGTGTAGAGAAAAGAAAAATTAAAAGAAGAAAGATGGAGACAGAGAAAAATGATTGAGTGAATAATCAAAGTAATAATTACTTACCTCTACTCCTATGCTTTGAATCCTATGCTTCAAATCCTATGCTTCGAAAGTGAAATGCATAAAATAAAATGTAAAAAATTAAGTGCAAGAAATATAAATGACAAGAAAAATAGAAATCAATTATCTTTGATTTGAGTTTTGGATGCTTTATAATGTAGCCATGAATGGTTATTTATAGGCAAATATTTGTAGGAAAAAACTACCTAAAACTACCCACTCTTCCATTTCCTTCACTTCATACTCCATGATCTTCTATAACTTCCTTCAACCTCCACTTCATGTTCCATGTTCTCCACTTTGTTCTCCATCATCTTTCCACATTTCATAACTTTTCATAACCTCCAAATGAGTAGGAGGATACCACATATCCTGCAATTATATAAATAATAAATAATAATAGAAATTGCAGATTTATGGTGCCAACAAATACTTTAAAACTTTTCAAATTGTTCTAGACTTTTACAATATTTTATTAAGTTTTAGATTATTTTAAAATATTCTAGAAGTTTCTAAAATTGTCTCGAACTTTCTCAAGTTTTTTAGATTCACTAACATTATGTGAGAGACTATAATGTGTTGAATTTAAACTCTGGGTATAAGAAAAAACAATCGTTATCAATGGTTCATTAGTATTGTTTTGTGTAGTGTCTTGAAATGAAGTTATTGAGGGCTCGTTTGGTAACTTGTTTTTTTAATTGATTTTTTAATTATTTTATGAGATGAAAAAAGTTATATTTGAAATGATTTGTAAATTTTTTGTAGTTGAATAGATGGTTGGGAGAAAAAAAGTTATTGATTAATGTGTAGGATGTGACATTTTATCTTATTGATTATTATTATTATATTTTTTTATCTTTATTAGCTATTTTAGCCAAAATCTTTGTCCCCAAACATGGCCTGACCATGACAAAAACTACTTTTTAATCAAGGGCTATGACAACTTGGTAAGGTCTTGAAGTATAAATTTTGAAGTCTTAGGTTTCATTTTTCCCGAGGCCAATCATCCGAGTGACAGTATATGGTTTATAGGACAAACCTGTCAAGCCTAGGCGACCATACTCAATGTTAGGATGTGAGTTCGAATGCCGCTTGTGTGTGAGTCCGCGACTTATTATTATATAGTTAAGTAGCTCTACTATGTCGCACCACCTAAGAGTGATTTCTAAGTTTTTCACTCTACTGTGTAACATCACCTAAGAGTGATTTCTAAATTTTCGACTCCTTAAGGTCTAACCTCAGAAGTCATTCTATATGGTTAGACATTTGTTGGCTTTTTGGCGTTCGAAGGTTATTATTGTAATTGTGAGCGTACTAGCAAGGATCAATCAGTCCTTATAGAAAATTAATTGCCAACCAATTATCAGACGATTGTGTTTTTAGCTCTTTCAGCCTCAATGAAGAAGAATTTTACTAGTGGCTTGATTTAAGAGAATTAAGCAAAATAATAATTAAATAAAGAACAGTTGAAGTATTTCATTAAAATGAAAACTTACAATGATCCAAACTCAGCCTCGTAGAGGTTTACAGCAACAATCTACTTGAAACTACTCCTATGAACGACGTGCAGTTCAGGAACTTAAAGTACAGAAAATGAAAGACTAGAAATGTAAAACTGGAAAG